>CM057459.1:76847500-79247500 GCA_016271365.2 Neoceratodus forsteri
ATCTAGTTGTTGTACCATTTTGGTTACATTAAGCACCAACCGACTGCAGGGATTCCAGCATTGCTGGTCGGAAGTCTTCTGTGCCAGAGTTTGCCTGATTCGGGCCTGTAGAGGTAGACGGAGCTTTGGAAGCACCACCACGCGGGGAAAAAGTTGGCCTTTGGCTCTGTATTTTCTTTCCCATTGTCTATAACTTTCCAAAATAGTTCAGCAGCACTCTAAGAGCTTTTCTAGTGCTAAATATTTAGTTCAGTAAACCCAGAGGTGAATTTTGTTCCAAAATAGGGACACTTTTCAGGAGCTCACTGAAAATATGTCTCAACAACTGGACAGCTAGTCACACACCCCTCCATGACACCAAATTTAATTAGGATTTTAAACTGGAAGAAGACAAAAATAAGGTGAATGAGTGAAAACTGGCAACTGCCTAAGGGAAAAAAAGTACCAATGGTAAAATCCTTTATACTCCCTGTCTTTCTCATTTTATGTTTTTCTGCCTCCAACCTCATCAGAGACACAGATTTACATATTTTTTTAAATGCTCCGAGGCAGCAGACTTAACCCAGTAAAGAAGAATGTCACCCTGTCTAGCAGTTAAGAAGGGTGGATCGGGCATGATTAATCCCATTGCCTTTTTTCTACAATTTTTATATACTACTGTAGGGGATAAGGCAGTCTCTTTTGCCTTGGGGTCCTTGGCTGGTAGACTGGCTGTCACTGATTTTGGCACAGTGACACCAAGGTACAAACTGCTGCACTAGAACAGTGAGCTTATCAAGGCATCCTGAGTATGTAAAACATTTGATAACCAGAATAAAACAGTGAGGCCTTACTTTTCCAGTAGGACTACTGTTTACAGAAAAACATTTATAGTACAATAGTAAACACTTCTTTGTCCTCTACAAGCACATCTTCTAGTTGCTTACCACAAATTAATTTAGCATGCTGACAGACACAAGAATCCTGCTTAGGATGTGGAATGGTTCCTGTTAAGCTGTCACAGCTGACTGGGCGTCTGGAACAACAGGAAGCATTAACATTCGGACAAGAGGTATTGTTCCAGACAGGGGTGTGAGTCCTTTTTATAGACTCAGGGAACTTTCATTTTAAATGTCCTTATATATAGGACCCTTGGGAAAGAGCTGCTTTAGTGTGGAAGGAGCCGTTGTTTTCCTCCATCTCATATGAGGAGCCTAATTTTTTGCTGTCGGACCTGTGTGGAAGAAGTTTTCCCAAAGTACTGCAGCTTTGTGGTTTCCATTATCAAAATGTTCATCTGGCAATTCAGATGTCAGTTAATGTTATAGCAATGTTTTAATTCAGTTACAGATTTGGGATGTATGATTACACTTTCTTTTCAACACACACACAGCAGGAATGGACTCTAATTTTGGAGCAATCTCAGTTATCCCTATGGAAGAATCTGCCCTGGATTTCTCCGTTAACCATTTGGAGAATTTGACTTCCTGTTGTATTGCAATTCTTTAGTATTTTTTTTCTCTTATGTTTTATTTTTTTTCTCCTTATTAGTTATTCCTTGCACAAATGTTTACATCCTCAGTAAGCTTTCATTTCATATACCAGTATAGACATTTTGGCTTTGGTGGTTGGTTTGTGTTAATGTTTTGATTTACCTTCTATATTTTACATTAGATTTATTTTAACAAAAATGTTCCTAGTCTTCATCAGTAAGTGCCAAGGGATCTTTTACTTCCAACTGGGCAGTGACCACAGCTGAGCAGAAGGGACCTTGGTTTAATGTTTCAGCCAACAGATGGCACCCCAACAGTGCCGCTCCCTTGTAAATGCACTACTGTGTCCATTTTGGGTATTACGCTAGTATCTGATGTGGGGCTAGAACCCAGGAACGTCTGATCTTCTGGCCCCAGAGGTGAGCATGCTACCTACTGAGTCACTAACACTGTGACTGATATATCTAAAGGGAACACTCATGACTGCAGTGATGAGGATAGCCAGCACCGACTGGTTGCGACTACACCGTAGTATGCCTCAGGATAGTGCATACAAAAATCACACTGTGTTTAAATACTCTGAGTGTTAAGTGAAATGTTAGAACACACAGATGCAGCAACACTTAAAATGGGGAAATTATTTGAGCTTAGTGCAGCACATCAGTGGACTACATTATTTTTTCAAGTCATAAACTCTCAATGCTTCAATCCACCTAGTTGTGAAATGTGTAAAGAAGAACCACACTGAAGTTTATATACTGCATCTCACAAGAGTTAGCCTAGGTAAATGAACAGTAAAAATATAAAAAAGACAATATTCATTTCAAGCCCAACTGTGTGGCTATACCTTCATTCCTTTCTGACCATCTTCACCAGGAAGTCCAGCAGTGCCAGGAGAGCCCTGAAATGAAAGCCTTATGTCAGACAGAAAATAATACACAAGACTCATAAAATAGGTGCTTCTTTTTTTTACTTAGGCCTGAATTTATCTGTCACACGAGTGCTGTGGGGACAACAAACAGACCTCTAGCACTATTCCATGGAGATTGCGCCCTGCTTTGTATTACCATCTGCAGTCTTGACAACCAGGACGCTGAAGCATCGTAAGGCAGCAGTTTACACATAGATGTGTGCATTGCTAAAAGCAAATTTGTGTTTAGGCTTCATTTTACATCACAAGATATCACAAACTGCAGCTGGGATAGCATTCAATCAGGTAGTTATGGAAAACTAATTTTTATACTAACTCTCCTTTTCTTCCACAATTGTTCTGCACACCTTTTCATATATGCGACTCAGATGGTTATGCACAGCTTGAGTATTAATTCTCAACTACCATGATTTAGACAATTCATTATTTGGAACTCAGTAACAAACAGTATTCACTGTTTGTGGTATCGATACTTGGAATGTAAAAATAAATAAAAAATATAAACAACTTCTAATTCTCCACAGGTGACCAGAGCTAGTGCCTCAGTCACCCATCCTCATCCAGTCTTTTCCAGGCCATCTACTCCCCTTCTATATTGTCCCACACAGTAGTTTGAAAAACATTTCCATATAGTGGCTTCTGGCACTCTACCAGAAGCTGACAGTGTGTTTAACCATACCCCTCCCTAGTCCACCAACCCTCATTCCATAAACATTTTCATTTAGATGGTGGCCCAACCTACAAAACCCCAATCTATGATTTTATAAGGGCCCACAGACTCAGATACGGCAAGCTCAGTCCCTGCCTCACACTCTCTCACTCTGTTTAAGCTATTGCAAGGTACAGAAGCAAGCAGGTATGTGACTGGGAGGGAGCAGAGTAAGTGCATAACTGATGATGTTAAAAGACTTTCATTACCCAACACCCCCAGCCATTAACCCTCTTCTGCTGTTTTTCATGATCTGTAAATCTGAATATTCTCGTTGTAACCTCATTCAACTACTATGATCACGCCTCAGAAATTCCCCTCTCACTAATATCACCGTATTTGATCTAGATTTGTTATTAGGTCTGCTTGGTACATCACTTTAACTAATGGTGCTTACTGTACAGGCAAATATCTACTATTGTAAATACTGTGTCATAATAATATAGCAATTTAACTCCACAGCTGCAGTCCTGTCCACCTAGGGACCTTGTACCTTATCAAGGGAGGTACTGTAGTGTGTCTGTCTGTCCATCTAACTATCTATCTATCTATCTTTGTTTTGTTTTTTTCACTCTGTTGCTTCTCTATTTTATATTATCTTTGGAAATGTGTTGTTGATTACTGTATATATACTCTTCTATAACACTGCATGGAAATTGTTGTTGATGACTGCATATATATGTTTTATAATACTGCATGGAAATGTGTTGTTGATTGCTATATAGACTTTTCTATAATGCTGCATGGAAATGTGTTATTGATTATGTATATATACTCTTCTATAATGCTGCATGGAAATGTGTTGTTGATTACTGTATATATATATCTATATATACTTTTCTATAATGCTGCATGGAAGTGTGTTGCTGATTATTGTATATACACTGTTCTATAATGCTGCATGGAAATGTGCTGTTGATTACTGTAGATATACTCTTCTATAATGCTGCATGGAAATGTGTTGTGGAAATGTGTTGTTGATTATTGTATATATACTCTTGTATAATGCTGCATGGAAAAGTGTTGTTGATTATGTATATATACTGTTCTATAATACTGCATGGAAATGTACTGTTGATTATTGTATATACATTTTTCTATAATACTGCATGGAAATGTGTTATCGATTGCTGTATATAGACTTTTCTATAATGCAGCATGGAAATGTGTTGATTATTGTATATATACTTTTCAATAACACTGCATGGAAATGTGTTGTTGATTACTGAATATATATACTTTTCTATAATGCTGCATGGAAATATGTTGTTGATTACTGTATATATACTTTTCTATAATGTGCATGGAAATGTGCTGATTATTATATTTTTCTATAATACTGCATGGAAATGTGTTGTTGATTACTGTATACATATTTTCTATAATACTGCATGGAAATGTGTTGTTGATTACTGTGTGTGTATGTGTATATATATATATATATATATATATATATATATATATATATATACACTTTTCTATAATGCCGCATGGGAATGTGTTGATTACTGTATATATACTTTTCTATAATACTGCATGGAAATGTGTTGTTGATTATTGTATACAGACATTTCTATAATACTGCATGGAAATGTGCTTTTGATTACTGTATTCCCTCCTTGTTCCCTTTTCCTCCAGAATGCTCTGTGTAATGAGCAATTTTATATTGTTCAGTGTGCCTTTCCTGGTGAAACTTTTCAGTAAATAAACAAACAAAATCTCCTCTCTCTCTCTCTATATATATATATATATATCTTCCTTCTATCTGTTTCTATAGAGACTATATGATGGGTATCCATTGACTTTGGCAACCGTGATTGGGTGCCTACCAGAAAAGCGACTCAATCATAGCGCCTGTCATCTGGGTGACTGGGAAGGTGGGCAACCAGATTGGGGGTGTTCATGATATAGCAACATCCTGTCACTACATGCCTATCTTGTGAGGGGGTGAGCATGCAGTGTGGGAGGGAGGGATGGAGGGGTTGTAGGGGTGGTGCTGCAGCAAGTTGCAAGCTGCTTCTGTGGCATGGTGGGTGGGTACAGGGCTGTGGCGGGGAATGGTGCTGGGTTTGGGTCTGGGTGCAGGTACTTTCGTTGCACCTGACCCAAATTTTTATTGTTCTGCTTTTGCACACACTCTCCAACATGCAACCCCTGGGGTTGAGAATCTTCAAGTATGGGGGTGCAGGGCTACAGCCCCACATAAAATGAAAAAATCCAATTCTCCAGTGCCATTTTGCTGTGAGCCAGGAGAAGATTGCTAAAAATGTTTTTTGGCAATGTGCCATCACCCGTTATCACATAGATCCTATATGATGGGTATGTGTGGTATACAAGGAAATATACCCTCAATGGAGTGGAGTTCATTAGCTAATAAGGCCATGAATCCAAAGAGTGAGTGACTTTATCATCTAATTAACCTCCCATCGGTAGGTATATGGCCCTGTATTCCACACATACTCGATATATATTTATATAACACAAGACAAGTTGTTGTTGCTTTCAGCTGCTGTGGGTCTGGGTCAGTGTCTTGGTGAGTCATGGTTGGGGCCATATCTGGGTTTGCCTTGTTGCTATGTGGCGCTGTGTGTTTCTGTATGGTAGTGGCATTTTGGTAGGGCCTCTCCTTTGGCCCATTCTTGTTTCCATAGTGTAGGGCTCCCTATAAAGGGGTGTCTGGGCTGGGTGCCCTTTAGATCATTGGTGGGGTCATGGACTGCAGTGGTGCAGTATGTTGCTGACGGTGTGGAGCAGCCTTGGAGGAAGGAGGACAGTTTGTGGTCAGGGAGTGGGAGAGCAGCATATGTCATCAGACCCGTGGAGCCAGTGGAGTAAGTGGTTTGGCAGCAACAGGCATGTGAGACAGCTGGAGTTCAAGAGAAAGGCGGCTGGTTACGTGTGTGTGGGGAGGGTTCTTATGTGTTTCCTGCTGCGGTATCAAACTGTGTTTGGTTTTGGTTTTATGTGGAGAGCTGACAGGGTGAGATAGGTGTGAACTGCCAACAAACAGGTGTTGAGTGTTTTTGGGGGAGGGAGTGTCCTGACTGGGGAAGCAAGGTGTTTTTCCCATAAAATGTAATTGGGAACCCTGTCAGGGTTCAGTCAGTTCTGATGCTAGTTTCCAGAGCACCCTCAGGTGTATCCCATCCAGTTTTGCAGCCTTATTGGTTTACAGGGCTGCTTTCCCTTTTCTGATCTTTTCTCTTGTACACAACAACCTGTCCTGTTTCTGGGATCTCTCTCTTGCAGCAGCCCTTATGCTACTTTCAGGCAAGTACCCCCTACCCTCAACTGTGAACACAAACCAAAAGTAGTCATTAGAACAGTTGCCTTCTGCTTGTCCTTCACTTGCATTGCCCCCCTCTGTAAGCCTAACAATTCCCCTTCTCCTCTTTCTTTTTTTTCTCTAACGTGTCTGAAGAACTACTCTCCCTTGACCCCCTCCACAATACACAGTCCTGTGTTTGCTTTTCAGTCCTTGATTGCCTTCTTAGCCTCCTTTTTTTCCACAAAGCTTTATTAATTATGTGGAGCAGGCAGACAGACCCACAGCACTGTCCCAGCCCTTTATGACTGGCTGCTGCTTCTCCCGATCCACCAATGGCTAAGTCCCCACTGGATTAACCTCCCTCGTGAAAGGATGAGGAGATAGAGACCCAACCCCTGTGCACATATCTGATGCCACCTGTGGCCAGGCGGCAGTACAGATTGAGAGGGGTGGGCAGGGCTTCATGAGCCTCCCTGCCCAAGTTTTGTTTTCTGGCCCCAGTTCCCCAGCCACAACGACATGGCAAGATGTGCATGTGGAGGCATAAATGCACTACAGAACTGCAGCCACTACCTTCCATACTCCCTAACCTGCTACTGCTGGGTCTCAATCCCATGGCAGTCAGAGGCAAAAACAGTTAATCTCTTCTCCTCAGGAAGGAAAGCATTCCAGCAGATACTTGATCCTCTCTCACCTGTCGACCCCAAGCAGTCTGTATTCATTCATGAATATGGATCGCCTTATTTCATCCTTAGCTGGTATTCACTCCATTCCTCATCTCCCTGATACTCTTTGTATCTAATCAAGGCCCTTTTAGCCCTCACTGCCTACACGACTTTCTCTGAGAACCAGATTGGTCTCTTTGCCAGTTACTCTTGGTAAGCATTCTCAGGCATGACTTATTAGCATTTTGAATGGCCCTTTTCATTATGCCCCACTTCTCTTCCACCCCAATTTCATCCACTTTTCAACTTACCCTCGATTAGTTCCTTGTCTGATCAAATTCTGCTCTTCTGAAATCCAGAACCACAGCCTTTGATGAGAGTATACTGGTACCAGGGCCAGTTCAAGCCATATGGTGTTGTGGGCACTGGATCCTAGAAGCTCCCAGTCCTCACCTCATCTACTGTTTCTGAGTTGTGAGCACCATGTCATGAACAGCAGTTTGTCTTGTGGGATCTCTGACTAGCTGTCATCAGCCGTCAGTCCTTCAACATTTAGCAGGGCCTGACTCCTGGTGTTCTTAACTGCTGGAATGTCCCATTCTACATCTGGTGGACTAAGATACCCATTACCACCACTACTTTCCTTTTCTGCCTCCATCTGAATCTCTGCCGCTAGTTCTCCACCTTCCTCATCCCTGGTCCCAGCAGTCTGTAGACCATCCCAATACACAGCTTCTACCCAATGTGGTCATGAGCTGCACCCACCGATTCTATCTCCCCCTTCCTCCCCAAAGGATCCCTCCTAGCCACCACTATGCCTTACTTGATATAAGGGCTACCCCATCCACTTTTCCTATACCTCTATCTCATCTACATATGGTGTATGTTGTTATTGCTAAGTCCCCAATTGTTCATCTTCATGGCCCATGTTTTGTGAGGTCTGCCAACTCTATAGCCCTACCTTTGATAGCACCGCTCTGTCCTCCCATTCTTCATTAATTTCCTGCCCTTGTTTGTTCTGTTTGCCCCACTCCTGACTCCTTTTCTTACTTTATTACAGAACCCTATCAGGATGCCTCCATCCCAATTTCTATCTCCAATTTCTAGGAGTCATACCTAGGTTTCCTTTTGTTCTACTTCCCTCTGTTGTTCCCCAGCCTCAGTCCCCCCTACTTAGTTTAAATGTCCACAAACAAAGAGATCAAACATCTGTCCCAGCACACTAGCCCCTCTCTTGTCAGATGAAGGCCATCACTCATGAAAAGACTCTCAAAAGACCCCAGTCTCCCACAAAATGGTACCCCCAGCTGTTACCATCCTTCAGCCACCTGTTAAACTCTTCAATATCCCTTCCTCACTCTTTCCTTCCAGTATGTTTCCAGATTGCTAACACTGGAATAGTTTACCCTATTAAGCTGTATTTCATCTTCATGTGATTGGTTCATCCAAGAGATAATGAGCATCAACCAGTTTAGATGCCAAAGCAATTAGCTCTTTGCACTTTAACTTTTGCATTGTTTGACTTACAGAAATGTTATTGCTATATTCAGTATTTTATAAATTGTTTAGAATACACTTCTGTCTTAAGGATCTTGCTGTTATTGTATGTCCTAGTAGTTAGTTAATGTGCATATGTATAGACAATTTAGAGACCAACAGGACTGTCTTGTACACTGGGTTATATGACCTACATGACATGTCTTCCTGTATAAAAATAAAGTTTTACTACTACTACTACTACTTCTCACCCCTTTCCCACACAGGAGGATCTCAGAAATGGCCATGGAGGACAAGTGTGCCTTCAGTTTGTCCCCCAGCCTTTAAGCTGCACTTCACCATCTCAACTGGCTGTTCGCCAGATCAATGGTACCCAAGTGTAACAGCACTCTGAGCTCTCCTCCCCTTCCACTACCATCCTTCCTACCCTGTCTGCCCAGGATGGCTGATGCACCTGGAAGGCATCTGACCAGCCCTTCCCTTTCCCCACTTCCACTACCTTCCCCACCCCTCTAATCATTGAGTCCCCACCACTACAATACTTCTTGCTGCCTTGCACTGATCTTAATACTAGATTCCACTAAGTCATCCTGTTCTCCCTTCCCAACTGGCTTTGAGGTCCCACTGATGGAGTTCAGTACCTCCTCCTCCTCAAGTGGTGTAAATCAAGCTGCTATGAGGATGCAATTAGCTTGGATGACTTTGTGTGATCGTTCCTACCAACCCTTCCTCTCTGCTATCCTCCAGCCCCTGGGCCAGTGGGCCTCAGGGGAGGGGGATGCTGGTTGAGTCTGAGGTACCAGAACAGCTGGTGATGCAGCCAGGATATCTCCTCCCTAGTTGCTACCAACTGTGCCTGGAACCCATAAAGACCCTACATATGGGCAGTGTCCTCTCCCCAGAGTGTAGCAAAGGGAAGACCATCTCACAGTCTCTGCTGCTGACTATGTTCCAGCTGTACTAGTGTTCCATTCTGACTGTTCCTGTCCTACAGACCCTACTTGACTCAAGAAAAACCTAACTACACTCTGGTACTAACTGTACTGAACTCTGCCTGCCTGCTGAAACCCCTTCATCTATTTCCTACAACACCACACCCTAGTTAGAGTGTTTGTCCCTTAACCTAATATAGATTTCTCTACATGACGTACTATATTGGGCTACCCGGATAAGGAATTCTTAGTTTCCTTTACACAGTCTGCCCAGTGCCTATCAGATACCTGTACTGTCTTGCAGTTTCCCTGTGGAACTGAGTACTGACCTGTGAACTTCCTACAGATGCACCTAGGTCAGATGCAATATTCCTGTACTGTTGCACATATGCCTCCCGCAAACACGAATACCCTGGGGGCAACGGTCTGACCTTATACAGCATAATCTATTGGATAAGTCTGGATTGCTTAGCCCCTGTGTCAGCAGTGATGCCAGAATGAGACACAATCAGGCAGTCTTCCGCCTCACAAAGCTTTCTCACTCCCCACACACAGTTACCAATCTACAGAACTGGAAATAGAAAAGTTAGAACAGCTTCAGCTGTTCTCTTATCTGTATCAGTGTCCCAAACCAGCAGAGCAGCTGGTAATTTTTTGTTTTAATCTGGGTTTTCTCCCTCCAGTGATGCATGTCACCCCTCAGACCAGAGTAACCTTCCAACTCTGTCCACCACTATCTAATCGCTTGATTACTCCATGACTTTCACACACCCACTCCCATATAGCACGGCCAAGGGAGAGATCCATTATTCCGCATTGAACAGGATCTGGTGGGTGGCAGAATCCATGGAGTGGGGCCCCTGTCAACCATGGCTACCATTCAGATGGCACCAGGGTTTCTCTCTTTGCCTTCCCTCCCTCCACCTACTCTTTGGTGCTGCCAGCACAAAGGAAGCCTCAGTTGCCACAGTGAAAACTCTGGTGGAGCAAACCCCTTGGCCTGCCACAGTGGTCTCTGTGGTACTGGAGGAAGCACTCTCCCTCCGCCAGGCAGAGAAACTCTGCTACTGTCAACATTACTGTATCTTCCGGCCCAGCGTCTGCTCTGCACACCGAGTTTGCTCCTGAAGTTGCAGGCATGGCAGCACTTAGTCAATGTGTGACACAAACTGCTGGCGATTTTTTCTTTAAAAGAGGCTGCATGCAGTGGACAGCACCAGGCGCCCACCACAGTATGGATGTGACTGTGTGTTTGTGGGCAGCTTACCTTGGGTGCCCTCCTGAGCCAATGGAAGACAGTGATTATAAAAGCAACTACTCAGCCGGCCTGTGGCACTGAGGGCTGAGGCACTGGATGCCTTACCGTCGCAGCTGGTGACCGGGTTCGTGGAATGAGCCGGGCCACGTGGAGTCAGCGGGGGCGGAGCTGGATGGAGTTCTGGACAGGCAAGCTCTCCTCTCCTCTCCAGGGAAGTGCAGGGGCTTGGCTGCCACCTGGTGGAGGCTGAGGGCAGCAAGAGCCAGGAGGAGCCAGGTATTAGGCCTGAGGTGGGAGGAAGGGCCATTACCAGGCGGGGGACTAATGTGTGCCTCCACATGCATCGTTCCCATGCCTGGGGACCCTGGGGTAAAGCGGAGGAAAAAACAGGCGGCAGGATGGCGGACGACTCCTGCAGGCTCCGCTTCCGAGCTGGGCGTAGGTAAGCTCAGTAATTCCGGGTGATGGGGCTGGGGATGATCGGTCAGATGGGGGGCTGTCAGAGGACAAAAATGTTAAATGATTAAAAAAAAAAAGCAACTACTCGCCACTTAAAATTTGGTTCCTGCGCTACAATGTACACAACTGTGGCACCTTTCAGAACTAGAAAACTGGCCACTGTTTTTTAAAAGTGTCTGCATGCTGCGGTATGGGACAGCATCATGGGTGGGTGCCACTGTACCAATGCAGTTGTACGCAGCTGGACCTAGAACCACAGTTACTATTCAGAGTCATTTTCAGAATTCACTAGCCATTTACTAACAGGACAGAATTTTCCAGCAACTTTCCAGAAGCGAGCTTTAGCAGCTGTTTCCAGAGATAATACCACAGAAGACAGAAAACTTTGGTTTGATACAATGCGCATGGATCTCCTATTATTACCCATCTCCATGCAGTAGGAGTTACAACATAAAGTGGACTCATGCTGATTTGGGCTAAAATCCTCTAAGGGACTAGAAAATTCTGTAATGCAATGAGACTATCTAGAGCAGGACAGCTGCTTCATAACACTAACAGCTTAAAGAAGAACAGAAAAATGTACATCATTTCTGTACTTTAAGGTGAAAGAAACCATTTTACTACCATGTCCTTTAGTAAAGCCTTTGTTTCCTATATTTAAGGACTTTCAGAAATTTGCCAGTTTTACAGTAACTCCCAATCCTCCAGAATCAGTTCTGGCAAATATAACATCATTAAAACAGCAGTGTGTTTTAAACTGCATACTTACCTTTCTTCCTGGTTCTCCTGGGGCCATCAGAACCGATAAACCCTAAAAGGTATAAAAGTGCAGTGTCATAAGATACAAACAAATCTTTCAATGGTGTACTAAACATGACAAAGGTCAGTAGAAAATATAACTAAAGAACCCCTCATAAAGTATTTTACAAGACTACAAATCAAAATCAAAATACAAGTCCCACTGAGAGGTTTTGACAATGATGGTTTGTCACCAATTTCACAGGAAACAATATATTCCAGAAAGAGGCGGGCCAGACAGCGTGGTTCACTCTTTTGGAGGCAAAGGGACACTGAAGCAGAGTGCATACAAACAACTACAGTAGTATTATGGAGACCATCATTAATGGAATAGTAAATATGGAAAGGAGTTTAAAACAAACTACTTTAAAGAAAAAAAATCTCACAATAATAAATTTAATACTGTATTTCACAAACTTCTTAAAGGCTGAGGTGGTAGCACTGCCCTGGTTTTACTTTCATCAATGCATATCTGAGTGAGACTGCAATGTATTCTTCCTCTCAGAAGTGCATAATATTATTTTCTGGGGCTTCTTGTTTATTTTTTGAGAATTAATATCAGTAGGTTAAAATCATGTGTACCAACTTTTTAGCCACTGCTGTAAATGCTGCTACAAACCAGCTAGGAAGTTCCTCCAGGTCCAGGTGGGAAAGATGGCTACAAGTATTCAGTTAACCAACCACCATAAATTTGATCTTTAAATCCTAAAGTAAATGTCATCAAGGTAACATGATGTAGACTATATAAGGCTCCACCTGTAGGGGTTTAAGTGGCCTCCTGTGTTGAGATACTCTAAAGCAGTCTAGGCTATCCAGATTATGAAGGGAGTAGCTTAAGTAACTGTCCTAATGCAATACAGCTCATTGACCTAAAAGGTTATACCATTATCTCTTGTTTAGCAGGAAAAATGATATGGGCCAGGCCTGTGGAATCCTGGGAGCTCAATACATTTATCTTGGGATGTTTCTTTTCTTAGGGTTAGATGGGCCGGGGACCAGAGGAAAAAACCTCTCAGGGTGAAGGACAATGCTAGCAATCACTTTCCTATCCTTCATCCAAGAAAAGGGCCACACCCAAATTCCTGTGGGAAGTGATTTTGTGTGAAAAGTCATTTTCAAACAACCTGTGTTAAGACAAGCTAGATTTTTCATACAATTTGGGCAACCACCATCATGTAGAAAAGGACACCAAACAGCATTTAGAACTTTGCTTTGTTGTCAATTTAATTGCAAGACAATCCATCACACAGACAAACACCCTTTTTAGTGCCCGCCTGATGCATTTGATAAAGGACTATGTCCTTTATCAAAAGCTAAAACGATGAATAAAACACACACCTTTAATAGCAAGTACCAAAATGACAATCATCGTTATATCAGACACATAGACTTCAAAATGATTGGACAAGACTAAACATCAATACATATCAATTAGTTCACTGGTAAAATTCCTTAGTGGTATCTAACCAATATTTAGTTACCATACAGAAAGGAAAGAGGAATTGGGACAAAAAGTCAAGAAGGGGAGATGAAAGGGTTTAGCGCAGTGGTTTAAGGCTCTGAGTTGCAAATCTGCAGACATCTGGCTAACCAGACCTGGGTTTGAATCCCACAGCTTCCACTTGCATACTGTGTGACCCTAAGCAAGTCACTTAATTTCCCTGTGCTCCTAGGTTGCTCCTGTAAAAAGCTTTCAGTTTAGTGTGCTACTCCTGGTTAAACAACTTAAAAAAAAAAACTGACAACAAAGCAAAGTTCTAAATGCTGTTTGGTGTCTTCTTCTACATAGTGGTGAGTGCCGAATTTGCAGTTTACACATTTTATGGTTTTTCGTGAGTACCACCTTCTCAGTGCACACTTTTGATGCTTTTAAGTTAGATTTATATAGAAATATAGAATCTGTTGGCAGAAAGAGACTGACGGTCCATCAAGTCTGTCCATATTATACTACCTCACTGCACCCAGTGTCCTGGAGTCTGTCTCCCTCTTGCAGTTTAGTTCAGTTTAGACATTTTACATTTGTAATTCTTCTATAGTAAATGTTTTATTTTGATTTCCCTAGTGTGTACTGTGTTTCCCCATTATGTGCTTGTACATTGTGTACATTGTATAGATGTTAAATATTTCATATTTTAAT
Organism: Neoceratodus forsteri; assembly: GCA_016271365.2. Taxonomy (NCBI): domain Eukaryota; kingdom Metazoa; phylum Chordata; order Ceratodontiformes; family Ceratodontidae; genus Neoceratodus; species Neoceratodus forsteri. The sequence goes on from CM057459.1 coordinate 76,861,627, forward strand.
CCAGGTATGACTGTAAAGTGTCTATTGAAGGTAAGGTAATTTATTTTACTAACAACTGTGTTCTGCCTCAGAGAGCAATCCATGTGTGACTGTAAAATGTCTATCAGGTAAAGGTAAAGTATGGTTAGGTAAGAACATACCATAACAGTAGATCTTGAGAGAGGTCTTGCAGCAAACCAGCATTGGTGAGACTAAGCCACCAGGCGCCAGGACCATAGAAAACTTTCTAGCTAGCAGTCTATGACAGGGACCACAGCGGAAGTCAAGTGGCTGGCGTCAGCCTACTCTCTAAAGGCGGGTGATCCCCCACCTCCTCAGTTCTCCCAGAGACACACAAAGCAAGCAGCAAGCGGAGAAGCGAGGGGCTCCCGAGCCAAGAGATAAAAGGCAAGTAGTGCGAGAGGAAGAAGGGCAGCAGGGGAAGGAGGAGGGAGGGAGGGAGAAAACAGCACCTGCTGCAAGAGCTTCTTCGAAGATCTACTGTTGCAGTGAGTTCTTACATAACTGTACTGTCTTACTTTAAGGAGGCTCTTGCAGCAGGCCAACACCAGTAGCACTGAGTCCCAAGCAGTACCAGGTATGACCAGAATATCATTAGAAGGCATGCAGATCAGTAGCCAAGAGCTCAGGAGAGGAGGACCTGAGGCAATGTCAGACTGTAGTGCTTGGTAAGGTGTGGACAGAACTCCAGGAGGCAGCTGCACAGATGTCTGCTGCAAACACATTTCTGAAACAGGCCATGGTGGCAGCCATACCCCAGTGCAATGGCCCTTAACCACTCCCAGAAGCTCCTTATTGTACTTATGGTAACAATAACCAATGCAATTGCTAACCACTTAGAAAAACACTGTCTGGAAACAGAATAGCCTCTCTCTTGGGAGTGAATGAAACAGACAACTGCTTAGACCTCCTAGAAGCCTTTGTCCAGTGCATATAGTACCATAAGAGTCTATTTACATCCAATATATGGAGCAAAGCCTCCACCTGATTAGAGTACTAGGAAAATAAACCAGTAGGTAGATGGATCGGTTCAACATAAACTCCAAAACCACCTTGGGAAGAAATGTAGGATTAGTACACAAAGACACCCTATCTTTGTGAAAACTAAATAAGGCTCATTGCACACAGGAGCCTGAAGCTCGGAAATCCTTTGGGCAGAAGTAACAGCAATAAAAAATAGTGCTTTCCATGACAGAAAGCGCAGCTCTCAACTCACGCCAGTTCAACAGGAGGTGAAGTGAGTTTCTCCAACATAAAGTGAGGTCCCATGGAGGAGCAGGTCCCAAATGGGAGTTTTCAGATGGAAGATGCCCCACAGAAAGGTGCAGGACACCTCAAGTTGAGCCACAGCCCTGTCCTCAATAGGTGCATGATATGCAGAAATGGCAGAAAGGTGCAACTTCAGTGAGAAGTATCACAAACCCGAATGGAAAGGAGAGAAGGTACTCTAGCATCTGATTCACCGGGCAGATGAAGGGATCCAGTTGGTGGGAATCATCCCAAAGGGTGAAACATTTCCATTTCATGGCGTAAGTGGCACTGGTGGAAGGTTTCCTAGCAGCCACCAGGACATCTGCAACCCTTGAGGACACCCCAAAGGGGACGATAGCTAGGTCTGCAGGAGCTATGCCTAGAGATGCAGGGACTTTAGATCTGAATAGACTAGGGTGCCCTGGTCCTGGGAGAGCAAGCTGGTGCACAGGGAAAGGGCACTGGAGGTTCTACCATCAGCTGATGCAGCAAGGTGAACCAAATCTAATGCGGCCAGGCAGGGAGCTATGAGAATATCTGCCCCTTCCAAAGGAAGCTTGAGCAGGACCCTCTGCAGGAGCAAGAAGGAAGGAAGGAAGAGCAAGAAACCTCCCTTCCAGGAAAGGACAATGCATCTCAACAGAAAACTCCAGGCCGGGATTGAGCAAGCAGAAAGAGGCAGTTCTGCATTGAGTGAGGATGGAGAAAGCGTCCAACTCTGGACAACCCACTTGTCGATAAGATCTTGACCACTGAGGTTAGAAGCTCCCCTCCATGAGCCCACAATTGGGAGAAGCTGAGACTGTGTGCCAGGATGTTTTGGATGCCTGGAACATGAACGCCAAGAGCTTCAGACTGTGCTCAATGGCCCAATACCAAACTCTTATCACCTCCTGACACGGGGTAGAATGAGTTCCCCGCTTGTTGTTGTCCATCTGCACCCAGCACGGGCCCGGGAGGAGTCTGAAATGCCTGCAGATCACATAGGACTGCTCGCATCTCCAGAACATCGATATGGAGACCCTGTTCCAGATCCATCTAGGTGCTCGGGGTCTGGTGATTGGCAAGATGAGCACGCCATCCCTGGCTGGAAGTGTCCATCGTGAGAATCTGATGGGGGTCAAAATTGAAGAAGACCCCGTGAAGGAAGCTGGCAGACTCCAGTCACCATGACAGGACTCTCCTGGCGGGTCAGAGACCATGACCAACTGGTTCAGGTCATCCATGCACTGGTCCCATTGGACTCTTAAGGTCCAATGAGGAACCCATGTGCAGGCAGGTAAGGGAACTGTGGCAATGGCTGCTGCTGGACAGCACATCTGAGGCAAAACCAGATACCCAGGCCAGGAACTGCACCAGAAGCAGACACCAGCAACCACTCCCCTGCCCAAGGTATCCACAGCATCACAGGCAGCCCAGAGAAATGGCTGTCGATGCTGGAGCCCAACATAAGGAGCTGGGCGAACTGTGTTTTAGTGGGATCCTCCTGGCTTGGTCCCAGAGGACATTCTGATATTGGACCATATGGGCCAGGTAACTAATGGCCCAGATAGCCAAGGTAGCGGACACAAAGATGCTTTTATCCAAGTGGTCTAGCTGCCAAGACTCCCTGTCGGGAGGAAGGTAACTAAGGTGCTTAAGCTTTTGATGCGGTCATCCCTGCATTGATGACCACCAAATCTGCCTTAGGGTGGCCCTCTAAAAGAGTTTACCAACAGGAGCATGGTAAAGACAGTCTGCCTTTTAAGTAATGGAGAGACAGATGAGGGGTGATTCCAAGCTGCCCTGGTGACATCCTCATAGCAGTCAATCAGGGTGGCACCACCACTGGGAGGGCATCCCACTGCCTCAGGTAAATGGCCAGACGATGCCTCTCTGGGTCCTGTTCCTCCATTTCCCAGCCTGTAATAGACTGGATGTGAGTATGACATCCATAAAGATGGACCATCAGGAGGGACTTAATAATTACCCTGGAGGCTCTTCACCCTCTGAAGACTCCCTGGCAAGGTGGAAGAGTGCAAGAAAAACAGGTTACTCACCTGTAACAGTAGTTATAGGAGTGGTATTTGTTGTTCATCCACACTTCTTGGTATGTCCCTTTCCCTTTAAGGCAGCGGAAGGTCTTCAAGTTGGCTCCTCCCACCCACCCGGGTGGTATAATCCTGGCTCCGCCCCATGACAACCAGATCTTAGCCGCTGGAAGCCAGTTGTGTGCATCACAGCTGGGGAGGTCAGGTGGGTCCTCGTGGATGAACAACATATACCACTCCTAGAACTACTGTTACAGGTGAGTAACCTGTTTTTCTATGGATGTGGATATGTTGTTCATCCACACTCTTAACAGACTCTAGTAGTTCTCTGGGGGAGGGAGGCAAGGCACACCCCTCTGAAATACTTACTTGAGGAACAGACACTGGAGAACTGAGGCCCAAAACCAGCATCCCAGCGTGACTCAAGGTCAATGTGGTAATGGGTGATGAAGGTGTTTGCTAACTTCCAGGTAGAAGCCACAGATTCCCTGTATGGGGATGTCTCTGGAAGCAGCCACCAATGCAGTGGTATGGCGGGTGGAATGAGCTCTTATCCCTCTGGGAGGCTCCATGCCCACAAACTCATACCATGGACTAATGTAAGATGTAATCCATCTTGTGATCGTCCACTTTGCTGTAGGTCTGCCAGAAGCAGCTTCAGTGTAGGTGACAAATAGCTGGTAGAACTCTCCCGAATCTCGCCATCTTCTCCTTATAATAGGACAGAGCTCATCTCAGGTCCAAAGCATGGAGCCTGTACTCGGCCTCTGAAGTGTAATTGGGGTAGTACACGGCAGAGTCAACACCTGGTTAAGGTGAAATTCTGACACCACCTTCAGAAGGAATTTGGGTGAGGCGAGGACAACCTTGTCCCTGTGGAAGACTAGATAAGGGAGTCCACCAAGAGCACCTAGAGCTCCCTTGTCCTTCTGGCAGACAAGAAAGCCACCAGGAAGGCCGTCTTCCACGACAAGTGTGACAAATCACACTTGTGCATTGGTTCGAATGGCTTGCCCATGAGCTGTGCCAAGACCAGCAATAGATCCCATGGAGGTGGAGGTTCACGCACTGGAGGGATATGTGATCCAGGTCTTTGAAAAAGCACCGACCACTGTCTCCTGCACTGTCTGCTGATTGGCCTGTGCCCAGTAAGCAGAGGTGGCTACCAGGTGCACCCTAAGAGTCGATGACTGAAGACCCCTTTGGAGAGCCACCAATGGTAGTCTAGAATGTTAGCCACTGGGAAGGACAAAGGGTCCAGGCCCTTGCCCTGACACCAAATGAAAACATTTTCCACTTGAAGGTATAACATTTCCTGGTCAACTCCTTCCTGGGTGCTTCCACTACCGTGAGTACATCCTTGGAGAGACCCCAAGCCTGGAACTCTAGCCGCTCAGGTACCAGGATGTCAGGTGCAGGGACTGAAGGTCCAGGTGGAGAACCTTCCCTGATTCACTGAGATCAAGTCCGGGCATGCTGGAAGCCGCCTCGGGGCCTGTTGCTGAGGCTGTGGAGATCTGGATACCAGAACTGGTGGGGCCAGTCTGGGGCTAACAGGATCACCTGCACCTTGTCCCTCCTCACCTTGTAAAGCACTCTGTGGATCAGGGAGATGGAGGGAAGGCGTGAAGGAGGCCTGGGGTCCATGGCCTTGAGAATGCTTCCCCTGCATCGAGCCCTGCTGATGGGGGTGGGCATGAAACAGCCTTAGCTTGGTGTTTTCCCTGGAGGCAAACAGGTCCACCATCGGTTTGCCCCAGTGGGAGAACAGGCTGTAAGCTACCTCTGGATGGAAGACCACTCGTGGGATGTCTCATCTTCGCGGCTGAGAGAATCTGCCAGTTGATTCGAGGCTTCTGCCACATGGATGGCTAGGAGATCTGCCTCCAGTCGGCTCATGAGTGTCCAGATGTGGGGCGCTTCCCTGCTTGTTGAGGTAGTACATGGCCATGGTGTTGTCCATCTGGACTTGAACCACTTCACCCCAGAGCTGAGGAGGCGAATGCTGCGGCGCCAGTCTGACCACTCTGAGCTCCAACAGGTTGATGTGGTAGGACTCCTCAGAGGTCCAGAACCCATAGGCCCTGTTGTCTCCATGTGGGCTCCCAGCCCATGAGAGAGGCATTGGTCGTGAGGATGACCGTTGGCGGGGAAAACAAATGGGATCCTTCCTGCAACCGGTCTAGGTGGTCCACCACTGGAAAGCGTCCCCCATCTTCTGGGTCACAGTGATCGGCTGGTCAAGATGACCTAGGCACTGGGTGCACTGGGCAGCCAGCTCCCACTGAAGAGGGCATATGTCACCGGGATCAATGGACCACGGAGGTGCAGGCCACCACATAACCCAGAAGGCGCAGAAAGTCCCGGCAGGGTGCAACTGCCCAACCAAAAATGATCGGGCAAAGGAAAGAGAACTTCTGCCCTGTCTGCCAGGAGCTGGGCTCTGGCACTGCAAGAGTCAAGCTCTGCCCCAATGAAACGCATCACTGAGAAGGCACAAGTTCCAACTTAGCCTCGTTGATCAGGAGGCAAAGTTGGGAGCAGGTCTGAAGGGCCAGGTCCTGGACCTCTCCACCTCCTGTTGGGTGGAATCTGCTAAGAGCCAATCATCAAGTTAGGGGTATATTCTGACCCCCTGACACCTGAGATGGGCTGCTACCACTGCAATGTATTTGATGAAGACCCGTGGGGCCGATGACAGGCCGACTGGCATGGCTTGAAACTTGTATAGGGTTCCCTCTGCCCTGTTGGGACAGATGGATTGGGACGTGAAGACGTGTCCTGGAGATCCAGTGAGCAGAACCACATGTTTTGCTCCAGGGATGGTATGCTCTGGACAGAGTTACCATCCAGAAGGTGCATGGCCTGAGATACTGATTCAGGTCATGCAGATCTAAAGCCCCCGTCCACTTCAGAACCAGGAAGTACCTGGATCACGAACCCTGGGTCTGGTGGAGGATATGCCGCTTGAGCTACTGCCTCCTTGAGGAGAGCTGAACAATGTCATCTCGAAGAGCCGACTGAGTGTGGCTGGAAACTCTCTCCTCCCGTGGGGCACGGGCTCGGCTTGGAGGGTACTGCTCGAATTCCAGAGGCAAACCCTGGTGGACCACTTCTGAGACCCAACTGTCCATGGTAACAGTGGACCAGGTGGAAAGGAAGTGCGCACGACCCCCCATGGGAGGACCCAGAGTTGGTGTGACAGGAATAGGGGTGGCAACCCCTACACTGTCACTGGGCAGGCCTGAAGGAAGAGGGTCCAGGGCCTGAACTCCAACCTCCTTTACGGGTCTAGGAAGGTCCAGCTTGGAGTAGAGGTGTCAAGCCTGAGCCTGCTGCTTCTGCTGACCTCCCTGAAAGGAGGGCTGCTGCTGCTGGGCCACAGGGAAGAGTGCTGAAGGGCTTCTTCTTCTTCTGCTGCTTCTTTGGACTAGAATAACTCTGAGCAGAAGTGGTGCCCAAGGTGGCACTGGACTGCTCGATGCGCTGAAGGTGATCTACACACCTGGGCCAAAGAGATCGGTGCCCAGGAAAGGCACATCAGCCAGTTTGTGCTGGGTATCCACTGGGAAGGAGGAGAGCCTCAGCCAAGCCCTGCAGCGGGGAGGCAACTGCAGCTGTCAACGAATGGGCACATGAGTCCCCAATGTCCAGGGCCATCTGGAGCTGCTGCTTAGCAATGGCATGGCCTTAGTCTCGGACCTGTGACCGTGGTTTGCATGTCCACAGGGAGTTTGGGAGGACTTCATCCAAGGACCCCAAAGAGCATGGAGAAGTGTGCCATGATGATGGCTGAGCTTGCCTGATGGAGGCCTAAGGAAGAGGCCGCACAGACCTTCAGGCAGAGTGATCCAATTTGTTGGACTCCTTTTCCGGAGATTTAGTCGGTATCAGTAGAACTGCCAGTATGTCTGAACACAGAGGCGATCACAAGGCTCTTGGCGAAGGTGCTCTGTGAACCTCGCTAGGGACCCCATGGGCACCGCATACTTGCAGGCCATCCGGGCAGATGGAGCTGGACAGGAAGCAGGGTGCTGACAAAGTTCAAGGGCAGGCCAACAATGGCTTCGCCCAGGAAAGACTTCCGGTGGGTATCCCTCTCTTGAGGATATCTGTGAGAGGGTACTCCGCCTTTTCTGGATAGGTTCAAGAGGCATCCCTGTGGACTCAGAGATGAGGTGGAGAATGCCCTGAAAGACGAAGGGCCTTCCTCCATTAAAGTCACCAGCTGACTCATCATCCCATGAGAACAAAAGGTTTGAAAATATTTTGGCAGTCGACTGAACAACGAAGTCTCCATGGAGTCCTTGCAAGTATGGTCAACAGTGGGGAAAAGAACTGAAGAGGGATCGGGGTCATCCATGCTTATATACTCAGTGATTTTGGCCTCTGGCGTCATCGTGGGCAGCCCATAGTAGACTGCTGAAGAAAAGCTTCAATGTGGTCCTAGTGCCTAACGGCATATAGTCTTACAGGTGTGGCCTGATGAAAGAGATATCCCCAAATAAGATCATATTATTCCATTGATGCATTCTTTGTGCTGGCTGCCTGTAAGACAGAGAATTGATTACAAGGGTCTCTTACTAACCCTTAAAGCCCTAAATGGTTTGGACTTCTACCATCTACACAGGCTCAGCCATGCTGAACTATATTCACCAGGTGGAACTACTCCATCCCTGGGACAGGGGTTGCTTTGGGTTTCCAAGTCTCACTCATCTGTTTTGGACTGTGCATTTGCAGAGGTGGCACCTTTCTTTCCTATGGAATGCCCAATCAAAGGATATTGTTTTTCTTCCTTCCTTCATAGTTTCAGGAAGAATGTCAAGCATCCTTTCTTTTATTGATTTTACATTTTATAGCCTGTATTTGTTCACTTACTTGCTAGCTATTTTAAGTTGCTGCTTCGGTACCTTACTGCCTGCAATTTTGCACTAAATGTCTTTTTTTTTATTTGTTTGCTTAACCTGCAGTCTCTTTATGTTCTCTGCCTCTGTTACTCTGTTTATAAGCTGTTTTATGTAATGTTCTGAGCTCTGGAAAAGTGCCCTCAAATAAAATGTGTCACTACTAGTAACTGATAGATAAAACTCTAGCAATTACAGCACAATATTCAATAATTGCACCAACTGACTGCAATATTATTTTATGTTTCCGACTCAAGCAGCCCTTCCTCTGCAGTACACTAGCTAATCTTACCTAGGATGCTGGCGATGGAAAGGCTATCGCTTATCTCATAAAATCACTTACTCTAATCTAATGCAGAAAGACATTTATAGCCACGGACAACCTGCGATTTAAAAGGGATGGAAAGCATTGCCACTCCAAATTCACAGTAGCTGGCCCTGCCATCTTTCTGTACATGCTTTCCTTTCTTTCCTTTGTCTCTCTGGTGTTTCATACCAGCTCTGTACGAAAGTGAGAAGCAGAGACCCTAGGTTGTAAAAGACAGGTCCATATGGCATATTCTTTGACTATTTGCAAAAAGTCCAACCACATGACCTTCAAAGTTCAATGCAACACATGTATACATAGCTACATAGATACATAAAAACCGCACATACAATGCGTGTATTAGTTCATGAAAGTATCTGTACAGAAATGTTTTCTTTGTAACTTGATGCAATGTTTCTGCTAAATGTTTATTCTATGTAACTAATTCTGATCACCCCTGAAAAAGGGACCTTCGAGGCTCAGTGGGTCTACTCCAGTTACCAAAATTGAAATAAACAAATAATAAATAAATGAAGACAGGAAGGAAGCTACTATTTGCACTGGAGCGATCTATAAACCTACAGCACAGGGGAGGAATTAGATGGTTCTCACGATGCCAGTTCGACAATACTTTTTTCGACTAGCACATCTCAGCGATAGGATTATATGCGACCACAAGTTGCGTGTACACATAAATCTGTATGTCTCCGGTCCTGGTTTTCTAAAGGGCTTCATCCCCTAAACCCCCATATGGAGGCTCTGCCCCCGCACTTCCAATACTTTGGATTATCAACTCCAGTCGGAGTTGATTCGAGGAGGTACAGGACCGGAGACAGTGTGCTCTGTCGCAGGATTCACCAATACAGCGACCTGTCAGCAAAGTTGTCGATTTTGTTGACAGCATGGTATGTCGCTGTGTTGGTGTCACCGCCGGGTCTGCATACCGAATTGGATGAGGTGCTGGTGGAAGCCACTGGCAAAATGGCAGAAAATCAGGGGGGCTGCTGATGGGTGACTTCAATCTGCCAGGTGTAGACTGGAGCCTCCAGCAGCAACTTTCAACTAAAGCAGGGACATCCTGGACTCTCTACAGGGCGTTCCTCATGCAACTAGTCAGTGAACCCACTCATTATGGGGCAGTACTGGACCTCGTACTCACCAACATGGACAGTGTTGCAGATGTCATGGTGGAGGCCACTTGGCGACCAGTGATCACCATATGGTGTGGTTCAATATTACAGACAGCTGCAGTATTGAATCACACAAGGTGAGGGTCCTAGACTTCAGAAGGGCAGATTTTATAACGATTGGAAAATGTCTCATGGGTGACCTGGAGGGGATGGCCTGAGTGGGGTGATGGAACAGTGGGTAAAGATAAAGGGAGCATAGTAAAGGCAACAAACCTCTGTGTCAAACAAGTGAGCAAAAGCAAGAGGAAAAAGAGACTGCTATGGTTCTCAAAAAGTGGCTGAAAAGGTAAAGGCTAAAAGGGTAGCATTCAGAAGGTATAAGGAGATGCAGAGGGAGGAGAAGGGAGGTGTATCAGGGGAAGCGTGGGGTAGCAGGCAAAGCAGTAAGGATGGCAAAGATGCAAACTGAAGACAGAATAGTCCAGGAGGTAATGACATTTATTGATTGATTGAATGATTTAAAGGTTGGTTACCAGGAAAGGCACACTGAGCCAAGTCTCGTTTCAGGTTGACCTGGTGGACTGGGGAGTGAAAGGGTGAGAAAAACATACAAAATACAAAATACAGAATGATAAAGTGTACACTGTAGCGCATTGAAATAAACCAGAGTTACATAGCATAGGTGCAAAATGTAATTATTAGGCAGGTTTCAACCAAATAAAAGAAAGAAAATAATCACAAAGGAAGGGCAAGACATGTTTTAGGTATGTAAGTGAAAAGAGAAAAGAGCAGGGGTGGGATTGTAAGATTAAAAGGAAGGAGTAACTGTGCAGAGAGGGACCAGGAAAGGCAGATATCCTGAACAAATACTTTTGTTCAGTGTTTACAGAGGAAGGAGAAGGAGGGGGCCACAAAAGTAACAGAAGCTTTGGGGGGTGCACACTCGTTTAATATAGAGAGAGAGTGCTGAAGGGACCTGAAGGTGGACAAAACAATAGGGCCAGATGGAGTGCATCCAAAGCTACTGAGGAGCTCAGGAAATTCTGTCTGCACCTCTGACAGTTCTATTTAACAGCTCACTGGAAACAAGAACGGTTTTGGGGAGTGGAGAAGGGCAGATCCCACTACACAAAAGTGGTAGCAAGGTGGAGGCCGCAATTACAGGCCAATCAGCCTGACATTGGTGGTAGAAAAATAATGGCTCACTGCTGAAGGAAAGGATTCTGGAATATCTTGAAACCAGTGGGTTAGAAGACCCGAGGCAGCATGGTTTCACAGTGGGAGATCATGACAAACAAATCGACAGATTTTCTTTGACTGGGTGACAAAGGATTCAGATCAGGGTGGAGTGGTGGATGTGGCCTATCTAGATTTCAGTCATACATTTGACACCATTCCACACAGGAGACTAGTATGCAAGCTGGACAGCTTAGGAGAGGTCCAAAGGAGGACAACTGTATACAAAATTAGTGAAGGGATAGGCGACATAGGTGGTGGTAAGAGAGTTCACTCCAAGGAATGGAGGGTGACCAGCGGGGTGCCTCAGGATCAGTGCTGGAACTGGTCTTCTTTAATGCCTTTATGTGACACTGCAGAGGAACTGGGAGGAAAACGTCTGCCTCTTTGCAGATGTCACCAAAATCTGCAATAGTGTGGATACTCTGGGGAGGGTGGAGCAGCGATCAAAGAAAACTAGACTGGTCAAAAGTATAGTAGCTGGGTTTCAATGCAAAAAAGTGCAAAATAATACACCTGGGGCACAGAAACCCAGAGGGATTACAAAATGAGTGGAGTGGTATTACTGACTACCAAACAGGAAAGAGATCTGGGGTAATCATATCGGATGACCTAAAGGTAGCAGGGCAGTGTTACAAGGCAGTACGGAGGGCTAGTGGGATGCTGGAGTACATAGGGAGGGTATCACTAGCAGAAAAAAGAAGGTGGTGTTATCTCTGTATAGATCGCTGGTACAATCCCACCTAGAGTACTGTGTCCAGTTCTGGAGACCACATCTCCAGATGGACATAGACAGAGTAGAGGCAATGCAGAGTACAGCAACTAAAATGGTGCAGGATCTGCAGCAAGAACCCTATGAGGAGAGACTAATGGACCTCAATCGTACACCCCTGGAGCGGAGAAGAAAGAGAGGGATATGGCAGAACCCTTTAAATACCTCACAGGGGTAAATAAGGTATAGTAGGAAAGTATTTTTCAGAAGACAGTGTTCTCAAGAACAAGGGGACATGCTATGAAGCTGGAGGCGGTAGATTTAGGAGAGGCGCGAAGAGGTACTTCACAGAATGAGTGGTGTATTTCTGGAACAGTCTTCCAGCAGAGGTGGCAGGGGTGAAAACAGTGGTAGGGTTTAAGAATGCATGGGATAAGCACAAGGGGTGGAGAAAGAGCTGTAGATCAGGCACACTTTGTGGTAATAGTGTAGGTAGGGAGAAATGCAGAGACTGGATGAGCCAAGTGGCCCTTATCTGTCATCAGATTCTATGTCTCATGTTTCTGTCTCTAGGAAAACAGAAAAGCAGGCTTACCCTTTGTCCAGAGAATCCCATTATTCCTTCCTCTCCCTTATTAATTAGGAGATGTTGAAAATCCTACAAAAGAAAATAACATAAATTGATTAAACCCATCACAATTTTCTCATATGAACATATGAAAAAGCCAGCAGAAGGCCAAATGCTCTGTTGAGTTTGCTCAGTAGTAATGCAGTGTCTCTGACTTATGCCACTGACCCTGCCCTCCCCCGGTCAACCTTTCCTTCCCAACTTCCCCTTCATGGTCCATGGGTTCTCTTTATGACTATCCCAGGTCAGCTTAAATTAGTCCACCGTTTTCATTGAGACCACCCTCTTCTGACAGTGCATTCCTTGTGTCCATCACCCTCTCCAGGAAAAAATGTTTCCCAACAATCCTCCCCCCACTCACCAACTTTAAACTGTGCCCCCTCATGGTTCTGTTATTCCCTTCAGGTACTTAAAAGTCTCTATCATATCCCTCTCTCTCTATCTTCCAGCGTGTACATTTCTTAGTGCTCCCAGCCTCTCCTTGTAGATTTCCCTGCTGTCCTCTGATCATCTTGGCTGCCCTCCTTTGGACCCTCTCTAACAAGCTGATGTCCTTATGATATGGATTCCTGTACCATACACCATATTCTAAATGTGGCCTCACCAGTGACCTGTACAAGGCCAGTATGACCTCACTCCTTCTACTGCTGAATCCTCTGGCTATACACCCAAAATCCTGCCACTCACCTTCACTACTGCCTTTTTGCATTGCAAGGAGCACTTCAGGTCAGTGGTGATCATCAACCCACATCCTTTTCTTCTTCCAACACTGCTACCCAGACACTTACACACACACACACACCCGTATACTCAGTCCTGGTTCCTGGCCCCAGTGTACATCACTTGAGTTTCTTGGCATTGAAGCCAAGTTGCCAGATTCCTGACCATCTCTCAAGTTTCCTGAGGTCTTCCTATAGGTCCTGTATCCATTCAACTGTGTCCTCCCTCCCAAAGAGTTTGGTGTCATCCACAAATAGGCACATGTTGCTCTTTATACCTTCCCCAGTATCATTTAAGAAGACACTGAACAACACTGGCCCCAGCACCAATCCCTGCAGGACCCTGTTGGTGACCTCCTTGGTACTGGATAACTCCCACCACTACCACCCTCTGGGTTCTTTCACTTAGCCAGCTGGCTACCCACCATGTCAATTTCTCCCTACCCCCAGATCCCTCAGTTTGCTGATCAACTTTTTATGCAACACCAAATCACAGGCCTTGCTAAAATCCAGGTAAATGATGTCTACTGCTTTGCCCCATCCACCACCATGGTGACCCAGTCGAAAAAATTAATCAGGTTTGTCTGACAGGATCTTCCTCCCACAAACCCATGTTGCCTCTCATCCTGGAAATCATTCACCTCTATGTAACTACTAACCTGTCCTTGAGTATGGGCTCCAACAGTTTGCACAAGATCACTGTCAGACTGACTGGTTATAGTTCCCTGGATCACCCCGAGTCCGCTCTTGTGAAGAGGCACCACATGTGCCACTGCCCAGTCCTGCAGCACCACCCTTGACTCAGGGATCCATTGAAGAGGTCCGCCAATGGCTACATGAGTTCCTCTGCTAGCTCTTTCAGTACCCATAGGTGTATTTCATCTGGTCCTGGGAACTTGTCTGTTTTCAGTGCTGAAGCCCCTCCCTCATTCTATCCACCTCTATTACGTCTGTGGCTCCTCTCTCCCCCCGGCCCATATTTTTCCTAAGTAAAGACAAAGCAGAGTACTCATTTAGTACCTCTGCCTTGCTCACTGTTTAGTACCTCCGCCTTGCTCACTTCTTCCTCCACCCATCTATTCCCTTCTTCAGCTGAACTATCCTGTCCTTTCTGTCTTCTCACTTGTTATAGTGAAAGCAGGCCTTCTCCCTGGTCTTAATCCTTCTGCTGTTGCAGTTCTTTCTGTGCTTTTGCTTACTGTACACCTTGCCTGCCACTTTAGCTAACCTCAGGTATTCCTCCTTATCTGCTTCAGTCTCAGTCCTCTTGTATCTCTTGTAGGCTGCTGTCTTGTCCTTCACTGCCCGGCAACCTCAGAGTTGAACCAGATGAGTAATTTGGCTCTCGATTTCTTCCCCAAAGCTTAATACAATCTGAGGTGGCTGCTAGTTATGCATCCCTGATAATGGTTCATTGTCTGTCCACCCACATGTGTGCTTTAATGCCTCTGTTTTCTTAGCACCTCCCCATTTTCCAAGTTTGCTCTCTTGAAATCCCAGGTTTTGGTATTGGTGGAGAAAGTTTCCCTTTCTAGATCCAATTTAAACCACACTGTGCTGAAAGTTACTACCCCTCAAGGGTTCCCTTGACCATTATGTCATGTCGTGCTTCCCATTTGTAAGCACTAGATCAGAGATTTAACTCCATGGGTCATGAATCCTCTCTGTATCACAACCAGGATCACTTGACTCCTGGCACAGGGCGGTGGCTGGTGTATACCAGTCCACCTTAGGTAAAATCCCCCACCACCACTACCTGCCCTTTTCCTGCTGCTTTCAGTAATTCTGTACATTCTTTGTCCTTTCATCCTCCTTGTTGGGTGGTCTGTGACCACCTCTCAGCTAACCTTCCTCCCCCTGTTGGTCCGGGCGTATCCATTGCGATTCCACCCCCTGTACATTCTCCTCCCTAATGTGAACTATCCCTCCCTGATGTATGCTGCCACTCCCCTTTACCTAACACTCTGTTCCTTCTGTACAGCTGTACCCGGGATCAAAGGTCCTAGTCATGGTGTGCTGCAGCCCTGGTCTCAGTAACTGCTGCTTCGTCTACCTTACCTGCCACTAAGGGCCTGCATGTCTGCCATCTTGTTATCAAGACTACAAGTATTAAGTGACCCCATCTTCCACCTTGACTCTGCACCTGCCTGCCTAGTTCATGTATTTTTCTCTATCTGCCTATCCCTATATTCCTCCCTTCACCTCCTGTCCTTGGATGCCTCCTCTTGCCCATGCTCTCCCTCCTAAAGGCTACTTCCTGTGCAGGGTTGGGTCCACAGCCCTCCTTGTCTCGAAGTTTCTGTGCCAGCTGTCAAGCCTCCCCCACAGCAGTTTAACCTCAGATTCTTTCCATGTATTTCCTCAGCTTGTCCTCAGTACTTTTGATCCCTCCCCAATTAAGGTGCAGCCTATCCACTGAATATAGCCCCTTCTCCGACCACTTATCTCCCCAACTTCCAATACAATTGAACCCTTCCACCTTGCACCAGCTGCTAGCCAATTATTAAACTCCTTAATCCTCCTTTTTGATTGTGCTAGCTCTGGGGACAGAAATTACCTCTGAAAAGGCCACCGAGCTAATTGAATCCTTGCAGTTCTTTGCTGACTTCATGAACCTGTTCTGCACCACCCCTACCTCTTCCCCTGCCAAGTCATTTGATCCCATGTAAATGACCAAGTGAGCTTCCACCCTCCCCTTCCAACATCCCTGATCCTAGGTTCTGCCCTCCTCGCCTCCATCCCTTGATATACAACGACCACTCTTCTATTCCTTGGGTTCCTTCCTACCCCCAGTGGATACCTTTTAATTATGGAATCCCCAATAATAATCACCATTCCATCCCCTGCAAGCTTGTTATTTGACCTCTTGTGCACTTCTGGTGAACCAGCCTCTTCCTCCTACATCTGCTTTCCATCTGTTTTGGATGTATTTCTGTCTGTAACATCACTGTTCCCTCTGACTGCTTTTCCAGTCCCTCTTGTTCCCATCCCTCCTGTCTACCTTTGCTTGCCACCAACTACTCTCCCATGCCCTCCCCTAACTCCACCTTCTCCCCATCCTTTGCCCCACTCTGACTACTCTACCCTCCTTGTTCCCAAGCTACTCACCTCTTTCAGACCCTTGCCACTGTTCTTTGACTCTGTGTTTTCTGAATCCTCTACCCCCAATTGCCCTGTTCCTCTATGTTCATAGAGGTCCCCCATATCAGAACGTTCCTCTTTTCTTCCTCCCTCCCTGTTTCCCTCCTCTCCCCTTCCTCCTTGCTGATCCTCTTACCAACCTACCTTTCCCTTATGACCTGTCAGTCCACCAATCTGGTTCCGCAGTGTCCCTGGACTCTTTGACATCCTCCCTGCTTCCATCCTGTGTCTGCCATCCTAATGCCCAGGGCAGCCCTTACCTGCCCATTCAACCACTGTTCTTCCTCCCAGCTTCTTGCCCCCCTTTCCAACTCCATCTTAGCCACCTTATCGCTGCCCTGGTAGTTCAGGTTTTCTGCACACTGGACAGCCCCTGCTATCCACACTGTACCCAGAGAGACAGCGGCCCCATCAATTGCAGCTGACCACCCTCCGTTCCCCATCCAGTCCACTGTATCTTCCCACTTCCTCCTCATCCACCCTCCCAGCTTTCCTGCTGTCTGTGCCAGCTTCAGGTTCCCACATCCTCCCCAGTTAGCCTATGCCAACCAAGCTAGGTTTCTCTAGTGTTCCCTGTTCATATTTCACAGATAGATTGACCCTAGATAGGGTTTTGCTGCACTCCCTTTTCCTGCTGGTTAGTGGAAGGTTGGTTTTAATTTAGGGTTTTGCTCCTATCCTATTTATTTATATACTTTGTTTAATTTGCTTTTCTTTTGTTTTACTCCCACCCATTTTTGTTCCCTCACCTTTCTAATTGGTACTAACATATGTAGTTTCCAGTTATGTAGTCACATACACTGCTTTCCCTCCCCTGTAGTGTACTTACATTCTGTGCCTGACCAGTATGGCCTGCGACCTATGGTCCTCCCCTGCAGATAGCCTACGAATGGCCCTAGATGCCACTAGTCACAGATGCCACACTCCTGCATCCTGGCACTCATGCTTTGGGGTCGTTCACCCAAGGGGTCTCTTGCTCTTCTGGGATTTATGTATGGAGGGCTCAGACCTTACAGGCCACCCTCCAGCACATGGCCTGGCATTCCAGCCACTTGTCTGGCAGTGTGGTCATTACTCCCATCCTCAGAACCTCCACAGCAGCCCTCCTCCCAACTCCCTGATTCTCCCAACACTTAGGTACACATTGAGTAAGTCCAACAAACAGCGTTTGTCCGACAACAAATAACATTTCACTTAGTTGTGCTCCGATTCCCCATCCAGATCTGAAAGAGAGTGAAAAACTACACTGTAGCCCTATTTGTAGTTCCTAGGGCTCAGACCCTATTAGCCACCCTCCACTCACGTGGTCTGGAGTTCCAGCCACTTGTATGGCACTGTGGTCTTACTCCCACCCTTGGAATCCTCCCACTGCAGCCCCTCCCAACTCCCGATCCACCAACATTTAGGCCATTGAGTAAGTCCAACAAACAGCGTTTGCCCAATAATTATAAAATTTCCTTTAGCTGTGCTCCGATTCCCCTTCAATCCTCTTGCGGTGAACCCCAGTGAAAAGGGCATTGGAGTATGAGTACAAATAGTGTTCTTGTAAAAATCAGTACGATGTTCTTTATCTGATGCAGATAAACACAGTAAACATTCAGAAAAATGACTATGTCAATTTTATTATTTTATGAACTTACGATGGTGCCTGAAGATCCTTTATTTCCTTTCTGTCCTATATCCCCTGTCAAAATGAATTAGAGCACAGTTAAAGTTCAGAGTGAAAAACCATTAATAAAAGATATTTTATATTATTTGTTCTTAAATGTTTCTCCCCACCCAGTCCCCGTCTCCCACCCTGTTGATAATGTCTGTATTGACTACCAAACCTCATCTGGAAGGGGAGTAGGTTGGGGATCTCTGCTGAGTCTGCACCAAGCTCTACTTGAAGCTAGTTAAAAGAGTACATGAAGAGCAACAGGACTCAGTCCTGGGTCTTGGGAGAGTGCAGGCACTTCCATGAAGCAGCTGCCCTCTCTGTCACTCCTGTGAGTCTGACACCACAGCTTGTTTGCAGACCTGATCTCTCATGCTGCAGAGCATATGCAGTGCAGCTGGGACAGCCGTGCTAATCTGTAAATGAGATGCATGACTGTAATCAGTATACAGTGACATGCATGGCTTGTCAGCTAGTGCAGACATCCTTCCTGAAAATGTCAACGGGCAGCCAATGACATAAAATAACTTCTCTGAAAGACAACTCTTCAAGAGTGACACAGCAAGTCAATGTTAACATATTTTAGTTACAAGAGGCAATGATGAATTTTTACAAAGCTGCACTTACGTAAAAGCCTTTCAAGCAGCTAATGTAAGAGACCTCTTGATCAATGCTGTGACTACATGCAACGATGAGTCGAGCGCTGGGAGTCTAGGCTGACTGTGCTGCTTTTGCTGTGTGTTTTCATTTCTGTCACTATTTTATATCATACAGTTTATCTAGTAAACTTTTTTTACTTTTTTTATCCTCCTCTACTGCCCTCATCACTCCACTCAATCAGCTCTCTCAGACCTCTACCACTGTCTTGGCGTCAGTCCCTAGAGTGCTAGGCTAGCTCGGAATTCCTAATGGCCCAGATAACCCCCAAGTGGGTCAGAGAAGGACCCCTTATCTCCCTTGACATCAGTGGAGTGCCAGCTAGCGGAATCTTGCGTCTGGGACCGTGGCAAGGATTGGAGAGAAGCGTCACCTAGAGCGCAGCAAGGGCTTTTTCACCCCTTTCTTTCTGCCTCCGACGCCGGTGTGCAATGATGATCAATGAGCCGCACACACTGAGACATGCGCATGCTCCTGTCATCTGCCAACGCCAACCCCAAAGCTACTTCTTTCCCCTACACCTAGCACCAACCAGGCTGCCCCAGTTGGTGGGGTATAGCAGGGGTCAGCATCCCACCCCTCCTTGGAAAGTGAGCAAGCCGTTGTGTGTTCAGTCCTTCTCCCCAAGTCGATTCCCGGCAGCCCAAGTCCATTTCCAAACCCAGGTCGCAGCGTGCTGGAGAGGTGTGGCATCCAGCACCTCAACCCTCTGCGCCACTGGGCGGCTCTAGTTAACCTTTTGCAGATAAAACACACTGTTGGTGCTGCTTTTCTTTCTGAGGCAATGAGAGAACACTGGCTGGGCAACCATGAACAACCAATCTGTGCTGCCACAGCGGCGCTAAGATGATATCACACAGATCCATGACGGTCAGTCGACAAGTCCGTTGTC
Source organism: Neoceratodus forsteri (assembly GCA_016271365.2). Taxonomy (NCBI): domain Eukaryota; kingdom Metazoa; phylum Chordata; order Ceratodontiformes; family Ceratodontidae; genus Neoceratodus; species Neoceratodus forsteri. The sequence goes on from CM057459.1 coordinate 76,880,891, forward strand.
GACTGGCGTTCAATCATTGCAGTCGGCAAAGCGAGTCACTTCAGATTGTGTCTTCTTCTGGGGACTTCACCCCAAAATCCCCATGCAGTGGGCACTGCCTCCTGCTACTAAATTAATTAACTCCGAGTCAGAGTTGCTTCAGGGAGAGGGTGCAATACTTCCAGAAAGCAGTGCCAGGGTCCCACGCCAACACTACATGACCTGGCACTGTTTACACTGTAGTGTCACTCGCGGTAAAGTTTGCGGTAAAGCTGTTGCCATAGAGTGAAGTTTGAGAGGTCTGATATAATCAGAACCCCAAGGTGGCAGAACAGGCTGGTTGCACATTTGGGTTGCCCAGCCAAATTATCTATCTATTTATTTTAGAGCCAGGGAGATAAATTATTGTGACAGTGCATGTATCAGTGTGAAGTGGAAGAACAGAAATTAGACCCATAATAAAACTGCTGAAAGACAAGTTATGAAAAAAAAAAATAAACTAAAAATATTTTCCCAGAGCTGAACTAGCATGGTACATATGCTGAGTTTGAAGAGTAACTACAAAAAGAGGGAACTAGCTGGCAATCAGAAGCTTGTATTCTTAGTTGAGAACAAAATATCCTTTCTAGTAAGAGATAAAAAAGAAAATTGTAATCAGTGCCACTTCATACAGTACAACAGAGTCCCCATAACATACTAACATTCAGGTGAGTGAAGGACTTGCTTTACATCGACACAAATACGTACAAAATAGAAAAGAAATATGACCATTGGTCCAGCATGTTCTTCCCCACTCAGTAGGAAAATAAACATATTTCTTTTTCTTCTAGGTACTACTTAGCCTTCATGTGATAGCACAGCATGGTCTGTTCAAGTCAATTTTACTTTAGAATAGCTGTCTATTCCACAAATCCAGGATTCTCTCTGTGAAATAATATTTCTGAATAATATACTGTATATATATATATTTTTTTTTATTTCCCAGGAGAAGCTGCATTGAGTAAACTCATTTTCAAGGAAGTCCTGGATGGACAGGATTATGCAGACTGACAGTTTATAACAAATCGTTTACGAAATTATTACTAACTACATGGAGCACTGTACAATAAGTGCGACATAGGTAGCAGTACATTACACATACAGTCAGTTACATATTTGGCAGACGAGGCTAGGGTTTTAGGAAAGAAGGTTTAGAAGGGCAAAGGGGCTGAGTTAAGGAGAGGAGGTGAAGAAGACTGATACATGCAGGGTTAGGAGTGACAGTTGCATTTTCTTAGAAGATTTATATATATATATATATATATATTCATTGCAAAAACTTTGTTAATGCAACAGTCAGGGTTCACATTAAAGTGACAAAAGTATGGAAATGTGGTGTTAGGGTTTCCAACCCTATCACCCCATCCCCACCACAATCCACACCAAAAGGTATCAGGGTGAGCCTTGGGATCGTAGGCCATAACTCTCACCCCATTCCATTTGTAAGGAAGGTAAGATAGTACACTATAGAAGAATGGGGTGAGCATTAGGGCCAATGACCCCAAGGTACACTCTGACACCTGTTGGTGTGTGGATGGTGGGGTGGGGTGAGGAGGTAGGGATGTGTGGGGAGGATGAGATGGGGTGTTGGGTTGGAACCCTAGCACCACATTTCCATACTTTTGTTGCTTCAATATGAATCCTAACTGATGCCTTAATGAAGTTTTTGCACTGCATTTCCTTATTTTTGAGATAGTATAATAGTATCCCTATTTTATTGTGGAAGCGCAGGGTCCGAATCCTCCATAGATGCTCATATGTATGTAGGTGTGGAGCCATGTGTAGAACAACAGTGACCAAATTGTCAGCATAGCCATCTTATTACCCTGCCTCATGTCCCCGGTACAGAGAAACTATGAAATGCAAGGCAAAATGTAATTATGCAGAACTGCAGCCATTCTGCACCACATGTGCAAAACACACTGTGGGCAGGATTTGAAAAATAACAGCTGTGACATACATGAGGTGGGTAATAAGAAGGTTATGCAGAAAATCTGGGTGAAAAACATTTAAAATTATCAATGTTACGCGTGTGCATGTAGAATTGCAACAAATGGTCACAGGTTTGTCACATTTTCATATTTTCTACCCCAAATTTTCAACATAATCTTCTTATGACCCCACCTCATGAACCCCAGAAGTGAAAAATTTAAAATCTTTGCTGAAAGCGCCATTTCACGCCACAGGTGCGAAACACATTTAAGGCAGGATGTGACAAATGGCAGCTCTACTGTTCATGAGGTGGTGTGAAAAAATGGCTATGTTGAAAATCTGGTTGCAATATATTGAAAAGTACCAATGTTATGTGAGTGCGTAGAAAAATTCAAGCGACCATGTGTAACTTCGGGCATGTTTAGGAATTTTTCACAAAATTTTCAACACAGGTTTTGGGCCCCACCTCCATGACCACTAGCACTGTCATTTCATTAAATGGTTCCAAAAGGTGATTTTAGCATGCGACTGAAAAATCCCTTACTGGGCCTGAATAATGAATTGACAGTGACAGTGTTCATTAGAGAGGTCCCAAATGCCCATGTTGAAAATGTGGTGAAAAATACCTAAAGATGCCCACGATATCATGATAAGTTCAAACACCACTGAAAGACATTATATGGCACTTAACTTGATTCTTCAGTTCACAGTTTGGCTTTAAAGAGTTCAGGCATGTCCTGGTCCACAGAAGATGATACCCAATGATCTCTGTTGGTAAGTATAGGGCAAGAGGGTGTGTGGGTGGTTGGTGCTCAGTGGGAGGGTCGGGATGGGGATGGGGATAGGGAGATGACGAATGATCTTTTTTTATTTCATGAAAAAACAGACATCAGGGGACTGTTCTCTTTTACAAGTTTAACTGTGACATTGTTTGGGGACACTGGGGATGGGCTCCTCAATGTCCCACACTGTTGGGGGGCAACGCAACATATCTGGGGACACTGGGAGTGGCTCCCCAGTGTCCCACTCTGCTGGGGGCAACACAACATATCTGGGGACACTGGGGTGAGCTTCCCAGTGTCCCACACTTGAGGGAGGGCAACACAACATATCTGGGGACACTGGGGTAGGCTCCCCAGTGTCCCACACTGCTGATGGGAAACACAACATATCTGGGGATACTGGGGTGAGGCTCCTCAGTGTTCCACACTCTGAGGGGGTTGTAGAACATATCTTGGGGCACTGGAAGAGGGTTCCCCAGTGTTCCACACTGCTGGGAGGGCAATACAACATATCTGGGGACACTGGGGTGGAGCTCCCTAGTGTCCCACACTGCTGGGAGGGCAATACAACATATCTGGGGACACTGGGAGTGAGCTCCCTAGTGTCCCACACTGCTGGGAGGGCAATACACATATCTGGGGACACTGGGAGTGAGCTCCCCAGTGTCCCACACTGTGGGGGAACACAACATATCTGGGGACACTGGAGGAGCTCCCCAGTGTCCCACACTGTGGGGGTTGTAGAACATATCTTGGGGCACTGCAAGAGGGTTCCCCAGTGTTCCACACTGCTGGGAGGGGCAATACAACATATCTGGGGACACTGGGGTGAGATCCCCAGTGTCCACACACTGCTGGTAGGGGCAATACAACATATCTGGGGACACTAGGGTGAGCTCCCTAGTGTCCCCCACTACTAGGAGGGCAATACAACATATCTGGGGACACTGGGGGTAGGCTCCCCAGTGTCCCACACTCTGAGGGGGGCAACACAACATATCTGGGGACACTGGGAGTGAGCTCCCCATTGTCCCACACTGCTGGGGGTTGTAGAACATATCTTGGGGCACTGGAAGAGGGTTCCCCAGTGTTCCACAGTGGCGGGGATGTTATACTGCTGATGTGGGATTGGGCACCCCCATGTCGTTATATAAAACATAAAATAGTTGGCAGTTAAGGACCACTACAAGCATCCAGTCTGCCCATAAGCAGGAATATTACAATTTTTATATTAGCATTCCTCTACCCCTCCTTAAGAGTCACTAAAAGGGAAAAAGACTTTCCTTGGGTAAACACCAATAAGTATTTACCTAAATGAAGGCCAAGGAATCAGACTCTGGAGTCTGTTTTGTCTAAAAATGTACAGGGATGGTTATAGGACCCCCCATACATTCATGCAACACCTGGGACAATGACGCAATTTGTGGCATTTTGAAAAAAATACTGCTGCAATTTTGTGGTATTTTTGAAAAGTAGTGCCACAAATGTGCGGCACTATGAACGCCTGAACCCCAAAACATATTTCTGGACATTATTTTAAAAAGCAATGCAAGAATTGTGTTCATCAGACCCGATTATGTAAACACAACTGTTGGTGTTTACCAAGGGCAGTATGTTTTGAATTATACCATTTTTTGTGTTGCTAACTGAAAACAACATGTCGGAAGCATAAAAGAACTTCCACCATTTACAAATGAGAATGACAAGGACTTCAGTGACATCACCCTCTGCAATGGCCGCCTAGTTAGGAGCTCCGTGCCTCGGGTGTTCAATCATTCGCCATCGCCTATCAGATCATGCACATTTGCAACCTTAGATCAGTGTATACACACCTACTAAGTCTGGAGACATGGGCTGTACAAAAGAAAAAATGCGTTGCTCACAGCCGCGTACTCCAGTTAGAAGCCTTGCTACCTTCAGGCCTTAGCCCCATGACCTCGTGTTCCTCCCTGATATCAGGGTCCCAGAAGGATGAGTCGGGCTCCGATTCAGGCTCTTCCGCTCCCATATGGATTCCTGCAAAATACTAAGGCTGCTGCTGCAGAAAATAGATGGAAAGTATCTGTCATACAGAAGGACTTCAGGAAATTAGAAGCCTGCATTACAGCGATGGAATCACATGTCAATATTATTCAAATGAGCACATGGCCTTTAGCAAATCATTGGCCTACCTTCACAAAAGGAAAGAGTACTGACTTTAATGGCAGAAGATGCCAAAGCTGACTCTAGATGCAATAACATCAGTCTTTTGGGGTGCCAGAAGGAGCAGAACAACAATATATGGAAAGCTTTATTGACTGCTGGTTCAGAACAGAGCTACAATTAGGAGAGGATTTTGCTTTGGACATCGAACATGTTCATAGGGCTATAGCCCCCAAGCCATAATCTGAAGCGCCCCAAGGGCCATTCTTGTTAAATTCTTAAAGCACCCTGTCAAAGAAGCTGCTGTTGGATGGTGTGGGCAAAAAGGACTTAAACCTCGATGGAAATAGGGTTTATGCTGACCATGACTTCCCACAGCAATGACAGTTAAAAGGAAAAAGTCCTTTATGTAGTTAAGCAGCTGAGGGAGAAGGAGCACAAAGTGCATCTCAGATACCTGGCTAGGCGCTCGGATGGCCCAAAAATCTTCGATTCCCTTTTAGATGCCTGTCCCTTCCTAGAAAACCTGGAGGTTGTTCTCCTGATCTTTTAAAGAGGAGAAAGTGGAGCGAGAAATTGAGGGACTACTATTGTCACTCGCCCCTGGAAAGCGTCCCACTGGTAACTCTCAGTGGATGCTTTGGTCCCACTGCATGTGGATTTGGCCAAATGGATCACAGTAAGCAATAAATGACAAGGATACTGTACTTCCCAGGGTGTAATGATCCTCTATGCAAGTTTTTGTCTGCCTTCCTCTGAACCTCGCCTGACTTGGAAAATGGATCTAACCTGGAATGTCTGCGGTATCATGGATTCTCTCCATCAGGTCCTCAGCGCCACAACGTATTTAAAATCCTAATTGTGCTGGATTTTGTTTGTAAGGGACTCTGGGCTCCTTGGTATGCAATTAGACTACATCTAGATTCTCTTACGAGAGCTCAGAGATGGGAACTTAAGAGTTGAGACTGCTGCTGGTGGTCAGGACATCCTGTAATGTAACACCAAGCAGGTTCTACAACTTTGAGGCCCCTAATCTTGATCCTCTCGAGCACAGGTTCCTGTAGATTTCTGGTATTTATCGCGACGGAGTCTAACAACTTTGTTTATTGGCTGTTCTTGCATTTTCTCCTATCTCTGACAGTTGATACTATGTCCCATGGTGGAATGAAGAGCTGCTACCAGTTGGAGAGTCGATCAAGACCACAGTAATACCAGCCAGAGACCGTAAACTATAACTTTTACTTTAGCAATGATTCCCTTTGCAGTAATGGTATGCTAGAGACAGTTGGGGTTAATCAGCAGAACTGGACTGGATTTTCTAGTTTACAGTCTGTTTTTTTTAACTCGACAGTAGAAGTTATGGAGCAGTAATAATGCTAGCTCTCCTGATGTTTATTATTGTTGTTTTCTTTCCCGAATGAGCAGATCTCCTCTCTGGTTCTGATTTTGGTGTGAGCCCAGGACAGAGCGGTAGGGAGTAGATGAAGTTTTGTTCTCCTTTTCCAGAACAAAAGATCAGTGGTTGCTAAGTGAGGCTGGCTCCCCTTTGCTGGACACTGCCTTTCTCCGCTCCCCCAAGACTCCTGTTCATTTTCTTTCGTTTGATTGCTCAAGTTATAACAATATATTATACATTGGTAATTTCTGATAGGCATTTAGTTGTTGCCTCTTAGGGCTTTATTCCTCAACTTGTCAGTGGGTGCGACAGGTTTTATGTCTTTATAGACACTATGTTTGGAGCTCAAGTTTTATTATTTTCACCGGGGCACCCTGACTAGGCCCCACCTGACACAAGAAGTTTACTTACTTGGACACAGGCCACTCAGTCCTCCTGCTAGGAGGTGCTGTCGATCTTCCCCTCTGGAGGGGAATGAGTCCTGTGGGGATGATATACTCACCCCTATAGTTCCTCGGGAGGTTTCCTCCATTCTGATTATTAAGAGGGTTCTTTTAAGACCCTCCTCAAATTCTAGTTGTTCACTCTCCCTTGCTTTAGAGGGATTAGCAGTTAACGATTTATAGACTGTTTAAGCGTTTTGATGTGTGTGCTATTTCTTTTTCTCACTCTGTTATCTCCTGCTTCTTTGTCTCCCTAACCTCCTTTCTTACTCTATTCTCTGATACTGGGGGCCATATTGGGACCTTAATTTTTCTTTCTCTCTAGATATTTAGCTGCCAAAATGTTGATACAGGATTTTACTTCTAAATGATAATGGCTGAACTAAATGTTGTACCCCAAATGTCAAGGGCATTAATAATGTTATCAAGAGATCCAAAAATCTTGGCTGAGCTACACAAGGAGAAGTGCAACATCACTTGCCTTCAAGAAACTAAGTTGTCCAGCCGAGAACACTTAAACTACCGTAGGGCCTGGGTGAGGAAAGTCTTTTGGAATCACCCCATGCCAAGAGAGCAGGGCAGCAGTCTTGAGTGCATGAGGGACTTGCCATTTCAAGTACAAAAAGTATCAGGAGCAGGCTCAGGTCATATGCTAACAGTCTCTGGTGTTTATGGTGTTCACCCCATTCATATTGTTGCTACCTATGCCCCACCCTTCACAGGCGTATATTTCCTCCCTATTTAACACCCTTACTAACCTTCCTCCTAGGCAGATAATTTGCATGGGAGATTGGAATTGTGTTTAGGATGTAGCCTGGGACAGATGTTCAGGTGGAGGTTCTGATTCTAAGGCCTGTTCCTGCCTACCGTGGAATTTGAGAACAGAGGCAGAGTTGATTGACCCTGCAGACTTCACAATCCTTCCTCAAAGGACTTCACTTTCTTTTCTCCGGCCCAATTCATACTCATGGATTGACCGTTTTATACCCAAAAATTTGGTCCATATTTTCGAGGATGTCAACGTCCTACCTATGACAATCTCTGACCATGCCATGGTTAAATCAAAGTTGAAATAGGGACCCCTGCAAAAGCTGGGTGTTGGAGGTTTAATCAGGGTCTGATCAATGACAAGCAATACACAGAATCTAAAACAGATGATTAAGCATTATTTCCAGAAAAACACTGAATCTGCCCCTCCTTGCATTCTCTATGGGATGCCCTGAAAGCGTGGTGAGGGACAAACATCTCTATTCTTCCCATAGAATTAACTTCACCAGGCCAAGGTCAGAGAGGCTCTAGATAAGATTCAGAAATTAGAGAGCAGCATAAAGATACAGGTTCTAACAGGTCTGGAAGCAACTTAGAGAGCCCCTGCTTCCTATGATTCCCTGATGCTAAGGCGTCGAAAACTCCTTGAGATTTGCAGGCCAGAGATATTATGAGAGAGGGTGAGAGGGCAGGCAAGTTACTAGCTCAAAGGCTGAAGAAACAAGAGAAAGATGGGTATATTTCCCAAATTTGCCCTGAAGACCTAATTCCAATCCCAGAGTGCAACCCTCAGAGATTGTAGGGAATTCCTAAAGTTTTACAACAATTTATAGCAAGAAGAAAGAGACCCAGCACAAGATGGAAAAATGACTGAATTTAATTTCACACTTAACCTCCTACTCTTTCTCCTTCCCTCTCAAAGGGTTAGGCTCTGCTTTCTCTGAAGATGAGATTAAGATGGTTATTAAATCTCTCAAGACTGGTAAATCCCCAGGCCCAGATAGTTTTACCATCAAATTTTATAAGTGCTTTGGGAAGGAACTCTGCCCCTTCCTTTATCGAATCTGTAACTCAGCCCATGAAACTGGTGTTCTTCCCTGCTCTTGGGTGAATCCCTCATTTCGGTAATTCCAAAGCCAGGTAAGGATGCCTCCAAATGCACCAGCATTGACTTCCCTGTTAAATCAGGACATTAAAATCTTGCGAAGATTCAGAGTCAAAAGCTTTTGGGAGTGATCCTGGCTGATCCACCCGACCAGGCCAGGTTTCATCACGGGCAGGCACATACAGGACAACATACGTCTTCTGCTTAATGTCCTCTCTTCAGCTGGTCCCCTCCTGGATGAACCCCTGCAAGGAGTCCTTTCCTTCCTGAAAAGGCGTTTGATCGCCTAGATTGGAATTTTGGACTTCACCCTGGAGCGGTTCAGGTTTGGAGACAGATTCAGGAGTTGGATAAAGAATTTATATACTAATCCCAGAGACAGGATTCGGGCAAATGGGTGATTTCATCTCCTTCTCGATTCACAGAGGAACTAGGCAGGGCTGCCCTCTCTCCCCTCTCCTATTTTCCCTGAGTCTTGAACCTCTAGTGGCCTTCATCAAACAAAAGAGGTGTTAGAAGTGTCAGAATCAGGAAATGGAGATTAAAGAATGTCTATATGCATGAGATGACACTCTTCTGTATGTTGCCGACCCAGTAAATGCTATACCCAGGATCTTCAAGCTGCTAACAGAATTTGAGAGATGTCAGGGTGCAAAGTTAACCAAGGAAAGTCAGAAATACTCCCTATCAGGGTGACCTTGGCTCCTCTCACGAGACTTACCCATAATAGGTTGGTCAAGACAGGGTTCAGGTATCTAGGAGTGCGGATACTGAGAGATATCAAGAAATTATATCACACAAACTGTTTTAAAATATTGCAAGAGGTAAGAGCTGATTGCAGTTGGTAGAAGTAACTCCCTTTATCCCTGGCTGGCACAGTCGAAGTGTCCTACGAATATTCTTCCAGTTTCTTATTTGTTTCTCCTCACTCCCAGCAGGCCCCCATGGAGTTTTGGTAGGACATAGAGCCACTTTATCCAAGTTTATGTGGTCTGGAAAGAAACCCAGAGTTAGATGGAAGGTGATGACATCACCCAGATTGAAAGGTGGGATGGGGTACCTGACATGCAAAAATACTTTTAGGCAGCACAACCGGAAGGCTTCTCTTCCTGATGTGAAACTCCCCTCCCATTGGGTGGAAACTGAAAAGACCCTCGGCCCCGCTTAAAACTTGGGTGATATCCTATATCTGGATCCTCCAAGACTAAAAAGCTCTCCTTTGGTAGCCTTTTCACGGAGGTGTCTGTGGGGGTGTGGCGAGAGGCCTATACAGCACTGAAACTCCCACTCAGACTGAGCCCCACAATGACAATTCTGAGCTGCCTGGATTTTCCCCACTTGCTTGGGACCTTGCTATTAGTCATTGGGCCAGGCAGGGCCTCAGCAACCTGAGGCATTGCTACCTTATGGAAAGTACAGTTACGTAAGAACTTACCGTAACAGTAGATCTTCGAGAACAGCTCTTGCAGCAGGTTACACCATCAGGACCCGAAGCCGCACAGGCACTAGGACCACAGGAAAAATTCTAGCTAGCTAACAACTACAGCGGGACCGCCCACCGGCTCGGTCCCGCCTCCGGCGCCAGGCGTGGTACAAAAGGGGGCGGTCCCGCCAGATTCCCCAGTTCTCCGCCGGAGACTTCTTGCCGCAGGCTGACATCAAATGGGAGACCTAGGATCTCGTCCAGAAGACAGAAAGATAACAATTCCTGCTCAGAAAGACTGAGCCATGCTTCCTCAAAGGAAGGTGGTGAGAAAGTACCCTGCACAAGAGCTGTTCTCGAAGATCTACTATTCACGGTAAGTTCTTACGTAACTGTACTATCTTGCCGAGACACAGCTCTTGCAACAAATACCTCAATAGGACTGATTCCCAAGTACTGGCTGTCAGAAAATCCGGGAGGAGAAAATAAAGGATAAAAACCAGGTCCTGAACCTAGGACAGGAGACCCTAATGCAGCCAAACCAAAACCAGCCCTTCGCCGAGAAGGCGTGTCCAAACTATAATGCCTGATAAAGGTATGCACAGAACTCCAAGTGGCTGCAGCGCATATAGCAGAAGTGGAACGTTTCTTTGAGCGCTGCAAAGGAAGTAGCCACCTCTAGTGGAATGACCCCGGACTGTACCCGGGAGGGCTTTTGTTTGATACCATAACAGTGAGAAATACACTGGACAAGCCAGCAGAAAGGGACTGTTTGGATATTGATTGGCCCATCATTCTCAGAGAAGGAAATGAAAAGCTGCTCAGAACCTACGAAAGGACTGAGTTCTGTTGAGGTAAAACCTCAGGCTGCGATGAACATCCAGGGTATGGAGCAGAGCCTCTCCTCTATTAGAGTAGTTAGGAAGTAGACCGGAAGGTCGATATCCTAGTTCAGAGAGAGTGAAGAAACCACCTTAGGCAAGAATTTAGGGTTCGTCCTCAGGGATACTCTGTCGGTGGAAAACTAAATAAGGCTCTTTGCACATGAGAGCGTGAAGTTCAGAAATTCTTCTTGCCGAGGTAACAGCAACTAAAAACAACGTTTTCCACGACAGAAAAGCGTAGCTCGCAATCCGCGGCAGGTTCAAAGGGGAAGCGTGAGCTGTTCAAGGACAAAAAGCAAATCCCATGGAGGCACAGGGTCTCTAATAGGAGGCCCTAGGTGCAACACTCCCCTAGAAATTCCCGGAAGCGTCCACCTGAGCCACTGTACGATTTCCACGGGAGGTAGTAAGCGAAATGGCACAGAGGTGCACTTTAATAGAGGTATGCTAGACCCAAATGAAAGAGGAGAGCAAATATTCTAATATTACTCCCACAGGACAACCTAAAGGGAAGGTCGCGTGCTCAGCGACCATACACAAAAAAAGCGCGCCATTTCATGGCGTCACGTCGCATGCGCTGTCGGCTTTCTGGCTGCAGAAAGGACTTCTGCAACCTCTTGCGAGACCCGTGGACTTAAAATTGCTATGTCTCTAGGAGCCAAGCATGCAGGTTCAAGGAGACGAGGTCCGGGTGGACAAGGAACCCTTCTCCTGAGACAGTAAGTGGGAGCTGAGCGGCAACGGGAGCGGGGGTTCCCAGATAGTTGAATCAACAAAGGGAACCAAATCTGTCTGGGCCAAAATGGGGCCACTAGGATCATTATTAGCGTGCTCCTGCGCGAGTTTGAGAAGAACTCTCTGGATCAACGGGAAAGGAGGGAAAGCATAGAGGAATCTGTTGGCCCAGGAGAGGGATAGCGTCTCGCCAGAAAACACCAGGCCCTGGATCTAGCGAGCAAAAATTGGGCAGTTTTATGCTGGATGGGAGGCGAACATGTCCAGATCTGGAGTTCCCCATCGAGAAACAGATCCTCTGCTACCTCTTGAAGGTAGTCCCCATTGTGGACTCTGGCCTGAGCAACCTCAGGCCGTCTGCAACCGTAGTTGTCCACTCCGGGAACGCACAGTGATCAGATTCGCCGTGTCTGATTACCCAATCCCACACTCTCATGCCTCCCTGCAAGAGGGGTAAGAGCGCGCCTTGTTTGTTGAGGTAATACATCACCGCCGTGTTGTCTGTCTGAAGAGAAGAAGTACGGTGGGATAACTGACTGAAAAGCCTGCAGGGCATAGAGGACCGCTCTCATTTCCAGCACGTTGATGTGAAGGTGAGCTTCCATCTGGGTCCACGTACCCTGGGACTTTACCCCGTCCAGGTGTGCCCCCACCCAAGACCGGAAGCGTCTGTGGTGAGGGTGACCTCCGGGACGGCGCAATGAACGGGACGCCTGATGAGAGCGACCCTGGGGCTAGCCACCACTGCCAGTCTTGAATCACTGAATTCGTGAGTCTGACCGGATGCTGCAAGTGGTCTTGCCTTTGGTCCCATTGCACTTTGAGCATCCACTGAGTAATGCGCATGTGGAGTCTGCGAAAGGACAGTAGGAATGGCCGCAGCCATGTGTCCGAGCAAACAAAGGACCGACCTGGCAGGTACAACCTTTAGTGATAGGTCCCTTATGAGGGATCTGATGCGCCTCCGCTCTGTCGGCCGGAGAAAGGCTCTTCCCAGACAGTGTCCAGAACTGCTCCTATGAACTGCAGTTTCGCGACGTACCAGGAGAGACTTCGTAATTTATGAGGATGCCCAGGGATCGGAACAGATCCTGGGTGCTCTTGATTGCAAGAAGCAACGCTCTCTGAGGCGCCATGAGAAGCCAGTCGTCCAGGTACGGGAACACGAGTGGCCCTGTCTCCTCAGAGACGCTGCCACGACTGCCATGCACTTGGTAAAGACCTCGGCACGAAGACAGTCCGAAAGGAAGGCTCGGAACTGAAGGTGGTGGTCGAGAAACTCGAGCGCGGGAACTTCCTGGCGCCTGAGCCATAGGGATGTGCAGGTAGGCATCCTGCATGTCTAGAGACCTAAAAAGGCGTCCTGTTTGAGCATGGGATAAGACCTGGAAGGTCACCATGCAAGTCTCTTAAGTGACCGAACATTGAGGTCGCTGAGGTCCAAGTTAGACGGAGGTCCCTGTTTTCTTGGGAACCAGGAAGAAGTGGGAATAGTATCCTAGTCTCTCTGGTTCTCTGGGACGTACTCTATCGCTCCCTTCGTAGTAGCGAGTACTTCTTGCCAGATCAAGGCTTTGTGCTGACCCTGATACCGGAGAGCAAAGGAGGCCCTCGGGGTGGCTTTCCTGCGATTCTATAAAGTGGCCTAGACTGACCAACTGAAGAACCCACCTGTCGGTGGTAATGGCCTGCCATCCCGGCAGGAAGTTCGCAATGACCCCCGACTATAAACTCCCGTTGATCCTGAGGCGGGGGGCGGCAAGGAGTCAGGCTGTGGCGGCAGATGGACCAGCTGGCTGGGCCTGCCTGGGAGACGCTGGCCTCGGCTGGTGGGGTGTTTGCCCTGGGCTCTCTGAAACCAGGCCCCTCTGAGGTGCAGCGGAGTGGGTCTGTTGCCTCTGCGTCCGCGCACACAACGACTTTGGTTCCTACGAAGGAACCAAGCTTGGAAGTCGATACATGGCCTGAACCGACCACCGCGCTCCGACCTCTTGGAGTTTGGTAAGGATCTTTTCTGTGGGATTACCAAACAATACTTCTCCCTCAAAGGCGTCCAAGATGTTCTTTTGGGCGTCCGTGGTAAACTCGAGCGCAGCAAAGAGTGTCTCCGGGAGCCACTGTAAGCTGCTGCTCGGGCCGATGAGTCCAGCGGAGTCACTCTGGCAGCTCTTAGCAGGTCCCCAACGTCTGAACCCGTCGGAGGGCAAGCATCTCCTCCTTCTGCTCACTGTCGGGCATCTTTTCAGCCGCTTCCAGACCCTGTTCCCACAAAGCGTTCTGGAACTGAACCATGTGGGTTAAATAGTTCAGGGATCTGATAGGCGCGAGTAGCGGAAGCATACGTCGCCTACCAATCGTCAGTTGTTTGGACTCTGGGTCGGTGGCAGGGTGCTCAAATGTTGTGGCCTCTGTGACCGGTCATGTGAGCTGTGATGACCAGAGAATCGGCCTGAGATGCTGCGTCAAGTACTGGTCGTCCTTAGGAGCCTTGTACAAGCGATCAGCTTTCTTCGGTCTCGCCCGGGGGCGCGAGTGTGGGCCTTCCACGCCAGCCTTGGTGGCGTCCACGAAGTGTCAACCAAAGGTGGTACCACCACAGGCTTGGGGTCCTTTGCGAAGATATTTGGCGAGTCGCACTCTTCCGGGGTCTAAGTCTTCAGCATCCCATCCATGTTCTCTTGTATATGTCTCCATAATATCAAGGAGCGAGGGATCATCCGGAGAGATCTAGGCATCTCACGTGGGTCCGGAGAAGGGATGGAGAGTGGAGATGGGGATCTAGAGGTGGAGTAGTCTGATCCGTGTCCTCCGTTGAAGACGTCGGCGTCTCCTGGGTCTCTTGGGGCTGGGTGATCCAGAAGAGGATTTCGACGGAGGTCTCCGTTTATCAGGTCTCCCCTGGGAGGGTTCTGAGGCTCCGGGAGGAGGAACCTGACCTGCCGACCCGACGGCGAGGGGGCAGGAACCGGAGTAGAGGAGGAATAGGAGGAGGAGGGGGGAACCATGTCTTTTTAATGGTATCCCACCAGTAGGTGAACAGATCTTTCACCTCCACTAGAGAGAGCCCGACGGCGGTCCGGTGCCGGTGGGCGGTCGGGTCCGGGTCCCGCGTCGGCTCCACAGGGGGCTCTGGTAATGGCGAGGAGCCCTGGGAGTACCTACGGGACCGGGTCGCCCGTCTGGTCTCGGGCTGCTCAGGTCCTCCTCCGATAGAGGCTCCTGACCGATGTCGGTCGGAGGCAACAGGGCCTTCTTCTTTTCAGGAGGGCGGGCGTCGGTCCCCCTACCGGCGTCCGCTGGGATGTAATGGCGGCGTCCGGACGTCGGGCGACAAGCGGCTCCAGGAAGAAGGCGCCCGGCTGACAGCTGTCGAGAAGGCAGCGTCTGGGCTACTGAGCCTTTTAAAGGCGTGAGCTCCGTCTTGCGTGGAGGCACCGACGAAGACCTGACGCCGGTACCGAGGCGGGAACCCGACTTGCGGTGGTGATGGTGTCTTTCCCGGACTTCGCCAAGGCCCTGGAGGGAGGAAGGCCTGGCGGATTTCTCCTGAGGTGAAGGTTTTTGATTGCAGCGGGGAGATTTCGAACCGGAGCTACGGGACTCGAACCCCTAGAAGGGACCTGGAAGAGCCTTCTCCCTTCTCTTCTCCCGTGCTTGTGGACCCTGGAGCTTTCCCCTTGGAGGACATGGTCTTCAGTTGTTCCTCCAGAAAAGCACCTGCAAACCCTCTGACGCCGGATCCGGTAATGGCTATTGAACCCTTGGCAAGAAGCGACAGGCCCGGTATCGTGGTTCGCCTAGGCACCGGACGCAGGCCGGTGGGGGTCCTTGAACGGGATCTGCTTTCCACAAGCGCACTTCAAGGATGGCCCGAAGTTGGTGATGACATCAAGATCTTGCTTGAAGAGGATTCTGAAGATTTTTTTAAATTTTATCGAAAAAGAACTATTCACGCGTCACGCGCTAGACTGGTAACGAAGGGGTCAGGTAGCTAAGTCGACGGCCGGAAAAGAACTGAGAATCTGGCGGGACCGCCCCTTTTGTACCACACGCCTGGCGTCCGGAAGCGGACCGACGTCGGGCGGTCCCCGCTGTAGTTAGCTAGCTAGAATTTTTCCGTGGGTCCTAGCGCCTCGGCTTCGGTCCTAATGGTGTAACCTGCTGCAAGAGCTGTGTCTCAAGTAAGATCATATGATGTCCTTGCAGCAGCTCAAAGTAGAATCTAACCTTCAGAAATCAGATTTCTTCAGATATATACAACTGAGGTACTAACTTTTGCTATAAATTTTGTTCCAGCAGTGGAGGATCAGGGCAATCAACTCCAACACTCCCTTTCCCTTTGCTATGTTCTGACTCCCAGGGTCACTTACTCTCATCATTGGTGAAAACTATGATTGACTCTGAGGAAGATCATAGCACAGTAATCAAAGACTGCTGGGAATGGAGTTGAACATCTCTTTAACAGAGGGGAATGGCGGAAGGTCTGGGAGGGATTCACCTGACCACTGCCTCTCTAACTTGGAGGGAATTTAGGTGGAAGACGGTAATCCAGTATTTCAGTCCCCTGTAGTTTCTAAATACTTAGGCACCCATGTTTACGATCTCTGCTGGAGAGACTGCCAGATGCAGGGCACGTATTCTCATATGTTCTGGGAGTGTAAAGTGGTGGAGAATTTTGGAAAGCCTTACACTCAGAGATAGATGGTATCTTCCACACACCCTCCCGAGACACCCAGTTCTGGTTATTTGGGCTACCCCGGACCCATTGAGATCCCAAGCGCTTAGTTATCTTTATTATATCTGTGTGGCAGCAGCTATTAAAAGTATTACGTTCTGCTGGCTTACCTCTAAGCCTCCTCGATTGACGTTTGGTATACAACCTGTCTTAAAATCCTTGAGATGGAATTTATCACAGCCAAACTCAGACTGTCTTTAGATAAATTTAAAGGCAGATGGTTGCCTTTTTCATTATGTAGCAGACAAGGAAAAGAAATCCTGCTTTGAAGTAATGGCAGAGTATGCTGGCTAATCACATTGGTAGCAGTTGGACTCCCCACCCGTCCAGCCCTGGGGTTTTCGCTAGAAGCTGTGATGATGGATATTCCCCTTATCAGAGTTTACACCTCTATTCCCTCCCTTTCTGTGACTTTTCCTTCTTGACCTATGTCCCTGGTCCTTCAGTGTCCTCCCTTGAAAGAGCATGGCATTTGTGTTCCTTGTCTGTTTGGACATTTGTGTTCTTACCGTAGCCCATTATGCCCCTACATTGATTGGTGCTTAGTTTTTTAGAGGATAATTTTTCTTCTTCTGCTTTCTATTTGTTTCCTGTACTTGCTGTAAATGTTTGTGTTGATCAATTAGAACCTGAATAAAGTGCAATTTCCAAAAAAAGAGAGAATGGCCCTTCGTGAAAGAAAATGGTACTTTCGCATGGGACAGCTAATTTTTCCCACTGGAAATAATGGGAAATTTGAAATTTTAATAACTTTTAAATGGATAAATATTTTTCACCAAACCTTCAAAAGGCACATCTGCAACCCAGACCTTATATACCCTGAAAGTTTGAGCAAACTGACAAGTGGTTTCGGAGAAACGCGTGACAAAGAAATTGACAAAAATTGTATTTTTATATTTATTGACATTGTGTAGCTCTACACCCATACACCTGACAAAAATGAAACTTGTCTTGTCTAGAGATCTGTGGTACCAGACAGCAGATGCAAAATTTCAGGTGAATCGTTCAAGCGGTTGCAAAGTTATTAGAGTGCAAACCTTTCGGTTTAACACAGAGTGACCATTGAACCTTAACTACAGTGGTGCTACCGTGCCACTAAAGCCATAGCCCTAACAGAAATATCTCTGTTATTGTTACATTTTTAGTTTGGTTTGACTTTATGGCATCACAAGTAGTAGAGCAACTAGTGATGTCATAAGGTAAAATTCACAGTGAAAAAATATTGAGATATTGCTGTAAAGATCATGGCATATTTGAGTTATGAAATACCCATTCTGTTTTATCTCATTTTGTTCATTTTTAGTTATTTGTTTTGTTTTAAAATAGGGTTTTCGGAGGATCGAGCTGGTGTTTCAGGATGATAAAGCAGTTTTATTTCATTAAAAAATATCTAAAGGATCAACTTAGCTGGATTCTGGCATTTTTTAATTAGGTCTACAAATATGTTTATGGGCACCCTAAAATCCCAGGTGCCCAGCTTAATGAGACACGTTTTCAGCATGCTGTCACTTGAGAATTCCCTGTCACATACAAAGTGGTACAACAGTGGAATTTCTTTTCTGCTTGCACCAAAAGAAAGGTCACTTACATGCTCCATCCCCTTACTAGCTCAGCTAGGGCAGGGGGATAAAGCATGTAAGTGACCTTCACTGTAAGTGACCCTTATTGTTCTTGATGCTTGATTCTTTATTCCTCCTCCCAACTCAGCCATCCCTCCCTCGCCCTTCCTGAGTTTTTTATATCTTTTATTACAGTCCCTTCCATCCCAGCTCAGTCAGCCCTGCCTCGTCCTTCCTGAATTTTGAAATTATAAGAGGATAGTGGTGACCTCCCATGTACCACTTCATCACCATTTCCCCTAGACGTGCTCCGAATACATAGGTGGTGACATGCTGTCCTGGTGCCAATGAACAGAAAATGCTGACACTGGGTGCCCAGTCACCATTACTGACTCTGATCCCCCTGTAAAAAAAAAAAAAAAACCATCCCTTGTTGACCTTTTTCTTATATGTTATAACCTGAAAGAAGACAATGTTCCCATGTTTTCCCTGCCCCACCCTCCCTTCCCTACCAGTAAGCACCCACCATCCCACCCCACACACCTTCACTATCCTAAACATGGTTCCATTGTAGAACCACTCTCCAAGTGAAAAGATGTCTCCTATTGGAACCATGATTACATAGAAAATAAAAGTCCAGCTAACAATGTATTACAATGCATTTTTAACTTCTACTCAAAACTTTATTTTTAAATATTTTTATGCAAAATTTTCAACATGGCCTTTCAGGAACCCTCTTCATGAACAACGTGGCTGAATTTTTTAAAACTTCATCCTGAAAGGTGATTTTCAGGTTGCCCTATAAAATCACCTTTCACGTAGAATTTGAACATTACACCTACTGGGTTCATGAGGTGAGTCATAGAAGACTATGTTAAAAATCTGGTGGGAAAATAAGGTAAAATGACAAGTTGTGAGTGAACATTGAACTATTTCAATGTTCACTCGTAACTTCTCTAATTTTCAATATTTTCCACCATACTTTCAACATGGCCTTTTGGGATACCACATCATGAATATGGCAGGTGAACATTTTCAGATCTGGACTGAAAGGTAATTTACAGTCACTCCTCTACATCATGTTTTGGTGGGATTTTAACATTTTCACCTACTTGGTTTATGACATTGGGTCATAAGAAGATTATGTTTAAAATTTTGGGTCAAAATATTAAACAAATACAATGTTTCCATGTTCACTCTTAACTTTGGTAATTACCAATATATTGACTGTACACTTTCAACATAGCCATTTTTTCCACCACCTCATAAATGTGACAGGTGTCATTTTTCAAACCCTAGATGAAATGTGTTTTTGCACTTGTGCAAAATTATCATTTCTGGCACTATTCTATAAATGCCACATGTCATGTTTATAAGAGGAGTTATGAAATGACTATCTTGAAAATGTGGGTTCAGATTATAAAAAAAAACTACTATGAAATGTTGAGTGTAGTGCTAACCTTTACCCAAGTGGGTAGTGTTTTGTGATCCTGTGCTGGTGAGCTGAGTTTGGAGAATTCAGTGATCTAGCTGGATGAGGCTGAGGTCACAGCTCTGTCATACCACACCACCACCCAGCCTGGGAAGAGAAGGAGCTGGGTTGGCCACACAGGCCCAAGTACCACATAGTGAAGAGAAATCATCTCTTGGCATAGGGTCTTGCACCACTGAACCCGTGGGTGCCAGAGGGCCCTGTGCTTCAGCTGACAGATAGACTCTTTGCCCCATGCATCTGTATCTATGGCCACATGGATGCACTGGGCCCAGAGGGCCCTGTACTTCTGCAGTCTACCAGACAGCCCCACAATTTCTTCACATCCATTGCTGTATGGCTCTGCACTTCCATAGGAGATGGACACTTCCTTTGGCACAGGGTCCAGAGGGCCCTGTGCATCTGACATGTTTACACAGGTCCCACATGGACCTGCAGGAATGAGGATACAATTCTACTATCTCAAAAAGTAAGGAAATCCATTGCAAAAAACTGTGTTAATGCACCAGGTAGGGTTTCCAACCCTAACTCCCGCCCAAGCAGCAGAAGGACAAGAGTGCACAAGCAACCGCTGACAGCCATCGTCAGATAAGACAAATATACAACTGTTTCCAGATGACACAAATACAGTAACACTTATATACTACCTTCATAGACTTATTTCTGCAGCTACAACTGTGTGTGTATGTCTTCCAGCGTGCATGATTACCTGTGGCTGCATAACTGCTGGTCCCAAGAGGCCTGTGCTTCTACAGACAAAAGTACTGTTGCATTTTTGGGGATCATGGATTTTATATGTAGTTGTGGAAGTGCAGACCACAAAGGGGACTGCACTTGTTTGGACAGAAGTTGGTGTTTATGTCTCGCTGTAAAGGACCAGGTCCCTTAGGAGCCTGTGCTTCTGCAGACAGAAGTACTGTTGCTAATTTGGGTATCATGGATTTTGTGGGAACTGAGCTTCTGCAGCCAGAGGTCAGTGTGCATGTCTTACACCAGCAGCTGCAGAAGTGCAGGTCCCTTAGGGACCTACTGGGGCCTGCGTTTATGCAGACAAAACTGTGTAAGAGTCTTACAGCGTACATGAGTACTTGTGGCTACAGAAGGTTCTATGATGCTGGTTCAACAACAAAGTTGTCAACCACCATCATAGTGACGGATTTATGTCAACCGCAACTTGCTGTCAACATAAATCCAATTAGAGACCCTGTCTGTGTTTTTCAGCGTGGGGATTTGTTTCAACCCCTCATGCAGGGGCTCTATCCCCTTGCATCCCCTGATTCTAGGATTCCAACTCTGAGTCAGAGTTGGATCTGGGAGGGGTGCAGGACTGGGAAATAGTGTGCTGGGTCTCGAGCGAATAACTACAGCAAAAACGTCGATGTTGTTGGCATCAACATTTTCACTGTATTGGTGTCGCCATACAGAAGGCATACCTACAGATGCACTAGCCTCATAGGGGCCTATGCTTTTGCTGACAAAATACTCTTATAGTTTGGGTATTGTGTATTTGAATCTGTGGCTGCAGGAGTCTGTGCTTCTGCACATCAAAGTCGTGTTGTGATTTGAGTATCGTAGAGTTCTATCTGCAGTCAGAAGTGAGTGCACGCCTTGCAGTGTGCATACTACAGACTTACATCCACGAAGGTAGCACATCAGTACCACTAACGTAAGGCTGATGCCAACATTCACCATGCCCCTTGGTGAATGGGCCCGCACGCATTGCCGCTCACCCAGCCTCCGCTTAGGGGTCAGCAATTGCTGAGTCACGCCCCTGCCCTCCCTCGAGCTGATGCTCAAGCTCTTCTCCCTCGAGCGCCTCCAGCACCTGGAGTCTGTTCCTGAACCCAGGTTGCTGGCGCAAGTGGAAATCCAACCACTGCGCCAATGGGCCGGCTAAACATTCTTTTGGTGTTACTCCAACACAGGTTCCAATCCATTTTCCACCCACCTCCTCCTTTGTAGGTTTTTCACCAAAAGATAAAACATATGTACCACCTCCTTGATCTTAACATATTGTAACATTTGGCAATGTTAGCATCTTTAGCCTGCAGTATAACCCAGACAATACTGTTAATAGATTTAGCTGCATCGTTACAAGAAAAGTCCCTTCAGCCTCATAGGCTTCTTCTTTCTTGCTTGGAGTCTTTAACCCCATTACAATATCAATAAGCACAGTCTTACCTGGGGTCTCACATTCAAGTTCCATACTTGCATCTCCAACCTCCAACAGGTAACATCCTGTGAACACAGGACAAAAGGAATACCCTGCTCAGTCAGGGGTCCTCCTCAAACTGAGCCACAAAAATCCTCTTCCGACTCTTTATCCAAACTCTCCACCAGGAAGCTCGCGTACCTAACACCAGTGCTCCAACTCTCTGCATAGCCAGTCTGCCTCCAGCCATGTCCCACTCATCTAGTGGATCATCCTCATCAGGGTCTCCACCTCCGGGTGTTGTCTCTCACACCTCCAGTCTGCCTCGACCTGCATCTCTTCATTGTCTTCAGACTTGGCCTTCCTCCGAGCGCCCAGGTCCAGTCCAGGCAGCAGCTTCTTCCATCCGTCAGTCATGGTTCTGGCCAAAACTCCGCAGACTTTCTTCTCCGCAACTCCTGGTGCATCGGTCCATCTGGGATATCTGGGCGATATCCACCAGAAAATGTCCCTCTTTGCCAGTCCAGATGCTTCCAGCAATTATCCCACTTTGACACCAAGTCTGTGGAAGGGTTGTGGGATAACAGATGGACCAGACAACGAACTTCAGGTTTAACGCACAATCTCTGAGTGATGTTTATTCAAAATACAGGAAATAAGCTTCTGCAATGCCATATTCCTTCTTCAGTACATCAGTTTGCAGCAACAGACTATGTATGTCCTTTCTCTGCACTTAGCCAGCACCTACTGACACTGATCTCTGATCTAAACACTTTTCAGTGACAACCCTTCATCCCTATGTGGGTCCTGCTTGCTTGGGTAGTGGGGCTCAAAAGAAAAAACAAAACAAGCTAAAAACAAGAACCTCAGTGCAGAACGCTGCAACATGGGTTACCCCAAAGGGCACTGGCAATAAATCAAGTTTCAAAGGAATACAACATCATACATACTTCCATAATGCAAAGCATCAAGGGATATATGCAAATCACTATGACATTTCAGACTTGTTCAATTTACAGCAATTTACATGCATTTTAAATAGCACAACTAACTTAATTTCTCTAATAGTCTTCTAGTACTTTTACCGCTATCAAAACACCTAGTGCCATGGTATTTTCAACATTTACAGGTTCCATAAACATAAGGTATACACATCAAGGTATTTTATGACATAGCACTATTACATACTAAATCCAACAACGATAAACACAGCCTGTTTTACATATGCTTGAGGTCACCGCAATAACCTCCTGTACGAGGATCTGAGAGGAAAAGGAAAATTAAAGAGGGCACTAAAGAATAGTCAAGAAAGGGAAGGGGTGCCCATGGGTGGCCAACCTTATGGACTAGAACTTGTAAAGGATAGATTAGGCTAAGAAACAGAAGAACTGTTGCAACAGATTTAAGAAAAGGTTGGTCCTCAAGAGTGGCAGGAGCTCCCTGTCACAATCTCCAACAGAATCATGGGAGCTGTTTGTTTTCCCAGGAAGCAAACAGGTCTATTTCTAGTGTTTCCCATCTTCTGAATACGGATGCCAGCACCTGCTGGTTCAGAGTTAACACATGGTTTCCCTAGCTGATTCTGCTTAGTGAGTCTTCCACGACATTGTCTTTTCTTGGTAGATGTGCTGCAGATGGCTCTACATCCAAGGAATAGGCAAAGGTTCAGATCTTCATGGCTTCTGTACATAGCCTTGTGGATCTTGCTTCTCCATGCATGTTTACTTATGTAACACTTTGTTGTGGTGTTGTCTTCTGATTTGAACATACTGACCCTGTATTAGGAGGAAAATGCTTGCACTGCCAGTAGCATTGTCCTGAGCTCCAGGAGGTGGATATGTTCTAGGGTCATCTGTGTGCTCCAAGTGCTACTCATGGTGACGTCCTCCAGGTAAGCACCTAACCCTAGGAGTGAGGCGTCTTTCTGATAATGCTTATGGATGAGTGTTGTAGGAAGGAATGCCTCCTCTGAGGTTGCTCTCTGCCTTCCACCACCATAGTACCTTTATCAAAGTTTCTGTAACTAGCACTTGTTTGGAAAGAGGATACACCTTTGGGACTAGTGGTCCCTTAGGTGGTACTGAATGTCTCTCATCTGGAACCAGGCCCCAAGTACCACTGCTAAGGAGAAGGTCTTGTGTCCCAGGAGTTGCAGAAAATCCCTTTGAGGCCTTGGTTGTCCTATTATGAAGGATTCTAGTAATCAGACTTGATACCTTTGCTTGTGGAAGACAAGCTTTCCCCTGCAGGGTAGAACAGCTAATATTCTTCAACTGAAACTCTGTCTGGAAGCTGCAATACTGAACATAGGATTTGCAAGAAAGCGAGTTGTGCTCACAACAGAGGAGGTGAACCTTACAATTGTCTTTGGTTTGTAGCAGATATTCTGCAGGTGGAGGCTACTTCTAACTGAAAGGTGAAACAAGGAACTTAGAATTATCCGGAAAAGACAGTCTTTCAAGCAACAGAGAGGTGAATCTAGCTTTACGTTTGTTACAATTCTTAAGATTTTCAGTGCAGAAAGAGTTTAAAGCACAGCTGACTTATTTTGGGGCTGACTGCTTTCAGAGCACAAACCACCAGGCTGTTTTGGGGCTGGGGAGGTTTACCTGTGTCTGACTTGGATGTCTGGATTTTCTCTGTTTGATTATCAGGGTATTTTCTCTGTCAAATTGTTGTGTAGGGCATCTTGCTGACAGGAAGGCATTCATTGCAGCGGTGGGTCAGAGCTCTTAGCTGATTGTTTTGTGAGGGCACAGTTTAGGCCCAACCCTTCCCACCCTCACCCCACCCACCCCTGGAAATAGTTCCTTTATACCTGGGGTTCTGACATCATTTCTCAAGAGTGCAATGTGCATATCACTGTCATACCCTCTCTAGCACACTGCACTGACAATATAAGCATACACATTGTATAATATATATATATTTCTATATAACAAACCAATCACACACACACAAAAAAAAGTAGATACACGTGTGAGGTAGTGCAATGTAATGGCTGTGGGGCAGCAGTCTTTGGGGAGTCTTTCTGGAGGCTGAGATGCTGCCCTATTTGCAGACAACTCTCTGCCCTGAGGGAGGAAGTTGCCGTCTTCAGGCCACACTGACAATAGTAAGGGAACCTTCCCCAGGCCACACTGGACAGTAGGAAGGAACCTCCCCCATCCAAGGAGCACCAGAGCCACCACCACTACCTCAGAGGTTGCAAGAAAGCACAGCAGTTGGACCACAGTGGGCTCAGGAGGGTGAGGATGGTGGAACAGAGGTACACCCAGTCAGTTGTTCCACTCACAATCCATACACCATTCTGGGGAGCATAGCTCCCCATGAATGCACCCGAGAGGAGACTAAGGAGGCTGAGGACAACTGTCACAAGGGAGACCCACAGGAAAGAGGCAGAGGACACCACAAAGAAAGGAAGCAGCTCCTGATGGGGGACTCAGTTATTAGGGGATAGAACTGGGGGAGCAGGAAAACTGAAGTAAGGTGCCTGCCTGGGGCCATGGCTTGGAAGGACAGGAAGCGCATCCTCAGGATCACGAGAACAGCTGCAAGGGAGTCTAGCTGGACGCCATTGTCCACCTAGGGACAAATGACTTGGCTCAACATGAGATTAGAGCAGTGCAGAAGGACTCTAGAATTGGGAGGGGCCTAAGACAAGTAGCACATACAGTATCCTTCTCAGAGGTGCTGCCTGTCAATGGCATGAGTGAGGCGAGGTACTTTGCACCATGCAGTTTAATGAATGGTTGAAAAAATGGTGTGGAGCACAGGGTTTGGCTTCATTGGGGACTGGGTTCCACCTGGAGGGACACCAGCCTATACTGGCAGGATGGTCTGCATCTGTCCAGAAGGAACAAGTCTTTTGAGCAATCCGTTTAAATGCTTCATTGGCAAGCTTTTAAACTAGTCAAGGAGGGAGGCACTGGTAAGCAGCAGGAAAATCCCAGCCTCCCTACAAAACAGGGTACTAAATGAGAAAAGACGAGGTAGAAAGGTCAGTGGGGATGCTACAACAGAAGGTAAAGCCATCAAAAATGGAGAGCAATGAGTAACAATGCCCGTAGTCTGAGTAACAACCTTCCTGAATTAGTGGCCTTGATGGAGGAGGAACATCTGGATATCGTGGCAGTCACAGAAACGTGGTACACACAAAACCATGACTGGGACATAAACATACCAGGATACACTATCTACAGGAGGGACAGGGAGGGTAAAAAGGAGGAGAGTAGCTCTTTACATAAGGGAAGGAATCAAAGCAACAGAACAAAAGGGAAAACAGGGAGGAGAAGAAGAACTGTGGGTAAATTTGGAGAACCACTGATGGCACCACAATCCGCACAGGGGTTGTATACAGACACCCTTCTCAGGGGAGGACATGGACAAGGAAATAATAGAAAGTATACTTAGAATGGCAGAAAAAGGGAGCTAGTGCTGATGGGTGATCTGAATATGCCAGATGTTAACTGTAGTGCAGTTGCAGTGGCCACTTCGAAGAGTGGGATTATTCTAGATACCCTACAGAGGGCATGCCTTAGACAACTAGTATTGGAGATCACAGATGTAGAAGTGGGTGCCATCTGGGAACCAGCGACCATCAAACAGTATGTTTCACAATAAACACAGCAATAGAGTCAAGCCATACAAAGGCAAAAGTACTGGACTTTCGAGGGCTGACTTTGCCAAATGGGTGAGTGCCTAAGGAATGCACTAGCAAATGGGCAGGAAGGAGGGTGGAAGAACAATGGGGAATAATAAAACTGCCATCACAAAAGTAACAAGCCTTTGTGTGAAGCAAATAAACAAAATGAAGCGATGTAAGAAACCACTATGGTTCTCAAAGGAAGTGGCAGTGAAGGTTCAAGAGAAAAAGAAAGCATCTGGAAGTAGAAGGAATCACAGAAGGAGCAGGACAGAGAACTGTATCAGTTAAAGCAAAAGGAAGCTGGGAAGGCAGTCGGAACAGCAAAGGCCCAAACCGAGGAAAAGATAGCCAACTCAGTTAAGAAGGGGGATAAAACCTTTTATAGGTACATCAGGAGTGAAGGAAGACCAAGGGAGGGATAGTGAGGCTTAATGGGGGGCAGAGGGTGACTGTCAAAAGGCAGAGATACTAAACAAATATTTTTGCTCAGTATTTACAAAGGAAGAGGGAGGTACCTAAAACAAACAGTAAACACTCTGGATACAGAAGTTGATATCAGCTCATTTACAGAAGAAAGGGTTCTGAAAGAACTCTTAAAACTGAAGGTGGACAAAGCAATGGGGTCTGATGGGATTCATCCCAGAATTCTAAAAGAACTAAGGGTAGAACTAGTGACACCACTGACTACCCTCTTTAACAAATCACGGAGGATGGGGTGGTATCCGAGGACTGGAGGAGGGCAGATGTGATTCCCCTTCACAAAAGTGGGAGCAAGGCAGAAGCAGGAAACTACAGACCTGTTGGTTTAACCTCAGTGGTAGGGAAAATGATGGAATCACTTCTGAAGGAAAGAACTGTCAAGTATCTAGAGGCCAGAGGGGCACAGGACCAAAGGCAGCATGGATTCACAGCGGAAGGTCATACCAGACAAATCTGATAGATTTATTTGACTGGGTGATCAAAGTAGTAGATCAGGGAGGGGCTGTGGACATGGCCTACCTAGACTTTAGCAAGGCATTTGACACAGTCCCACAAAAGATTAATATACAAGTTAACCAGCCTGGGAGTGGGTCCCAAGGTGACAGTCTGGGTAAAAATTGGCTGGAGAATAGGACACAGAGAGTAATAGTAAATGGAGTCTACTCTGGAAGAAAGGGGTTACTAGTGGGTATCGCGGGTTCAGTATTAGGACGGTCCTCTTCAATGTCTTTATAGTACATTGCAGAGGACTGGAAGAAAAGTATGTCTCTTTGCAGATAACACAAAGATCTGCAACAGAGTTGATGCACAAGGTGGGGTGGAAAGGATGAGAAGGGACTTGGCAAGGTTAGAGGAATGGTCAAATGTATGGCAGCTTAGATTCAGTGCTAAGAAGTGCAAGGTAATGCACCTGGGAAACAAAAATCCAGGGAAGAGTACACAATGGGGTGAGATACTAACAACAACAAAATGGAAAGGGACCTGGGGTAGTCATATCAGATGACCTAAAGGTGGGCAAGCAATGTGAGAGGACAGCAAGGAGGGCTGGGGATACTGGGATGCATAGGGAGAGGCATCACCAGTAGAAAACAGGAAGTTTCTCTGAAGTCCCTCTGTGCAGACAGCTGATGAGACCCCATCTGGAGTAATGCATGCAGTTCTGGAGACCCAATCTCCGAAAGACATAGACAGGATGGAAGCTGTCCAGAGGAGGGCAACTAAATGGTGCAGGGTCTGCACGGAAGACATATGAAGAGAGACTTAAGGAGCTTAATATGTATAGCCTTGAGGAAAGGAGGGGGTGGGGACATGATAGAAACTTTCAAGTACCTCAAGGAATTAACAAAGTCCAAGAGGGTAGCATCTTTCAAAAAGAGGTGTGCAAGAACAAGGGGCACAATTTGAAGATAGAGGGGGGGCTCAGAGGTAATGTAAGGAAATATTTTTCACAGAGAGGGTTGTGGATGCATGGAACGGCCTTCGGAGGAGGTTGTGGAGTCAAAACAGTGGTGGAATTCAAGCATGCATGGGACAGTCATAAGGCAATTCTAGGGGGGGGTAGGAAGAAATAGGCTGCTGGTTAACTAGGATCTGCAGCTTATCCATTAGAGTAGAAATGGGCAGACTGGGTGGGCCAAGCGGTCCTTATCTGCCATCAAATTCTATGTTTCTATGTATCCAGCTCTGCACCTATGAAATCCAATACTTGGGCTGGCTCTGTTTGTGACTTATGTAGGTTTATCGGAAGCTTAGGATCTCTAAAGTGCTTTTGACCAATTGTATGGAGCCTTGCCCTTCTATGTTTTTCCTGAAACTAGCCAGCCATCCAACTAGGTGAAAACCTGCACATCTTGCCTTCTCAGATGTGCTGCCACCACTGCTAGGTATGCTATGAAGACCCTTGTTGCTGAGGTGAGGCCAAGGAAGGGATGTGAACTGGAGTGGCAGCTCCTAACCTGAACCTGAGGTATTTTCTATCTAAATGTCTGATTGGGATCGTGACAGGAGTTAAGTTCCTGTTACTCTTGAGGACCGACCTTTTCTTAAATCTGTTGCAACAGTTCTTCCATTTCTTAGCCTAATCTATCCTTTACAAGTTCTAGTCCATAAGGTTGGCCACCTATGGGCACCCTTCCTTTATTGACTACACTATAGTGTCCTCTTTAATTTTCCTTTTCTCTCTCAGGTCATTGTACGGGGAGGTTACTGTTGTGACCTACAATCTGATATAAAACAACAGGCTGTGTTTATCGTGGTTGGATTTAATATATAATAGCACTATGTTATAAAATACTTTAATGTATATACCATATGCGTATAAAACCTGTAAATGTTGAAAATACCATGGCACTAGGTATTTTAATAAAGGTAAAAAGTACTTGGTGACTGTATATTATAGAAATTAAGTTAGTTGTGCTATTTAAAATGCATATAAATTGCTGTAAGCTGAACAGGTCTGAAATGTCATGGTGATTTACACATATCCCATGATGCTTTGCATTATGGAAGTATGTGTGCTGTTGTGTTTCTTTGAAACTTGGCTTATTGTCAATGCTCTTCACGGTAACCCATTTTCAGTGCTTCTGCACTGAGGTTCTTTGTCTTTAGCTTTTTTTTTTGAGCCCCCACTACCCAAGCAAACAAGGCCCACAGGGTTGGAGGCTGAATCTCAACTGCTAGGTTAGATCAGAGATCAGTGAGTCAGTAGGTGCTGGCTAAGTGCAGAGAAAGGATATCATCTGTTGCTGCAAACTGATGTACTGAAGAAAGGATATGCCATTACTTAAGGTTATCTAGTGCATTTTGAATAAACATCACACAGAGATTGTGTGTTGAACTTGAAGTTTAGTGTCTGGTCCATCTGTTATCCCACAACCCCTTCACAGGGCTATGGAGGTAGCCAGCTTTCTGATCCAGAGACCTCAATCAGTCCCCTGACTGCAAGGAAGGTATCACAGCCAGTGTGACCATCCTGAACTTTTCCTTTTGATGTCTTTGTTCAGATATCTGAGATCTAAAACAGGTTGCCACTCCCCATTTTTCTTGTGCGTTGGAACTATGTGGAAACCATACCCTTATCTATTTGTGAGGCAGGGACTTTCTCAACTGCTTTCGCTAATAGCAATTTCTTTACCTCTGTCTCCAGCAGAATGTTTTTCTGTTGGAGTGTGAGACTGGAACAATTTTGGTTTCTGCAGTTTTGGGATTTCTTAAACTGCATGGACAAACACTGGCTCACTACTTCCAGGACCCACTTGTCTGTGGTGATGTTTTATCATACCTGGAAGTAGTGAGCCAGCCCTCCCCCACTGGCAATGGCTGGGCGACCGGTAGAATTGTCAGGGAGTTTGTTTTGCTGTGGATTAAGAGCTGGTGTTGCAGCTGAACATCTAGTGCTCCTTCTGCCTCTACCCCTATAGTAACATCTTTTGGGTTGATACTTATAAGGAGCATAAGGCACTGGGTAGTAACCCCTACCTCTGCCTCCGTCTGTAAGTCCTGTAAGAAGTGGAGGCCTTTTCTTTTTCGGTGTTGTTCCTATAAGTGGTTTTGTACACACCCATTTTTTCATAGATGCCTCTATCTTGTCACCAAACAAGATGTTTCTCAAAGGAGAAATCCATGGCTTCAATCTGTGCATTCTTGGATAGGATGGTAGTCCTAAGCCAGGCAAACCTCCTTGGAGATACAGCTTTGGCCAAGACCTGTGAAGAAGAGGCACTGGTGTTCATGACAATGTTTACTTGATGTGCAGTGCTGATCTGGCTGTGTCAGCCAAGTACTGTGTCAGTTCACTGTTTACTTTCTCGCTTAGCACCAGGATTGAATTTTACAATGCCTTCTGGTACTGAGCTGTGTGTGCCATGTAAGTTTCTTCCTGAGAAGCAAGGATGCTGTTGTATGCAATTCCTTGGCTATGGTATCCAGTTTCTGGAATCCTCTTCTGGAGGTTGGTAGAGAAAGGCACCTTAGCCTTCACATATGCAGCAGCTTGGACCACTCCCTCGTGATCAGAAGGGTGTACAGATACTCAGCCCCTGCCTAGTTTCTTATCATTACCAGAAGCTGAAGTAGGTTGCAGACATAATTTTACAGTGGCTTTTTGGAGGAATTTGCAAATGGGGATATGCAACCTCTTTGTGGGAGCAAGACCAATCATGTCCAAAATTCCACTTCCTCCTTTGCTTCATGAGAAGGGATGTCAAGGGTGTTTACCATTTGCCTAAAAAGGAATAATAAGATATGTAATCCTCTGAAAGTCTGGGAGGAGAGCCAAATTCTTGTTCAGGTGAACTGTCTGGTTCCAGGTGTTCAACTTCCTCATCATCCTCACAGTACTTTTCATCCTCCCAGGCAGCTGGTGTGGAAATGGAGCCGGGAAGGGGCTGAGACATGTATATTCAAAAACTGCCATGCCCTTGTCATGTCAACAAGTGCACATGGGCCATCCATAAAGCCAAGGCCGACCATTACACAGGCCACCTCACCACCTCCTGAGGGTGTGCCCACACTCTGGGACAATGTTAAACAATTAAATGGGGCGCATGCCCCCATCCCAGATCACCATTGATGGCTCTACCTCCACTGACCCTGCCTGCATAGCTAACTACCTTAACACATCTTTTACTGACCCTAGCTCTGTCCTCCCAGTAATTTCTTTGACCCTCTCCCACCCTACCTGCCCCAGTCCTCCAACACCCCAGTTTCCACCTATGTAGGGTATCTGCTCAGGAAGCCAGACCTCACCTGATCAAAGCTTTAAAGAGCAATGGTCCCGGCGACTCCCTGGACCCCAGCATTCTCTGACTGGTGCTGGATGAAGTCCTTGCCCCACTCACCAGCCTTCTCAACAGATCCCTCTGCCTGGGTCAATTCCCTCTGCATGGAAAACAGCCATAGTCACACCATACACAAAGGAGGCGACAGGTCCTCCACCAGGAACTATCGACCTATCTCCATCCTCCCTCCCTTCTCCAAAGCCCTAGAAAACTGGTGGCCATTCAAATCACCGAGTATCTGACCAAACATAACATCCTATGTCCAGAACAGCACAGTTTCCATGCAGGTCACAGTACCGCACTGCACTAATTGAGTTCTCAAATTTTCTACTCCTCCCTGGACTCTAGCTCCCTAGCTGGTGCAGAGTTCGGTGACCTCTCAAGGCCTTTGACACTGTCTCCCACCCTCTTCTGCTGGATACCTCTGCCGCACTGGTTTCTCTGCTGGGCCTCTCGCCTGGTGCACTAGCTACCGATCTGCCCGCTCAATGTGTCAAAATCAATGGGGCACTTTCTAAAACTCATCCCATCCACTCAGGGGTTCCTCAGGGCTCCATCCTGGGATCCCTACTCTTCTCGCTCTATCTAAACACCCTGCCCCATGCACTGGAAAATTCTTCTGTATGCAGATGGCGCGTCATTTTGCCACCCACCTCAATCCCATCTCCCTCCAGGACACCCTACAACAATTCTATAATGATGCTGAAACCTGGTTTAAAGAGCACAGACTCATCATTAATCTCGAAAAAACAAAACAATGCTTTTTGCCCACCCCCAAAACAAAGCCGCAACTTCCCACTCCATATCCGCCCTAGCACCAAACAACCACTTGAACAACTCCGCTCATACAAGTACCTTGGGGTCTCTTTTGATTCAGCCCTCACCTACCACACCCACATTGATGCACTTGCATCAGCCACTAATGTACGGCTTGGTATCCTCTACCACTATAAAACTGTCTCCCCTCGATGCCCTCCGACTAGCGGTTACATCCTCAATACCCGTCCCTTGTTGACTATGGCCTACCAGTATCACGGTGCTGCTGACTTTTCCACGCCCTCAATAAAATTTACCTCATCCTAAATAAGGCCTGCAGGCTGATTACTGGTGCCCCCAGGCTCACTCATATGTGCCAGCTCTATGACAAGGCAAAACTGCTTAATCTAGATGAATGGCTACGATACCAAACCTGCCTCCTCACGAAAAAACTCTTCTCTGGCTATCCCTCCGGGTTGACAGCCTCCATCCACCAAACCCAACCTCTGTCACTACACGAACCTCCTGCAAGACCAATCTACTGGTCCCAAGATCCAGGACCACCCATGGACAGAGGTCCTTCTGCTACAGATCTCCATTCTGGTATAACTCGCTCCTGCCCCATCTCTGATGCCCCACAATCTCCAACTTCAAAACCGTACTGAGCTAACTATTTAATACTGCAGTTGTTCCTTGTCTCTAAATGAGGCATAGCTCACTTCATACCTGACAAAGCTCACTGGGCGCACTACACCTCACCACACACAACCTCACCCCATTGCCTATTGCCACTGTTATTATCCAGCTGTTTTTTTTCTTTTTTTTTGGCGAGACCGTATCATTATAACTAAACTATATAACAGTATAAATGTATGTAACCACCTGTGCTTGCTAAGTTATGTGACTCATGCTGTAACCAAAAAAGTCTGTTCTGTATGTCCTCAATGTGACGAGGTACTCTTGGAAATGAGCCTTGGCTCAAAGGTTGTAAACTGATGTATTAATAAGGAAAATAAATAAATGTCATCTGCTGAGGGCATTTGTCTTGTGTCCGTGTTTGTTCCCTTCTTTTTCAGGAGGAGAGGCAAAGATATGTTTTCTTTCAGTTTTTCTTTGCAGACACTGTTTCAGTATCTGCTCTTGACTCTTTACTGATACCATCACTGGATTCAGGAATCCCCCTTTCAGGCCCTGGGTTCTGAACCATGCATTTCTGATGGCTGTAGAGTTTTACAATTTTATCTGCCCTTTTGCATGGACTGCTGCTGATTTTGAGGGATGAACCCTTCTTTGAGCATTTATTCTGTTTTGGTGACTGGATGCAGATGAGGAAGCCATAAAGTCTTCCCTTTTTGGCCATTTTCTTTTGTGTTTTATGGAAAAATGTTTTACAGAGTTCACAATTTATAAAACTGTGGTCTACACCCAAGCACATTAGACCCAGCTCATGGCAGTCTGCCCTTGCCAGTAGCTAAGAACAGTTGGTACAGTCTTTTAAAGCCTGTAGGTCCTGACTGATTCTTTTGGGTCTGTCAGTCAAGCCAAACACAGATAGACCATACGTATTGTTACTGGTTCCCAAACAGTGTGGAGGTGCAGGAAAAGGTATGCAAATGAAAGATCACACAGTCAGCTTAGTACAGTATTCCAATTCTTGGTTAGCTTCCTGATGCAGTTTTAATACAAACTTAAAATGTAGTTCACGAGCATCAGCCACATGAGTTAGTCCATCGTCAGCACACAGTAATTCAGACCCTTGTCAAGATGCAGTACAAGGCTGTGCAGAAATGAAATACAAAATAGTGTTTGGTGTACACAAGTAGCAGACAGCAACTAGACTCTAAACCTACAGGAGTGTTGGGTCTACTTCAGTAGCGATACTAGTTTAAAATGAACCATTTATATATGTATTGTGTTTAATAGCAGCATCATTGCATTAGGAGCCCTGCTGAAATAATTCAGGAAGCAGGAAGAGGGCACAGTAGTTCACGGGGACTCCTGAACTACAAACGTGCCGACAGTATTTTATTTCTTTTAAAACATAATTCTCCTGCACCTGAGTCATGTATCACTTGAACTACAAACGTGCCAACAGTATTTTATTTCTTTTAAAACATAATTCTCCTGCACCTGAGTTACGAATAAGTGGCAGACATGCAGAAAGGTGTACTTTAGTGTATTTAACTTGTTTTGATCTGCGCTACTGTTGCAGGCTGTTCGACCCTAGTACAGCACTACGGGTTAACCCCTATATTGCTAAGCCCTGCAGCGAGCAGACAGTTGTGTTGGTGTGTGTCAGCTGTGTCAACTGAGGAAGCTGGGGAGACTGAGTTATATGTTAATATATGTAAGTACAAGTGGACAATATGTTGGTGTGTAGTGTTTAGCTTATGTTTAAACACGACGATTTAGATGGAAAACTACCTCTGCCAGAATTGTGTTGAGATTGGTGAACTTAAAGAAGAAATTGAGGCACTAAAATGCAGGCTGAAAAATACAGGTAGAAATGTCCTCATTAGAATGCTTTATTGATTTGTGAGGATGCAAATCAAGCCACTAAAAGGACCAAGTACCAGCAGCATTACATAATGACACCATCAGACATCCAGAGGAATGGTCTGTAATCCCTCCCTCAAAAAATGGAATATAAGCAGGACAGGAGAAATATTGGAGGAGTATCTAATATTATGACTCCAAACAGATTTCAGGCCCCTAGTGACTATTGAAGAAGATGAAGTACCCCAACCATTAAATGCCGAAATATGCCCTTGACATTAAATAGTGTATGCACAAGCACCATCACTCCAAATAACACATGTATTAATACAGAGAACAATACCCAGCATTTAACACAGCAGCTCCAAGCCCCAGGAAATAGTAGAGACATTTTGTTTATAGGTGAGTCTATGCTACGCTATACAGACAGTATTTTGTGCAAACAATATAATGAGCATACAACTGTAGCGTACTGCCAGGGGCTGGTATCAATGACATCAAGCAGCTTTTACCTGGCTTATTACAGAATACTATTACTCCAGTCACAGTTTTGCATGTTGGGGTGAATGATGTGGGAAAAGAGATATCCTCGATATACAGAGAGATTCTGAAGCTGTGGGTGCTGAATTAAGATATAGAGGTTGTGAGGTTTGGATTTCAGGATTTTACCTATTCCTAGGGCAAGAAACATAATAAATCAGGAAATATTCAGATAAAATGGCTGGCTCAAGAGATGGACCACAAGAGAAGGATTCCATTTTATTGACCACTGGCAAGAATTTTATAATGAATATTTGTACGGCAGATGGATGCACCTTAATAAAATGGGTAAACGACTACTTATTCAACAACTTAAGAACATTGTACATGGTCATTTAAACTCCATCGGGGAAGTGGAGACTACGGAACCGAGGGCAATACATACAGAATGAAAATTTATGTTAATTAATGCCAGGAGTCTCACAAATAAATTTGATGAACTCCAAGCCACACTGCATATCCATAATGTACAGGTCTGTGCTATAGTTGAGACATGGTGGAAACCAGAGGATACCTGGAATAAGCAGATTCAAGGGTACACATTGTACAACAAGGATAGATCCCCATTAAGAGGTGGGGGTTGCATTGTATGTCGCAGAGGTATTAACTCAGAAAGTATAGACATATCTAGATGGGAAGCATTAGAAGCACTTTGGATTAAAATTAGTCCCCCAGGTTGCTAAGATAAATCTGGGTTTGATATATAGACCCCTTCTATGAAGGCACCAGATGATAAAGTTATACTAGACTTCATTAACCATCTGGCACTAGCAGGGAATGTAATACTCATTGGGATTTTAATCTCCCGGTATAGGATGGAATACATTAAAAGTGGACACAGCTATAGAATCTAAATACTTGGAAATCTTTAGTTTGACTGGGTTGGACCAATACGTAACATCTAATACCGGGCAATCATATTTTAGATCTAGTACTAAGCAACCTTGGTGAAAGTATTATTAATTGTAGCATACATACCCCTCTAGGTTCTAGTGACCACTGTATGATTGAGTTTCAGTACACTGGTAGTGTGGGGTTAAAAAGGTAAAACAATACTCACAGGTATAATCGTGCAAATTTCCAATCAATGAGAGATAAATTCTCTACATGGGACTGGAAAATGGATTGTATAAACCAGTCGGCCTCTGAAATGTGGGATAAGTTAATCAAAATCCTAAAATATGAAAAATAAAGCATACCATCAGGCAAAATATAGTACTACAGAAGCTGGTTGGGAGAATTACAAAGAAACATCTTAAGCTTGCTAAAGGGTATCAATACGGCCAAAAGAAATTATGAATTTACCTGGCCTCTAAAGTTAAGGATAACTACAAGTCTTTTATTCATACATCCACGGAAAAAGGTAAAAACAATACAGTAGGACCCCTCAAAGCACAGAATGGGCACCTATTTTAGAGAATATGGCAACTGCTGATGAATTTAATACATATTTTTCTCAGTATTCAATAAAGGCCCACAAACTGTTCAGGACCTTGAAGAAATAATAACTGTAGGACCTAGTATTAAGATCGATCCAGCTGATGTCTTAAAAGACTTAAGAAGACAGATCCAAATAAGGCACAGAGACCAGATGAGATTCACCCCAGGGTAATTAAAGAAATGGCTGAGGTACTGGTTAACCCAGTAGCCTGGATATTTCAAAATCCGTAGAAATTGGTGAAACCTCAAGTATGGAAACAAGCAGTGGTTATCCCAATTCATAAGAAAAGGGTTAAGAATTGAGGTCTCAAACTATAGACCGATTAGCCTGACCTCTGTGTTGGGTAAAATCTTAGAGGATAATAAAAGATTATATCACAGAGTTCCTAGTAGCCACAGGTAAAACAGATAAAACACAGCATGGGTTCACTAGTGGCGATCATGTCAGACTAACCTTTGGAATTCTATAATAAGGTTAGTAAATCTATAGATACGGGTGATTCTGTAGATGTGATCTTCCTCAACTTTGCCAAGGCTTTTGACAAAGTCCCCATGAAGAACTTGAGAAGGCCCTTAGGAGTCAGGTTTACCTTGTTGGGTCCATCAGTGGGTTAAGACTTGGTTGAATAATAGAACCAAGAGGGTCTGTATATAGGAGAATACTCAGGCAAGGTTAGAGTGATCACTGGTATCCCACAGGCTCTGTACTGGGACTATGCCTTTTAATTTATATATTTCATCAGTGCAGGCTGATACAGGGGTCTAGCTATTAAAGTTTGCAGATGACACCGAATAGGTTGTCCAATAAACAATCAAGAAGATCAGTGTATTCTACAAACTGCTTTACATAACCTCGAATTATGGGCAACCCAAAACAATCTGTGTTTAATATCGACAAGTGTACAGTGATGCATTTAGGGAAAAATAACAAGCAGTTTCAATATACTGTATCCTGGGAGGCACTGTATTAAAACTGTAATAGAGGAAAGAGATCTGGGGATTACTATTAGTGGGGACATTAGCTTTGGTATACAGTGTAATAAGACTATAAAAAGACTAACAGCATAACATACTGTATATGGAAACATATTAAGTGTAGGGACAAGTAGGCATTGCCCTGTACATTGCACTGGTGTACCCACATGTGGAGTATTCTGTCCAGTTTTGGACACCGTACAAAAGGGGTGATGTAGGCCCAATGGAAAGGGTGCAGAGAAGGGCAACCAAAGGCATTAAAGGGACCAAGGTATGAGCTATGAGCAGCTGTTGCATTTTTGAATCTCTACTCTTTGGAGTACCGTAGAATGAGAGGACATGTGTTTGATCTTTAGGGCTCTATCAGACACTAGTTTATGTGATCTTTTGGGATTAATGCACAGGGGTGAATCATACAATACCAGAGCTCACCATTACCAATTGGTAAAAGAAAGAAATAGAACCAACAAAAGGAGATTTTGGTTGAACAACAGAGTGACTGAGATTTGAAATTTATTGCCTAGTGAGGTGGTGGAGAGTAAAACAATGTCAGAATTTAAAAGCGAAACTTGATAGATTTTTGATAAGCAGGGATATTAGAGGGTATACATAATTATAAACTGGCAAGCTCATGGCGAATGTCTTTAATGCTCCGATAATCTATGAAATCTATAGCTTGTTAGCTATTTCACCAGGCCCCTCACCAATTCCCTAGTGCTTTGATTCTCCATGGAATCATTGCCAGGAGGCCGGGACCATGGAAGTGACAGCTTCCCATAAATAATCAAATTATTTAATTCTCTGGGTAATACAGGGTAGGCAGCTATTCTCAGCAGACTTAATAATACACAATCAGATTACATTTTACACGTAGCAAATTAAAGCAAATGGTTTTACCACAGTATAGAATTAGTCTGCCTCGGTATTAGCATAGAAACATAGAAGTTGACGGCAGATAAGGACCGTAAAGGCCCATCCAGTCTGCCCATTTCTTTTCTACCTTATAAATGTGCCATCGGCCTTTGCTCTGTCAGTGGCCTATCTATTCATAGTCATTTGTATTGCTCCCTTATGCCTATCCCATGCCTGTTTGAAGCCCTGCACTGTATTCATAGCCACCACTTCTTGTGGTAAGCCATTCCATGCATCCACCACCCTTTCTGTGAAAAAGAATTTCCTCCCATTCCCCTTAATCGGCCTCCCTCTAATCTCATGCTGTGTCCTCTTGTCCTGCTATTTTTCTTATATTTAAACATGTTAGACTCTTTCTCCTTGTTTATGCCCTTAAGGTGTTTGAATGCCTCAATCATATCACCTCTCTCCCTCCTTTGCTCAAGGGTATACATATTGAGCTCGTTAATCTGTCCTCATATGTCTTCTGATGCAGTCCCTGCACCATTTTGGTTGCCCTTCTCTGGACTGCCTCAATTTGGTTAATGTCCTTGTGAAGGTGTGGCCTCCAATACTGCACGCAGTACCAGATGGGGCCTAACCAGTGTCTTGTACAGAGGGATTATTACCTCTTACGACTTGTGATACCCCTACTAATACACTCTAACACCCCCTAGCCTTACCTACTGCTTTAGAGGTCTGCTTGGATGATTTTAGGTCATCAGTGATGATGATGCCCAAGTCTCTTTCTTCCTTTGTGACTGCTAGCAACTCCTCCCAGCCTATAGGTGGCTTCAGGGTTTCTCTTCCCTATGTGCATGATTTTGCACTTCTTTGCATTAAATCCCAGTTGCCACTCTTCTGACCATTCTGCTAGTTTATCCAGATCTCTTCTCATTCTGCCCACCCCATCTGGATCATCTACTCTGTTGCAGATCTTGGTGTCATCTGCAAACAGACAAGCCTTACCCTCTAGTCCATCTGCAAGGTCACTAATGAAGATGTTGAAGAGACTGGCCCCAGGACTGATCCCTGAGGTACCCCATTTGTGACTTGCATCTCTTCTGACTGTATACCATTTACCACCACTCTCTGTTTTCTGCCCGTCAACCAGTTTGCCACCCAGTTGACCAACTTCTGACCCACCCGAGCCTACCCAGCTTATTTATCAATCTTCTATGTGGAACAGTGTCAAAAGCTTTGCTGAAGTCAAGGTAGGCGACATCAACTGCTCCCCTTGATCCACCACTCTGGTTACCCAGTCAAAGAAATCTATGAGATTAGTTTGACAGGACCTTCCTTTGTAAACCCATGCTGTCCTGGATCCTGTGCCCCTATGGATTCCAGGTGTTGCACTATCCTTTCCTTAAGGAGTGCCTCCATAATCTTGCCCACTACTGAGCTAAGACTGACCGGTCTGTAGTTCCCCGCCTCCTCCCTGCTACCACTCTTGTGGGCGGGATCACATGAGCCCTTCTCCAGTCTTCTGGGACCTCTCCTGTGCTCAGAGACTCACTAAACAATTCTGCTAATGGCTCTGCTAGTTCCTCCTTTAGCTCCTTAAGTACTCTGGGATGTATGCCATAAGGTCCCATTGCCTTATCCACCCTGAGCTTAGCAAGCTCTTGTACGACCCCTTTCTTTTGTGAAGGGAGTAGTGCTCACCTCCCTCCCCGTGTCCATGATGCTGAGCTGTGGGCCCTGCCCTACCTTTCTTCAGTAAATACTGAGCAAAAGTATCTATTTAGGATAGATGCCTTTACAGGGTCCTCCTCCTCATGCGTCCCTTTTCTCCATTAAGCTTAGCACCTCTGGACTTTCTCCTTTCACTAATGTATCTATAGAAAGTCTTGTCACCTTCTTTTACTGTTCGTGCTAGTGTTTCCTCAGTTTGGGACTTTGCCTGCCTTACTGCCTTACCTGCTTCCCTTAGGGCAGTTTGGTATGCCTCCCTATCTTCATCCGCTGTGTTCCCTTATATTTCCTGAAGCCAGCCTTTTGGCTCTGACCTTTTCTGCTACTGTATTTGAGAACCAAAGTGGTTTCCTTCTTCTTTTGCACTTCCTTTTCTGTCTAACACAATGGGATGTTGCTTCAAGTATTGCATCCTAATGCTTGCCCACTTTGCCTGTACCCCTCACCTGTGTTTCTTTTGCCAGGGCTAGCTTAACTCTGTTGGCCATCTTATCAAAGTCAGCTCCTCTGAAGTCCCATATTTTTGCCTTGGAATGGGATGATTTAGATGTAGTAGCCAAATTGAACCATACCATGTGATGGTCACTGGCCCCAGGTGACCTTCTACCTGGAGATCTGTGATCCCTTCTTTGTTAGTCAGTACTAGATCTAGGATAGCCCTGTCTCTTGTGGGTTGCTGTACCAGTTGTTTGAGGCCCTCCCCCGCAGGAATCCACTATGAGTCTAGTTCTGGCAGATGTTCCTGCTGGTATTGACCAATCTGTATCCGGCATGTTGAAGTCTCCCATTATCAGAACCTCCCTTTAGCTGTCATGTTTTGTATATCTTCTAACAGTAATGTGTCTATGTCCTCCCTCTGGTCTGGGGGCTGTAGACAACCCCAGTTCTTATGGCTGTCCCATTTCCTGTTTCCAGGGTGACCCACAGTTCTTCTGGCTCCTTATGTGTATTCTGAATTTCTGTAGCTTTGATATTTTCATTAACATACAGGGCCACTCCTCCCCCCTTTTGCACCTCGGTCTCTTCTGAACAATACATAGCTAGGTACTGAAGTCTCCCAAGTGTGGTTACTGGTAAACCACGTCTCACTAATTGCTACTATGTCCAGTTTAGCCTCTGACATTATTGCCTGCAGGTCTGGGATCTTATTTCCCAGGCTGTGAGCATTGTGTACATGATTTTCCATTGGCCAGATTTTGGTGTATTAGTTGTTGGGTGAAGTTTGGCATTACACCTGTGCGTCGTATGGGAGACAAACCTTTTTCTTACCTGGTGATGCAAATGAACAGCAAACATGCTGAATTCCTGTTTGACCACTAGCTGAGGGAGGGTGTTCTTCCATTCGACATATGGGGTGCTGCACCCCTCCCCCATTGCTAGTTTAAATATTAGCTTCACGTGTTACTCATAATATACTTTCACATATCATACACAAACTGAAACATAGTTCCAACCCAGCAGGTACCATTTGCATGGACACTGAACATGTCGACAGAGTGTGAGGGTGGTGCACGCTACAGAGGCTCCTGCAGTGTGAAACAAGGTGGAACTTCAAACTGGGAACCTTGAGACCAAAGGGTCTGAATGATACAATGGACTTCAAACCACTGCTTTAACACCGTATTAAACTCTGGATGGATTATGTTCTTGGATATAGTATGATGGAATTAATACCCTCTTTTTTTCTCTGACTCCTTCTAGGTGAACTTGACTTGGTCATCTTATTCTATCTATGCCTACCAGGATACAGAATACTGGTCTCCAGCTGATCCCCATATGAATGGGAACAAGGACAGAGTACATGAAAGAACATATTGGGTGATCATGGAGGTCAACAGACTTCCATGAGCAGGCGTCTATCACACAGGTTTTTCTCTCTCTGTCTCCCACAAATTGCCATGATTTGCAGATTTAAGACTTGCTACTAACTAACATGTGTTTGGGTATGTTTATGCTTTTGAAAATACGCATAGCTAATACTGGAGGCAGATGAATTTTACATTGTGATAAAACCACTTGCTTTAAATTTCTATTTCTAAAAATGTAATCTCACTGAATATTAAGCATGCTAAGAATAACTGCATAGAGTCCTAGCCTAAACATTTGATTTCTAGGATATATAAAACATTAAAGGACACTCCATCCCAGGAGATGGACATTGTCCAGAATAACTGGGAAATGGAACTTTTATAGACCTCTCCCCAGGGACTGGTCAGTTATTTGGACCCATCAACATCAAACTACCAAATCACATAGACAGAGGAATATACATGGAAAATTGTTGTTCGATATTTTCGCACTCCTCAGATAACTGCTAAATATACCTCAGGGGTGACTCCTCCTGCTGGAGGGATGTACCTGCGAAGTGGCCACAATTTCACATGTGCTCTGGGATTGTCCTCTGTTGATCAGTTTCTGGGAGGAGGTGGAAAACATTCTTGGATGTTTATTCCCAACTTTGAGCCCACTGACCCCAGAGATAGTAGACACTGACTCACCCTCTAAACAATTTAAAGGAAAGCAACAAATATACCTTTGCTCATTATGTTATTGGCTGCTAAAAAGTGATAACCGGCTGTGGTTGACAAAAATATTCCGATGTGACACAATGGGAATCTACCATTTATAACATTTACAAAATGGAACTTATGACAGCCAAACTACATAATCAGGTCCCAACTTTAATGAACAAGTGGAATCCATGGTTTTCCTAATTGGAGAAAGGAGACCAGGTACAGTTCCATAATAAGCCTTATGGGGAGGGGCAGCAGTGATGTGGGAGACATTCTTGGAAGAAAGTGATAGGATGGGATGGGGAAGATGGCTGATTTCATATATTATATGAAGTTGGAGGGGATGAATGAAATATTGAAATGTGATTCATGGAGCTGTAACTATCATTTTAGATTAATGGATAGTAAAATGATTAATGATGATTATGTATTAAATGTAAAATGGTTCTGATGTCTGAAACATAAATAAATAAATAAATAAAAGTAAAAAAAAAGAATAGCTGCATACCCTGTATTAGCCAGAGAATATGACATTGTGTCGGGGCATTCGTGAGAGGCCTTGCGAGATAGCTAACAAGCTATAGTTGGTCTTATGCACTCAGCACTATTTTGTACGACATTTTGCATGGCCTTGCACTGCATCTTAACAAGGGCCTGAATTGCCGGCGCTGCTACGATGGACTAACTTCGTATGGCTTACTGATGCCTGTGAACTATATTGTAAGTTTGCAACAAAACTACAGCATGAGAGCTGACCTGGAACTGGAATACTAAGCTATGCGATCTTTCTTTAGCATACCCATTCCTCTAGCTCTACACCCTTTGGGACTTGTGTCAATGAGAGTTAGTAAGCCCTGTGTGTGAACTCTCCCAGCATGCTCAGTCACACAGTTTTGTTGTGGGAGACAAACACATTTTAACAGAGACCAAAGGGTAAAAGAAAGACTCTAGAAAGAATCTGTTGATCCAGTTCCCAGAAAAACTGGAACCGCGTAAATTATGTTTACCTCAAAAGTACTAGTTTTGTTAGTAAATATAAGGTTTATATGTCAATTTTTAAAAAGTTATTAGAGCGATTCTGTTCCTCTAACAGGAACGATGACTAAAATAATGAAAAGCTGATAGACAAAAGCAGAAAAACAGCTGTTTGTAAAATGAAATTATATTTTATTACAAGATGACCAATTCCGTAAAGGCAGGAACTGCATTAACTTATGACTTTCTCTGGTTCCTGTGAACTGATAGAGAACTGGAGAAACCACAGAAATAACAAATAAAAA
Source organism: Neoceratodus forsteri (assembly GCA_016271365.2). NCBI lineage: Eukaryota > Metazoa > Chordata > Ceratodontiformes > Ceratodontidae > Neoceratodus > Neoceratodus forsteri. The sequence goes on from CM057459.1 coordinate 76,924,949, forward strand.
ACTCACTAACACAGAGCATCATGGTAAAATGTAAAAGAAATAGAAATGCTTGACTGTTCTGGAGGCCAGAAGAGTGGAGCTGTATTTGAAAGACTGTCTTCAAGTGAAGAAACAGATCTGACTGTTGGAGGAGAGTGACCACAGTGAAGAGTCTGAATTTAGATCTAATTCTAAGATTCCCAAATTAGCACAAGTTCTGTCTCTGGGGCAATTCAATCCAGTGGACTGACTGCTACTGTAAAAGCTATGCTGATGGATTCCTGGGGTTACAACTGAGTTTATTCCATTTATCTATCCGTCCGTGAATCAGCTAGCAAATGAGTCTGCATAAAACAAAGTAATAGCAATTTAAGGTCTTAAGGGACACTGGGTCCATCCTGTTCTTCCATGTGCTCTGATAAGCAGAAGAAAAAACAGTACTCTATGCAAATATATACGACTCCATGGCAGTCCCTGCCCACTGTGCTATGCAGGGTACTTGTTGAGTCCCTTGGTAAGCAGATGTTTTACCCTGAAGGCGTGTACTGTCTTCACGTCTGCTGTCTCAGCTGGTAGCCTTTCCACAGGTTCAGCACCCTCTGACAGAAAGTGCACCTTACTGCTACTTCTGAATTTACCACCTCGAGCTTCAAGGATGTTTCTAGAACTCTGGCAGCAGCACAGTGGCTGTGTTTATAAGGAACTCCCAGAGCTAATCTTACAATATTTTCAAATTTAAAAAATATTTTCTTTCATATCAGTTGTGCGATTGTGAGCGAGGACAAAATCTCCAGGAAGGTGTAAAATGTATGCAGTAGGTATTGGTTGGGAGTCGGGACAGCTCTCACAATTCTTTGTGATCATTCAACTCTGATGTAGTTAATTTCATTACTGCAGTGTTAACAATTTCTGTGTATGTGTAACCCTAGATGGCGCTATCCCAGGGCTACTACCCTGCCTGATTTGCCACTAACAGGTTGAGGGCCTGGATCCAATGGCGGGTGCCTCCACCCAGAGGTCAGGGTTTGCAATAGTTAAACTAACTTGGTCACAGCCCTCTGGGACACTGCAACCCCCCTTCTTCCCACTAGTGGCCCACACAATATATCAGAATTACCTTCACAGTATACACTTACCCCAGGTCTGGTTCCGCACTGGGACCTCCTGTGAAATGAGATACAGTGCAACAATCACAGTACAGTACTTTAACGTAGACAAATACCTCAGGCAGTATAACTTTGCTGAAACAAGCAGCTCTGATTTATTTAGGGGATATAACAAGGACAGGGGAAATCAGGTTAATTATCTTATCACTCTAATAATCTACCTATGGCTCTGTGCACAGGCTATCCCTATCAGTTACTGTCCCTGGGTACCCAAGCCCTAGTGGCTAGTCCAAACCGTGGCAGCTGGTAGGGGCCCTTTCACACAGAGAAAGGAGAATTAAACAGTCAGCAGTACAGTAATTCCATTTGGATTTAATGTGGCAATTCAACAGGGAGGCGACCTGAATTAGTACTCACGACCTCCAAATAAGATAGGGTCCTTCAATGTCAGCAGGGCTCACTTGAGGTACACAACCTCTTCACACATCCATATAAAAGAAAGCACTATACCAGGCAGGCTGCATCTGTATCCCGATCGCAATTACTGCACAATACCGGGAGAACACACAGCAGATTCAGTTCCTGACAGACCAATGCAATTTTCAGCAATTCCTCCAGTCTTCTACAGGGTGAGCCTGGTTTCTACTCTTCAGAGATCCTTTGATTCTTTTCACAGGACGATTCAGTCCTAACAAGCTGTTACACAAGCTGCAGACCGAACTCTGGGCCTTACACGTTTTTGACTAAAACTGCACACTGAAAAAGCACAGGGCTCCTTCCTTCTTCACTGCCAAAGCTCAACTGAAACTCCAACCGACAAAACCGGCACTTCCTTTGAGTTCCTCCCAGTTCTTGACTGGACTGGCTGTCACTCACAATAGACTGCTGCTGTTGGTCCAAAAGGCACTGAAGTCTAAACTACATCTCCCAGAGTCACTGCCCATACAATCCTCTTGTGGCTGGCTCAGATTATGAGTCCAAGTTCTGATTCAGTCAAGGCACCATTTTAGAGCTAGCTTACCCCACACTGATTGGTCCAGTTCAGCAGTTCAAAACTAGAATGGGAACTAGCAGACACAGTTCTGTCTGCAAAGAAAGCAGGTTAGACAAACTGTAATTTCATTATTACTCTAAATAATTTCTGGCAAACAGTTACATCTTTCAGATAGGTTCCTTTGCACTCCTAGTGACTGCAAAATGAAGTGAATTGGCAGCAGCTCGAGTGGTACTCAGAGAAGCACACAGTCCCCCATACAAACTAATTATGTCTGCAAGCAGACAGCTCTTAAAGAGACAGTACCAGAGGCTCTAAAAACACTCACTAATAAATGGCTTAAATGCCAAACACCATTCAGGCTTGGAGCATTCAAGCAAGCTCCTGAAGTCTTTTGGGAACCCCATTTGCAGGGGTTACATATGCCTTTGTGATGTCGGAACTTGAGGACCTATGTGTCGTTTCTGGGCATTTTGGCTGCTTTGTTGGCTATTATTTTGTTAAGCACTGAGTTTTCTACTGATGTATGGAGGACTAAGGACCCCACTGAACAGCATAGCTACACAGCAGTCCTGCAGTACTATGGAGCAGTTAATAGTTCCACGTGCACTACAGTAAGCTGTGCTAGCAGTAGCGATCATAGTCTAAGAAAATGTAAACACTACCTTCTAAATGAAAAATGGGGGTACTGGTGGTGCAACACCTATTTAACAAAAACAGCTGACAGGTTTTTGAGCCCCCTCCCCATTTTGTACAGCTTTTTGAGCGGTACTCTGAAACACTGCAGGAACTGTATGTGGGAGTACGCTACAAAAACTAGCATTCAGATTTATGTACATCATATAGCTGGGTCTGTAGTTTTCCACTTATGCTGATGCATGCCTAATACACAACAGCACATCAGATTTTATTGAGTCTTCTGTGATTTTTTTTATGTGTCATATCTTTAGGATTTACTGATCTTTTGTGGCAGTCTGTGAATGGTGTGTTGCTGTTACCTTGTCTGTTGCTTAATGAGCTTAGCTGCTAATTTCTACTGGTAAAAAATATCTAATTATATACAACAGGAGTGATGGTGAAAATGACAAGATAAAAGATATCTTAGTTGGTGACATCAGTAACAGCAAGATATCAAAAATGTCATTGTTACTGTTTTCACAACTGATATTTTTCAAGTTACTGTCATCACAGTGGAATACTGAACCAATCAGAGAACAGCTAATACAATGCTGATGACATCACAATGCCTAGTGCAGCACTGAAACAAGCAGTTAAAATCAAAGAAAAGCAGCAACATTTTAAATAAACTGCAGATTTAAAAGCTATAACTTGTAAATTACTCTTGTATATATCAAATATACAATAGCCTGACTCAAAATAGGCAATTTATCTTCACTTGTGAGTGGACAGGACTTTCTTAACTCACTTGTGACTCTGCGACTCGTGAGATATGATCCTGCCCCTCACACTTAAAGATAAATTGCATATTTTGAGTCAGGCTATTGTATATCCAATATAGAGAATAGTGGATGGGCAAGTATGCACAACCAGTGTGTTGTGCCACTGAGGGGTTCTGATTCCTATGACCTCGAGAGCGAGAAGCTCGAGGTCGTGGAAATCAGAACCCCAATCATTTCTTACTGGATGGCATAATATTGCCCATCCATTATATTTATAGTGTATGGAGCCCCTACGATAATTTAAGTGAGCATTTAATTATTTTCTTTTACGCCGTAAAGGAATTCCTCTACTACGTTTTAATCTCGTATTAGTCAGGTTGCTAAGGTTAGTGCTGTGGTTTTAGGGACCAGCGTCCCTACATCTGTAGCGTGGTCTGTCATTGGCTGTCAGTTCCCTTTGGGCGGGGATTACAGGAAAAAAACATGGCGGACGTATCTCTCGCTAAGTGAGTGAAATGATTCACCTGTTAATGTGAGTAGTTTTAAATATCTGGTTGATCCTGCATTTTTTGTAATAGTTTAAAGTATCTGCTCAATCCTGCCTTTTTCGTGGTGCCCTGTTCGTCATCGGTTTGGTGGATGATCGTGCCACGGGCTCCGAGTTTTCTGTGTCTGGTCCAGTTTTAAAATGAGCTGAGCGTGCAGCCTCTAGAGGCTTTCAAAATGCTGTTGTAGTACAGTGTGGTACAATCACGCTCCATGACCTTTTGAACTGTAGTACTACAACATTTTGAAAGTCACTGAATTCCATACACAACAAGCCTTCACCATACACTATAGTGTTTTATTTGCACCTCTTTTCCTAAAGAGACATCAGAAGACCATTTTTTCCAGCTGCTGGCTGTTGCTAAGTAGCGTCTGTTCTGGGGGTGTTTGGTTCTGTGATAGAATCAGAGCTAGCAGCACACCGCGCTCACTGATTTCACTTAGTCCTCCGAGTTCTAGAATAGCCAGAATAAAATTCTAGAATACCAAGGGAGAAAACTGTTACTTGTAATTTGTTTCAGCGTTTGAATTAACCAAGGTTAAGATAGGATGAGACGTTAAACCGAGGTCCCGCTCTGCCTGTTCTGGTGGTTGTTCAGGTGGGCATTAAAGATCCCATGGCACTTCTCGAAAGAGTAGGGAAATCTCCCTGGTGTCCTGGCCAAATTTCCTCCCTTCACTAGAAATATCAGTTGGTTACCATCTGTATCCCCACCCAGGTTGCCCCTGAGAATGGGACTTCTAGTCCAGTGGGCTTACCGGTCAACAAAATTCAGTAAATAAATACAGGAGGTGTAGGAAGTACTCCATATATAACAGAAATGCATATATATATAAGGTAGGCCTTTTGGTTCAAGTCATAGGGTACCAGGCAGACAGAGAAAAGCAAGTTATTAACAACAATCTAGAAGTTATCATAGGATCAGTATGGAGATGAGGTACAAAGAGAAGGTAGTAAGTTGTGGGTATGGTGGGGCGCTCTTCTCCAGGGTTACACTCTGGAGGAGGGGCACTGCCCCATCTGCAATCAAAATCAGTCTCCATGACACGCCAGTGTCAGACGATTTCGTTGGCTACCTTATGCCTCCGGGGACAGGGACTTGCTGACAGACCCGAATGAAAGTGGACATTTTTAAAAATAATGAATATTGGTAAGAATACTATTCTAAAGTACTGTATATCTATGTCTATTCTGTGTTCAGGGAATCAGTAGTGCGATAGAGGCACATATGATAGAATTCTGCACAAAAACGAGGGTCAAGGCTGACAGTGCCCCTTTAAACTTGTTAATCCCTCCCACTGCTTTTCTAATGTTGGACAATGTTCTGTTCATGTGTTTGGTTCACTGGTCATTGTCTGCAACAAGAATTACTAGGTAGACATGACTAGCAGTCACAGATAGCTTATGGGATTCTAAGAGCCAGTTACCACGCTTGTCTTTTGTGCTAAAAATCATAACGCGTGTTTTAGTGAGATTGATGGACAGTTTAAGTTCTTTCGATTTAAGTACTATATGGTCTATTTTTGCTGCAGTCCCCTTTTAAATTAGTATTAAGTCATCCATCATATAAATACTGAGGCATCATTGACCCATTCTAGGAATCAAAGTCCATAATTTCAAGGTCACAAAGTAGTTGATCAATATACAGGCAGAAAAGGGATCAGCAAGACACATTCCTGTCTGACTCCATTGTTGATATCGAATGGCCTTGATGTTTGTTCCTTTCATCCAAATTTTACTTTGGCCCAAGTATGTGAGTATAAATTTGAGATAATTCGCACTAAGGCAGGATCAATGCCCCTATGCATGAGTTGGTCCCACAACACTGGTCTAAAGCAGAATTGAATGCAGCTGAGTAATCCACAAAAACTGTACATAACTTTTGTTTTCTTAAATAAACATAGTTCTCCACCAAATGGGACAGAACAAAACAACGGGGTCCCTGATGGGCGGTTTCATGTGTAGGATGCCACACAGGAAGGTGCATGCTAGGTCCAGTTGTGCCAGGGTTTTGCCCTACACAGATGCATGATAGGCTGACACCGCAGATAGGTGCACCTTTATGGATGAACAACTGAGACCTGAGTCTGACAGTAAAAGGAGGTACTCGAGGACCCGAGTTCACTGGACAAGCAAAAGGGTCTAGGCGGTGGGCTGTGGCCCAGAGACAGAAGCGCTCCACTTCATGGTGTGGGTGACCCTAGTGAAAGGTTTCCTAGTGGCCACCAGAACATCAACCACTCAAGCCGAGACCCTGAAGCGGAAGACGGCTAGATCCGTAGGAGCCACGCATGTAGGTGCAATGATCTAGGTCTGGGCGGACTAAGGTCTCGTTGTTCTGTGAGAGCAAGTGTGAGCTCAACAGCAGCAATAGAGGTGGTTCCCTTGCCTGCTGTTGAAGTAGAGGAACCATATCTGTTTAAAGCCAGAAGGGAGCCACTAGGATCATCTCTGCTCCTTCTGACTGCAATTTGAGGAGAACCTCTGAATCAACGGAATGGGAGGGAAAGCGTAAGGAAACTCCCTGTCCAACAGAGTGGCAATGCATCTCACCAGAAAACACCAGGCGCTGGAGCTAGAGAGCAAAAACTGGACAGTTTTGCACTGTGTGGGATGCAAAGAGGTCCAGTTCTGGTCAGCCCCATATGTTGAACAGGTCTTGTGCAACAGATAGCTGGAGCTCTCACGTGCTTGGACCTTGACCAGCTCAGTACATTAGCCAAGGTGTTATGCACCCTGGGACGTGAACTGCCGAGATCACCAGATGGTGATCTATGGCCCAATTCCAAACCCCTCATGGGCTTCTGGCAGAGTTGGTATGAGTGGGTTCCTCCCTGTTTGTTGATGTAGAACACCACCGACATGTTGTCTGTTTGGACCAGTATGTATCCTGGGAGTAGGTTGGTTTGCAAGGCTTGCAAAGCATAGAGGATAGCCCTCATCTCCAATATGTTGATATGTGGGACTCCTCAACCACGGACCATGACCCTTGAGACCTGCATCATTCAGATATGTTCCCCAGCCAATGCCGGAGGCATCTGTTGTCAAGATCTGGGCGGGCGTGTCCTCTGAAAGGGCATTCCCGCCAAGAGGTGGGATGGTGTGAGCCACCACTGAAGGGCCTGGTGGACCGGGTCTGGGATTGAGACAGGTTGGTCTATGTTGTCCCAGAGTTTATCCCATTGGACCCTCAGCACCCACTGTATTGTCCTCATGTGTGGCAGGCCAATGGTACTGTGGCAGTGGCAGCCGCTATATGGCTGAGGATTCTGAGAACTGTCCTGGTGGGAACCTGCCTTGAGGCCAAGATGTGATGAACGAAACCTCAAGGTGATCTTCTGTCCTCTGGGAGGAAGGCCTTTCCCTGAATGAGTCCAGAAGGGCTCCAATGAATTGGAGCCTCTGGCTTGGCCAGGAGAGGACTTCGCAGGTTTCATGGTTCTCAGATCTGCAAAGAGGGAAAAGGTGTCTTCGTGGTGTGTGAAGGAATGCTGCCCTGAATGGGGCAGTGAGGAGCCAATCGTCCAGGTAGGGGAAGATGTAATAGCTCCTCCTTCAGAGGACTGCTGCCACCACTGCCAGGCACTTGATAAACACCCTTGGTGCTGAAGCTAAGCCAAAGGGCAGAGCCCTAAACTGGTAGTGCTGACCCTGAAATTCAAACCTCAGGAACCTCCTGTGGTGCTTGGCTATGGATGTGTAGGTATGCATCCTGCATGTCCAGGGATGAGAGCCAGTCTCCTGGATGGATCATGGGGAAAAGACCCTGTATGGTGATTATCCGGGCGCCTCCATTTCATGTAGTCATTGAGGTTGCTGAGGTCTAAGATGGGATGTAGGTCTCCCGTTTCTTGGGTACTAGAAAGAAGTGAGACTAGTACCCGTTTCCTTCTAAGAGGCCAGAATGGGCTCTATTGTTGTTTTGCCCAGAAGAGCTTGAATCTGCTCTGGATAAGAGCTGCGTGGATTGGGAAAAATGGTATAGTAGGGGTGGCCTGTCTGGTGGCATCTCTGTGAATTCTACTGAGTGCCCCCATTGGATCATCTGTAGAACCCATTGGTTGGAGGTGATCTTCCTCCAACCCTCTAACCAGAGGAAAAACACCTCCGACCACCTCTTCTGCCAGGTCTGCAGGAAGAGGAGGGTTTGCAAGGAGTTAGGTGTTGGTTGCGGTGGGCAGGACAACCTAGGAGAGCTCAAGGGTCCTGGAACCCGAGCTTCGAGCTAAAGAGGGCCCTTGTGGCTGTAGCCCCCTCTGTTGTTGCTGTTGTTGACATCTGGGTTGTTGGCCAGATTTGCCACGAAAACAGTAATTTGAAACAGCTTCTGTTTTGGTTTATACATCATCTGGACTAAGCGGACAGCTTTTCCAGAGTCTTGTATCCTAGTAATAATTTTTTCAGATTCTTCTCTGAAAAGAATGGAAACTTTAAAAGGTGCATCCAGGATGCTGGTTCGGACATCCTGGACAAAACCAGAGACTCTAAGCCAGGAGTATCGCCTGAGGCTACCCAGTTGTGGCAGCCCTAGCTGCTGTATCTGCTGAGTCATAGGCCAATCTAAGGACGTGAGTGCCTATGTCAGAGCCCGGCTCACATGAGCTTCTCAAGCTCTACTTTTGTGGGCAATCTGGGAGATCCCTGACTATATCCATCCCCTGTTCCCACATGGCATTTTGTAACTGCACCATGTGTGCTAGGGAAATTTAGAGACCTGATGGTGCAGGTAGCTGAAGAGCATATTTTCCTGCCCATGGAATTCAGTTGCTTGGATTCTCTGTCTGGTGGCTGTGTACTTAAGCATTTAGCCCTCTAGGATCTCTCATGAGTGGCCGTAATGACAATAGAGTCTGCCACCGGTTGCTCGCCTAGAAAGGGTTCCTCTCTGGGTGCCCTATAGAGGCGATCTGCCTTCTTGGAACTGCCGAGGATGTTAATGGGTGCTTCCATGCCACCCTGGTCACATTCTGGAAAGTGTCCACTAAAGATTGCATGACCACTGGCGCTGGGTCTTCTGGTGCAAATATTTAGCCAGACTACACCTCTCAGGGTCAAGGTCCTCAGTGTCCCAGCCCATGTTGGTTTGAATGTGGCACATGACCTCCATAAAGGACGGATTGTCCAGTGGGACCCCAGGGTGTCTCTTGGATCCAGTGATGGGAGATCTCCCAACGAGGAGGACCTCGATGAGGATGATGAGGATGGTCCGAATCCACAGGGGAGGAGGATCGAGACCTTGTATGATGGCACTTATGTCTGTGCCCATCTATGGAGTGGGAAGAACTCCTGCTTCTTGTCTGGGAGCGCCTGCTTAGGGCTGTATGACCCCTGCCATCAATTTGAGGGTGGATTCCTCAGCAGAGGAGTGGGATCCCTGGGAGAGGCCCTCTGCTGGTGGTGTGTCTGGGTGGGAGGATGTCTGCTTTGATTGTCTCCCATAGCTGGAGCCTTGGCTGATGGTCTGGCATTGGACGGTTTGACAGGCCTGGCTCCTGACCAGTCATCTGGCTGTGCAACGGACCCTGTGTATGGTCTGTGAGTGCCATTGGAGCCTTACGCAGTGGCCTGGGGTCATCAGCCATGGTCTGAGGTGAGGCTGACAATAGGCTACCCGCTGTTGGTTTATGAGCCTGGCGCTCATCAGCCAGCAGCGGTGGTGGCCAATGATGCCAGAGTCAAGATGGCAGGAGATGCAGCCTGGGATGTTCATCTGCATCGGGCTGTGACCTGGCAGCGGTGGAGGTCATTGGTCGACAGCTTTGTCTTCGGTGCCCGCTGTCTGACGTTGAAGCCTGGTGATGGAGTAGGTTGTCGGCGGACAGCCTTTTCCCAGTGCATGCTTGTCTGACATCGCCTTGAGTGATGTTAGGCCTCTAGGGGGTTGAGCAATGGACCTCCTGGAGGAGTGGCCTGAGCCCCCACAGCTGTCCATGGAGTCAGCACCTGATGAAGTGGCCGACTTGGAAGGTGCTTTCGCCAGTCTGTTGCTGGAGGAAGACCGGACGTTAAAATCCAAATGGCAGCCAGAGGTCTTGGAGTGTGGCTGGATTTTCAGCAGTTACAGGTTAGAAGACCCGACCCTTGCACTGTGTCTCCCTTCACCCTTACCTGGGCGGGTGGTCTCACTACTGCTAGCCAGGTATGAGAGCGTGCTGCCTGAGATGCGGAGTCTGAGCTCCCCAGGTGGCGGACCGGAGTCGGATGACCTAGATCTCAACTAGGATCGGTCTTTTCCCCACCTCTCTCTTCTCTTTGTGATGATACTTCCCTGATTTCTTGTGAGAGGAGCCCTCCTTGGAAGAAGAATCCTGTTGCACTGGCAGCCAGTTTTGCTCTGTTAAGAAGGCCTGGAGGGACTTTTGGTGGCGGATTCTCGCCTTGCTGTTAAATTTTTGCAGTGTGGGCAGGCAGCCATGAGCTCCAGCGGTCAGGCCTTGCTGGCTACACTGCAGGACTGCCTGCTGGTGCAGCTAGTTAAGGAACCCACTAGGCAAGCTGCCATTCTCGATGTGGTGCTCACCAATCTGGAAGTGGTAGGCGTGACTTACCTGGGACAAGTAAGCCCTCATCAAAGGCTGAAGTCCAAGATTTCTGGAAGGCAGATTTCAACCAGATAAAGAAGCTGGTCCAGGACAAGTCAGTTGGTGTGGACAGCTTCAGGGACATGGAGGAAAGATGGGGGCAACTGTCAAGCAATAAAGTCTTACATAAAGATGGTAATCAATAGAAACATGTACAAGAGACCAATTTGGTTCTCTGGAGAGGTCAGGAAGCATCATGAGCCAAACAGACCTTCACCCGTACAAGGAAAAACAAGGAGGGAAGAAAGGAGAGTACCAAATGAGAACAAGGAAACCAAGAGGGAGGCCAGAGAAGCAAAGGCAGACACAGTGTTGCATATTGCAGAGGAGGTCAATGGAGGAGTAAAACAGTTCTTTAGATATACCACATTAGGGAAACAAGGAAGAAGGGAGGAAAAATTGTTAGGTTAAGAGAAGAAGGTAGGGTAACAGAAGAGAACGGGTTCAAAGCAGCCACTCTTAATGACTACTACTACTCTTTATTCACAAGAGAAAACAGAAAGCCTCTACTAGACAGTGGCATTACAGGCAGCTGTAACGGGATCTTCAAATGAAGCAGCAAGTATTTACCAGTGAAAACGCTTTGGAAAGGGCTAGCAGCTCAAATAGAGGCCTCAGGGCCAGATAGGATACATCCAAGGGTGCTCAAAGAACTGGCAGTGGAACTAACTGAACCCCATGAGAGCTGTTCAATAGCTCAGTTCATACAGGAGTAGTTTGAAAAAGACTGAGAGTAGCAGACATAAGTTACGCTCCATAAGGGGGATAAGGAGCAACCAGGTAACTATAGACCTGTCAGTCTTACCACTATTGGGAGGGACCTCAGGGACTACATGTAGAGAGAAATGGACCTCCAGGATAGTAAACAGAAGGGGTTCATGGCAGGAGGTCTTGTCAGACCAGCCTGAGAGTATTCATTGAGTAATGAGGGTAGTGGATAAGGGCTATGCCATGGATTCACTCTACTTCTTTTTCAGCAAAGCTTTCAACCCGACGCCTCACATAAGGTTGCCGGGTGCTAGAGAATCTAGGTACAGTTAGATGGGTGAGAAATGGCTTGAGAGGGAGACAACAGAGGCTGTGGTTAATGTAGTCAAATCAGAACAGAGGAAGGATCACCAGTGGGGTGCCACAAGGATCAGTCTTGAGTCCAGTCCTTTCAATACATTCATCTGCGACACAGGAGAAAGAATCCAGGACAAGATGTAAGTCTCTTTGCAGATGACACTATGCTCTGTGGTAGGACAGACAGTGAGGAGGGGACAGGGAGATGCAGAGAGACTTGCAAAGGCTAGAAAGGTAGCAAAGATTTGGCAGTTGAAAGTCAATGCCAAAAAGTGCGAGTGAAGCATATAGGAAATAAGAACCCCAGTACAGGGTACTGGATGGGTGGGGTTGGGGGTATAGCTGGGTACAGCCTCTGAGGAAAGAGATCTAGTGGTTATCATCAGTGACTCCTTAAATAATCCAGCCAGTGTAACATGGCCTACAGTAAGGCAAACAGAATGCGGAGGTGTATAGGAAGGGGTACTGAAAGCAGAGGAGGCAGTTTCTACCTCTATATAGATACTGGCGGGCCACACACCTGAACTACTGTGCCCAGTTCTGAGTCCTCACCTAAGGAAAGATAAGGACAGGTTGGAGAAAATGCAACATAGGATGACTCAAAATAATCTGCTCAAGGCAGTTAACATGTCCCTTGCCAGAGGCCGGATGAGAGAGGAGAGATATGATAAAGACCTTCAAGTTCCTGACAGGAATGAACAAGGTGAACTGTGATTAACTATTTAACATATGTAGCAGATCAAGAACATGGGGAAATTAATGGAAGAAAGGTTCAAGAGGGAAGTGAGAAAATGTTATTTTACAGAAAGGGTGGTGGAAGCCATGGAACAATCTTCCAGCTGATATGGTGGGGCCAAAACTATCAATGGTTTGAAACATGGCTAGGACAGAGTGAAGAGCTTAGTGGTTGCTCAGGCTGGTAGTGGCAGGGCGAGTATGTTTAGGTGTGTCCCCACACCCTACTGAGGGCACCAGATCAAACCAAGTGTTCAGTCTTGTTGTTACCCTTGGATATGTGGGAGGTTGATGTCATGTCCCTTCTCAACTTCCTTTTCTCTGGGGTAAACATGATAAGGCCTTAAGCCTCTCCTCATAGCTTTTGTCCCTAGACCTCTGATTATTTACAATAATATAACATTTAATATTAAATGTAATTGTTGCTAATGTACCAATCAATATCATATTATTACTATACTTCCATACTAGGCAAGCATCAGGCACCCAACATCTACAGGAGCACAGAGCTGGCTGCATGACAGATCACTGCTAATCCTAATACAGAGACTACCAAAGTACTGCAGCAGATGCCCCTTGTCTGTGTCCACTCTCCAGAAACCTGTCAAACAGGGAGGGTTCCTTCTCTGGGGTGGGGCTAAACCCTGGCACCACCCTCGGGAGGAATCACTGGGGTCACCGCAGGAATGGGCCACCCGGACGGGCAGAGTGAGGGTTTCTCCTCACTTTAGCCACCTTCTTCAGGTCAGACAAGCTTAGACCTTGGTGGGACTGATACCTGGACCGTGAGGTGGCCACCTGCCGGCAGCAGGTTTCTCAGTGGGCTTCAGAATCCTGAACAGTGGCATCAGCCGAGGCTACAAGGCAGAAAACCTAAAATCTTATAGAGATCAACCACAAGTGGTCCAGGATAAACTGTAAAGAAGATGCGGGAGGGTGAGCGGCCCATACATATCCCTCCCTGCAAAATCTCAAGGTGTCTTTGATTGGCCTAGTTTCTAAGAAAGCCCCAGGTAAATTCCAGATGATCAGCCACCTGTTGCACCCTGAAGGAGACTCCATTAATGACTATATTGATCCACGCTTCACGGTGGCTCAATATGTGTCATTCGGAGAGTTGAGGTCATACGGGTGGCAGGTCTGCACATTCTGATGGTGAAAGCAAACATAGAATCAGTTTTCTGACTACTGCCAGTACATCTGGCAGACGAGGACTTGCTGGGGATGAAATTACAGGCCAATACTACATGGAAAATTACATTCCCATGGGCTACTTAGTAGCCTGCACAGTGTTTGAAGATTTCAGTGCCTTTCTCCACTGGGTGACAGCTCAAAAATCAAAAGCCATGTCATCGCTCACTACCTCGATGATTTCTTGTTCATAGGACCACAGCACTCTCCAGCCTGCAGGAAAACACAATACCCTGGCTCCTTGGAACATCAAGCACCAAGCTCAGTGATAACATTCCTAGGCACAGAGATCGATGTGTGAGGCAGGAGTGTCACTTGACTTTACAAGATCAATGCCTTTAGGGCCTCTTCAGTAAGGCCATAGCGGCTAAGAAGATAAACCTGTGGGACTTGGGGCACCTCAGCTCGCCTACAAATCATCCCCAGATGGGAAAGCTGGGAACAGGTTCCTGAAGCCACATCACCATTCAGGTGATGGAAGTTTTCCAGGAGGACTTGCAAATCTGGCAAACATTTGTTACTCACGTCAATGGCATATCTATGTGGCGGAAACAGTAGACAGCCAGCAGATGAAACCGTACATGAACACTTGTTGGGGCGCTTGGGTTTGGGGCATGCTTTTAAGGTGAGTAGAGTACCTTGGAGTGGCCCTCTGGAAGGCAACAGCCAGGCTCTACTGGCAGATAACATTGCTGGAGTTCTTCCAAACTATGGTGGCTCTGTGCATATAGGGCTCCAGGTTGAAAGACAAGAAGGTCATCTTTCGATCTGAAAGTATGATAATGTTACACTCAATAAATGGGCAGTTGGGAGCTAAGGGCCTGTTGGGTGACCTCATGAGAATATTTTCCTAAAATGCATGTTGCTGAATTTCTATTTTAAAGCTGTACATGTCCACGGTATTAAGAATAGTATTGCTGATGCATTATCTCATCTACAGTGGCAGAAATTCGGGATTTGCTGCAGTGGTGAAACAGAATTCATGACCAGTCCCATCATTTCTGTGGAAGGCGAGACCTTGAGACCTGGGAGTGCATAGGTAAATCGATTGCTCCCCAGACCAGAGCAGCCTACCGGTGCAGCATGAAGCACTACCATGCAGTCTGAGCAGAAAAGCAGGATGGCCAAACAGTTGGCCCATTCCAGTTGGCCAACTGTGTGGTTATAAAATGGAAACAAAACAGCACGGCCTGATACCAGTGATTATCAGACTGCATCTGGTCTGCCTGACATTGTCTCCCTCCCCCAAGTACTGGGCTTCACAGACACCACCTGTGGCTTCAAGGCCTGGAAGGTCCTTGAAGGGTGGAATAAAGGCCACCAGGCAATCGGATACCCGACATCCAATCACACTGGTGATTCTCCAACAAGTGTGGGCAGTACTCCCAGCAGTTTGCTGGAATGCTTACAAGGCCACCATACTTATGGAAGCATTTGTCCTGGCATCTACAGGGCATTCAATGTCTCCGAATTAGTGCAGACTGTCCAGTCTTGGGCCGGAGCAAGCCTGGCAGATGCAGGCATCAAGGTGACCCTGGAGGATCTTTGTACAGCTGCAATGGAGCAAAACAGACCAGAAAGGTATTGGCTGCTGGTGTGCAGTGAAGGCCCCAGCCAGGTCAGCATGAGATAAAAATCATTGGTGGCCACCTTCATAGCACTCTGCCCGGCAGAGGATGAAGTATTTTGTGGTATGCAAATGGCAAGCCCATGACAGCCTATCAGTTTAGACACATCCAGGGGTTTGCAGTTCAGTGGGCTGGCCTGGCGCAAAGAGTACAATACTCATTCCTTCAGGATTGGGACAGCAATGGCTGCCAGGACTCAGGCACTTTCAAGCATAGCAGAGCCGGGCCATAGGCAGTGCATGCCCCAAGTGTTTTACGCTATGTCCGTCCACATTTGCTTTAACAATTTTATCTTGCACTGTTTCAGGTTCCTTGATAGCTCCAAGCAAGTGTGGATCTGTGTGATATTCCTTCATCTACCGGGCAGTGGAAAAATGTCTCATTGGCTTGCAGAAAGAACCTACTGATACTGTGGCAAAGGCACAGATTCATGGTTCCACCAAGTCTTATCGACAACAAAGTTGTAGATGGACTTTAGCGACACTAATTTGCCAACGGAGATTACATCGCCCGGCAAAAGTGTTGACCAACCGCCATGGTGCAGGGCACATTTAGACTGCTTGCGGGGTGCTTTGTCCCCTGCACCTACTATGAGGGGAGCTTCACCTCAGCACCCTTGGATTTATAGATTACCAACTCGGGGAGGGGCGGATTATGGAGAGAGCGGCAAACACCGAGAGTCAATGTATCTGTACAGCGCCGACAGCCCGCTCAACACTGTGGATGTCGAACAGTTGTTGTTGTGTTGATTTGCTCTGCTGGTGTCGTAGAAACAACGGTATACACAGAGTCACTGGATGGGCAGAAGAGGCATGTGATAGGAGGAACTTCTCCCAAGGCTGGCGGCGAGGCCCAACAAGGAATTCGCAAACGCCTTCGTGATCCATCTGGACGGAATGACCTGGGACTCCTGAAAACAACTGATCTGCTCCAAAGGATGAAGGAAGATCTGCAGTTCATATAGGAATGGTGGACTAGGACAAAGATAATTTGTTCTCACCTCATTCAACGGATACACTGGCGCATGCAATTGATTCAAACATTATGGACAAAGCATGCATTCACATTAACAGAGAAATGCAGCCATTATGGAGTGTATCGGGGAACTGTGATTCAGCACAAGGACAATAACACCCTCTCAGGGACTTTATGCCAAAGATGGCATGCAGTTAAAGGGACAAAGGCCATGACTTGTTGTTGGACTTTGTTCTATCAGGTCCTGGTGCATCATGGGAGTGAGCTACCAGGAGCTCATATACGTGTCCATCCTGTGGCAGCTTGGGGCTATTGCAAACTGATGGTACAGGTGAAAAGGGGGATGAGTCAAATTCTTCTGAAGGGCTTATTTTCTGAAGGTGCCATGAGGCCTGTGGGACTGCAAGAACAGGACTCATTGAAGGGGTGTCACAGTTCTGTCACAGTTCAATCTCATCTGGCTTTCCAGAGCACGCAGCGATGTCAGACCACAGCAGTCGCCACCACCCAGCCATGTGACCACCTCACTCTTGAGGCTTGGGTACCAACCCAGGAGATACATAATTTCATTGGCCCATACAAGGAGTTTGGCCTATACCAGAAGGGGTGCTTCAGCCCGAGGTCAATGCTGTGATCTCCCAGCTCCACATGCCTCTCAATAGTGTAATAACAGTAAATAAACATACGGCTACAGACATTTCTCCAAGACCTGTGTGTGTATATTCTTCCCAGCGTGTGTGTATTCTTTAGGGAAGAGGTACATGGACTACTAAGACATTACAAAGTCTGACAAAATACTGTAGCACACATCCCCTTGTCTGTGCCTCCTCTGCAACCTGCAGTCAGGCAGATGGGGTTCTGCCTCTGAGGGTGGAGGCTAAGCCCCGGCACCACCCTTGGGAGGGAACCACTGGGGCTGCCTGTGGGCGTGGGCCACCTGGAGGGGCAGAGTGTGAGGGTTAAAAGATCTGAGCCAGAAGCCCCTCACATCAGCCACCCTCTTGGATCACCCATCCAACCTGCCCTCGTAAAAGCAGGGTTAGGGCCGATCAGGTCAGTAAAGGAACCTGCTGACCTAATAGGGGTGACCACACTAGGGGTCAGGAGTGAGTTTTCCTAGTTTTTAGTCAGAGGGTTTTCCAGATTTTTCACTCCAACAGGATAAAACAGGCAGGGTAGCATAGACCGAGACTAGCTCCAAAACATTTTAGCAGCTCAGAGGTAAACCAGGGTGCTTCTAAAGGGGTTGGCTATATTAAAAGTATATCAGAGCCACCAGGAAAGGAGCACACCTGAACCACGGTGCTGTGAGCAATAACCAACCAAAAGATACTGAATTTCTAAATCAGATAGTAGCTTTATTGAGCAGTAAATACAATTCATCACGGAAGCAGTAGCACCTCATCGCTTGCCTGTTTGAACAAGCTTTATTAGGAGGTCACAGTCATGTGACACGGTGTCTTGGGACTGGGAGTATAGCAGACCGCTGGTGTAAAGTGGGGGCATGAGTCGAATTCTTCTGACGGGCTCATCTTCCCAATCAGCATGAGACCTGGATGGCTGCAAGACCTAGACTCTGGTTGGAAGGGTTGCAATCCAGCCTCATCGGCTTTCCTGCAGATGCGGTGATGCCAGATGGGCGTTCACTCACCCTTGGCCACATGATCTCTCCACTTATGGGACTTGGGCACCTACCCAGGGCACACAAGCGGTTTGACCCTATAATGGAAGGGATGCTGGGGCCCGAGGTGTCTGACGAGGTCTCCCAGCTGTGCATGCCACTCCAATAATGTAATAACAGTGAATAAACATATGGTTGCGGACACTACTCCAAGACCTGTGTGTGTGTGTGTATTTTTCAGTGGCAGGGGTATGGGGACTACTAAGACAATGAATCTGAAGCACCTCATAAAATTACAGTTTTAAGTGACAAAAGATACTGCTCCAATTACGGTGAGGTTCTAAACAAAGAAGTACAAACAGTTCTTGCTCACCGAAAGTGCTAAGTAACCATCTCATTCTGATGAAGTGGCACATAGGAAAAAACAGGATACTCACCTGTAACAGTAGTTCTAGGAATGGTATATGATGTTCATCCACACTTTCTGGCAGTGTCCTTTCCCTTTAAGACTGGCCAGAATGTTTCAAGCTGACTCTTCCCACCCACCTGGGTGATAACTCCCTCAGCTCCGCCCCATGACACCAGATCTTGCCCAATGGAAGCAGTCGTGGCACCAAAGCCAGGGAGGTCAGGTGGCCGTGTGAGTGAACATCAGATACCACTCATTTTACTAGTTTATTGAAATGTTTCATCAGGAAGGCATACTGAACAACAAGTTGCTCGTCTCCCAGTGCTACCGGGGTTACAAAGAGGATAAGGAAAACACAAAGTATACAGATAATATAAGGTACAAGTACTGTTACATTTCAGCATATAGTCGAAATAAAATACAATTGGTAAGCAGTACAGACAATGTAAGGATCGATTGATACAGCTATAGGTAGTCAGAGAACAGGACGCAGCAATACCAACAGGTCAAATACTGCAAACAATACAACATTAGTGCAACAATGTTACAAGTGCTAATCACAAGGGCAGCAAACCTAGTGCTAATAAGGGAGTAGGCAGTCATCCTAGAATGGGGTAGGGAGGGTGGCAGCTAAGAGGAGTTGTAGGAGGTGAGGAGGGAAGGGGTAGCCCACCTAAACCTAGTTCCCACTTCAGGATGCTGAGAACCCTGCAAGAGGAGGGGCAAGGAGCTGGTGAGCAAGAACAATGTACAAAGGAAGGAAGGAAGTTGAGAGCAGTCCACCAAAGCCTAGTATCCCTTCAGGATGCTGAGAACCCTGCAGGGGGCCATGGTTGCGTAGCAGGAATGAAGTAAAAATTAATTAGGAGGATTAAAGTAGGCAGCTGGAAAGAGGAAAATTATGAAGTGCAGACCCTAAGGAATAAGAGCTCATGAAGCAAGGGCAGTGTACAGAGGAGAGAGGAGGATTGACTGAGCAGCCAACATAAACCTAGTAACCCTTCCAGGATGCTGAGAACCCTGCAAGGATCGGGTGCCGTCAAGCAGGAACACGCTGAAAGGAAATCAGGAGGATTAAAGCAGGTGCAGCTGGAAGAGAGGAAATTATGAAGTGCAGACCCTAGGAATAGGTGGAAGAAGAGTATGATCGGCAGTGGGAGAGCGCTCAGATTTTAGGGAAACAATGGGACAAACCCAACTGATCGATGAGGGTGGATCGACGTGGAACTGACAAAGCCCACGTGTCACTGGAACACAGGAATGGGAGGTGGGGAGGGCAGAAAGGTAACTACAAGGCAAGGGGGATTCGCCAAGTCAGAATTTGAGCTTAGTTTGGCACAGCGATCGAGTCGATGGTTAGACAGAGGGGAAGGCTAAAGCATGATAAAGGTCACAGTTGTGGGTACAAGAGGGGGCATCGGGCAAAGTGGCAGAAGAAGTTGACAAGGTGTTCAGTTTGGTCTGGAAGATTTGGGAGCAGCACCATAGACTACGCCACAGTAGTCAAAAATGGGAGTATCATCTTCTGTACAAGTTCATGCCTTGTAGTCAGTGGAATGCAACACGGTTCCTACAGGCACCAAGCTCGGGCACAGTTTTTTCAGGAAGACATCAAGTGTACAGAGAAGTGGAGGTGTTGGTCCAGTCAAGATAACGAAATAAGGATGTGTCCTAAGGAGTGTCCCATCAAGGGGTGGATGGAGGGTGGGCAAGTAAGCCTAGAGAGTCTCCACCTGGTGCCAAGGTCACTGAGACTGTCTTCTTGGCGTTAAGGGAGAGTTGGTGTGAGGCAAACCAGAGCTGAACCAGATTGAAGTCGTGGTGTAAGCTGGATTGCACTGTGACAGGGTTATTGCTGGAGCTGTACAAGACAGTGTCATGGCATACATATGGATAGAGGAGGCAGAGCAGGATGCTGGGAGGTCATTGATGAAGATGGAGAAGAGCAGGGGCCTAGCATTGAACCCTGGGGAACACCAGTATTGATGAGGAGAGGAGGTGATGTTGAGTCAGAGATTCTTACGATTGAGTCCTACCGTGAGGTAGGATTTAGACAGTTTGTGGCAGACAAGGCCAGGCTTGCTGCAGAGAGGAACTAAGGAGCCATGTGTGAGAAACAGTGTCAAATGCTTTAGCTAGGTCGACAAAGATGGCCGAGGTGATCAGGCCAGCATCCATCCCTGTAAGGATAGAGTCAGTGAGCATGAGGAGGAGGTAGTAGAAACGTTCTTCCAAAAACAGACTGGAACAGGGTGAAAACGAGGAGCCAGAGAGGAAGGTTGATAGTTGGGAGAGAACCAGATGTTCTTGAAGCTTAGCAAGAATAGGAAGGAGAGAGATGGGCGATAATTGCCAGGTGCGGGAGAGTCACCTCCCTAGAGAGAGGAAGGACAGCAGCATGTTTACAAGGGGTAGGTACCTGAGCAGACCTAAAGGGAGATTTAGAATTAGGGAAATAGGGTAGGCAATAGCAGGAGCAGAGAGGCAGAGACATTTGGAAACAAGGTCGTCCGGTGAGGAACCTTTGAGGGGTTAAGGAGAGAAGGGCATGTGAGGCATCATTGGGGAGATGGTGGAGAAGGAGAAAGGGAGGAGTCAGACTCAGGAGGAGGACACGGGGAAGGGGGTAGGTGTGGGGAGTGAACTTAGAAGGACTTGGCGAGGATGTAGTAGGCATTAAATTTGTTTTGCCACCAAGCCGGGGTCAGATACCAAGGAATTGTTAATTTTGAGAATGGGGCAAAGGAGAGAAAAGAGGGCATGGACCACCCGCCAGAATTTGGAGGTGGTATTGATGTTTGTGTGAAAGTGGATTTGAAATACACAGCCTTGGCCAATCTGGTGATTTTGGTGCAGGAATTATGGAACATTCTATACGTGGTATAGTCGCGAGAGCTTAGATGATTTGTGTTTTCCCAGGCGTGAGTCGCATTCTCTTAGGCTAGTCATTAATTTTGGGGTTATCCAGGAGGTGAAGCCCACAAACTCGGTTTGTCTGAAGGAGCAAAGGTGTTCCAGGTGGAGATAAATTTATCCTTGAAGTAGGCGAGGTGTGGTCAACAGAGGGGAAGAAGACAGATGGCCCCAATCAGTAGAGGTCAGTTCAGACTAGAAGGGCAAGATCAAGGGATTTAAAGGAGCCAAGCTGAATGATTTTATGTGGGGGTTAGGTGCATGTACCTTACAGACCAGGAAGATGGGATTAGAGTCGCTTAAGGGCATCTGGGAGGATGCCTGACTTGATGACACGTGTGGATGAGTGGTGAATGGTGTGGGTGAGTGGTGAGTGCCCAGCCAAGCAGGGTGTTGCTTTGTATTTTATGGTTTGGATGTGTAGGCTCAAGGATAAGTAGAGTAAGGCTGAGGGCAGTCATATCATTCCGTATCTTATTCATCTTAGGTGACAACCAGTTTAGGTTTAAGTCAGCCAAGAGGAACAGCTCACCGGATTTTGAGATGGAAGACATGAGTTCAGCCGCAACTGTGGGATGAGTACTAGGCTGTCAGTAAACACCAGCGATGAAAATCGGAAGGTGAAAGAGAGTAATCTGAGTGACTAGTGCCTCATAGTTTGCTGGGATGGAGGACGATAGGATATTGGTAGATTGCAATGAGGACAGGATGTATATGGCCACTCCCCACTCGCATCCTATCTGGTCCTGCCTGGAAAGGACGTAACCAGAAATAGAGATGGCACTGTCAGGGATTTTGCTTGTGAGCCAGGCCTCAGAGATAATTAAAATGTCAGGGTGTATGATGCTATGAGAGTTTGAATAAGATCAGTTTTGCATAGCAGGCTGCAGATGTTCAGGTGGAGACGTTTCTGCCCATTGGTGAAAACTGAAGAGGCCAGGAGCAGGAAGCTATATTATTCGGGTGACTGCCGAAGGAGCTAGTGAAGGAGGGCCTGGGTGTGGGTGATATTACCTGAAGAGAGTAGGGGATGGCTATGATGAGGTAATGTAGCTTTGGAATTTTATATAATAGTTTGGAGTAAGAGGGGATGAGGTAGATGAGGGGGATGGAGCGAAGGAGAAAGAGAGACAGAGGTAGGCAAAGAAAGCTAGGAGGGAGAAAAGAGAGGCAGAAGGGAGTAAGGAAAAGTATGACCAGAATTCAAATGGTGCAGAGGGAGTAATTGCAAGGATTATAGAATTATCAGGAGAGTAGGGGAGGAAGGAGAAGAGAAAAAGGGAGAGAGAGATGAGGATCAGAACCAGGAGGGAGGTAGTACAGAAGAATGGGGAGTGGGGTAGGAGGAAAGAGTGGGTGCCATTTTTTCTTTTTTTGAGGAAGGAGACCTATCCTGGTTGACTAGGAGAATAGACAAAAGACTGTCGAGCAACATCAGCTAAACAGTGCGTGACAGTGCCAGCAGGAAGAAGCAAGGCAGAGCAGCCCTCTAGTGGCAGGAATTGATAAACTGCTAGTGTAAAGTTAGGGACTGAGTAGTTCACAACCTCAGGTCATGTGAGTAGAACAGATCTATATAAGAAAAAGCTCAGATAGGGTGGCAGGGTGGGTGGGTGGGTTGGGTTTAGTTCGATTGCCGGCAGAAATAGCAGCGGAGGCGGGCGGTGGCCGATTTGACCTGCTGCACCGCTGGAGAAGTTGTCTTCAGCTGGTAGGGGGGGGAGCGCCGTGGACGGGCCCTCACCTGAAAAAGGAAAAGCAAGGGTTAGATAAGGAGAACTTAATTGGGGGTGGGTTCTTAGCCAGGCAGTAGAGAGCAGGGGCTAGGGAAGACAGAAGTGAGAAATAGGCAGTGGGAGGTGGTAGGTGAAGGCACTTTGGATAAGGCAAGATTAGCAAGTGAAAAGCCTTTGTGCAGAGTTCAGCCTAAATAGGCGCCAACAAGAGAAGCTGAAGATTTAAAGAGTGACTAAGAAATCACAGGCTATAATTCGACAAAGTCCTACAAAATAATTTCACAGGAGCTGTGATCACCTCTGTACTTAATTATATCTCGGCTACAATCAAATAGCCCAAACTGAAACAATTTCAACAGGGAGCTATAATCACCTTTTGTACAATTAATTATATCTTGCAAGGAGCTGTGACCACTGCAGCTTCTTAGTTAAACAAGCAGAATAAATTAAATTAAACACAGAGTGTTAAACATTTCAGACTCTGCATTCTTAAACTGTAACCTCACCATGGAACTACTGTTACAGGTGAGTAACCTGTTTTTCTAGGGATGTGGATATGATGCTCTATCCACACTTTCTGGAAGACTCCAAGCAGTTCTCTGGGAGGAGGGAGGCAAAGCACACCACCTACCTCAGAACAGAGATTGGAGAACTGAGGCCCCAAACCAGCATTCCGGCATGACTCAAGGTTGATGTGGTAATGGGAAATGAAGGTGTGTGCTGATCTCCAGGTAGCAGCCCCTGTAGATTTCCTGGAGAGGGATGTCCCCAGAAGCAGCCACCAAGGCTGCAGTATGGCGGGTGGAATGAGCCTTAGCCCTACAGGAGGTTCTACCCGGCCACAACCCAAGGCAGAGATCAATGCATGAGACAATCCTGCCAATCGTCCGCTTGCTGTTGATCTGCTAGGTGCGGTTTAGTGTAGGTAACAAACAGCTGGTGAACCTCTCCCGAACTCCAGCCATGTGCTTTTGTAATAAGCGAGCCGCCTCAGGTCCAGAGTATGGAGCCTGTGCACGGCCTCTGAGGTGTGATTGGTGAAGTACACCAGGAGATTAATCACCTGATTCAGACACAATCTTCGGGAGGAACTTGGGGTGAAGGACAACCTTGTCCCTGTGGAAGACCAGATAAGAAGACTCCACAGAAAGTGCCTGGAGCTCACTGATCCTTCTAGCTGACGTGATAGCCACCAGGAAGGTGGTCTCTCCCACAGGTGAGACATGTCACACCCGCGCATCAGTTCAGATGGCTTGCCCATGAGCTTTGCCAGTACCAGCAACAAGTCCCAAGATGGTGATGATTCACACACCAGAGGGGAAATGTGGTTGAGGCTTCTAAAGAAATGCCAGACCACTTTCTCCTGCACCACCGACTGCCAACCTGCCTGCACCTGGTAAGCAGAGATGGCTGCCAGATGCACCTTGAGGGTCATCGAACGAAGGTCCAACTGTGAGAGGGACCACAGATAGTCAAGGATACAAGCCACTGGACAGAACAGAAGGTCCAATTCCTTGTCCTGGCACCAAATGGAGAACCTCTTCCATTTGAAGGCATAGCATTTCCTGGTCAACTCCTTCAGAAATGTCTCCACAACAGTGAGGACATCTTCGAGAGATCCAAAGCCTGGAATTTTAGCCACTCAGGAACCAGGCTGTCAGGTGCAGGGATTGAAGGTCCAGATGGAGTACCTTCCCTGACTGATGGAGAGCAGGTCTGGATGGAGAGGAAGATGCCTCAGGAACCTGCTGCTGAGGCTGAGGAGATCAGGGTACCAAACTGGTGCAGCCAGTGCGAAGTCACTAGTATCACCTGTGCCTTGTCCTCCTAGCCTTGGGGTCCAGGGCCTCAAGCAGGCATTCTGTAGCGTCCCTGCTGAGGGGGCTGGGCACAAAACAATCTTAGCTTTGCATTCTCCTTGGTGGCAAACAGGTCCACCTGAGGGGTGCCCCACTGGGAGAAGAGACTGTGTACTACCTCTGGGAGGAGAGACCACTCATGAGACACCTCGCCCATATGACTGAGAGTGTCCACCAGCTGGTTGGAGGCCCTGCCACATGGATGGCTACGAGATCAGCCTCTGGGCTGAAAATGAGGGTCCACAGATGGAGAGCTTCTTACATAGTGGCAGGAATGTGGCCCCCCCTGTCTGTTGAGGCAGTACATGATCATGGTGTTGTCCATATGGACCTGGACCACCTGACCCCGAATGTCCAGAGCAAAAGCAGTCAGTGCCAGCTGAACTACCAGAGTTCCATCAGGTTGACGTGGCACTGGGACTCCTCAGGGTCCCAGAGCCTGTGGACTCTATTTTCCCCAGGTGGGCACCCCAGGCCATGAGAGAGACATCAGTCATCAGGATGACCTCGGCTCTAGGCAGGAAAAACACGATCCTTCCTGCAGATGTTCTGGGACCAACCATCACTGGAGAACGTCCGACATCCACTGGGTCACAGTGACCAGCTGGTTGAAGTGACCCCTGCACTGAGACCACTGGCTGGCCAGCTCCCACCGCAGAGAGTGCATTCTCCAGTGGGCCCAATGGATCACGCTGGTGCAGGCCACCATGTAACCCAGCAGGTGCAGGAAGTCCCCGGTAGCACAATTGCCCAACCCAAAATGATCGAGCAAAGACGGAGACAGCCTCCGCCCTGTCCGCTGGGAGTCGGGCTCTGGCTCTGCAAGAGTTGAGCCCTGCCCCGATGAAGTTGATCACCTGTGAAGGCATGAGTTCCAACTTGGCCTTGTTGATCAGGAGGCCAAGGGAGACACAGATCTGGAGGGCCAGATCCCTGAACCACTCCACCTCCTCCCTGGAGGAACCCGCAGTCAGCCAGTCATCCAGGAAGGGTAACCGGACCCTCAGCACCTAAGGTAAGCTGCCACCACTGCAATGTCCTTGTGAAGACCCTGGGAGCCAAGAGAGGCCAAATAGCATGGCCTGGATCTCATAGAGGCTCCCTCTGCTCAGAAGCGGAGGAACTTTCTGAAACACTGACGGAGCAGGATGTGAAAGAACATGTTCTGAAGATCCAGGAAGCAAAACCACATGTTTTGCTCTAGAGATGGTATGATCTGAGAGAAAGTGACCATCCTGAAGGTGCGTGACTTGAAAAACATGTTCAGGTCATGCAGAGCTAGAACAGGGAGCCAGGCTCCATCCGGTTTGGCACCAAGAAGCATCTGGAGCATCCATGACAGGAACCACGACCATCTTGCAGAGGAACTGGGGCAATGTTGTCCCAAAGAGCCGACAGAATGTCTCGGATACCAAGTCCTCCAGTGGGGGCTTGGCTTGCAAGAAGGGTAGTGCTTGAATTCCAGATGCAGACCCTGACTGACCACCTCGAGAACCCCCTGTCCGTAGTGACAGCAGACCAGGTGGAAAGGAAGTGGCAGAGCCGCCCCTCACAGGAGGACACAGGAGAGGTGTGATGGGCATGAGGGAAGGCACCCCTCATCCTGTCACTGGGCAGGCTTGGAGGAGGAAGAGGAGGAGGGCCTGGCTGAAGAGCCACTGAGCCTCTCTCTCCAGGCTTGCAGACGACTGAGGCCATCGACTTGGGTCAAGGTCTCAGGCTTAAGCTTGCTGCCCAGCTTGGGGCTGGACTAGTTTTGGCCGCAGGAGTGGAGGCCAACCAAAAGGGCTTATTTTTCCTGCTGCTTGGAGCCATTGGGGTCCCACTGAGCGGAAGTCACAGAGTCCAAGGTGGCACTGGACTTTTCAATGAATGTGAGATGGCCCCGACTCTAGGCCCGATCAGGTTGGTGCCCAGGAAAGGAAATCTTCCAGCTTGTGTTGTGTATCTGCCACAAAGGTTGAGATCCATAACCGCCCTGCGGTGCATGGCCACTGCAGCTGCCACGGAGCGGGCACAGGAGTCCCCACAGCCACAGCTGCCTGGAGCTGCTGCTTTGCTACAGCCTGGCCCTGGTCCTGGACCTGTTTGACCATGATCTGGAGATCCGCATGTAGGTGAGGAGCACCTCATCCAGAGTGCCCAACAGGCATGGAAGAAGTGGGTCATAAGGAGGGCAAGCTCGCCTGGCAAAGGCCAAGCGAAGAGGCTGGTAGACTTTTTAGCCGCATGGTCCAGCTTCCTGGACTCTTTGCCAGGCAGCTTGATGACATCCCCATGCTGATAGAGCGCTGGAACACAGAACTGGCCAACAAGCCCTCAGTTGAGTGGGGCTTCTCTGAATCCTGAAAGGGAGCAGGTAGGGACCCTATACTTGGAGGTCATCTGGGCCGACGGTGCTGGACAGGAAGTGGACGCTGCCAAAGCTCAAAGCAGGAGCAAGGATGGCCTCTGCCACCTGGAAGGCTTCACCAGGGAGTCTCCTCAGCCTAAGATCTCAGTCAGGGGTAACAAGCCTGTTTCTGTACCAGCTCAATCTTAAGACCCATAGATTCCGAGATCAGGCAGAGGAGGCCCGTAAGGAGGTAGGGCTTCATCCATTGAGAGAACCCCAACCGACTCTATGTCAACCTCGACGGGACTGTAGGAAGAACTCTCTGACCGAGGAGTCGTTGAAGAGGGGTCAACTGCCAGAATCCTCACTGACCCTCCACGGATGGTCGGGAGTGACGAGGATCGACAGCTGATGGGGAGGCGCCTCAATCCTGGCTAAGACTCCTTGGATGGAGCACCATTTCAGCTGTTTAGGAGGTGGCTCCACAAGAATCAGTGGTGATACCGGGATGGCTAAGCTGGGATCTGTTTGGTCGGCTCCTGAGGTGGAAAAGGTCGGCCATTGAGGCAAAAGCCAGGTGATGGCTGGGGTACAAGGTGGAACCAGCTTCATACCAGAAAACACCAGCTGTTACCACATGAGACCCTCACAGTGTCAACACAACTTGCGCTGAAGTCTCCTCACCCAAGGATGCGGATAAAGAATAGCCATGGCACCGCTGCCCAGAGTGTCGCGAGCAGAAGTGCCGATGTCGGCAGGAATCACTCAACCCCGACAGTAAGACCAAGACTGCAACCACTACCACCATGGGGACTGGTGGCAGGACTTGCAGGGTGTCGGCAAAGCTGAGGCAACCTGGTTCTTGGCCAGTGACCAGAGGCGCGGGTCAGCAGACTGATCCATCCCTCCAACAGTCAGGGTCCGGACCAGAGTCCTGGACAAAGAAGTGTCGGCCTCTCAGTTGACAACTGGCTCAAGGAAAATCTCAGAAGATTGACCAGCATCTCAGCCAACTGGCCCAATGGGGTTACCATGGAACTGGTGGTTTGGCTGAAGATCTGACCGAAGCCAGATCTGAAGACGGTGGGAGTCAGAAGCCCTAACAAGAGCATTCCCAATCCCATGGTCGACGGTGAGACTGTTTTTTTTGTCTCTTTTTAAGTTCGACTGAGTCTCAAGAAGGGCCCTGACAGAGAGTCGGTAAAACCTGGCACAAGTCCTTGAATGCCCCTGTGAAGGAGGAGCCCAAAGAAAGTGGTATGAAGGCTGAAACCGAGGAGGTATGTGCTGTGGCTCTGGGCCTCCGCCTCTCAAACGTTGCTAGCTGTTCAGTGACCCTGCAGCCACAAAGACCACCCAACAGGCATCCTTCGATTTGACTAAGCGGTTCCATTCACCGGACAGCCTAATGTAAGTCGGGCATGACGGTCCTCAAGAATGGAGGGTGGAAGGTGCGCAATATCGCAGGCCTGGGGATCGTGCTTGTGTCCCAGGCAGTAGACGCACATGGTGTGTGGATCCATTTGGGACATTTTCTGCCTGCAAAGGCATTGCCGAACCTCAAGCATACTTGTCATCATCCATTGCAGTTGAAGAACAAGTCTAAAGACAAAGTTTTTATTTAGAGTTTGGAAGTAACCGAACATTCAGTAGTAAAGGGCCTACTCAGCGTGAGAACGATAAGGAGGAACCTGCTTCTTCCAGTGGCAAGGAAGATCTTGCGCCATGGGGCACAGCTAGGAGTTACCACCCAGGCGGGTGGGAGAAGCCAGCTTGAAGATGTTCCAGACAGTCTTAAGGGAAAGGAGACTACCAGAAAGTGTGGCTAGAACATTATATCCATGTCCCTAGAACATCAACTTATACTTTGGTGGACTTGCATACATTTGAACATTCACCTGACACAGGAGTTGATCCTTTTTTGTTTTGTTTTGTTACACTTGGTAAGTATGGCAGTGGCAGACTGTAGCACTTTATTCCATAATGGCAGTGGGTGACAGGCAATGTACATTGTAGATAAAAGTGAATGTCATTAAGCTATCCAGTACTGGTGATTTGAGGTTACTGGCTGTGGCCTGCAGTCTGCACTTAAGCCACTTGAACTACCACTATTCTCAGCTCGATAATACTGAAAAACTGGAAAGTGTTTATCACTCAAGAAATGTTTTGTCTTCTAGTCTTCAATGGTCATTCAATGTATGAAAAGAACAGGTATCCTACAGCAATGAGACTGTTGCTCTATGTTACTCGATGTTACTATTAAATAGGTGCTATTTAATACCTTTTCTCCTTTAGGTCCTTTTGTAGTTGGAGCCATTTTCTAAATTCTGTAGTCCCAGGAGGGCCTGGTTCACCCTGTTCACCCTGTGGCAGAACAATAAAATATTTTTAGTAAGGTAGCTGCTAATTGCATCAGTAAAAGTCATGTCTTTACCTTTTTACGGCTGCAGTGGGCGGAGCCTGCAGACGTTTTGCATGTACAAAAGGAGTGATGTCATGTTTTCTGTCCGTAATTGACTGAAGGTGTAAATAGTCTCCTCCGCTTTACCCTCCTCCAAGAAATGTTTTCTGCCCACAAACAAATACGCTTTCATGTTAGTCAGTGGTTGCAGGGCACTATTTTCTTTCAAATGGAAGGTACAAAACTGGAACCTGAGTGGTGGGAGGCAGTACGCTTTTTGGGGAGAAAGATCCACCCCACCTCCACCTGAGAAGCTCCTAAAGATCCACCCCACTTTTTTTGGTTCATGTGGGAGGGTATGAGATGGATCTATCATGTTGGAATAACTGACTATCAGAGCTGCCTAGGGAAGTAATTAAGGAGTGCCTGAAACTGCATCTAGACATCCCCCCACAACACACACACGCATCATGATTTTTGTTTTAACTCTAGCATGCCAATATTTGGCTCTAACAGTATGAGCAAGTTAGGCATAAAATAAAATAGAAAAAAAGGATCAAGCATGTGCCTTTTCCTTTGTCAGATACACACAGACAGAAGGTCACAAATCCTGTATGACAAGTTCATTATATGGATGTTTTCCATGTTAAACAGAAATTTTGTTAATGTCATGTCTGTAGCATCATTTGTAGCCAGTAAACTATTATTTACATAGGTACTGTACATGACAGGTTTTAATTCAGAATCCAGTCTTAATAAATTTATTTTTTAGCAGTTCTGTAAGATTTATGTCTCTGATGTAAGAGTGCATAGCACAGAAACGAAAGGGTTTCTGTAATTGATTGCTGTTTGCATGAGAAGTGGGTGTGACAGTGGCATGCAAGAGTGAAGTCTAAATTGTTTCTTGGCCATTCTGGGATCTGAAGTTTAACAGTAATGTGTGAAGAGAATAAAGTCTTGTGTTTTGTTCATTTGAATAGATTAAGTGCTTTGAAATTAAAATATATAAATATATATATGTAGTGTCATGGACACTTGAAAAGGAAGGAGATACTACTGAAATAAATGCTATTCTAATGATCTATTTATTTATGTGTAAGATTTTAAGTGTAGTTCTGTCTAGGTCACAGACACATAAGCTATAAAAGAACATTTAAGGATAGATGTATTAGTCAAAGTTTCTAGTAGAAAATAAAGCAAGAAAATAATATATTGTGTGTTTTTCCTTTCAGTTGTTTAACCAGGAGTGGCACAACCTGCTGAAAGCTTATTTACAGGGGCAACCTGGGAGCATATGGAAGTTAAGTGACTTGCTCAGAGTTACCCAGTATGCAAGTGGGGGCTGTGGGATTCAAACCCAGATCTCCAGATTTGCAGCTCAGAACCTTAAACCACTATGCTATACTGCCTCCCTAGTTCCGCAGTCATCTGTTTTAAGGTTCATGATGCTGGTGTAGCAAGCAGCAATACATTGCATAGCTGTTGTAAAATGTCAATAAGTAGGTCATGTAACAGATGTGCTGAGCAGTTACTAAAGCAAGAAATGTATTTAGGATAGTAAAATATTCCTGATAAATGTGTAGCATTTGTATCTCAATTTCAAGGAGGTCCTTATGGGGTATCAATGTACAATATAAAGTAGTTATAGTTTTCAAGTTGTCTGAGTAATTGCTTTGTACTACCATTGTTTCTAAATTTAAATTATTCTGTGAAGGAAATGAAGTTTATGTAACTGTCTGTAAATGTATTAACAACATTTACTTGTCCTTATAATGTAATGCATTAAATGCTGTTGCTAGGTTAAGAAGTCATATGACAGCAATAGAGAAGAATACAATGGAATGCATAAGAATTTGAAAAAGTATATATTAGTAGGAGCAGTGTCATGACTTCACCAATTTTTTATAATTTCACTTAGATTTTCAACATTATCATTTTTACACCTCCTCATAAACAGTACAGCTGTCATTTTTACATCCTGTTCAAAATGTGTTTTGCACCTGTGGTGCCAAATGGCACAGTTGCTGTGCAAAATCACCTTTCAGCTAATGAACTGATAATGTCACTGTTCATGGAGGTGGGGTCACAAAAGACCATACTAAAAACGGGAGTGAAAATACCAAGAAACACCCAGGGCATTAGGGTTTCTGACCATAACACCTCGCCTGTAGGGACCAACAGGCATCAAGGGTGTGACTTGGGACTATCAACAGTAATGCTCATGCCATTCCACTCTATCCCCACCCTGCAGCCAGTGACAGGTATTGAAATGTGCTTTTGACTCTTCAGCCCCAAAATTCACTCCATTCTCTTATACTGTACCCATTTCAGTGTATTTCCTTATGGAATAGGGTGAGTGTAAAGTTTGAACACCCCAAGGCACACCTCGTCACTTGTCTGTGTCTGCAGGGTAGAGTGAGGTGAAATGGCATGAGCGCGGCGGGCAGTGACTCAAAGGCACACCCCAAGGCCTGTCCATGTCTCGCGGGTGGGTGGGGTTGGCGCCACTTCAGGACTTCAGTGCCATTCCTATTCTGCCTGTCTGTCTCTCTGTCTCTCTCTGTCTATATGCCTATGTAAGTATCTGTCTTTCTCTCAATTGCATGTATCGCTATTTTGACCTATTTGTAAAACAAACCTGCATATCACATTTGCCAAGACTATGAACACATACTTATGAAACTGTGTATATTTGTACTCCACTTCTACATAGACCTCATACTTTCCTAATATTCCCATTATCACAAGCATAACTAACTTGCCCTTATCAAAAGCAACCCCTTTGAAAGTTACTATCACATTTTCTTGCCAACAGTCCATCATTACACCTGACTTCCTGACATCAACACATTGCTTAAATACAATTTACATCATCACCTCATGGACAAAAACCCTGTTTCTCTAAAAAAAAAAAAATGTAAATAATCCCAAGGCTGAACATATGCCAGCCATTACTTTTTCATGTACTGCCACCTTCTGTAACATCATGGGGATTTGCATATGTTTCCCATGCTGCTTTGCATTATTGGGTATGTGCAATTGTGTTTTCTTTAAAATTTGGCTGTCTGGCCAATATCATCTGGGATAACACATACATCAGTGGCATTTGCTCTGGGGTTCTTTTGTAAACCTATATTGCTTCCTATTCCTTTCATTAAAATGTACACCTCCATATATTTTCCTAATAATGTGTATGCCTTCCTTAGAACAGAAACTAAAACAAATCTTACTACTTACAAATCATTGTGTTATTTCTCCATACCTTAATTCCACACAACTTCACTAACTTCATTATGCAGCCGTGGTGATCTGACCAGAATTTGTTTGATGTGTGGTTACCTCACAATACCCCACACCCTGAAATGCCTCATTGTGATTACAAAATACTAACATTATCTTTATACACAAGATATCAGTATTTGCAAGTTTGTTTTTGTAACATCCTGGATTGTGTCAACAGACTGTAGATTATAAAAGAAAACAGAATTTTGGCTTGTGATTTCTGCATTCTGATTGACTGTTTCACTGGTCATTAACTGCCCATGAATAACTCGTCTTGCATGCAAGGAAACAAGGAAGGCAGTTTGATGTAGTGGGTTGGAACTGTGAGATTGCCTGTTCAAGTATGCCACAGTCACTCACTCACTACATGAGTTTCACCCGTTAATTGAACACACTGTTATTCTGTCCTCTAAGCTGCAAAATGACACTGAAAGTAACATGCTGCATCTCAGGTTATCCTGGGTACGTGACTAACAAATGAATTAAACGGCTAACACTTTTGTTAAAAACAAAAAAAGGAAGGTGCCATCCCAGTGGCATAGAGGCTGACGCGATGGGAACCTTACCTTGGGCCACACCAGCAATGCAGGTTTGGGATGGACCAGTGTTGCTCAGAGGGCTAGCTGGAGGAAGGCGGTTTGAGCACCCCTAAGACTGCTCTTCTCCTTTGGGGTGCTGGGGTCTGCCATCTTATCACATAACCACCAGCAAGCAGAGGCTAGGAGGTGTAACTTGGTGACTGCCAGGGAAGGGAACCCAAATGGATGCCAGTATCATGCACGTGTGTCAATGCACATGACTTGGCCCTGGAGGAACCACACACAAGACAACGGAAAAGCCCCATGGCAGCAGGATGACTGCCCAGCCACTGCAGTCCCTGCACAGTCTACCGCTCAGGGCAGTGCTAAATTGTGCTTCAGGAGGCGGTAGGACAGCCCTCCTTCCTCTGACCCTGCCAATGGAGGGGAAATGTCTATGGAGACCCCCTCAAGGTAAGCCCCTGAGACAGTTGATAATGGAGGTGGGCAAATGGATGGGGATGTATCAGCCTTGAGGGCAAGGCAAAAAGCTATGTGAAAAAAAAAACATGGAAGGGTTACCCAGTGGCTGAGAGGAACACACTGCACTTTTGTGCTGATGACCTGGGTTGGGAGCCTGCAGCTGGGAGGCCAAGATGGAAAGAACCCTGCATAGGTAGTGTATATCCCAAACTAAAGAGGGTTGGGCACTATACAGTCCAGTTTTCTCCTCACGAGGGCAGTGTCATGATATACAAACTAAGGGACTCTGATCTGATACCTCCTTTTTTAAACTAACTTTTATTAATTTTCTGTGTAATCAGACAATTAACAATTGCCTACTCATACAAGGATTAGGTACATTGTTTGGCAGTAAAACTACCATACAGTAAAATTGTGATACGCATTCCTTATATTCTTTTACAAAAGGAGATGGGGAATTCCATAAAAGTAAATGACTTAGGAGTCCCAAGAGTTTCAAGTACATTGCCAGTCTCTTCAAAGGTGATAGGTTTGTCCTTAGACAAAAATTATCAAAGGAGAGATAAGTAGTCTTTTGATTGCTATTTAACCTTTTCAAACAGTAGGGAGAATAAAACAGAAGTACTCTCTTATAAACAATCCCATATCCCTGGGTGTCTACTAACGCTCACATTGTTACCAAAAAACAGTAACCATTTAACAATTTTGGTAACCTGTAAAAAATTGTTTAGACAGAATTTGTAAAAATCTGTATTACTTCTCATTAAGTAACACTATTCCTGCTAACACTTTGCCCTTACATAAGACCTTATCAATATGTTGTACTAACATTAGGCAGAAATGAACTAAAAGAACAGAAGCTCTATATTGGTGGGGGAGGGGTCGTCTGGGAACTTCCAAACAAGGATCCCCATGCCCAAAGCAAGCCATGGACATCCAAAATAGAGAGAGTACATATTTAATCCTGCAGTCCCCTCAAATTCCACTATTCCCACAAACAGTAATATTGATTAATCAGCTCTCTTATAATACTAAGAGAAATCACAATGTTGTAAAACAGTGACACCTCCTTTTGAGATTACAGGGAAAACACTCTGCCATGTCACCAGGATGATAGCCCAGTAAATATTGACCCTGCACTTGTGCCACCTCCCCAACTAGATGTAAGTCTCTAGAATGGTGGAGGATGCCTTGCCCTGACAGCTCTGCTCAGAGGACACAGCCATTTGAGGAATATGGGAGGTGAGGAATGAGCAGTGTTGAGGCTGAGAAGTTTCCAGTCAGAAGAAGAAGTGGTACCACATGGTAGCACTATACAGTCCAGTTTTCTCCTCACGAGGGCAGCGCCATGATATACAAACTAAGGACTCTGATCTGACACCTCCTTTTTTTAAACTAACTTTTATTAATTTTCTGTGTAATCAGACAATTAACAATTGCCGTTACTCATACAAGGATTAGGTACATTGTTTGGCAGTAAAAACTAACATACAGTAAAATTGTGATAGGCAAGAACAACGCATTCCTTATATTCTTTACAAAAGGAGATGGGGAATTCCATAAAAAGTAAATGACTTAGGAGTCCCAAGAGTTTCAAGTACATTGCCAGTCTCTTCAAAGGTGATAGGTTTGTCCTTAGACAAAAATTATCAAAGGAGAGATACGAGTCTTTTGATTGCTATTTAACCTTTTCAAACAGTAGGGAGAATAAACAGAAGTACTCTTATAAACAATCCCATATCCCTGGGTGTCTACTAACGTTCACATTGTTACCAAAAACAGTAACCATTTAACAATTTCGTAACCTGTAAAAATTGTTTAGACAGAATTTGTAAAAATCTGTATTATTTCTCATTAAGTAACACTATTCCTGCTACTTTGCCCCTACATAAGGCCTTAACAATATGTTATAACTAACATTAGGCAGAAATGAACTAAAAGAACAGAAGCTCTATATTGGTGGGGGTCATCTGGGAACCTCCAAACAGCAGGATCCCCATGCCCAAAGCAAGCCATGGACATCCAAAATACAGAGAGTACATATTTAATCCTGCAGTCCCTCAAATTCCCACTATTCCCACAAACAGTAATATTGATTAATCAGCTCTCTTATAATACTAAGAGAAATCACAATGTTGTAAAACAGTGACACCTCCTTTTGAGATTACAGGAAAACATCCTACCATGTCACCAGGATGATAGCCCAGTAAATATTGACACTCATGCTTTGTGCCACCTCCCAACTAGATGTAAGTCTCTAGAATGGTGGAGGATGCCTTGCCCTGACAGCTCTGCTCAGAGGACACAGCCATTTGAGGAATATGGGGAGGTGAGTGAATGAGCAGTGTTGAGGCTTAGAAGTTTCCAGTCAGAAGAAGAAGTGGTACCACATGGACTTGAGCAGTCTATAATTAAAAAAAAAAAATCAAAACATGGAAGCCAGCTCTTTGGAGCCAAGTGTTGATGCATTCATGCCGTGGGTTTGTGACTTGGGTTCATGCACCAAGCCTCAGAATGCAGCAAGCCAGCACAGAGGGCAACAAGAGCGTCCATGAGAATTTTCTTCCCAGGAGATGGTTGAATTGTCAGATCACTCGGAGGATGGCTCCTGGGGTGGGGCCTTAGATAGACATGCACCACCTGGTACAACTGTCCCTGGTATGCACTCTCATGGGTGGAGGAGGAAGGAAGGGAGGAAGGAAGGAAGGAAGGGAGGAAGGAAGGAGGAACAGAACTAGGAAAAACATTCCCTGGCTGGACATCTTGGATGATGGCCTCCTCACCTCCCCGTCACCAGGCCCCTCACAACATCAGCTTCACCACCTCAAGGCAATGTTCCCCAGTATCAAGTTGCTTCCTCTCCCAAAAGGGATAGTTTGGACACTGGGATGTTGGGAGGGCCTAGTGATCCTTTAGATCATGAGCAGCAGCAAGTGGCGAGTGCTGCTGTAGACAGTGGGGCCTACATGTATGCGTGTTTGTGGTAGGTGTGGGTTCAGGAAGAGCAAAATAAAACATGAGAGTTTACTGAACATAGAAACATAGAATATGACAGCAGATAAGGGCTGCTTGGCCCACCAGTTTTCCTACCACAGATTGGGTGGGCCAAATGGCCCTTATCTGCTGTCAGATTTTATATGCATTCTACATTACTATATACAGTAATAGCAATAGTAACTCTGGCTAGGACATTTATACAGATTAATAAATTATCAGTTACTGGATTTAGAGGTCTCTGCTTCACCTTCCTCACCACAATCTGATTATTCATGGGACTAAGGCTAACTGGGAAGAACCTCACTTGTGCTCTGCAATGACCAGTCATCCACTCAAGCTGGTTATTAACTGCTCTGAAATGCCTTGGATAGTAGCCATTATTGCCTAATTCAGACATGGCCTCAGGCACTGCAACTAATAATATCACAGTATGCAAGCAACAATTTATATTTCACACAATATTTTACTTACCTTGTCTCCTTTTCTCCCTCAAAGCCAATCCCATGTTACCCTGAAAAGAAATTTCACAGAATTATTGTAAACAATGTGTTTTCAAGGCAGTGGATAGAAAGAGTATACTACTTAAGCAATAACAACGGAGAAGCCAGTCATTTCAAGGAACTAAAGACCAGTTGGAGTTTGGGGACTGGGTGGCCGAGGTACAACTGAAGAACACTTCCCTCCAGCAGGTCGTTAATTCAAGAAAATGGCTGACTTCAGGTTGTTATTGCAATTATAAGTCTAATTGCAGTAACAGCTTTGGGTTTACATTTTTAAGTTACTTTTCTGTTGGGCCACGCAGGAGTATACCTTACACTTAAGACAGCGATGCCACACAGCATCAGGTGGCAGCTGGACTGGTCATTTCTAAGACATTGATGACCAATCCAGTAGCCATTCGTGAGTCTCACTAGGCTCATAAATATTTAATTAGACTTACAATGTCATCTGCAGCGTGCACCCTATAGTGCAGGCAAAACTAGAAAGATACCAGACTTTATGAGAACAAAATTTTAAAGGGTCTGTTTCACTAAATGGAGCTTTTCACCCAATTTTGATAAGTGCAAATCATTAGTGCTCACCAACGCCATACAGGTATCTGTCTGTGTGTCTATCTTATCTATCTATCTATCTATCTCTCTCTCTCTCTACAGTATTTAGAGACGCAGCAACTGAAATGGTTTGACAAGTCCTGCTATATCAGAATATTTCTAAAGAGATTGTCTCTATGGCAGTGTGACAGGGTTGGATAAGACTCTGCCCTTTTGTTATGCAGAGAGAGTTAAAAGCAAGGATCTGTTCTGTCCTCTCCTATTTCTGCCTCGTCTCTCGTCATCTGCCCGCCTGATTGCCCAATCAAATTTTCCTGTGGCACCTAAAGAACTGGCCCTCCAAGGTCCCATCCTCCACTATCTCCCTCGTTCACTTGCTATTTCTTGCTGTTTCTGTCTTTTCTTGCCCTCTTGCGTCTCTGTAGTTAAAACCTAAATGTGAATCTTTATGTGAACCTGGGTTCCCTTGGTTTGTAAATGTATATAGTAATATTGTTGAAATGATTGCAGAAAGCTATTTGGAACACAGGGGTTAACCTTGAGATGTAGTTTGACCTCCACAAGCTCATTTACACAGTTGTCAACAGGAGATCTGTTCTGGGATACATGTTCTATTTTGTTGCACCTGCAACAAAGAAATTAACAAAGTTCTGATACATTTGTGAAACAGGAGATGTAGCTTAACGAGCTCAGGATACAGAAAGTACAGTTATGTAAGAACTTTCTGTAACAGTAGATCTTTGGGAGGAGCTTTCAGCAGGTAACACCTTTAGGATTGAAGCCAGCAGGTGCCAGGACCCCACAGAAAACTTCTAGCTAGCAGTATAAAGTGGGAGACCACACCCACATTGGCCCACTCCCAAATGGCACATATGGTATAAAAGGCAGTCCCCAGCCCATCCCAGTTCTCCCGCTGGAGACCCCGGCAAGTGAGAAAACAGAGAAATGAGGAGGTTCTTCTGACAGAGGAAGCAAGGCATCTGTGATGGTGAAGCAGCTACCAGGGGAAGGTGGGAGGAATATAGTACCTGCTGCATGAGCCCTCTCAAAGATCTGCTGTTAAGTTCTTATGTAACTGTATTATCTTACTTGAGGGGGTTCTTGCAGCAGTTACCTTTAGGACTGAGTCCCAAGCAGTAAGGAGAGACCCCGGTCAGAAGGGTGGAGGCAGAAGTCTCCCAACAAGAATTATGACAGGAGACCCTAAAGGACTCTAGTCCAAAGCCTGCTCTGTGGTGAGAAGCAATGTTCAGATTGTAGTGCTTGACAAAGATGTGGACAGAACTCAAGTAGCAGCTCGGACGAACGTCCAGCAGCAGATACATCTTAAGGAGGTGAAGAAGCGCATGCCACTGATAGAGTGACCCTCACCGAGCCCAGCAAGGGTTTGTCATACTTGTTGTAGCAGAAAACAATACAATTAACCAGCCATTTGGATAAACACGGTTTAGAAACAGGAGCCTTCCATTCTAGGAGTGAAAGACACCAACAATTGGTCAGACTTCTGAATGTTTGGGATGCACTCCAAGTAATAATGAAGCACCATGTGCATATCCAGAGTATGTAGTATGCTCTCCTCAGTTCAAATACTCTGGGTAGTAGACAGTATGTCCTGATTCAAAGTAAACTCTGACACCATCTTGGGAAGAAACTTAGATTAGTCCACAAGGACATCCTGTCCCAGGAAATACAAATAAGGCTCCTTACACATCAGAGCCTGTAGCTCAGAAATCCTTTGAACAGAAGTAATAGCAACTACAAATAACGATTTCCATGACAGAAAGCGCAGTTCACAACTTGCAGCAGGTTCAAAGGAGGCAATGTGAGCTTCTCTAAAGCAAACAGAAGATCCCATGGCGGGACAGGGTCCTGGATGGGAGGCTTCAAATGCAGAATGCCCTGTAGGAATGTATGGGAAAGTCCAGCTGGGCAAGAGTTTTGTCCTCAGTAGGCATGTGGTAGGCTGAAATGGCAGATGAGTTACTTTGAGCGAAGAGTAGCTGAGACCTGAGTCCGATAAAGAAAGGAGGTACTCAAGCACTGAATTCACTGGCAGGTGAAAGGATCCAAAACAGAGCAGTAGCCCAGATGCTAAACCGCTTCCATTTCACAGCGTAGGTTGCCTTTGTGATGGTTTCAGGTGGCTACAAGGACATCCGCTACCCTGGGTGATACCCCAAACCTGGAGACAGTGAGGTCTGCAGGAGCCATGCATGGAGGTGCAGGGATCTGAGATCCGGATAAATCAGGGTTCCCTGTTCCTGGGAGAGCAAGTCTGAGTGCAGAGGCAGGAGGTTCCACTGCAAGTTGCTGAAGCAGCGGAAACCAGATCTGGTGCACCCAGAATGGAGCCAATAGGATCATCTCTGCTCCCTCCAACTGCAGCTTGAGAAGAACTTGCTGCAGTAGAGGAAGGGAGGAATGCATAACATAACCTCCCCATCCAAGAGAGGACAACACATCTCACCAGAAAACACCAAGCCATGGATCTAGCGAGCAAAAACTGGGTGGTTTTAAATTGGATGGGAGGTGATACCCCAAACCCGGAGACAGCTAGGTCTGCAGGAGCCACACATGGAGGTGCGAATCTGAGATCCGAATAAACCAGGGTTCCCTGTTCCTGGGAGAACAAGTCTGAGTGCAGGGGCAGTGGGGAAGCTGAAGTATCGGAAACCAGATCTGGTGCAGCCAGAGAGGAGCCAACAGGATCATCTCTGCTCCTCCAACTGCAGCTTGAGAAGAATTTGCTGCAGTAGAGGGAAGGGAGGGAACGTAAAGTAACCTCCCCATCCAAGAGAGGGACAACATGTTTCACCAGAAACACCAGGCCCTGGATCTAGTGGGCAAAACTGGGTGGTTTTGCGTTGGATGGGGAGGCAAATAGATCCAAATCTGGATGACCGCATCTGTCGAATAGATCTTCCGTCATTGAGGGATGAAGTTCCATTCATGGGCCCCGGACGAGACTGGCTTAGACTGTCAGCCAGGGTATTTTGTACACCTGGGACTTGGACTGCAGTCAAGTCCAAGTGATGGTCCATTGCCCATTCCACACTTGCATGACCTCCCTGCAGAGGGGATAAAAGTGTGTGTCCCCTAGCTTGTTGACATAAAAGACCACTGACATGTTGTCAGTCTGGATCAACAGGGGCCAGGGAGTAACACTGTCTGGAAGGCCTGAAGGGCATACAGAATCGCCTCATCTCTAAGAT
This sequence comes from Neoceratodus forsteri, assembly GCA_016271365.2. Taxonomy (NCBI): domain Eukaryota; kingdom Metazoa; phylum Chordata; order Ceratodontiformes; family Ceratodontidae; genus Neoceratodus; species Neoceratodus forsteri. The sequence continues at coordinate 76,965,968 of CM057459.1, forward strand.
ATTGATATGGAAATGAAGCTCGTGTTGGGTCCAGAACCCTTGAATCTGGCGAGCACCCAACTGGGCTCCCCAACCTTGGCCGATGCATCTGAGGTCAGGATCTGCCCGAAGACTCCGTTCTGAGACAGACTCCACTTGAAAGGTTGGAAGAATTCAACCACCATGTCATTGCTTGCCTGACAGGGTTCAATATCAAGACCAGATGCTCCAGGTCGTCTGAACACTGATCCCATTGAACCTCAGGTTCCAGTGGATCACTCTCATGTAAAAGTCTGGCCAGGAGGACCGTGGTGATGGTGGCTGTCATGTGTTCCAAAGTCTGAAGACCGATCTGGTCAGCACCGGACGAGCAGAAGAGATCTGTCGACGTGCATCTGAAGTCGCCTGCTCTGTCTTGAGGGAGAAAGGCTTTGCCTTGCTCCATGTCAAAAACTGCCCCTATATATTGTAGCCACTGAATTGACCAAGGGAGGACTTGAGGAGATTTAAGGTAACCCCTAGGTCCTGAAACAGGTAGAAAGTGGCCCACAGGGTATGGAGTAGCGTCCCTGGTGGAAGTGGTTAGCAGACAGTCATTGAGATAGGGAAGACATAATACCCCTACCTTCTGAGAGCTGCAGCCACTACTGCAAGGCATTTGATGAAAACCCTGGGGCTGAGGACAGACCGAAGGGCAGAGCCTGAACTGGGAGTGACTTCCCTGAAAGCGGAATTGAAGGAATGTCCTGCGTGGTTGGAAAATCAGAATGTGGAGGTATGCGACCTGCATGTCCAGGAGTATAATCAGTCCCCTGATGGAGGAGCAGAAGCAGTCCTATCAGAGTGACCATTCTGAATTGTTTGTACTCAATGTATTGATTCAAGTGGCTGAGGTCTAGGATATGCCATGAGGTCCGTTTTCTCTGGCACTAGAAAGAAGTGGAATAAAACCCTGTTCCCTGTTGTGCCAGTTTTGCAGAACAGCCTGGATCTCCTCTGTGATGAGAGTGCTGTAAGCCTGAGAGTAATGGGATGGGATCAGAGGGTTGTCTGGGGAGTCTCTATGAGCCAGAGAGTGTGCCTCCTTTCTATGAGTTGTAAAACCCACTGATCTGTGGTTATCTAACACCACCCATCTAAATATAAGGAAAACTGACCCACTACCACCACCTCCCTAAGGCTTTGGCCGGGTCGGTGGGTGTCGGCAATGAGTTAGGCTGAGGAGCTGGGTAGAAGGAGCACAGGCTGGGAGGTTCTGGGACCTGAGGGGCGGAACCTCCAGAGGCAGGAATGGAGGCCTTTCGCTTAATACCACTTTCTGCTGTTGCTGTTCCTGTTACTGTCTAGCATTCCTCTGAAAGGACTGCTTAGAGTGCTGCTTGGGCTGGGATTTGTACCTAGTATGTACAGATCTAATGGCTATTCCTGATTCCTGCAGACTAGTGTTGATGTTTTGTGAGTCTTCACCAAACAGGACCAGTCCTCTAAATGGGACATCCATAATCTTGGACTGGATGTCTGGGGTGAACCAGATGCTCTCAACCAGGAACAGCAGTGGATACAGATGGCAGAAGCTGTGGTCCTGCCCCCGAGTCCACTGTATCATAAGATGCCCAAAGGACAGGGTTACCTATGCCCAAGCCTGACATCAGGATGGCCATTAGCTCTCTCTTCCTGGGCAATCTGGTATGGCTTAAGCAACCTCCACCGCCTTGTCCCACAGGGCTCTCGCATTGGACCATGTGGGCAAAGAGGTTTTGAGAGCATATATGAAGTGGCCAAGGAATACACCTTCCTGGCCAGATGATCAAACTGCTTGGAATCCTTGTCTGGGGTTGCATGCTCAAATGTCTAGGATGCCTGGAGCAGTCGTAGGCAGCATTAATAACAACTGAGTCTGCTTCTGGCTGTTCCCGTAAAGGATCCTCCCTAGGGGTGGTATAAAGCTGGTCCAATTTCTTAGCTATTGCTGGCGTAGAAAAGGGCACTTCAGGCAAGCCTGTTGACATCCTTATAGGACTCCACAACAGAAGGAACCACCACAGGCAGGGTATCTTTCTTCCTGAGAAAGGTGGCCAGTCAACACCGCTCTGGATCCTGCTCTTCTGTTCCCCAGCCATTCAGTTGCTGGATTTGCCTCCTTACATCCATGAATGATTAATCATCAGATGGGGGCGAGGAGTGTCTTTGTCACCCTTGGCTCTACGGCAGGTCAGAGTCCCTGGCTGGAAGAAAAGAAGGAGTACCCGTCCAAATCCCCTGAGTCTGGAGAGGGGAGGGTGAAGAAGTGCTTACATTACTGACCTTTAAGAGAGGCATCACCCCATCCAGTGTTGGGGTAGTCCCCATATGAGGGGAGTAGGTGGGCACACTGAAGGCTTGTCCAGAGGTGGCCCATGGAGGGTTAGCTGAGGGGTGCTCTGCGGCATCTTTATATTTAAAATAGGCCCACCAGGCTGCTAAGAGATCATTTAGGACTTGCAGAGGATTCTTAGGCAGGCTGATGTGCCCAGCATTGGTAGGTTGGGCTTAGATGGCCCAGTGTCTAGTCATCAGGTTGGGGTAACTTGGGCATTGGCATAGGCTGATCCAGGTAACCTGGCATCAGACCCAGAGTGACAATACCATCTGGTGTTGATGAGCTAGACCCAGCGTTCGATCATCGGGCATCGGCTGAGGATGGCCCGCCAGCGACTTGGGAGGATTAGGTGGTGATAAGGGTCACCTGGGGAGGCATCGAAGAAGCCAGCATCAAAGGGACCGGCGTAGGCTGAGACCAGGCTGGGGATTCAGCTGGCGGCCGCCTAGCAGGAGTCACCTGGATAGGGAGCAGGCTCCCAAGCGGGACGGATGCCCTTTTTCCCCAGAGGAGGAGGGCGGGACTCCGGAGTCATCTGGTAGCGCTGGCCCCTGACGTCGAGGAAGACTTGACAGACACCCTGGCTGGGAGAGCGACAGGCAAGGGCCTGCCGCCCAAGGACCACCAGCTAAGTCAATCGGGCTTACAGCCTGCTGGAACTAAGAGCTTAAGCTTTAAAGGCTAAGAGGCGGAGGACTCAGTCCCATGCCCTGAAGAACCTTCTCACGCCACCATAATAAGGAGGCGGTTTAGTCACTGGAAGCCCGGAGGATGAGAGGGCAGCCATGGTAGAGGAAGTCAACCCTACACGGGTTTCTCCTTCTGCTTCTCCCAGTGCTTCTGTTTGCCGCTCAATTTCTTCTCTTTATGAGAAGAAGAAGAAGAGGAGGTCCCAGAGGCTGGAGAAGAGGATGAACTTTATGTGAAGCTCCTTCATCTCAGATAGTTCTTGGTGAGAAGGAAGGTGAGGATCTTCTGGCGGTGGAACCAGTATGTTGATTAAAATATTGGCAATACTGGCAGGTCTCAATATAGTGGTCCGGGCCTAGGCAGAAGAGGCAGGCTAAATGGCCATCTTTGTGAGGAATATGCTTGCCACACACACATACTTGAAAGCCGCCTCTCAATTAAGGAGGATGGAGAAGAAGAAAACATGCAAGTGAATTTTTAAGAAATCACTGGTTTTGCGTAAAATAAGAAAACGGGATTGTAAAATGACTGACTAGCTGAAGGCTTCCAGAGGTCCGACTTGTGTGGTTGACAGCGGGAAAGAACTGGGATGGGTTGGGGACCGCCTTTACACCATACATGATGTGGGCGGGGGGAGGCCAACGCTGTATACTGATAGCTAGAAGTTTTCTGTGGCATCCTGGTGCCTGCTGGCTTCAGTCCTATTGGTGATACCTGCTGCAAGAGCCCCTCGAAGAAAGATGTCAATTGCCAGGAAACTAAATTGGGCACCATTTTCCAAAAGGTTGGCGTGGCACAAACTGGGTTTGTGCCGTATAACCTGGCATTACACCAGCTGTTGGGGACATGCCCATATTCAAAACACACATGTGCAGGGTACACCCCGACAGCACTGTCACGTGAAATATAGTGCTGCGACTATGCAAATGAGTGTTCCCTCATGCAAATGCGGAGCAGCACAATATTGACATTTTTAGAAGTGCTAAACGGCTGCCAGCAGCAGCGCCCATTTATCGCTTTGGAAAACCCAGCTCCTTAACAGCGCACAGACCCGCCTGTACATTGTCATGGGCTGTGTACCATGTGGTTCAGCAGTCCTTCCCTGCCCCAATCCCTGTCCCCAGATAAATATAAACACACATTGGTGGTTCAGCATTCCCTCCCTAGCCCCGATCCCTTCCCTGGTATTTCTGTCTGAATTCCTGGTGGTCCAGTAGTCCCCAGCCCTGATCCCTCCTCAGTATGTCATTTATAATCCCTGTGGTTAAATGGTCCCTCCCTGCTCTCCGTGATACAGTACATAGTACGTGAACCATTGAGTGCATACTATGTACTGTACACACTCACTGACAGTTCAGTCAGCAGATGGCCATGGCGGTGTGAGGAGGGCTGCCAGTCACTGACACAGGTCGGGCTGGGGACAGCGGTGTGGTGGGGTTACTACCTGCCAGGGTGTGGGAGTAGAGCCATTAGACTACCAGGGAATTTATTTATTTGGCACAGGATGAGAACAAAGAACAGGGAGTGGGAGGGGCCACTGGACCACCAGGGATTATAAATGACATACTGGGAGGGATCAGGGCTGGGGGACCACTAAATTACCAGGCATTATAACAGAAATACTGGGGAAGGGACTGGAGCTAGGGAGGGACCATTAGACCACCAAAGATTATAAATTAATTACCAGGGAAGGGATCAGGGCTAGGGAGGGACCGCTAAAGCACCAATGTGTGTTTATATTTATACAGGGACAGGGATTGGAACTTGCAAGGGGGACCTGGCCCTGCGACTGGGCCAGGCACACACATGCAGATGAGTCCATAAGGGGCATGGAATGGCCCTTAGCGCCATGGCCTAAAGGGTTCATTTGCATGTTTGGGCTGAATATCGCCTATGAGGGACGGGCACTCACCAGTGTGCACCGTGCACTTTACACCTATAAGCGGTCTTCAGTCACATCGCCTGGTAGCACTGCACCATGCATGGTGACCGCCTGCTGTGGGCTACACTACTAGGGTCAGATATTCAAACAGATAACACAGTGAGTTTGGATCGCACTATCTGTTTGACTATGGTGCTATAGCCGGCTGGCCCTATTTTTTGCATGGCGAACCTGTTTGCACCACGCAGCCAGCTTGCTCTGAGAATGGGGCCCCTTATACTGTATATAAAGAAAGCAATCTTTGTTAGAGAGAGAGAGAGACTGAGTTTTAGATTTAGAGATACCCTCAGAGGAAGGATGTTGTTTTGTTTGAACTGCCTGCATAAGAGCTATCCTGCACAATTTTGTTTTTTTATTTATTGTCATTAATAATAAAATGTTACTTACAAATTTTATGACTTCTCCTGGTTTGCCTATGCTTCCTGACCTGTGCTCAGTGACAGCTGGTGTTAGATTCACCATGCATACTCTATGCCAGAAGTTTTGTGCATGGGTACTAGGCCTGGTACCAGGAAGTACAGAAGAAAGGTATAGCTCCTGCAACAGCAAGCCCAGGAGTGATTACCAGAAGAATGGCAGTCAAACGAGAAGCAGAAAAAAGAGTCCAAACTGTGACTGTACAGCCGGAACCACTGACGGAAGAAGAACAGGCAGGGACAGAACCAGAAAGTGTGTCTGCCTTCTTGAAATAATGGGCTGTACAACAAAGAGAGATGGAGAAGCAGAGAAAAGAAGAGATGCAGCGACAGGAGCAGCAGAGAAAGAAGAGATGCAGTGATGGCAGGTTGACCTGCAAGCTGTCAAAGTTGGAGGATCTGGTACAAGTCCAGCAGCTCAACAAAACATATACAATTTAAAAGACATTAAACTTACGTGTGACAGGGTTAAATAAGGCCCCTGCCCCATTGGTTATGCAGAAAGAGCTTAAACGCAAGGATCTGTTCTTTCCGCCCCTTTTCTGACTCTTGTCTGTCTGGTTGCAGAAGCAAATTTTCTTGTGAGACCTAGGAACTGATCACTCCAATGGTTTCATAATTCTCTGCCTCTCACTATCTCTCTGCCTTCACTTGCTTTTCTGTCTTTTTTTCTTCCCTCGTATATCTGCAGTAAAAATATATGTGAATCTCTGTGTAAAACTGTATGTGAAACTGGGATCCCTTTGTTTAAAAATGTACTGTATATAGTTATACTGCTGAAATGATTGCAGAAAGCTATTTGGAACTCAAGGGTTAACCTGAGATGCAGTGTTAAGCCCTTTGCAGAGCTGTGAACATGTGGTCAGTTCTGGTCACTATGTTATGTTTGCTGCACCTGCAAGAAGCTGACAAGAACATTTTAGGAAAAAACAGGATGTCTGTTAACGAGCAGAGGTTGCAAAGACTTATAAAAGAGTAGCAATGCTTTTTAAGGAAAACAGAGTGAGAGATTGAGATTTGAAATTCAGAACAAACACTCAAAAGAAGGACTTTGTTTTCTCTGTTTGTACTGCCTTTGTAAACAGTTATTCTGAACAATTTTTATTTTTTATTTTACTGTTATTGATAATAAAACACTCATTACGTAATTTTGAAACTGCTCCTGTTTCCTATGCTCCTGACCTGTGCCTTGGTGACATTATAAAGTTGTGTCCTTGGATGGTACTGAAGCATACATGACAACTTTTGAAAGGGCCGACAGAGCCTGTCAATGGCCAAAACAGCAATGGGCAATCAGGTTGGCACCTTACCTGACAGGTAAAGTCCAACTTGCCTACAGCAGTATGGACCCTGCACAGTCAGAAAATGATGACATTGTGGCAAGAGAAACCTTAAATGGTATGACATCTCAGGGAGACCACAGGCAGAGATTCCTGTCCCTGAAGTACAACTCCGATGACAATCCTCAAGAAACCCTTCACCCGACTCAGAGAACTCCTTATCAAATTGTTCCAACCAGAGGGCAAAATAGTCCAAAACATCATCAACATATTTGCAATCGAGCAATTCATCAACATCCTTTCCACAGACATGCAGCTTTGGGTAAACGAACACTGACCAGAAAGTGGGGAAAGGCTGTTTCTTTGACTGAGGACTATCAGATGGCAAGACAGACACTGCAGCAGCAAAATAATACCCAAGGAATGGCAAGACCCTTTTATCCTAGTTTAACTCCTGATGAGATAAAATGTTTGTAGGGTAACAAATATACACCCAAAAACTTTATTTACTATAATAAGCCAGGCCATGAAAAATGAGGGCAACACTGAGTAAATTTGGGCTTTAAATTGTGGCATCGGTTTAACAGATGTCACGATGGTGGATAAGACTGTGAAGGGACTAATAGATTCAGGAAGTCGGCAGACCCTGGCGAATGTCAAGGTTCTGAGAAAAGACTGTGCAAAAGACCAGTTACTGGAGTCATCTGCATCCATGGGGACACTCAATAATATCCCACAACCCAAGTGACTCTGAACATTAATGGAGTGTTACACCAAATGAAAGTGGGGGTAGTACCTAAGTGACCTGTATCTGGGATTATTGGAAAAGACTGCCAGAATTTGCTAAGTTAATCACAGAGGGAGTAAATCTTGTTGTCAACAGCTGTGTTAACAAGAACATGGGAAAAGAACATCTCAGATGTTAGGGACTCTTTTCCTTTTGATGACTTTGATTCAGACTTCTTGAGCCTAGCTCCAAGGTCCGGAAGTCCAGGAAAGAAATAAGACACCTGAAAAAAGGTGGCATCAAAAGTCTTTTGGACCTAAGGGTTGATATATGAAAATGCTGAAACCAAACTGAACACTAAAGATGTTTTTGTTCAAGTTTATTTTTAGCAGCTGGGAGTGAAACAAAACAAGGTGAAACCAATGTTTAAAAGACTGTAATGGACTACTGTACAGAGTCTGGGTTAATCTTTGGACACAGGAACAGACAGAACAATCAGTCATACCAAGAAAGTATAGATATGAGTTGTTACAGATAGCTCATGATAGTCCTATGGCTGGTCACTCAGGGATGGACAGCACCCTTGCCAGACCGCTTACAGATTTTACTGGCCTGGAATTTATGAGGATGTTGCTACTGCACTGTAGTTCTTGTGCGGAATGTCAGAAAGTAACCCCAGTGACTAAAAGACAAGGTGCCCCTACCCTGACAGATTTGCCTCTTTCAGAGAATTGCAATGGATGTGGTTGGGCCCTTATACAAAAATAGAATGGGTAATTGACTCATTTTGGTAGTATATGACTACGCTATTCAATACCCTGAGGTGGTTCCAATGCGCAGTGTCACAGCCCCAAAAGTAGTAGCAGAGCTTGACAAAATTTCCAGCTGGGTGGGCATACCTAAAGAGATTATTACTGTTCAGGTTAGTAAGTTTGATGCTGCATTACTGAAGGAGCTGTATGAACTACTAGGTGTCACTGCCATAAGAACCTCCCTTATCACTCTCAGACAGATGGTCCTGTTGGAGCATTTTAATCAAACCCTAAAATGCATGTTAAAAGGATTGTGAAATACAGGAGGAATATGGGCTCCCACATAGGACTCCTTCCACTACTCGCAAGTGAGAAATTATATTCTGCGATAACAAGCTGCCTTATACAGGGCACCCACACCTCAGCCCTTACTCTGGCTTTACTAAAAGACACAGTGGGGCCATCCTGGGGTCACTTGATAGGCCACCTTACAAAATATTAAGAGAATACTAAGGGACACAACTCAAACGGTGTTGGAAAGCTGGAATAAAGATCTCACCTTACGATCCTCCCTCCCTCTCACTAAGTGGCAAGAAACAGCCTTAAAAGCAATAAAATTAACCTCTTCAAATATATGGATAGAATTTTCATGGAAGTGTCGTATCAGATTCTTCTGCTCTCCATGGTACTTGCCAAATACCTACCAGCCTATATGGAAAGTGCTGGAGGGGATGTAATTGCAGAACAGCGGACCTGGACATATTTTTCTGCCTGTGCCCCATGCTGATGCCATATTGGTGCACTATGAAGGAAGAGCTATGGGAATGTGGAGCTCACAGCAGAAATGGTGGTACTGTCAATTTTCCAGAGCATATTCTTCATGGCATCGAACCTTATTACCACTGTTCCTCCTAGCAGCAAAAAAAGTCATAACCCGTAAGTGGATGTCAACTACCATACCTACAGTGTCAAACTGGCAGCTGATAGTCCTGGATTTATACAACCTAGAAAGCCTAACAGAAGAGATACATGATAAGCAAACATATTTCAGGGAGAAATGGCAAGTATGGATACACTATATGGCACAGTTAGACCCAAATGTTGTGCCATAGGAGAGAGGGTGGGGATTTTCTTTCCTGGGTGGTGGGGAAGGGTACTCACAACACAATAAGCTCCCTTAAAATTCATGTACTGGTCCGGTGAAGAAATCAAGCATGATGAGACTATACCTCATGGGGTGGGGTGGATAACATTCTGTGATACTTCTTTAAACTGTAAACTTATCATGAATATTAGGGATTTTAATTCCTTAAAGCTGGACCTAATGACTTTTCCTGTTTCATAATTTCATATGTGAACCCAAGAACTGTTGCATCTGAATACTGTATGAACAGTGATCTATCGAAAATAACTGTATTATAAAATGCACTATGCTTCTCTCAATAAAAAGATAATTAAAAAAAAAGGTTTGTGAAAGATGAATGGAAAGATTGGGACCAATATTTACCTTACCTGCTTTTGTGTACTGAAAAGTGCCACATGCATAAACAAGTTTTTCGCCCTTTAAATATTGTTTGGTAGACAACCTAGAGGGCCACCAGATGTAATAAAAGAAACATGGGAAGAAAACCCCACTCAGAAAGAATCTATTACATCTTACATGTCTGCTCTGAGAAAGAAACTGGCAAAATATGCTGAAATTGCTCACGGTAACCAGGAAGAAGCCCCAAAACTGCAGGTGTATTATGACCATGGGGTAAAAAGAAAAAGGTGTTTTTGTGCCAGGTGAAAACAGGGTTTTAAATATGGATTTCTGATTGGTTAGCACTTTATGCGTGGAAAAGGGCTACCAATGTAGATAATGTATAGCAAAGGGATCAAACTGACTAGCAAATAAAACAGTTATCATGTGCTGCATGGCTGTAAACTGAAGCTGCTGGACTGGGTACAGGGGAATTTGGATAGCAGCAGACAACAAAATGGAGCGCCCGGCTGCAGCTATGCATTTTTGGGCCCCGGACAAGTCACTTGAAATGGGCCCACGCTTCCCAAACCAGCTAATGCCAACTCCTCAGGTGGGCCCTCCTGAGCTCAGGGCCCTGGACAACTTCCCCACTTCCCCCATTACTACGGCCCTGCCCCCATTTTGGCAGCATGACCACAGCCAGCCCACAGCTCCCCCTACCACCAGATGAGTCTCATTTGTAAAGGATAGCCTAGTTAGTCTGCACAACCTCTGCGCCTCAGCTCAAAACAGAAAACTATCATTTTTTTAACTCAGCTGCAGTAAACAGACTTCCTTCATTGCCCATACAAAATCTAAGCAGCACTGAACTATACAAAATGAGTTCACCAGTCATACCATGATCCATCAGGTCGCATCAGTCCATCCTCACTCAGCAGCATGATTTATGGGTGTATGTGCACAGAGAACACCAGGTAACTTGCAAGGCACTTTTTGCTGGCAATTTTAACCATGACAGAAACTATCCACTTTAGGTAAACATAAGGTATGTGAAGCCCCCATGTAAGCACAACTGTTATCTTGCAGTAATGAATCAGCACTGCAGTATTAAATACCTTCAAGTTTTTAGTTGAAAATTTGACAAAATTTGAATAAAAGCTGATTCCAGAGATTGGATCTGTCTGCATTTTAACATGGTGTGCAAACAGTAACAGAAACTACTACAGAGCACAGAAGAGTTCCATTAAGAAATAGGGATGACCAGGCTGGCGACCAATCACTTTGCTTTGCCACTGGCACTAACCTGAAATAATCCTATGTTCTTTGTTTTGTGCTGCCGCCACTGTCCGAGATCACAGTCCCCTGCTGCCAGCTACATGCTTGTTCACGTTCTGCCTACCACGGTGTGCACGCCATTCCGCCTGTCTAAAACTCACAGTGCCGACCACCTAACCACTAATCGGTACTCTCCACGCAAGTTGCATGCTGGATGTGGGGGACAGCACAAGTGCAGGAAAGGCAGGATTGATGTGCAGAGATCTACTGAGCCGGGCTCTCCAATCAAAACAAAGGACATGCACTTACAGGAGGACATAGGCTAGTGTGTGTGTGTGGGGTTGGCAGTCTTACCCAAGAAAAATAAATGAAAGAGGAACCCTTGCTAAACATAATCTCTGGGGGAACAAAACATTGTTGCACACTCAAGTCCTGCCACTTATTGTGTACTTAGTACACAAATTAAACTGAATGGGCTCAGAATGCCCTTTTGTATGTATATTTTGGGGCTGAACGTAGTTTGCAGGACCGCACGTTGGTATAATAAAACAAATTACACAGAAACATGGATCGCACTGTTTTGCGATCCTTTCTTTGTTTTGACTAGGCGACCAGCGGTTTGCATTGCAAGCTGCGATGCGATACCGCTATTTAAAACCCTGAAAAGATCTTGTTAACGCTGCCTACTACAGAAAACAAACTATTAATGAAACGGCAAGGGCCTTATAAAGTGCTTGATGCACTGGTGCAGTTAACTATGAGATCGAGACCCTGATAGCAAAATCATACCAAGATATAACCATGCTAACCTCCTCAAGAAACTGGTTGAAAAATCACCAAACGTCCTTTGTTAGTAATACTAGAAACTGATCAAGAAGATATTAATATAGCTTATCTAGAACAAACTGTAACTTCTGATGCTGTAAAAGTGAATGTTTCCTTACTCACCGAACAAACCGCAGAAATTTTAACTCGGTAAGACATTTGAAAGTACTTTTACCACAGTGCCAAGCCACAAAAGGGGTTAGCACATAATAGTGACAGAAAATGCTCACACTATCAGACAAAAGACATACAGGTTACCAGAGCAGTTAAGAGCAGACGTGGTTAAAGAAACAGAAAAATGAAAGCTGGGTATCATTGAAGAATTGAGGAGTGCTTGTCATCACCAATGGGGACTGTAAATAAAAAGAAGGTGGTGTAAGAATCTTCTTGATTTTAAAAAACTTACTCAAATGTCATCCTTATGTGAAACTGGTTCCTTTGGTTTGCAAATGTATGTCATTACATTGTTGAAACAATTGCAGAAAGTTATTTGGAACACAGTGGGCTAACCTTGAGATGCAGTTTGACCTCCACAAGCTCATTTGCACAGTTGTCAACAGGAGGTCAGTTTCTGAGGTACAATGTTCCATTTTGTTACACCTGCAGGAAAGAAACTGACAAAGTTCTGATACATTTTGTGAGAAATAGGAGACGTAGCTTTAACCGGCTCAGGATGCAGATGTTAATTGCCAAGGAAAGACATTACATTGAAAGTGAGCAATATTTCATTAGAGAGAGAGAGAGGAGAGACAGACAGAGAGATGATTGATTTAGAGATACCCTCAAAGAAAGGACTTTGTTTTGTTTGAACTATGTATGACTTCTGGTTTGCTTATGCTTCCTGACCTGTGCCTCCATGACAAGCAGTACTGCAGGCTGGCAGGGATTTTTTAGTGTTTTTTATAGAAATTTGAGGAAATATCTGACCATGTCAACTGTTGCAACTGTATCCATCTATCCGTTTGTCTATCTATCCATCTATCTATCTACACTGTACTATGTACACGTAACATGAGTCCCAGATATAGCTTAAAATTAACCGGTGGTTTAGTCCTCCCACCTGTAAACAAACAAACAAATAAATAAATATTGTGCCCTAGTCGCTCACAAAGGCAGTTGTGCCTGGTTGATATGCTATATGTGTGTGTGTGTGTGTGTGTGTGTGTGTGTGTGTGTGTGTTGGGGCTATGCTTTAATTTGCATGCTGCATAGAAACATAAAATTTGTTGCAGATAAGGACCGCTTGGCCCACACAGTCTGCCCATTTTTCCCCACCAATACTTTCAACACAGACCCTACCTGATCATCAGCATATCTCCCTGCTTCCCAATTAAGAATCCCTTGTGCCTATCCCATGCATGTTTGAAGTTTACCACCTTTTCACCCTCACTACCTCTGCTACAAGACAGTTCCTTGCATCCTACAATCTTTCAGTGAAGAAAGTACTTCCCCACATCCCTCCTAATTTCCCTCCGCTTTATTTCATGTGCCCATGTTCCTGAGCACCTTTTCCTGTAAACCATGCTCCTCTCCAGTACCTTGTTCAACACCATGAGGTATTAATAGGTCTCAATCATGTTCCCCCTCCTCCTCACTTCCTGGGTGTACATACTGCACTTCCTTAGTTCTCCTCATATGGCTTCTGATGCAGCCCTGCACCGCTTTAGTTACCCTCCTCTCAACAGACTCCACCCTGTCTATGTCCTTCCTGAGATGTGGCCTACAGATCCTTAGGATCCACTGTTCCTCTCTCTGAGCCGAGGCACCAGGTACACATCTTACCTCCTCTCTTCCTCCCTTCCAACGGCCCCGATTTGAAAGTCATGTTGTGCACCCATGTGGTGTCACCAACTGCAGCCAGCCTGGAGGAGTGGGCAATTTTTCCAAACTGACAGAATTTATAGCAGTCCTTCTGCTTTAGTTACCTGCAGAAACATTTCTCCTGTAAGCAGCCAAACACTTTGTCTCCTGCCACAGTTGTTGCTGACTTTATGCTACCTTTGATTGTTATTTTGCCTTTGTTATGAAATCTGAGTTGTCTCTGCTCTCTATTGTATTTGTAATCTCCCTTCTCCCCAGGTCGCACCTGGAAACAAGCCTTGGCTCAGTGTGCCTTTCCTGGTTACCAACTTTAAATAAATAAACAAACACAACACAGATGACACACATGTTCAACACAGTTAACCAGCCTGAATCTGCCACCACTGCTAAAACACTTTCAGCAAGCTTGTTTGATAATATATTTTTAATTTATTTCCAGTTGTGTACAAATTAGGAATGACGACTGACATAAGCAGTAATATACTTTCAGGAATAAAACAAAAACAGAAGTGCTCAGAGAGTGAGTGGTGCATCTAAGGGCAAATAATCTCCAACTCGACCAGCGCTACCAAAATTAGATGTTCTCTCACTGCATGGAGCCTGCTGTAAATAAAGAGAGTACTTACAAAGTCTTGCATTCCTTCTTACGTTTATTTTCTGTGCATTCAAGTGCAGCAGGCATATGAGCAGGAGTCACAGTGCGTAATAGTAACCCATAGAATTTAAATAACAACAAAATCACAGTACTGCAGCTAATACAGGCTCTCAGGGTTAAAGTACAATAAATACTGTACGCCAGGTAAATCCCCAGCTCTGCTGTTAGGGCTCTAGGTGAGGAAGCTCTAGCTGAGCTAAGCTGGAGATACCATGCCACTGCTTTTAGACTATATCTTTTATCACTAAAGAATGGCACCGTGAGAAGGCTGAGGGTGTTGTAAACAATAAGCCATGCCAGGCATCATAGGGAATTAATACACACTCTGGGTGTGTTGGACACACATGGTACTGCCTAGGTATGACTCCTACAACATCCACTTGCATACCGTCACCTTGAGCAAGTCACTTAACCTTGGTGTGCTCCCAGGACTTACTTGCTAATAATCTTGGCTCAGTGTGCCATTCCCAGCCCTACGAGTATTGAAACAAACAAAAAATATTAGGAGGATGATAGTGGAGATCTACAGACCCAGTTACACTAGCAGTGGCTAACAGCATCACAGAACAACTAACATTGGGCCCTATGCACGAATGTGAGGAGGAGCTAAGCGCCGCAGAGCTGCAGTACAGCCCCACTCTGCACCCATGGTGCCCCCCCCACGTGGGATGCACTAAACGGGTGCTCCAGCCCCTATGCACCCGATTCCCTGGCCATGCAGACTATAATGTGCCGGTATATGGAGCTCTAATAGCTCAATTCATGGTGAGTCCTGGGGAACGCCTCCTGTGCGGAGGTGGGGTGCTACTTGTCCTGCACTGGATGTTGACTGGTCAACCAGGTGTGGGGGGTTGTGCATTGGCAGCATTGGGAACATGGTCGCAAGTGCGGGGTGCATTGTGTACTACGGCGCCGGGGCTACCAGGTGTCGGGGGTTCTGCAGTTCAGGCACTGGGGTTGGAAACGACATGTTCTGGGCATGGGTTTGCTGTTGCATCACCGGGTCCGGATGACTTGTGGAGAGCTGCCTGCCATATGGGCCCAGGGCGGGAGTCCTGTTGCAGGTGGTTCAGGTGTGTGGTGCTACAGGGCATGGGCAGTGGGTCCTTTGGCCAACGGGCCAAGCCGCCGCAGGTCCAGGTTCCTGCATTGGGTATTCACGCACCCGGATCACGCCTTCTTGTTTTAGGATCGCTATGCTACTTAGGGTTTGCTGGTATGGTTGCATGATGTTTTTATTTGTTTTGGTTGGAGTGCTCCACCCTCCACCACCATGAGTTTTGGTTTTAACATGGGGGTGGGAGGCAAAGTCACCCAACTCAAATGAACTGATAAAAAAAAAAAACGACACGATCATAACTAACCCAAAGGAGTGCTACTGGCATAACTGGGTCCATAGATCTCCACTAATGCCTTGGGAGTGCATCGATTCTCCACAGTGCCCACACTGAAGGAACTAATTGCACTTATATAATAGTCTTTGTCCAAAAATTTAATAGAAAAGCATTACACCTTTTAAAATCAGTTTAAAAGTGAATTGGCTTGTTCACTTTGTTTTGATATGGTTGTTTTATTTAGGATTTTCAGAATATAAGTGGATGACTACCACAGAGTACTACAGAAATCTTTGATTATTACTGTTTGTATTTCTGAGATACAGAAGTTTGTTTACACAGCCCATTCATACGTGGGGAATCGATGCACGGTCATGTGATGCTTGTAGTATTGTATTTATTTGTTTTACTAGAAAAGGCTCCATTGAGTAATGCTCATTTACAAGGAGGTCCTGGTTAAGACACCAAAACATTACAAGTTCAGAAAGATACATATACAGCTACGACATAGCAAGCCAACAAAGTCATGAACTTCAGAGAACATATAGGATAGTAGTGCATGATCTTGAGCAGTACATCAGCAAAGTAATTAAAATAGTACAGTTATAATACATAACTATATGCAGTTGTACATACCGATTTTTCAAAAGAAATAAAGTCTTGAATAAGGTCTAGGCACTCTCAGACCACAATTTCTTATAAGACCATTTTAAAAGACAGACCACAGTTCAGCCCTTGGGTCTGGAAAACCCCACTCGAGAGCTGAAGTCCCTGCTTTTCAGAAAGGCAGACTTCAATAAGCTGAGGAGCAGATCAGGGAAAAATTAGTAGGGGTAGACAACATGGGGAATGGTAGAAGAGAGATGGGGCAATTGGGGGGGCCATTCTCAAGGCATCTAATTTATGCACGAGAACAGTAACCAAAAGAACAGGTTTAGAGACTGTTATGATTCTTGGCAAGGGTCAGAGAAGCGGTGAGGGCCAAGAAAAGGCCTTCCACAAGTATAAAGAAAAGCAGGGAAGGAAGACTGGGAAGAATATCTACTGAAAAATAGGGATGCAAAGAAAGCGGCTAGGGAAGCAAAAGCAGACAATGAGCCCCACATATTAGGAAGAAAAGGAAGAAAGGAAAGGGCATTGTAAGACTAGCTGAGGGGGCTAGGTGATAGAGGAGGACAGACAAAAGGCGTTGTCCTCAATGATTGCTTTTGCCTAGTTTTCACTAAGTAAAGCTACCAACCTTCCGAGGCCTAAAACTGAGACAGTCCATCCTGACCATGACCTCTCCTCCCACCGTGTCACTCCCACGGGCACTACCGCAGACAATGCCGCACGCAATCAATTAAATTTTGCTGCTTGCTCTGGCCATGCCGCCACAGTAACACCAGTAGCAAACATTCAAATTGAAACAATACATCTTTCTGCTGCAGCAAGTTCCAAATCATGATGTACAGAAAGTTCATTAGAAGCAAACCCGCTTAATTGTGTTCAGACATTCGAGCTGCATGTGTTGCCTTCCTGACAGCCCCATCCAACCTGCTTAAACTCACCTCATTTGCTGAGCAAACTTCACTTCAGTGACTGCCACCACCACACCAGATTGTTTTCACACACTTCCTACAGCTGATCAGGTTCTGGTACCTTAGTTCACTGCTGCCGGTCTCTTCTCTGTCTGAAGTCCCTCTCAGCTACTGGCAAGCAGATGTCCACATGCGCTTGTTTGCACTACTACCCAGTCTAATCTAACAGGAAGGAACATGCTTTACTGTGCTCCCATTGATGTGCTTGTGTTCCCACTGATGTGCTTATGTGCAACACAGGCACAAGGGTTGAAGTTGCAAACTGCTGTCCAGCCCTAGTAACACCACAGTGGTGCTGAAATAACTGTCACTCACGGATTAGCAGTCAGCAAAAAAAAGGGACAAACTGGGACACATATAATAAAACCAGGACAAAATTGACATTTTGCAAAACTTGTGGGGACACTGGGACATGTTGCTTAAAATAGGGACTGTCCTGTGAAGATAGGGACTGTTGGTAGCTTTATATTAGGGAGGATGGGGCCCTTGCCAGAGAGTGGCATCAAGGTGGTTACTAAGGAGTCCAGGAGAAAGGCAGTCACCATTTACAAGCAAAAGTGGCCAGAAAAGGCTGACAGCTCTAAACAAAGATAAGACCCCTGGACCAGATGGGTTGCATCCGACGTTACCCAGGGACTGGCAGCAGAACTGGCTGAGCCCCTGGTTGGTCTGTTCAACCACTTACTGGGGACGGGGTGGTTCCAATGGATTGGAGAGTGAAGGATCTGGTTCTGCTCCATGGGGGGCAAGGAACAAGCAGGAACTACAGACTAGTGAGTCTCACCTCTGTTGTAGGGAAGGTGATGGAATCACTGGCCAAAGAGGACCTCATGGACTATTTGGAGAGCTATAGGCTCCAAGGTAGTAAAAAGCATGAGTGTGTGTGTGTGTGTGTGTGTGTGTGTTTCTCTGCGTCTGTGTGGTCCTGTCAGACAAACCTGATGCTTTTCTTTGATTGGGTAATGAGGGAATGGATAGGGACCACGGTGTGGATTTGATCTACTTCGA
Organism: Neoceratodus forsteri; assembly: GCA_016271365.2. Classification (NCBI taxonomy): domain Eukaryota; kingdom Metazoa; phylum Chordata; order Ceratodontiformes; family Ceratodontidae; genus Neoceratodus; species Neoceratodus forsteri. Next base: position 76,984,076 of record CM057459.1, read on the forward strand.
CTTCAGCAAGGCTTTCAACTTGGTGCCTCACAGAGACTTATTGAAAAAGATGGAGGATTTGGGTGCAGTTAAGGTCATAGTAAACTGGGTAGGTAACTGGCTAAAAGGGTGGGAGCAGAGGGCTGTGGCTAATGAGGTCAAATCGGAAGAGAGGAGGTCATGAGTGGGGTATCATAGGGATCTGTCCTGGTGTGACAGGGTGACCCCTGTCATAGTGGACACCCCTGGGATAAACTGAAACCCCTTCCCAAGCACTATATATGTTTTGCATAATGTCCAACATGCTGTTTGGCTGGCTATAACAAAACTGTTTTGATATAAGAATAACGAAAGCTTGTGTCTGTTTTTTAAGAAGTTTCCTGCTGCCCCATATTATTATGTATAAAACAACTAGGATGTCTTTTACAGCAGACACAATGTCCCTGCAGAAGAGTACAGAATGTTCTGACCTCAGGTCTGACCTTTCCAATTTTGTAAACAACCCTGCAGCTGCCATTTTAACTGTTCTCTATGGAGCAACAGTGCCCCTAGTGGCTAATTTTATGTTATCTGATGAATGGAATTTTCCTACTTCCCAGAGAGACTATAAAAGCTGAAAGGGGTTAGTTTTTGTTTTAGGCTGAAACTGAGGATGGTGAAAGACCTCCTGTAAGTGTGTGCTTTCACACTGTTAGGCTAAAGAAAGAGCCTTGGACACTGCTGAAGCAAAGCAGTTGTCATCTGATTTCTTTTGTCTAACCTATTTTTATTTTCTGTAATTTTTACTTGATGAAAATAAAATGATAAACACAACCATTCATTTTTATGCACCTGACTTGTGGTCTGCCTGAAACTGTGTATCCTAAACACATGCTCGTAGACACCTGGGTCCAGCCCACTTCAATGTGCTCATCAGTGAGACTGGTGAAGGAGTCAGGGCAGGCTGTATCTATTTATGGATGATAGTAAGCTCTGTAGGAGGGTGGATAATGATGAGGTAATCAGGGAAATGCACAGGGACTTACAAAATCTAGAGGGTAGTTTCATGCTTGCAGTTGAAATTCAACGCCAAGAAGTACAAGGTAATACATCTAGAGAACAAGAATCCCATGACAGAGTACTGGATGGGTGAGGTGAGACTTAGCACTATGAGGAATGAGACCTTGACGTTATCATCAGTGACTCTAAACAATTAAATCAATGCCAGACGGCATATAACAAAGCAAGTAGAATGCTGGGGTTGTATTAAGGAGGAATTCATAGCAGAAAGGAAGAGGTAATACTTCCCTCTATATAGATCGGAGTACTGCACCCAGTTCTCAAGTCCTCACCTCAGGAAAGATAAGGATAGGCTGGAGACGGTGCAGTGCAGGGTGATGAAAATAATTCAGAGCCAACAGGCCATGTCCTATGAGGAGCAACTCAAGGCACTGAACATATACTCACTAGAGACCAGAGGGAGGTATGATACATACATACACACATACATACAAACATACATAATGTCAGCAGATAAGGACCGACATGGCCCACCCTAGTCCGGTCCAGTATTATCTTTGCTACTGAGCCTCCCTCCCACCTAGATTTTACCCTTGCCTCCTCCCCAAAACCAGGATTCCCATACACAGATCCCATGCGTGCTTGAAACCCGATACTGCTTCTGTCGCAATCACCTCCTCTGGCAGGTCATTCCAAGCATCCACCACCCTTTCTGTGAAAACGTATCTCCTCCTTACCCTTAAAGAGTCTACCCTCCAGTTTCTTACTGTGGCCACTAGTTGCTGAACATCCTTTCATCCGAAATGGATTCCCATTAGGCCACGTTAATACCTTTCAGATACTTGAACATCTCAGTCATATTCCTCTGTATCTCCTATCCTCCAGGGAGTACATGTCCAGCTCCCTCAACCTTTCCAAGTATGCCTTCCTCTGCATCCCATGAACCATCCGAGGCTCTCCTCAGGACTGCCTCCATTCTCTCAATGTCCCTCTTCAGGTGCAGTCCCCAGAACTGAACACAGAACTCCAGATGAGGTCTGACCAGGGGCATGATGACCTCCCTCCTTCTACTGGCAATGCCTCGACTTACACATCCTAGCATTTATCATCATCTCATCTGACCTGAAGGTGGCAAATCAACTAGTCCCAGAAAAAGGAGGTTAGTTCATATGGAAGTGGTGTACAGACCACCCACCCCAACTGAGGCAGTGGATGATGAACTGGTCACTGAAATTAAGAAGGCTACTTAGTGGGGAGTGGTGCTGTGAGTGACATCAACTTACCAGATGTAGACTGGAGCATCCCAGTGGCATGTAGTATCAGAAATCAAAGAATGTTAGATATTGTACAGGACTACTTCCTGATCTAACATGTAGAGGAACACAACAGTGTGGGAAGAGCATCAGTGGATGAACCGATTGGTACAAGTGATCATTTTACAGTATGGTTAGAGCTAGTACTAAGGGTACAAAGACATGATACAAGAACAGTGGCGGTAGACTTTTGTAAAGCAGACTTCAGAAAGACGGAGAGTGAACTTAGGCAGAGCTCATAGATATCACCAGAAAGAGGGAGTGGAGGATATTTGGCAGTTGATCAAGTACAAGATCACAGAGGTAATAAAAGAGTACCTTAGAGAGGTTGGAAAGAGCAGGACGTGAAGTAGGCTGATCTGGTTCTCCAAGGCTGCCAGGAGGCAAGTTAAAGCAAAGAAAACTGCATTTAGGAATACAAGTCTTCTGTCAGAACAGTAGGGAGGCAGACCTCAGCTGTACAAGGGAGGCAAGCAAGACTGTGAGAAAGGCAAAGGCAACTGCAGAGCTTAGGAGAGTGGAGGGGTAGAAGATAATGACAAGTTTTTTCATTTGCATAAGGGAAAGACAGAAATGTGAAAGGTGTCTAGAGAAGCTAGAAAATGTAGACTTCTGGGTGGAGGATAACAATAAATTCCTGAGATTCTAATGAATACTTGCCCATGTTTACAGTTGAGAGGGAGGCCCACTGTAGTATCCAGCAAAGGGAGCAATTAATTTGGTCTAAGGGTTCTATCTCAGTTGAGAGGGTTCTCAAAGGTTTAGTGGGTCTGTAGGCTTAGAAATTGCTTGGAACCCGATGGTCTGCATCCTCATGTGCTGAAGAAACTGGCACAAGTCCTGGTGGCATCAAAATCCTATCACGACCACAGTGTGATAACTAGATTGTGATGTGTACACCATGAAGATATCAACCACAGTGTACACGCCATCGCCGATTATCAACACAGTGTACATGTCACTTCCTCCCACACTGCCAAATAAAAAAAAAAAGAAAACTAACAAAACCAGAGTCCTATTAGATAATGGACACGCTGATAAGTCCTGTTGTGTGGATACTCTATACACAACTCATGGACAATGACTCGAAACTTCACTGCGGGTCTGCCACACTTCACACCATGAGCCGACGTTACTCGTCCACCATTGTGATACAAACGGTATCACATGCGTGCCATCGCTGCATCCCTTTACTAGCACATCTGTTTAACTGGTCCTTAGACACACGAGTGATCCCAGGTGACTTGAGGGTAGTAGATTTCATCCTGCTACACAAGAATGGAGATGGGGATCTGGAGAATAAGAGGATGATGAGCCTGACAGCCACACTGGGTAAACTCTAGGAGACTATCACGAAAAGGCTGGTGGACTTCCTGGAGATACAGGGCTCCAGGATTATAAACATGGACTTGTAACGGTACAGTAGGTTGTGTCAGACAAACCTCACTGAATTTTTCAACAGGGTTTCATAAGATCTGGAGAGGGCAAGGCTCTGAATGTGCTGTATTTGGACTTCAGCAAGGATATTGACTCAATGCCCCATAACAGGTTGATTGAAGAAACTAGGATATGAGGGTTAGAGAGGAGCCAAATGTTGGATGAGAAATTGGCTTCAGAATAGGATGCAGATGGTGGTCATTAATGGGGAAAACAGCGGTGAGGCTGGTGGCAAGTGGTGTACCCTAAGGGTCGGGTCCTGAGCCCAGTGCTTTTGAATGTGTTTGTGATACTGGTGCAGGCATAAAAGGCAGTATGTCACTGTTTGTGGATGATACAATGATTTGTGGCAAGGTGGACAGTGACAAATGTAAGGCAATTAATGGAGGACCTGGTAAGACTAAAAGTGGTCCGATATTTGGCAGTTAAAAATTAAAATGCCAAAAGTGTAACATTATGCATTTAGGTAAAAAACACTTTCTGAATATCAGATAGTGGAGTTTGCTAGGCACAACTACAGAAGAGTGGGGCTTAGGCATCATAATCGATGACAATCTTTAAGACTTCAGCAAACTGTGATAAGGCACACGGTAAAGCAAACAGGATTCTAAGATGCACAGGGAAGGCCTTTCTTTGCAAGAGAAAGGAAGTGATTCTGCCACTGTATCATTGGTTAGGCTACACTTAAGAGTACTGTGTCCAGCTCTGGTGCCAATACCTGAAAAGGGACAGGGACCACCTAGAATCGGGTTCAAAGAAGAGTGACCAAGACAATCCATGTCCAGCAGGGGAGGTCCTATGAGGAGAGATTGGGGACCTAGGAATGTATTCACTGGAGACTATAAGGGTGAGGAGTAATATGAGTGAGACCTTCATACCTAAAAGGCATCAACAGAGTAGACTGCCAAGGACTATTTACACTTACTGAGAGCAACACCACAAGGGGACATAATTTAAAGCTGGCAGGAGGTAAGTTCAAAAGGATAATAGAAAGTTCTTTATGGAGAGCACAGTGGACAGATGGACCCACCTACCACAGGAGCTTGTTACTATTCAAACAGTTAATGAGTGGACAGAGTCACAGAACTCGTGGTAAAGGCTCCCAAACAGTGTTCTATTAGAGGAAGCGTGGGCACTGCACAAGCAAATTATGGCCTCGCCAATACTAGACCAGCATCATGACCAATGTAGGTTCCAGATAAGCTGGATGGACAAATGGCCTTTATCTGCTTATACAATCCCAAGTTTCTAACTAAGCAGCAGCTGGTAACAAACTTTGTCAGTGCACTGCAAGAGTCTGACCTTAGGCGCTATCTGACGTGATTAGAGGCCTCAACTTGTATTTGAGTGCAGCATTTATTAAAATGTTGCCCCATGGACTGAACTGGTATTGAAGGATGGCTCTGATTCAAGGGCATCCTGTATTCAAATATACATGGTATTTTTTTTTATTTAAAATAATTGGCCAGGAGGCCACAATGAGTTAGAAGTTAGTTTCCATGTGCTTCCTGGGAAGGAGAGTTTGCATTCAAAACACTAACATACGAATTCATGATAAAATCAGTAATGCACATGATAAAATATCCAGAAATAAACAGAACTGGCTACATAGGTACTAGACAGTTAGTGCCCGTAGTACAGATATAAAATATTTTTCTGACTGCCTAGGTACTGGGCATAAAGCATGAGAAGTTATGCAAACTACCCACAACAGGGCATCAACCAGTAGTGGGTAGGTATGTATTGGGGAGGGGGTGACGTCAGCAAAAGGGTACAGAGAATGTATGTACAGTATGTAATTTCTGGTTGTACAAATTAATTCTAAACTCACTTAGGTGTGTCATAATACATCACGCCATCAGTGTGAAGATTTAGACTTGTGCCAAGAGCAGCAAGTTCTTGTCAATACTTAGTCCATCTACTTCATCAAACCTTTATTAATATAGTAGCCCAATTTTAGTAGCTGTGCTGTTTTTATCATCTTACCTTTTCTCCTTTAATTCCTTTAGGTCCAAGTTTCCCTGTAATGATAGATAAGCACATTATTTGTTCAGCATTTTCTAGGGCTCAAGGCACTGTACAAGTTAAAACAACAAAAACACAAATTACATTAAGCAACCAGCTATATAAATAACAATAGAGTAATTACAACCAATTAAATTAAAAAACTCACTAAGTAAGCAATAATACACAGCAGGGTGGGCGGTATTGGGCTATAAAAGGAAGAAACGGGTAGACTTCAAGTAAGAGGGCCAGAAGCCAAAACATACAATACTGCAAATAAGGGAGGAAACTGGCACCCTAGCCCATGTAAAATGATAGCCCACAAGCCAAATGTGCAAAATGTCAAAATATTTTATTGTAGTTACACATACAGATCACAGCAAGGCAAAATACAAAAGGTGTCCCTCAGCATGAAAACCCAACTGTGTTTCGTGCCCTACACTGTCACTTTGTCAAGGTTAATGAGTACATCAACACGTGCTACTTAAATATCTAAAATGACATCATCACAGCTGAAAATGCAGACCCTCAAACCACATACAGCATGCAATCAAAACAGACAATCATTAAATACACAGCACAAAATAAAAGTCCAAGTAATATATTTAAGGAGAGTCAAATATTTATTAGATCAGTTTTTCCAAAAGTTCATGTGATGGGATTTGAACAAGCTGATTGTGGGCAAAGTTTCAAAGCTCTTTACTAGACAATTTGGCAATAATGGTGAACGTTTACAATGTGAGGTCAGCCAACTGAAAAGAACATGGGTAACGTAGCTAGCAGGCTTGCACCAGGACCCAGTGTAATTCCTGGGTATCCAGAGTCCTTGGTTATTGTGTCATACTTGAAACTGCAGTTTTACTACAGGCACCAGCTGAAGAGTTACTGCACCTCTGTAGTATAATTCTTCTTTTGTGCCCTTGATTGGGTGGATGCTTCATAGACTGTGTGGGATCTGACAGGGTGGTAGTGACCCACAGTACAGTGGCTCCCAGAGGGCATTGCTATAGGGTGGGAATGTTAAAGTTGACTTGCAACTGTCTAACTTCCTCTTTCCCTCCAGTTTCAGGCCTGGATTCTTAAATAAAAATACTGTTAATTTGCAGAATTTTACTCCTGTGTGCGCACCAGATTGTTTAACCTGACTTGACGTGTTTATTGGTGATAGTAACAACTGTCTTATTGGTCCCCAGGGGCTGGTCCAGTCCAGTGTAGGAGGTGTGTAGGTACCATATCCCAGGGAGTGGTACTGCACGCAACATCTGACCTACTTATTCTCTTTGGGTGGAAGCACCGAGCTATTTCTTATTTGTGCTGGGATGAACCACCTATCTCAGGAGGACAAAGAGCGAACCCAACCCCTCAACCAGGTAGGCCCTGTGCAGTCACCAGGCATCCTCTTAATCAAGATGGCCGCTGTTGGCAGGCTGTAGCAGCAGTGAAACAGCTGCAAAACTATTTAAAATTTGTTTTGTTTAATTTGCTTATTGTAACCCCCTGCAAATGGGGGTTCCCAAAAGACTTCAGGAGCTTGCTTGAATGCTCCAAGCCTGAATGGTGTTTGGCATTTAAGCCATTTATCAGTGAGTGTTTTAGAGCCTCTGGTACTGTCTCTTTAGAGCTGTCTGCTTGCAGACATAATTAGTTTGCATGGGGGACTGTGTGCTTCTCTGAGTACCACTCGAGCTGCTGCCAATTCACTTCATTTTGCAGTCACTAGGAGTGCAAAGGAACCTATCTGAAAGATGTAACTGTTTGCCAGAAATTATTTAGAGTAATAATAAAATTACAGTTTGTCTAACCTGCTTTCTTTGCAGTCAGAACTGTGTCTGCTAGTTCCCCATTCTAGTTTTGAACTGCTGAACTGGACCAATCAGTGTGGGGTAAGCTTAGCTCTAAAATGGTGCCTTGACGAATCAGAACTTGGACTCATAATCTGAGCCAGCCACAAGAGGATTGTATGGGCAGTGACTCTGGGAGATGTAGTTTAGACTTCAGTGCCTTTTGGACCAACAGCAGCAGTCTATTGTGAGTGACAGCCAATCCAGTCAAGAACTGGGAGGAACTCAAAGGAAGAGCCCGTTTTGTCGGTTGGAGTTTCAGTTGAGCTTTGGCAGTGAAGAAGGAAGGAGCCCTTGTGCTTTTTTCAGTGTGCAGTTTTAGTCAAAAACGTGTGTAAGGCCCAGAGTTCCGGTCTGCAGCTTGTTAGGACTGAATCGTCCTGTGAAAAGAATCAAAGGATCTCTGAAGAGTAGAAACCAGGCTCACCCTGTAGAAGACTGGAAGAATTGCTGAAAATTGCACTCGGTCTGTCAGGAACTGAATCTGCTGTGTGTTCTCCCGGTATTGTGCAGTAATTAGATCGGATACAGATGCAGCCTGCCTGGTATAGTGCTTTTATATAAATGTGTGAAGAGGTTTGTGTACCTCAAGTGAGCCCTGCTGACATTGAAGGACCCTATCTTATTTGGAGGTCGTGAGTACTAATTCAGGTCGCTTCCCTGTTGAATTGCCACATTAAATCCAAATGGAATTACTGTACTGCTGACTGTTTAATTTTCCTTTTCTTGTGTGAAAGGGCCCCTACCAGCTGCCACGGTTTGGACTAGCCACTAGGGCTTGGGTACCCAGGGACAGTAACTGATAGGGATAGGCCTGTGCACAGAGCCATAGGTAGATTATTAGAGTGATAAGCTAATTAACCTGATTTCCCCTGTCCTTGTTATATCCCCTAAATAAATCAGAGCTGCTTGTTTCAGCAAAGTTGTACTGCCTGAGGTATTTGTCTATGTTAAAGTACTGTACTGTGATTGTTGCACTGTATCTCATTTCACAGGAGGTCCCAGTGCCGGAACCAGTCCTGGGGTAAGTGTATACTGTGAAGGTAATTCTGATATATTGTGTGGGCCACTAGTGGGAAGAAAGGGGGTTGCAGTGTCCCAGAGGGCTGTGACCAAGTTAGTTTAACTATTGCAAACCCTGACCTCTGGGTGGAGGCACCCGCCATTGGATCCAGGCCCCTCAACCTGTTAGTGGCAAATCAGGGTAGTAGCCCTGGGATAGCGCCATCTAGGGTTACATCTTGGAGGCTCACCGCTGGGATTGTGTGTCCTCAGTGGCCATATTTACGAACCACTGTTAAGAAAAAATGGGTACCTGACAGAAGTGGCTGTGCACCGCTGGTGGAGTGTGTACTGGGAGGAGATCGACCCCAAAATGCTATGCTTATCCTGGACATCCCCTGGGTATCAATACGGACACTGTGCAGGGAGTACTTTCCAAGGTGGAAGGTTTACAAAACCCTGTGGTGGTGGGTCGGCATGCTAATCTGCTCACCCACACTTTCCTGGCCCTAGTAGAGTTTAAGGATCCCATAGATAGCTCCAAAGTGCCACAGACCATTACCCCAGAGGGAGCCCTCACTGCTTGGAGAGTGATAACTAAGGACAGTAAAGACCGGGGGAATCAGCCCCACCACTATCTGAAACTTTTGAGGAGAAATTTGCTGAATGGTTGCTGGGAGAGGGAAAACTGTGGAGGACTTGAAGAAACTATTCTTGCCACCTGGGGGTTCCTCCCCCAACACCCTCTCCTGCTCCAGTGCCCGTAATGGTGGCTGAACCAATGCAGACTCCTATTTCTGCACCTGCCATTAGTCACGACTCCACCGGGTTGGAGGATCTTCTCTGGCACCTCCCCACTCCCCAAGGAGGATGACTGGGGACCTGATAGACTATGTTGCCCCCAAGTGCTAGAATGGCAATGCTCGAAGGCGAAAAGCGAAGAGGGTTAGTGAGAGCCTCCGAGGTCCTGCCCCGCTACCATCCGCGCTAAACGGGCCAGTGAACCCTGAAGCGACTGCACAGGCCCATCTTGAGGCCTTGGAGAATGTGTGTATGGAGCCCAGATTCTGATGAGGACCTATGGTGGAGAGTAAGAAATGCACAACAGTACCAAGGGAGTTGTTGTCTGTGTATGTCTCTCGGCTGGAAAAATTGTTGCAAGAATGCCTCAGAAAGGGTAGTTTGCCAGCGATTGAACTGGACCGAACCAGACTGGACAGAATCCTTAAGTCTGCCCCTTCTCAGAACTGCTGTTGCTTCAGTTACGCCTGGCAAATGCGACTGGAATCCCCACCCTCCTATGATGAGTTAATGAGAGAAATTGAGGAGTTGAGAAAAGGCGACCTCGGGAGGTACCTGCACCAACAGCTGTGGCTACGACCCGAGTGACTGAGGGTGACCCATCAAGTGAAGTTCAGGGGCAGAGGTTGACAGTCAATGAGTGCTCTGACAAGGAAAAGATATGCCACAATGGGGCAACTGTTGAGAGAGATCCGGAATTCAAAAACAGTCCCTTTATGAAGGCCACGCCTGCAAGTACGGGCCCTGACCTATATCCGACTGCATCTGCTATGGGGTGGGGGTACCACCCATGTATCTCCTGCTGATAACAGCTCCAAACTCAATTCCTTGACCATGGAAGTGGAGAAACTGACGAGATGTCTCCAAATGCTTATCACGTCAGAGACAGAGATGGCACCAGGTTTCCAGTTAGTAATACCCCCGCCTGGCTCCCAGTGTGGCGCTCGGCCAGCTCAAACTCCAGAAAGTATGTTTTGCTATAATTGTGGGAAAGATGGGCACATGAAAAGGGAATGCCAGTCCCAAAAGACACTGACAAAGTTGCATATAGGCTACAAGGAGAGCTTCGGAGAAGAAATCAGTGGTTAAGAGGTGCACGACATGATCCCAGTGAGGGCACCAAAATGCTAATTCACGCCCTTTGTGGCAAGGGTCAGTTGCCCAGGCCCCCACTACCGCTCTCCAGACTGGTCCAGAATAGTGGGTCCCTCCATGGAGACCACTGTAAAGGTGAATGGAGTGTCTACAAGAGCTGTATTAGACAGTGGCTCCCAAGTGACAATTATGTTCCAGGATTGGTATCAGAAGCATTTGTCAGGACGTATCCTTACAACCATTAGAAGGACTGCATGTATGGGGGTTAAGTGAGAAGGCCTACCCTATTCGGTATATCCGATTTGGCTGTCTTTCCCCACCTCCGTGGCTGGAGTGGCCGAACAAGTAGAGACCCTAGCCTTAGTGTGTCCCCCACTGGACTGTATGATGGTGTCCCTTTGTTGATTGGAACAAATGCTCATATGTTCGGAAGGCTGGCACAGTTGTGTTATGAAAACAGGGTCAAAGACTAGTAGAGCTTTAAGAGTTCCGCTTTAATTAAGAAGGCCTATGAGGCACAGAGAGATGCTGAAAAACAGAACCAGAGGAACCGGTCGGAATTGTATGGAAGAAGGATCCTGAGTCTCTGATCCTGGGCCAAATGCCCAGTGTACCTTACAGGAGAGGTCCATATCAGAAAGGATGTTAAGAATAAAATATTAATGTTGGATGCACCAGGCGATGGAAAATTGCCAGAGGGACTGCTGGTCAAGCCTAGTATTTTGCCTGCTAGAGCCCATGCTTATGCCAGAAGGGTAATGGTCCAAGTTCATAATGTGTCTGAAAGAGACATTCGAGTAAACAGAGGTTGCATCCTGGCTAATGTGCATTGTGCAGACACTGCAGTGCTACCCAGCAGCAAGAGTTCAAGGAAGAATGACAGAGTAACGCCTGACTTGTTTGATTTCGCGACTCCGCTGCCAGCTGAATGGAAAGTGAGGATCAGTGAGAGCTTGCCCAGAGAGACCAGGTGTTTTCTTTAAAGGAATGGGATGTAGGATGCGTGCAAGGAGCTGAGCACAATATCCGCTGCATGACTAAAAGACCATTTCGTGAGAGGTCTCGACGCCTGGCACCTGCTGACATAGATGATGTGAGACGGCATCTGCAAGAGATGTTACTGCTGGTGTAATACAAGAATCCAGAAGCCCTTATGCTTCCCCATTGTGGTAGTGAGGAAAAAGAATGGAACAGTAAGGATGTGTGTGATTATCGCACCTTAAACCGGCGGACTATCCCTGATCAGTACACAATGCCCCGCATTCAGGATGCTTTGGACTGCCTAAACGGGAGCAAGTGGTTCTCGTGCTGGATCTCCGCAGTGGGTACTACCAGATCCCGGCGGCCCCAGAGGACCGTGAGAAGACTGCCTTTATCTGTCCGCTTGGCTTTCTATGAATTCATGAGGATGCCTCAAGGATTTCAGGTGCCCCAGCCACTTTTCAACGATTGATGGAGCGTGCAGTGGGGACATGAACTTACTAGAGTGCCTGGTATACCTAGATGATGCTATTGTGTTTGGCAGCTCACTGGAGGAACATGAAAGCAGATTATTTAAGGTATTGGACCGACTGGAGGACTTTGGCCTTAAACTGTCCATTGATAAGTGTCAATTCTTTCAAACATCAGTAAAGTATGTGGGACACATAGTATCCACCGAGGAATAGAGACCCACCCAAGTAAAGTTGAGGCCTTGACCACCTGGCCACAGCCCAAAAATCTAAAAAGAACTGCAAAGATTCCTGGGATTCTGTGGTTATTATCGGCGCTCATCAAGGACTATTCAAGAGTGATCCGCCTTACTTAACCTTACTCAGGGTATCCCCAACCCACAAAAATACCAAAGTCAGCGTCCCTCAAGACTGAAAGAGTGTATTTCATCCAAGTGAAGTATTTGGAGCCCGCTGGACTCCTGATTGTGAGACTGCTTTTCATGAGATCATATATCAACTTACCCATGCTCCCTGCTGGCCTATGCCGATCCAAGAAAACCTTACGTCCCTGCACACTGATGCTAGCTTGCAAGGGTTGGGGGCTGTGTTGTACCAAGAGCACGAGAATGGCCTGAGACCAGTGGCCTTGCCAGTAGAAGCCTGACCCCATCCGAAAAGAACTATCCTGTACATAAGTTAGAGTTCCTAGCTTTGAAGTGGGCTATTGTTGACCAATTCCATGAGTACTTGTATGGGGCTAAAATACTAGTAAAACTGACAATAATCCTTTGACCTATGTGCAGACCTCAGCTAAGTTGGATGCCACTGGCCATAGGTGGCTTTCTGCATTATCTACATATGACTATGCTCTCGAATACCGAGCAGGTCTGAACCACATAGATGTTGATGCTCTCCCGGAGGCCTGTTCCCCAGAATGATTGGGTCCGATTGGCAGAACCTGACATTCGGCACTCTGCGGAAGTTTGACAGGGAGGAACAAATGTCCACGGACGCAGTGGACTGCATGGTGGATTGCTTGGGAGCCTCTGAGAATTGCATACCTGCTGCTTATTGCCACTTTTCTGCAATAGACATTGGTGCACTGCCTCAGCTGGACAATGACAGTATTCGCGGCTCAACCTCAGATCCCATGATCAAAGCAGCTTTAGAAGCCCTCTATGCAGGAAAAGATGTGTCCAAATTACGCCTCCACTGATTTGAGAACTGCACTGTTATACAAAGAAGGTCCTAAGTTGAAACTGATCAATAAACTGTTATACAGAGAAACAGTAGACAGAGGGGACAAGTAGACAAACAACAACTAGTGCTGCCCACTGCCTCTCGAGACTCAGTACTGAGGTCCTTGCACAACCACATGGGGCACCTTGGTATAGACAGAACACTTGACTTGGTGAGATCCAGATTCTATTGGCCTAAGATGGGGGATGTGGAGCAACACATTCGAACTTGTAGTCGCTAGTTACAGAGGAAAGCTTTGCCCCAGAGGGCTGCCCCTTGTTAACATCACCACCAGTGCACCCATGGAGCTGGTCTGTATTGATTTTCTGAGTTTGGAGTCAGATCAAAGAAATATCAGTAATGTGCTGGTGGTCACTGACCATTTCACGAGATATGCCAAGCTTTCCCACCAAAGACCAGAAAGCATCCACTGTGGCCAAAGTACTTGTAGAAAACTTTTTGTTCACTATGGGGCTCCACAAAGAATCCATTCTGATCAAGGGAGAGACTTTGAGAGTCGCCTGATCAAAGAGATGCTTTCTCTGTGGGGAGTGCGAAAGTCCAGAACCACTCCTTACTACCCCAGGGGACCCACAGCCTGAACGCTTCAACCGCACTTTGCTAGATATGCTAGGCACCCTGCACCCAAAGGAAAGCCTAGATGGAGCCAACAAATTAGCACCCTGGTACATGCTTATAACTGCACCAAAAGTGATGCCACTGATTCTCCCCTACCGCCTGATGTTTGGAAGAGAGCTCGACTACCAGTAGATGTGTGTTTTGGGGTCTCTCCTGATGGGGTTCAAGCTGACAACTATTTACAGTATGTGCAAAAGTTAAAGGCCCAGCTAACTCATGCGTACTCAACTGGCTCAAACCATGGCTGCCAAAAGAAATCTGGCCAACAAAGAAAGGTATGATAAAAGGTGAAAGCACAGGAACCCAGGAGGGGACGGATTGCTAAGAAATCTGGGACTGCATGGCAAGCACAAGATTGCTGACAGATGGCACCATCTCCCTCACATTGTAGTGGGCAAACTAGATGATCTGCCAGTGTACAAAGTAAGGCCTGAGAATAATTCAAAAGATGTAAAAACAATGCATAGAAATCATTTACTGCCCATTGGACAAATCCTGATTGAGTCTGAGCCCCAGAAGATGCCCCTCTGGACCAGTGACTAGAGCTGCTGCTAAGAAAAGATCAAGAAAGTCTGCACCTACAGAAGCAAAGTTAAAGTGTTCCCTCCACAAGTCCCAGTTGAGCATGACTGTCAGTCCATATCAGAAGAAAGTGAGAGTGACTTTGAATACTATCCTTCTTATAACTGAGTCAATTGTTTCGGGCAATCCCCTAGTCAATACTGGAGACAAAGCTGGGCCTTCTGGACTGTCTAAGCCCCAGCTTCATCCCTGGAGCCATGCTCCCAGAAAGTGAAGTGCAAAGCATCAGATCAGATGAAATGGAATCATTGTGCATGGTTGAACTGTTTGAGCTTCAGGAGGAAAATGATAGATTGGGGCAGACTGGTGATACACCCGAACAAGAAGAGTATTTTGAGTTCCTGACAGTCCACTGCTAGTGTCCCGAAAGCTCTCCATGCGAGCCAAATGTTGTGACTCAGAAACTGTAACTCCTGGAGCTGAAAGTGCCCCAAGTTCTAGCCTCTCTACCCCATAGAGACTCCTGACAAGTGAGGACAATGCTGAAAATGAGGCTCAGAGTGCAGAGACTATAACAGTTCTCTAGAAAGACTGGTCGAGCTGTAAAGCCTGTGGTGCACCTCAGTTATGATTCACTTGGGAGGCCTGTGGACTTGCCTCTCAATGTTGTCCATAAAGGAGTGTATGTGTCCCGAGCTCATTGCCCAAACTGAGCATCAGTGCTAACTCCAAGTTACTTGTGTTGCCCTCTAAGTATGGTGCCCTTGCCCATCCAGCCCCAAGGTAACTGATAGGGAAGGGCCCTCTTCAGGTTTCATGTACAAGAGGTAATAACTTGAGTTATGGTACAATGTGTATGTAATACTGTGTGTGGTGACGACTGCAATGTTTCAGAAATGTGTTCTTGGTAAATGATATATTGACTGATGATTACATGTGCGAGCCTAATGCAAATGTATATGGTTGCAGTTGAAACTTATGGGGTACTTGCTTGACGCGGACGCCAAGCTTTCCCAGGCTAGAAGGGGTAACCCCTGCAAATGGGGGGTCCCAAAGACTTCAGGAGCTTGCTTGAATGCTCCAAGCCTGAATGGTGTTTGGCATTTAAGCCATTTATCAGTGAGTGTTTTTAGAGCCTCTGGTACTGTCTTTAAGAGCTGTCTGCTTGCAGACATAATTAGTTTGCATGGGGGACTGTGCTTCTCTGAGTACCACTCGAGCTGCTGCCAATTCACTTCATTTTGCAGTCACTAGGAGTGCAAAGGGAACCTATCTGAAAGATGTAACTGTTTGCCAGAAATTATTTAGAGTAATAATAAAATTACAGTTTGTCTAACCTGCTTTCTTTGCAGTCAGAACTGTGTCTGCTAGTTCCCCATTCTAGTTTTGAACTGCTGAACTGGACCAATCAGTGTGGGGTAAGCTAGCTCTAAAATGGTGCCTTGACGAATCAGAACTTTGACTCATAATCTGAGCCAGCCACAAGAGGATTGTATGGGCAGTGACTCTGGGAGATGTAGTTTAGACTTCAGTGCCTTTTGGACCAACAGCAGCAGTCTATTGTGAGTGACAGCCAATCCAGTCAAGAACTGGAGGAACTCAAAGGAAGAGCCCGTTTTGTCGGTTGGAGTTTCAGTTGAGCTTGGCAGTGAAGAAGGAAGGAGCCCTGTGCTTTTCAGTGTGCAGTTTTAGTCAAAAACGTGTGTAAGGCCCAGAGTTCCGGTCTGCAGCTTGTTAGGACTGAATCCGTCCTGTGAAAAGAATCAAAGGATCTCTGAAGAGTAGAAACCAGGCTCACCCTGTAGAAGACTGGAAGAATTGCGAAAATTGCACTCGGTCTGTCAGGAACTGAATCTGCTGTGTGTTCTCCCGGTATTGTGCAGTAATTGCGATCGGGATACAGATGCAGCCTGCCTGGTATAGTGCTTTCTTTATATAAATGTGTGAAGAGGTTTGTGTACCTCAAGTGAGCCCTCTGACATTGAAGGACCCTATCTTATTTGGAGGTCGTGAGTACTAATTCAGGGTCGCTCCCTGTTGAATTGCCACATTAAATCCAAATGGAATTACTGTACTGCTGACTGTTTAATTTTCCTTTTCTCTGTGTGAAAGGGCCCCTACCAGCTGCCACGGTTTGGACTAGCCACTAGGGCTTGGGTATCCAGGACAGTAACTGATAGGGATAGGCCTGTGCACAGAGCCATAGGTGAGATTATTAGAGTGATAAGCTAATTAACCTGATTTCCTGTCCTTGTTATATCCCCCAAATAAATCAGAGCTGCTTGTTTCAGCAAAGTTGTACTGCCTGAGGTATTTGTTCATGTTAAAGTACTGTACTGTGATTGTTGCACTGTATCTCATTTCACAGGAGGTCCCAGTGCGGAACCAGTCCTGGGGGTAAGTGTATACTGTGAAGGTAATTCTGATATATATGTGTGGGCCACTAGTGGGAAGAAAGGGGTTGCAGTGTCCCAGAGGGCTGTGACCAAGTTAGTTTAACTATTGCAAACCCTGACCTCTGGTGGAGGCACCTGCCATTGGATCCAGGCCCTCAACCTGTTAGTGGCAAATCAGGCAGGGGAGTAGCCCCTGGGATAGCGCCATCTAGGGGTTACATTATTATATTGATGCGTTTTGTGTTATTGGTCCTGATGGATTGTATTGACTCTTTTGATTTCTTCTACGAGCTGGAGTTGGAAAAATCTACCCTGGATTATCCCTGGAGCAAGACTACCAACTATTATGAAATGCTATGAGTGAGTTTGAAAGTCTGGTAACAGAGTGAAATTTTCTCACCTTGTGGCTGAACCGTGGAGCATGGAACGGATTTGGAGGCTGGACTGTTTGTGTCCTGTGGTTCGTGGTCCTATTTGCAGTGGAGGAGGGAGCTGGAGTCGACTGGCTTTTTCGTCGACTGTCTTTTTGTGCTTTTTCTTGGGGCAGCAAGTTGGTTGGTTTTCCCTGAGAGAATTTCTTCTCAGCCCTTGGTCCGACCTAGTGTTGGGCTGTGGACTTGCCGCCGTAGGGGCGGTCAGTTCCATAGCGCTTCCTCTGCTGGATGGTAGCTGGTATGCGGCCGGGCGGAGCGGGTCTGGGGAAGGGTTTTGTGGCTGGATCAATTCAGGAAAAGTGCTGTCGATGCTGATATAACTAGCCAAGAAAGAAAGAGAATAACTTTAATTCGACTCCAGCTGAGTGCAGACTGCAGAAGATATAAACAAAGTTGGCTATTCAAGCTGTGTGACTTCATGATTAAACAGGGAGTGAAAGTGGCGGGTTCGTATGAAATAACTCAAACTGATTTTGAACTAGGAAGTAAAATCTGGTTAAAGATCTAATTTAAGATTTAAATGCTGGGATTCATGACTGATTTTGTTCAGCTGAAGTGACAGCCCACAGGAGGAACTGATTTCACTCATGGCTCCTTGAGATGTGAGCTTTATGCTTATTACCTTTTGTTTTTGGGATAAAAGAAGTGATGAAGCTGATTGAGAAAAAATTTGGATTGACCAGGACTGCTAAATGAACTGACTTTTTTTATTGACTGAATACTTTTATTTTATAGTTTTTTTATTTGTTTTATGTTAATTTAAGTAGTATTAATGTGGTAATTTGTGTTATTCTCCCTCTGTGTGAGAGACAGTGGGTGGGATTTGTAAACCTTCCCTATTTTCCCCCACTTTGTGAGAGAGAGTGGTAGAGTTGCCATCAGAGTGGTTTGGTTTATTTTTGTAAATGGTTGTTTACTGTATGTTTTGATTTAAAAGTAGAGTGGAGTGGGTTTATTAAAGGGGTATATTAGGATTATATAGGAGTATTGATTTAGTGTTTTTTTATATAATTTAGTAATTTTGTTAGAGTCTGAGTGTACTGGGTTGGTAAGAACACAGTCGGTGGTACTCCCCTCAAGACTGAAGGATCTCCGACCATTTGAATGTCCCACTTCCTTGGAAGTTTATAGAACTGCCGAATATTTGGCATTGCGAAGGAGTGGAGGAATAGGAGATCCTGGAACTCTTGTAGGGAAGGGAAGAGTGGGCGGATAGGGACTGTTAGAACCAGGAGGCGCCTGGGGCTAAATGAATATAGGAGCGAGGTCCATCATCCCTTGTACCCATACCCAAGGGCACTGACTTGATCAGGCAGGAGGTGAAGTCATCCTTGAGTCTCATCCTTTCGGCAGTAGTAGGCAATGCTAGGTCTATCAGAAACAAGACTGCTTTGGTGGCAGATTTTGTTATATCTGTCGACCTGGCTTGCATCACTGAGACCTGGCTTGATGAAAATGCAGGCTCCATTTTGGAGTCTGCAGTTCCAGCTGGGTTCTTGGTGATTCACTGTCCGAGATGGACCTGAGGCGGGGAGTTGCTGTCTGTTTTAGACAGGAACTCGACCCAGGGAGATGCCAGTTGGATGTACCAACTCCTTTGAATGTATTGTGGGCAGGTGCAGGCTTCAGGATACTTCTCATCTATCGTCCACCAGGTGATGGGAGGGAATTCCTGAGGGAGGTTGCGATTTCATCGCTGAGAGGGTATTGAATCCCCGATGGTTAATTCTGGGGATTTCAATGTCTGGGTCGACAATGAACTTGCGCCTTTTGGACAAAACCTCCTCCAACTGATGGATTCATTGGGCCCGACACGGGTTATTACCTCTGCAACCCATCGGGGACACTCATTGATTTGATATTCCATCTGGGGATGGAAGTCTCTGTGTGGAGGTGGAGCCCATCAGTTGGTCTGACCATCACGCCCTGAGGTTGTTTCACAGCCCCGAAGAGGCCTGCCCCTAAGGAGACAGTACAGTTCCGTCCTTTGGGAGGAGTTACCTCAGAAGGCCTAATGACGGAGCAAGACTTCTGGATTTCCAATGGATAGCACTGACCCAGGGTCCTTGGTGCTAGCCTATAATAGGGCAGTTGTGAGGGCCCTGGATGCCATTGCCCAGTCTGTGTTCGTCCCCTGTACTCTCCACCCGGGGCCCCGTGGTTCACCGCGGAGATCCGTGGGTTGAAGAGACAGTGCCAAGATTGAGAGACGCTGCGGAAAACTCACCTGGAAGTGGACAGACTTAGACTGCTAGATTATTATAAGATCTATTAGTTAGCAATTTCCCATAAGAAGGCAGAGTTCCTGTCCAAGGAAATTGCTACAGCGAAGGAATACACCGGCCCAGCTCTTCTGGACTGTGGACAGACTGTGCAATCCAGTCTGTCTTCAAGCTGGTCGAGCGTTATCACAGTTACAGTGTAAGGAATTTGTGATGTTCTTCGCTGATAAGGTGTCCACTATCAGGGATGAGATCAGCCAGTGCCTCCCCATTGGATCTTGCAGTGATCAACCGAAGGACACAAATACCCAATTAACCTGGTTCACCTTCAGTCAACTGGCAGTCATGGATATAGTGAGGATCCTCCAGACTTTACATCCAACCTGCTGTAGTTTGGATCTGGGCCCTACTCACCTACTTGTGGGGTGTGTAGAGGTTATTAACCGTTCCTTACTGGGATAGTTGGTATCACTGGTGAAAGGATCTTCCTGATCCCTTGAAGGAGGCAATAGTCGCCCCTTTTGAAAAAAGCCTTCCTTGATCCTGACTGTCCAGAAAACTACAGACTAGTTTCGAATCTTCCTTTTTGGGGAAGATTATCGAGAAGGTGGTCTCCTTGCAGCTGGAAGATCATTTAACCATCCACAGTATCTATGGACCCTCTCCAGTCTGGCTTCAGGAAACGGGATAGTACTGAGACGGCTCTTGTTCGGGTACTAAATGATCTCCTTATGGCGAGAGATTGAGAACTTATTCTATCTTGGTATTCCTTGATCTCTCAGCAGCGCTTGACACTCGTGGATCATGGGGTACTGCTCAATGCCTGTGGTTTCTCTGTGGACTAAGGGGATGGTCCACAGTTGGTTTAAATCTTTCCTGCAGGGTACGACTCAGACAGTAGTGTCAAGGATTTATTCTTTGGCCTCTCACTGCCTATGCTGTGGGGTGCCACAAGGTTCAGTGCTGTCCCCATGTTATTTGCAGTGTACATGCTTCTATTGGGGACATTATAAGACAATATGGGTTGAAGTTTCATTGCTATGCCGATGACTCTCAACTCTATATGTTTTTGTGCCCGAGCAGGAGTCAGAGTCAAGTACATTGTTTAACAATTGCCTCCTGGAGATACAGAACTGGATGAGTACCAATTGGCTGAAGTTGAACCGGGAAAAGCGGAGGTATTGGTGGTGGAACCGGGAGTGAGGATGTCAAGTTCATGGGCGGAAAACCCTCAGGTTTATTTCTGGGGGGACCCGCTTATGGCATCTGGCCAGGTACATAACCTTGGTGTTATATTTTACGAGGCCTGACCCTGAGGGTGCAGGTGTCGGCCGTGGTCAAATCCATCCTTTTCCATCTAAGGAATATAGCAAGGGTGAAATACCTGGTTCCATCAGAGGATCTTCCTACCCTGGTCCACGCCTTTGTTGCCAGTCGTCTTGATTACTGCAATGCCCTTTATCTAGGGCTGCGGAGTGGATATTTGCCACTTGCAGCTGTGCAAAATGTGGCGTAGGTTGTTGACTGGAAGCCCAAGGTCAACCATATAACACCTGTGCCATGAGTTGCACTGGCTGCCAGTACAGTGGTGGATCACTTTCAAGGTCATGTTGATGACCTATAAAGCCCTACATGGGTTGGGACCCCACTACCTGGAAGAACTCCTGACTTCTTACTGTCCCTCCCGCTCCCTCTGATCCTCTGGCGAGGGATTGCTAGAATTCCCAGGGTAACCTTAAAAACATCAGGTGGAAGACGTTTGCCTTTATGGCTTCTACCCTGTAGAATTCTCTACTTTGCCAGATACAAAACAGCCTGACTGTGGAGGGTTTTAAAAGCCCTAAAGACCTTCCTTTTAACCAAGCATTTTCAGTGATTTAAAGTACGTTAAGTTTGTTATGAATAAAATGTTATTTATTATTGTGGTTTAATGCTGCTTATGGAATTTTGTAAAGGTCCACTGAGCTTGGGAAGGCGCCTTATAGAAATAAATTTTACATTACAGTACATTATGTGTGAACCCTGACACAGTGACCCGAGATCACAACCTTTCCCCCCTCCCTAGCCCCCTCTGCAATACTCACCTCTGTGTCTGCTTTGCATTCCTCTCTTCTACCGTGTACTGTAACTGGCATTCCCATACTTTCAACTGTAAAGCTCGGCAGAATAGCTAAGAAGCACTGGGACATAAAGTCACAGTGCACTCATATACTGGTGCCAGGAAGTCGACTGCTGCTATCAGGGTAGAACTATGTTTCCACAGGAGTAGTCAGCTGCCTGCGGATGCCTCTATAAGACCTGAGGAGTCCTGAAGATCTAAAATCCAGCCTGGATCCATGCCCCTATTCGTGGATCACCTCTGCAGTCGCAAGTGGTATAACATTGGCCCCAAGGTTGTAACTCACAGTGCTGTGATACAACCAAGCGACTGGGTCCACTGAGGTATTAACTACCTGCAGCCAGGTGTCAGCATGGCTCAGTTACATAGAAACATAGAATCTGACAGCAGATAAGGACCACTTGGCCCACCTAGTCTGCCCATTTTCCCTACCTGTTTCATATACCGTAGATCCTAAATGATCAGCAGCTTACCCTCTCTTCCTACCGCTAGTTACTTTACGTCTGTGCCATGCATTTTTAATTCCCCTACTGTTCTTCCCTACAGTCTCCGCCAGAAGGCTGTTCCATGGATCCACGACCCTTTCTGTGAAAAAATACTTTCTCGGTTACCCCTAAGTCTACCCCTCTCTATTTTCATATCATGGCCTTTGTTTTTGAACATCTTTTTATTTTAATATGCTACCCTCTTGTACCTTGTTTACACCCTTGAGGTATTTGAAAGTCTCTATCATATCCCCTTCTCTCTCCTCTCCTCTCCTCCAGGGAATACATTTTGAGATCCTCCAGTCTGCCCTCATATGGCATTTGGTGCAGTCCCTGCACCATTTTTTTCACTCTTCTCTGAACCGCTTCTACTCTGTCTATGTCCTTCCAGAGATCTGGCCTCCAGAACTGGACACAGCACTCTAGATGAAGTCTCACCAGTGTTCTATACAGTGGCATCACCACCTCCTTCCTTCTGCTGGAGATACCTCCCATGCACCCCAGCATTCCAATAGCTCTCCTCACAGCTTTCTCACATTGTTTGGTAACCTTAAGATCATCATATATGATTATTTCCAGGTCCGTTTCCTGTTTGGTAGCTGTCAGTACCTCCCCCAACATCATTTACTCCTCCCTGCATTTCTGTGCCCCAAGTGCATGATCTTGCACTTCTTTGCATTGAATCTACTGCCACACCTTTAACCACTCCTCAAGCTTACTTAGGTCTGTTCTCATTTTCTACTCCCTCCTGGAGTGTCAACTCTATTGCAGATCTTCATGTTGTCTGCAATGAAACACACCTTCAATTCTAGCACCCCTGCAATGTCACTTATGAAGATATTAAAGAGGACTGGTCCAAGCACTGATTTCTGCAGGACCCCGCTTAGTCACCCGACTCTTCAGATTGAACTCTGTTCACCACCACCCTCTGTGTCCTATCACTCAGCCAATTTCTGACCCAGTTTACCACCCTGGGACCCACCCCAGGCTGCTCAGCTTGTTTACTAGCCTCCTATGTAGGACAGTGTCGAAGGCCTTGCTGAAATCCAGGTAGGCCACATTCACTGTCCCTTCCTGATCCACCTCCCAGTCACCCAGTCACAGGAATCTACCAGATTTGTTTGACAGATCCTCCCGCTGTGAATCCATGCTGCCTCAGATCCTTGTGCTATTTGATTCAAGATATATCACTCTACATATAGCTCTGGGCCAGATGGTTTGTGGTTTCTAGTCCCATTCTGGGATTGGGCTCATACTCATGCATAATGCTGGCAGTCAAGTGTAGTCCTAAGGGGATGTTGTACTGTTGGGGTGTCTCTCCTTCAGATGAGTCATTAAACCAAGGTCCCTTTGCCCACCTCTGCTGCCGTCCAAGTGGAAGTAAAAGAAAGAACAGTTACGTAAAACGTACATAACAGTAGATCTTTGAGAGAATCTCTTCTATTAGGCACACCTTTGGAACAATTCCTAAGCAATACAAAGTAAACTAGGAGAATGGCACAGTCTGATATATAATCTAGACAGAAGGCCTTGCAGTACAGCAAGCCCAAAGCTAGCATATCTATGAGAAATGAAGTCCAGGCTGTAATTTTAGTGAAAGTATGAACAGTGCTCCACATGGTTGCAACAGATACTGTATGTCAGCAGCAGGACATCTCTGAAATATGTAACAGAAGTGGCCATACCCCTTGTGGAGGGACCACTGACAGTACCAGGAAGTTCCTTACCATACTTCCTATAACAGAACATAATATAATGTGCCAGCCATTTTGATAGGCATTTTTAGACACAGGAGTGCACTGGGACGAACAAAACAAAATCTAAGAAAACATTCTGTAGTCCTTGCTGTGAGCAATACAGTATCTTAGTATTCTATGTACATCCAAGGTATAGCACAGTGCCTCACTCTGGTTGGCATCCTCAGGACAAGTACACAAGAAGGTGTATCGTTGACTCATTGTAAATTCAGATACCACCTTCAGTAGAAACTCGGGTTCCTATGCAAAGAGATTCTATCTTTGTGAAAAATCAAATAAGAAGGCTCATACATTACAGCCTGAAACTCAGAAATCCTTCAAACAGAGGTCATCGTAATTAAAAACAACGCTCGCCATGACAGGACACATAAACCACAACTTGTGGCAGGCTCAAAAGGAGCCAATGGTAAATTTCCAAGAATGAAATTCAAGTCCAAGGTGGGACGGATTACAGGTAAGAGGTTTCATATGAAGAATGCCAATTAGAAACATATGGGCCGCCTCAAATTGGACAACCATATAACCATCAATAGGGCATAGAAAGCAGATATGTCAAATGCAAATAATAAGGAAAGCAAATACTTAGGAGGCAGTATAGTGCAGTGGTTTAAGGCTCTGCGCTGCAAACCTGGAGACCTGGGTTTGAATCGACAGCCACCACTTGCATACTGTGTGACCCTGGGCAAGTCACTTAACTTCCTTGTGCTCCCAGGTTGCACCTGTAAACAAGCTTTCAGCTTAGTGTGTCTCTCCTGGTAAAAAAAAAAAAAGGTATTCCAACACAGTATTCATAGGGCATGAAAAAGGGCCATATTCCAGGATGCATCCCACAAAGTGAAACACTTCCATTTCAGTGAATAGGTATGTCTAGTAGAAGGATTCCTAGCTGCAAACAGGACATCGGGAACCTTAGAGGATACCCGAAAACGGCAATGGCTATATGTTCAGAAGCCATGCACGCAGATGTAAGACCAGGGACCCCTTGTCCTGTGACAACAGACCCCAACACAAAGGTAGAGAGACAGGAGGCTTCACTGCCAGATGTTGAAGGAGGAAACCATACCTGGTGAGGCCAGAATGGAGCAGTGAGGATGAGAGCGCATTCTCCACTCTCAGCTTGAGCAGAACCTTCTGTATTAGAAGAACAGGGGGGTATAGGAAATGCCTTTTCCAGGAGAGGGACAATGCCCTGGAGTGAGTGAGCAGAACGTGGCAGTTTTGCATTGTGTGGGAATGCAAAAGGTTGATTTCTGGATGACCCCATCATAAAAAGAGGTCGTTTACCAACACAGAACAGCAGTTTCATTCAGGAACCATCGATCAGACCTGCTTAACTTGCCTGCCAAGACATTTTGAAGAACTGGGAAAACGTGACCAATAGCTGAAGGCCACAAGACCCAGCCCAGTATCATACTCTCACTGCTTCACTGCATGGGGGATAGGAGAGAGTGCCCTTGTTTGTTGATGTAATGCTTCACAATGACGTTGTCCATCTGGATTAGCAGAGGACCGGGCAGAGATGTTTCTGAAAGGCCTGGAGACTACAGAGAACAGCCCACAGTTCCAGGACATTTATGTGCAGCTCGGCCTCCACCTTGGCCCATGACCCCTGTGTCTGGTAAGGGACGAGATAAGTACCCCGCCAGCCACAGACCGAGGCATCTCTCGTGAGGATCAGTTCAGGATCTGGTACAAGGAAGGGAACACCATTCAGGCCCAGGAGATGCAGCACTGTTCTTGCAGAGACATAGTGACTCCTGTATACCAAGTATGAGTAACTGGTGTCTGTCATGTCCTGTAGCAGGAGAGCATATCCCTTCTCTGTGTCCAAAGCTGCTGCTGCGTGTTGCAGTCTTTGGCACAGAGTCAACCTATGTCATCAAATAGCTGACTTGTCTGTGACAGTGTGTGTAGCAGTTTCCCTGAGCTGGCCTTCAGGAGCCAGTCGTCCAGATAGGGAAAACATACAGGTCTTCCTTGTGAAGGGCTGCTGCAACTACTGCCAAGCATTTAGTTAAGACCTGTGCCACAGGAGACAAGCCCAAGGGCAAAACTTTGAACTGACAGAGTTCTCCTCCAGTATAAAGTGGAGGTATTGTCTGTGGAATTTCCGATCTTTACATGAAAGTATGTGTCCTTTGTGTTCAGATAACAAAGCCAGTCCCCATTTGCAGAAGGGGAATCACAGCGTGTAGGGATACCATGTGAAACTTCAGATAGGGGAAACATACAGGCCTTCCTCAGAAGGGCTGCTGCAACTAATGCCATGCATTTGGAAAAGATCCTTGTGCAAAAGACAAGCCAAAGGCAATACTTTGAACTTATAGTGTTCTCCTGCAGCATAAAATGGAAGTATTTTCTGTAGGATTTCCTGATCTTTACATTAAAGTATGTTTCCTTTGTGTCCAGTAAACAAAGGCAGCCCCCCGTTTGCAGAAGGGAATCAGAGCCTGCAGAGATAGCATGCAAAACTTGCTGTACTTGAATTACAGGTTGAGATCCCTGACAGCCAACACAGAACGCAGATCCCTGTGCATTTTGGGACTAGGATGTATCAGGAATAGAACCCTTTGTTTCTCTTCTCAGGAGCAATTGGTTCAATGGCATGTTTTTGGAATAAAGACTGAATTTCTTCCTTCAGAAGGGGCACATGGGCTAGAGGATAAAAGGAAGGAGGTGAAGGATGCATCTGGAGGTATTTGTAACAGCTCCAGAGCATGCCCCCTTGCATTATCTCCAAAAACCACTCATCCGTGGTGATATCCCACCACTGTTTCAGATGCAGAGAGATCCTGCCCCTCGCCCTGACTCAGCCCTGGAGGTAACAGCTGAGGTAGAGGGCAGAGATGGAAAAGTGTCAGGTGGAACTGAGGGAGACAGGCTATCGAAACCAATTTAAGTGCTTTTGCATGGGTACCAGGGAGGGGACCTGAAGGGGGCCACCTCCTCTACCATGGCCTTGCTGATGGTAGGCATGACTACCTGAGTAGCAGGTGGATGAAAGGAGCCACAACCATGACCTCTAGCAGGAGGGATACAAGGACGTCATAGACCTTAGGGTCATTTTTGAAGTTTGAGGGGTCTCTTCAACATCATAGTCAATTAGTTTTGACCCTTTAAAGGAGCATTCAAAACTGCCTATTGTACATCATTGGCAAAGCCAGCAACTCTAAGCCAGGAATATCTCCTCATGCAAATGCCAGAAGCTGCAGCCCTAGCAGAAGCATCAGAGACATCATAAGCTGAGCACAGCAAATGTTTGCCAACCTCATTAGTTCCAAAGGTATGGCCTTATGGAGGAGATATCCTAAGAAGATCCAAGCACAATGCACAAGAGTAGAGGACTTTTCCGATGCCTGGCCAACAATCCCCTCCCATAAAACCAGCTCATGCAATTGTCCAAGGCTGTGTGTCAATGCTGGTGTGCAAAATGACTGCCACTGCATCTTTACAGTCACTTAACTATCAGTCTCTCATTGCTCGTAAAGTGCTTTGTAATGAAATTTGTATAAAAGCACCATATAAATGCTAATTCTTCTTCATTTAGTCTGCTATAAGCAATGAATCACATGGCTACTGCAGTAGTAACAACTAGCCCACAGATACCAACTGACTGTTAGCTTGTATACGTCCCAGGCTTGCCCCACCAGGCTTGGAGGAAATTTCTCATCTGTGTGTGTGTGTGGGGATCCAGAGGTCTGGATCCTACAACAAAGCAGTGAGAGCTTAGTGACATTCTCAGCCTGAGTGTCATCACTGTTTCCATTTAGTATTTCATCTCCCTCTGTCTTAACTTTAATATAACTGGAGCACAGACCAGGACAGGAAACTTTTTAGGTCGGACAGCAGTGGGCTGGCACCAGGCCCTGCCACCACTGATAAATAAATCCTGGTGCAGGACCAGATTTAGTATGCCACCATCTCTGCCATCAGCATCCTGTATTACACCGATGGCAGGATTTCAACTCTCTATCTCAAGTTGTGTATTGGCGGCTGCTGTGACTCCTGCCCCTTGCACCACTAGGGGCAGTTGCATAACAGGAAAAGCTAGCCACCCTTCATGAGGCTCGATGCATCAAAGAAAGATACTCAGCACTGTCTCTGATGCCCAAAGTGCAACAACCTGGGCCTGGACATGAACCTGGCTCATCAGCTTTGTACGATTTACAACTTACCATTAGGCCACTGGTGGCCCCGGTCTGTTGCCCACAAAAATCAGAAGCATGTAAAGGAACCTGAAGATCACTAGTCAGCCCCCATCATGAGTACAGTGTACAATGTACAGTTCCAATCCCTCGTGAACAGAGGAAGGATATCAACAGGACTGAGAAGATGCAAAGAAGTGCCAGCAAGGTAGCTGAGGGTTTGGAAAGCATGGGTTATGAGGAGCGAGTGGCAGAACTGGGGTTGTTCTACATGGGAACTGGAGACTCGGAGGTAATGTGTTTACAGTTTTCAAATATCTGAAATGAATAACACCATCAGACCAAATGCAACTCTTCTGCATGTACAACAATGACAGGACAAGGGGCACTCAGTGTTTTGAGAGGAGGAAGTTTCAAAGGAAATAAAGAACGTCTTCACAGAATGAATGGTAAACATGTGGACCACACGATACAAGCTTCTAGAACAAGTGATGTCAGTCTAATGGTGTCTACCTTCACGCTTAAACAATGTAGGTTCCTTGAAAAAGAGGGTGACAGGTTATTCCCACCCAATTAGTGCGGAAAGAACTCAGTGGGACAGTGGTTTTCTTTTCTCCTTAGTTTGTATGTGCAGCTGCCGAGGTAATGTTGTTCATTTAAAAAATTGTTAAATATATCATTTAGGTTTACAGTCCATGTCAAACAATGATTATAAGACTAATATTTTTAAAAAAGGTACATGTTAATAATATCTAGTGTAGTACTGTAGAGTTTAGGCACAGAGTACCTCAAGGAGCTTTGCCAGCATTGAGTTTGATAGTTATACCATAGCGATGGGACCGTGCAGGCCAACACAGCTGCAGAGTTAAGTATTTGCTCAGCAGTATCCCATATACAGCTAAGGCAACTGTATTAGAACAGCAAGGGATACAGGAGGCACAGCCTAGTCTCTACATCCTCACATCTGCATGGTCAACCACAGAAACGGGCACAAGAGAGATTTTTATTTAATAGCTAATCTGAAGGATGACAACTGCATCAGAACAGACTCCCTCCAGCCCCACCCACTCATGCACATACACTCCAGTAGTGCAATGTCATGAGCAGGGCATGACATTCAAAACTATTTGACTGGATATATACAGCCAAAGCAACCTTTCTAATGTGGGTTGTATCTGGTACAGGCTTGAGAAATATGGGTTGTTCACACGAGGGTTATCTGCACCGGAACTGTGCTGCACAAACGAGGACAGTGTCCTTATTTCCATGCTAAGGCACATGTAGTAGCTCACCTGTCTCTGAAACAAGTTAGAATCCAGGCTAGTTATAGCCAGCACAGATGCCAAATGAATCAGCTCTCCTGTGCAATGAAGAATTCATACTCTGTATTTTAATTTAAGCTAACAGTATATTGTTTCTTACTGATTTCGCTAAGTAAAACTGACAGAAAAAGGGCTGAATTTATTTATTGATTTGAAATGTGATGTTCACAATACTGCCCTCTGGCAAAGTAAGGAGTAATATATGACCAAAGTACATCTAACCACATGTACTAAGGTTGTTATGCTACTGAGGGGTGAGATGGCAAATCCAAAGGCTGAGTGGTTTACATTTGTCACCCCAGCCATAAAAACCAGCATGGGGAAAACACCTCTTTGAGTCCAGGTCCAATGCTTTACTCGTGGTCATTAAAGTGACCTACGACTGGCTAGGTGCATGCTGAAGATCACCGCTGTTGTCAATGGCAGTCTGCTGCTGCACAGGTGTGTGTGTAGCCGACCTGAAGTGGGAGAGGTCAGCCAGGTTCATTCTTTTTTTCTATAGAGGTTTTTCTCCTGGCCAGAAGCACATCTTGCAGTGATATACCCTGTTTGCAGGATACAGCCTGATCAGAATATTGATGGCTGCTGGGTTTTGCACTGGTTTTGCCTTCCCACCTCGTTTCCTGGTGGAAGTGATGCCTTTGTCAACCCTGCATATGTACAGCTTCACTGTGTGGCGGACACGCCCTAGCTCAGCTGCAGGAGTTGCTACAGAGCCCGCCGCCATCCCTCCCTATCCAAGATGAACTGTCAGGTGGCAGCTGTCTTGGCCTGGCTGGTCTCTGGAGGTGCTATCTCCAGGTTCTCTCCTGAACCGGGTTGTCTGCACGACAGAGCAACGCACTGGGTGGCCAGCCAGGGTTCTTTTTTTCCTCCTCGCCTTACTTGCCCCTGGCCAGCCTCTCCTTCTGGCTGCTTATGACTCCCCAATCTCTCGCCTTGACCCATTCCACTCACCTCAGATCGCAGCTGACCCAGGGGTGGCCCAGCGTAACCCTTCGCCGGATGGGTCCCTCTCCTCCAAGGGTGAGAGGCGCCAGGAGGGGATACCAGCGTGCTATTCAATCAGTCCCGGGTGCTACTGAGGTGGATTCCGGGGCATCAGGGCCTCTGAGATGGCAGGAGCTGGCAGCCATCATCCGGCCCGACCAGGAGGCTGAGGTTTTTCCGCTTTCCTCCCGGGGTGTGGCGTGCCACGGACGCTCTAGGCCAAGCTGACGTTCACCACACCCCTTGTACAGTGGGGCTGCTTGAGTTGTTGCTCTCTGGCCTCCGCCTAGGGGCCATGTCCCTCCCTTCCCCGGAGAAGGCAAGCAGTCATGGGACACTCAAGCCTTCTCTCCCAGTCGGCTCTCCAGCGATCCGAGTCCATTCCTGAACCCGGACACCGCTGCCGTAAGGGAAATCCAACCGCTGCACCAATGAGCCGCAGGGTTCTTTCTTAAGTCTCTATGGGACTGTGGCTACCTGAAGTAGTAATAGACACCTAAACACATGTTAATTCAACAAATTAACTTAATTCTCGGTCTAAGTCTTCTAGTCAAGTGGGGTGGGGGTTAGTAAACCGCTGTTCAAACAACTTTTTCATTTCTCAGCTGTTTTCTTTGGGGAATATGACACAGCATGTAACAGTGTTACTGAGGCAGATGGTATACATGAAGTTCCGACTCTGATCCTTTTACTGTGCCCCATACTCAGTCATGGCTCCTCCATCAGACAAGCCATGTGGCCTGGGGCTGTCACCCGAAGATACCAGGTGACTCGGTATGATGTAATTCAGGTATTAAAAAAAAGGGAAAGAAACAGCCCACACCCTCTTCTCTAGCCCAGATCCTTTAATTATAGAAGCCCCATTCCCCACTATCTCTCTCTCCCCCACTCTCAGTGACACCCATTCCCCCATGCACCCACATTTTGATAATTATGTACATCTTAAGTAACACTCCAACGATGGGTGACTGGCATAACCCACCGCCTCCACTGCCGCTGCTGACTTTCAATGCTTTGCAGTGCCCCATAAAGTATTCTATATTGATTGTCCCCCAACCAACCTGGTAGCAGCACCCTCCTTGAGCTCACCACCCCTTGCACCCACACTAATTCTGAAAGGAAGAAGTGACCGACACAGTCCACCTTCTCCATGGCGGCTACCTTCTTCTGAATGAAAGCTTGCTCATTAAGGCAAAACCAGCTGATCATGTACTCAGCTGGTTTTCACTGTAAGCAAGTGCACAAGTGCTTTCATTCAGAAGAAGGCAGCCGGCTGTGGAGGAGGGTGGCTAGGTCAATCACCTTCTTCCTTTCAGAATCAGGGTGGGGATGGGGTGAGTATGGGGGGGTGCTGCTACCAGGGAGGTGTGGGTAACAGTCAGTACTTCTTATAGTGCACTGCAAAGCACTGGAAAGTCTGGAGGCCGGGTCAAAGATGCGGGTAGATAAGTTAGCCAGTTGCCCATCACTGAAGTTTTGCTTAAGAAGCACATTATTATCAAAATGTGGGTGCTGGAGGAAGGAAGAAGGATTGAGGTGCTACCTAGAGCAGAAGTTGAGATCTGGGCTAGGTGGAGGGCAGGGGGCTGTTGGCCTTTCCATTTTTTTTCTACGAGATACAATGCTCGTTTCAAGGAAAGAGTTACATTGCCAGTCTTGTTGATCCATATAGATTTAGATTTGGAATAAACTCATATGCCTTCTGAAAAACGAAAGTGCTCATGAATGAGCCTACAGGGCTCCAGGCGCCAAGTGCACTTGTGAACGTGCCAGGCTGCAGGCGGGAGGGGAGAATTGGGTGCCCAGGTGTGCTTTCTATGTCAATATAAGGAGCAAAAAGACCAGGATTTGCGAGGTGGAAAAATACCACCAAAGCCTGACAGTGCCCTTTAGCTTAAGACAGGAGGCCCTGCAGCACAGCCCTGCCAAATCCTGCATGGGCTGTAGAGGCAATGTCCAACTGTGGTGCTTGGTAAAAGTGTAGATGTTATTCCAGGTGGCAGCTGCACAAATGTCAGCAGCTGAGACCCTCGAAACAAGCCGCAGAGGTAGCCATGCCCTTGTAGAATGAGCTTTGACCACTCCAGGCAATTCTTTGTCATGCTTGTTATAGCAGAATACAATGCAATTAGTCAACCATTTGGATAAACATTGTTTAGAAACCTGAATGTCGCCGCCCGGTTGCACAGAGGGCTGAGGCGCTATGCTACTCGCATCACGCGGTGATCCAGGTTCGGGAATGACCTCGGGTCATCGGGTCCGGCATTGGGGAGGGAGGGTAGGAGCAGGATTGGCAGTTGCTTTCCTCTCCTGAGGAGGTCATCGCCCCGAGTTCCACTGCCACCGGTGGAGGTCTGGTGGCTGCGAGGTGGTAGGGGTGATAAAGAACCAGGAGGGTGCTTTGGAACGCAGTGTCGTGGCGCCTCACAGTGCATGTGCGCATCCAAGGAGGGGCGGAGAAACCGTGGAAAAGTCGGGTAAAAACATAATTAAAAATGAAAACCTGAATGCCCTCTCTACCTGGGCGAAGAAACAAAATGCCTTGACTTTCTCATTCCTTGGTTCGGAGCAAGTAATATTTCAAAGTTCTGCATGTCTAATGTATGGAGCAGTGCTTCCATGGACTGGCACGCCTGGGAAACAAATCGAAAGGTGGATGGACTGGTTCAGCATAAATTCAGATACCACCTTAGGAGAAACTTAGATTCATGTGCAAAGACACCCTGTCTTTGTGAAAACTCAAATAAGGCTCCTTGCACCAGGCGGCCTGAAGCTCTGAAATTCTTTGAGCAGAAGTAATAGCAGTTAAAATAATGCTTTCCAGGAAAGAAAGCATAGCTTGCAAGTTGTGGCTGGTCTGCAAGGAGACAGGGTCAACTTCTCCAATACAAAATTAAAATCCCAAGCCAGGACAGGGATCGGATTGGAGGTTTCAGATGCAGGATGCCGCTCAAAAGATACTGGAGCTCTTAGACCACTCAGCAGGGAAGGGCCGCCACCAGCTTAACGTGAGACCTTGGCATGTGGACATCTCTGACATGGACCTGGCTGATGGGTGGTGTCACGGCTAATCCAGATGTTAGAGAATACACCTTCTACTACTCCCCCACACAAGACCTGGTCCAGGTTAGATTATATATATATATCCGCATGGGCAGATTACCCACCTTATGTCGAGGGTCTGGCATACTCCTATTATGGTATCAGACCATGCAATCGTGAGGTCTCAATATAACACTCTGGGAGAGGGTGGATCGGCTCACCCCATGGAAATTCCTCAAATCTACTGTGTAGACAGGACTTCCATAATTATCTCAAAGAACAATGGCAGATGTACACTCAAACTAATGCTAGGACTGCCTCCAATTACAGACTTTACTGGGAGGCAGGTAAAGCTTTTACGTGGGTGTTATTATCAAATATGCAGCCTGATATAAAAGGAGAAACAAGCTAAAAGGCTAGACCTAGAGGCTCAGCTTAAAAAATTTGGAAAACAGGTGGCTAGTGGTTACCACAAGGGATCGGGACTGCTTCTAGCTACTAGGAGAGCACTTAACTTACTACTAGCTGAGGAAGCCCAAACATCATGGTTTCATTCTGAAAAAACTGTTTTATAAATGGGGAATATGTCGGGGCCTCTGCTGATCAAATGGATACGAGGCAGGAATGGTCCACCCATATTCCTAATATCAAAACGAGACAGGGACACTGGTGGCAGAAAGGAGGTTAGTTAATGAGGTTTTCAACATTTTACTCTAGGCTCTACACAGCTGAGTGTACTGAGATGCAGGAGGCGATAAATTGGTTCTTGGAAGGACAGATATTCCCCAACTTACCAAGGTTCAACAAGAGGCCCTTAGAGCTGAGATTTCCAGGATGAGATTTGCAAGGCTATAGTCAGGCTTAAAAGGGAAAGGCGAGTGGCCCTGATGGGTTCACCACTGAGTATTATAAGATAATGGGGAGTCCCTGATAGAGCCCATGTGGGAGCTCAAAAAGAGGTGAGGGGAGAGGAGGCATTGACTCCACATGTTATGAGCAGTTATATGTTTGCTTTTGAAGTCCGGGTAAAAAGCCGACTGACTGTACTTCATGTTGGCCTATTTATTTGTTAAGTTGTGATACCAAAATTATAGCTAAGATCTTGGCATCTCGATTTGAACTTCTTCCCCCCCCTGGTTCACCCAGACCAGACCGGGTTTGTGAAGGGCTGTATGTCCTACTACAACATTGTAAACTCCTTAATGTGTTGTGGCTGGCCTCTCGGCGTCCAGGGCACATATGTAGTGTCCATGGAGCGAGAAGGCATCTGATCGGATAGAATGGGAGTACCTTTTGTGGTCTTGCACCGTTTGGTCTGGGTAAGGAATTTGTGAGAATGGCTAAGGCATTATATGCAGCCAGTGGCTCAGGTCTTGGTTAATGGCTCCCTTACAGATAGCTTTCGTCTTTACCGTGGCACCAGGCAGGATGACCACTTTCCTTTTTATTTGCGCTGGCTATTGAACCTCTAGCTATCCGAATAAGATCAGATCCTAATATAAGGGGAATAGTAGGACACTCGTTAAACTGCACAAACTTTCTTTATATGCGGGTGATTTGCTACTTTACATTCTGAACCGGAGTCTTCGATGCCAACGTTGTTACAATTAGTTAAGGAATTTTCTTCCTTTTCCGCTATAAACTTAATCTTAAGTTGTAATTACTTGCTTTAGGACTGGGAGGTGAGGAGGAACCACGACCATGGGAGCCTCAGAAGGTGGAGAAATTATTTACATATTTAGGTATTTGGTTTGGGGCTTCCTGAATATACTTTACCACCTAAATTTTAAACCACTTATTGCAGAAATTCTCGAGGACCTCTCCCACTGGAGAGTGCTGCCGATATCCTGGTTGGGCCATTTAAATCTAATAAAATGAACATTCTACCCAGGTTAATATCGTTATTCAGATGCTATCGATGTGCATCACCAAAGAGGATTTAAAGCAGCTAAAGGGAGCATTTTTGGCTTTATGTGGCAAAGGAAGTATCTTGGATGAGCAAGCAGTGTCTCAGCGCATTTGCTCGGTGGCCATTTGGATTTGATCCTAGCAATGGATGGTTTTACGACGCCATATGGCGTCTGTAGAACAAATGTGTTAAGGCAGACACCTCTAGAGGGGACTTAATTTCCCTGATATCATAAGTTCCTATATAGCGACACAAGGTAGATACATAGATGACTGGGTGAATAGATAACCACTAGCCAGCTGGCTGGACTTGGAGGAGGTGAGGGGCTGGGTACCTTTTAGCTTATTTAGCAGTTTGGGGATACCAGGCTTATTCCAGGCAAGTCACACCTAACCCACTGGTCAAATGGACACTAGAAGCCTGGGGTCTCCTACTGGCGTCGCCACAGAGAGTCTCAGTACTGAAATGTTTTTGGTCCCTCTTTATAGGAACCCTTTTTTGCCAGGTTTGGATGATAGATATAGGATGTGGGAGTCCCGTGGAATATCTTATGTGGGTGTTTTGTATGCTGCCAGCAGGGTATTCGCTCATTTGAGGAAATTTGGGATGTCACTGGGATTCCACACACACTTTTTTCTATTCCCACAGATGTGGGCCTATGGTGGAGGACTAAATAGGGGACCGATGGCTACCCTCACTAGCCTCGTTTGAACAATTGGTTCAAATGGCTAGACAAGAGCCCAGGGGCTTTGTCAGTAAGTGTTAAACAGGAGAGGGATGGTTTTCTGGCAGTCCAAGTCAAATCTAGGCGACTATGGGAACGAGACCTTGGGATTTATATTAGTGACGAGGATTGGACTATGTAGTTGAAATCGCATAGGTATCTTGCTGTGTAATCGATTCAAGGAATCCCAATACAAATTTTACATCGATTATATTGCCCCCAGTTGTAGTTCACAAATATCACCCCAAGGTGTCCGCAGTGTGCAGTAGATGCCATGCCTCTCCTGGTACCTATATATATTATTTCTGGACATGTTCGTGTTACTAAAGTACTGGGCAGATGTAGCCAAGGAAGTCACGGTGATGGCAGGAAACAGATACCAGTAACACCCACTGCTTTGCTCTTTGGGTTGGAAGATATGGGGAAGGAGGGTGGGGTTTGCTGCCCAGATGACTGCAGTAATGCTGCTACTGGCTCGTCAATGTATTATCAATACATGGGTTTTCTGCACTACCCCATCACTAACACAATGGAAAACATTAATTATGCAGACCCTGGCCTTGAGTGTTTATCCTGGACCCTTAAGGGAAAGGAGATAAGCTTTGGCAATATCGGAACCTTTTGAATACCCTTTCTGCTGCCTGCCAAGATGCAGGCCCTGTTTTGGGGGTATATTGTAGGGTTGCCCCTTTGTCATATCTAACTATAAGGGGGACCGTATTTGTATGGTATCGTCTGGGGTTTGGCTACTCCCGGGTGGCTGGTTATTTCAAACAGGATGCCAACTACTTGTCATTTTTATGGATGGTCTTTGGTATATGATAAAAAAGCTGGTATACAGAACACATAGATACCCTTTTCAGTGGGACCAATGAATTATTCTATCATTTTGAAATTTCATTGGGGAGTGGGGAGAAGGGATTGTTAGGTTATTTCAAGTGTTTAGTTAATTTAAATT
Source organism: Neoceratodus forsteri (assembly GCA_016271365.2). Classification (NCBI taxonomy): domain Eukaryota; kingdom Metazoa; phylum Chordata; order Ceratodontiformes; family Ceratodontidae; genus Neoceratodus; species Neoceratodus forsteri. The sequence continues at coordinate 77,020,883 of CM057459.1, forward strand.
ACTGTTATTTTTCTTGATAATGAAGTCACTGCTTTGTTTTGCTTTTTTACATTTATTTTCCCTCCGTCACGCTGGCTGGGGCCCCAATGGTCAACCAGCCTGTTCCCCTCCTACCTGAGATCCTCCCAGCTGTATCCTTGAACTCCCTTCACCTGCGACGCACTCGATGGAGTAACCCCTCGAATATACTCCCCGGAGTGGGCCACCTTCTGCTCCTCGGTGCTTTTTCCAGTACTCCTCGGCTGGAGGTGACTGGTGAGACGAGGTCCCAGTGGGCAGGGTCTGGTATTAGAGGTGGGCGCAGGCGTGTCTTCCTCCCAGCCAACAGGAGTTTTCCTATGTTCATGAGCTTAATTTCCCTTCAGAAGCCCAGACATGCAGTGACGCCCAGTGCGACCAGGTGCGCCCCTGCACCCTTCCCGAGACATCCGCTGAGGCTCCTCCTGTACCAACGTGATCCCCAGGTTGTTGCACTCCCAGCCTCTGCTGGGAGTCATTCATGCAGGGAGTCATCCACCCACCCTCCCTAGGAGAGGAGAGCAGTCCTCCGGATGCTCTATCCTCTCCTCCCTGCCGACCCCAGAGCTCGTTCCCGAACCCGGGTCGCCAGCGTGGTGCAGGTGTGGCATCCAGCACCTCAACCATCAGTGCCACCGGGCCAGCTGAAGTCACTGCTTTGCAACAAGCTTAAGTGCAGACACAGCTAAGTTTTTTTCCTTGTGTCCTTAATTAAGAGATGTTGTTACTGTACTTTTGTTTGACTAAGTCTCTGTTATGATATGTATGAATTGCTGTGCCTGTGAGCTTATAAGATGATGTCTCAATAAAAGTATGAAACAAACAAAAAAGGACCCAAGACATCCAGCTGAGCAATGTGCACGGCCACCCATGGCTCATGAAAGGCTGAGATAGCCGAAAGGTTCACCTTGAGGGAGGAGTACTGCAGACCTGAGTCAGACAGAGAGATCAGGTAGTCCAGAATCTGGTTCACCGGACAGGTGAAAGGGTCCAGATTATGCTTGGCGACCCATATGGCAGACCACTTCCACTTCATGGCATAAGTGGCTTGGGTGGAAGGCTTTCAGGTGACCACTAGGACATCCACCATTCTATTAGAAACCTCAAGTCTGGCAATTGCTACAGCCTCAGGAGCTAGGCGTGCAGATGGAGGGACCTGAGGTTGAGATGGACCAGGGTCCACTGATCTGGGTCAGCAGATTCCTGCAGAGGGGAGAGGGACTGGAAGTTCCCTGCCAGCTGCTATAGCAGAGGAAACCATCTGGCAAGGCCAGAATGGAGCAACCAGGATCATGGTGGCCCCTCCATCTGCAGCTTGATGAGTACCTCTGAATTAGAGGAAACGGGTGGGGGAAGCATAAAGAAACCTCCTGCTCCAGAAGAGGGACAATGTGTCTCACCAGAAATCTCCAGGCCCTGGAACTAGCATACAGAAATTGGGCAGTTTTGCATTGAGTGGGAACGCAAAAGGTAAAAGCGTGGAGAACCCCATCTGTCTAACAGATCTTCTGTGACAGATGAGAGAAGTTCCACTCGTCCATGCTGGACCAAGTCCAGCTGAGGCTGTCCACCAGAGTGTTTACCATTCCTGGGACATGGACCGCCAAGAACGTCAGTCTGTGGTCCAGTGCCCAATACCATATTCTCATGGCCTCCTTGCATGGGGATATGAATGTGTTCCCCTGCTTGTTGATGTAGTACACTACACTGAGGTTGTCTGATTGAATCAGCAACTGGCCCGGATGAAGGTGGCTCTGAAAAGCCTGCATGGCATACAGAACCAACCGCATCTCCAGGACATTGATATGCAGGGAGGCTTTGATCTGGGACCAAGAACCCTGAGTTTGAAAGGACCCAGATGAGCCCCTCAGCCCAAACCAGAGGCATCTGTGGTGAAGATCTGATGTGAAATGAGATCTGGAATGGAACTCCTGCAGTAGATTCAGGGGATCCATACACCACTGGAGCCCTTTGCGGACTGGGAAGAGACTAGCACCAACTGATCTAAATCATCCGTTTGCTGGTCCCACTGTATCCGGAAAGTCCACTGGAGAGTGTGGATGTGAGTCTGGTCAGTGGAATGGTGGGTATGGCAGCTGCCATCAGACCCAACAGCCTTAGGTACACCCTGGCAGGAATGTAACAGCTCTGGGCCACCTCTTGAGCCTGGGCAATGAGGCACTCCGCCCTGGCTTGAGGCAGAAAGGCTTTCATCGTCAGTCTAGAAACACCCCTATGTATTGCAGCCTCTGGGACGGAACCATGACTGACTTGGGCAGGTTGGACGGTAATGCCCACAGAGAAGAACAACTGGAGAGTTCTCTAAGGTCCCCAGGTGAAGTTTTCTGGATGGGGTGTTTAGGTGCCAATCGCCTAGATAACGTAAAATGCACATTCCCTCCTTCCAAGGGCCACAGCTACTGCTGCTAAGCTTTTCATAAAGACCAGTGATGCAGAGGAAAAGCCAAAGGCAGCACCTTGAACTAGTAATGCTCGCCTTCAAAAAGAAACCAGAGGAATCTACTTTGAGGAGGGAATACTGAGATGTGCAGGTATGCATCTTCCACGTCCAGAGAACACAGCCAGTCGCCTTGCTTGAGAAGGGACATTAGACCTGGCAAAGTTACCATTCAAAGCTTTGCGTGCTGGACATACATATTGAGATCCTTTAAGTTGAAGAAGGGCCTCAGATCTCAATTCTTTTTGGGGACCAGGAAAACCTGGAATAAAACCCTTTGTTTCTCTGGCACCTGGGCTTTGGCTCTATGGCCTGTTTGTGCAGAAAGGATTGTACCTGCTCCAGAAGAACAGCCAGGTGGGCTGAGGGGTAGTTGGAGGGCAGAGGGGAAGTCTCTGGGGGTGCTCAGTGAGTTCCAGAGTGTGCGTCTTTCTATGATTTGTAGAATCCAGACATCCACTATAATGGTTCTCCACTGATTGAGATGGAGGAGAACAACTTCCGACCACCACTTCTTGGTCGAGGACCGGAAGAGAGGGTCTGGCAAGGAGTCAAATGGAGGTAGATCCAGCCGCTGCGGCTGGTCCATCACCTCTGGGATGCTTGGCCGTGGCTCCAGCAGTGGAGGAGGCAGGCAAGGCTGTGGAGGTCTGAGTTTGCCTTGAAGCGAGAAACTGCTCCTGGCCTACTGAATGCCTTGCGAAAGGAGGGCGCTGTCTCGCTTAGGTTGCATATGGTAGAGCGAGTGGACAGATTTTAGAGTCCTGCCAGATGCCTGCAGGTCATTAATGATTTTCTGGATGTCTGAACCAAAAGCTTAGAGCCATTGAAGGGGTATTAAGCACCTTCTACTGAACATCATCAGCAAAACCACAGACCCTCAGCCAGGAGTGCCTACAGAGGCAAATGCGTGGCAGCAGCCCTGGAAATAGTGTCAGAAATATCATAGAGGGCTCACAGGAGGTACCTACATGGTACATAGTAGTTGACAACAGATAAGGACCGCAAGCCCCACCTAGTCTGCCCGTATTCCCTGCCTGCATCAGCAGCCGCTGACCCTACATGGTCATTGGCTTTTGCCTCTTTTCCCTACATCAAGGGTTCAATGATGTCTATCCCATGAATGCTTGAATCCCTCACGTGTTAGCACCCACCACTTCCTGGAGGAAGCTATTCCAAGCTTATACCACCCTTTCCATGAAGAAAATCTTATCACAGTTCCCTCATCCTGCCCCCCAATCTCATATTGTGGCCCTTTGTCCTTAAACAACTCTTGTACTGGAAGATGTCACCCACTTGTACTTTGTTTAAGCCTTTAAAATACTTGAAGGTCTCTATTATATCCCCATTCCTCCTCTCTTCATGTGTATACATGTTGAGGTCCTTTAATCTGTCTTCATGTTTTCTTAATGTAGGCCCCGCACCATCTTGGTCACCCTTATCTAGACCGCCTCCACCCTGACTCTGTCCTCTGAAGGTGTGGCCTCCAAAATGAACACCATATTCCAGATGAGGCCTGACCAGCTTTTTGTACAATGGCATCACTGCCTCCCTTCTACTAGTGATGCCCTTCCTATGCACCCCAACATCCCACTGGCCTTCACCACAGCCTTATTACACTGTTTGGCCACCTTTAGGTCATCTGAGATGATTACCCCTAGATCCATCTCCTCCTGGAGACTGTCAGCAATCCCCCATACTGTAGCTCTCCCAGGGTTTCTTTACCCCAGGTGCATGATTTGCACTTCTTTGCATTAAATTTTAATTGTCACACTTGTGACCATTTCTCCAGCTTTCCCAGATCCGGACTCATTCTTTTGACCCCCTCTGGAGTGTCTACTCTGTTGCAGATCTTGGCTTCATCTGCAAGTAGGCAAACCTTCCCTCCAGCCCTTCAGTAATGTTACTGATGAAGACGTTGAAAAGGACTAGCCCCAGGACTGATCCCTGAAACACCCCACTGGTCACTCTTCTTTCCTCAGACTTGATCCCATTTACTACCAACCTCTGCTTTCTGTCCCTCAGTCAGTTTCTAACCCAGTCTACCATTTTGTGGCCCATCCCAGGTTGCCTAGCTTGTTCACCAGTCTTCTGTGGGGTACAGTGTTGAAGGCTTTGCTGGAAATCGAGCAGCGATATCCACTGCTCCACCCTGATCCACCTCCTTTGTTACCGAGTCAAGAAAGCCAATCAGATTTGTTTGATATGACCTTCCCACTGTGAATCCATGCTGCCTCAGATCTTGTGCTCCCATGGTTACCAAGTGTTCCACAATCCTTTCCTTTAGTAGTGCTTCCATAATCTTCCCCACTACTGAGGTGAGGCTGACCCGCCTGTAGTTTCCTGCCTCTTCCTTGTTCCTTAGACCTGTCATAAGCTGTCTTTATGACCACTAAATCAGTTTCAGGCTGGGCAGCATAATGTGGAAATCCCTGAGGGGCATAATAAAGCTTATCTGCCCTACAGGGCATCGTTGGCATCATGTCAGACTTGTGCCAGGCTGCAGTAGTAGCATTCCTCAGAGCAGGTAAAATAGGAGGAATGATCTTGGGAAGAGGCTCTGGGATCTCCAGAAATCCACTAAATCCTTCCTGGTGACATCCTCTTCCTCAGTGTGGAACCCCATGGCTGAGGACAGCTCCTTCATAGTATTGAAGAAGTTAGAGTCTTCTGGAGGTGATCTAGGGGTGTGCTTGGCAAGAGTCCTCGCTGATGGAGGAAGCAGCTGACCTGTCAGAAAAGACATGGTCTTCCTCCTCTTCAGGAAGAATGAGATCACAGTGGTACTTCTCCTTGGCGTCAACCTATTTTAGGTCCAGGTCCAACGTGTGTGGTACTGACAACAGCCCTCAGGGATAGCCCGTGGCCACCAAGGAGGAGTCAACGACGAGCTGCCGACAATGGCGACAAGTCCTAAAGGCTCAAGCTGGTGAACAATCACTGAGGTGAATTTAGTCAAAATCTCACTGAAGTTGATGACCAAAGACTGCATTGACTGGGGGTCGAGAGCACAGAGAGAGAGATGACCCATCAGAGATGCCCTAAGGACCTGAAAGTCTTTAGCCTGAGGGCCTGGGGTAAGTTCAGACCTCGTCGGAGAACCGTCAGTGTTGAACTCGTCATTGATGAAGAAGGGGCCGACAACCTAGAGTCAATAACTGGCTGCCCTGGGTATCGGGTGCATCAGTGCAGCTGCAGATGACGAAGAACCCCTGGATGAAGGAGGGAGGCCATTGGAGAGCAAGACTGCCACCAGATGGAGTGGTCCCGATCTTGGTCCTTTGTGATCTTTCCCGAAGACTTGCCTCAGGCCTTAGAGGCCTGGGAGCTCGATGACCCTGCCAGCGACTGGGAGACTGGAACCGTGGAGGACCACTGGCTACCTGTTGCTCCATTAAGACATTTTTGAGAGCCTTTTACATTGCCTGAAGGTTGTTTGATTAAACTTCTGGCACAGCTCACAGTCAGAGACTTCATGGTCAGGCCAAGACAGCAGACACAGAGAGAGTATTCATCTGTGGATGCAATCTTCTTCTGCAGAAGCAGCAACGGAAGAGAGAAGTCGATTAACTCTTGACATAAACTAAGACAGGGAATCTCTTTTTTAAAATAGAGATTCTAAGGTAAGATAAAGAAAAAGCCAAAGGCCAAAAAGGCACAAAACTGCAATGGAGCATACGGAAACCTGTGCAACATGTCAGATGGTAGGAAAGAACTGAGGAGGAACGGGCCACTCATGCCTTTATAGGAATGGTGACGTGTCACATAAAGTCAGTGTGGGCAGCCCAACTGTACTGCTGAAAATCTTCTGTGTGGATCCTGCTTCACCAACGCTGAATTTCCAACGGTGTGACCTGATGACTGAAACACACCGAAGAAGATCTTTACTGTCTTCATTAAGGGTATCCCTTGCAGCAAGCCACACCTTTGGAATGAGTCCCAAGGAGTTCTGACATCGGAACAGTCCAGGTGGTTGGAAGCAACAAGCTCAAGAAAGGGGCCTTGGAGCACAGCTAGGCCAAGCTTCTTGGAAGCAATGTCTAGACTGTAGTGTCTAGTGAAAGTGTGGACTGTACTCCAGGTAGCAGCTGCGCAATCCCAGCAACTGACACATTCCTGAAACAGGCAGCAGAAGTGGACACACTCGAGTTGTAGGGCCACGACAGCACCAGGAATTTCCTTACCATCCTTCCTATAACAGAAAGTAATGCAGTTGGCCAACCATTTGGACAGGCACTGCTTTAAAACTGAAATGCCATCTTTCCCAGGGACAAAAGAAACAGACAACTGTGAGGACTTCCTAATGTACTTTGTACGGTGGACATATTACCTGAGTATTCTATGTGCATCTTATCGTGAGAGCAATGCTTCCTTGAATTGGAATGCTCTGGAAAATAAACAGGCAGGTGGATGGATTGATTTAAAGTAAACTCAGACACCACCTCAGGCAGGAACTTAACCCTTAGGCTGCCAACAGAATTAAAACGTATAGGAATTTTGGACTGATAAATCAGTCCACGGCCCTGCAGGGTTAGGACTGGTACACAAAGACTGCCTATCTTTGTGAAAATTCAAATAAGGAGGCTCACGCGAGCCTGAAGCTCAGAAATCCTCTGAGCAGAAGTAATGGCAACTAAAAATAATGCTTTCCTTGACAGAAAGCGTAGCTCACTAGTCGCAGTGGACTCAAACGGAGCCATAGTGAGCTTTTCTAACACAAACATCAGATCTCAAGGTGGGGCTGGATTGCAAATGGATAGGTTCAAATGAAGGATGCCCTCAAAACATATGGGACATATCCAGGTGTGCCACTGTACGGCCATCAACATGCATGTGAAAGGCCGAAAAAGCCAACAGGTGCCCCTTAATGGAAGAGTACTGCAACCCAGCATCAAGTGGAACACAGGTACTCCAGAGTCTGATTCACTGGACAGGTGAAGGGATCCAGATGATGAGAGGCAGCCCACAGAGCAAAGCCTTCCACTTCATGGCATAAGTGACTCTGGTAGAGGGTTTCTAGCAGCCACCAGAACATCAGCCACCTTCAGTGAAACACCAAAACCTCATAATGGCTACTTCTTCAGGAGCCATTCATGAAGCAAGGAGACTTGGAGTCTCAATGGACTACAGTGCCCTTCTCCTGTGACAGCAAGCCGTAGCACTGGGGCAGAAGTACACGGGTTCCACTGCCAGCTGCTGCAGTAAGTAGAACCAGATTTGACAAAGCCAGAAGGAGCTACAAGGATCAAAGGGTTCCTTCCATTAGAAGCTTGACTGGAACCCTCTGAATTAGAGGAAAGGAAGGGAAGGAAGGCATAGAGGAACCTCCTTTCCAAGAGAGGGACAACGGTCTTGCCAGAAAACTCCAGGCCCTGGACTGAGCGAGCAGAAAGCGACAGTTTTGCATTGAGTGGGACGCAAAAGGTCCAGCTCTGGATGACCCCATCTGTCAAACAAGTCCTCTACAACCGAGGTCAGGTGCTCCCACTTGTGCATCCGAGACTGGGAGCAGCTCAGCCTGCCCGACAGGACATTTTGGATGCCTGGGACATAGACGACCAACAGTTCTAGGCTGTGTTCTGAAGCCCAGCACCAGATCCTCATTGCTTTCTGACCTTGAGGATATGAGTGGGTTCCTCCTTGTTTGTTGATGTAGTGGACCACACTGATGTTGTCTGTCTGCACCAGCAGATGGCTCAGGGACAGATGGGTCTGGAAGGCTTGGAGAGCTTCGGAACAGCCTCGCCTCCAGGACACTGATGTGGAGGGTGGCCCACTGCAGATCATGTCCCTTTAGTCTGATGGGGACCCAGATGAGCTCCCCAGCCTAACCTCGAGGTATCTGTGGTGAGAATCTACGGAGGGAAGGAATGAGGAAGGAACCCTTCTTAACAGGTTGCTGGGTTCCATCCACCATAGTAGCACCTTCTTGACCATAGAGGAGACTACAACCTGCTGTTCCAGGTTGTCGGAGCATTGGTCCCACTGGATCCTCAATGTCCACTGGGGAATCTGCATGTGCAGCCTGGCAAAGGTACAGTGACAAAAGCTGCAGCCAGTGGGCCCAGGAGCCTCAATAAGGATCTGGCTGAGACATATCTGCTGTTGTAAAGCAGCTGGCCTAAGTCATCAGGAGGTTCACCCTGTCCTTGGGTAAGAACACCAAGCCCAGAGTTGTGTCCATGACTGCTGCAGTGTACTGGAGGCAGTGGCATAGGGCCAAGACTGACTTGGGCAGATTGTACCCAGATTCCCAGGGCATGGAACAACTGCCTGGAATGCTCTAGGGTCTGGAGCAGTTGCTCCTGGACTGTGCTTTGCGCAGCCAGTTGCCCAGGTAAGGGAACATGTACAGCCTCTCCAGTGGGCTGCTGCTACCACCGCCAAACATTTGGTAAAAACCAGCGGTGCAGAGGTACAAGTCAAATGGCAAGGCTTAGAACTGGCAATACTCCCCCGGAACTGGAACCTGAGGTACTGCCAGTGGACAGCATACATTGTGATATGCAGGTATGCGTTCTGCCTGTTGAGGGAGCATATCTAGTCTCCCTGGTGCAGCCATGGCACCATGCCATGTAGGGCGTCACCATCCTGAATTTCTTATACTGGATGTAGAAATGCAGGTTGCTCAGATCTATGATGGGACATAAATCCTCTGTGGATTCGGGACTAGAAAGAAGTGGTAAGGAACCCCTGTTTCTCTGTTCCTTGGGGACATGCTCTTGGCCCTTTCTGCAGCAACATGTAATGCTCCCCCACAGCACTGGAATGTGGCCTGGAGGGTAGTGTGAGTGAACTGGAGGTACATCTGGAGGCCCTCCAGAAGGCCTAGAGGTGCAGCCTGGTCCTGTAAGCTGCAGGACCTACGCAGCTGTAGAGATCCCCCTTCACTTGTACAGGTGGAGGGAGAAACTACCACCTCAGGCCCTCCCTCTCCACAGGGTTGCTGTGGACTGTTAACTCCACTGGTTCCTTATGCCAACCTAGGCTTGTTGATGCTGGGGCTCTAGTCCCTATTCAGTGTTGCATGGCGCCCTGCTGCCATGTGGGCTTTGCTCTGCACCTCCTGCGCTCAGACTTCACCACACACTGGGTGGTAGTGATGGGAGAGCCTTGCCAGGCCCTTCGACTTAGGGACCTCTGCCTCTGTATCTCCTTCCCCAGCATGAGACTAAAACCAGAAAGCTATTTCCTACTGCTTTCTGGTCAACAGAAATAAATTAAAGTATATACAGTGGTGTACATCTACAGCAAGTTCTTAAAACTGTCAAAACACAGTATCACCATTTAGCATTATTTTATATTTTTTTCTATTATGGATAAAATTGTAAAACATACACAAGTTCAGTAGAATAAAATATTGTGTAAAATAAAACATTGCTAGGAGTCAATTAAGTAATAAGGCATGACCAGGGTTAGATTAACAGTCTGTTAATAACACCTGGGGTGTAATGTGCACGAGGCGAGCCGAAGGCTACTGCCCTGGGGGTGACTGACTGTTAATCTAACCCTGGGACCGCCTTTACTGCTGTTATAAAAATATTCCAAAAGAAAAGTGTTAAAAGTATAGTTTTGAATGTTTTCCTCATTTAGAGGAGATTTTTAATAAACTAGTTCTTCCACCAACAGTTTAAGAATGATAGTTCAAAATCAGAATGCATCATTCCAGTCATTCAGCAGTGTTAAGGAACAGAATGCTGACAGGAAGAATCCATGTGCCATGGTGATCAGGCTATACATGACAATGTAACGTGGATTAATGTAAGGTTATTGGACTCTAACAGCCAATCAGATTGCTGCATTTCTGAGAACCTTTTATATATTTTTATCTTATATGGTGACTAATCCTGTTCCGTGGCCCAAACAAATAGGTGAATTTTATTCCAGCGCAAGACATTTTAGACCTTCCTGCACCCTCAGACATAACATTACTTGCCTTTTAATAATGTAACCCCTAGGTGGCGCTACAGCTGGTTAGCCCTGTGATGAAAAGAAAAGGCATGCACAACCACAATAATTTCTAAGCCAGGTGGCTCAGTTCATGAAGACTAGACAAAACAATGAAATCAGATGACACACTTTGATTGAGCTGCTTTTGCAGGAGCTACCTTGGTGTTTACTCACGCTACCCAGTACAGGACAAAGGATGGACGAAATGGAGACTGCAGGTTGATGACTGGTATGCCAGGAGAAGCAGGGCCCACATGAATCACCGAGGTGTTGTTCCTGTTCGAGGTGTTGAGCAGGGGCTGATCAGGCGAGTCTCGTCTATGATGATTTCTGTGCGAAGTAGCTGGCTGGACCAGTGTGGCAAGGCCCAGGCTGGATCGAACAGTTCGGTTTGAGTCCAGTAGTGCTGAATGCAGCTTCAACAAGCGTGGCACATTTACACAGTGGGGAACCAAACTGTGACCCACTAACAACAAACAGCACATTTATAGTAAAGCATTCACCATACCACAATGCAGGTAGCAGTCCGACTGCAATATCAGTGTCTCTGAGGAAAACCGAATTCTGTAGTAAATGGATGTCCTGACAGGCCGATCGATTCAGCAAATCTTGTCTTCTTCACGCTTAAATCTGGTCACTTTCAGTGGCTTTAACACACCCAAATTCGATGCAGTCCGATAAATTCAACCTCCTCTCGAGGGACAGCAGGCAGACAGGCTTAAACTCAGCCTTTCCACTAATCTCCCACGCGAACTACGCTGAAGCAGCTGCTCAGATCGCTCGAGCTGTTTACTCTCAAGCTCTACCTCCAGACTGACTCACTGCTCGTCGTGCCCATTAATCGGGGCACAACGAAATGGCTCGTAGATGTAGTCCAAAATAAAGCTTCTTTCTCTGCATGCAGGAGAGCTGAAAGCAGGCGGCAGATCAGCCTTCCCGCCAAGTCCCCACGCTATCCCGCTGGGCAGCAGCTCCCGAGCTGGAGCTGCTCACTTTCCAGCTCCAACTCACTTCTGCCTCACTGCTGCAGGCAGCTTGGAAACTTCCTTCGGTCCAAAAGGTTTGATTCGTTGATTTATCTGTCTGTCCAAAGCAAGGGCTCCCTTCCAGGTCTGTTTGGCGTCAAAATGTAAAACTACAATTCCTATAGAAATTTGCTCACACAAGACCCTGGGACAGGCTCCATTTAGAGTCCCCAAGCATTGATTGGTGCTGACTGGCAGTCCAAAACCAAAATGGTGGTGCAATACTGAAAGTCCATGCTGCAAAGAAGGCAGGTTAGACAAACTACCACACTATTGCTACTAAAGCAGATAAACAGTAAACAGTTACAGATTCCAATAAAGCTCCCTCTGCGCTATTAGTGCAATTAGCGATGGCAGAATGGAGCAAAGGCACTGCAGCCCAGGCGGGACTCGAGCCTAGACACACTCGGCCACCACCCAGAATAATTATTCACTGCGATATAGGCAGCTCTCAAAGAGACAGAGCACAGAGGCATTAAGGCACTTTCATATAGCACTTTTAAACGCAAAGACACAAGATAACAGCCTGGCAGTGAGCATTTAGGCAAGCCCAAGGAAGACTTTTGGGAACCACCATTTGTAGAGGTTACACCAACACTGTATGCTGACGTCAGATTTTATTATCTATACCATACAGTGCTGAGTGATTACAGGAATGTGAAACTGACGATTATTGAAACATAATGCCACACCATGTATTATAAATGTAAAGAAAAGATTAAGTGCATGTGCTCTTGTACCTAACTACCTGGTGGAATACCTCTATGAAATCTCAGACATCAAAGACTGCATTCTGAAATAGAGTTTAAGAATGATATATGGTATATGGTACTTACTGCTGCTCCCTGAGGTCCTTGTGGCCCTCTTTCACCTGCAGGACCAAGCCCACCTCGAGCACCCTGTAGTCAAAGTAAGCACACAGCTGGTGAGATAGTTATCATTACCACAGAATGTTTAAAACTAGTTGCTGCATACCTAGTCACAAAATCAAAATGGGTCTTTTATATACAAAATCGTGTTTTATAGATGTTAAAGAGGCGTGAGATAAGACTCTCATAGGAAAGTGCTTGCACCTACCCTTGTGCAAGCAGCATACCCTGAATTGCCATAAAAGCACTAGAAACCACCTGAGCCTTCTAGCTCAGAGTCTAACCATATTACATCCATGGGGGTGGGGAGAGGGTGGAGAGACAGGACAGGAAAGGAGGTGGGTGCAGTCTGAGTCAGGCTTCAAGACATATAATTGCCCATGCACCCACTAAAGAATACTGGAGTAAGTAGAAATGTAGCAAGAAAACCAGGAATCTAACAAATAAAACATTAAATTAAATGGGGGGCTTGTACTGATATTGAGACCCCATTCATGTAAATGTGGCACACTTAAAACTTCTTTGTTACCAGGTACTGGCTAATGAAAATAATATTACTAGCCCTGATCTACTCGTGAATGTGGGATGGGGCTTGTAATACTAATTCTGGTGGGCAGGTTTAATAGAAATCTACCTTTTTAACTCTGTTTATGGCACTCAAGCCAGGCAGGGATGCACCTATTACTCCCCAAACCCACACTGACAATCCCCCAGGTTGCCCAGGTGGGAGGCCTGTGACTACTCCCTCACAGCGGAGCTCCCCAGGAGGGAGGGACCGATGTCAACCTCAGGTCCCATCCGAGACTTATGCTGGCATCGTTACAGCATGAGTACATGTATGTAGCTGGTGCAGCAACTTCATTCTGCACTGATTGTGGATATTTCTATTAGTTGTTCCACCCCAGTGCAGTGGACATGCAGTGACGCCCTGGCACACTGGGAGTCCACCCTTCTACCAATCCCCGCCTGCTTCGGTCCTGGCTCACCCACCCCAGCCACCACTAGGGGTTGGAATATCACTGGCTCCAAAACCCTCCCTCTCCAGGGAGAAAGCAGTCCATCAGATGCTCATGCTCCTCCCCTAGTTGGCCCTCTGACATTTCGAGTTCGCTCCCAAACTCGGGTCCTCGGTGCCATGCGGTAGTGTTAGCTATGCCAGCAGGCTGGCTGCAGTTGGTCTTATAAACTTTTAAACAGTAACTTATAAATTAAACAGACATCCCCACTCAAGAAAAACAGACTTTTGCCTGTGCGTAGCTAGGTGGGCCTCAATTACCTGCTTGCTTAAATGATGGGACTCCTCTCCCATTGCTTTTGCAAGGAGATCTGAATCTGGCAACTTTAATCATCACACATGTGCCACGTCTGCATGCGTGGTGCCCCAATTTTCTTCCCCAAATACAAAATTAATTTAGTGGCTGGTCTGCCAACACAGAGGCCGGGCTCCCAGCCATGATGCCAATGACTCAGGATTGGGAACGAGCCTGGAATGTCAAGCAGACACAGGTAAAAAGACAGACTTCCCACTGGATGCTCTCTCCTCTGGGAGGGAGGAAGGGAGCCAGCATCCACTGCTCTACCACCACCACGGTGACCACCAGCTGTGGTGCAGTTGGAGCTGTAGCAAGGGTGGGGTTGCAGACAGGTTCTGACATGCAGGACGCACCTTGCATGTTCATTCACACACTGAGCCATCTCTCAGCATCCCAAAGGCAGGGGAGAAAATTGGGCACATCCTGAAGTGCAGTAGCATGATGGTGGGCCTCCTGAGCCACCAAGCCGACTGCCAGACTTGTCTGTCTTGCCTGTACTGTGGGAGTATGTCTGTTGGCCCCAAAGGCACCACTACAAAAGGACAAGTCTGTGGCAAGAGGATAGGGTATGCAACAGAGAAGGCAGGATGGAGCTGCGATGTCACCAGGCTGAGCAGGGCTATTCCAGAGAGGAAGAGGAAGACAAAAAGTATACTTACTGAAATATCATCTGTTCCGGCTCTCCTGGATCACCCTACAAAAGTAAGATATATGTTTTGAAAATAATAAGCAAAATACTACACATTGCAGTTGGTTTTACAGATACATTTTAGAACCACGTTAGATCAATCTAGACTAGCTCTCCTTTTATCAGAGTGATGCATTTGGGAAAAATATTCCGTCAAGGTGATGGAATCACACCGTAGCATGAGCTATAGTATGAATTGTATGTATTCTCTCTTGCATACATCAATATAACTGCAGTAAGAAACAAATAGCCGGGTTATGCTAGAGGACTCCATTACACTAAATAATGGAGGCAGTGAAGTCAGGTGTTTTAGAGAGCAGAGCTTTAGATCTAGGCTTTTCCATATATTGTTTTTTGCCAGGCGCACCACAGGTGGCTTCTCAGCCGTCTCTGTCTCCCTCACCTGGCAACTGCCTCCCAGTCCACCAAGTCCCATATCCCCAAGGAATGCTGGCGTGGCAGGAACAGAAAGGGAGGGCGTCCTCCCCACCCAGAGATCCTGCATCCAGATTTGTGGGTCGGTGAACCGGTGACAGCGTGGGGTGAGGACAGGCAGGCAAGGCTTCATATAGCCTGTGACAGCTATTTTTCCATGTTTCTCCCCTGTGGCCCTGCCATGCATCAGGATATGTGTATGTGGAGGCGCACACATGCTGACCCCAGCCCTCCCTTCATGCCCTCAAACTGCCGACACTACCTTTGAGTCTTCACCTGGGGCAGCCAAGGGCTGAGTCACAAGTTCTCCCCACCCCTGGCCCCGGGAGAGAGCTGTCCTTCAATCCTCTCCCTCCTCAGCCGATCCCCAGGTCACCAGCAAGGTGAGAGGTAAGACACATAGTGCCTCAGCCCTCTGTACCACGGGACCTCGACCCAGGTTTGAATCCCACCACCACCACATACCGTAGTCAGTGTGTGAATTTAAACAAGTCACATGAACTCCCAATGCTTAACCCTTGCTCTCACTCTTGCACACATGCTTTTATTCTGTGTACTTAACCCCGAGTTTTGTTTACGTCCCTCAGTCTCCCGCCCTATGCATGTTTAATGACTGATGTCAACTGTTCGTAATTTGTAGAGCACTTTGGGATACAGTGTGTATAAAAGGTATTTTATAACATCATTCTTTCCCTTTAGCGGCCCAGTGGGCGTGGAGGGTTGAGGCAGCGATGCCTTACCTCCTGCCCACGCAGGGCGACCCGTGTTCGTGGTGCGACTGGTCACTGGGGAGGGAGGATCGAGTGTTTGGAGGACAGCTCTCCTCTCCCGGGAGGAGGTGGGGATGGAGTCCACTGCTTGACTGGCCCTAGCAGTGGCAGGGTCCTGGTGCAGCAGACCCACACAAGGGGGGTGGGAGCTGAGCAAGATGCCTGGCATCCCCGCATGACAGAAGCATCTTGTGACTAGGCCACTGGCGTCATTGACGCCTTGGCCCCTGCTCGGGAGCGGACAAAACCGGAGGAGAAAAGAAGCCAACCAGCAGGATGAAGCCGGTCTTCCCGCCACACCAGGCCAGCTAGCGCCTCAACTGGTGAGAGGTGATGCCAGCACATTGCCCGGTGGCAGTGATTGGGGAGGGTGATGGAATGGGGCCAGTCGGACGGGGATAAATAAATAAAAAGTTCTTTCCTTCCTTCCCTAAATAATTATACTCTGCTTAGGTGCCACAGCTCTGAACTGAGCCTCTGTAGGTTAAGTACTATGGTACTGAGTCAATATAGCACTACAGCAACAGAATGGCAATAACCATGCTGTTAAAAGCCTGAACCTATTTACAGTGACAGGGATATAACAGCGGCAGGAATTACCACTGCCCCTGTCACTGTGCACTTTAGCTTGAAAGGCATCAAGTTGCTGTGTGTGTGTGTGTGTGTGTGTGTGCGCTGCTCCCGTGGTGGAATGGCTAGCACAGCAGCACACAGCAGAGCTGGAGACCCTGGGACTGTGGTTTGATTCCCTCAGGTCTTCTGGTGTTGCCTTTTTTTTTTAATGGGAACTTTTTTTCCATGTCTCGAGTTTCTCCATAGCCCCAAAGTCCACATCCCATCAGAGTTGGTTATTTTTAGCCTGGGGCGTGTGGAGGTGAAGCCCATGTCACGGGTGCAGGGGTGGAGCTCCTACAAAACATAGAGGTCCTGTTGTTTGAATGGGGTTTGCGCTGTTTTTGAAGGTAAGTTTTTTCCTGACTTTATTTCAGCACACACTGTTTTGTTTGTGGCATTTATTGCGCTCTGTTTTTGTGTTTAGCGTTATGATCCCTGCCAAGTACCACCACCCTTCAGTTATAATGGGAAATGAGGCCACTGATAAAGGAACGAAACAAAAGGATTTTGAGGTATTTGTGATCGCCTTATTTCTATCTCCTTTATTGCAACACTGCAAAATGGTTATTCCTCTAGCATGGCTAAACTGTGCCGAGCATCTGAGTAATAATTTCCTCCCTTCCCTTTAATGCTCACATGGCCAGATCAAAAGAACTGTGATCTGGCTCCACCTCTTTGCAACTCACATGCATCAAGTCTGCATTTGGACCATTACACGATCCCAGCGGTGCTCATCAGATGTCCATCAGAGACTGTTCTGTTCAGGACCACATCCACATCAACGCCACTCAAATCTTTCAGTGCCAACTTTTAGAACTGGCTACTAGTTACTTGCTACTGCAAAATGTATATATTGGGAACCCTCTGTCATATAATGGAAATCCATCTTTACTATACACCAGCCTGAAACCAGCAGCTGTGAAAGCCTAACTCATTTATCTCTCTCTCTTCTTCCTCACTGTTCCTCTTTCCTCACTCTTCTGCATCCCTCACCCGTCAAGTGAATTTCCCTCTCGTATGCTACTCCCTGCTCCTCAAAACCAGTGCACAACCTAGAAAACAGAGAAACGTTGTTTGGAGGTTATTCTACTGTAGTCTTAACAAAACAGGCCAACAAATCTTCACCAAGTTAGGCACTCACACTGAATTCTTTCAGTTAGCCCAACCCTCCTTTCCAGACCTCTCTGCTCTGCTCTGCTCTGCCCTGCTGGTACCTGCAAACAAAGCTCTCCTCCAAAGGCTCACCATTTGGGCTGCAACAGAGATAATGTCTTATAACGTGTCTGAGATATTAGAGCATATGTGTGTGTGAGTTGGACAGAATCCTAACAAATTAGTTTCTGTATACAGGCCACATTTTGCCTCGTCTTCTCTTCTCTCCTCTCATCTCAGCGGCTTTCCCCATCTGCTTCCTGCTTGTCCCACCAACATAAAACAAGCACTGCATTGGCTGCCTGAGTCACAGTTTAAAGGGATACACTGTTGGACTAGCTGGCACAAACAACACATCATATCTAACTGTCTTCACCTCCAGTAGGAAATTTTAAAAATCAAGTCAAAGCCTATTTTCCTCGGGCTGCTCGTCAGCTGGTAACAACAGGAGATCAAAGGACACCCAAAAATTGTTTGCAATGGTGGCCATGAATTAAGACATGGAGGCTGCTGCCATACTGTTTTGAGTACCACTGTGCTAGCTGAAAGACCCCTTTTTTCCTTTATGATTCACTATATTGTGCTTACCACTGGTATGTCCCCTGTCCAGCTATCTTCTATTGGTCTTCCCTACTTGAGCTGGTAACCCTCCTCTTGAGACCCTAGTGGGGCTTGGTGTGCCCAACCACCTGTGGCTTACCCCAGGGCAGGGCTTCCTCTTTTCTACCTGGCCTCAACATAGTCAGGTGGGAAGGCTCCAGATCGAATGTCAACTGACCACTGGTGCAGACCTTCATGCAGCAGCCAATCAGTCAGAATTTGCCCCTTAAGTCCCACCCCAGTCCAAACTTGCAATAGCCAAGCCATGTTGGGCACTCCTACTACCGCTTAGTTGTGGCTCTAAGGAGCATTGCTTGAGTAACCCATCCTACCAGGAGCAGAATGTCCATGTGGGTGCTTTACTCTCTCCCTGCTGGCCATAGCTCCTGAAGTCCCAAGCTAGGGCATGAATCCAGTTCACCAGTGTGACAGAACGGTCCCCACCGCCAATGCCACGGAGCAAGCCCTGCTGAAAGAAAGACCTTTTACAGAATCCCAAAACAAGGAATTTGTTTCTGAGCTGAAATACAGTAGGTCCTTAAACTGTAATTTCCTGATTTTCAGAAGAAAGTTCTTGTCGAAGTAGAGAGTCTATTTAAACCCCATTGTGTGCTTTTTAACATGATTTTCATGTTCCTGTGGAAAAAATATGACAGTTGGTATCAGCAGGCCTCAGTTCTGAACAATCAAAAACATGCAAGAGATTCCATTCTTTTTTTTCACTTAAGACTGTTGCATGAGAACAGGTTCTTTACTCCTTAAAGAGCAGCTAACGCCATCAGGAGAACTTTAACAAAACATAATATTTAGACACAGTTCAGCTAGTATTTCCTATTAGTTCTGTATTTCTCCTCCCATTATTTATTACTGAGGTCATTTGCATAAAAACAGGATCTTTGCTGCTGAACAGTTCATCTAGTCCTGTTGCCTTCTCCCTACCTGAGGTTATAATGCACTGCCTGTGACATCACACTTACCATGGTAACAGACTGTGATATCACAACACAGGATTATGGCGTGAAGTAAGGAGTCGGTTATAGAGGCAGGTGAACCGTAGGGGTAAAGATCAGGTATTCATGCATATTTCCTCAGCAATAAATAATAATGAGGACAAATCTCTATAATACATATTACATGCAAGCTGAATTGTAATTAAATATTGTGTTTTTCAAAGTTTTATTTCTGGTGTCAGCAGCTCTTAAGACTTCATCTGTTATGCTGCTTTTCCTGCCCTGCAGTCAGAATACTGTGCTTGTGACATTAAAATCAGTTCTGTGACAGGTTGTGATGTCATAAGCAGATGATTATGACTTCACAGCAGGTATATACTATATGAGCACTGCAGAGTAAGTCCAGGGGAGGGTCCCATTTTAATAAAAATCTGGCTTCAGTAATTAAACTTGAGAAGGTTCTGAAATTTAAATTGCTGACAATTTTTGTAATGGACTTCTTCTAATGCCAACTGTGAACTTTCTTCTGTTGAAAACCAGAAAATCTCATAAACATCCATTTTCCAATAGAAAATAAACAAATAAATAACTGGGTGACAGGTATGCAATTTTGCAAGACAGCAGTAGTATAACATGTATTTTTGTAAGCCGGCCGGTGGCGCTGAGTTATGAGGTGCTGGATGCCACACCTGCGTCCGCGCCCGGCCGACCGGGTTTGGGGAATGAGCCGGTCGGCGAAGTCGGCAGTGGAAGGAGAGGATTGAGCGTCCGACGGACAGTTCTTCTCACCCAGAAGAGCTGGTTGGGGTTTGTCCGGCGCACCAGCGGCTCCCAGTGGAGATCGGGCGCTGCAATGCGCAGATAGCACAAATCAAGCGTGGCTGGCGTCGGCAGGGTTGCCGTGATGCTTGACGCCTGGGGTGCCCATGCAAGGGGGAGCTGGGAGAAAGCGGAAAAACCCAGTTCCAGGAGTAGGTGACGGCATCAATCCCCCATGCCCATGACCAGGTCTGATTCTGCCAACCTTCATAGATCCTCCGCCCAGGGCACAAGTCTGCAGCTGGAGTCTATGTGTGTGAGGCGCCAAGATGGAGGCGCAGCCCCACCCTGGAGGGTTAGCTGGGGTGCCAGCTGCAAGGTGGGGCAGGAAGAGGAAGAATGCGGTTGGAGGGACTTCTGGCAGGGCAGGATCAAGATTTGATACCTGAGAGGGCTCCTGGGACCGTGACTGGAGGAAAGAGTTGGAAAAAAAACATGTATTTTTGTATGGGAAAATATCATACTCTGGCTGAAGTCTATTCTCAGATGCATCCTGTATCATACACACTAAACAAATACTACACCACAGAATACAATACAATAGATAAGCATATTGTATTGTGATAAGGCCTAAAAGTTTTATTGCTGAATTACTAAAATAAGAGTCAAAGCTGACCAATCAGTTTTCATCTCCTGTGACTTCTACCTCAAGGTAGAAACCCACTGCAATGATGTGTGCAACCGGCTTCACATTTGTTATGTTAAAAACACAGAACTCTACAGGAAGAAAAAGACCCTCGCCTATCAAGTCTGCCCGGCTCTACCTATCCTGAACCAGTCTACCACAGGTCAGGGTTAGGCTGAGCAGCCTATTAGATGCTCTGCCTCATTTCCTGACTGACCCTCCCCTTCCCCAAGCATATGTCCTCACCATTCACTTATGTCTGCCCTGCACTCATTGAATCTGCGTTAACCACCTATATAGGCAAGCGGTTACTCTTGTCCACCTTCTTCTACTGGAGAAAGCGCTAGTTATATTCCCTAGCATCCTGCTGGCCTTCCCATACGCCTTTCTGCACTGGGCTGTAGTCCTGAGGTTACTGCTTACGATAATCCACAGGTCCCTTTTCTGTGAGGTCTGGTCCACCCTAACGCTCCCCATCCAGTAATCAGTTGTAGCATTCCTTTGCCTTTTTCATTACTCTGCAATTCCTGATATCAAATTTGAGCTGCGGATCCTTGTATACTTTTCCAATCTGTTCTGGTCCCTCTTCATTTTTTAATCCCTCTTAACTGTTCAGTAACTTACTCACACGTCTGGCTAACCTTTTCAATATTTTTATATTTAGACAGGATATCGCCTAATAGCAACAGTGCCTTGCACACTGTCTCTTCTAAGAAATAATAACCAAGAAGCCAGTCATTTCCAAGGGATTAAGGACCATTTGGGAGATGGGTGGCCCAAGGCACAACCTCAGGCAACCTCCCTCCAGCCAGTAGTCAGCCAAAGGAAATGACTAGCTTTGAGGTCGTTAGTACGATTGTAAGTCTAATCACAATCACAGTCTTCTTTCCCCATTTATTTTTAATTTAATTACAGTTCTAAGCAGAGTCGAAGCCATGTGTGCCGACGTGTAAGTTAGCAGCTGTACCGGTCATTTAAAGATGTTAACGAAGCACCCAGTAGCCAATCAGAAGACACACAATATTCACAAATAATTAATCAGACTTACAATGCAAGGTAATAGACCTTGTCATCTGTTAGTTATCTCTGTCTTCAGCTTAGGATATCCAACCCTAACACAGACTATTATCTGGCAGCAGAAGCTGCAAAGGCAAGGACACCATTAAATATGAACTTAAAGAAAAAGAGTGAGAAGACTTTTAAAACAAGAATGTAAGATGCGTATAACTAAAGGTCACTCCTATGGACCTTTTACCACCTCAAGTAAATATTTTGACACCTCTAGAACTCGATATTGTTCGGTTTTGACAGTTTTCTTTTAATAACAGGAGGAGATGCTATAATATTTATGTGAATTATTCTTACTTTGCACTTACCCTGTAGTCGCATATCCACGAAATATGGTTCACCCTTCTGACCTTTGGGACCGTAGGGGCCCTGTATTAAAAATAAAAGAATGAACAGAAACAAGTTAAGTTTTCCATGTCTAATAGGTGTTCCTTTTAGAATGCATAGGAATATATATATATATATTTTTTATGGGGCATGGGGATGTCTTCACCAGCACTGGCACTGCACACTGAAAGTGGAGCTATTTGGGTGCCTAATAGTTAAGGAACAAACCCTTATCCACTGAAGGCCTGAGTCTGGATTTTGCCTCAAGCCTGGGGTGGAATGAATTTGAGAGGTCTATGCAGTTCCTACTGGACAAAAGCCCCTCACAAAACTAAACACCATTTAGCAGAATTGGTAGTCTTTACTCAACAAGGGCTGTATGCAGAACGGAACAAGGAGACTGAATTAGCATCTCATTCTGGAAATGAGGGCCCTCCAGGTCAGTAGCCAAGATAGAGACATGGTAAAGCAATGGGACACAGCTGGTGGTGGTGCATGCAACAACATCAGACTGGAAGAAAGTCACAAGTGGGGTTACCAGGGCTTCATACTAGGAAAGTTAAGTTACTTACTAGTAAAAGTAGGTCTTTGAGAGACTCTCCTCCTTAGAGCTACACCTTTGGAACTGTGAGATCGGCATCAGGACCACTCACAAACTTTAGCCAAGCTGAAACCGCCCACATTGGCATACATTGGTGCTGCCCATATAATATGAGTGGCCCTATAACGCCCTAGTTTCTCACCAGAGAAAAGGCTGAAGTTGTACCATACAGACAGGAATGGGAGACCAAAACCCTTACCAGGCCAGCAGGAGGCGGTGGTTCTGGAAAGAGAAAATCTGTTTTGAAAGGGCGCAGAAAGAAAAAAGACAATGTGTACCATAATGGGTACATCCACCACAGTATGCAACCTGAAATTCAGGAGGAGTAGATGGGAAGGGAGCTGTGGAAAGCCTTGGGAGTCATAAGTGATGGGAATCTGAAACTCCACAGCAATGTGCAGAGTTTATGTGTACTGCTAACCAAATTCTGAACTGCATTAAAAGGGCATGACAAGCCATGAAAGTGATGGGATTTTGCCTCTTTAAGGGCATTGGTAAGGCCACACTTGGGAGTACTGGGCCGCGGGTAATAACGTTGCGGACGATACCACACACACCACAACCACGCAGCAGCAAACAGCGTGAAAACACACAGTGGAGGGGTAAATTAAGGGTAAAAGCCTCTATGCGGAAGCAAAGTACAGACGCCCCCCCCAATACATGGTTATTACACTCTGTTAAGGTAATAAGCTGCACGCTGGAGGTCGCGGCAGAAGGATGGGGCACGCCATGACTACCTGCCATGCATGACACCCTTTTTCCACGGAAGGGCATCTGTGGCAGGGGCTCCAGCCACGCTAGATGGAACCCTGTCATTACCTTCTATGTGCCTCCCACCGCCACATGGGACTGAAGACATCGCGCCAGCACCACCCATCCTGCTACCCCCAGCCCTCGAGCACACTGAAGAGGGCCAAAGTTACATCAATGTCAAGGGGTGAAAAGTTCATCCTTTAAGGGATATGGCTGATCCCTGGAGAACCGGTCATATCTCACAATCCCCATGCATCATGAAGAGTGGGAGCTTCCACTCAGATGGTGGCAAGGCCACCTGACTGGATGCCCACAGTCGGTCGCCATGCTGGATCGCTTCACCCCTGCACAGGTAAGCAGGTGTGGTGGCACCAGTGATGCACTCACCAGGTGCAGGAATGCAGAGCGAGATGCATGCCACTACATGTGCGGAGCTTTGAGCATAACTGAGCTGTGTTCATGAACAGCGGCCAATGTGAAGAAGTATTTTTCACCTAGAGAATGGGGAGTGCTAGATCTTCTAAAGCAGAAGTGAATGTTATTGGGAAAAGTTTGACCTATACTTTTTATTCCATTTTACTGCCACTTACCTCACTACTTGTAGCGTGCTCTTCCTCCACATTCTGAATCTGCTTTATTACTAATTTGAAATAATAAATTAAGCACTCCTTTGACATCTCTCTGTTCAGGTTTTCAACAGTACTGTGAGCTGTTCTTGTAAACCTATTGTACCCTAAGGTCAGGAACAGTGTCTGCTGCAGTCCAGTTCATGTCAGTCACAAGAATACGGGTGTTCCAAAACAGTTTTATGCAAAATAGATTGCCCCAGAATAGCAGTGCATCCGGAAATAACAACAGTACAGTAATGAAAAACATCCCCGCTTGCTCATACTACCCAGGTGCTAACTACTTTCTCCAAAATGGAGAAAGTACTGCAGTTAGCAGCTGGAGTGTGAGCAAGTGGGGGGATTTTTTCATTAGTGTTCCAAAACAACAGAGAATTCTTAAGAAAACCCGGATGAGCGATATTAAAAGGCATGCTTCTTTTCATACATGTATTTCATAAATTTCTTTTATTATTTGAAATGTAAACAAAAAAGTGCCAAAACAAACTCAGAATGGGAAAATTGTATTATAAAGACCCAACATATGGAACAGCGTAAAAATGAATAAAAAAGTATACTGTAGGTCAAATTTTCACTGCTAACATGTAGTGCCACTTTAAAGTCAAGGTGTATCTGTTTTCAAGGGAATGACATTAGTGGACACAGTATTAAGTTCATGGTGGTGGAGGTTGAGGAATGTACTTACAACAGAAAAGAATGCCAGGAGGAACATCCAGATCCAACTTCACAGAGGCTTTCACCACTTGTGGCTTTCCTCTTCACAGTGACAAGGTCCAAAACATGTAAAGGTTCCAGGTCCCTTCAAACGATGGCTGCAACACTTACTCATCACTGTGAATGCTGCAGTTGCCAGGATGTCAGAGGACAAACAGAATGGACCCTTAGTATTTTTTCTTCTTCCAGTTCCTATTTTCCTGTCCAAGTATCAGTGCTGAGGTGCACTAGACAAGTAATCAAACAAAAACTGAGAGGATGGTAATGGGAGCGGGATATCTGAAGTATTGTGGTGATGGCTTACTATACTGTTATTAAACTATAGCTTCTACTCACCAAACATTTCAGCTCGGCTTCATTTTCTTTGACCAGCGGCAGCTGTAGGGCTGCACGGAGATCCTCCCAGCTGCAAGGAAGCAGGCCAGGGCCACTGGGAGCAGTGGGCAGCAAATCCTACCGGCTGCAAGGAAAGCGGGCCAGGCCAGCAGGAGCACCAAGCAGCGGATCCTTCCTGGCCAAAGGGAGCGGCCAGGCCGGAGAGAGCACCAAGAGAGGAAGAGCCAATCGGGCAATGGCGCAGGATTTTCAATTTTGGGAAGGCCACGACAGGCTGCACCGATTCGAGAGGAGCTGCAGTAACTGTGACTTGAGGAGATTATTTGCACCAATAAGCTGAGGGGGCGCGCACCAATCTGGGCCAGGGTGTGGGCTTTAAAGGTGGCCTGGTTAATCAGTGGTAGACCAGTGGCAGCTGATGGGGCTGGAAGGAGATCCTCCCACCCTCAAGGAAGTGGGCCAGGGCCAGTGGGAGCACCGAGCAGCAGATCCTTCCCGGCTGCAAGGGAGCAGGCCGGGGCGGAGACAGCCAAGGAGAGGAAGAACCAATCAGGTGACAGCGCGGATTTTCGATTTTGGGAAGGCTGCGACTGGTCGCACAGACTTGGAGAGAAGCTGCAGTGACTGTGACTTGAGAGATTATTTGTGTCCCCCACCGGCCCCAACCTCTATTAAATGGTCACAGAGGAGAAGCTAGCTAAGGGCTATGGCCTGGGCTCAGGAAGGAGGAGAACTCTGGAAGTGGGGTTGCCTGCTTTGGTACAGCCTGTGTTGGGGAGGGTTTTAGGGCCATTATTCTTGCTCTTCTGTGGGTTGTTTGGAGAATTTTTCTAGCATTCCCTGGAGGGACATTCTTGGGTTTATGGAGGGCTTTGAACATACTTTGGAGGGTATTCTTAAATAGGTAGCTGGCACAGTGGGCATTGGTGGGGGGCACAAAAGCACTCTGGCAGAGACTAGGACACTTTAGGAATAATGGATGGGCAACCGACCTGAAGGAAGCGATATGAGTGGGGACTGGTAGGGGCATGGTCCGCGAGGTCATGAGGGCCAGCATCTTTGGAAGGTGGTGAGGTGTGTGGGGTGTGGGTCGGCCATGGTACTAGCCCTGACGTGAAGAATTGCATGGTGTGCCAACAGTTGGCTCAACTCAGGAGGAGGTTAACTGGTTAAGGTGGACATTCAGTATGGCGGGGGTGAAAAGATGGTGACCCTGCTGTGGGGGTGGATGGAAGGAGAAAATGGTGAAGTGGTGGTAGGTCAGGGGCAGTTCCCAAAAGGGAAGGAGCCACCAGGAGAAAAGCAGCGCATGGGACTGCGCTACCAAAAGGGAGTGGTAGGGTGGACCCTACAGGAAGGAGGAACCCTGTGGGCATGGGGGTGGTGGCCCTGGGCGAATTAGGGACCAGGGACCTGGGGTGGCTGGGAGACCAGGGTCGGGCATAAGCAAAGGAGGGCTGATGGGAGGGGCCAGCAGGTGGGGTCAAGACATTATGTGTAGAGCATGACAATAGATTTTCACCCTGGGGCAGTCAAATGAGGAGGAGGGTTGTTTTCTGGGACAGAGGAGGTTCGAGAGGGACAGGTGAACTGGAAATAGTAGATAGCTCAGCAGACAGGAGCAGGGAATTACTCCCAGCACAGGGACTCAGCCGGGGTCACAGGTGCGGAGGATATCAGAAGACTGTTAGGAAGGTGGGGAGAGCTGCGAGTTGGCACATCAGGGCTAAGGGATTAGATGGGGACAGAAAGAAGGGGAGCCTGGGGGCTGGGAAGGGTGGTGGGGACCAAGTGGGGATGAGAGGAAGTATGAGGTGGCGAGGAAATAGAGGTTGGTGGAGAGAGGGGGTGGCAAGGAGGAGGGTGGGGTAGGGGCTAATGCATGCCCCAGTAGGGCAGGGGTCCCTTGTTGCTGGGGCAACACACAGATGGACCGGCTGCCACAGTGGTAAGGGAAGTGGCTCAGGAGGTCAGGTCTGTGAGGAGAAAGAGGAGACAGGGCAGAAAGCAGCATGCAGGTGAGGGAGGAGATGGAATTGCTGACGGGGTGGGGGGACGGGCAGCAGCTGGGGTAGGAGTGGGTCTGGGAGAAGGGAGGTGGTAAGAGTGCTCCTCTTGGGCAACTCCATGATTGGGGATCAGACGGGGAGGAGACAACCAGTGGTGTCAGCAGCAAGAGTATACAGTATCTGGCATGATGGTGCACGAGGCCAAGCATCTGGTCTATGCTCTGGCAAAAGGTGTGGGGAACCTCTGATATATTAGTGCACCTGGGTACAAATGATACAGAGGGATCAGTGTGATAGAGATCCAGGTTAGGTTCTGGAAACTAGCTAGGGTATGTCAGGATGTTGGGTGCTCAATCTCCTTCTCAGAGATCCTACTGGTACCTAGGCCCAGTGTGGGGCATAAGCAGTAGATAAGGGAAGTAAATGTATGGCTGGGTAAATGGTGTGAGGCCAAGAGGTATGGGTGGGTGGGGACTGGGGTGCAACCTAGGAGGACAAGGAACTGTATGCAAGGCTCCACCTCAGCTCGGGGGAAAGAGGTCTTGAAGCATAGATTGGCGGGTTTCATTCAATCTAGGTGGGGTTTAAACCTGTGAGTGGGAGAGGTTGGGGCTCCCTGGCAGGCCCAAACAGGACAGCCCTGGCCTCCTCCCCAAAGTAGGGGGTGGTGTACAGAACAGAGCACAGCACATTGGAGGCCCTTAGTGCGAGGGATGGAGGGGTAAGAGGACACGATGGAGGGTGGTCCTGATTAATGCCAGGAGCATGGGAAAAAAGATGCCCGGCTACAGGCTCTGCTGCTGGAGGAGGTGTGGATGTGGCAGCTGTCACTGAAACTTGGGCCACCCGGGCATGATTGGGACCTAAACTTAGTTGGATACACCACGTTCAGAAGGGATAGGGTGGTGGGTAGGGGAGTGGTATGGCTTTTATCTTTAAGGATGGCATAGGGGTATGCAAAGGTTGAGGGCGGGGGTGGGGTGGGTGGAGACTCTATGGGTCATCCTGCAGGCTCGGGAGGCAGAAGGGTGAAGTTGGGGGTGGTATATAGGCTACCTGGGCAGGGAAGAACTGGAAGAAGGCCAGATGGTGAACCTTAGGGACCACTGTGGCCTGGGAGAGACAATCTGTAGTGCTGGGGAACTGAATATGCCAGGAGTAGACTGGGGTACTACAGTGTCCTCAGTAAGGCAGAAAGCAGCGTGCTGCTGAATGTCTTTCAGGATGCATTTGGCCCAGCTATTAACTGACCCAGTGAGGTAGGGTCGAGTCCTGGATGTGGTCCTGTCAGAGCTCATCAGGGACCTTATGGATGGGGACCCACTGGCAGGAGTGATCATGCCACAGTCTGGTTTCCCTAGACTGGGGTGGGGGAGTAGATCACTTAAAGATGAAGGTAGTTGACTTTAGGGGAGTTTTGAGGGTGTGGAGTGAATCTTTAGGGGCTACCTTGATGGGATAAGGAAGGGTATAGACACTGAGAGCGGTGGGAGGTTATTAAAAGGGGCTCCTGGAAGCTACCAAGGCCTGCACAAAGGAGTGACGGAAGTGGGCAGAGCAAGGAAGCCAAGCTGTAGACTAAGCAAGTCCAGGATACAGTGATGATAAAAGGCTGCTTATAGCAGATACAGACATTCTTGTGGGATTATAGACAAGACGGAGTATGATTTGATAGTCTTGAAGGTCACCAGGGTGGCGAGGTTGGCTAAGGCAGAAGCAGAGCGGAGGTTGGCTCAGGGATTAGAAGGGTGAAAAGGGTTCTTCAGGCATATCAAAAAGAAGAAAAGGAAGTGGGCAGATTGGGAGGCTAAGGTCAGGAGTGGGTGGGTGGGGAGGCAGGGAGCAGACAGAGGTACTAAATGACTTCTTTGCCTCGGTCTTCACTGAGGGGATGGGGGTGGCACTGCACGGAGAGGAAGTGAGGGACTGGTAGATGGGAGGGGGCATGGATCTTGAGATCCCTGCAGGGAGGGTGAGGATGCCCTCAAGGCCCTAGAGTGGAGAAGACACTGGGCCCAGCTGGTATCCATCCCAGGGTGTTTAGGGAGTTGGCTGATACCCTGGCTGCAGCTCTGGCGGACCTCTACAACTCCTCCCTCCAATCTGGTTGGGTGCCGTGGGACTGGAGGATGGCCCATATCATGCCAATACACAATGGCGGCTCGCAAGAGGAGCTAGGTAATTACAGGCCAGAAAGCCTGATGTCGGTGGTGGGCAGAGAGTGATGGAGGTCATCTAAAGAGAGGCTGGAGGGGTTTCGGAGGGCACAGGGACACCTGGCAGGGACACCTGGATGATCACCAGCATGGCTTTGTTAAGGGCAGATCAGGTCAGACCGACCTGGTGGAGTTCTGTGATTGGGTGATGAGGGCACTGGATCTGGGCAGGCCAGTGGATGTCCTCTTTCTAGACTTCAGCAGGGTGTTTGACTCGTGCCACATCCCGGGCTGCTGGAGATGCTGGGGAAATGGGGTGGGGATACAGATGGTCAGGAGGATAGAGAATTGGTTATCAGGTCATTTTCAGAAGGTGATGATTGGTGGGGTGGTCTTGTCTCCCAAGAGAGTCATGTGGGTCCCACAGGGATCGGTGCTGGGCCCACTCCTGTTTTATGCATATATCTCAGATATTGGTAGGGGTATCAGGAGTGAGATGAGCCTATCTGTTGACAACTCAAAGCTGGGGCGGTGGTGGATTAGATGGAGGAGGCTGGCCCTCCAGGAGGACCTGGAGACTCTGGAGGGGTGATACGTGCACCTGAAGCTGAAGTTTAATACTGGTAAGTGCAGAGTTCTACACTGGGGGCCAGAAACCCAGCTCGTGTCTACACCTTGGGCGGGTGACACTGCAGGTTTCAGGGGAAGAAGGACCTTGGGGTGGCGATGGATGCCAAAATTATCAACTCAGAGCAGTGTAGAGGGCTGCAGCCCAAGCTAATAAAATGCTGGGTGCACAGCCAGGGGATAACCTCAAGGAGCCGAGGTACTCCTCCGCAGTACAATTGTCTGGTTAGACCACACCTTGAGTACTGTGTGCAGTTTGGCATCCTTACTTAAAAAGGAAACTGCTCTTCTGGAGATGGTCCAGAGGCGGGCGACCAAGATGATACAGGGCCTTGGGGATAAGCCCTATGGGGAGAGACTCGAGGAGCTTAACCTGTACTCTCTGGACGAGAGGAGGGACAGAGGACATGATCGAGGTCTTCAAATACCTCAAGGGGATAAACAGGGTAAGCTGGGATGGGGTGCTTCAGCTGAGGGAAGGGGAACACCAGGGGACACTAGATGAGGCTGGTCGGTGGAAGACTAAGGAGAGACAAGGAGACGATACTTCACTGAGAAGGTGGTAGAATCATGGAATCGCTGCCCAGGGAGCTGGTGGCTGTTGAAACTGTGGTGGGATTCAAGAAAGGTTAGGACAGGTATGGTGGAGGGTGCATCTCAGTACCCAGCCGGGGAAGGGAGGGAGGCTGTGATGGGCACTGATCCCCGAGCAGACTCAGTAGACTAGAAGACCTACTTTGTTGGCTTCTTAGCATGTTAGTATGCCAGTTCCTTTTTAAATTAGAGAGGAATGGCTCCATTATATCATACCTACTGTAACTGAGGGAAACTGGGTAACAGCTGGTCCTCATTTAAGTTAGAGAGGCTAACCAGGCACTGTTCCCCTTCCTTTCTTTTTCCCATTCCTTACATGATTTTTAGTGATTCTTTTCCCCTTTTTGTGTTCTTTCCTGTTTAAGTTAGAAAGGTACAGAGGCTGAATAACCAAACCTGAACTACTGTTAACACATTAGCCTTGTTTGAGTTAGATGGGCTTTTTCTGGGACTTAGCTGTGCAAGTATGATTCCAGGTGAGCGCTGCTTAGCTACATGCTTTTCAATTATGTGATCTGTCATTTAGTTTGGCGCTATTTCCCTTTTTTCAGATATTTTAATGTCAGGTTTTAGGGTCCCCCGAGTTTTTTGCCTTCTCTCTTCACTCCCCCAGGTTGGAGGGCAGTCATTTTCACTCAAAGGAGGGCCTGGTTTTGGATAACCCAAATGTTAGCATATTGGATGCTGTATACTGTTATGTGTGGTTGCTACATCCCCTGCAGTTTGTGTTCTTTTACCCTTTTCCGACTCCGATAGTCTTTTTGTTTTAGATTTTAGCCAGCTGGGATTTAGCAGGTTAGGCTCTGCCCTTCTTAAACGATTTTAAGCCCTATACCTGGGGACAGGGTGACGTTGCATATTGCTTCTTTATAGTCTTCCTTCACTTGAAGTTTCAATACAATGTATACAGCCCACCTGTTCTTTACTTTTCTTTTTCCTGGGGCCCACCAGGATGTCTGGAGGAGGGCGTGAGCCTTGGGACATACCTATATTAAGACCACTGCCAATCATTTGTTTCTTCCTCCCCAAGAGTGTTTTATATTTCTTCCTACTTTGTCTATTATGTTGGGACACACAGGTCCTACTGGAGGCCCAGACATGCTTTGGTTCTGGCATTTCTCCTGTCAAGTGGGCCTCTCGAGGTGGAATCCCATTTTGGACCTCAGGAACAGCAGCTGCCCCCAAGTTTGGGAGTCTTTTTGTATGTAGTTCTGCCCTGTTGGCAGTTAGCAAAAGTTTTTAACTTGTTAGCGACTTTAGAGTTTTGGGGGTCACTTATTTGGGTACCAGGTTTTCTTATTGTTTATTATCTGTATTATTTTTTTGTGTAATTCAGTCTCCAATATGGGATACTACAGTTTTTTGCCTTCTGTCATATAAAAATTACACAGAGACAACTCTTTACTTTGAACAGGTACTTTAGTCTTACAAATATTTGATACGTATTATGATGATCCATTATACTGAAGGTTTCTGGTGGGCTGCCTCTGGGGTGCCTCTGCTCTGCCATCCTGCTGTGCTGGGTCCTTCGGGATGGGTGTGGGAAGGGTCTTGGGTCGGTCCCACTTCTGTATTTTGTTGGCGTGTGTGTGTGTGTGGGGTGGGAGGAGTCTTTCCAGCACAAGGCCTTTGCAGTAATCCATTTTTCTTCCCTATCCCATTATGTTAGTAACCGGTTAATATTTTTTCCCAAAATATTAATGTGATGAATAATCCCATAAAGAGGGACAGAACTGTGCAATACCTTAAGAAAAATCCAGTGGCTCTATATTACCTTCAAGAAACACATGTATCTGCTACAGCACACCATGTTGCAGTGGGGTGGCAGATGCCATTTGCATACCTCATCTTGCCACACCAGGAAGAAGCAAGGGGTTGCTATTTTTTTTCTCCTCCCAGCCTGCCACCTCCGACCCTTCAGGAGGACAATTGGACATCCCACTGCCTGAACCCTACCCATACAGACCACCAGACCCCATGGAGTCAGGATTACCGGCGGGACGTAGGTGAGGATCAAACTCACATTTACGCTTCGGCCGGTCTGTGGTCTGCTGGGCGGGCACAGGCAAATCGTGGGCACGGCCACAGTCTCCCATCTTCCGGCTGAGCGGAAGGCTTGTTTCGCGTTTTCCCTCCCGAGCAGCCAACGGCCTCCCCTGGCGTCGCCAGCGCGCAGCGCGGCGTCCGTGCTGCTCAAAGACCAGTCATCCCTAGTGGGGCTTGCAGTTCCTCGAGCCTCCGGCTCGAGGTCATGCAATGTCGGGCATCGGCGAATCCCTCCCGGAGAAGGCGAGCTGTTGTTGGGCGCTCAAGCCTGTCTCCCCCAACCGACCACCCGGCGACCCGAGTCCGCCCCGAACCCGGGTCGCGGCGTGATGCGAGGTGTGGCGCTCCAGCGCCTCAACCTCAGCGCCACTGGCCGGTAAGGGTTGCTATTTTGACCCCTTAAGTGACCCCCGATTGTAAAAAGACATATGTTGATTCCAAAGGTAGATATGTGATTCTCCAAGGGACATTGTTCCAACAAGAGGTTACCCTAGCCAGTGTTTATTTTCTACCTAATGTAGCAACTCCAGGGTTGCGTATTTCCTAGGCATTCTATTGGACCATCTCCAAGGCATGTTATTAATGGGAGATGATTTGAATTTGACCTTGTCCATCGATCATGATACATTTAACTCTAGTAAACACCGCTCTTCCATGGCACAACAATTTTTCCTTACAAATACTGCCCACTTGGATATAATAGACATATGGCATCACATTTTTCCTCACAGAGTGCCTATATCCTCCCCACCATCCCCCAATATCATAGTTATTCAAGAACTGATTATTTTTTCACTACACACGAACATTTCTCCCTGGTACAAAATCTGTCTTACAGGCTCAAACAATTTCTGACCACCATTCACTACTTCTTAAGATTAACTTGGGAAAGAACCTTCCCGTACAGTCTGGCATTTGAACAACTCATTATTGCATGATGAACATCTTGTTGAGCTTATCAATAATCATATACAGCAAATCATGGCAAACATGACAACCCATCAGTTACAGCTTCCACTCTGTGGGATACTTTAAAGGTTGTGTCATGGGGACGTTATTTCTATTAAATTACAAAAGCGCCAGACGAAGTGGAAATGTCAAAACACTAACGGACCAATTACAATCTTTACATGCCCTTTACAGGGAAGGTGGTTCACTACTTTTCCAGATTAACTTGGTAAAATGTTACCATCAATTGATAATGGATTATAAGGTTTAACAGGCCCTAGGATAACTTTACATGACACATCATACGGTGGGGGGCTAAAGACTGTCATATGTTGGTCCGGTGAAGCCTCAGGCGCAATGCCAAGCAGTGCACATTCTGCAGCTTCAGGACCCCAATACAGGACATATGACACATGAGAATTCTAAAATTCAACACATTTTTAAAACTATTATGTGGACCTATACAGTATCTCCACTTCAGCTAATACAGAAGCTATTTGGCACTTTTTAAGTACTCTTCCCTTCGTAAACTGATGGCGCTCAATGGGAGTGTCTTACAACTCCTACTACTAATTAATAACATCTCACCCATTTAAAATCTTTGAAATCAAGAAAATGTCCTGGCCCTGATGGTTACACCAATGAGTGGTACAAAATCTTTCTGATTCTCTTTGTCCTATTTACTTTGTGTTTTTCATGCAGTCACAGAGGCAGAAGCCACTCCACCTTCTTGGCTTGTTGCCACTATTAGCCCTGTTCCTAAAATGGGCAGGACCCTTCTAACCCCTTGTCCTATAGGCCCGTTTCAGTTTTAAATACAGATTATAAACTGTACATGGGCATTTGGGCCAAACGACTAGAAAGAATTCTCCCAACCATTATTCTCCTGATCAAGACGGATTTATTTGTCAATGACACACTCTAGATTTATTTATTTATTTTATATATATTTTAAAGGTATTTTTGATTTTTCCTCTCCCCAAAGCCACGATGTGCCATGCTTGTGCACGCATGGAGGTGCATTCACGCCAGGATCTGGTGGCCCCTTCCGCCTCTCCCCAAACCTTCATGCCCCACTCCAGACACCAACGCTGCCCACCAGACCTCCACCCAGGGAGTGGGACTATGGTGGAGCAGGCATCCACCTCCCTTTGGAGGGAAGAGCCACAGCTGGATCCCGCTCCAACCCTGCCCCCGGGCGGCTCCTCGGTGATCCAAGTTTGTTCCAAACCAGGGTCACCGGCATAGCGTGAGATAAGGCGCCAATGCCTCAGCCTCTGCGCGAAACTATACACCGCAGAAGCACACAGTTCCTTCTCTTCACTGCCACAACTGATCTGATTTTTCCAGTCACAGAGCAAGGCAGTTCCTATAGCTCCACGCTATTCTGTTAGCTGATTCAGCTGTCACTCACAATAAGACTCACTCTGTTGGTAGAAAAGGAGTCAAGGTCAAACTACATTTCCCAGAGTCACTGACCATACAGTACATAGGTGGCTGGCTCCACAATGAGCGTCCAAGTTCTGATTTGCTAGCAGCAGGCTCCATTTTAAAGGTCCCCACATTGATTGGTCCAGTTCAGCAGTTCAAAACCAGAATGGAGGGCTAGGCAAAAACAGTTCAGACTGCAAAGAAAAGCAGGTTAGACAAACTGTATTTTCATTATTACTCCTAAACAATTCCTGGCAGATTGTTACACCTTTTGAAAGAGCTCCCACTGCGCGATTAGCAACCGCAGAAGCGGAGGCAGTTGACAGCAGCCCGGCGGAACTCGGGCACTGAAACACACAATTCCCCTTCTAACTTAATTATGTCTGCAAAGCAGACAGCTCTTAAAGAGACAGTACATGGAGGCTCAAATAGCACTCACTTGGAACCACATTTAAACAGCTCAGGCCTTGAATACCACCCAGACTTGGAGCATTCAGGCAAGCTCCTGGAAGACTTTAGAACCCCCATTTGCAGGGGTTGCAAAAAGTTAAAAGCAGTCATATTTCGGGCAATTATTGCATTTATTTTTCAGATGTAATTTTTCCTCCTGTAGTAGTCATGGAGCAGCTTATCAGCCCTGTGCCTGCATGGACCCCAGACCCAACGAACACCTCCTGAGACTCACCTAGTCTTGGGATTCCCCATGGAATTTCCCTGTGATGGAGCTGGAAGAGGGCCACCCAGTATAAGTATCCAGATCAGACCAGGGCCCCGGCATAACACGGAGTTGGGGACAGGCAGGCAGGGCTTCATGAAACCCCAACACCAGTTTTCTGCTTTTCTTAACAAGCCTGCCACAGGATCTCAATGTGTGTATGGAGGCAAACATGCATGACACACCTGCTTCCCTCCCTTTGTGCCACCTGAGGCTGCACTACCAGCAGGCCTCGACCTGGTGGCAGTCTAGGGCTAGGCCAACAACATTCTCCCAGGAGAGGAAAGCTGTCCTCAAATACTTACCTCATACTTGAAAGAGGCATTAAGGGAATGGGACAGGAATCAGGAGTTGAGGAACAGTGGGCAGTATTTAAAATGGGGATTACAAGAACAACAGAATTATGCATTAAGCAGGTTAGCAAGAGGAAAAGGAAGAGGAGACCATTGTGGTTTTCCAAAGAGGTAGCAAAGAAAGTGAAAGCCAAAAGATTGCATTCAGGCAATACAAAAGACACAGGCACAAGGGGATAGGGAAAGTACCAGGAGAAGCAAAGGAGGCAGGGAGGTCAGTAAGGAAGCCAAAGCTCAGACAGAAGAACACATTGCAAAATCAGTGGGTAGAGGGAAAAACCTTTACAGGTACATAAGTGAAAAAGAAAGACAAAGGGAGGGATAGTGAGACTGAAGGGGAGGATGGGGTGCGTGAAGGATGACAACAGTAAAACTGACATATTGAACAGGTATTTCTGCTCAGTCTTTACTGAGGAAGAGGAGGTAATGGGTCTGAAGGGAGTACAAGGGCTGAGAATGGTGCAGACATGGACACAAGTCCCTTTACACGAAAAGGGTCCTGAAGGAACTGGAAGTAATAAGAGTTGATAAAGCAATGGGGCCAGATGGGTGCACCCGAGGGTCCTTAAAGAACTAAGAGAGGTGGTGGCTGAACCTCTGGCTATCCTGTTTTTTTTTTTTATTTAGTTGTTTAACCAGGTATAGCACACTAAGCTGAAAGCTTTTTACAGGAGCGACCTGGGAGCACAAGGAGGTTAAGTGACTTGCTCAGGGTCACACAGTATGCAAGTGGAAGCTGTGGGATTCAAACCCAGGTCTGGTCTGCTGGATGTCACCAGATTTGCAGCTCAGAGCCTTAGACCACTGCACTATACTGCCTCCCTGTTTAGCCAATCACTGGAAACAGGGAGGTACCCAAAGACTGGAGGACAGCAGATGTAGTCCCTTATACAAAAGCGGGAACAAAGAGGAAGCAGGGAACTACAGACCAGTCAGCCTCACCTCGGTAGTGGGAAGATCATGGAAGCACTACTGAAGGAGAGATTGGTGGAACATCTGGTTGTCAAAGGACTACAGGACCCAAGGCAGCATGGTTTCACCAGGGGAGGTCATGTCAGACCAACCTCGTTGAATTTTTGACTGGGTGACTAGGGAGGTGGATCAGGGAGGGCAGTGGACATGGCCTATCTGGACTTCAGCAAGGCCTTTGACACTGTGCCACATAGAAGACTACTACACAAACTGGGGAATATGGGTGTAGGCAGGACAGTAGTGTGGTGGGTAGATAACTGGCTGGGTGGCAGGACACAGAGGATGGTGGTAAATGGCTGTCACCCACAGAGGGAAGAGTGACCAGTGGGGTACCACAGGGATCAGTGCTGGGACCGGTCCTATTCAACATCTTCATCAGTGACATTGCTAGGACCTAGAAGGCAGAATTTCACTGTTCGCTGATGACACAAAGCTCTGTAACAGAGTAGACACACCAGAGGGTGTAGACAGAATGAGAAGGGACCTGCAGAAACTTGAAGAACGGTCAGGGTTTGGCAGTTGAAATTCAATGCAAAGAAGTGCAAGATAATGCATATGGGGCACAAAACCCTGGCACAATATATCATTTGGGGGTGAGGATATAGCATGCACCAAACAGGAAAGGGATCTTGGGGTTATCATCTCTGATGACCTCAAGGTAGGAAACAGTGTGACAAGGCAGCAGGTAAAGCAAATAGGATGCTGGGATGTATAGGCAGGGGCATCACCAGCAGGAAAGGGAGGTCATAATTCCGCTATACAAGACACTAGTGAGGCCCCACCTGGAGTACAGTGTACAGTTCTGGAGACCATACCACGTAAGGACATAGACAGGGTAGAGAAGGTTCAGAGGAGGGCAACAAAGATGGTGCATGGATTGCATCACAAGTCCTATGAAGACAGGTTGAGGGAACTGAACATGTACCCCTGGAGGAGAGGAGGAGAGAGATATGATAGAGACATACAAGTATCTCACAGGGAGGAACAGGGTGCAGGAATACACTATTTTAAGTGAAAAGATGTACCAGGACTAGAGGGCATGGGATGAAGTTGAGGGAGGACGATTCAGAGGAAACATGAGGAAGAATTTCTTCACAGAACAGGTGGTGGACAAGTGGAACACCCTGCCAGAGGAAGTGGTGGGGGCTGAAACAATCACGGGATTTAGAATGCATGAGATAGACATAAAGGAATTCTGGAGGTCAGGTGTAAGGGCAACAGACTTCTAGAAAACATAAACTGAACACAAGCTCAAATGGGCAGACTGGGTGGGCCATAGGCCCTTATCTGCCGACACTGTCTATGTATCTATGTATCTATGTATAAATGCTTGATCATCTCCACACTAAGAGACCCAACAACCTAGAGCCCGTTCCCAAGCCGGGTCACTGGAGTGGCAGGAGGTAAGCTACCCGGCACTTAGCCTCCACACCACTAGGAAGGCTTTCATTGCATTTTTCTTTCTTTTTTTATTTAACTTTTATTTTCAAAGTAGGTACAAATACAGGTTATAACAGAACAGAGACAGAACCTTTACAACATGGGTTTAAAAGCAGATCATTTCACACACAGTCATGCTCAGTGGAGTTTGTAATAATAAAACAAATGTTCTCTTCCTTGTAAAGGCAGACTAGACTCAGTTAACTTATCATTATAAGTTGAGGAGCACACCCTCATTACTAGGATGGTTCTAATGTCCAACTAAAGCGTATAAGTTGCTTCTGTCTGGTGGGCTCTGCTGAAAGAGAAATTGCAGTGCTGATGGCATCCTAGTTTATATAAATGAATTTCCTTACTAGGAAGAGTGGCCATGTACACTTTCATAGGCCATTAATAATAGAATGAGGAAGAAATGTAGAACAGGGTAGTTAGGAAAAGAAAGGTAGGTAAGGAGAGGGAAAGAGACACTTAATTGATAGTAAAAAGCCAGTGTTTTAGTTCACTGAGGGAGTTCCAGTAGGGTGTTTAATATTATCATCGTTCCTTTTTTCCAAGTTAAGTGCATCCATCTGTTAAGGTACAAAATCAGGGTGGTGTTCTAGCTGATATAAAACCCATTTTCTCCACTTAATCTCAAATGTCGTAACACGATTCGACAGCCTGGCAGAGAGCCGTCTAAGGAGTAAATCTCAATGGTGAGGATGCGCCAGTCCTCCCGAGTAGGTATTCTTGTGGCGCTACAGCCTGGTGAGGGCTTTCTTAGCTGCTAATAAAAGAAGTGTGACCTGCCTGTGTGTGTCTTTATGTAAGTTATACCCTCACGGGGTGTAGCAGTAAGACAGGAGTAAGGAGATCTGCACAATCATAGATTGCTACTACTTCTTTGAGAATTTCCTACCAATACTGGGTGATCATCCCACAGGGCCATAAGATATGTGCATGGTATGCAGGAGAAAACCACAGCCTCGCCAACACTTCCCAAGCATGGGCCAGCATACTTAGCTACTATGGCTGAGGCGGAAAACGATTCTGCTCTTCCATGCATGTGCCTTCCAGTATGTGGGCTCTGTCAACTCTGCATGCAGGTAAGGCTGATGCATCCCAGTTAGATGGGGAATCGTGCAGTTCAACTCCTGTGACCATTTACCCGCATTGTTTCCATGGAGTCTGCTGGCTCTGCCCTAAGGGCCTTATATATTAAGCTAATTAGGTGCTCTGGGGTACCACCTTCCACTGGGATTGTATGAGTGTAACCATATGTGGAGGCCTCCCTGCTATGAGTGCTAAGGGCTCCTCATGTGGCTGCAAATATGACTTCCACTGCAGAAACTTATTCCATTTTGGGTAAGTGGTAAGTTGTTTGTAGCAACACAAATGAGTGCAATCCAGTGGGTCCAACCAGTTGATAGGCGTACCTAAGATTATACTGATGCCATTTAACAAGGGTTTTATCCAATCTTTAGGGGGTAAAGCAGTGGCACTTACCAATTCTCCGAAAAATAATTTGTCTACTGGGGTTAAATATTTATGTAATAGATGTAACCACTGACGAAAGGGCTCTGCAGTGTACTGGGAATTTAGTGAGCCATAAGTAGTGCGGTGGGTGTTCAAAAGGTAAGACGGTAAATCAAATAAGTCACTGAGGGTCATCTCAACCAACTTCCAGTGCACCTTGTACGTTGGGTTGCAGCCAACACAGAAGCTGCTCATAGCTGAGAGGCCAGGTGTACTGATGCATGTTTGGTAAATTAGGACCTCCCTTGTCCCTGGTAGTTGGAGGACTGAACAGCTCAGTCTTGGGTGTTTTCCTGCCACACAAACCAAGTAATTAATCTATCCCATGCTTGGAAGTAAACTTTGCTGGGCATGACCAGGAGAGTTTGAAAGAAAAAAAAGGTTGAGGTAAGATGTTCTGCTGAATAGATTCAACCCTGCTCAGGAGTCTAAAAGGTAATGAACCATCTTGAAAGGTCTTCTGTGATTTGTTGTGCAAGGGGCTCATACATCAACAATTCTACATGGATAAGGTTTTAGTTAATTTTATTTCTAAGTAGCGCATTGTTGTCTTATGACATTTACATGGGAATTTATGTTTTAATGGGGGGTGTAGTTATAGAGGAGGACCTCAGTTTTTTGTTCATTAATTTTATAGCCCGCCAAGATTCTGAAATGTGAAGCTGGTCCCAGACTGCTGGAATTGAGTTTTCCAGTTAGATTAATATAAGCAGAATATCATCTGCAAAGAGCGATATTTTAGTGAGTGGCCTCCTACGAGCATACCCTCAATTTGAGGGTGAGACCAAATGGATATAGCCAGGGCTCTAAAATACAGAGCAAAAAGCAAGGGAGAAAGGGGCAGGCCTGAAGGGTACCTCTTGAGAGGAAAGGGTTCAGAGATGGATCCATCAATTTTAGATAAGCCAGGGGAATAACAGATGTTTTGGAGTTGTAGTATGACGTCTGTGGGGAAGCTGGAAATGCCGAAGGGTTGCCCAGAGGAAGGGGAAGCCACCCTATCACAGGCCTTTCCGGTGTCATGCCCTGGAGATTTAAAGGCATTTTTTTGCGTTAGAGCATGCATCGTATTTTTCTAAATGCTTAATGCTGTATCTTTTTTCCATATGTAGTTTTACTCCCCTTACGGAGCTGGCAGGCGGCTATGGACCCTCTCTTGGTGGGGACTCGCTCTCTCCAGCGAGGCTTTCCCTGCACCCACCTCAACGGCCATCCCCATGGGTTACCCCCATGACAGGGCCGGGTGGCGAGAGTGCCAGCCTCCCCACCCCAGAAGCCAACATCTAGATTGCTGGGGAGGCATGGCACAGCCTGCCAGCTCCGATTCCTTTTTCTGCTTTCTCCTGGACCCACACTCTGCAATGGGTGGGCAACTGTCTCACCTCCATGGAGGCAGTCTCATGCCCTGTACGTGGTCCGCCCCCTTCTAGGCACTGCATGTGTGCTGGCCCCAGCCTTCACTGGGTGTCTGTCTACAGTGCTATGTTGAGTCCTCCCACCCTGAGAAAGAAGAGCTGTCGGCAGACAGTCAATCCTTCTCGCCCCCAGCTGAACCCCGAGTGACCCGTGTCTGTTCCGAACCCAGGTTGCTGGTGTGGTGTGGGGTAAGGCATCCAGCACCTCAGCCCTGTTTCCCTGCCCCTAGGAGCACGCTGCAGCACTCTTGTTTCTTGCACAGGTGGCACATGAGTGGTCCATGCCATAAGCGCATGGCCAAATCCAACCAAGAGGAACTGCTACAGGGCAGTGCCCTCGTAACCCCTCCCGGTGAGAGGCATCCAAGGGATGCTCTTGAGCCCTCCCTGCTGGTCTCCACTCCTGACATCCCGAGCTCGGGTGCAAAGCGGGTCACCAGCATGCCAGGCAGTCTCCTATCGCCTGGGAATGGAGCCAGCCACCGGGCCGGCTTTAATGCTATATTTTATGGTAATCATCTGAAATGTTATAGTTTAAATAGCTGCTAACACTAGTATGGCTCTTGGTCCTTTTGCCCTTCTTTTTCATGTAGACACTGCAGAGTCCAGATAAGCACAGGAGAAAATGAAACAGATGTTAGGTATTCATTACTTTTACAAAAGACCCAGCTCGAAATTGTAATTCAGTCCTGGCCATTCATTTGCTTCCACTGTAATTATCAAAAATCTCCTTCTAAGCACCTGATTATCAAAATCTTCCTCCTTAGGACTTTGGCTCACTTTTCAATGCCCTTGAATAAAAATGTGTTTGTTCAGGACTTCTCGCATTGTGAATGTAGTATGCAGTAGCGTACTGTAGTTTCTTGCCACAAATGGCTGTGCAATGCTCTCCAACCCTTGCACAAAATTGTCATATTATTTTGCCTACATAGTAGGGACCACATGTATGCACGGCAGTGTAAATGACAGTGACATCC
Source organism: Neoceratodus forsteri (assembly GCA_016271365.2). Taxonomy (NCBI): domain Eukaryota; kingdom Metazoa; phylum Chordata; order Ceratodontiformes; family Ceratodontidae; genus Neoceratodus; species Neoceratodus forsteri. Next base: position 77,062,793 of record CM057459.1, read on the forward strand.
ACTGTGTCACATGTGATTAAATCACAAATTTTGTACACTTTGCCATTGTGTGGATTGACAAAAGTTGTGCCAGGAGAAAATGAGCTGCAAGTGCATCATCCAGTCTCCATCAACAACATCTCCACTGGGCCACACCTTTGGAACTGTAAGCCATCCTAACAGGACCACTTTCGAAAGCGTTGCTAGCCAGGGGCCGTCCTATGATGATGTGCAATATCGGCGTCTATATAACATGGTGGCCCCATTGTTCCTAAGTTCTCTCTTCCGCCATCAACCACTCGTTAGACCTGCCAGGAAACAATGCAGTTGTTTACTGACTTTGTTATTGTTCAACTTTAACTTACTTATCAACATTGTCCTTTTATGGTGACATCGACAGTACCTTTATTTAGGTTTTGTACCTGTGGTTACAAGATCTACAAGGTGACACTCATATAGTTTGTGCTCACTGTTTGAGCCTGTGGCACAATGTAAGGGTCTGCAAGATCTACCAGGGATTCAACCAGACCACAAGGAGATGCTGAGAGAAGGCTCTTGAAACCTTAATTCTCATCAGGGCTATGAAACCACCACCAAGGTTGCGGGTTCCAAGTCGGCTTTTCCTTTCGCTCAATGACTGCCTGTAGGAGGAACACTCCCCAGCATTCGGTGAGACTCGCCTCAGTAGACATAGACTACCTAGATTTCAGTAGGGCTTTCAACATCATTCCACATAGGAGACTCATAAGCAAGCTGGGTAGCCTAGGGTGGGTCCAAAGAAGGTTAACTGGGTAAGAAATTGGTTAGGGGATAGGCGGTAGAGGGTGGTGGTAAATGGCTTCATTCTGAGGAAGGAAGGGTGACTAGTGGGGTGCCTCAGGGATCAGTGCTGGGGCCGGTCTTCTTTAATGTCTTTATAAGTGACACGGTAGAGGAGCTGGAAGGGAAGGTCTGTCTCTTTGCAGATGACACCAAAATCTGCACACGTCGGAAGCTCCAGGAGGGTGGAAATGATGAACAGTGACTTGAGAGAGCTTGAGTGGTCAAGGGTATGGCAACTAGTTTTCAGTGTGCAAAATATGCAAAATAATGCACTTGTGGCACAGAAAATCAGGGTCAGAGTACAGCATGGGTGGGGTGGTACTGATGACCACCAAGCAGGAAAAGAGACCTCGGGGTAATCATAGCGGATGACCTGAAGGTGTCCAGGCAGTGTGACAAGGCAGTTGGAAGGGCTAGAGGGATGCTGGGGTGCATAACAAGGGTGTCACCTGCCGAAAGAGGGAGATAGTGTTGCCTCTGTATAGATCTCTGGTAAGATCCCACCTAGAGTACTGTGTCCAGTTCTGGTGACCACATATCTGGAAGGACACAGACAGAGCAAAGGCAGTCTAGAGGAAGACAATGAAAATGGTGCCAGGTCAGAAGCCCTACGACAAGAGACTTAAGGACCTGAATATGTACACACTGGAAGAGAGGAAGGAGAGAGTGGATATGACAGAGATCTTTAAATACCTAAAGGGGTAAATAAGGTACAAGAGGAAGTATTTTAAAAACAAAGGTGCTTAGAACAAGGGACATGATATGAAGCTGGAGGGGTACATTCAGGAGAGATGTGAGGAGTTCACCCATGTCAGCGACATGATTCTAGTCGCCATAAATTAGGCGAAACAAAACATGTGCCCATAACTACCATGCTCATACATTCCACTGCAACCCAAGTAGGGCGACAAGGAGAGCAGGGGAGAACAGTTGGTTTTGCAGGCGTCTTCACCAACAGTTGCCATTGCTCCTACCATCAATAATGACCACTCTGTCAACAGGGCCTACCCCATCAGCACCATCGGCGCGAAGGGCTCTAGTGCAAACCTGCCATTCCTTCATCACAGCCATTGTCTTGCAGTGGGCTCCAACTTTCACTCCTGACATCATTCTAGACGTCAAGGAGGAGGAGTATAATCCTAAGCTCCTTAATATGGAGGAGGAGGATTTATAGGATGAGAAAGGGAACATGAACCCTATGAGGGTAATTTCATTCCAGTTCCACCTTCTCCTTGTGCATTGAGGACTCTGCAATCTAAACACCTAGGTGCCCTCCTGAAGATATCTCTTTTCAAGCTTTGCACAGACAAATCTAGGATATAATGGGATTTGCAGCTGAGGAGAAGACTCCACAAAGAGGAATCCGCTGGACTTGCTGGAGGCCCTGTCATCCCTCCTGTATATCCTGCCTTGGAGGATGCTACCTTTCAAAGCAGCAGGACACGACAGTGTTGAAAAATTTGACCCATACATTTTATTCTATTTAGATTGTCCCTTATCTCCTGACTTGTATGATACCCTTGTTTCCCTAATTTGGGTCTGCTTTAGTACTTTTTCACATTTGAAATAATAAAATGAGTGCTCCTTTTAATAAGACTCGGACAGGTTTTGATCGGTATTCTCAGTTGTTTTGTACAGCAATTGTTTAAAATAACTTCTCTTGTTACTACTACGAACTATCATGCAACAAGCGGTGCTCCCAACCTTACAGGACAAAAGGTGTTCAAAAACAGCTGTGACTACTAATGAAAACCTGGTCTGAGCCATATTAAAACAAGCGCTCCTTTTATTATTTCAAATGTGAAAAAGAACTAAAGCAGACTCAAATTAGGGAAAGAAGGATATCATACAAGTCAGGAGATAAGGCAACTTAAAATAGAATAAGAAAGTGTAGGTCAAAATTTGTCAACACTATCCTGCACTTCTGCTTTAATACCTTGCCTGCAGTGCCCAGAAAGGCTGATAAGCAGTACCCTGCTCTGTCTACTAAACCGTCTTTGCCTCACAGGCTGAAACCGATTCTGTGTTATCATGGCTGCTCATGATCATTCTAGATCCCGAGGCACATGAGCTCCTTGCCTCCTGATAAAGAATCAAGGAGGCAGCATATTATGGGCAAACAGGCTTATGCCTCTGCATTCTTAGGCCTCAGAATAGCTAATTATCAGACCTGTACGATCAAATACAAAAATGGCCCATGGAAGTCTGCCACATCCACTGTTCAGGCTTTGCCCGACAGTCCTTCAAAGCTGATTTGCATAGGCTGCTTCAGCTGGTCTGGATACTGGTAAGCATCTGTTGTGTTCTGCATATGATGCCTTCGATGCTTTAGCCAGGGCTGCTGCCTCTGCCATATACCATTGAAGATGCTCCTAACTGCGTATAGCTACGTTTGCCACTGAAGTAAAAAGTCTGTACTGAATGCCCCTTTAGAAGCTCCAGAATATTTGGAGATGATGCTGAAAATACTCTGTGTGAGCTTCAAACCTCCAGGATGACCTTATAGTCCATAAAGTCTCTAACCCCCAACCCCATCCTGACAAAGGGCATGGTAGGGACTTGTTTAGTAAGCCTGCTGCCCGTGGTGGCTGTGCTTCCTGTCAACAGCCCCATGCCCATGGTGGAGGCCCCCTACTGGGTCCACTCCCCGATGCTCATGTCAAGGCATCCAAAAGTATCAGTCCAGGTGGCCTAACTTCTGACACGTTATTTCCTGCCTCCTTGCCTCCTTCCCTTCTGCTTTTCCCCTGGAGGTGCATGTGGGGAAGGATCTTCCTTTGTCTAAAAGTGGAGGGAGATCTTATCAGATGAGTGGGTACTAGAAATAGTAGAAAAGGACATGCTGTAGAGCTCTGTTCACCCACCAGTGCATTCCCTGCCTTTTTGTCATTATCCTCTGGACTACTTTTCCTTCTGCTAACAGAGGTTCAGTTGCTTATACTAAAGTGTACAAGTGAACCCGTTCCCCTCACAAAAAGAAACAAAGGTTCTATTCCAGATACTTCCTGGTTCCCAAATGGGACAGGAACTCATGATCCTGCACTGGACCTGAGAGACTTAAACATGTTCATCAAATACAAAAGTTTTGAATTGTGTCCCTTCAGGCTCTCTCTCTCTGTTGTAAAGGGAATTGGCCCTGTGCCCTGGACATGAAGGTTTATACCTTCATATCAAGATTGCAATTAGCACAGGCAGTACCTCCGCTTCATGCTGGAGGGCAGCTATTATCAGTACTGAGTCCTGTCCTTTGACTTATCCTCAACACTGTGGGTATTTACAAATGCTTAAGGTTGCAGCAACAGCCCTCCAAAAGGAAGAACTTTATGTCTTCCTGTATCTGGATGACTGGCTACTGAAGGCCCCCTCCAGGAAGCGATTCTGTACTCATTGTATAGAATGAGAAACTGTTCTACAAACTGGATGTTATCATGAGCATTACAAAATCCGTACTCACTCCTTATCAGTGCCTCCAATATACTGGTGTGGTGCTGGACATGGTAGTGGGTAGTGCTTTCCTGCCTGCAGACAGGGCAGAAGGCCTTGCTGCTCATGCCCGGCTGAGACACAGAAGCCATTATGTGTCAGCTCAGACAACGTTATATCTGCTGGGGCTGATGGCTACCTCCATCATTATGGACTGGGCCATGTCTCATGGTCTTCAGCTGTCAGTTGTGTTTCTCCCCAGTTTCCAACATGTCCTGACAGACAGGCTAAGCTGGTCTTAGTCCTTAATCCATGAATAGGAACTACTGATTTCCATAGTAACGATCTCTTCCTAAGATGGGGTTATCCAGAGTTGGACCTTTTGCATCTCCACACCATGCAAAGCTGCTATGTTCTGCTAGCTTGCTCCACAGAAGGTTTTGGCAAAACATGTTGTCCCTGTCCTGGAAAGAGAAGTTACTTTATGTATTTCTCTGATCCACTAGTTCAGAGGGTTCTCTCAAGTTGTGGGTGGAGTATGCCTCCCTAATACTGGTGGCTCCCTTTGGCCTTACCAGATTTGGTTTCCACTTTTAAGGGCCTGCTATCCCAGGCGCAAGGGTTCCTGGTCCATCTGGACCTACAGTCTCTGTATCTGCATGTCTAGCTCAGGAAGATGTAGCCACTGCCCATTTGGGGGTTTACCCTGGTAGCTGATATCTTGCCTGTGGCTAGAAACCTTATAAGACACACCTATTCTTTAAAATGGGCGCTTCTCCATAAGGTGTGCTTCCCATTCAGTGGACCCATTTATGTGTCCTGTGAATACTGTACTTGACTATCTTCTGTACTTATCTGACACTGGTCTCAAGTACTCTTCTAGTAAAGTGCATCTGGCTGCCATTTTGGCTTTCTGTTCCTCTACAGAAGGGCACATGGTGGCACAACTAGAGTGTCCCGTATATTTCTTAAGGGTATTCTGCATGTGTCCCCAATTCTTACATAGATTCTGCCTTGGGACCTGAATTTCATCCTTGAGAAAGTGACTCTGGCTCTGTCTGAGCCTACTGTGACCTTGAGATGCACTTCCTTTACAGAAAGTGCTGTTTTGGTTGCCATGACTTCTGCTGGTAGAATTTCCGAGCTTTAGGTTTTAATGCATGAGCCTCCTTATTTGATTTTCTACATGGGCAGTCTTTGTAGACTAATCCTCATTTCCTACCAAACGTGGTCTCTGATTTCACACTGAATCAGACCATGCACCTTCCTGTGTATCATCCTGAGCATGCTAACAAGAGTGAGGCACTGCTCCATACTCTTGATGCATGGAACACTTCGTTTATGTCTTGGTTCAGCTAAGGACTGGAAAGTCCTCTCTGAGTTTTGTTTCATTTACCCCTGGTAAAGAGAACACCACAGTGCCTAAACAGTGTCTGTCCAAATGACTGGCTAACTGTGTCACTTTCTGTTACAAGAGTACTGTAAATTGTCCTAGTGCTGTGTGTGGCCACCTTACCGTGCAGGGTCAGTGTGGGACCCGACCTCCACCCTTGTCAGGGAGTTTTAGGTACAATAGCACAGTGGAGGAGCCATTCTCTGTCAGTATCAGTGAGGAGTTCCTAAAAATGAAGGCATTGGAGACACAGAGTCGTTCTTAGACAAATATGTCTTCTCTGACAGGATAAGCCATGTAACAAATCACAGGGCTCCACCACCGGGAGTTTGTCAGGAAGGTGGGCGGCTGCTACTTACTGTGACAAACACACAAAATACATAGTGTGCCACATACATACAAGGGGCTCATAAGACAGGTTTCAACACTGAGAACTGATGAGGCACTGAATGTAAGGTCAGGGGATGGGGTAGGGGGCTCTCTTAAGGTCAAATGGTAATGTCTTGACCTTAAAGGTTTGTTTGTCCTTATGGAAACAGCTACCACATGGGTCTTGTAATGCTGACTTCAACAGAAATAATTGGCCAGGAAATTCTCTCTTAATATGAAGTGGCACTCTAAGCAGTTAAACAGAGACAGAAGTGCTTTAAAGTGATCGGGAACTCAGCATGTAAGGGATAGACTATGGTCACTGAGGGTGTACAACAGGTACTTAGGCCTCTGTCATAATCAGCTGTATCTTAAGTAGGAAAACATGTGATGGGGATGGAGTACCCAAGGGGACAGATTGGATCCAGATCCTCTGGTTCTGGCACCAGGACTATGTGGAGTACTGTGGAGCATCTCTCACTGAAAGGCAAGTAATAAGTGTAAGCCCCCCCTTAAAAAGGGGCTTATATTCATCTTAGGCATCCCTTTCCCCTCCTACCCAAGCTAGGGAATGGGTTAGTGCTCTGGGCAAATTGACTGCTGGATGCCTCAAGATGGCAACAGAAAGTAGGTTTTAGGGGTATACAAGGAGCAGACAGGAAGTATCAGGGCCTTTCCAGCCCGGACATTAGGCTTGGGGTGGCTGGAAGTGCAGAGTAAGGAGCAGAGATTAGGCAGGCAAGTGATGGAGCTCAGCAGTGCAGGAGGGCTAATGGGGACCCCCTAAAGTACAGTCAGGATGGCTTTGGGCAGCACCGTGGTCAATGAGGTAGGGGTATGGAGCTCCGTGGGGAAGAATGTGTAGCTAGGTCCTGTGCATCTGGGGGCAGGGAATGTGGGTGGCTTGTAGGCCAGGAGGCGTCAGGAGCCCTAGAGACCTGTAAGGTGTTCCAAGTCACTAGGGCTGTGGGGGGCAGTGGCAGGCCCCAACAGGAGGAAGCCGTGACAGTGGCTTCCCTTATACCCAGTGTGGCAGAGGAGGCCTTGGGGGTAGAGGAGCTGGGGGCTTTCACCCAAGATGTGGGCCTGCTTTGGAGGGGCAGGTCCGGGGTGCCAGAACACTGAGGTCGGGCGGGTCACAGGCCATAATGGCAGGCCTTGGAGGTAGCCTCGTACTAGAGTTTAATGCAAGCCCAGGAGGTGTAAAGGGACTTGGACTTGTTAGCAAGCTGGCTAATGAGCCAGCATGTGGCGAAATGGGAAATACCATTCAAGTATGTGTGTCTGGATCATTATGATTCAGCAGTAGTGTCACAGTTTGTATGCAAACAATATACACCAAGTTCAGTGACGTTTTGGTTCTCTTTACTGTTGTTTTATCTCAATGTATCTTATACTTGTTTTTTTTATTTAAGATGATCTTACATTGTGATGGACTGGAGTGGAAGCACTTTTGCTGGTCATGTTCTTGGGTATAAGCACTGGGGGATGGGAGGCATACTATGGAAGCGGATAACTCCCAATCCAAGCAGGTGCATCTCTGTCACATTCTTAAGCAAATGTGCTACTTATGTAGTAAAAGCAGTTAAGTTTTACCAGCTGTGAGAAAGGCTGCCGGCTAGAGGCAGCAAAGAACTTCACAATAACTCTACCATGTACTGTATGCACTATGCGACTGTGGAACTCATATGTTTTCTCTCTACTTTCAGTGCCCCAATGCTTCTGGGTGTCTTGTGTTTTCTTTTGCTCCTTTGTCTGCCGCTTGCTTTGTAAGGGTGCGCTGGGGGTAAAAAGCTTGAAAGGTGGAACATGGGACAGATGGAGTATGTCTGGCTCTCAGACAGGACATATCGAGGGCAGGGAAATAGTCATGTTATCACTTAAATGCATTTCTTGGAATGTGCAAGAGTTAACTGCACAAATAAGAGAAGAGTTTGTTCCTTAAATCGCAAGAATGTGATTTTGCACTCCTACAGGAGATGCATTTATCAAGTGGAAGCATCCCGATTGGTTAGGGATTGTGTGGGGTCTGAAATTTCAGATGGTTTTCATCTAAAAAAAAAAGTAGTTCTTAATTGTCATTAGCAAACATTCTAAATTCCAAGCATTAAAACATTCAGCGGATGAACAAAAGAAATGGCTAAAGGTCTCTAGGGCAGCATCTGGTTCTAAAGTGTCTATTATCAATGTGCATGCACTAAGACGAGCCAGAGTTTTTTACTCTCCACCCAAACAATCCATGACTTCTATCTGTTTAGCAGGAATAAAGATTCAAGAACCGAGGCCACAAGTGAAACGGGCAGGAGAGGTTTAAGAGGGATATGAGTAAGTTTTATTTTACATAAATGGTAGCAGAGCTGTGGAACAGTCTGCCAGTGAATGTGATGGGTGCCAAGACAAGAAGTGGTTTCAAGTGTGACTGGGGCGGAGTGAATGGTTTGGTGGTTACTTAGGTCAGTAACAGCAGGAAGGGGAGCAGAGGGTGGACAGGAGGATAGAACTCTAAATGGACAATAGGTCCCAGGACAGATACTGAACTACGGCCAGACAAGATGGACTGCTGGTCTTTTCTGCCGTTATTGTCTATGTTTCCATGTTTCTATTATTTTGTAATTCCTTTAGGTGTTTGTTCTTCTGTTGTCAAATTACCGTGGTGAACTTCTAGAAGATTATCACACGATGTCACTAGGTCTTTTCGACATTAACTCTGGAATGTTGCAAGTGTTGCTCTTCGCTGTGGGTTGAATGATGACTTTCTCCAAAAGTGTCTTTTCCATTTCCGTTACAGTATCTGCACCAGGAGTTATGGTTGGAGTTTCTCTTAACTGGTTTGTTGCTGTGAACCCATTTTTATTTTAATGTGCCTTCAAACTCAAAGGACCCACAATAGAGCAACCTGATATATCAAGAGACAAGCAATCAGACAGAGAGATTTGATTTCATTAGTACCTTTTCTGCACATTGCAGCCACATGGAAACCACCATAAAAACACTGACGAGCTAAAAAGGACAACACCCTCAGTCAGGTATGTGCAAAGCCACCCTGGATACAGGAGGCCTACTACAATCAGGATATGTTAGTCCACAGCAGGAAAACTGTGACAAACCCAGAACCTGGCTACGCAACTGAAGTCAAGGTGCCATCAGTGTAAGAGATACAGCACTTGTAGTGTAATTTCCCTAGTACCACTGTTTTTATGCCACACAGTGACAATGTATACCAAATTCATATGACAGAATGGGTGTCATTTACATTGACACGTGCATATGGAACCTACTACATAGGCAAAACAATACAACAGTTTCTGTTTGAGGATTGGGGAGCATTGCAGAGCCAGATAATCAGGTCCTTAGCAGGAGGCTTTTTGGCTATTCACATTGGGCCCTATGCAGGAGATGCAGCACAACACTGTATAAGAAACCAACAGATAGGAACAGCTTATTGTTGGTGACGATTACACCATCACATGTTGCAAAATATAATGAAGAGGCAACTAATCAGCACCCTACAGAACTGTACAAACCCAGATGATTTTGTAGTGAAAGAGAGCAGATACAAAGGTTTAAAGGGAGGGATATAGCAATTGCATAATTTAAAAAGTGAGAAAAGCTGTTGCAGGTATCCCAAGGTAACAGACTTTGATACACAGAACAACAGGCACTGCCCATAGCCAGGTGGGAGGGTGTAATTTCATCACCACTTACATCTCTGGAGCTACTAGGGTCAGAGATATAATTACCTTACACTGGAGAATTTTGCTAACAAATGATAAACTGCGAGGGCAAAATTCAGAGAGCCCATGTCTTGTGTGCAGGTGTTCAACAGCTATTAAGGTTATGGTACTCTCTAGTCACCAGAAACTACATGTGGAACACCTATTGACTAGCTATCTCCAGTAGCCAGCTAGCACGCATTAATGTGGCCGCTGCAAGTATTGTCCGACCTTACATTAAGAAAACTGACAAGTTCAGAAATCTGAAAACACAGGGGGATGATCAACATAAGAGATTTATCACATGTGGTGGAAGCAGGATAGTGTACCTTCTGGAGTGTACCTGTGGCACTTACTACATTGGTGGCACAATACAGGAGTTCGAAACCGTGTTGGTGAACACATAAGGGCAATACAAAAGGTGACAGCAGTTATGCAATTGTTCAACATCTTTTTGCTAACCCAGCAGGCATACATATTTCTTTTATAAGAACAGAAAAGCTGCAGGATATTTGCCTAGCTGCCTGATTTGACAAAGGTTTAAATGATAGTGTAGACCTTGCAACATTTTGTTAATGATCGGCTGGTACTGCATTGAATCATGTAATATCTGTAAATGTCATTAGCTTATTTGAATATGGTTATAATTAGTTGGTATATTAAGCCATTTATGAATATATTATGCTGATTTGCACATTACTGTGCTATTTCTCCATTACAGGTTTTGCTACTGGAGAATGGAAAGCAGGAAGGCACCAGAATTTTCAGTGCCATTAGTGCTGTAAATCGATTGTGATTAGTGACGTGCAAATAGTGCATACAATATATGTACATGTGGATCTGGCTGCACTATGTTTACATTTATGCAAGCCACAAACAGATATTGTGCGACTTGTAATTTATAGTCTTGTAGTCTGCTGAGTGAACATAGTCTGTTCTCTGTATAATGTTTTTTAACCTTTAAGTGATGTGCCTGGCCACAGAATCAGTTGTAATGATGCCAGGTTGAGTTTGTATGAGGCATTTTACACAATGTGTACAACTTTTAATATCTTGCACTACTTAAAGAGGGATGCAGACAATTATTGTTATCTCTGATGAAGCTTGTCAGGTGACCAAGCAAAATGTCAGACATTTCACATTGCAATGGCATATCTCGCTGGGGAGGTGCACAGCACACCATGCCTATGCATAATTTTTTGCACTGCATGTTACCTTAAATAAATCGTTTTTACCATAAACAGTTAAACTAAGTATCTGTTTCATTTACCCATAGTCATGGGTGCTGTATTAATTCTGACATAGCAGTATGCATAATAATTTCAAACGCCAACACACAGAACCCTATGATTGAAAGTTGCACATCATGGGTCCTGTGGACCCCATGGCATGCTTGTAAGGGATGCATGTCCCTTCCCCCTTGATCCTCACCCATTCATGCTGCTACATGCACAAATGGGGAGTGTCAGACAGCATGCCTTCACTCTGCACTATTCTCTGTGGTGCAGAGTGCTGGCGAAGCAGTGCAGGCTATGCAGGCAGGGAGGGACCTTGCCACAGTCGCTGCATGCCCTCCAACATGGTACACTCATCAACCACAGCGGGACCTAAACCTGTACCCCACCACAGTTCCACTATGTTGGCTCAAAACCAAGATGGTCCCCGATATTACAGTGACACCAAAATGCAGATGGCGACCATGTGCCCATCAATTATGCCACCTGACCGCCATGGCCCCCAAAGAACTGGGGCACATCCAGGCTGTTTGTGGGAACTGCTTCACCCCGAAATATTAATATAATCACCTCCGAGAGGAGTTACCGTGGAGGGAGGGCAACACGGGTGAGGTGCTGTGGTGTACGGTGCTTGACAACCAGTTTGCCACAGTGGGTGGTGCACCAATGGCTGTCACTGTAATGCTGTGAGCCGTGTTGATGGCACACACACAGCCATGCTGCCACAGCCCATTGGTCAGGCAAGGAGGGCAGGGCAACCATTTGGGCACTGGTGCGAAACTGGAACTTTAGGGACCCACAGCATCCCACAATACCCCTCCACACAGAGCAAGGATCCACTAATTGACCAGGACAGGCATCTAATTGGATACCTGCCTGTCCACCAATCGCTCCTATGCATCAACATGCCAGGAGGGTAGGGTGGCAGACAGGCACCCTGCGGTGGCTGGCTATAATGAATACCATGCCCTGCATCTGTCTACAGGTGTGAAGCACAGGCTAGGTAATGCGCTCTCATACATACCCACCAACCCCTCCCCACAGTGCATAGCACCCATTAGAAGCAAAGAAATGTCCAAGACTGAATTACATTTTCAACCTGGGCTCTTTCCTAAATGCAACTAACATCTTTTTCTTTTTGTCCCTCTGTAGATCTCTCTGCTTATCGAGACTCTGTGCTGTCCATGGCAAAGAAAATGAAGGCAAAAGGACACAAGACCTGTACTTTGTCTGCTTTGGCAACTACTGTAATTGTGATATTTTGTAAAATCACCATTAAATATAGCATTAAGCTTTTAAAAATGCAATAACTGAAATATGGCTGTTTGTAACTTTTTAGTATTTATATCTGTACTTATTCACTTTGCACATGTGTCACTTTTCAGGTCCTTATAGTGAGATCTACTGTTAAAGGCAGTAGTGACACTTTAAATTGTCTGTATAAAAGGCCTCACTATTCAGTGCCCATGGCCTTTGATAAAGCATTATTGTGAAATGCAACAGGCAAGTTCCCACTCAGAAGCCTTTTTAATTTTCTGTATAAACAGTCTGGCATCTTAATAAAGAGAATGGAAGCACAGTAATATACTCTTTCGTGGCTTCACTCAGGTGGTAAGTGCTCTTCTCTTTTTTTTATAGTTCCTGTTTTCTGACTGCATGCATCTGTTTTTAAGTGTGACTTTTTCTCTTGTGTTAAGCTGCATTAGACATATTGCTTTCTTTACAATGAAAACAGCTACAGCCTGGTATAGGGCAAAGATCGGAATTGATCCCTATGGCCTGGGTGACTTTATTTGGTAACTGAGAACTGACTGTAGGATGGAGAACCTACGTTAGGTTATGAGTGTGCTACTGCCACACAATGGCAGAAGAATGAACAGATATGTGCTATTAAGAAAAGGAGGAATACTTTGAAGGGTTCTATGTGACTTGGGCAAGTACAAAATCGCAATGGCAAAAGCGATCGGAAAACAGCGCAGGGCAAAATGAGTGACCCTTGCTATAACAGCAATCACCAAAAGGTGACAACACTGCCACAGTGAGTTTCTGCAAGGAGCTTTAGCACCCCATTCTACATATAATCAACTCCATGGGGGCGCAGCAACAGGGAGGGGAGAAAGCCAGAGGTCACCATTTCAGCAATCGTTGTTTTCCTGGGTCACTCTTTTGACTCGGTGTTTTCAAGTCACCCTTTGACAACTGCAGTCTTCCATGCGCACATTTCATAGGATGCCCTTTGGAACAGAGGTTATGGGGTACTGGGCTGTATTAGACTGTGCATGAAGAATATAATTGTAGTTAGGGTTTCATTAAAATAAATCTTTTGGTTTCTTTGCTCCTGCTGAAAGAAAAGGTTGCCTCAGCTTTTGTCATACTTGATATGTTAAACAGGGAAAAAGAATTTGTATAATACTTCATCTCAAGCATGATTAATGCCAAGCTCTGTGAGAAAGTAAGCAAACAATTGATTATCATTCTGGTGTATCCGTTTTTTACTAATGAATATTTTAATACTTACTGGTAGGCCAGGTGGGCCCGAAAGACCTGGCACTCCCATTCTGCCAGCATCTCCTCTTGTTCCATTGCAGCCATCAAGACCTGGTTTCCCTCTTGGTCAGCAGATCCTGGATGTCCCTAGAATAATATGTTTTAAGTGTAATGTTAAATTTATATTTGGGGCCTAGTAACAGTGACAAAAGGTGCAATATATCATACCAATGTTATCTTTAAGGTGCTTTTCTGGAAAAATGCACAAAGAGTATTTAATGTTGAACTAACTAGTATTAAGACAGCAGGTCTGAGAAAGCCAGGACCATCAACATGTTTTGCTCAAGAAGTTTTTTCCTCCACTCTTTTCCCCACCCCTCCAAAGATTCTGGAGGTAAAAGGGTATTAAAGGGAAGTAAACATTGCAGGGTCTCTCATGTGGAAAGCCCATAAAAGATATTTCAAACGAGGTATGGAGCGTCCTTGTAGGTGTCAACAGTCCTGAGATATGAATATCTAAATACTCTGTAAATCAAAACAAGGCAGGAGCCATTTCATGGGATCCTGAGACAGAAAGTGATGCCACTGAGGGGCAAGCTGTAATTAACAAGACTGGCCCTCAGTGACATCACTTCCTGTTTTAAGATTACATGAAATGACTGCTGCTTTGCTTTCATTTACAGATAATTTGATATTCATAGCTGAGGACTCCTGAAACCTACAGCTAAGTCTAGTACCTCATTTGAATGGTCTTGTTCTTGCGCTTTCACAATTTTGAGGAGCTCTGCAATGTTTACTTCTCATCTGCCTGCCACAGTATGATGATTCAGAGTTAGCTGGCATCCTTGCCTATCCAGGTGGCCTTAGTGTAGCAAGGCATGCCTCTCCCTCCCGGAGGAGACTGTCATCAAAGGCACTCCATTTCTTTTCCTGCAGCCCTCTAATGCTGAATTTGGGGTGTGAACCTGGGGTGGCTGGGTGTCGCAAGAAGCAATGCTGCCATGGCACCTGTGGGACAGCTCCTACATGTAATTATAGTGAAAGTTATACACTATGTGAAGAGGATGTTCCGAGCCTAGCTGGACTGCTAAATAGAGATGGCCAAACCACACAAGAGGCAAGGGTTTGGCTTGACATTACTGAGTCAAAGCATGAGCGAGCAATGACTGCAGCAGGCTGCCCTTTATGATACTGATAGTGTCCCTCATGAGTTGCATGGGAAGAGTTAGGCGTTCCTGCCATTACACCGAATCACTCAGGCTGGCAAAAATGTTTGCTTTTATCATAACTGGCTCGACTTGACCTCAGTTCTCCATTACTCACAGAGGTCAAGCCAAGCCTGAGCCAAACACTAAACTCTAGCCAGCCTGAAGCCTGCCTTGGTTCACCCACCTCTGCTGATGTATTCCATGCTCCCTTGTGCTTATGGACAGGGCATCCACTAGAGGACTGACCTGGGCTTTTAATTGGATGCTCAGTGCCCTGAGCCACTTCCTCACTCTGCACAGAGCTCTGCAACTGCACACAGTGGCAACAACGGTGCCCATATGCAAGGCACATGTAATAGCACTGTGGTGCAGTGAAGCATGGCTGGCTAAACATAATTCACACATATGCAGGAGTGGGCCTTAGTCCTAAAACTTAGAACACATTAATTAATTGTATTCCTAAAAGGAAAGGCTCTACACTTGGTTTTGAATGTTATCACTGAGGAGCTGTTCTAATATTGTGCTGAAGAGTACTTCAAATAGTGCTATTTATTGAGGTGCAAGAAGAAAACTTTTGTTGTTTTATTCTTAAACTATTCCTTATTTGGGAAGTCTGACTGTTAATGGTAAGTGGACTAAAGAATTCTGTCCCACTGTCTCAGTCTGGGTCAGATATGAACATTTTACTGAGTAATGTTTCATTATGGATGGCTGAACCATTCCAGAAATATTTGTTCCCTTCTTCCAGGAATCAGGTCAGTTTGACTGCTATTAACCATTTTGAGCAACTCCAGCTATTACGCGTCTGCCTTCCTGGATCAGGTAAGCCTTCTTCATTGAGCACACCTTATGCAATATTGAGCCCCAAAGGGTGGGCTGCTCTTACTCCTCCCCATAATTCTCACAATCCGTGGAATGATGTGGTTGAGAAGGAGATTGTAAAGAAACTAGTTGTTTGGTTGTTAAAAGTCAGTTTCTGATTATCATCAACAATCATAATACTAATTTTCATGAGCAACAGCAAATGACAGAAAATTCTACCTTTCAGAAAAAAAATTGCCCCAGATTACTAGGCTTTGAGCCTGGCTGCAGCTTGGCTAATTTTAACCCAGTCTAATGTGCTCTGTAAGACTGGCAATAGTTTAGCCACAGTCCACATTATTATCTGACTTGCTACTGTAGGTGTAAGAAGACAAACTCTACGTAAACTATAATGTGCAATTTTAGTTGGAGTGGGCAACAAAGGAGATTGTCTCCTTTAGCACTGCCAATATGCCTATTCCCAACCCCCACCGGGACCAACCAATTCTTTATCACTTTTTGGTGAGTCCAAATTAGAAGTGTTAGCCACTGAAAATATGTCCCCAGTTGTGACCTCCAATGACCTTGTCAACAGTGGCTGGGGGCTTGAGGAGAGGATGATATATCATGAGCGCTGGTTGGCCTTATGGTGTGGGCAAATGCTACACAGAATTTACTGATGCTGAGGAAAGGGTTATGTGCTTTGAGGGTGTAAAAGTATGCAAATTGTTTAGTAGTATTGGGTGGTGGGAGGGGCAGCTGAGTAATAGAGCATAAATGTTAGTTTTTATCTAAATTCTTGCTTACAGTTCCTACTGTACTTGAAGGAGAAAGTGCAACAAAGTACCACTCTCTAGCACTGTTGTTCTTCAGTTTCTTTGTATTCATAGTACATGTGGCTAGACTAAGCAACTGTTGGTATTTTCTGCTACAATTCCTTCTAAAGTAGAAAAGATTTGCAAAGTTGTGTATTACAGATTTGCAGAGTACTCAGAGCAGTTAATTGAACATGGTCTGCACTGACTCTCAGGCTGAGTTGTCACTTACCGGATGCGGCCGAGTCCAGGAAACCCTAGGACACCCTAGATCCCTGTAAATAACACATTGAGAGAATTGTAATGCTGATTTACATTCAGGAAGCAAAGCAATATTCGAAATGCTCAATAACAAAGTTACTGAAGCATAACATACACGCATCTCCTTTCATCCCAGGCAAACCCGATTCTCCTCTTTCACCTCTCTCCTTTGGGCCCAGTCAAACCTGCAGGTCCCATAAACCCCGTGGCCTTGAGGTCCTGGAAGTCCAATTGGTCCTGGTTGTCCTATTTAAAAAAAAGAAATATATCTACGTGAATGTAAGTAAATATACCTGAATAAAAGGTATGGACTATGGCAGGCACTGAGATGAGTGAGAAAATAAAGTGGAAAACATACTGCATGATTCAAACTTTGATTACATTTGATGTTACATATGTTTGTCTTCAGTGTCAAGACGTTTGCATCACAATTTCTCCACTCTTAGACTTTAATTCTTTCTATGCTAAGTGAATAACTAGTGCTGATGTAAACGTACTGTTTTAAAACAGAATCAAGTAACATGAATCTGCATGGCATAGTAAGGATGAAAGAAATGAAGCTGTATGAAACAATAGTACTAACTACAAAAGCCGAAACATGTAAATAGGAAAGAACAAAGACCTTGAACACAATTTTTAAAAGCATAAGCACCAGGTTAACAGGCTCACCACCACACTAAGTGCTAATAACATGGCTGACAGCCTGTTAAACAGACTTAGCATGTATCTCAGCTGTTAGCATGGTGGTGCTAAGGACATCAGTGTGCCCATGCCAGTGAATGATAACTTCATGCATATAGGCTGCACTGGTATGTGTTACAGTTATTGAAAGCAGTTATGGACAGCAAGTGCAGTGGCAGTTATCAGTTCCAGATGCCACTTTTAACAACACACTAATCAAAGCGCATTATTACAATAATGGGACCGAACATGCACCCTCCCCAGCCCCATGTCTGCTGCCAGAGTAATCTTAATACCTGGTGTCCAGTGGTCCCCTACCTTGATCCCCACTGACATTGTTTATTTTAAGTCTTTTGATAATTGAGTAAGGCCCACTAGGCACAACTGCCTGTTTTTAGAGGGTACCTGGGAACACTAGGGAGGTTAAGTGACTTGCTCAGTCACACAATATGCGAAGTGGAGGCTAAGGGAATCAAACTCAGGTCTGCTGGATGTACCAAGCTCATTCACAGCTCATTATGCTAACCTTTAGGCTATACTGCCAGCCCATATGATATGCTTCCTTGGTGGCCAGTTATCTCCCTTACTTCACCTGATCCCTGTCACTGGCTGACATCATGGGGAGGGTTGCTGAAGGCCACCAGGAGTGTGAAAAGGCCTCTGAAGACCAGAGAAGCCTATTATTACAATGTCAGTGGGGACTGACTGAAGACAAATGGTACCACTGGACACCATGGAAGCATGTTATTACAATCCCAACATGGACTGGATGAGAGAGGAGAGACCACTAGACTCACAAGGAGTCGTTTGGCCCCTGAAAAACAATACAGTGCCACATACTCATTGTGTGGCTGTGAGCAAGTTATTTTTACCTCTCAATGCACTACACAGCTGTGGAACTGGGTTTTAGCAGGACCCCACTGTCACCGGAAGGTGTACACAGTACATACTATTACGTACAAAAATCTGCCTGAAGTAGCAAGGAGCAGCTGAAGAAACAGACCACAACTGACTAATAAGCAATCCAGTCAAACTTCCATACACACAGTACACAATTCTTTTGGTTACCTTAGACAACCATTTACATGAGTGACATGGCATGACAGGGAGGAGAGAGGACGTGACTTCATGATGCTGAGCAGAGGTGGGCATGTTCATGTTTTTGTAAGCTGACAATTGGTGGTTGAGGGGTCGAGGAGGTGTACTGAAGTACACACTTATGCTGATTGGCTTGGTTCATGGGGCGGCTCAGATACGCATATGTATCACCACATCCCCAGTATCATGGCTCGGCTTTTCTGACATGATTTTGTAAGTTGCAGCCCTCGGTTTTCATTATTGTTCAGTTTAAAAGGGCAGCATTCCTCAGGCCATAACTGTGTGCCTTAGCTTAAGCTCGAGTTGGGAGGCTTCCTGAAGAATTGTGCATGCCCCTAGCTCCAAGTCTCAGGCTCTCTGCTGGCTGGAAAACTAGGAAAACGCCGAAGAACCTCAAGACTGATGCCCAGCAACTACATGTAAATGTAACTGTAAGCAGCAGACTGAGTGGAGGGAGCGGAATTAAATTGCAATGCTCAAAATGAGCGGCATGTAAAGTGCCTTATGTGCACGGTTTTAGAGAGGAGGTGTTGAGACTATCTGGTGATTGGTTCTTTCGTGGGGGATTAACCAGTAAGTGAGTTCAATGCTTGAGTGCGGTTATATTCTGAGGCAACAGATCCTCCTATTTGACTTTTTAATTTCTTTATTAAGTAACTACAGTATTTAGGCTTACATACACAAATAACATACACAACCCAGTATTCCTACTATTTGTCTGATATTTTGACTTTAAGAATGATGCCTGTCTGGTGTGTGTGTGCCTGGAGGGGACGTGAGTCAGACAGTGCTTCGTGGGAACCAGATTCTGGTGCTTGGGTCGGGGTTTATCTGTGTCTGGTGTGCAATCTGTGTGTCTGGGGGCTGAGACTCTGTTTGGTGTGCTGCTTTAGGGGAAGGGCAAACCAATGCAAGTTCACTGTTTGAAGTGTGGTTAGATTCTGTGGTCTGTGTGATGGTCTACATGACCGATCTCACATGCAAGGCCCAGGGAAGCACTGATGAAAAGCAGTTCCACCACGTTCAAGTCCTCCCCTGGGGCAATGATAGTGAAGTACAACAGTTACACGGTGTTTAATGTTTAGCTACTGCCCCTTTAGGAGCAGTCAGAACACTGTTGTTTTTACAAAATACTGCACTGTCTGACAGTGTCACATTATTCCAGGGACAGATTGGGAAACCCCTTAGTCTGAGGCGAGCCTCAAGGTGTGCAGAAGTCTCCTGCAGAATAAAACCATTTTTTATCTTTTATTTTATGCATCTAACTAAAGTTATTCACACAGTCCAGCAAAGATGGCATCTACCGTACAGTGAGATGGGATGGCAGACCTGAACAGAATAATATCCCAGTACTGACACTGGAGTGCAGCATGAGAGGGGTGCTGCACTTCTGAGGTGCCGCTCGGATAAGACTTGCAAACCAAGGTCCCATCTGCCTGGATTGGTGGTAGTTCAGGTGGATGTTAAAGATCTCATGGCACTAATCGAAAGAGTAGGGAATTTCCCGTGTCCTGGCCAAATTCTCATTAACAATACCACCAACAGCTTAATCAGGTTCAAGGTCAGCTGGTATTCATCTGCATCCCTCCCCGGTCGTGCCTGAAAATAGGCAGGATTTGTCTAGTGCACTTACCCAGTCAACAAAAACTAAATAAATAAATAAAATAAAAGAAGGTAAGGGTCCTAGTGGCAATCCAACACCAAAATGCCACACATGGTAAAGAATGCAGACCTTCTCCTTCCCTGGCCTTATCTCGAATGCTTGTGCCAGCCTCTACCACTAAGTGCATCCCTGGGTCCCCACTATCCTCCCTAGCACAGCAGTTTCAAGATCTGCACCTCCAGGCACTTGCAACACAGCCCTGGCTGCAGAAAAACTGTTTCTTGCCTGCTGCAGCAGCCTCCTGCAATCCTACTACAGGACTGTACAAATAAATGTGGGGCTTTCCTGGCATAAATGAACCTGCACTCGCAAACTGCGGTCCCCTTTAGCAGCTCTCACCTAGTGGCAGGACCGCCTGTATGGATCTCCTGCTAGTTTCTAACTGCTTCATTTTGTCAAGCTTGATCTCTATACCTCCCAGTTGTAGCCACAGACCCTGTAGAGGTAAAAACATTACCCTTAAGTAAATTATCTATTACAAATACTTAGAAAGGAGACGAACGGAGATGGTACTGATGGCGAAGAATTTAATGATTATAACAATAATTACAGCAGAGATTACAAGTGGTACATCCTTCATTCTTCATTCTTCAAACTAACAGTGTATAGTGGCTTGTTTATATAGTGGAAGACAGTACTATGGTTGTCTATGATTGGTACAGAACAAGATAAACATTAACTTACAAGGCAATACTCTTTTTAGTTCTTGCAAGACCTAATCTCTTGTCAGCATAAATGAATTGATAGTGTAAATTATACTACTATATAAGGATAGTAATGGCCATTACCAGTTATTAAGATCTTAGGAAGAAGAAATAGGTTTGCACTTAGGAATGTGCTTACAAGCACTTTGGTCTGTCTTGATAATGACAAACACTAAAATAGTCTGAAGGGATAATTTGAACTCTCTCCCTGTATTTCTGTTTGTGCAGACACTTAAGACACCTGTTTTCTATTACTCACATGGTCAGTACAAATATCAAAAGACACTTGAATATTATGTTGTGGCTCAGTTAAACCTGTCGCTTCACAAGTTTTGATATGATCTAGCTTCATAGATCAATATTAGTTACACAAACACATTATGTTTTAGACCAAAATGAAGTTTACCTGCATTATTGGGACACATTCTTTATCCCCTACAAAGCCCCTTTGGCCCAATAATTTCCTAATTATTATTTATGCAACAATGCAACTCCTCTGAGCATGTACATCTCATTATGTACTTTACATTATTTACAATCACTTGATCAATAAGTGTTGATTAAATCCACTCTCTGGCCCTTTGTCACATTTAGGCATTCAGTTGGTGTTACAGTTAAGTTTATGTCATCTGAGACTACAAACGTAATGAGTTGTTTACACCAGCATCGTTACAAACACTATGATTACCCCAAAGACAGTAGGACAGAGTTAACACATAAACACCATTGTCTCTTGGTGTGGCTCTGTTTATAACAAGAGACACATTTTTCTGTTTTAGTCCATGTAGCTTTGCTGTGATCCAGTCTTGAGTTTTGAGGCACAGCTGCTAGACCAGCTGTTAAGTATGTAAAAGTCAGTGTTCATATTGCTGGCTGTTGGATAGCAGACACACTGCACTGGCCAAGGGTGCATTAGATTGTGCACTGAGTAGCCACACACACACTGGCATGGCATTTGTGTTGTGGTAGTTGATTACACCCTGGCACACAGATTAACAGTTTATAAACAGTCCATGGTAAAGCAATAGGTTTGCATAAAGTATCAGCCATGTTTGGAATAAACAACAATGAAGAAAATAGATGTCTTGCTTGAAGATCAATTGAAGAAGTATCTTCCTGCTGAAGTTAAGGGATTGCCCTACCCAGACTTTACTTCACTGGTAAGTAGAAACAATAAGTTTGATTGTAGAGTTTAAACTTACTGGACCTTTTAGTTGATTTAAAGTTTTACAGTCCTTATGTGGAACCAATTAGACACCAAAACTGTGACGGTTTTTTTGTCAACCTAGATAAAAGTATTACTGTTGTTGAACATAGAGATCTTATGTGTGCCATCCTGGAAACCTGTAAACTTGCAAAGTTTTAGAAACTGAGTTACCAATGAACTGGTAGTTGAAACACAAGAAGGTCAAATAAAATGCAAAGGTCACATAGTGTGCATACAACTTAAGGTATTAATGCACTGCATAGAAAAAGCAGTATGTTTAGACTTCTTGTCTGATGTTACATTGCACAGGAAATAAAAACACTTTTAAACATTTTTATCTAAGGACACTGAATACCATATTTAAAAATATGCCAACATCATTTTAATAAGAATCTTTTGTCCTTTAGAAACTCTAGTGTTACTGATAACATTATTAATCATGTCAAACTCCTCCAAGTGGTTTGTTTGGTCATGGTAGCAATTACAGAAGAACAAGTGGCTAAGCCTTTGCTCTAGTCCACCCCACAACATACTAAGAGTATTTAGAATTAAACTCTTTAACATTAGAAGAGACAAGGTCTTTGGGCATTAAGTTAGTATGACTTGCCAATAATCAAAACTGACTAATGACACAAATTTGCCATATCTGACTTTTTTCTACATTTTAACTGCTCCTATACAGGAGTCAGCACACTGTAAAGTGTCTATTAGTTGATTTTAAGACATATTTTACAAACGTGCTACAGAAGCTGTGTCATAGTTTATATTGCAGTCAATAAAAGAGAATTATCCCTATCTAAAAACAAAGGTCTCCCTGTTCCTTTACAAACTATTACTTTAGTTATTAGTTTTTTCTTGCAGGATTTTGGCTCTTGACTTATTCTGCATTTTCAAACTATTTATTTTTTTGACTGTAGCTGGATTATTACATTTTACTGTTTATGCAGCTTTTTTTTTTCTAAAGTCTCATGTGTTAACAAATTACCACCTGGCTATATTATCACAGACTTTGTACAGTATTTGCTAGTTACTCTTTCTTTATTTAATTAAAATATTGCTGTGCCTGTTAATCATGGTTTGTATGCTCCCCTTTAGGTGTTTCCCTAGAAACAACCTATCAATGTTTCCATACTCATAAAATACAATTGTACCTGTTGATCATCAGGCAGTGGTTTGTATGCTTCCCCTTTAGGTGTTTTCCTAGAAACAACCTATCAATGTTTCTATACTCATAAAATACAGTTGTACCAGTTGATCATCAGGTATTGGTTTGTATGCTTCTCCCTTTAGGTGTTTTCTAGAAAATGACCTATTATTGTTTCCATACTCATTTTTCTTATCTTTTTCTTGCCTGCCTAGCCTTTACAGTCTGGTGCACCTGCACTGGTGCCCTGGTCTGTCTAGCTATGTCTTATGGCAACCCTTGTGAGGTCCGGCTTGCAAGTCCCAGCACCTTCACTAACCTACTCTGCCCTAGAGTTCCTACAGAGTTAAGCATTACTTTATATTTAAAACAATTTGAAAAGCATACAAAGCATACATCACCTGATTGTCAAGTGGCTGTGACTGTCTGTGTGTACCCTCTTCTTCGCTTAAGCAGCCAGCAGCACCACGTCTCGAGCGTCCTCACCTTCTTATTAGGGCTTGCAGACTAACCAACCAGCAGTTAGGCAGCCTCCTCAGCATGCAGCACCAGCGATCCAAGTCACGGCACCAATTGTAGAGGTAAAAAATTACCTTAAGTAAATTATCTATTACAAATACTTAGAAAGGAGACTAACGGAGATGGTACTGATGGCGGAAGAATTTAATGATTATAACAATAATTACAGCCAGAGATTACAAGTGGTACATCCTTCATTCTTCATTCTTCAAACTAACAGTGTATAGTGGCTTGCTTATATAGTGGAAGACAGTACTATGGTTGTCTATGATTGGTACAGAACAAGTATAAACATTAACTTACAAGGCAATACTCTTTTAGTTCTTGCATGACCTAATCTCTTGTCAGCATAAATGTATTGATAGTGTAAATTATACTACTATATAAGGATAGTAATAATGGTCATTACCAGTTATTAAGATCTTAGGAAGAAGAAGAAATAGGTTTGCACTTAGAATGTGTATAAGCACTTTGGTCTGTCTTGATAATGACAAACACTAAAAATAGTCTGAAGGGATCATTTGAACTCTCTCCCTGTATTTCTGTTTGTGCAGACACTGAAGACACCTGTTTTCTATTACTCACATGGTCAGTACAAATATCAAAAGACACTTGAATATTACAAGTTGTGGCTCAGTTAAACCCATCGCTTCACAAGTTTTGATATGATCTAGCTTCATAGATCAATATTAGTTACACAAACACATTATGTTTTAGACCAAAATGAAGTTTACCTGCATTATTGGGACACATTTCTTTATCCCCATTACAGACCCAGTGCCGCTCCCCATGGGGACTGCAGCTTAAGAGAAAAATTCAACAAATAAGTCCTACCACTTGGCAGGATGCTGCTCCTACCACTGCTACAAAGCAGCAAACCTGTTACAATGAGCCCTCCTTCCCAACTGCAGCCCCACTATGGTCTTTTTCCTGAATTCCATGCTACTGACACCAGCACCGGAGCAACATTCAGCTGGCTGCCCGACAAAAATCACAGAGATTTGCCCACCATTTCTCAGCACCTCAAGGAGGACAACAGCAGGAGTCACCATTTTAAGCTGTGAGCAACTCAGCATGCCATGGGGCAAGCAGAAGCCATCTTTGTTCAGGGTACATACTACAAAGAAGGAAGTGACTCTCTTTCCACTGTTACCAGACATCTTTGTTGGGGCATACTCTACAGGAAGTGCACAGCTCCAGTGGCTGTCTTTGTTAAGGACACCAGCTTGCTTTTAAATGGTTTCTCCCTTAAGAATTAATCATGACTGTCTTTATAAAGTGCAATCCATTGAAATAAATAGATACCAACTCAAAATAGCTAATTTTGCAAGGTAAACTTTATGTAAACAAAAGAACAACAAGGACTGGGGTTGAACTTGTTTATTTAAGATGTCACTTGATGGACTTTGCTTAAAAATAATTCTACTTGTCGACAACATTTTCTCTGCAGCACTCCATTTACTCCACGATGTCCTGTTCTCTGCATGACGGCAGCTCCTTCTCATCCTTATTACCTGAGTTCTGTCAAGTAAAGATCTCCCACAGAGACCATGTCCATCAAAGAAGGAAATATGGGCACAGGAGCATCTGCAGACCTACCTTCACCCACCTCAGGGGCAAAACAGAAACTCTCCTGCAGGACAGCTAATCATCCATCTCTTCACAGGAACGTTAGCTATGCAATCTATTCAGGATGACCCTGCCTACATTAAAACTATATCAGCATACTCAGGGTGCATACCAGCCTACAGCCATCATCCTTGTCAGCCTTGCCTCATGAAGATGCTGTTGACTGGCTCAAGCAATTCCATGCCTGAAGTGCCTTCAGTGGTTGGACCAGTCTCCTGCATATCTCCAGCACATTACACTTGCTTCGAGAGAGACCGCCATTTCCTGGTTCAACACACTTCTAGAACAAGTAAAGGAAATATTGTCACCCTGTATGCAACTTTAAAGATCACTTTTGTCTAAGCACATTTGCCTTGGTTACTGGAGCAAGAGCTGTGGGAACACACCATGCTGCCCTCCGATCTCTGGAAGCCTTCATAGTGGACACTGAGTCATGTTGCAAACATCTGCAGAAAACAGAGAAGGATCAAATCCACAACCTTCTTCTGAGGACTACCCCACAGCTTCACCCTTATGTGGTCCAACAGAAGCTAATCAGCTGGATGGACACCAACCAAACTGCACGACTTGCTCAGGAATCCATATTCATGTTCCAGACCACCAGTGTGCAAGGACCACAGTCATCACAAATGGCTGCACTCACAAGTGTCCAGCAGCAACAAGCAATGCTAGAGAAAAATGTACAGCTCAGCTCAATTTCTTCCTCTGCTACCTCCGTCAAAACTCTGCAACCACCTCAACACACACCTGCTTAACCATCACCTTCTCAAGAGCCTGTTATCTGCCAGTAGTGTGGCTTCAGAAGACACACTGTTGTGGTTTATAGAAAGTTAAAGTATGACAATAGGAATGACAGGAACCAAGGATATCCACCACAGCATCATCAGCAAGATGAATGCAAGTACTAAAGTATTAGGAAATGAGTGCTGCTCAACAAACTGGGGCTTTTGTTGGACAGGGGAATATTTCAACTGACCTCCTCTGACTCTCTCAGCTTACACAAGTAGCATTTTTCAACTCCAAGAATAAAACCGCACCATCTTGCTTCCAGGAGCAGCTGCACTTTCACCAGATAACCACTTCTAGCAAACTAAATCTCGGTGACCACTGGAGATTGGTCCATGCATGCCTTGATTGACATTGCAGCAGGTATCTCAGTTATCAACACTAACATTGAACAGAGCTCTTCGTCAATCACCTCATGTCGCTCAGCTGACTTGAAGTTCATCATCACAGCAAACGCCACTACAGTACCTATCACAGGCGTTGTCCACGCCAAGCTACTCTTTGGCTCACAGCAAGATACTGTCAAAGTTCTACCAAACACCTGATCTACAACCATCAGCAATTCCTGGCATGGACTCTCTCAAATATCACAAAGCCATCCTAGACTTTGCTTCAAACAAACTGTCACTGGACCCTTGAGGCAACTTGCAGCTACAGACTCAAGTCACTATGCCTCTTAGACAGAGGTAGTTTTGACTGCCAATATTCGAGGTGAACCACTCCCACAAGGTGTTGTTGGCATCACCATGGGATCTCCTGCTCTGCATTCTTCAGGTCTTCTCCTGCAAAACACCTTGTCTGCTGTGCACAGTGCCACAGTATTCCAGAAATGCTGCAAGTGTACATTTGAGCCAATCGCCATCTCCAAGGCTGCCACTGTTGGAAAGTTTGTCTGCCTGTCTAATGGGAACCAGCTCCACCTCATGCAAGGTCATCCTCTGCCTGGTTCCACTATCTCCACACCTGTCAGTGCTGCCACTACCACTCCAGCTTCACCTGTGTTATCTCCCTTGGTAAGTGACTATTCTCTACCAAGCTTCCAGCTCCTCCAACAGAGAAACAACAGCTTTTGGATTTCTTGGAAGACTACCCAGATGTCTGTTGGTAGAGACAACAAGCTTGGATGTCGTGATATCCTGCAACACACCATCAAGGTGCAGCCAGTTAGAACTCCACCCATCAGCGAGCCTAAAAAGTGGGACACAAACAGAAACAAGTACTAGAGGACATGATCTAGGACATAATGGAACGAAACATCATTGAAAATCTGAAGTCCTTGGGTGCACCAAGTCTGCTGACAATAAAGAAAGACAAGTGGTATCATTTTGTGGTGGACTACAGTTAGCTCAGTGCCTGCACAGTGCTTGATGCTCATCCCTTACCCACAACAGAGGATGCTTTAGACAGTCTTGTGCAGCCAGCTGAACCTACTTCACCACTATGGATCTTCAAAGTGGATTCTACTAAGTCTCCATTGATCCAGCTTCTTGCCCATACATAGCCTGGTGGTGTCACTTAGGGCTTTTCAATTCAAATGACTGCCTATGGGACTTCTGAACAGTCCAGCCCACACTGCAGCATGCTATGGAAGCTGTACTACGTGGACTGTCTTGGAAATGTTAACAAGTCCACAGTACCTGGACTATGTTACTGTCTCCAGCACAATTTGTTTGGTACACCTCCAATGCCTCAAGAAGTGTTTGAGCACCTCTGACAAACCAATTTCAGACTTCACCCACAGCATCAAATTCATTACCTGGGACATGTTGTTAGTTCTCAAGGCATTTCTCCGACCCAGACAAGCTCTCAGCAGTCAAGGACAATCCAGAATCTTACAACCTGAAAGACCTCACAGTTTTCTAAGGCCTCTCTGGATATTACAGAAAGTTCGTCAGTGACTATGCCAAGACAGCAGCTCCACTGTACACCCTCACCAAAAGGGATGTGAATATACATGGACTTCTGAGTGCAAAGAGGTCTTTGTCACCTTAATGGACAAACTGATCTCCACTCCAGTACTGACCTACTCAAGGTTCAGCCAACCATTCAATCTCTACACAGATTCTACTTCCTTCACAGTGGCGCTCTGCCATGACAAGTTCAAAACAGAACAGAATGGATTGTTTCCCACACAGGGTGCTCCTTTCCACTGCTGAGCACAACTATGGCATCAGATAAAAAGAATGTCTAGCCATGGTATTTGCTGTAAAGAAATTTGACTGCTATCTTCGCTATTCCTCATTCACAGCTGTCATTGATCACTCTGTCCTCAGATGGTTGTTTGAAATGAAAGAACCAGTAAGAAAGTTTGCCCAATAGATTGCTGTGTTTCAATCCTACAACTTTAAAATTTAATACAAACCAGGTCAAGTTCACTCCAATGTGGATGGTATCAGCTGACAACAGTATCTTTCTGCATCACCCTCAACAGACGTGGAATCCTGCTAGAAGCTCCTCCTTTCCACACCACAGATGTGCTTCTATGGACACTCCAACAGCACCTGATGTTGCTTTGCTGCTCCCAAATCGTCTTCTGAAAGCAGCACCAATCCTGAATTACTGTAATCTGCCAAGAGCTTCTCACCTCCTCTGTATCTGCACTCTCTCTGGCAACTGTCGAGACTCAACAAAGAGCAGATCCTCAGTTCTCAAACATAATCACTTACTTAGAGACTGGAAATCTTCTGCAATGGAAGCAACATTGCCAGGATGTTCTTTTCCCAGCTCAGAGTACTTCCTCAATGATGGTGAGCTTTTTCATATCTGGATCAATGAAGGCAAGGGACATCGTATGGACAGAACTTGTACAGTTAGTTGCGCTGCCTCACTAATCAGCACAGCTCCTGTCTCCACTCATGCCTCTCCACTTTGTGAAAGTCAAATAGGAATCCACAGAATTCCTGAAAAGACAAGACTGTGCTTCTCTTGGCCTCACATGTACAAGGGCATTGCTCAATTTGTCAAATCCTGCCAGCCCTGCTCTGAAATAAAGCCTTCTGCCAAACCAACAAAGACACACCTCATTCCAATGTCTGTAGACACAGAACCATTTCAGTAAGTCAGCACAGACATTTCTGGACCTTTTAAAATGGGCTGAGAAATGAGAGTGAAATCCAGTAACTCAGTTGGCCGAGAACGGTCACATGACCTTTGATTAATCCCTAGTACACAAACAGTTTGCAATGAGCTACCCAGCAACAGAGGTACTACACAATGAAATCAATTTGCCTGCATCTCAAGCCGGAGATGCAGATGTAGAAAGAATCATGATAGTGACACACCAATTACTTTTCTTTCACTATCAGGCTGCATTTAGTCCTCCTTCACAACCACTACTGATGGCACACAACAGCAACAGCAGCTACAGCAGTCCTGATTCACTCCCGATTCCCAACTACCACAATCCTGCTTCACCCTCTGCTAGCAATATTACTTCACAACAAGCAGACTAGACTCAGCCCCTCAGTACACAGCAATGATAAAGCAAGTTGGTGAGGCGGTGCACAAAACACAAGGCTGCCGGACAGTGAGTTTACTTTATGTGTAAAATGGAAAACATACTGCTGGGGAGGGGTCTGCTTGTAGCACAACACGCTCGCTCAAGCTTCCTAGAGTTCAATTTCTCAAATCTCAGAAATTTTTTATTAAAATTAAACTTCACAAATCAGCTTACTGTTGTATTTCTGTTATTATCATACAAGTGAAAAGTGAAATATACATCTATTATTGCAGACTACTTCAAAGCAGCAGGATACACATACATTTTTCATATTTAAACCAAAGAAACCTTTTCTCTGTTTTTTTTTTTGGTTGAAATGAATAACCCATTTTATAAGTGCAATAACCCATTCAGGCTATGGATGTATGAAGGCATTAATGCACTTCCCGGAGTGGTTTGGAGGTAACTTAGCCTTCAGCCTCGTGTCTCTGTCTGACCGGGGCATGCATTAATGCCCCCATACACCCATGGCCTGTCATTGATTATATAGCTTACTTACCATTATGCTGTGACTTGGCAACAAATACACTTTGTTTTTGTGGACCACCTTACAAACTACCTAGCACTCATCCCACTACAGGACATCAAAGCTGCTTTCCTCAACACAGTTATTTGCTGTCACAGTAATACCTGTCACCTGCATTCACATACAGGCCCTAACTACCTTCTACCATTATTTGAAAAACTTGCAAACTCCTCAACAAGCTATTCCCTGCAATGCAATGGAAAAAGTGAAAGAATTATGTCTACATTCTAAACACTCTCCAAGTACATGGATGAAACTCATGACACTTGGGACTGCTTTGTTCCTTTTGTTCTGTCTGTTTACAACACAAGCCCTTGTGTTGACAGGAGAGAGTACACTCCATTCTTCTTGATCTATGGATGACATCCAGGAACACCACTGGACATGGACCTCTCATGCTAGAGATTTCAAAATCAGCTTCCTTGTACATTATCCCCGTACTGGAACAGCTTGTACTTTTATTTATTTATTGCAGATTCAGATTACATAATATTTGAGCTAAAGAGCTAATTCACAAAGGTTCCACATCAAAAATCAAGGTGCAGAGACACTTTAGAGTTACACAAGCACAGCAGTTCCTCAGTTAATCAAACAAAGTTGTATAGACAATTGTGGGTATACATAGAACAAAGATGTGCAGATATAACAGGACATAAAGGTGCAAGTATGCAGCCAACTTGGCATTGCCATGTTTCATTTAAGTGCTATAGGTTGAAAGAAATGTAGGCAGGTATTGGAGGTTGGAGGGAGGATGTGCTGCCTGTCTGAGAGGGAGAGGTTGGGTATAACAGTCACATCCACCAGACTGGGATAGGTGGTTCTGGAGTGCCACTTTGAAAGTGGCAATTTTATTGAACTCATGATGGGTGTTGGGGAGTTCATTTAACTATTTTAAGCTAGGGACCTTTATGCTAAGGTGTGTCTAAAGGGACATGGAGGGCATCTCTAGTTCTACTTCTGGTATGTTCAGTGTTTTAGTCAGTTGAAAAAGCTTCTTCAAGGGGCAGGGTTTAGGTTTAATTTGGTTTTTTGCCAGGAGATATATTTGATACCCGATCCTGCTGTGTACAGCTACGGTTTGACAGTATAGGGTACATGAATATGTTAGCTTGTCTGTTCTGATGGTGAACCTGCAAGCCTTGTTGAGTAGGCAGCTAATCTTTTTAGAGCTGTGTCTGTTGCAGCACTGTAAATAACCAGCCCATAGTCAACTGAGGACAATAATGAACTACTGATGGCTCACTGCAAGGCACTGGTTGTCATAAAGTTCCTGTGCCTATAAAGTGCACCTAGCTTAACGCTGACTGATTTGACATCATGGTCTATGTGAGGAGTAAAGGAGAGGGTTTCATCTAGGTGCCCAAGATACTTAAATGAGTTTACTTGTTCAAGCTGCACACCATTACAACTCTGTATTGACACTGGACTTTCCTTTTTTCGCATAGCGCAGAGAACAGCATGCTTTTTTTTATAGATTAGCAGTAGCTTATTTTGCCAGATGTGTTGCAATAACCACATTGGGACAGAGAAAATCTGCAATTCAGAACATGTCAGCAGCCAAGTCACATGAACCTTTGTTTTCTGTGGGGACACTTGTATCAACCTGTTTTAATTACAGAGCCACAAAGAAACTGCTCCTCCCTAGGACTGGGCCTTTCTACAATGTGGGAAAGCATTCTCCAGTTCATGTCCACCTGCAACGCAAGTCTGATGGAAACCTTGCTTTTAAGAAAGTCCACATCAATCACCTGAAGCACAGTACCTAAGCAACACCCTTCCAGATGATTTCAGTTCTCCCAGTAGTGAAGCTGTAGTTGAACCTGCCATCCTTTAGGAAGTAGAACTTCCTCCTGATAGCTGCAACCTTCCTTCAGATCCTCATACGCCTCTCTCCAGCCAGATTCAGATTCTGTTGCACCTGAACTTCACTCAAATGAACTTCCCAGGACTCCTCAGCCCTCTTCTTCTCAGGACTCTCTTGTGCACACACCTGTGTACCAAATCAAGAAGATTCTTCACAAGAAGTTTGTGAATGGAGCCTGGACTTACAGAGTCAAATGGTGGGATTCTGACAGTGCACAGAACTGTTGGGTTGTTTTGCAGACCTTACCCTGTCCTGTCAAGAGTTAGCTGGAACAATTCACAATGCCATTCCAACTGACCAGAAAAGTCAATGGAAGTCTTGAACTTTTCGCTACCAGACTCAGTGTTTCTTGGGACTACTTGTTCTGCTGCCCGTGGTATTCCTCACTGTGATAAACTGTTCTTCTGCAGAAAATGTCCTTATGTACATGTTTGTATGCATACAGTATATTTGTTTTTGCTAACTGGTACTAAATACAGCATCCACTGCACTAATGTGTTCTTCCACAGATATGTTTTCATAATCACAGTATATTCTGTTTTCATGCTCTTCAACAGTTTATTGAAAGTTTGCTTACTGTAGTTCTGGGTAATCTCCAGCTGCTACCTTCCCTCGTCCCTTCCATGTACTCTGGCACTTGTTGCTCTGACCAAGCTTCAGGTTGCTGTGGTGTTCCCCTACCCTGGTACTACTCTGACTGGTCACAACTTTAGTACAGGGGCTAGATTCACAAGCCAGCACAAAGCACAGTGAAAATGTTTGTGTTGCACTTTGAGATTGCTCAGGTGTCAAATATTGCTATTCACAGCTGGACAGTGCACTGTGCTATCAAACTGAGAACAGGGTCAGGTAAACATGGTGCTAACCCCAACGCGAAGTGCTAACCCCACTAGCGCTGCTTCCGACATGCAGCCAGGAGTATGGCCCACAATGAATAGTGCGAATGTCGCTATTTCTGATTCACAAAAGCAGCCATGTAAATGAGCCTGTTGGGCATGCAAGGCAGTATGTGGCTATTTGTGCGTCATTATGGACCCATTTACATGGGCCATGATGGAGTTTAGCACACCCCACCCAGACCCGAGGCAGCCCTGTGACAATGATTGCTGTGTCCCCACTGGCCAGCGATTGCCAGCCCACCGCCCATCCTTTAACAAAAATATAAGTTTTACTAATGATAAAGGTCTTCCCCAATAGAAAAGAATCGTTTTCCTGGTGTTAGTGGTGCCCCTCCCTAGCGATCGGCTGGCCCAGGTATACAGAACCGCGTTTCTCTAGTGTTCAGTGGTCCAGCCCTTGATCTATACACTATATTTTCCTGGTGCTAGTGGTCACCCCGCCCACCACGACTGCCGGCCTGAGCATATAAAACAAGTTTCTCTGATGTCCAGTGGTCCTTCCCCCCACCGCACCCATACCCGATCTATACACAATAGTTCCTGGTGCTAGTGGTCCCCCACCCATGATTGCCAGCCTGAGTATACACAGCAAGTTTCCCAAGTGTCCAGTTGTCCCTACCCCCATCCCACATCACCCTCCTGATATGACAACATATTCCCTGGTGTCCAGTGTAACCCCCATCCTGATCCCTGTATAGTATATTTAAACATTTCCCTGGTGGTCTAGCCGATCCCTTCCTATTCATTATCCCCAGTATGGTGAAATTAAACTATTCTCTGGTGTCTGATGGCCCCAACCTGGCAAGCAGTGTCCCACCATCCGCTCCCCATCCTGACCCCGAGCCAGCGACTCGTTAGCCTGCGGTCTTCCACCACAGCCGGTTGCCAACTGAGCTGTCATTCAGCATGCACTGTATACAGTACACATCACTGATTGACAGCTCACTCACACACACTCAGCTGTTAACCAATGAGTTCAATGACAGCTCAGTTGTCGGGCAGCCATGGTGGAGAGCAAAGGGCTGTGCTGGTTGCCAGCTGGGTCAGGAGAAGGGATGGTGGACACCACCTTCCTGGCTGGGGGAGGCAGGGTCCACCAGACACCAGGGAGTGGTTTAATTTACCATACAGGAGTTGGTGATGGGGTCCACTAGACCACCAGGGAAATGTTAAATATACCAGACTGGATGGGCCTTGCAGTCATATCTACTGTCAACTTCTACGTTTCTATACATGGGATCGGGATGTGGGGTTACACTGAACACCAGGAATATGCTGTAAACATCAGTGGGTGACCAGGTGTGGGGAGGCGGCCACAGAATACCAGAGAAACTTGTTCTGTACTCCGGGCCTGGCGATTGCAGGGAGTTAGGGGACCACTAGCACCAGGGAAGCATTGTATATATAAATCGAGCATGGGTGCAGGTGGGGGAAAGACCACTGATACTAGGAAAACTTGTTTTTATACCCAGTCTGGTGATTGTGGGTTGGGGGGCACTAGTACCAGGAAATCTTGTGTATACCTGGGCATGGAGCGGGTGGGGAAGAGACCACTGGACACCAGGGAAACCTACTTTTATGCCCGGCCAGCAACTATGGGATGATGGGGACCACTAGCACCAGGGAAATATTGTGTATAGATTGGGCATGGGGCATGGCACGGGTGGGGGGAACTACTGGACACCAGGGAAAGTTGTTCTGTATTCTCAGGTTGGCAATCACTGGGGATGAGGGACCACTAGCACCAGGGAACTTACATGTCTTTGTCAGCGGGCTGGTGATCAGTGATTGGGGGCCACTATCACCGGGAAACTTATATTTTGTTATCGGGCTAGTGATCAAACCATTACACCAAGGAAACTTTATTTTTGTTATCGAGCAGCGATCGGGGAGTGCGGAGTACCTCCACCGACCACTAGGGTTGCGTTAGATTAAAGTAGGGTCTCGGCGGTGGTATCTGCTCAGCGCAAAGGGACCCTGTAAAGGTCCTTGCTTTTGTGAATTGGCAAATGCTCTGTGAATTGGACGGTGATATTTACATGCCCTTACCCTCATTTGCATTGTGGCCCTCACACTTTGCCCTGGTGCAGACTCAGTTTGAGCAGGCAAACTGGGCTTTCGTGAATAACAACTCGCCTCAAATCCTGGTTTGCTCGGCAAAAATGGGTTTGTGCTGGGCAAAGTTCTGTGAATCTAGCCCCAGATCCTTTCCGCTTGCCCTCCCCCAGAAGAGTACTCTTATGCTTAGGTTGCATCAATGTAAAGCTTGATATTTCTCTGCTGTTTTAATGCTTTACACTGTATAACAAAGCACCCCATTCAGATGGATTACCAACAAATTTTATAAAACATTTTATGACAGAATCGCACCAGTATTATTGGAAGTCTTCAAGGAAGCAACACAGTCAGGTCATCTACCACCAAGAATGCAATAAGAAATCATTATCTTAAGTCTAAAACCATAAAAGATCATCAAAATTGTAAAAACTACAGAACCATTTTCCTTATCAATACGCCAACAAAATTCTCACAGAAGTGCTAGTAGCCAAACTGATGCCAGTCATACAGGAGCTAATAGGCCCAGAACAGACTGCCTTCCTAAACATAGGCAGGTGTCTGATAATGTTAAGAAAGTCTTCCCTCTTTATTTTTGTTTTATTTAGGTTTTGTTAACCGGGTAGGTGCACTAGCCAGCAGTGTGACTATTTTCAGGCACGACCGGAGAGTACATAACATCATGACAAGTAGGTACAGAACATATCCAACAATGAGAACAAAATGTTACATGTCGGGGTAAACAAATCCTTATACATAGTTTGTAAGGAGATTACAGCGAAAACACAAGGGCAGCAGTATAATTAACATATACAGAGTAGGAGCAGCACCCTATGGAGGAAGAACACCATCATAGCAGTTAAACAAGCATTGATAGTGAGTTGGTTACAGGGAAAGTACAAACATATAATAGAGCATTAAACAAGAGGCGGGTGGTGATTAAACAGTATAGGTTAGTATATAGGTGAGGGTAGAGGAGCAGCCAAGGCAAGGAGACAAGCTGTCCACCCGAGACTGAGGAATTGTAGGGTTATGGATATGTGCTTGGGGTATTAAAAGAAGACGAAATTGAAATCCTGAATCTTTACTGGCCTTAGATGCCCAAATATAATTCAGTCATGTACAGTGGGATCATATAGTTAAATCAATGGAACAATGCAGGCTGTAAAGTGCCGTGGCGTCCTCTCCCAAGACTTACCTGTCTCTATAAGCGTCCCTCAGGGTCAATTCTGGGACCCATTCTTTTAAGCCTTTTTATAAATGATATTCCAGCTACCTGTAAATCCACCCCCATTTTGCTCTATGCAGATGATGCAATTTTGTTCACTAGTGACTCATGCCTGACCTCCCTTCAACATAAGCTGCAAGCTGACTTTAACACAACACAGAGATAGTTCACTGCCAACTCCTTGCAATGAACAAGTAGAAAGTTATTGCATGCTCTTCTGTACCAGGAATAAACTAAGCAAGCTGCCTGCCCTCACTACTGTCACAAACACGGCTCCCAGCTTGAACAAGTAACACATTGTTCAAGTACCTCGACATGACACTTGACAGGCCAGGTTGACATACAATTCACATGTTTATCTATTAATAAAAACAGCTACGCAGACTTGGCCTGCTGTACAGGCATAGACACAGCTTCATACCTGAGATAAGAAAGCAGCTAGTGCAGTCCCTCATAACTAGTCTCACTGACTATGGGATTACTGCGCACGGCTCAGCTTGAGACAGTGTACTAGCCAGTGTCAGGGCCTCCTCAACAGAGCATGGCGATATGCCCTGGGCCTTAAGCTTGACATGCATACTTGTATCCTATGCAGGTCTCTAAACTGGCTCGACTTCGACAATCGGTTGGCCTTCCACACCCTTGTCCTTGGCCACAAGGCCCTGCATGGCCTTCTGTCCCTGGTCTTAAATCCTTCTTCACTGTAACAGACAACAACTACTCCTCCTGGGAGGTGAACAATGCTCCTTCTGCTCCCAAGAAGGAAAACCACCCTAGGCCAATCCTATTTCTCTTTACTTTTCAATAACAGTGGAATGACCTACCTGTCACTCTAAAACCAGTTCCTCGGCCGATCTCTTTAGATTATGCTACTCTATACTCACCCTGCTGAATCTTGTATTTGCTTTAAATGATATGATTGCCCCTCACCTCAAATATGTTGCCTGTTTCAGCACCTTATCGTAATTGTGTAGTTATATAATTATATGTATTGACGGTGCACTAGCCTGATGTTGGACTAAAGGCGTGCTCAGACTATTGTTGTTTTTCACCCTGGACTTAGTTTGTACTACTCAAATCTCTGCTACACCTGTTATGTACTATGTTCTGAGACTATTTGCTGTTGTATCCCTCAACACTAAATCGTTTGAAAATAGGATCTGCCTAAATGGTTTTATGTGAAAAACAAAAATGAAATGAATGTTAGATCCGGAGGTCATGGAAACAATATATTATGAGCCCCTTACGTTAGTAATTCAGTTCGGACCTGGATAGGTGGTCCACTGGCTTTTTTTCCTTTCACCAATGAATAGAGATTATACACACTAATATCCTCCCAGGCTACTGTATTTGATCCAGAATATCCCTTTTTCCCTTGACATATTATTTTAAGTCCTGGAATAGATTAACAATCCGGTTTCGTTTGGGGTAGGAACCGTCCAAGAATAAGGTTATCGATCCTTAAACTATCCTTGGCCCAAGGGGTTTCAACCTCCCAGACTTTAGTTTATACGCCAAGTCAGCGTTCCTCAGGATACTAGTGTTGTGTTTGGCAGAGTCCTATAAGTCTCCTGGAAAACCATTGAGTTCCATTTAAATGCCTTTTTGATATTAAGAGAATTGTGTATTTCTCAGATGAGAGATCAGTGTCATCTGGAGCCTTCAAGACCATTATGGCCCAAATTTATAGACTTTGGAGATGTATGAGAAAGTCTGGTCCAACCTGTACAATTTACAAATACTGTAAGCTAATCTCGAAGATGAGACCTTTGTCCTTATCTTTATGGACCAGGCTTTTTCCCTTGGAGAAGATTGGACTTTCTCATGTTTCCCAATTTCTCTCCCCAAGGGATTCTCCCTTGAAAAGTTACAATCCCAATGCTATCTCCGTAACTCAGACCTATTTCGTTACTTCCAGGTTTGTAACCATATATTATGAAATAAGATTATCCAGGTTAAAATGCCTTCCCTGATTCCTGATTTAGTAAAACTATTCATAGAAGCTACTCGAGGGAATCTGGGAAAACATATCATAGGAACTATCTATAAAGGGTTGAGAAACTAACAACATGAGTCTACTGCCCCTATCCTACAGGAGTGGAATAGAGGCTTATCTTTGGAAATATCCATGGAGACATAGTTGGGGTTGGCCTTGAGGGTCATGAAGACCTCCTCATCTCCTTTATGGAGGGAGTTTGCATAGAAATGCTGTTCCCACTACTACCGAGCACCAGCGGTCCTTCTTAAATTCCTCCCAGATAAATATGGGGTTTGTTGGTGAGGTTGCGGTTGCCCTAGGGCTTCCTGGGTCAAATCTTTTGGCTCTGTCCCAGTTTGATGCCTTTTTGGTTCACCATTCAGATGGAACTTACTACTTTGTTTGGTCAGTCAGTTAAACTAACAGCCGAACAGACCCTACTGGGGATCTTTCCAGACCACACCTCCATGGGTTAATACCCTTCTGCCAGTATCTTTATTAGCTGCAAAGAAATCTATAACCTGACGATGGATGTCGGCACAGATACCAACAGTTGAGGAATGGAGATCTATTACGCTTGACTTATATCAGCTAGAAAGTCTTAATGCAAAAATACAAAATAAAAGTCCATCTCACATGTCAAAATGGCAGAAGTGGGTACCTATCATTCATTGGTGGATCCTACCTTTTGCCTTAACTTATCGAATTGGTTGGGGATAACTGATTATACACTTAAATAAAGGAATGGGAGGGTTGAGGGAGGGAGAGTTACTCACAGTAGCATTTAATATTTAAATGGATTAAACTAGCATTTTATATTTAAGGGCCCTAAATGTTAAGGTAAATATTGGTCACACTAAAATATTAAGAGATAGACTTACTCCATCTCAAAACAAGAAGGACCTGATGGAGATGGCCTTCTTTAGCAATAAATAAACTAAGTCAATGGTAACTGCTTAATTATGATTAGATCCTTAGGACAAATGATTTTATTGACTACTTAATGCTGCTGTCTATTAGCTTTTCTTCCTCAACATATTGTACAATGTCTTGACATGTGGGTAGAAACTGCTGCAATAAAGGAAATAAAAAAATGAAATGAATACAATTTCCAACCTGATCATATAGAAAATTTTAAATTATTGTATGACAAACCTATGGTAGCAGTTTGCACCAATGGTTTGACCTCATTCTATTTTCAGCTACAGAGAAGGACCAGGCATGAATGACATCTCTTCCCACTGTTATTCAACTTAGCCCTAAACATCCCAACACTAAAAAATAATACTAATCAAGATATCCAGGGCATTGAAGAAGGTAACGAAGTGTTCAGATGCTCACTATGTGCAGATGATATACATGTATCTCTTTTGAATCAGGCAATCAATTACAAGCTTGCTTCAAATCATAAAACCTTCAGCTCTTTGTCAGGTTATAAACTTAACATAGATAAAACACAATACCTATCATTAAATGGTACCACACAATGAAATTACAGACCTAGGAGTGTCATGGGTAAAAGACCAAATAGAATTAAAATAATTATAACAGTGAACACTTCAATAACACTAATCTAATAAACTTTAAATAGAAAATACCTTAATAAATGTATGTAGCAAACAGTCTGGCCATCAGCATGGAAAAGACCTCTAAGTTAAGTCTCGTTGAAAATTATTTTTAATACAACAATAGGATACAAAATACACTACTTTCACACAAACATTTCACATCACTCTTAACACTTTTTCAATGAATTGAAAAGGTGTCAGAGTGCCGTGAAACATTTGTGTGTGTGTGTGTGTGGGGTGCTGTTTTGTATCCTATTGCTGTATTAAAATACTTTTCTAACGCAGATCTAGCTTTAGAGGTCTTTTTCAATGCTGAGTGGCAGATTATTTGTTACGACACTTGGATTTACATTGAAGCACCAGCAGAGTGTTTTCAAGAAGCTGCCTGCTTGCTTTTTGTTTGTACCTTATAAATGGCATAAATTACCAATAGGACTATGGGAACACTTGAAACAATCAACATGGTAGTATGACCTAGAGCATTGCATGTTTTACAATGATTCCAAAAGATATGGCTAAAAGCTGGTCCTTATCTGAGCAGAATATTATCAACAAATTCATTTGAGCACACAAAAGTCAAGACAAACTTATTATAAATAAAACTAGACCAAAAGAAGAGAGAATGGTGGTCTCAAGGCTCCAGACTTCATGTGCTATACATCTTGGCATCTAAACTACAACTATCTTACTGGTTTACATGTAATACAGAAAAAAACATACACCCTAGTTGGCTATTGATTGAACAGGACATAGTAGTTAAAATGTGCATAAATTTTAGCTCACTGTGGTTTGACAAACCTGAAAATAAAGTTAAAACTCACGTTAAGGAGTCTATTAAAATAATTTCCCAACTTACCAACCAACGCAGAACTAATCTGAAATTATTAACAACTCGTCCCGTGGAAAATCCTAACGAACTATTGGAAAATAAAACACTTTATGCAACAGGTGTGAACAATAAATGCATGCCATAAATAATGTGTATAGAAGCTACTGTGTAAATAAAACCATTTACATGCATAGTAAGTATGTCATCACTCATTTACATACATAGCTACTATGTCATCACTCATTTATATACACAGTTGCTATGTCATCAGCCAATTTAGAATTTTCGGTCTCAGTAGCAGTACTAATCATATTCAAATGCAAATAACTTTGAAATGAAAAGGCCGGCCCGTTGAAAAAGCGATTGGATTTCTACTTAGCGACTCCAGCGACCCGGGTTCAGAGCGGACTCAGGTGCTGGAGGGCCAGCTGGAGAGAGAGGTCTTGGCCGGCTGATGGTTCACCTTCTCTCGGGGGGATATGACCTGGCAGGCGCTGGCCCCATAGCGAAGCTGGGGCACAGCAATGCGGGGGTCCCATTCACTAAGGAGGCATGGTGAACGTTGGTGTCAGCCTTACGTTGTGGCACACCACGCCTCCCCGGGAGCAAATGGGAAAGAGCCCCTGTCAACCAGAAGACAATCGCCAGCCCCTGCTGCAAGTCCGAGGACAGTGCACGACCATCCCCAGCAACACCCTGGAGCAGGTTTGTCACTGGTTGCCCCCACGGTGCCATCCCTCGGAGGAGGGACCCACCTGGCAAAGGGTTATGTCTGGGGTCACCCGAGGAGGGCTGCTACATGGGGGTGAAGATGTGGCTGATCCGGAGGCAGTGTGGCTCGATGGTAAAGGTGGCCTGAAGGACAGGCCGGCCTGGAGCTGGAGGAGCAAAAAAAAAAAATGAAAAAGATAGCATGGTACTGTGAGCACAAAAGTTGTCCACACAACGATATCTACAAATGAGTGGTGTTTCATTTATAGGTACCTTTTAGTTTTGTAGAATTAGCAAAAAAAGCAGAAAGTTAAGGGTTTTTTGCACTTTTGATAAATAAATACAAATAACTTTAAAATGAAAACAGATAGCATTTGTATGTTGAGCAAAACAGTTGTTCAGCACAAAATTATCTACATAATGAGACAAAAAATGTTGTAGGTGCCATTATTGGTCCTTTTAAAAACAGAGCCAGAAACAAATGATTTGATACCTTTTATTGGACCAACATGGATGTTACAGAAAAGAACAAAGTTTATTACAGAAAGAACTTTGTTCTTTTCTGTAACATCCATGTTGGTCCAATAAAAGGTATCAAATCATTTGTTTCTGGCTCTACATAATGAGAGGCGTTTCATATATAGATGCCTTTTAGATTTTTATAATCAGCAAAAATGGCAGACAATTCAGTTTTTATATACTTTTTCTGATAAACAAATTCATCCCACCCAAAATGTAAAAACAAAAGAATTATGCATCAAACTTTTCATTATGTACTGTCCATAATGTAAAGTTGGAGCATCCATAGCAACTGCTTAGCAACCACTATGCAAAGCCGAGCTACCCTGGGAAAACCACGAAAGTCCATGTATGTTAACATGAAAAATTAAACAATTTAAAACAAAACTCTTACACAATCCTAAATAATCCCTGTTGCATGATTGAAATACATGCTGAGGGACTTGTAGAATACATGATTTATTTCACTCAAGCTGTTTGACCTTGGGCACAGCACTCGTGCTTCTGCCACTCATGAGATTACCCAAGGTCAAGTAGCTCTTGTGAAAATAAATCATGTATTGCATAGGTCCCCGTTACGTATCCCTTATGAACTACACCTTCTGGAACAACAAAGGGATACTGCAAATTATACAATGGCAAGGAAAATCCTAGGCTCTGACTGGTCAGTGCCCACCTTCACCAGTGATGTTATCTCAGTATAACATCATTGTATGATGGTCCAGCTGTAAGACGATCGCAGTAAAAATAAATAAATAAATAAATCACTCGCGCTTCTTCATCTCAAAGCCCCCATGGGCTTTGCAAACCTCCTCCCCAAGTCTCCAGTATTCAGTAAACACAAAGTCTTACACAGCAGTAAATGGCTGTGACAAAAAAAATCAAAGAAAACCCTGACTATTCACTGCAGAGCACTGCTTTCACTGCGAGCCACTCCGTGTCCCGCTGGGATAAGTGACCACCCCTCCCCCATTTTCCCAGTCCAAATACAAATCAGTAAAATGTAAAAAAGCCATCCATTTCCCCATCTCTCCTTCCCAGTGATGGAACAGCATCCTAGCCGAACATGCCTCCACACGCTGCAATTACCGAATGGTGCTGCTCCGTTCTAGTGATAATTCTCCTGGCCATGTAGTGACAAACAGAATGGGGTGGGGAGACTAATCAGAGAAACATCCCCACTTATGTGTGAGGGGAGGAGAGGAAACACAGCAAACTTCCTGAATTCTGTGTGTGTCTGTGGGGGTCAGGGAGCAAGCAACACAAAAAAGCAAGCTCTCATAGCAGAGTGACACACATTCACTGGCATTACTTAAACTGCACCACCTACTGGACAAAACGTAATAGGAACTTTTTCTTTTATCTTTCCACATAGAAAAAATTATCTAAAACTATTTTAAAAGGTATTTTAGTTATTTACTGTTTCTGTGCAAAAAGCGAGCCAGTGCATAATAGCAATAATGCACTCCAGGGTGTGTGTTGTGATAACGCCACCTCTCTGGTGTTAGATGTAATCGGCCTACGGCCTTGTGCCCAACCACCCATGATAAGATGTTATCCCAGCACAACAAACATCCTGTCATGCATTATTGTTTAATTAAACATATATACAATGGTAACTCAAAGAAAACACAAAGGACTTCAAACAAGATTTCAAGCTATTAAGCCGCCCAGTGGCGCTGAGGGTTGAGGGCTGAGGCGCTGGGACGCCACACCTTGCACCACGCCGGTGACCAGTGTTCAGGAATGAGCACGGATCACTGGGGGTTGACAGGGAGGAGAAGGATTGAGCGTCCGGGACTGCTCTCCTTCTCCAGGGAGGGGGTTCACGGTAGTTGGTGCTTGGGTGCCTGGCGGAGGCTGGGGACAACACACTTCGCTGCATATAATGGAGTGAAGCTGGGGTCAGATATCTGGAAGCAGCTATGTGGACGATGCGCATTCCTCTGGCGACATCATTGCATGTCCTCAGCTCCGGGGTGAAAAGGAGGTTGGCACCTGCGTTGAGCGGCTTGATGGCGATCTGCGAGGTTTCACTGTGGTTGCTTGGTGCATAGCTGGATCCGTGTTCTGTAGGGAGTTGGGGGCTCCCTGCAGCCCTGCTGCGGAGGGTAGAACCGCAGGGGTAAGGTGCCGGGTGGACCAGGGTAGATGCAGACGGCGGCTGGATTCTCCGTGAGGATGCGAGGTCAGGGAGCAGACCTGAGGCCAAGAAAAGGAGGTAATAAAGAAAGTAGCTAAAAAAAAGATTTCAATCTGTCTCCAAAAGAAGAGGCAGAAGCAAACATTCTACTTGATATTGTGCAAGAAGAGGTTGAAAATGGGAAATTGAAAACTTCCTGACAAAAACACAAACAATCTATTGGAGATACTACAATTTAAATCAACAGTCTCTCATTTTTGGTGTCTTCTAATACTGTCACCAACAGGAGAAGCACACAAATCTAAGTTATGGTCGTCGCAAATAGTAGGGAAGAAGCTAACAACTGCAAATGGAACAACATGGGACTTCACAGTAAAAGCTTTTTTTTTCTTTTATTCCCCCATGCCTACTGGCCCCGTCCACTGGTCCCCCAAGTCCTGTCACCTTGGCATCCTCTGTGACTTACCTTGTCTGGCTCTTCCCCAGGGCTTGCTTCCCCAGGGCCTCCCCCCAGCGAGGTTGGCGGGCCCCTCAACCCCCACTGGCAACAGGATCC
Organism: Neoceratodus forsteri; assembly: GCA_016271365.2. Classification (NCBI taxonomy): domain Eukaryota; kingdom Metazoa; phylum Chordata; order Ceratodontiformes; family Ceratodontidae; genus Neoceratodus; species Neoceratodus forsteri. The sequence continues at coordinate 77,107,105 of CM057459.1, forward strand.
GGTTCATCAGGATGTGCCAAGATAGCCTGGTGCAGGGTCTGTGGGAGACCAGTGTCATCCTGCCAGTCAGCAGTTTTCCCATTTTCTCCCTGGCACACAGGAAGTTGTATGCAGTGACACCAATGACTGTATGCTGCATGCTCATGGACACAGCATGCTGGGCATCTGCTCCACCTCTGCCGTCCACTGTGCAGTGTCAGTGTGCTGACCCCCAGCCACTGCTAGTGGCCAGGGTAATGTCGCCACTGACACCACCCCTCTCCAGAGGAGGAAAGCAATCCTTGGGACACTCGATCTTCCCGCCCCGCTGACCCTCTGACTCCTGAGGTTGCTCCTGACCTTGGGTCATCAGCACTTAAACTAATACAATATATAGAGAATAATGGATAGGTAAGTGTGTATTATGGAATCCCCCTCCCGGAGGTGTTGGATGACCCATAAACCTCGAGAGTGACGCTTGAGAGGTTTATGAGGTCCATCACCACCGAGGGGTGTAAAACAATTCCATTGACACACACTTAACGAGCTTTATTTTTATAATTACTGTTGTGGGGAGTGAGTGCCAGCATACACACACTCACACAGACACATTCAGACACACACACTCACACACACAGTCTCGGGAGATTTTGTTTCCTTGTGCTTGGTTGGAGCATAGCCCGCACAAGTGCAGGAATGGCAGGATCAACCAGATTGATTTTGGGATGAAGAGAAGGCAGGATCAACCAGATAGTTAAAGAAAGTAAACTGCTTACTTTGTGGAGAATAGAAGTGGCAAAAGATTACTTGGAGATATCGTGGAACGAAAACTGCGGCCATCATGCTTAGCCCGCAAGACAAACGGTCAGGAAGGCAGGGCGCTACAAATATGTCTCGCCTCGCCACGGGGAAGTGAAAGAGCTGAGAATGCCGAAATAACCGCATATGCTATTACAGCATTTTATTGATCTAGCAAAACGAGTTATTAAAGGGGTCATCAGTAACTATAAAATATTATACCACCTTTTTTTCTTCTAAACATGTTTAAAATTAAACTTAAAAAGATGACAAGTGCTCTAAGTGTGAGATGAACAATACAGTTCACATGGTCCGGGAATGTAATTTAATTAGAAATTTCTCAGAACAAATCCAAAACTTCCTTGGCAACCTTTCTAATATACAACTGATGAATTTCAAAACATGTCTAGTAGGGAACAAGAACAAAATATACTATAGCTTTGGTATCAACAGTAGTATTCTTAAACTACTATGGATTGATCCAAGACCACCCACATTACTCGAATAGAACTCAGAGCTGAATGAAACCCTCAAAAGACAAACATTAGCAGAGGTTTAAGAAACGACAACAACATTTTTGAGAAAAACTGGTCAGCTGTATTGAAAATACTCACAACCCATTCACAAAGCACTCAAGAAAGAAACAGTTTATATCAGTACATAGAATTCCAGAAGTTTACATTCATAATCTAACTTTTCCACAGCTCCTATCTGTTACTTAATTAGTATGTGGGAAACCTCTTCTCCAAGTATTGTAATCACCATTCTCTTGTCTTCTACTTTCTTTCTCCTTTATTTTTCTATGCTAATGTCTGCCTTTCTTAATCAAAGATACAGATGGGCTGTCCAGAGCATTTTCGGGGATCTCTTCCTGTCAAGGTTAAAAGGACATTAAATATTTGTAGATGTATATTTATTTATTTTTTTCCTTTTAGAAATATCCAGGTAGGATTATAGGGAAAAGAGTAATGGTGGTTCAGTTTTAAAATAAATGTTGGTTAAATAAGCGCCCAGCGGTGCAGAGGCTGAGGTGCTACACACCTTACCTCTCACCACGTTGACCTTAGTTCAGGAATGAGCTCCAGGCATGGGGGGACTGAGAGTCTGATGGACTGCTCTCCTCTTCCAGGGATGGGGAAGGATGCCACCCCTCCTTGGCTGACATCTGGTGGAGGCCAGGTGGCAGCGCCAGTGTCTGAATGCTATACAAGGGAGGGGCCGCGGTTCCAGCATCGCGTCTGCCTCACGTATGTATGCTTATGTGCTGCAATGGCAGCAAGTGCTTGAGGAGAAAATGGAAAAGGGAAGGCATCAGCTACGTGAAGCCCTACCTGCTTGCCCTCGCCTCTGTATTGCCACCCAACCACTGCCCTAATTCTGGATGTGTGTCTCCAGGTGGGGAGGACAGCCCTACCTTCCTGACCCTGCCATGGGAAGCAATCCATGGGGAATTCTCAGGCTGGGTAGGTTGGAGGGTGCTGGATGGGAGTGGTCCCAACCCTGCCATGGGGAGCAATCCGTGGGGAATTCTCAGGCTTGGTAGGTTGGGGAGGCTGGGTGCTGGATGGGAGTGCCAGGGACAGGGCTGAACAGCCCACAGGAGTTGACCTGATGGAAAAAAGAAATATGGGGAAAAGTGTTGGTTAAATAGAGAATTGTTAGAAGCAGAGTTCATTATTCATAGTGACTATCAATTGTAGCACAGTTTTCTGTTAATTATTTGTTTGTACAATTGATATTTTGAAACATAATAAAATTTATTGAGAAACAAATGTTTCATACTGTTATATTATTGCTTGTTTGAGTGGTACTCACTTTCACAACCCTGGGGATGATGTGAAGTTCAGTTAAGCATGGGGCCTAATGTTTAGCTGCTGCCCCTTAAGAGCACTCAGAACACTGCATGTTATTGCAAAATGCTGCACTGCCCGGCAGTGCCATGCCATTCAGGGACAGCCTGGGAAACACCCTTTGTCTGAGGCACTGCCTCAAGGTGTGCAGAAGCCTCTTGTGCCGAATAAAATTATTTTCTACTTATATTTTATGTGTTCAACTAAACTTATTCACATGGTCCAGCAAAGATGGCGCCTCCAGTACACTGAGAGATGGGGATGGCAGAGCTGAAGTGAAGGTAAGATTCCTAGTGGCAGACCAACACAAATAGCCACAGTATGAAATACACCTGTAAGCGTCATTATAAGGTGCTGTGAGTACATCATCATTTTGCTCAGTTGGCTAGGATTTAAGGTATTTTGAGCACAAGTATGTGAATTATTTTGGCAGGTATCTGAGGTCCACATTTGCATGAGTGAGCAGATCAAGGGTGTAAGCACATGTACTGGTATGAATGGACCTCTGTGGTGCTGGCTACTTTGATGTGGTACAGAGCATATCGCATTGTAACATGGCAAAGGTTAGGAGCTGAAGGGAGAAAGCTGATAGGACAAGCGCGGTCCAACTGGTACAGGAGCAACACGGCATTATGAGCGATAATGCCGTGTTGCTAGTGAATCACACAAACAAACCATGGGAGGAAAAGGAGCACTGTGGTAAGTAGGTGAGGTAAGAAATTGCAGGGGATAAAGTGTCCAAGTAGCAAGTAAGTAGAGTAGAGGAAGAGCGAGCTACACTGGGAACATCCGGCAATGCATTTGAGTTAAAATGTCACTGTGTATGGGACGGTCAAGTTCAATTATGCAGCCCAAACAGAGATAGAGAACATACCACACAGACTGGGAAATGTGAGAAGCTGAAGAAAGCGATGCAGAGAAAGACAGTGTGTGTAGCGAAATAATACAAACAGCATGCAGCGAGTAGGATCTGTATATGCAAATGAGATAGGGACACAGGCGCAAAGAAGAAAGCAGGGAACATCGTGGTCAGCCTAACAATATTGAGGCAACAGCTGCTCATAAATCTGTAAAATGGATGGCAATCATGAAGAAACACACACTTGTACTACCCCATAAAAATGAGAAAAAGCATATAGTATGTAAGAGGTTTATACACACATCTCAAAGTAACAGTAAAAATTATACAGAAACTTCATTGCTATCATTGTCTTTTGTGTCCTATCACCAGTAACATTTGTAGGAGATATACAGCATGAGCACCCCATGTTACAAGCGCATTAATCCACTCTGGAAGGTGGCATCTAATGGGGTTGTGCATGGATTTGGACCAGTAGAGGCACTTTCGGCCTGTGTGCCTTCGCGCCACAACCATGCATTAACTCCCATTAGATGCCACCTTCGTGTGGGATTAATGCTTGCATGTACATGTAACTAAAAGCCAGTCTGCCAGTCTGACATTGTTGGTAATTGAAAGGCTTTCTTAGTATGTGTGTGTGGGTTACATGTTTTCATTCAAGTATTTGCAACAGATTAAATGCTGCAGGGTGAAAAAAAAACAGCATTGGGGGTTGGGCGGGTTTCAGTGTGGGTTGCTCCGTGTTCAAATTTGAAATTCCTGAAATGAGATGAAATGACATGCTTGTTTGCAATGTTTTTATTTTGTGTACTATATAATACTGATCCCAGTACAAATTAATGTTTAAAAATATAATCAGTTAAAAATTGGAAAATTAAATTTACTTAGTAACAATAGTAAAATACCAATTCATGGGTTACACTAATGGCACAGAACTGCACAGGCAAGCCAGGTTCAGGACTAGACTCTGATTGCTGCATCCAGAGGCATAGCAGATCAGAGAAGCTGTCATGTATGTGATCGCGCTCTGCGGCTGTCGGTGGCAGCCGGTCGAGGAGGTGAGAGGAGGGCTGAGCCAGCTGTCACTTTAACAGAGACCAGCATAGGGGGGGAGAGTCCTTGGAGGGTGGTCAGGTGGTAGGGATTGGTGTGTGGTCGGGGTGGGGGACCACCAGGGAACAAAAATTAAGGTAATCTGGAAACTGGGGCAGTGAGAGAACCACTAGACCACCAGGGTAAATACATTAATGTAATCTGAGTGATCAGGGATGGGGAATCATTACAGCACAAGGGAAATACATTAAAGTAGACCAGTTGATGGGGGTGAGGGGTACCAGACCTCAAGGTGACAGAGGTCTTCAGGTACATGAAGGGGTAAATAGGGGAGGAGCAGTCAGGGTGCTTCGAAGGAAGGAGGAGGGACCACTAGAGGGCATGGGTGGAAGCTGGGGGAAGATTCAGGGAGAAAGGAGGAGGTGCTACTTCACTGAGAGGGTGGTGGAGCCATGGAATGCTGCCTGGAGGCAGAGACAGTGGAGGGTTCAAGAGGGGTGGGACAGGTACAGGGAAGGGTTCTGGAAGCAAAATCAATGCAGCAAGAATGTCCAGAACTGGGAAGGAAGCAGAGAAGGCGAGGGGCAGCAAGGTCAGCTCCCAGGGTGGGGGCTGACCAAGCGACTGAGCAGAAAGACCGTTAGGCCTATTCTGCTGGCATTTAGTATGTTAGTATTTTTGTGCCCTAGAACCGGGATCTAGCAGACACAGCTCGTGCGTGTGGGCGCACACGGGTACTGGCTCGGCCCTTCTGGCCCACCTCCTGAATTTCACACCACCCCCTTGCCTATGCTTCTCCCGCCGATCTCCACCCAGTAGGAGCTGAACTATGGGGGAGTGGACAACCACACCCAGGAGAGGAGAGCTGCCTACCATAGCTCAGTCCTGCTTGGCCCTCCCCATGCCCGGCTCCCAGTGACCTGAGGTCATTCCAACCTGGGTCACCGGCATAGTGCAAATGTCGTCCAGTGCCTCAGCCCTCAGTGCCACCGGGTCGGCAGGATTTCAATTTTAAAATGTTTAAGGACTGGATAAAGTGGAACAGGGAAGGGTTTTCAGCTTGTTCAGGGTAGTGGAACTAGAGGGCATACATAATGCATAAGGGGACAGAGTTAGGAGTAATGTCAGGAGGTATTTCTTTTCCCAGGTTGTGGTGAACCTTTGGAACAAGCTCCCAAAGGAAACACTACAAGAGGGGGTATAGAGTCTTATAAATTCAAGTTGCCGATTTCTTTATGGAGAACATTACTGGGTAAGGTATTTATTCCATTGAGGAAGGAAGAGTTCCCTGAGGTTTCCAATTGTTTTACAGAATGTTGAGTGCTGCACCTACCGGGATGGCAGCTGCAGCACTCAACATAGGCACTATAAAGCAGTGGTTCTCAAACACAGTAGCAGAAAGGTCAGAGCCAAGGCTAGCCTTCAGGAAATATAAGGGAACGCAGCAGGATGAAGATAGGGAGGCATACCAAACGTCCCTAAGGGAAGCAGGGAAGGCAGTAAGGCAGACAAAGGCCCAAACCAAGGAAACACTAGTACAAACAGTAAAAGAAGGTGACAAGACTTTCTATAGATACATTAGTGAAAGTAGACAGTCAGAGGGTATTGTTAAGATCAAAGGAGATAAGGGGGCGTGAGGAGGAGGACCATGTAAAAGCATCTATCCTAAATAGATACTTCTGCTCAGTACTTACTGAAAGATCTGGCAGGGCCACAGCTCAGCACCATGGACACAGGGGAGGGAGGTGAGCACTAGTCCCTTCACAAAAGAAGGGTCCTACAAGAGCTCGATAAGCTCAGGGTGGACAAGGCAATAGGACCTGATGGCATACATCCCAGGGTACTAAAGGAGCTAAGGGGTGAAACTAGCAGAGCCATTATCAGAACTGTTTAGTGAGTCTCTGAGCAGAGGAGAGATCCCAGAAGACTGGAGAAGGGCTCATGTGATCCCGCTCCACAAGAGTGGTAGCAGGGAGGAGGCAGGGAACTACATACCAGTCAGTCTTACCTCAGTAGTGGGCAAGATTATGGAGGCACTCCTTAAGGAAAGGATAGTGCAACACCTGGAATCCATAGGAGCACAGGATCCAAGACAGCATGGGTTTACAAAGGAAGGTCCTGTCAAACTAATCTCATAGATTTCTTTGACTGGGTAACCAGAGTGGTGGACCAAGGGGAGCGGTTGATCGCCTAACTTGACTTCAGAAAAGCTTTCGATACTGTACCACATAGAAGATTGATTAATAAGCTGGGCAGGCTCAGGGTAGGTCAGAAGTTGGTCAACTGGGTGGCAAACTGGTTGATGGGCAGAAAACAGAGTGGTGGTAAGCGGTATACAGTCAGAAGAGATGCAAGTCACAAGTGGGGTACCTCAGGGATCAGTCCTGGGGCCAGTCCTCTTCAATATCTTCATCAGTGACATTGCAGATGGACAAGAGGGTAAGGTTTGTCTGTTTGCAGATGACACCAAGATCTACAACATAGTAGATGATCCAGATGGGGTGGGCAGAATGAAAAGAGATCTGGATAAACTAGCAAAATGGTCGGAAGACTGGCAACTGGGTTTAATGCAAAGAGTGCAAGATCATGCACATAGAGAAGAGAAACCCTGAAGCCACCTATAGGCTGGGAGGGAGTTGCTGGCTGTCACAAGGAAAGAAAGCGACTTGGGCATCATCATCACCGATGACCTGAAATCATCCAAGCAGACCACTAAAGCAGTAGGTAAGGCTAGGGGATGTTAGGGTGTATGTCTACGGGTATCACAAGTCGGAAGAGGAGGTATAATCCCTCTTTACAAGACACTAGTTAGGCCCCATCTGGAGTACTGCATGCAGTACTGGAGGCCACACCTTCACAAGGACATTAACCAAATTGAGGCAGTCAGAGAAGGGCAACCAAAATGGTGCAGGAACTGCATCAGAAAACATATGAGGACAGATTAACAGAGCTCAATATATATACCCTAGAGCAAAGGAGGGAGAGGTGATATGATAGAAACATTCAAACACCTTAGAGCATTAACAAGGTGAAAGAGTCTAACATGTTTCAATATAAGAAAAATAGCAGGACAAGAGGACACAGCATGAAACTGGAAGGAGGCCGATTAAGGGGTAATGTGAGGAAGTTCTTTTTCCACAGAAAGAGTGGTGGATGCATGGAATGGCCTACCTCAGGAAGTGGTGGCTATGAATACAGTGCAGGGCTTCAAACAGGCATGGGATAGGCATAAGGGAGCAATACAGATGAGTATGAATAGATAGGCCATTGACAGAGCAAAGGCTGATGGCACATTTATAAGGTAGAAAAGAAATGGGCAGACTGGATGAGCCCTTGTGGTCCTTATCTGCCATCAGCTTCTATGTTTCTATGTAACCAGGGACTATATGCATCATTAAGTAACAGCTCATGTGAACATCGGTCATACAGTAAAATGGTAGCTGTAATCAAATACACTAATTACTCTAAGATTTCAAATGGTCCTGTGCTTTGTCCTTAGAATCACTAAAAATGGGTAACACTTACTTTTCAGCTAAAACAATAAAGAAATCAAAGACAAACAAAATGGGCTTTTTGTTCTTTTTTTGTCTAACGTTTCTGTGTTCCTATGTCTTTTCCGTACTGTACTATGCGGTCTGATGTAGAGGCATGTGCAGAGTCAGTGAACAAGAGTGACCAGAATCCTCACAAACTTAGAGGGGTCTGGGGCATGCCAACCCCAGGACATTTTTAAAACATCACTGTAAGTGGCGATTTTCCTGCATTTTAGAGACGTAAGATATGTTACAGCCCACCAGGATGAAACATTCTGTGTTATAGAAACATAGAAATGTAGACTTTGACGGCAGATAAGGACCACTTGGCCCACCCAGTCTATCCATTTCCCACCTATTGGATAAGCTGCAGATCCTAGTTAACCAACAGCCTACTTTTCCTAAAATAAATAAATAAACCCCACCAGAATTGCCTTATGTCTGTCCCATGCATTCTTGAATTCCCCGCTGTTTTGACCCATGATCTCCTCAGGAAGGCCATTCCATGCATCCACCACCCTCTCCATGAAAAATACTTCCTCACATTGCCTCTTAACTGCCCCCCACTCTATCTTCAAATTGTGCCCCTTGTTCTTGCACATCTCTTTTCTGAAAGATACTACCCTCTTGGACTTTGTTGATTCCTTGAAGTACTTGTAAGTTTCTATCATGTCTCCTCTCCCTCCTTTCCTTGAGGGTATACATATTAATCTCCTTTAGTCTCTCTTAGTATGGCTTCTGGTGCAGACCCTGCACATTTTGTTGCCCTCCTCTGGACTGCCTCCATCCTGTCTATGTCTTTGCGGAGATGGGGTCTCCAGAACTGCACGCAGTACTCAGATGGGGTCTCACCAACTTTTGTACAGAGAGATAATAACTTCCTGTTTTCTAATGGTGATGCCTCTCTCTGTGCATCCCAGTATCCCCAGTCCTTCTTACTGCCTTCTCACACTGCTTGCTTACCTTTAGGCCATCTGATATGACTACCCCATGTCCCTTTCCATTTTGTTGTTGTTAGTAATCCCCGCCATTGTGTACTTTTCTCCTGGGTTTTGTTTCTCAGGTGCATTACTTTGCACTTCTTTGCACTGAATTTAGCTGCCATACTTTTGACCATTCTTCCAAACTTGCCAAGTCCCTTCTCATCCTTTCCAACCCGCTTGTGTATCAACCCTGTTGCAGATCTTTGTGTCATCTGCAAAGAGGCATATTTTCCTTCAATCCCTCTGCAATGTGGCAGTATAGCTTAGAGGTTAGAATAACAAGTAGTGAATGAGCTTGGTACATCCAGCAAACCAGACCTGGGTTTGATTCTCACAACCTCCACTTGCATACTGTGCGACTCTGAGCAAGTCACTTAACTGCCCAGTGCTCCTAGGTTGCCCCTGAAAACAGGCACTTGTGCCTAGTGGGCCTACCAGTTACCAAAACTAAAATAAAAAAAATGTCACTTATAAAGACATTAAAAAGACCATTCCAGTGCTGAGGGTGAGAACTGATTTCACATTTGTATTAAATAGGTGACAGATTGTGCGGTGAGATACATAACTCATATTGCGGGGGATCCTTGGTAGAGCAGGGTACAGACACAGCTTTGTTTATGGTGCAGCACAGCAGGATCCACAAGTGCTAGTGCCAAAAGGATGCACTGGAATGCAGTTTTCTAACTGCAAAGGAAAGTTTGTAGAAAACCGCAGAGGACAAGGACAAGCGCCCCTACACCAGATATGGGGGTGAGTGCCGTGTGTGAGGTTTACTCCTGGAGCTAAAAAGAAATCAGGCCCTAGTATTCTATAGACAGCAGTAAGTATTGGTTGGGAGTATAAAAGGAGGGTAACGTGCAGGTCCAACCTATTAATTTATTGGTCTTAGTTGACTAGGCAGGCCTGTTGGAACAAAGTTTCTTCATGGTTCTTTTAGTCTTTAATTCTATTTGGTGTTATGCACAGCACCAAGTTACTACCTGGGCTTATAAACCTACTTCTAACTTTCTAGACTGGACTATGTTGCACCCAGAAATACGCTTCCTATACTGTTTTGGTGAACTTAAAAAAGTAAATGTTTTCTGAATTAGAACTTTTCTTGTTACTCAGGCTAAGAAGTTAGTTAGGCACTGGAATGTATTAAAACAGTGCACACTGGTTTCAGTGTAAGCTATACCATTCACTGGTGCCAAAATAACAAAATGCAGGCCAAGCTGATCCCCTACATACCATCACATGAAGTGGCTTCCTGGGGTGGGGTGGGAGTGGGTGGGGTGGCTTAGCAAAAACATGCTCCATTTTATGCCCCACCATACAGCTTTAGTTAATAAAGCAATCACGTCAATTTAGTTTTGCGTGCTTTCCAGGTACAAACTTGCAGTGTCCAGTATAAACGTATAAGTGCCTTAAAGGGACATGGGCAACCTGTTTTCATCATATTATTTCTAGATGAAACCCCACATTTTATGATTGTTTACCCTCTCTAAAATTCACTGATGTTGCTGTTTGTTTTGTCTGTCTCCTTGTTTAATAGAACTGAAATGCATGGCAATGCATATTTATAAACAACCTTGTTTTATTTACAGTCCTGGTTCTGCTCTTACTGCATACTTCCTGAGCATTAGACACACACTCAGACAGTGCAGTCACTCATAAGAAAGAAGCCTCCTAAACTCCCCTGCATCATGAGGGCTAGACTGTTTTGTGGGTGTTCCCAAGTCCAGGAAAGATGCATTTGGAGTTGCTCAAGGGATGTAAACAAACCTGTTTTGATGTGATAACACCAGCATGTTGGGCAGTCTGTTTTTCACTTTTTAAAGAAAATAAGAGTTAGAATCAAACTATCAACCATATCAGCTATCTGTATTGAATGTTGGCAGTCACAAAATATGTTTTTAAACTAGGGACACTTTGACACCTAAGGGGTTGACAGTGTCCCTTTCATAAATATCCATCATAAACAACAATTGTGTAACTTACATTATAAAATCATATGTTTAACCCTTGCTGTGCCACTGTCATGTATACATGTCCTAAAAACTGTACCTTCCAAATCTTCTGGCAGCCTAAGGGTTAAAACAAACAGCTGGCAAACATTGTGCAGTTAAGGGCACTGGCCCATACACAGGATTCTGAACAACAATATCACTAATGCCCTGGGTGCCCACTTCAGGGGAGTGCACATGTCCAGAATCCATGGTTTCAAGTGTTGAGCACTTGAGCACACTCCCACTCCCCACAAGAGGGAGACGGAGATTTTACTGCAGCGAGAAACCAAATGAATTCCCCTGCTAGAGTCACTAGTGCCAAAAGATCTGAATGATGTGAAAGCAATAAGACACAACAGGTGTGGGTTGATGATTGATAAGAGCACCGCCCGGGTGCGTTGTTAGGCACGGCGCTTGCGCGAGTGACTACAGCAGCTGGGTAGTGCTCTTATCAATCAACTGCCCACACTCTGAAGTGTCGATTGCTCTTATAAAATGGGCAACAATTATTTCTATAACGATTAAACAAAACTCTGGACACATTATTAAATATTTAATAACAGTATGTTATTTTATTTAAATACGTTGAAAAATAGTCCCCAGACTTGGGTAGAAGAGTGGTGAAATTGCCTTAACAGCAACTCACTGAAGAATGCTAAACCAGTGAGTTGGAGGGACAGCAATGTATTATTTGAGCAGTTTGGGTCTGACTCTACCTATGTAACCGTGTTTTCCACCTTTTCTCTTTGTTTACTAGTATTACTGTATTGCCTACTTTCTTCATCTTGTGTTTTCCCTCATTCAAGACATAGAATGTTTATCATGGAATGTTTACCATGGAATACAGGGATTCAAAATTCTGCTCAGTTCCACTGGTAGAATGTTACTCTCCTAACATACTGTACACAGACAACAAAGGCCTGTTTTAGAGCCAGTGACTTAATTATTTCACTGTTAGGGCAAGCAGAAGAGATTTCCTGATAAGCAGGTAAAGACAGAAGGGGATTTTTCATGTTAGTAAAGAAACAGTTATAATGAAAATTATAAATAATACTTAATGTTTCTAATTTGTTTATGTGTGTAAGGAGAGTGTGATAATAAGGAAAAACAATGTTAATTAATTTGTTTTATTTTTTATTTCGGTAGTTTTATTTTTAGGGCCCAGTTGAAGGTTTTTACAGTGTAAAGGTAGCAGCCATGTTTGTGATGGAAGATCAATTGGTTGCAGAGGGACTGATGGAAAATAGTTCTGGTTGTAGGAGGACTGATTTGCTCATTGTGTAATGTGGTTTAGGACCAGGATGACTGTGTGTATATAGAGATTTAATGCACAGTCAGCTGATGCCTCTTGGCCAATGAGATTTCTAGATTTCTTCTTGCCATTTTATAATATAAATTATAAACCTTTTCTATGAAATACTGCTCTCCCTTTTGGGTCCTCTGAGCTCTCTGGGAGATTTGTAAGAAAACTACTAATCCATCAGTTTCTCCTCTTTAGTTATTTTCTTTTAAGTGCATGTTCCTTTCTTCCTATTGGAGGAAATTATAAATACATGACCTGTCTAATCGTAAGGTATATACAGAAGTTAACAGTAGCAATGCTTTTATGGAAGCATGGCTTAAATGCATGCATTTATTTTTGCCCTGTTGACAACTACAAACCCACTAGGCAATGGCATTTAATCACCTAGGGACATTTTTGTAATGTATAGACTTAGGTCAAAAAACATATGGTCCTGTATGAATGGGTCAATGGCCATAGTCGCATGATGTTTGACAGCTGTTCAAATATGATTTATATAATATATAAACTGTACACTTGTTATTTATGGTGGCTATTTATTAAGACTCATAAGTTTATAATGAACACTGCGAGTTTGCACTTGGAAAACATGCAAAACTAAATTGATGTGATTGTTTTATTAACTACATCGTATGCTGGGGCATAAAAGGGAGCATTTTTTGGTCACACCACGCCACTCCCCCAAGGAAGCCACTTTACATGGCGATACATGGGACCAGCTTGACATTTTGGTACCGTATGTTATTTTGGTGCCAATAAATGGTATAGCTTACACTGAGTCAGTGTGTTCTGTTTTAATACATTCCCATGCCTATACACTCTAACAGCAGCACCTTGGGCATCAGGAGTGCACTGCACTCTCCACTCTGCTAAGAAGTTAGGTAGCAATGCAGTTTCACCGCAAGATGGCAGCAAGTACTACACTACTCATTCTTTCTGGCTGAAAGGGTTGTGGAATTTTTCTCTGTTCATTTTTTCCTGATTTTGCATTATCAACAGCAACTATGTAGAATCTAAGGACATTCACAATGCTGCACGTAGTAAGTGGTCCATATCACTCTGATCATTTTTGATCCTTAAGACTAAGAGTTTCCCACATTTCTCTTGGTCTGGTGTAGGGTTACCAGATTTTGGGGTGGCAAAATAAGAACACTCCCCCATACCCAGGATGGATTGCTAGCACAGCCCTATGCCCTGAAGACAGCAGTGGGGGCACAGCACAGCAAAGCAGACTGCATACAGTCTCCCAGTCCCACCCTCACCACTCCACCCTCTCAGGTCGGACTTTCTCGGAGACAAGCAAGCAGTTATATTTTCGCAAGGTCCGACATCTGCCCAAGCCCTCCCCAGCACCAATGTACATTTAGATTAGCAGTGGCATAACATTATTCTTCTAGTCCCACCTGTTAAAAGACACTGATGGCTATTCACGGCAGTACTGTAAACATCATTTGACAGGTAGGCAAACATTTGGATTGAATACAGCCACTGCACAACCAGCATCCTGTTGCTGCCTCTTTCAAAACATGTTGGATACTCTGGGATTCAAAGGTGCTGCTATATCAGTTATTCTCGACCAGAACAAGTAAAGGGAATGTAATACCAGTAGGGTTTCCAAACTGTATTGTAACATGGCACTAAAGATGATTGCTAAATGGAGAAATCAGATTGGTGGAAAGGCATCACCTGACAAAGCGAGCGGGTATTAATCCACCAGTAGAGCCCGCTATTGCAATACCACTCAGAACCACCACATACTGAAAGTGCATAGAATAATGCCCGCTTGTGCACTACCAATTGCAGCAACAAGAGATAGCAAATGCAGAATCAAATGAGCAATGTAGGTGGCTTGGTAGTGCATCTTCCTGATGTCGGAACAGCAGATGCGAGAATAATACGACAGCTGATAGCGGCCGGTGGCGTTGAGGTTGAGCTCTGGATGCACACCTAAATTACCACGCCCGGTGATCAGGTTCGAGGATAAACCCGGATCTCGGGGTCATCGAGGAGGACTGGGATTGAGCGTCTGTAGCCTGCCTCCTGGTCCTGGGGTGGGCTGGGGAATCTCACTGCTGTAGCAGCCCCTGGGACGCTAGGGCACTACTGGAGTGGGGGATACTGGAGAGGACCAATCAGGAGGAAAATGACTGGGTGCGCACATGCAGCTTGATGGCCATGCTCCAGAGCTGCCTGGAGGACTTTGGGCGGAATCCTGTCGGGAGGGTCCAGGGCTGTACTGGCTGGTTGAGGCTGAGTGGGGTCTCCAGCCGGATGGCATGATGGCTATCCCAGATCCTCCTGGGTGCAGTCTGAGCTACCAGTTCTCCGGAAGGACGGGTCCAGCGGCTGGATACCCTAAGCCGGAAAGCGCAATAGGTGACAAAAAGTTAAATGATAAGACAGCTGATATCAGGGTTCGAGCACAACGATGTATCTATGGGCAGCAGCAGTGTAGCAACCAATGGTAGCAATGCTGGGGAAGTAGACAAATATGCCAGTAGGATGAAGAAGTGTATCAGAGCTAGACCTAAGTAAGTGAATAGCAGGAAACCTCTGTTATCCTTGTTTCGCAGCTATCTAGTCAGAAGAATTAGTAAAATAAAAGCTCAGGATGAAATGTGTAGTACATTTTGAAAACAAATGAATTTTGCAAGTAGTGCTGCACAAGAAAGTGTATTAAACAGATGTGTCCCATGATGCAGTAGGAGTAGTATGATGTATGTCTCCAACGTAAGAACGGGCGTGTACATGAAACGGTCAGGCAGAATGTAAAAAAAACAGTTGTCCGTGGTTTCAGACTGCACTGTAATGTAAGCAGTTGTTCAAAATGTGTATACACAACATCAATGTATGTGACCCAGCGAACGTGGAATGCGCATGGCATTACAGCTCACTGTAGCAAGAGCAGCAACCTGCAGCATGTGTTCTCCACAGCATTAGCGATCGCCAGAATCTGTAAGTCGTTCTGCATCTAATATTATTGAAGCAGTACTTCCATGGCACTTGCCATATTACAAGTCACATTAATCCTTCAGACTTCGGGCTCTACGGTGGATTAATGCAACTGGTTGGAAGCACTGCCTGCGCCTCGTGCACCAACTCCCCACCCAGGCATTAATCCACCGTAAAGCCCTCCTCTGTCAGGGATTAATGCTTACATGGATAAACACCAAAAGCTTTCACTGTCTCTTAGCCACTCCCATCTCACCCTGAGCCTTCTGTTGGCTTTTCAGACTAACATAACACAGCCTCTCAGGGTTTTTTGTACTTTATTGGTTTTACTGCAAGCAATATACAGCATAATTTTATATAGGCAGGTTTACATGTTAATCTAATCATATTACATGAATGCAATACTTCAGTTTTACAGTATCAAATTTGAGAGCCCTGTAAAATGCTATGACAATGGGGGTAGCTAAATTATATGTATACATTTCTAAGCCAAATATTGACACTGGCTGTACGCTGCCAGGAGCAGGAAAATAACCACCACATCTTTTTAATGAACATAACATCCAGTTCCTGTCACTTAGATAGATACGTAT
This sequence comes from Neoceratodus forsteri, assembly GCA_016271365.2. Taxonomy (NCBI): domain Eukaryota; kingdom Metazoa; phylum Chordata; order Ceratodontiformes; family Ceratodontidae; genus Neoceratodus; species Neoceratodus forsteri. Next base: position 77,122,996 of record CM057459.1, read on the forward strand.
GTCTCCCATCTACATTGGTAAAACATTAATTTTTTACTAGCTTTTTACTATGTTCACTCTAACCAACAGAACATTTATCTTAGCCTTCCAAACAGAACAAAACATTAACTTTAAATGTAACTACGTCCAGGTTATATTGTTCAGTATGGTCTGTTATTAGATCACGATATGGTGTACCTTCACTTAAATTATAGTCTGGTATGAACTGGAAGGTTCCCTACCTGACTTACCCATCAACAAAATCATTTACACAGTGTAAATAGATAATAAGCAAAGAACATTTATCATATCTCTCACAGACTACTACAGCCGCTGGCAAAGGCAATAAGTCCTGTTAGTCCCAACACCAATCACTCACTCACTGTCCTCATTTTCGCTCTCAGCATCAGTGTTCTTTGCTTGAAATTCTTTTCCACTCAGTCGGTAAACTTGCTGGCTTCTACAGGGTCTGAAAATTGAAACGTTTTTCCTCCTTAAAATATCCGCAGACTTGCTGGCGTCAATAGAACATGTTGACCCCAACTGTCGCAAACAGGCTCACACAGCATCGTAACCTTTCTCCTTTGCTCGCTGCATAACCTCAGATCGCGGAAGATATGAATTTTGTTTTCCTCCCATTCCATCGATCCACCTCTCTTAGCCTGGGCTATGATTGAATCTCTTTCACCAATGGACCCCAATACCACCAGGAGGGTCCGAGGTGGTAGCTGACCTGTATGTCATGTTGTCTGCAGCCACAAGGCCTTGATTACCAAGTATTCCTCTGTTGTCTGAAAAATGTTAAGTAAGTTCAACAAGAACCCTGAGTAGTTGTCCCTTCAGCATCCTCTGAAATATCCAGGATCCTAATATTTGCAGCTCTAGACAGGTTTTCTAAATTCTCAAGTGCCTCCTCAGCAACCGTTCTCCTTCACTAGTCCCAAAGTGGGCGCCATTGTTGGGATGCTGACCTAACCGCTACTCTAGTGTCCTCTTCCAATTTACCTGACTTTGGTGTTCACAGTTTTTAACTGTGCTGTGAATTCATCTTCCTATCTAATTTCTGTATTGCCTTAAAGGGACACTGTCAACCTGTTTTTCATTATATTATTTCTAGTTGAAACCCCACATTTTATGATTGCTTACCCTCTCTAAAATTACCGATGTTGCTGTTTGTTTTGTCTGTCTCCTTGTTTAGTAGAACTAAAATACATGGCAATGTATATTTATAAACAATCTTGTTTTTGTTTACAGTCATGGTCCTGATCTTACTGCATATGTCCTGAGCATTAGAAACACACACAGACAGCGCAGTCACTCATAAGACAGTAGCCTCCTAATCTCCCAATGCATCATGAGGGTCTAGACTGTTTAGCGGGTGTTCCCAAATCCAGGAAAGATGCATTTGGAGTTGATCAAGGAATGTAAACAAACCTGTTTTGGTGTGGTAACACCAGTATGTTGGGCAGTCTGTTTTTTACTTTTTAAATAAATTAAGAGTCAGAATCAAACTACCAGCTGCATCAACAATCTTTACAGAATTTTGGCAATCATAAAATATGTTTTTAAACTAGGGACACTTTGAGACCTAAGGGGTTGACAGTGTCCCTTTAAGAACGTGACATTAGATGGGTGATTAACCTCCTCTGTCACCCCTTTCGATTCCTTGCTTGGCCCAGCTTTAATGTATTTCAAACGAGTTCCTTCTCCACCTGGTGCTATCTTATTTGTGCGACTCATACCTCGGATTACCAGTTGCTGACCTCACGTGAATGGTATCAAACTGTTCAGGGCAATGGTCTCTTTTGAGATAATAGGTTTGTTTATTCCGTTTGAGAGGTACTACCTTTGGATTGCTTTAAAAACTTTCCTGAGTGCAGAGCCTCTGCAAAAAGCTGTTGCTAGCTCAGCTGCTGGCAACACCCCCAGCCTCTCAGAGGTTCAGGAACCAAACACAGTTTATTTAGTACAGTTACCAACAACTTCTTGAAAACAGCCATATTGAAAAAACAGATTCTACCATCACACAGAACAGCATGCAAACAATGCAGCGGGCAGACGAGCTGTCAAGTACACAGCTGATGCTGTAACTCTGAGCAAGTCAAGGGTTGTGACGGGGGCTCTCATTGTAGCTCATGCCTTTGGACTGACTCTGAGTCTCTGATCAATCATTCATATTACTTATAACCAAATTGGTTCTCCGCACCTGCACTGTAAACTCCTCACAGCCTGCGTAGCGACAGTCCAGTTGTCATGTTACAAGGCAGGCTTAGGAGTCAGGATCATATTTGCCAGGGGGTCCAGTCCTCCAGGAGTCTTGGGATAGGTCCGAGTTCCTTTAGATGCAGCTAGCAATTTTCCACTAACTGTGTTCTGCACTTCCTAACGCCCGCATATGGGTGATGCACTGTCATGTGCAGAGAGCAAGGCATGCACACATGGAAAAAGCATTCAGTTTAGCTTTACTTTTTGTGTTTGTCTTCACCAGCTGCCATGTAGTGTGGGACCACTTGCAGTGGATGGTTGCTTGGCAACTAACAAATCCAGTGCCAAGTCCAAACCCGACAAAACAGCACTAAAAAATCAGCCTGGATGCAAGTAACACAGCTTAAAAAGAGGACATGTCCGGTAAACTGGATGGCTGGTAACCCTAGTCTGGTATTGCTGTCCACCTCTCTGATTGACAGCTGATACTCCAGTAGTGAAAGTGGAGACATCTACACCAATGTATTCCTCCCTCATACTGGTTTGACTCTCCTCCTGCACAGCAACTGCTTTGTAAGAATCAATACTTTTAGATTCAGGAATGAACAGTTACGCAAGAACGTACCATAACAGTAGATCTTCGAGAGACACTCTGCCATCAGGTCACAGCTATGGAACTTAGACATCAGGCATCAGGATCACACTGAAGCTTTTTCTGCAGCAGTCTATTAGGGGTAGCCCACTCTGGTGTCATGCTCCAGTGTCACACACGCTATATAAGTGCAGGCCCAACTCCTTCTTAGTTATTTCCCCTAGCCAGAGGCCATGGGAAACAGGAGTCCCACCAGAGAACTGAGGAGAGAGAAGGTGCCGAGCTAGCAGAGAGGCTGCAGCAATATGACAGCTGAGCTGTATAAAGAGAGAGAGAGAGAGAGAGAGGGGGATGGAGGGAGGGACTGCATGACTTGATGACAGGGGAGTCCCTCAAGATCTACTGCTATGGTACATTCTATATATGTAACCCCTAGATGGCGCTATCCCAGGGGCTACTACCCCTGCCTGATTTGCCACTAACAGGTTGAGGGCCTGGATCCAATGGCGGGTGCCTCCACCCAGAGGTCAGGGTTTGCAATAGTTAAACTAACTTGGTCACAGCCCTCTGGGACACTGCAACCCCCTCTTCTTCCCACTAGTGGCCCACACAATATATCAGAATTACCTTCACAGTATACACTTACCCCCAGGACTGGTTCCGGCACTGGGACCTCCTGTGAAATGAGATACAGTGCAACAATCACAGTACAGTACTTTAACATAGACAAATACCTCAGGCAGTATAACTTTGCTGAAACAAGCAGCTCTGATTTATTTAGGGGATATAACAAGGACAGGGAAATCAGGTTAATTAGCTTATCACTCTAATAATCTACCTATGGCTCTGTGCACAGCCTATCCCTATCAGTTACTGTCCCTGGGTACCCAAGCCCTAGTGGCTAGTCCAAACCGTGGCAGCTGGTAGGGCCCTTTCACACAGAGAAAGGAGAATTAAACAGTCAGCAGTACAGTAATTCCATTTGGATTTAATGTGGCAATTCAACAGGGAGACCCTGAATTAGTACTCAGGACCTCCAAATAAGATAGGGTCCTTCAATGTCAGCAGGGCTCACTTGAGGTACACAAACCTCTTCACACATCCATATAAAAGAAAGCACTATACCAGGCAGGCTGCATCTGTATCCCGATCGCAATTACTGCACAATACCCGGAGAACACACAGCAGATTCAGTTCCTGACAGACCGGAGTGCAATTTTCAGCAATTCTTCCAGTCTTCTACAGGGTGAGCCTGGTTTCTACTCTTAGAGATCCTTTGATTCTTTTCACAGGACGGATTCAGTCCTAACAAGCTGCAGACCGAACTCTGGGCCTTACACACGCTTTTGACTAAAACTGCACACTGAAAAGCACAGGGCTCCTTCCTTCTTCACTGCCAAAGCTCAACTGAAACTCCAACCGACAAAACGGGCACTTCCTTTGAGTTCCTCCCAGTTCTTGCCTGGATTGGCTGTCACTCACAATAGACTGCTGCTGTTGGTCCAAAAGGCACTGAAGTCTAACCTACATCTCCCAGAGTCACTGCCCATACAATCCTCTTGTGGCTGGCTCAGATTATGAGTCAAGTTCTGATTCGTCCAAGGCACCATTTTAGAGCTAGCTTACCCACACTGATTGGTCCAGCTCAGCAGTTCAAAACTAGAATGGGGAACTAGCAGACACAGTTCTGACTGCAAAGAAAGCAGGTTAGACAAACTGTAATTTCATTATTACTCTAAATAATTTCTGGCAAACAGTTACATCTTTCAGATAGGTTCCCTTTGCACTCCTAGTGACTGCAAAATGAAGTGAATTGGCAGCAGCTTGAGTGGTACTCAATCAAAGAAACACACAGTCCCCATACAAACTAATTATGTCTGCAAGCAGACAGCTCTTAAAGAGACAGTACCAGAGGTTCTAAAACACTCACTGATAAATGGCTTAAATGCCAAACACCATTCAGGCTTGGAGCATTCAAGCAAGCTCCTGGAAGTCTTTGGGAACCCCCATTTGCAGGGGGTTACACCCTTCCTGGTCTGGGAAAGCTTGACGTCCGCCAAGCAAGTACCCCATAAGTTTCAACTGCAACCATATACATTTGCATTAGGCTGCACATGTAATCATCAGTCAATATATCATTTTACCAAGAACACATTTCTGAAACATTGCAGTACGTCCTCTTTCACAGTATTACATACACATTGTACCATAACTCAAGTTATTACCTCTTGTACATGAAACCTGAAGAGGGGGCCCTTCCTATCAGTTACCTTGGGGCTGGATGGGGCAAGGGCACCATACTTAGAGGGCAACACAAGTAACTTGGAGTTAGCACTGATGCTCAGTTTGGGCAATGAGCTCGGGACACATACATCCTTTATGGACAACATTGAGAGGCAAGTCCACAGGCCTCCCAAGTGAATCATAACTGAGGTGCACCACAGGCTTTACAGCTCGACCAGTCTTTCTAGGGGAACTGTTATAGTCTCTGCACTCTGAGCCTCATTTTCAGCATTGTCCTCACTTGTCAGGGGAGTCTCCATGGGGTAGAGAGGCTAGAACTTGGGGCACTTTCAGCTCCAGGAGTTACAGTTTCTGAGTCCACAACATTTGGCTCGCATGGAGAGCTTTCGGACACTGGCAGTGGACTGTCAGGGCACTCAAAATACTCTTCTTGTTCGGTGTATCACCAGTCTGCCCAATCTATCATTTCCTCCCTGAAAGCTCAAACAGTTCAACCATGCACAATGATTCCATTTCATCTGATCTGATGCTTTGCACTTCACTTTCTGGGAGCATTGGCTCCAGGGATGAAGCTGGGGCTTAGACAGTCCAGAAGGCCCAGCTTCATCTCCAGTATTGACTAGGGATTGCCCCAAACAATTGACTCAGTTCGTAAGAAGGATAGTATTCAAAGTCACTCTCACTTTCTTCCAATATGGACTGACAGTCATGCTCAACTGGGACTTGTGGAGGGAACACTTTAACTTTGCTTCTGTAGGTGCAGACTTTCTTGATCTTTTCTTAGCAGCAGCTCTAGTCACTGGTCCAGAGGGGCATCTTCTAGGGGCTCAGACTCAATTAAGATTTGTCCAATGGGCAGTAAATGATTTCTATGCATTGTTTTTACATCTTTTGAATTATTCTCAGGCCTTACTTTGTACACTGGCAGATCATCTAGTTTGCCCACTACAATGTGAGGGAGATGGTGCTATCTGTCAGCAATCTTGTGCTTGCCATGCAGTCCCAGATTTCTTAGCAATACCCGATCTCCCTCCTGGAGTTCCTGTGCTTTCACCTTTTATCATACCTTTCTTTGTTGGCCAGATTTCTTTTGGCAGCCATGGTTTGAGCCAGTTGTACATGAGTTAGCTGGGCCTTTAACTTTTGCACATACTGTAAATAGTTGTCAGCTTGAACCCCATCAGGAGAGACCCAAAACACACATCTACTGGTAGTCGAGCTTCTCTTCCAAACATCAGGCGGTAGGGGAGAATCCAGTGGCATCACTTTTGGTGCAGTTATAAGCATGTACCAGGGTGCTAATTTGTTGGCTCCATCTAGGCTTGTCCTTTGGGTGCAGGGTGCCTAGCATATCTAGCAAAGTGCTGGTTGAAACGCTCAGGCTGTGGGTCCCCTGGGGGTGGTAAGGAGTGGTTCTGGACTTCGTGACTCCCCACAGAGAAGCATCTCTTTGATCAGACGACTCTCAAAGTCTCTCCCTTGATCAGAATGGATTCTTGTGGAGCCCCATAGTGAACAAAAAGTTTTCTACAAGTACTTTGGCCACAGTGGATGCTTTCTGGTCTTTGGTGGGGAAAGCTTGGGCATATCTCGTGAAATGGTCAGTGACCACCAGCACATTACTGATATTTCTTTGATCTGACTCCAAACTCAGAAAATCAATACAGACCAGCTCCATGGGTGCACTGGTGGTGATGTTAACAAGAGGGCAGCCCTCTGGGCAAAGCTTTCCTCTGTAGCAGCGACTCAAGTTCGAATGTGTTGCTCCACATCAGCCCCCATCTTAGGCCAATAGAATCTGGATCTCACCAAGTCAAGTGTTCTGTCTATACCAAGGTGCCCCATGTGGTTGTGCAAGGACCTCAGTACTGAGTCTCGAAGGCAGTGGGCAGCACTAGTTGTTGTTTGTCTACTTGTCCCCTCTGTCTACTGTTTCTCTGTATAACAGTTTATTGATCAGTTTCAACTTAGGACCTTCTTTGTATAACAGTGCAGTTCTCAAATCAGTGGAGCGTAATTTGACACATCTTTTCCTGCATAGAGGGCTTCTAAAGCTGCTTTGATCATGGATCGCTGGATTGAGCCCACCGAATACTGTCATTGTACAGCTGAGGCAGTGCACCAATGTCTATTGCAGAAAAGTGGCAATAAGCAGCAGGTATGCAATTCTCAGAGGCTCCCAAGCAATCCACCATGCAGTCCACTGCGTCCGTGACATTTGTTCCTCCCTGTCAAACTTCAGCAGTGCCCGAATGTCAGGTTCTGCCAATCGGACCCAATCATTCTGGGAAACAGGCCTCCGGAGAGAGCATCAGCATCTATGTGGTTCAGACCTGCTCGGTATTCAGAGCATAGTCATATGTAGATATGCAGAAAGCCACCTATGGCCAGTGGCATCCAACTTAGCTGAGGTCTGCACATAGGTCAAAGGATTATTGTCAGTTTTACTAGTATTTTAGCCCCATACAAGTACTCATGGAATTGGTCAACAATAGCCCACTTCAAAGCTAGGAACTCTAACTTATGTACAGGATAGTTCTTTTCGGATGGGGTCAGGCTTCTACTGGCAAAGGCCACTGGTCTCAGGCCATTCTCGTGCTCTTGGTACAACACAGCCCCCAGCCCTTGCAAGCTAGCATCAGTGTGCAGGACGTAAGGTTTTCTTGGATCGGCATAGGCCAGCACTGGAGCATGGGTAAGTTGATATATGATCTCATGAAAAGCAGTCTCACAATCAGGAGTCCAGCGGCCCCAAATACTTCACTGGATGAAAATACACTCTTTCAGTCTTGAGGGACGCTGACTTTGGTATTTTGTGGGTTGGGGATACCCTTGAGTAAGGTTAAGTAAAGGGCGGATCACTCTTGAATAGTCCTTGATGAAGCGCCGATAATAACCACAGAATCCCAGGAATCTTTGCAGTTCTTTTAGATTTTGGCCAGGCCAGGTGGTCAAGGCCTCAACTTGACTTGGGTCGGTCTCTATTCCTCGGTGGATACTATGTGTCCCACATACTTTACTGATGTTTGAAAGAATTGACACTTATCAATGGACAGTTTAAGGCCAAAGTCCTCTAGTCGGTCCAATACCTTAAATAATCTGCTCTCATGTTCCTCCAGTGAGCTGCCAAACACAATAACATCATCTAGGTATACCAGGCACTCTAGTAAGTTCATGTCCCCACTGCACGCCTCCATCAATCGCTGAAAAGTGGCTGGGCACCTGAAACCTTGAGGCATCCTCATGAATTCATAGAAGCCAAGCGGACAGATAAAGGCCGCCTCTCTCACGGTCCTCTTGGGCCATCGGGATCTGGTAGTACCCACCGTGAGATCCAGCACAGAGAACCACCCGCCTCCCGCCCAGGCAGTCCAAAGATCCTGAATGCGGGGCATTGTGTACTGATCAGGGATAGTCCGCCGTTTAAGGTGCGATAATCCACACACATCCTTACTGTTCCATTCTTTTTCCTCACTACCACAATGGGGAAGCATAAGGGCTTCTGGATTCTTGTATTACACCAGCAGCTAACATCTCTTGCAGATGCCGCCTCACATCATCTATGTCAGCAGGTGCCAGGCGTCGAGACCTCTCCACAAATGGTCTTCGTCATGCAGCCGGATATTGTGCTCAGCTCCTTGCACATCCTACATCCCATTCCTTTAAAGAAAACACCTGGTCTCTCTGGGCAAGCTTCTCACTGATCCTCACTTTCCATTCAGCTGGCAGCGGGAGTAGCTAAATCAAACAAGTCAGGCGTTACTCTGTCATTCTTCCTTGAACTCTTGCTGCTAGGTAGCACTGCAGTGTCTGCACAATGCACATTAGCCAGGATGCAACCTCTGTTTACTCGAATGTCTCTTTCAGACACATTATGAACTTGGACCATTACCCTTCTGGCATAAGCATGGGCTCTAGCGGGCAAAATACTAGGCTTGACCAGCAGTCCCTCTGGCAATTTTCCATCGCCTGGTGCATCCAACATTAATATTTTATTCTTAACATCCTTTCTGATATGGACCTCTCCCTGTAAGGTACACTGGGCATTTGGCGCCAGGATCAGAGACTCAGGATCCTTCTTCCATACACATCGACCGGTTCCTCTGGTTCTTTTTTTCAGCATCTCTCTGTGCCTCATAGGCCTTCTTAATTAAAAGCCGGAACTCTTAAAGCTCTACTAGTCTTTGACCCTGTTTTCATAACACAACTGTGCCAGCCTTCCTAACATATGAGCATTTGTTCCAATCAACAAAGGGACACCATCATACAGTCCAGTGGGGGACACACTAAGGTTAGGGTCTCTACTTGTTCGGCCACTCCAGCCACGGAGGTGGGGAAAGACAGCCAAATCGGATATACCCGGAATAGGGGTAGGCCTCTCACTTAACCCCCATACATGCAGTCCTTCTAATGGTTGTAAGGGTACGCCTGACAAATGCTTCTGATACCAATCCTGGAACATAATTGTCACTTGGGAGCCACTGTCTAATACAGCTCTTGTAGACACTCCATTCACCTTTACAGTGGTCTCCATGGAGGGACCCACTATTCTGGACCAGTCTGGAGAGGCGGTAGTGGGGGCCTGGGCAACTGACCTTGCCACAAAAGGACGTGAATTAGCATTTTGGTGCCCTCACTGGGATCATGTCGGCACCTCTTAACCACTGATTTCTTCTCCAAGCTCTCCTTGTAGCCTATATGCAACTTTGTCAGTGTCTTTGGGACTGGCATTCCCTTTTCATGTGCCCATCTTTCCCGCAATTATAGCAAAACATACTTTCTGGAGTTTGAGCTGGCCGAGGCGCCACACTGGGAGCCAGGGCGGGGTATTACTAACTGGAAACCTGGTGCCATCTCTGTCTGCGGCGTGATAAGCATTTGGAGACATCTCGTCAGTTTCTCCACTTCCATGGTCAAGGATTTGAGTTTGGAGCTGTTATCAGCAGGAGATACATGGGTGGTACCCCACCCCTACAGATGCAGTCGGATATAGGTCAGGGCCTGCATTTCTGCAGGTGGCCTTCATAAAGGGACTGTTTTTGAATTCTCGGATCTCTCTCAACAGTTCAGCCCATTGTGGCATATCTTTTTCCTTGTCAGAGCACTCATTGACTGTCAACCTCTGCCCTGAACTTCACTTGATGGGTCACCCTCAGTCACCGGGTCGTAGCCACAGCTGTTGGTGCAGGTACCTCCGAGGTCGCTTTTCTCAACTCCTCGAATTTCTCTCATTAACTCATCATAGGAGGGTGGGGATTCCAGTCGATTTGCCAGGCGTAACTGAAGCAACAGCAGTTCTGAGAAGGGGCAGACTTAAGGATTCTGTCCAGTCTGGTTCGTCCAGTTCAATCGCTGGCAAACTACCCTTTCTGAGGCATTCTTGCAAATAATTTTTCCAGCCGAGACATACACAGACAACAACTCCCTTGGTACTGTTGTGCATTTCTTACTCTCCACCATAGGTCCTCATCAGAATCTGGGCTCCCATACACATTCTCCAAGGCCTCAAGATAGGCCTGTGCAGTCGCCTAGGGTTACTGGCCCGTTTAGCACGGATGGTAGCCAGGGCAGGACCGGAGGCCTCACTAACCTCCTTCGCCGCTCCCGAGCATTGCCATTCTAGCACTTGGGGCAACATAGTCTATCCAGGTCTCCCAGTCATCCTCCCTTGGGGGTGTGGGAGGGTGCCAGAGAAGATCCTCAACCTCTCGTAAGAGTCGTGACTAATGGCAGGTGCAGAATAGGAGTCTGCATTGGTTCAGCCACCATACGGGCACTGGAGCAGGAGAGGGTGTTGGGGAGGAACACTCCCAGGTGGCAAGAATAGTTTCTTCAAGTCCTCCACAGTTTTCCCTCTCCCAGCAACCATTCAGCAAATTTCTCCTCAAAAGTTTCAGATAGTGGTGGGGGCTGATTCTCCCATGGTCTTTACTGTCCTTAGTTATCACTCTCCAAGCAGTGAGGGCTCCTCTGGGGTAATGGTCTGTGGCACTTTGGAGCTATCTATGGGATCCTTAAACTCTACTAGGGCCAGGAAAGTGTGGGTGAGCAGATTAGCATGCCGACCCACCACCACAGGGTTTTGTAAACCTTCCACCTTGGAAAGTACTCCTGCACAGTGTCCGTATTGATACCCAGGGGATGTCCAGGATAAGCATAGCATTTGGGGGTCGATCTCTCCCCAGTACACCACTCCACCAGCCGGTGCACAGCCACTTCTGTCGGGTACCCATTTTTTCTTAACAGTGGTTCAGAATATGGCCACTAGAGGACACACAATCCCAGCGGTGAGCCTCCAAGATGTAACCCCTAGATGGCGCTATCCCAGGGGCTACTACCCTGCCTGATTTGCCACTAACAGGTTGAGGGGCCTGGATCCAATGGCGGGTGCCTCCACCCAGAGGTCAGGGTTTGCAATAGTTAAACTAACTTGGTCACAGCCCTCTGGGACACTGCAACCCCCTTCTTCCCACTAGTGGCCCACACAATATATCAGAATTACCTTTCACAGTATACACTTACCCCCAGGACTGGTTCCGCACTGGGACCTCCTGTGAAATGAGATACAGTGCAACAATCACAGTACAGTACTTTAACATAGACAAATACCTCAGGCAGTATAACTTTGCTGAAACAAGCAGCTCTGATTTATTTAGGGGCTATAACAAGGACAGGGGAAATCAGGTTAATTAGCTTATCACTCTAATAATCTACTTATGGCTCTGTGCACAGGCCTATCCCTATCAGTTACTGTCCCTGGGTACCCAAGCCCTCAGTGGCTAGTCCAAACCGTGGCAGCTGGTAGGGCCCTTTCACACAGAGAAAAGGAGAATTAAACAGTCAGCAGTACAGTAATTCCATTTGGATTTAATGTGGCAATTCAACAGGAGCGACCCTGAATTAGTACTCACGACCTCCAAATAAGATAGGGTCCTTCAATGTCAGCAGGGCTCACTTGAGGTACACAAACCTCTTCACACATCCATATAAAAGAAAGCACTATACCAGGCAGGCTGCATCTGTATCCCGATCGCAATTACTGCACAATACCCGGGAGAACACACAGCAGATTCAGTTCCTGACAGACCGAGTAATTTTCAGCAATTCTTCCAGTCTTCTACAGGGTGAGCCTGGTTTCTACTCTTCAGAGATCCTTTGATTCTTTTCACAGGACGGATTCAGTCCTAACAAGCTGCAGACCGAACTCTGGGCCTACACATGTTTTTGACTAAAACTGCACACTGAAAAAGCACAGGGCTCCTTCCTTCTTCACTGCCAAAGCTCAACTGAAACTCCAACCGACAAAACCGGCACTTCCTTTGAGTTCCTCCCAGTTCTTGACTGGATTGGCTGTCACTCACAATAGACTGCTGCTGTTGGTCCAAAAAGGCACTGAAGTCTAAACTACATCTCCCAGAGTCACTGCCCATACAATCCTCTTGTGGCTGGCTCAGATTATGAGTCCAAGTTCTGATTCAGTCAAGGCACCATTTTAGAGCTAGCTTACCCCACACTGATTGGTCCAGTTCAGCAGTTCAAAACTAGAATGGGGAACTAGCGGACACAGTTCTGACTGCAAAGAAAGCAGGTTAGACAAACTGTAATTTCATTATTACTCTAAATAATTTCTGGCAAACAGTTACATCTTTCAGATAGGTTCCCTTTGCACTCCTAGTGACTGCAAAAATGAAGTGAATGGCAGCAGCTTGAGTGGTACTCAATCAAAGAAACACACAGTCCCCCATACAACTAATTATGTCTGCAAGCAGACAGCTCTTAAAGAGACAGTACCAGAGGTTCTAAAACACTCACTGATAAATGGCTTAAATGCCAAACACCATTCAGGCTTGGAGCATTCAAGCAAGCTCCTGAAGTCTTTGGGAACCCCCATTTGCAGGGGGTTACATATAACTGTTCTATCTTCTTTGGGGATATCTTTGTCATCAGGTCACACATGGAACGAGTCTCAAGCAGTGCTAAAAGCAAGGACAATCAGGGTGGAGGAGGTCAGAAGCCTAAGAAAGAAGGCCCTGAAGCACAGCTAGGTCAAAGCCTGCCTTCTTCTGAAGGCAATGCTCAGACAGTAGTGCTTGGTGTAGTGTGGACAGTACTCCAAGTTATACAGCAGCACAAATCTCGCTGCTCACATCCTCTGAAACAGGCAACTTGAAGTGGCCATACCACTGGTGGAAAGGACAGTGAGAATCCCAAGAAGTTCCTTACCGTACGCCCTGTAACAAAAATAATACAGTTGGCCCACCATTGGACAAGCACTGTTTCAAAACTGAAGCGCCCTAATCTGCCAGGGGTGAAAGAAACAACTGAGAGGATTTTCTGCATTTCTTAGTACGGTGTGTATAGTACCCGAGGATACTATGCACATTCAAAGTATGAAGCTATGCTTCCTGGATTGGCATACTCTGAAAATAAACAGGCAAGTGGATGGACTGAGTTAGGTAAACTCAGACACCACTTTAGGAAGAAATTAGGATTAGTAAGCAAAGAGACCCTCTCTTTGTGAAAATCAAATAAGGCTGCTCACACATGAGAGCCTGTAGCTCTAAGATTCTTCGAGGAGAAGTAACAGCAACTAAAACTAGCACTTTCACGACAGAAAGCAGAGCTCACAAGATGTGGCTAGCTCAAAAGGAGGCAGGGTCAGCTTCTCTAGAACAAAATTCAGGTCCCAAACTGGAACTGAGTTATGGATAGGAGGCTTCAAGTGGAGAATGCCTTCAGAAAAGTATGTGCTACATGCAGCTGTGCTGCCATATGGCCATCAGTGGGCAAATGAAAGGTTGATATATACGGACAAGGGCACTTTAAGAGAGGAGTATTTGAGTTCTGCATCAGACACAGTCAGGAGATACTTCACAATCTGGTTCACTGCACAGGTGAAAGAGCCCAAGTGATGAGAAGCGGCCCAGATAGAAAACCACTTCCATTTCATAGATTAAGTGTCCTTAGTGGAAGGTTTCTGGTGACCACCAGGACATCAGCCATCTTCTGAGGCACACCAAACTGGGCAGCGGCCATGTCCTCATGAGCCATGCATGCAGGTGGAGGACTTAAGGTCTGGATGGACAAGGGTCCGCTGAACCTCGTCAACAGGCTCTGGCAGAGGGGCAGGGCACCTGGGAGGTTCCACAGCCAGTTAGTGCAGTAATGGAAATCATATCTGCCGAGGCCAGAATGGAGCCACCAGAATTAGGGTGGCACCTCCATTTGTAGCTTGATGAGTACCTCTGAATTAGAGGAAAGGGAGGGAGGCGTAAAGAAACCTCCCTTTCCAGGAGAGGGACAACGCGTCTCACCAGAAAACTCAGGTCCTGGATCTTGTGAAGCAGAAGCGTGGCAGTTTGTGTTAAAGGAAAACACTGGAAAGACCTAGCTTTCCTCAGACACTGTATAAACTCTCAATTAGTGCTTTCAGACAGTAACAATGTTTTTAATGATTTAAAACAGCTCCTACAACTTCCACTTTCTGTTCTGCATACAGTTACCACCATGAGCAGCAGTGACTCTGAGTCACTTTATGCTAATATGTCTGTTTGACCTCTGCAATTGGTTGTCAGAACATATTATACAAGTGAGCCCAGGAAGCTCTCTGCTGCATGAAATGGTGGCTGCCAGCAACAGAAAGTGAAATTGAAGGCCACTGTTTAAATCACTAAAAAGCAATTAGAGACAATTTAAAAATGTTACTGTCTGAAAGCACTAATTAGGCATTTTGTAGCGCCTGGGTAAACTGTGCCTTTTCCAGTGTTTCCCTTTAAGTGGGATGCAAAAGATCCAACTTGGATAACCCACCTGTCAAACAGGGTTTTTCTACGACCAAGGTTAACAGCTCCCACTTGTGCATTTTGGACTGTGACCGCTCACGGCTGTCTGCCAAGGCGTTTGGGTGCCTGACACATGGACAGCTGACAGTTCGAGACCGTGATCAAGAGCCCAGCACCAGAACCTCACTGCCTCCCGGTACAGGGGTAGGAATGCTTGATGATGTATAGACCACACTGAGGTTGTCCGACTGTACCAGCAGGGCCTGGGAAGAGAAGGTTCTGGAAGGCCAGGAAGGCATACGAACTGCCCCTCATTTCTAAGATGTTTATGTGGAGGAGGTCTCCCACTGGGACTAGAGACCCTGGGTCTGATAAGGTCTGAAGTGGGCTCCCCAGCCCAGACCCAAACCATCCATGGTGAGGATTTGCTGAGGAGTGGGGATAAGGAAGGGACCCCATTTAAGAGACTGACTGGGTCCATCCACCAGTGAAACACTTTGTGGACTGGAGAGGAGACAAGGCCCAGCTTATCTAGATTGTATGAGCACTGATTCCACTGGACCATGAGTGTTCACTTGCAGGACACTCATGTGCAGCCTGGCAAAAGGGACCAAGATGATGGTCAAGGCCATTAGGCCTAGTAGCTTCATAATTGTCCTGACTAGGACACACTGCTGTGAGCCACCTCCTGGGCCTTGGCAATGAGGCGGTCCACCTGACTTGGGGGAAGAAGGCCTTACCCTGAGTAGAGTCTAGAACCACTTCTATGTACTGTAACCACTAGAACAGGGTCAGCACAGACTTGGGCTGACTGGCGTGATACTCAAAGACTGGAACAACTGCAGGTGTGCTCTAGAGTTAACAATAGGAGCTCCCTGGTCTGGGCTTTCAGAAACCAGTTGTCCAGGTGTGGGAACACATATAGACCTTCACGTAAAGGACTGCTGCTACAGCAGCTAAGCACTTGGTAAACACCCATGGCACAGAGGATAAGCTAAAGGACAATACCCTGAACTGGTAATGCTCCCCGGAACAGGGACTGCAGATATTGCCTGTGAGGGGTAAACCAGGATATGCAGATAGGCGTCCTGCATATTGTGGGAGCACAGTCAGTCACCCTGCTTCATCACAGAAAGAAGGCTGTGCATAGTGACCATCCAGAACTTTTTGTATTAGACAAAGGTTCAGCTCCTTGAGGTCTAGAATAGGCCTCAAGTCCCCATGTTCGCTTGGGGAACAAAGAAGAACCAGGAGTAGAATCTCTTGTTCCTTTGGTGCCTGGGCACTGGTTCTACTGCCCTTTGCACTGCAAGGTGAGAACCTCCTGCCAGAGCACCACTGTGTGGTCTGGAGGGTAAGAAGTGGAACTGGGGAACAACTGGAGGCTGTTCTAGAAGTTCTAGAGCATGGCCCTTTTGAGTATCTGCAGAATCCAAGCATCTGTAGTAATGGTTCTCCACTGAGACAGATGAAGGGAGAACTGACCTCTGACCATCACCTCCTGGCCTTGAACAAGAGCAGGGAATCTGTCAAGAGTCAGGCTGAAGCTGAACCTGAGGCCAGGGCTGAGCCTCCTCCTCTGGACTGCGTGAAGAGGAACCAGAGGTGGAGGAAGGGGCAGGCAAGGCGGAGCTGGCCCCTGCGTTGCCCTGAAGCTTGGTTCTAGAGCCAGACTTGTGAGAGACTTTATGAAAGGAGGACCTCAGTCTGCTCCTGGGCTGGGTATGATAAAGGACGGACAGACTGAACAGACCTGCCAGAGGCCTGCAGGTCATTGGTAATATCCTGCACATCAGGATCAAAAGTCTGTGACCCACAAAGGGGCATGGAACACTTTTAGTTGGACGTCAGCTGCAAAGCCAGAGGCTCTAAGCCAGGAGTGCCTTCTGAGGCAAATGCCAGAAGCAAATGCCCTGGCTGCAGTATTAACAGTGTCATGGGTGGCTCTGAAGAGATGCTTACTGACATCTTCTGAGGCCTGGAGAACTTTGAGAAGCACTTGTCTCAGGGAATTCTAGGAGAGACTGAGTAGCAGCTTTTCCTTTCCTCCAGACAGTATTCTGGTACTTAATCAGATGAGCCAAGTAGCTGACAATCCTAAGGCCTAGAATGACAGAGGCAAAATCCTCTTGCCCCAGAGGTCTAGCCTCCTAGATTCCCAGTCAGAGGGCAAAAAGGTGCTCAGAGTCCTTAGTTCTGTCATGACCAGCTCTTAATTACCATGCCTGGTAAAGCTTTTCAGCCTTTCTGGGCATGGCTGGTACCAGACTGGGCCTGTGCCAGGCAGTAGTGGCAGCATCATTCAGTTCTGTCAGCAGAGAAGGAATAACTGAGGTGTAGATTCTGGGATCTCCAAGCAATCCACCAGATTCCTCCTGGTGACACCCTCTTCCTCAGTCTGGAACCCCACAGTGGAGGAGAGCTGCTTTATGATGTTGAAGAAAGAGGAGTCCTCGGGGGACCTGAGGGTGTGTTTGACTGAGTCCTCACTCCTGGAGGAAACAGTAGTTCTGTCAGAGGAGTCCACTTATTTCTTCCTCCTCATCCTCTTTCTCAGGAAGGATGAGATTAAGTGCTACTCCTCCTCAACGCCTGCCTGTTCTGACTCAGGGACCGATGATCAAAGCACCAATAGTTCTCTAGAAGGCTTAGGGCAGACAGATCAAACAGGCATCGACACAGAGGCAGCACCGATGGCGTGGCGATGGCAGCCCTGGCCAGGAACAAACTGTTGTATGAGAGATGTGGTAATGGAGAAACAATGGATTAAGGCTGATGGCAGGAAAAGGAATAATCATCGACACAGACATCAATGTAAGGGTCACAGAACCCAGCTCCGACAGGCCACCACTAACCACAGTAGAAATGGTTGGGCCCAGCGCCTAAAGACCTCAAGATTCAAGAGTTCTCGATGGCAGGGCCAATGACCCAAAGACCAATGGCCCATTCCACAGACCTGTAAAGGCTGGGAGAAGACTCTCTGTAGGGTGCCTGAGAGAAGCAGAGGCCTGCACGGCTAGGTATCGATACCGAAGTGGCAATGGAGCTATCCCAGAAGAAGAGCAGGAATAATCCAACAGGGACCAAGATTGCCATCAGGGAATGGTCCTTAGGGCTGTGCCTTGTCCCGATGAGAGTGTGTTTCTTGAGGACTTTTCCTGGCCTTGGTGGCCTGACAGCCCAAAGAAGACGCAGGCAATTGGGAGGGAGGGGCCTGGAAGACCCCTGCTCGCTGTTGGCTGCCTGTTGTTCCATGAGGAACTTCTGCAGGTCTTTCTTGCATTGGTGCTGGTGTGGTGAGAAACTTCAGGTAGAACTCACGGGCAAGAATGTTGTAGCCAGGCTCAAGGCAGCAGACACAGAGTTTGTGGTTGTCGGTTGAAGAAATCTTCTTCCACAGCAACAGTGATGGAAGAGAACTGACAAATGATTAGTTCTTGACATAAAAGACAAAAGGAATTACTTTAGAACAAAGTGATTCAAAGGCAAGTATAAAGGAAAAGGTGAAGTAGTTTTGGTGGTTGAACTGAGCAATGAAGCTTCCTGAGGAGTCCGTGTAAATGGTCAACAGCGGAAAGAACTGAGGAAGGAGTGGAGCACCTGTGCTTATACAGACTGTGTGACAACGAGCCTGACGCCTGCAAGGGTGTAAGCAGACATACTCACTGTATACATTTGTGTACAGTTTTGTTGAGTGCCTGTCCCAAATCATATGCCTTTTGTTAACATTATCATTCTAATCTGTACTATTTAAGTTAGTGTAGGCCACTGAATAGTGTCTCTGTTTAACTTTTACTGTTTAGGAGATAGATATGCGTGCCACCTGTTTAGAGATTGGATGGGTCATCTGACGACAATCGGATTTGTTTGTTATGGGGCAGCATTTAGAGAGGATGTGTACATTTTTTACGTGAGGGGCAGCAGTTGGAGAGTGTGTGTACAAAATGGAAATTTCTGGCTACACCCTGGGCGTCTAAGCTGCCGGCCCGTAATAGACTGCTGCAGGAAAAGCTTCCTTGTGATCTGACTGACACCTGACAGCTAAGTTCCATAGGTGTGAACTGATGACAGAGATATCCTCAAGATCTTCACAATCCACATTGTGAATTCAGATTCCAGCATTACTTCTGTCCTTAAGCCTGTCATTAGTGTAGGCACTGAGAGGTATGCAAACCAGAAATCTCTGGGAATGATATGATTACACACACCCTTGATCTCACATGTGCATGTTCGCCATCAGTCACACTTCCTCATGTCGTGAATTTTCTGTCACACATTTACACACACACATAACACACTTGCATGATCCAACAGATGATTTGTGATTTGTATGTTCAATGTGACAGCCTGTCTTCACTACAGAGGATCTACCAAATATAGCACTTTTGAACAGAAAGGTACTGATGTCAAACACAACAAATGTAAACAAGTTATGTTCCTCTGTAAATTCCAAATAATTATGTAACCCCTCTCTATAAAGTTGCACGTGGAAAACTTCACAAAACTTAAACTACAGAAAGTTCATTTTCATTTTACAGACTTAGGATGTTAAAGCAACTTATCCAACAGAGTTTAGAGCAACTTACCGAATGTTCAGCTTTTAAAGTGAACTTAGGTGAGAGTTTGTGAGCAAATGTCTTATACTGCTGCAATGCTGATTAAGGTAAAATAACTGTTGTAAATGCATGGATACATATTTACTGGCATATTGTCTATCTGATTTTTAAAGATATTTTACAAATGATGCAGTAAGTTTTGTATCGCGTAATGTCTTCCTAATTTTGTACCCTAATCCCGAGGTGTAGCTGAACACGGGTCTTTTGATCCAGTCCACTTTCCTGGTAAGATGGGAAAAAAGCAAAAACATGATTTCACTCCCTCGCTGTCACATTTACGCATGTCCTCACTGTCACAGGTTTTGCACTTTTTCTCCATTGTTAATTGTCCCTTGGTTTCTCTTAAAGGAAAGGGCTCACCAGCAGTTGTCTTCCTTTTCAGTGTAGCCTTTATGACTGCCAACCTAATTTTACAACTGCTAGTGTCCTGTCCTATGGTGCCCAGAGCCTCCAGAATTGGGCACCTTGAAAAATAAATTTGCCTTGCTTTGCCATTTGCCTGTGTTCATTTTAACATTTTCAAAAAGTTATCTTCTGTTCATTTTTCTCCAATTAAAGTCCCATTCATCAGCAGTAAGGAGATCATGATCTGACTTGGGCACTGCATTATGAGTAAGGGTGATGTCATAGTCTGCTGTTGCTCCTGAAATCCTGGTATTGCTCCCAACTACCATTATCATCCTTGCCCTAACCTTGGTCCTGTTCTCTCTTTATATATAGTGGGTAAAGCTGTGACTAATGTGTGGCACTTTCTATTTATAAGGTGCCCATCTGCCAGCCTGGACCCTCCCTCCCCCAAACACACGCACAAACACACAACTTTAACCTAACTGTGTAACTTCAAGTCATTTTCATGAGAAGTATGCAGGACACTGCACCTGACAAAAGGCACACAGTCACTCTGGTTCCAAACAGAATGCAAGCAGTAATACCCATGAGGGTGGGCAATAATGAGCTACACCCACCAACCTATGGGTGTAATGAGGATAACGCTACAGGTGGAGGGCCTTTTAGCCCCTGGAAGGGTGGGTATAGCCCATGCTGTCCACCCTGGAGGTTATTATTAGCTAAGAAGTGTAAAATGTAAAATGCAAAAATAAAACAAAAATGTAAAAAAATTAATAACTCAGTCTCATATGCCTGTGTGGTAGCCCTTCGCTGGATAATTGCTAGTAGAGGCGTTGCTGCTTTACTGAGCTCTTTTATCAGTTAAGTAAGGCAGCTATTCACTGAACCACAATAATGCTTTGTCCTCCCCACTCCCAGCAGTTCATTACTTGTGGCTGAGAACTGTGATCTTTAAAAAACATAAAATAAAACAGCTAGAGCGGTTGAGCACTTTCTGGTCGGGAGGAGGAGGGCAGCAAGAGCACCATCTAATGTCGGTCATGAGGTATGGCAGCGTGATTGCAGTAGGAGAATTCAGGAGGGATGGCAGAGTGCAGTTGGACGTTTTGGTGCTAAGGTTGAAGGAGGAGCGACTGCGCTGTAATAGCGCACTGTTCATTTTTCAGTCTTATTTTACTGGATGTCTGTTTTCTTGTTTGTGACAGGGGAAGTGTTTTGTGTTTGGGAGTGAGGAAGCAAGTGGTGAGTGGGAGGACCAAGGGGCTGGCAGGGAAGCAACGGAAAAATAGCTGTGCATTTAAAACAGGTGTTCCTTTAATGCTCATTATTTTTTGTGTAAAAAGGCAGCTCACGCACAGGAACTAGTTATTTACTGGTATCTGTTGCACGATACCTGTCCGGGTAGTGGGTGCTCTCATCCACTCAAAGAGCAGGGTATCTCTAACCAATTTTCTAAAATGCTTAATGTCTGACAAAGAAAAATGTGCTTACAGGCAGAACGTTTGTGTCCCTTTTCTTTATATCAAGTGATTAGTCATTCTGATTCTGACTCGGAGCAAATGAGCTTGTCTGAGTCATCGGATTTGATAGGTGGAACCTCAGAATGCATACCGCAGCGTATGTTTTTCTTTGGTCTGGAATTTCTCTGTAAGCAATTAACTCTATACTCAACTGTGATATTCCTTATCCTCTCAGCTGTCTTATCAGAATAAAAGAAAATGCAAAGCTTTGGGTCTGAACCTTTGACACCATGTCCTACGGACAGATCTGTGACTACGATCCCAGGCTGGGGCAGCCAGTGGGGACACCATGTCCCACGGACAGATCTGTGACTATGATCCCAGGCTGGGGCAGCCAGTGGGGACACCATGTCCCACGGACAGATCTGTGACTACGATCCCAGGCTGGGGCAGCTAGTGTGGGACACCATGTCCCACGGACAGATCTGTGACTACGATCCCAGGCTGGGGCAGCCAGTGGGGACACCATGTCCTACTGACAGATCTGTGACTACGATCCCAGGCTGGGGCAGCCAGTGGGGACACCATGTCCTACGGACAGATCTGTGACTCGATCCCAGGCTGGAGCAGCCAGTGGGGACACCATGTCCTCACGGACAGATCTGTGACTAGGATCCCAGGCTGGGGCAGCCAGTGGGGACACCATGTCCTGCATGGACAGATTCAGACTACGATCCCAGGCTGGGGCAGCCAGTGGGGACACCATGTCCTACGGACAGATTTGTGACTATGATCCCAGGCTGGGGCAGCCAGTGGGGACACCATGTCCTACGGACAGATTTGTGACTATGATCCCAGGCTGGGGCAGCCAGTGGGGACACCATGTCCTACAGATAGATTTGTGACTATGATCCCAGGCTGGGGCAGCCAGTGGGGACACCATGTCCCACGGACAGATCTGTGACTCGATCCCAGGCTGGGGCAGCCAGCGGGAGCCACTTTAAAACCACAGTGGTATGGATCCCAAGCCAGGTATACGCCCACCTTTCTTTGAAGCTGAGTCAGTCATAAACTCCAAATCTGTAAACTGTAGGGATGGGATGGTCTTGACCTGGCAGCTAGAAGGGTAAGAAAATCACAATCAGCAGTCAAGTGCATGGTACTTTGTGGAAATTCACAAAAAAAAAAGACACGCTGTGTTATGTACTCCAGAGTGCCACCTGTCAAGTCAGAACACCTCACACATCCCCATTTGCTGTGCCTGTGAACCATTTTTCTTTGTTAGACATTAAACATTTATTTTCATTGGAACAGGAGCCACTGTGGTTTCTGTCAGGTCCAAGCGTCTGTCTACTGTCAAGAAAATGACTCACAGGTACAGTTTCTGGATAGGTTAGGGGTGGGGGTTGCAACTGGCAGATGGACATCTTCATATTACTGTAACCCCTCCTACAAATGGGGTTCCAAAAGTCTTCCTTGAGCTTGCTTAAATGCTCACTGCCAGGCTGGTGTCCTGCATTTTAGCAGTTTAAACGCTTATTGCCAGAGAGTGCCTGTATAGCCTCCGTGTACTGTCTCTTTAAGAGCTGCCTAGATTGTAGTTATAATAAATCTGAGAGGGACTGAGTGTTTCCATGCTCAAGTCCCGCCTGGCTGCCAAATAATCGCCTCCATTCTGACATCGCCATTAGTGAAGAGGGAGCCTGTTAGAAGCATACCCCTCAAGGGTCCCCATTACAAGGACATCCCTCATTTTGCCCCTTTAAATTGCTCTGTCCCTCATGGAAAAGGTGCTGCCCACACAGAGAATGTGCTGTAAATTCAGACTTTAAAGCAGAAACTCTTAATATTCTAAAATACTAAATCCAAAATAAACTTTGTACAAGTAAACACTATGGTTTTCACAGTGTTCTGAGCTTGTATCTCCATGTTTGAGGACATGTCCCTCATTGAGGGTCTGTGTCCCTCATTGTCCCTCATTTTGAATGTCCAAAATGCCCATGTCCCTTATTTCAGTGACAAAAGGTTGAGCGGTATGATTAGAAGATGTACTTGTTTGCTGATCATTTATTAGAACAGTAATAATATTGCAGTTTATCTAACCTGCCTTCTTTGCAGCATGTACATTTCCGTTTATCTTCACCATCTTGGTCCTGGACTGCTGAAATGGGCCTATCAGTACCTTTGAGGACTCTAAAATGAAGCCTGTCCCCAGGGGTTTTAGGAGCACACCCCTGTAGGAATTGTAGTTTTGGGCTTTGGCACCTAAATGAACCTTGAGGGGGATGCCTTGTCAGACTGACAGAGGAATCAGCCAAGTCCCAGACTGCTTGCAGTTTCAGTTCAGATCTGAGTTGGGAAGTGAAGGAGTAACAGCTTGAGATAGTCGAGCAGTAATCCTGCATAGATTCGCACAGGGGAACTGTGAAAGGGCTGAGTTTTGGCCTGGCAGTCTGCCTGCTGTCCTGAGGAGGAAACTGAAGTTTATTGGACTGAATCCAAATTGTGAGGACGATTTAAGCCACAGAACTGTGACCAGGCTTTAACCTGAAGAAGACCGAAGATTTACTGAACGCTGATTGTCCTGTCAGGATTTCCAGCCACCTCTGAACTCCTGGTTTGTGCAGAAACTCTGTAATTGCGACCGGATAGCAATCTGCCTGGTGCGGTAGAATTTCTTACATGTAAATGTGCTGTGTGCTGTTAGTGGATCGTGATTTGGTTCCCCATTGTGTGCTGAACTGTGTTCTGCTTGCTGGAGGCTGCATCCACCTCCAACATACTAAATCTGTTTGTATCTCCATTTGGCCTGGGCCTTGCCACACTGGCCCAGCCAGACTACCCGCTACACAGAGAAGCCATCGATGAGAGACCTGCCTGGGGATCAGCCCCCTGCTCAATGCCTTGAACAGGAATGACGCCTCGGTGATTCATGGGCCCTGCTTCTCCTGGCACTCCAGCTCAACAGCCTGCAGTCTTGATTTCGTCCTGCCTGTGTCATGTATTGGGTATCGTGAGTAAACATCAGGTAGCTCCTGCAACAACAGCTAAATCTAAAGTGTTGTCACATGATTGCTTTGTTGTCTTTTCCTTCATGAACTGAGCCCTCCGCGCTCTGGATTACAAATAGTGTGTGTTGTGCATGTGCTTTCTTCCATCACAGGGCCCCAATCAGCTCTTGAAACCGGCCTGCCACAGGCAATGGTCCTGGCTAGCCCACCTTTTTCTTACACCTGGGTACCAGAGTGTGTGCCTGTGAAGTGCATGCATAACTGTCTGATTGATTTAGCCTTTAACCCAATGAACCTGATTACGCCCTCCTTGTTCAAGTCCCTGAATAAATCAGATCTAACTCTTTTTGCATTTAACCTGACTGTGGTTCCAGTTTGTGCCAAGAGTACTGTAATGCTGCTATTTGCTGTGCATAACCTTGTTTTACAGGGGTCCCCAGGGTTGAACTAGAGGAACCAGCCCTGGTGGTAAGGTCAAACAGTGTGGTAATTACATGGTGAATAAGGGTCATTGTTAAAGTGATTATTGTATATTGTTCAGGCCATTAGAAGGAAGGGGGGTTACTGTGTCCCGGAGGGCTGTGCCCAGGTTAGCTTGACCACTAACAATCCTGACCTCCGGATGGAGCACCCGTTTCAGTACCAGGCCCCTTAACCTGCTACTAGCCAAGAAGGCAGGGGTAGTAGCCTTTTGATAGCGCCACCTAGGGGTTATATTAAGAAAGTGTCATGTTAGTTACAACTTTACTATACGAGGAGAGGCTGAGACTGTGACTGAGATCGGGGTGATATGGCAGTTGGTCGCTACAACACAGAGCGAGAGAAAGAGATAAAGAATTCCAGTCACGGAATGCCATATACCACAGTGTATCATGGGTAACAAAAACTCAGCTGTGAAAACATGCCACTGAAGAGGATAACATCCTAGCAACAAAAGGATTCATTTTCTAACTCAGCGGGAAGATAAAAATTATACCACATACTGTACTAGAAAAGCCTAACTGGGGGTATGAGCTGCATACAAGAGAAGGGTTGTACTGCATGTGCCCTTCCTTTACATTTTTCTCCTTTCTGTAGTCTTTTATCAGTCTCTTTCTCTCTTCCTCATCATTTTTTCTTGTTAAAGCCTTACCTTTCTTTTCTTCTCCATTCTGTTCTTGTTTGTCTTTCATGCCCCTTAATGTGAGGTGTCTCTCTCTCCTTGTTTACAGTGTCTCATGTGACTATTTCTGCCTGTTTCTTCCTCGGATTCATTCCAGGAAACAGAATTTAGATAACTTTTGAACTTAAGGTGGCAGCATTGACACATCTCTGTATTTCTGCCATGTTGTGTGCCTGAAATTGAGAAATGCCTGTGCACAAATGCAATCCACCACCACGAATGCACCTTTGTTGGCAACCTATCATGATGTTCCACAAACTGAATGAGCGTGGAGGCTAACTATCCCCCCACCCACTGAAAAAGTGGTTTCTCCATGCTTGAGGTACATGGGAAGGCAGTGGGGGATGCCTGCACTCTAGTAACCATGCTATACCTGTCATGAGGACAGACAACTTTGCCACAGCTAAAAACATGTATCGATAATAGACTCAAAAGTTGTTACAAGTAGTATCAATACATTTGGAATAGTACTGACACATAAAAACAATACAGAGTTAATTCTTAAGGCTGGACTCCCAGCTTTCATTAAAAAGATTATGGACCGGATTCTCAAAGCGTTACGCATGGCGCAAGTGATGTGCGCCTATCAAAACTGGTGCAAGTAGCACTTTGCACCATGAGTTCCAACATTTGGGATTTGAAAGCAGCCTGCGACATGTCACAGGCTGCTTGCACCAAATAAGGGTTATACCACCAGTTGCACCAAAACCCTCCTCCCGACATGGTGCAAAGGGTTTACGGTGGCAGCTGTGCCCTATTCTGTAAGGGCAGCTGCCAAAGCCCGAAATTGGTATTCTAGAACAACCCCCAGAGGACATCCATCAAAGTACACTTACACCAGATATTAGCTGATGAGGTGTAGCCTTATGCCACCGGGGTTGCGTAATGCCCGGGATTAGCTGTGCCCAATCCTAAGTACATGTAGCCCCCATGCCCCATCCTCAATGTACACCAGTACCAGGGCAATCGGCATCCCCCATGCCCTGATCCTGTTAATGTATTGTTAAAACCGCAGGGCAATCGGGGCGCCCCTCATGCCCGATCCCCCAAAGTACATTTAAAATACCCCACAGGGTTAGGGACCCCATGCCCGACTCTGCAGGCTCTGATCTCTGATGTACATTTTAAAACGCTCAGCAGGGCTAGCTCTCAAGCCCCGATCCCTGAACCAAAGTCTGGGCGGTATGTCTAAAAATAAAAACACACATCGCCATATCCCTGGTCGCCTAGTGACCCCACCCTACCCTCACCTGGCAATGCCAAACCACCCCGCCTCCCCACCCATACCCAACCGACGATCAGGCCAGCCTACCTCTCACCACCGCTGCCAGCCGCTGATTGAGTTCCATATGAGCACGCATTTCTGTAAATAGTACATGCTCAATCGAGGCCTCCTGCTGTTAGTGTTGGGTATTACCCTAAGTACCTGATGTGGGGCTAGAGCCCACAACCTTCTGATCGCTCATATAAATTAATGACAGACACTTGAAACATTCAGGGGACGACATCACAGAGGCATGCTTGCTCCAATGGGAGTCTGGCCAACACTGAGATGCAGATCTTCTCGCTGGGATTTTAGCAGAAGGTTTAACATAAGAGCATAGCTGGTGCACCACTCTGACGGGAATTAGAGCTTATTGTAGAGACTGGGCTATACTGTAATAAAAAAAAAAAAAACCCACGAGATTGTTTTTCAGAATCTGTTGAAGTGGCAGACCTGCACCCATCTCAACTTTTAGGAAGCAGTGAAGGTTTGCAGCTCCTAGTAATACTCAAACATCAGGTAGGCAGTCAAGAGACATACTTCAGTGTCTACAGAAATCGCTTTATTTATTTAGACTGGATAGAGATAGGAGCCTTGTGTGACAGAGTTAAACCATGCAGCAGTTTGCTTTTGCAGAGGAAGTCACAGGCAGACACAAAACTAGACGCTGCACTCTATGAAACCAAGCTTCCCATGGCATAGTTTTGGTTATTAAGGCCACGATCAGATATTAACTTTATGAAGAAAAGATTCTCTGTAGTCTGTCAGTGACACTGCATGTGGATGATATTTAGACTGAACAAACTTTAGTCAAGAATGCTTCAGTTCTGTTTCCAGATTAAAAGTGAATTATATTTTTATAGCAAGGGATTATGAATAAAGAAATGTATCAACATTCTCTTTTAAGATTGGTTTTGGCTCCCTCTGTAAACCCCACAAGAAGCCTCACATTATTACATCTGCAATTAGTTTTCTAAATCATCCCATCTAAGTTTAAGAAGTTACCTTTCATGCTCTATATTTTGCCAAGGTTGCAAGACAGTCTCCTGTACAATAAATGGGCTCTCCCATGTCCTCAGCCAACTTCCTCCAAGTAATGATGTCCAGTTTAATCTCTTCTACCAAATTTAACATCTCAAATTTTGTTTCACATCTTGTGGTGGTCTAATACCAACAAGTTAAAAACCCTCTTCCTAAAATATGCTATAAAAGAACAGTTACGTAAGAACTTACCGTAACAGTAAATCTTCAAGGGTATCTCAGTCATCAGGTAACACCACAGGAACTTCACCTTCGGTGAAGGGAATCCACACGGAAGATTTTCAGCAGTACAACTGGGGCCGACCACGCCATCGACGTCCGCTGACGCATCAACCTTATAAAGGCATGAGCTGCCCGCCTCCTCAGTTCTTTCCCCAGAGACTAAGGGAGCCAGGCTCATGCCATGGGGGACTGAGGGAGAGAGAGAGAGAGGTGCCCAGGCCTGTATGAAAGGCTGGATACACGTGACAGCCAGTTCCTAAACAGGAGCCCCAATAAGGGGGATGGCAGGAGGGAAAGCATACTCTGATGACTGAGATCCCTTGAAGATCTTCTCTGTTACGTAAGTTCTTACGAGCTGTTCTGTCTTCTTCAGGGGTATCTCAGTCATCACGTAACACCATAGGAACGGGTTCCAAGCAGTTACAGGTGCAAACAGACAGTCTGGGAGGAGGGCTCACCATAAACCTATGACAGGAGGCCCTGCAACACAGCCCTGACAAAACCTGCACGGGCTCTAGAGACAATGTCCAAACTGCAGTGCTTGGTGAAAGTGTGGACTGTACTCCAGGTGGCAGCTGCACAACAGTCAGCATCTGAGACCCCTCTGAAACAGGACACAGAGGTAGCCATGCCCTTTGTGGAATGAGCTTTGACAGCACCAGGCAATTCTTTGCCATACTTATTGTAGCAGAACACAATGCAATTTGCCAGCCATTTGGATAAACATTGATTAGAAACTGAAACGCCTCTCTACCTGGAGCGAAGAAACAAACAGCTGCTTCGACTTTCTAGACTCCTTGGCCCAAGCAGGTAGTACTTCAAAGTTCTGCACACATCTAACGTGATGGAGCAGTGCTTCCCTGGATTAGCACGCTTGGGAAAGTTAACATGAAGGTGGATAGACTGGTTGAGTGTAAACTCTGAGACCACCTTAGGGAGAAACTTAGGATTTGTGTGCAAAGACACTCTGTCTTTCTGAAAAATCAAATAAGGTTCCTCAGACAAGAGGTCCTGAAGCTCTGAAATTCTTCAAGCAGAAGTAACGGCAACTAAAAATAATGCTTTCCAAGAGAGAGAAAGCATAAATTGCAAGTCACGATTAGCTCAAAAGGAGACAGGGTCAGTTTCTCCAAAACAAAATTAAAGTCCCAAGCTGGGTCAGAAAAGCTGTTCCATGGACAGGGCCTTTAGAGGCTAATTGTCCAGGTAAGGAAAAACATACAGTCCTCCTTCTGAGAGAGCTGCTATGACCATTGCCTGGCACTCAGTAAACACTTGTGACACAGAGGACAATCCAAAGGGCAGCACTTTGAACTGTTAAAGCTCACCCTGAAAGTCAAAATGGAGAAACTTCCTGTGAGGAGGAATGATCGAGATGTGCAGGTAGGCGACCTGCATGTCCAGTGAGCAGAGCCAATCCCTGTTTTGAGACAGGGCAACAGGCCTGGCAAAGTTACCATCTGGAACTTTTGTACTGGATAAATAGGTTGAGGTCCTTTAGATCCAGGGTAAGCCTCAGATCGCTAATCTTTTGGGGACCAGGAAAAGCTGGAGTAAAACCCTTGTTTCTCTGGTGCCTGGGCACTGGCTCAATGCCTGCTTGTGCAGAAGGGATTGTACTTCTTCCTGGAGAACAGACAAGTGAGCCGGGGATGACAGGAGGTGGGGGTTCTGAGGCTGCTTGATGAGCTCCAAGGTGTGTCCCCATTCTAGGATCTGCAGAATCCATGCATCCGAAGTTATGGTTCTCCACTGATTCAGATGGTGGAGAACCAACCTCTGACCACCGCCTCCTGGTTCGTGACCAGAAGAGAGAGGTCTAGCAAGGAGTCAAGCAGAGGTGGAGCCAGCTGCAGGGGCAGGTCCCTCCAGTGGCATAGCAAATTCTCTGAGGGCTCATGTGATAGAGGGCCCCCACCCCCAGTCTGGAAAGACCCCCGTTTCAACCTCTGTCAGTTTTGCCTCAGTTTTGAAATAGGCTCTTCGCTTCTATTGAAGGAATTGCCGAGCCAGATAGTCGATCCTGCCTCACTGCAGTACAAAGATAATTTTTATAAGTCTTTCTATTACAAGTCAAGACAACCTGATTCAAATACGTTAACACCAGGATATAAAGTCAGCTTCACAATGGTTTAAAATATTGACCCATTTATCTTTATCTTTACCCACATATCCATTTATGTGCATTTATCTGATTTGTAACAAGAAGCTCTTTGGCCAGTAAATCCTCCAGATGGCATCCTCCCCACTGGCCACACACACATCACATCAAATGCACACCACATGAATTCTGCTTAAAGTTGAACCAGCATAACATTCTGTGGTGATTTATGATGCAGCCCATGATGCTTTGCATTGTGTGGGCATGTGTGATTTTGTATTTTCTTGAAACTTGGCTTCCCAGCCAAATGCCCTTTGGGTAACCCTTGCCTCAGTGTTTACGCACAGAGTGTTCTTTGTCTTTAAAATATTTTTTATTTTAATGGGTTCACCACAACATAACCAAGACACACTGTCTTAGGGTAGCTGGTTCATTCCACTGGGGTGTCAAACAGATGAGGCATACTGATGAGTCCTAGTAGGACTGAAACACATGTCTATGTCATCTGTTAGCACCCTTTGCAAACTGTGTGAGAGGGCCTTTCGGCACCATGCAATTCTGCTTAAAGTTAAACCAGCATAACATTCTGTGGTGATTTGCATATGTAGCCCATGATGCTTTGCAGTATGGGCATGTGTGATTTTGTATTTTCTGAAACTTGGCTTCCCAGCCAAATGCCCTTTGGGTAACTCTTGCCTCTAGTGTTTATACAGAGGTTCTTTGTCACATCAAATGCCAAGTGTTGTTCTCAGCTAAGCAGTATATACTGTGGTAGGCAGACAACTGTGTTGTAACCCCATCCAAAAAGCTAATGGAAAATATAAACATATATTCTGTGGTACAGGCAGTGCAGTACTTAGTGCAGTTCTGTTTTACAAATGCATATGCTAAAATAGTCTGCAGGAATCTGCTCTGCCTCCTTACTGAAAAAATGGCAATAAATAACTTGAGGTCAGTATTCATAGGGCCGATTCTCAACTGATTAGTATAAGGCCATAAGACTTATGGCCACATAATTATTAGTTTATTGCATAAGTTCAAAATATGAGAAACTTTTTTTGGAGGGTGGGGGTAGCGCTAATGAATCAGTCACAGTGCCTGCTAATTTATTTATCCAACGACAGCACACTAAGACGAGGGCACTGGGCACAGCACTTACAACAGCTTTTACTGCCTGACTTTCTTGGGGTGGCACCCTATAATCCACTCAGACTAGGAGAATTAAAAAAATGAACTCAGTTTCTGCACAAGTCAATCTGAACTCAGTCTCAGACTAGGAGAGGAGAAGGAGAATTAATAATAATAATTATCATAATAAGGGGGCTGTGGAGCCCAAGCAATATGGCCACTGGGATTTGAAACTCTCAGAACAACACAATATAAAGTTGTTTTATACTAGTTGCAACTGCAAGAATATAGCTACAAAATACATTTTGGGCTTCGGAACACCATCAGAGTAAAAATGGGGAATCTAAAAAGGACAAAGCGTGTTGGAGATGGTGCAAACAGCAAAAGTTCTTCACCTCCACCAGCAACGCGGTTGGTGCAGGCCACATTTTCCCGGAGCTGGGCAGTGAAGAAGAGGAGACCCTGCAGACATTAGGTCACAAAATGAATAGGATGCTAGCTTCCATGGCTGGATTATATGATTTGCTTCGATGCCCTGACAAACAGGGTCACCATATTGGAGACAGAAGCTGGATCAATGAAAATGGAGGTATGTGAGGCTAAGAAGCAATCTGAAGCAGCATTGGGTACCGTAGCACTTTGGTGAAGGAGAACGCGTATTTGCGATCCCAGCTTGAGAATTTGGAAATCTAGCCAGAGTCGCTAACCTCAGGATTACTGGGATACCGAAGAAGTGTGGGGTGTCACCTCATCCTTTTCCTCAGAGGATGGCTCAAGAACACCTCAGTCAGCCTCTACTGGATAGGATCTGGACTATTCAGAAGGTCTACAGCGTGGCCTGTTGGAGAATGGGCCCATCAATACCAATGCAACAAGGGCAACAGTCGCGATGTTGGACAATATGGGGACTAGAGACTTAATATTAACCGTGTCCAGACAAAAACGCACACTCTTACAGGATGGACAGAGGGTCTCCTCTTCCCGACCTAAGCTTTGCGACCCATCAGAAAAAGAAGCGCCTTCATGGTATCAGGGCAATGCTCCGTGAAGCTGGTATTGTGCACAACATGCTGTTTCCAGCCAGACTCTGACTGGTGCATGAACAGAAAGTTTTCATTTTTTCTGATGTTACGGAGGCCCTGAAATGGGCTCAGAAACATGCCCAGCCATCCAGAAGGCGACGGAACCTTCTCAATCCACATCAAAGGACAAGCCATCCAGAAGGAGACGCAACCTTCTCGATCCACATCAGATGCCCAGCCATCCAGAAGGAGACGCGAACCTTCTCGATCCACATCAGATGCCCAGCCATCCAGAAGGAGACGCTAACCTTCTCGATCCACATCAGATGCCCAGCCATCCAGAAGGAGACGCGAACCTTCTCAATCCACATCAGATGCCCAGCCATCCAGAAGGAGACGCGAACCTTCTCGATCCACATCAGATGCCCAGCCATCCAGAAGGAGACGCGAACCTTCTCCATCCACATCAGATGCCCAGCCATCCAGGAAGGAGACGCGAACCTTCTCGATCCACATCAGATGCCCAGCCATCCAGAAGGAGACGTGAACCTTCTCGATCCACATCAGAGGACGAGGAAGGAGCAGAGACATAGTGAGGGACCTTGGGTGATAACTGCAATGACAAAGCTGTATGTTTAGCTTCCATATCTGTTTGGACATTTTCTTATCATTCATGTTTAGGAAGTATTGAGCTTTTGTGAGTTCACAGGGGATGGCTGGAGACAATAAGGGCCAAGATTGGGGTAATCTTTTAATAATCTCCCAGGCCTGGAGTAGATATTTTGCAGCACTAGTTTATTTTATTGCTGGTAGTAAAGTTAAGACTTGTAATGTAGGTATAGAACAACGTTGTAGAAGTGGATTTTCCACACAGTTTCTAGACATAACCCATTTCTATAGTACCTTTCTGGTACCCTTCTAATGGTTTAGCATGCAGTTTTATATCTTTCCTTAATGGAAGAGAATTTAGGAATAATTTAAGTTGAAATGTTTCATTAAGCTATGCAGCTCATGGGCTTTAAATGCGCAGTTACATCGGATTTTGTGTAACCCCAAATGGGGGTCTCAAAGTCTTCCTTGAGCTTGTCTAAATGCTCACTGCCAGGCTGGTGTCCTGTGTTTTAGCAGTTTAAATGTGAATACCAGAGCTTGTATAGCCTCTGGTGTACTGTCTCTTTAAGAGCTGCCTAATTGCAGCTAAGTAATCTGAGAGGGAGCTCTTGTTGAAAGATGTAACTATTTACTGAAACTCATTTAGAGTGATAATGATAATGTAGTTTGTCTAACCAGCTTTTTGTAGCAAGGACTGTTGTGTTTGTCTCCACTATCTTGGTCCTGGACTGCAAATTGGACCAAACAGTACTGTGGGACCAAAATGTAGCCAAACTACAAGAGCTGTCTGTATTCAAAACCTGTAGGAACTTTAGTTTGGAGTTTGTTTGCGCTTTTTGCAACTGAAGAAGGAGCTTTGCTTTGACTGACAGCCAAATCAGCCAACCAAATTTTTGGATCCTGGGAAGTCCTGGGCTGCTTGCAGTTTTCGTTAGAACTAAGCTGGAAGCTGAGCAAGAAAGAGCTGAAGTAATTCTGTGCAGAAATCCTGAGTGGATTCTCATGGGAGAACTGGGAAAAGGCTGAGTGTTTGGCCTGTATGTCTGCCTGCTGCTCCTGAGAGGAGAGAAGAGAATTATTTTGGACTAAATCCAAGTTTGTGTGACTAAAGTAAGCTACTGAAGTGGGCCAGGCTCAACCTGAAGAAGACCGAATATTTTTGCTGAATGCGATTGGCCTGTCAGGAGTTCCAGCTACCTAAGCTCCCGTGTGTGCAGAGACTTTGCGATTGTGCCGGGGGAGTGCTGCCTGGTACAGTGGGAATTCCTGTATGTAAATGTGCTATGAACTGCTAGTGGGTTGTGAGTTAGTTCCCCACTGTGTGAACTGTATTCTGCTTGCTGAAACTGTATCCAGCCCAAAATGGACTGCTCCGAATTTGTCTCCATGTGGTCTGGGCTTTGCCAGACTGGCCCAGCCAGACTACCCACTGCACAGAGAAGCCATCGACAAGAGACCTGCCTGA
The DNA here is from genome assembly GCA_016271365.2 of Neoceratodus forsteri. Classification (NCBI taxonomy): domain Eukaryota; kingdom Metazoa; phylum Chordata; order Ceratodontiformes; family Ceratodontidae; genus Neoceratodus; species Neoceratodus forsteri. Next base: position 77,157,250 of record CM057459.1, read on the forward strand.
GGATCAGCCCCTGCTCCGGCGCTTGAACAGGAACCATGCCTCTGCGACTTGTGTGGGCCCTGCTTCTCCTGGCATTCCAAGATCAACCACCTGCAGTCTTGATTTTCGTCCAGTCTGTGTCCAGTCTTGGGTACCGTGAGTACCAGGGTAGCTCCCTATAACAGCTTAATCTGAGTGTGTCATCTGATTGTCTTGTTGTTTCGTTTTTACTAATTGAGCCCTCTGGCTCCAGATTACAAATATTGTGTACTGTGCATGTTGTGTTTTCCATCACAGGGCCCCAACCAGCTGCAACCCTCGGCAATTGTCCTGGCTAGCCCATCTCTTCTCTACCTGGGTACCCAGAGGTGGACTGTGTGGGGACTCAAAGCGCATGCATAACTGCTTGATTGATACAACCTTAAGCTAATTAATCTGATTTTGCCCTTCCTTGTTCAAGTCCCTGAATAAATCAGATCTAACTTTTTCTGCATGTAATCTGACTGTGGTTCCAGTTTGTGCTCAAAGTACTGTACTGTTGCTATTTGCAGTGCTTAACCTTGTTTTGCAGGGGTCCCCAGGGTCGAGCCAGAGGAACCAGCTCTGGTGTTAAGTGCAAACAGTGTGGGTACTTGTGTGGTGTACCAGGGTATTGTGAAAGTGATTATTGTACAGTGTTCAGTCCACTAGAGGGAAAGAGGAGGTTACAGTGTCCTGGAGGGCTGTGTCCAGGTTAGCTTGACCACTAACAACCCTGACCTCCGGTGGAGGCACCCGTTCAGAACCCAGGCCCCTTAACCTGCTACTAGCCAAGCAGGCAGGGGTAGTAGCCCTTGGGATAGCACCACCTAGGGTTACATTTAAATGTAGGAATTGATTGTTTTCTGGGTTTCCCCATTGTTGTATCTTATGGATGACAGTCGAATTAGTTAAATGCATGTATTAAGAGGGTTGGCCCTCATGTGGCTATTTTACATATCCTTATGTACTGCATCAGGAAAAACTGTGTGTTTACTATGAAACTAATAAATACAAAGTTTAAAAAAAAAAAAATAATAATAGTATTCAGTTTCTTCAGTTCACCTCCTGGCAGCTTCTGCTCCGACCGCAGCTCCGCTCCTCCAACCCTAAAAGGTCTGGCAATACAACCGACACTACAGGCGGTCACGATGGCAAAGTGAACAAAATAAAGTAAAACATTCTAAAATTGTTTTAAGTGAGGTGACAGTGACTACTGAATCTGTCTGCTCACTGTCGTCAAGAAAGTCAAAGCTAGCGGGTCGGGTCAAAGGATGTACTGCTGAATGACAGATCACATCCCAACAATGTGTAGAACACTTTATTTATATTTAATTTTGAAGTAGTGATAGTGAGGTTGGGACTCTGATGGCATGGGTTGGATGATGGCAGGAAGAGGGGACGGGGTCGGGACGGGGACAGTGAACCTTATGAAGGGCCCGGCAACAGAAAATATAGATTATTAAAGCTAATTACAGCAGCAAATCTTAATCACTGTGCTGTCAGACTCTGTCAGAAGAAGTTAAGAATGAGTTGACTCTAGTCAGCACAATGGTGGGAAGTCACTGAGTCTTCTCTCTTCTCCTCCCTTTCTCCATGATCATGATCGACCACAACTACTGCTACCAACGGTCAGGTAAGGGGTATAACTGGAGAAAGGTGCAATTTTCAGCCTGACATGCACAGTACAGTGCCTTATACCACATGACTCTGTTTTGGTCCTACAAGAGTCATGTGGTATGGTGCACACTGTAAGTGCGAGCCATACCGTCTCGCCCCCTCCCATGGAATCCAATCAGCGGCGTTACGACAGTCAGCTGTTGGCTGCTCAGACAGTTTGATAACAAAAACTACAGCCATGCCGCAGCACTGGCAGGCTGTTTGTTTCCATCAATAAAATATTAACTTAACTGACCATTTAGATTTGGGCCCTAAAACCTCACAGGCAAGGAGTGCGACTGCACCCTTACCCTAATTGCTATTACCCTGTGGTTCCTCACTTCTGGGGAGCTTGGCTTCGCTCCAGCACTGGAGGGGTGGGCAAGGCCACCTGGGCTCTGCATTTTCCTTGGTGCTGGGAGCTGTCCCGGGTCTATTGTTTGTTTTATGCGAAAAGGAGGGAGCCCTCTACCCTTTAGTTGGGTGTGGCAGAGGGGTGGACAGATTTGAAGAACCTGCCGAGCTTGCATATCATTAATGATGTCCTGGACATCACGGCCAAAGCAACTTGTTGCCATTAAAGGAGGCATTAAGCACTTTCTGCTGCACATCGGCCGCAAAACCGGATACTCTGAGCCAGGAGTGCCTACATAGGCATAAGCCGTGGCAGCTGCCCAGGCAACAGTGTCAGCCATGTCGACAGGGCTCTGAGGAGATGCTTACTAACATCCTCAGCAGCTTGAAGGCACTGAAGCAGTTCCGCTTTGAGTGCCATCTGGAAGGGCCTGGGCAGCAGCCTTGCCTTCTTCCAGTTGGCATGCTGGTACTTTACCATGTGAAACAGTTTCAATCCTCAAACCTAGAGTAGGAGGCATATACTGTTTTACCCCAGAGGTCGATTCTGCAAGACTCTTTGTCTGGGGAAGGAACAAGATGCTTAGGCGCCTTTAGCCTGTCATGAGCTGTCTTGATGACCACTGAGTCTGCCTCGGGCTGGGCAGCATAACAGGGAAACCCTGAGGGCATGATAAAGTTTGTCCACCCTGCCAGGCATAGCTGGCACCATGTCTGGTCTGTGCCAGGCTGGACGTGGCTGCATTCCTCAAGGCTGGTAAGATTAGAGGAATGATCTTTGGTGGAGATTCTGGAATCTCCAGGAAGTCCACCAGTTCTTTCCTGGTGGCATCTTCTTCCTCACTGTAAAGCCCATGGCCCAGGACAGCTGTTTCATCACACTGAAAATGTGGGGTGCTCAGGAGGAGATCTAGTGGTGTGCTTCACTGAATCCTCACTGACAAAGGAAGCAGTGGACCTGTCAGAGACAAGGATTTCTTCCTCATCCTCAGAAAGAATGAGGTCTGGATGGTACTCCTCCTCGATTCGATTTCCCCTAGGTCTGGGTCTGATGTTGGTTGTGCTATTCTATACAATCCTGAAACATACACACTTGTGTCTATCACATCTGAGCTTTCTTGCTACCACAAGGATGAGCTTTAGGGTTGACAACCCCAAGGAAGACTCCACCCCTGATTCGCTCGGGGATTTAGGATTGGAAACCTCAAAACCACATTTCCTGTTTTTGCAGGTTTAGGCTTAACCTAAATGTTGCTTTAACACAATGTTTTCCTTACTTTTCGAGATAGCACAATGACATACAGGGACTAAAACACTTGGCTATGCCTCATGCCTTGCTATACCCCTGCAGTGTAGTAAGGCACTCAGCTACACCTTGTGCCTACCCCATATCCAGGGGCTCAAGCACTCAGCTGCATCTCTTGCCTTACTACACACTAGAGGGCATAGTAAGGCACTCGACTTCGCCTCATGACTTGCCCCACACCCAGGAGCTCAAAGGCACTGGGCTGCACCTCATGCCTTACTACACCCAGGGGCATATTACCCACACCCAGAGGCTGAAGACACTCAGCTGCGCCTCATGCCTTACCCCACACCCTGATGCTGGAGCAGATTTTCTACATCCAGAACTAAAGATACTAGTTGGAACCACAGTTTTGGAGTCGTGAACCAGATTATCAACTGAGAACCACTTTTCTGGTTCGAGGTAATGTATAAGCAGCAAATAACAATTCATACGGTAAGTGCTTACTGAGCACGCTCAAAGCCACATTTTAAAATTTAGTAACTTTAGAATGGATTCATATTTTTCACCAAACCAGCCAAAGGCACATCGTGGCAAAGCCCTTTCTGTCATGAAAATTTCAGACCAATATTCCAAACAGTCTGGGACGTAGGTGATAACAAAAAACAAACAAAAAACAGCAATTTTTTTTACATTTTTCACTACCTCCATCTCCAACCAGAAAGAAGCTTGGCACATCAAGAGATCTACACCACGAGACCAAGCATGTACAATTTCATGTAAATCCGATGAGCAGTTGCAAAGATATTAAAGTGTAAAATTTGAGATTTGATATACAAACCACTGCTCAACCCTCATGATTATTCATGACTATGCTTACTGACATTTTTTTTAATTTATATTTTCTGCGGTTTTACTGTTTTCTCCGCTGGTGCTCTCAGGGGCCCCAGCACACGGGCGTGTCAGGACGTATGGAAGTGCACATGTGCCTGTGACACCGGCTTAGCCCCTGTTGTCGGAGCTTCTAGGTCAGTGCCGCATCCGCCCTCCACCAGGGGTCAGCCAATGGCCGGTGAGCCTCCAGTCCCTCCTAGTAGGAGGCGCTGCCTTGTGGTGGCTCGATCTTGCTCGCCCCCGGCTGACCCCTCGACAACCCAGGCCTGCTCCCCGAACCCAGATCTCCAGCGCAACACAAGGTGTGGTGTTCAGCACCTCAACCCTCAGTGCTACCAGGCCGGCATTATACACTGACTTATTTTTTTTTTGTATAATATTTTATTGAGATTATCCTTGTGTGACAGTAATATTCACATGTGCTACACATTCCAGGTATAACTTCAGCAGACAATACAATTCATGTTATTACATGTTCTCCAGATAAATGGTTATTAATAATATCAGTTTTCAAAGTACTATTCCTCTCCTGTTGCATTATATAGCTTTTTATCACTTCTGGCATGTTACACTGACATTTTGAAAACATGGTGCACATAAGGAACTGTTCTTCTTGCAATGTGAAAAGGTGACATCAAAAATAAATTCTATAAACAGTTTTTTTCTTCTATACTTTATACCTCCTTGGCCAGGGAGGGTGTTCCTTTGGATCCCCATTTCTGGCTTCCTTGCCTCGGTTGCTGCCCCGGACCCAGTCAGGCTCCGACCCTACAGCCCGGCAGGGCCGGCAGGTAGCTTCACAGCTTATCAGTGCAGTTGGAAACCTGGAGGCCAGGGGCTGGAGGAGCTGGCTTGAGTAGGAACGCTGTGGCACTGATGGAGATGGCCATCATGCTGGAAGATTGCTTGTTTTGGACCCCGTTTCTCCCCTGGCCTGGGAGTGCAATGGCGTCAAGGATGCTGCAGTAGCACGCAGAATGTCCACAGTATGCCAGACGCCTGCCCGTGCCAGCCCACAGTCTGAATGCCGAGCTACCTGCCCCCAGCCACCGCCAGGAGTCAGTGTCTTAGCGATCCTCCCACCCCACCTCCCTGAAGGAGGAGGAGAGCAGTCAATAGGATGCTTGATCCTCCTTCTCCTGGCCAACCCCGCGCCCGAGTCTGCTCCCGAACCCAGGTCGCCAAGGAAGTGCGAGGTGTGGCGCCCAGCGCCTCAACCTCAGCGCCACCAGGCCGCAAATCTTATAAACAGTGATTTTAAACAGACCAAGCTTCCCAACTAGCTATAGCTTATAGTTTTCACCCAATTTTTCTAACTCCCTCAATAAAAAAGAGTATGCAAATAAGTTAATTATTATTCATGAGCTAATGAATAATCATTTTGACAACTTTTTTGAAGTGCTGACTAAACGTAACTTTGGTATGGATTAATATTTTCACCAAACCAGCTTCAGGCACTTCTGTGGGCTAAGCCCTTCTACCCTGAAAATTGCAGACCAAAATTCCAAACCGTTTGGGAGGACTTTGCACATACTGTATGACCAGAACAAAACTTGGCATGTCAAGAGATCTACTTCATGGGATTAGTTATGCAGTATTTCATGCAACCACTGAACGGTTGCGAAGATACTAAAGTTCAAAATTTGAGGTTTAACTTTAAAGTTCCTACTGAACCCTAAATAAAATATAGTGGTGCTACTGTGCCACTATAATAAAAACTTTAAATATGTTGAAAATGTATAAATTCATCTCTTGGAAGGTACAAGGTCTGAGTTCATCAGTTAAAAGGAAAAGTACTACATTTATTCATACAAGCATGGAGCTGATATAGTATTTCTCCAAAACACACACCTAACACCACTGGAAGCAGAAAATCTCTGCAGAGGGTGGGTGGCACTTTCAGAATCCAGTTGCTATTCCTCTAAAAATGAGGTACTGCCATACTAGTTAAGAAAGAAATAGCATTTATAAAACACAAGCACTCCTCAGCTATAGAGGGAAGAGTTCCGATTCTTACGGGACGTTAGATGGTAAACCAGTGGCACTTTGTAACATGTATGTACCTAACAAGAATCAAAAACAGTTTTTGAGAGTCCAGCCTCCAGCTGAATGAGTTGCAGTACCAGTTAATGGCACCAATGGCTCTGTGAAGATGGGCACACACTCGAAGGGGGGCCACTGGCCTAGGGGCAGCCACTGCCCGCATGCCTTGTGGCAGTTGTGGATTGTTCTTTGTGTGGCAACATTTATTTATTCATTTACCACAATAAGTGTCCTGTCTGCCCCTGTGTGCACTCACATTGTGGCCCAAAAGAGGCAATGCTGTCCTAGACCTAGTTCTCACAAACAGTGAGAGAATAAAGGAGATTGAGGTGGCGAATCTAGGAAACAGCGACCATCGTATGGTCAGTTTCAGGTCAGCACAACGGAGGCCATCAGTCACTCCAAAATCAAAGTACTAAATTTTAGAAAGGCTGACTTCCAGAAAATGAGAACCAGTCTGATAGAGAGAACCTAAAAAGACGAAGAGATGGAGGGGTTGAAGACATGTGGAAGGAACTTAAAAGAGCAAACAAAACAGCCATGGACCAATGCATCAGAAGGGTTAGCAAGGCAAAAGGAAAAAACGCCTCTCTGGTTCTCCAAAGAGGTAGCGACTATAGCAAGGGGAAAAAAGAGGGTCTACAAGAAATACAAGAAATACAAGGATACTAAAAACAAGGAAGAAGACTGGGACTCATACAAAGAAATAATGAAGGAGGCAACAGGACAATACGTAAAGCCAAAGCCCAGACAGAGATGAAGATAAGCAGAAGGAGCCGAAATAAAGGTGACAAAACCTTCTTTAGTATATTAAGGATAAAATGGAAAGCAAAGGGGCAATAGTAAAGATTACGGCAGAGGAAGTAAAATCAGTGGAAGGGATCATGAAAAGGCAGAAGTCCTAAATAAGTACTTTTGCTCAATGTTTACAGAAGAAGAACAGGGACTGGTCCTGCGATATCAAAAGCTGCACCCCAGGACCAGCAGTTGATACTAGCCCCTTCACTGAGTACTACAGTAAGTCTTAGAGGCACTAAACAAAGCTTAAAGTAGATAAGGCCATGGGACCAGCTGAAATACACCACAGAATTCTGAAGGAACTGGGTATGACACTGGCAGTTTCCTGGCAAAACTGTTCACCAGATCACTGAGAGTGCTGTAGTCCCCAAGACTGGAGAAGAGCAACAGTGGTCCCACTTCACAAATCTGGCAGCTGGGAAGAGGGCGGAAACTACCATCCAGTAAGGCTCATGTCCACAGTGGAAAAATTATGGCATCGCACTCATAGGATAAACAGCATTCCTGGAAGCCAGTGGTCAGCAGGACCCCAAACAACATGGTTTCACAGTGGAAGGTCTTGGACTCAAGGCCCTACCCGACATCGGGTTGGCACCTGGGGAGATCTCCGGTGCACTGAGTTGGCATTGGGATGTGGGCCTTGCCACTGGAGCCTTCTTCATCTCGGCAAGCCTGCAGAGGGTTTTTCACTTTTGTCCCCAAGAGTGCTGTCCCTCCTTCAAGCGCGGCGCAGTGATGTAATATGTGCTCAGCAACCCTGCTGATGTCTGGCCGGACTTGCCCCTCATGTTAGTCGGCCGGCCTTGTAAATGCCCCGATTCTTCATTAACCCGCTTAGATGCCGGATATACCCACAACCCTCCCCCCAGGAGAGGAGAGTTGTCTACAGATGTTACATCTTTCTCCTCCCCGCCGACTCCACGGCAACCTGAATCCGTATCCCGAACCCAGGTCACCGGAGTGGCACGAGGTGTGGTGTCCAGCCATGGCCAATCCGGGAGGGCGCCTTGCCCCTGCCAGCTGGACTGGCACCAAACCCTCCCGCTGCTGATCCCACGGCTACAGCCCTGCATGGCAGGGCGGCCACTGCTGCTTTGGTCACGCCTGTAGCCTTTTTCCCATTTTCTCCCCAATGAGAGCATGGATGTGCACCGACGCCTATGCACAACCGCGCATATGTCCGCTGAGCTCCCCAGACACTATGCTGCCTGCAGTACTCACCCAAGCGCCCCTAGGGACCACTCAGAGCACGCTAGATCCCACGCTTCCCCAGACCAGGAGAGTTGTCGCCAGACGCCGATTCTAGTCCTCCCTGCTGACCCCTGATGATCCGAGCTTGTTCCTCAACCCGGTCGCCGGCGTGGAGTGAGGTGGCATCCAGTGCCACTGGTTGGCAGCACAAGCAGACTTAATAGACCAATAAGCCTACTCTGCTGGTGTAGTATGTTAGTTCCACACAGAAGGCTGGTAAATAAGTTGGACTGCATGTGGGTGGGACAGGAGGTGGTAAACTGGGTAAAGAAAAACTGGCTGTAAGGCAGAACAAAAAGGGCTCAGTTAAATGGCACACTATCGGCAGAGGGAGAGATGGTTAGGGGGGTGCCCCAGGGCTCGTGCTGGGGCCACTACTATTCAATACATACAAAGCTGACATTGCCACTAAACTTGAGGGAAAGTGTGTCTGTTTCGCGGATGACACAAAGATATGCACAGGATGGACTCCTGAGGGAGCCGCAAATGGAATCAGACTTAAAGAAGCTCGAGGAGGGTCCAGAGCATGGCAGCTGAGATTCAATGCAAAAAGTGCAGGGTCATGCACCTGAAGTGGTAACCCCAGAAGGAATATTACCTGGGAGGAGAAAGACTAGCTGCTACTAACCAGGAAACACAATCTAGGATCATAATATCAGACAATTTGAAGGTGGGAAACAGTGAGAAGGTTACACTAAAGGCCAATGACATGCTGGGATGCACCGGGAGAGAGACCATGAGCAGGAAAAGGGAGGTGGTCCTACCACTGTACAGAGTGCTGGTCAGGCTGCATCTGGAATACCGTGTCCAGTTTTGGAAGCCTCACTTCAGGAAGGACATTGACCGATTGAGACAGTACAGAGAAAGGCAACACAAATGATATGGGGATTGTATCAGATGTCATATGAGAACAGACTGAGGGAAGTGAACATGTACTCTTTAGAACAGAGGAGAGAGAGAGAGAGAGAGAGAGAGAGAGAGAGAGAGGAGGGACATGATCAAACATTCAAGTACATAAAAGGCATAAATAAGGTGCAAGCACAGGAACTCTTCCACCTCAAGGAAGGAAGCAGAACAAGGGACATGAACTGAGGCTGAAAGGTGGAAGGTTTACGACCAATGGGAAAGTACTTCAGGTGGTGGATGCATGGAATAGCCTCACCAGGGTTGTGGGGGCAAAGATGGTGGGAAGGTTCAAGAGGGCGTGATAGGCACAAGGTACCATTGTAAAAAGAACAAATAGGTAGGGGAGTAGAAAACAAATAATCCTGGGCAGACTAGGTGGACCTAGCGGTCTCCTTCTGCCATCACGTTCTGTGTTTCTATGAGTCGTCAGTGCAATCACGTGATGTGGAGGAACAGAGTGTACGAGTTGTGCAACACACACTTTCCTGCTGCCACAGACAGATTACAGCTCGGTCGGTGATGAGGTGAGCTCTTGCTTGGTGACATCAGAAAAATTTTGGTCTCCTCAGTCTCACTCAGTTGCTGGGTGGGTTTGGCTACAAGCATGCACAGGACCACTTGGTCAGGGTTGGAAGTCAGGATGGTCTGCTTCGGGAGGAGGAGAGGACTCAAGGAGGAGGTCTTAACTGGCAGGCTCACTAGGCTCGTGGCAAGTGGCAGGCTGCAGATTCCGCTGGATGGCTGGGTAAGTACTGTAAGCTATCACAATTGCTCCACATCCACACTTCTAGGTTGTGTTTATTTACTTGAATTTTGTTTTCTGCACTGTGCACACGTTGAAGCAGCCGCCTGCCACCTTGAAGGTGTGAGCTGATTCAGTACAGCAGAAGTTCTGCTACACTGAATCAGCTTGCATATTCGAATAGGCAGGTGGTTGCTTGAACATACACACAGCAGTCAGTGCACAGCACCTGTGCGAATGTGCAGGCCTAACTCGCATGTGACCCCACTGGTTGTTGCCCCATGCCCCACCTCTGTCCTGTTGAAATCTGAAATGGCTCCCCACCCTGGTTATCACAGCTCTGAGTATTTTGATTTCACCTGTAATGCTGATCCTAGCTAGGCAGGTCATCTGACACCCCCCCACCCCACCCCAATGAAAATGAGGGCCTACAAAACTTTTTGGGCTGGGCCACAGAAAGGTTAATCTGGTCCTGATGAGTTGGTAGGCCATGGGATAATCTTAAGGAGGGATTTTAACAAAATTCTAGATCCTATCATGGACAGAAACAACGGCAAATTTACAATTTACATTGACCCTACCCCTGCACCAAGAACACTACTTCAGCTAAAGGATGATTTGGGTTTACTTACACATGGTGGACTACACAACCAAGATAAAGACTTTTCCTTTTTCTCTAATAGACACCAGTTGTATAGCAGGTGACACTATTTCCCGTTCACTTTGACTTAAAACTCACTCTTAGCTGCTGATATTCACACTATAGTCATTTCTGACCATGCTTTAATAAGGCTAAGCCTTCAGTAGAGAAGTGGGGCCCAGAACTTGCAGATGGATGTTTATCACCTGTTTATTAAATTATGGAATTTTAAAGACTGGATTACAAAAGAGATTACTTAATTTCCTCACTACCAATGACACTGGTGATGTCTCCCAGTCCTGCTTGTGGGAAACATTTAGGTTCATTCAAGGGTCGAAAGTAAATACATTTCTCAACAGCTTAAAAAAAGAAAGAAAAAATCAAAAAAGATAGCAGACTTGGAAAAAGAACTTAAAACAACAGAAACCAAATACAGACAAAATACAGGAAACAGACCAGAACTATTATGGCACGATAACCCTAAGGAATAAAGTCTGTACTCAAGGGAATATGCATTACACTATGTGGCACTAGACAGTCATTTAGGCAATGGGGGAGCTAGCAAACTCCTTGCATATAGGTTAAAAAACAGAATAAAACAGGTGCAATCTGCATTACCAATAAACACATCAGTGAGAAGTCACTATATTTTTGCTAACACTTATCAAAGTAAAACAAAAGGCATTCAAGTGGATATCAATAATTTTCTCCACATTAAAATTAACTTGTTTATAAGAAAAATAGGTTGAAAGTATAGACATGGACAAAACAACCCAATCTGGTGAAATAAGTTATGTAATAATAAATGTATTCAATAGTAAATTCCCTGGACCAGACAGCACTCCAGCAGAAGGATATAAACTGCTAAGCCCACAAAAACACCTTTATTCCTGAAAATGGTACAGGAGTCCTGAAGCATACAATCACTACTTCCAACAAAGTTAGAGACTTTCATCTCTTATTTATACCTACAAAAAAGGAAAAAATCTACTAGATTGTTCCAGCTACAGGCCTGTTTCTCTTTTAAATCAAGATTATAAAATATTAGCCAAAGTGCTATGTAATAGAATCCTCTCAGCATTGCAGTATATCTTTGGGAAAAAACAAGCAGGCTTTCTTAAGGGCCAGTCTGGTTAAGACAATGTTAGAAGGCTAACAGATGCAATATGGAAGCCCAGTAAAAGGAAAAGAATACCTACTGCAGTAGCATTCGCTATGATGAAGGCCTTTGATTCATTGGAGTGGGACTACATGCATGTAGCTTTATGTAAGTTGGGTTTTGGTGACTTGGTAAATGTATTTCTCTGCTGCAAAAAATTCCTCATTAACAAGTATTACAAATGGTCTAATCTCTCCATTTTAAAAAAAAACATCATGATACAAGACCGGGTTGTCCTCTTCCATCCTTCATTTTCATCCTCATAATGGAATCCTTTAATCCAGGCCATATAGACTCCCTTTAAAGTTCAAATGCACATATTCCATAAAAGCTTGAATCTTCTTGAATACACATCCCTGTGTCATGATTAGTGGTTTCCTGAAAATACCATGCTGTTTGTTTTAGTGGTTTTCTTTAAATTAACATCTGTTAATGTGCTCTGCAGTAACAGAAAACAGTGAAGAAACAGTGAAGATGTTTCTGTCCCTGTCAGTGAGCAATGACATCATGCCTGTCCTGCCTGCTGCTTCTGCAATTAAGTCCCTGATTGACTAAATAAGCTGTTGCAGTCCCTATTTACAACAATCTATAGAGCTAATTGTTTTCACTCAGAGTTTGTTACTAACCCATCTGGTTTGTGTTTAGAGATATGCTTAAAATCTATCTTTCTGTTCTCATAAAAGTTGATCACTTGGGCTTCAGTGCTGAATTGAAGTGGTATGAATGAATCTGTGAGAAAGAACAGTTACTGTATCACAGCTCTCAGTTCTCTGTCATCAAAACTCTGCATTCTATTCTGGCTATATAATGGATATAAAATAAACTACATTCCATTAATTCATAGGAGTAGCATGTATTTAATGTAACCTCAATAAATATGTTCATGTGATAATTTTGTTCAAATGTCAGACTGACAAATGTGTGTCTGCCACACTCTGCTATTTCAGGAACATGTACTGCATGAACTCATAAAAGTCAGTTCTTAGAGGGTTTCTGTGTGAAAATACATAATGTATGTGTATAACGTGAAATACTATATGGCATCCTGATGCCCCGTCTCATGCCTAACAGTTTAGGCAGCAGCTCTCTCTTCCCCTTTCCCTGCCCTAAAAGCACCCTTTATCCTGCCCTCATATGAGGCTGCTGCAACCCGCTGCCCACTGTCTTTCCACATAGTCAGGGCTGCTGCCTCCTGCACGAACAGTTGAGGTTGCTGCACCCTGCTACCCTCTTTCCCCCACCCTATGACACAAGATGAAAGTATTTTTGTTTTTCTTTCCGAGTAGTTTCGACAGGGTACCAAAGGATCTGACTCTAGTGGCAGGGAGCAGTATGGTGCAACAACTCTCTAACTGTGGAGGCAATAGGCTCTATGGTACAGCCAGCAGGGCACAGTGGTGTCAGGAGACAGAGGACAGCATGGTGCAGAAGCCTTGACTGTGGTGCAGGACACAGTGGGGCATCATGGTACAGCAGCCCTGACTGTGTGCCAGGGGTGCATATGGTGCAGCAGCCCTGCTGCTTTGGGTATCAGGGTGCAGCAAAGATCCACTTTTGGTGGCCTGGGGCAACATGGTGCAGCAGCCCAAACTGGAGGCAGAGGCCCTGGGACTCTAGGGCTTAGCCGGCATATCAGCCCTGTCTGTGGAGACAGAAAAGGGTCAACAGAGTGCACTGGCCCTGACTGTGGGGGTGGGAAACAGAGGGAAGCAGGTGCAGCAGCTCTCAACTGAGAGGCAGAAGACAGGGCATCAGGATGCCATATAGCATTTATAGTTATACATATACATGATGTATTTCCACACAACTGAATTTTATGAGATCATACAGTACATGTTCCTGAAATAGCAGAGTGTGGCAGACACAAGTTTGTCAGTCTGACATGAAAACAAACTTTTAGCACACGAACATGAACATATTTAGTGAGGCTACATTAAATACATGTCACTTCTATGAATTAATGGGATGTAGTTTATTTTATATCCATTAAACCACCCTGTGTTATACAGCCAGAACAGAATGCAGAGTTGTGGTGACAGGAAATGAGAGCTGTGATACAGAAAATGTTCTTTCTCACAGATTCATTCATACCACTTCAATTCAGCACTGAACCCCAAATGATCACCTTTTATGGGAAAGAAATATTTTAAGCATCTTCTCTAAACTCAAACCACATGGGTTAGCAACAAACTCTGAAAAACAATTAGCTCTACAGACTGCTCTAACTAGGAACTGCAACACTTATTTAGCAATTGGACTTAATTGCAGAAGCAGCAAGTAGATGGGTGTGATGTCATTGCTCACGGATAGGAACAGAAACATCTTCACTGTTTCTTCACTGTTTTAGTTACTACAGAGCACATTAACAGATGCTGATTTAAAGAAACCACAAAACCAAACAGCATGATATTTTCAGGAAACACTAGTCATGACATGGATGTGAATTCAAGTGAATTCAAGCTTTTATGAAATATGAGTACATTTGATCTTTAAGATTCAGGAAATCAGAACATGTTGTATTTGCATATGTAGATGCCTTGCTCATAACCCGGAAAGACACTGAAATCTTGTTATGCTCTTAAAATCCAGTAACAACGAAGTTAACATCCCTCCTACTCTTTGTTCAGAGCCGACAGGCAACCAGAGGTGGTGGGGTAGCTATTTACATCAAGGATAAATTCCCTGCCTCCATAATTGACTCAGCCTCTGTCCCAAAAGAATTGAAAGCTTGTCATTGGAGATTGAAATTGCCACCGGTGTCTCATTATGTATAACAGGATGCTACAGACCCCATCAGCTGTACTACAGTTGTTAAAACATCTCGAAAACATCCTGGGTTGCATCTTCAGAGTGTATCATACTAGGGACTTCAACTTAGACTGGCTCTCCAGTGCATCCACCCCACTTAAAATGTTCTGTGATTCCTCGGTTGTCACAGCTAATAAACAAATCTACTCATCCTAACAAGCTCAACCCTAATAACAATACTCTCTTGATTATCATTTTAGTTAACAAACCCCATTTATTCTCCCATGCTGGCGTCTTTTTCTCTGATATTAGCGACCATTGCTTCATCGCATGTGTAAGATCCACTCTTAAATCCACAACTGTACCAAAATTCTCCTTTAAAAGGTGCATATGCAGCTTTGATCTCCATGGTATATATCAGACTTAAGAGACTCCATGAGATGGCAGGACTTCTATCTAGCCAAGTCCCTGACTATGGCTTATGATATTTTCTCAGAAATTGTGCTAGGGGCTCTCAACAAGTATGCTCCTCATAGTAAAGTTTGTGCCAGAAACAAATTCTGTCGATGGTTTCCAGAAAACCTGAAAGATGCTTTATGGAGTAGGGATGTACTCTGGAGAACTGCTAGGAAAACTAATTTAATAAATGACTGGAATTCTTTCCGGAGGGCGAGGAACCTCTGCACCAAAATGGTCAGAGAAGCCAAAGCCATTTCTACCGCTCTCAGCTGGAGAGCTCCTCAAGAAATGCCTCCAAATTCTGGAAGACTATCAAAGACATTGAACGTCACACCACTGTAAATTCCCTACCTACTAAATTATTGATCGACAATACTGTCATCTCTGACAGACCGTCTATCCTCGATGCTCTCAATAATCATTTTGCCACTGCAGGGCAAGCCTTTGACTTCTCTCCCACGAATATCCTCCACCAACAACTTAGATTGGATACACAAGAAAAACCCATCCCCAGTCCATCCTTCTCTCTGCAGCCTACCTCCTGAAAGAAGTCAAGATCTTCTCCTTCAGCTGGACACTAGGAAAAGTGCTGGGGCCGACCTCATTGACCAGTACTTCTTAAAGGTCAGCTACCATGTCCTCGCAGTCCCAATTACTCATCTCTTCAACTTATCCTTGTCCCAGGGTGACCTACCATTTGGAAAATGCACTTGTGGTCCCTTTGTTTAAGTCAGGAGATCCTAGTGACCTCAACAACTACAGGCCAATTCTCCCTACTTCCAATCCTGTCAAAGATGCTGGAGAAAATAGTGAACTCCCAG
This sequence comes from Neoceratodus forsteri, assembly GCA_016271365.2. Classification (NCBI taxonomy): domain Eukaryota; kingdom Metazoa; phylum Chordata; order Ceratodontiformes; family Ceratodontidae; genus Neoceratodus; species Neoceratodus forsteri. The sequence goes on from CM057459.1 coordinate 77,172,967, forward strand.
CTCTGAAGTACCTGAATCAGAAAATTGCTCAACCCTTTACAATCCGGTTTTAGAGCATAGCACAGTACAATCTCTGCTCTAGCCAAGGTGACAAACGACTGGCAGCTTGAATTAGACAAAAAAACCTTTGTTCATGCAGTTTTCTTGGACCAAGCAAGGCATTCATACCGTTGATCACAGACTTCTTCTGTCGTCCCTCCAGAACATTGGTTTGAATTCCTATCCCTTAAATGGTTCTCCAACTACCTCTCAGGATGACTTCAACAAGTAAAGGCAGAAGGGAAGTTTCTCCACCAAAACCTCTATCGAGGGTGTACTCAAGGTTCCATTCTTGGTCCCTTGCTCTTCACCATTTATATTAACAACGAGATGCCCCCATCAAAGAAGCACAAATACATCTATTCACGGATGGTACGGTACTCTATGCTAGTAGCCCCACACCTGAAGCGGCTTGTAAAGCCCTTCAAAATGAATTTAATCTGCTGTAGCATCAGCTTATAAACCAGAAACTGCTCTTAAATGCAAAAAAAAAAAAAAAAGCAATGTTCCTCTCGCCTTCAAAATGCAATAAATCCTGCAATTGCTGGGACACTCCCACATATTACTACCATTCTAGGTGAGCAGTTGGACTACATACCAAAGTTCAAGTACCTGGGGGTCTGGTTAGACCATAGACTTACTTTCACACATAACTTAGAAGAACTGGCAAAGAAACTTAGACAAAGACTTGGTCTGTTCTTTAGGATTAATAATCTCCTCACAAGAGATGCTAAACTGAAACTGGTTCAAACTACCTTTGTTTTCCCTATTGGATTACGCAGACTTTCTATATAGTCAGGGACCTGCAGGTACCCTAGCCAAACTCGATACACTTTATCACAGAGCCATAAGATTTATCACGGGTCTTCCATACTCAACCCACCACTGTGCATTGTACACGCAGTGGGATGGTCATCCCTTGCTTACAGACGGCAAAAATACTGCGGTTTGGACATACAAAGCTATCTCAAATAAACTGCCCCAGTATATCTCTGTCTGTTTACCTTGTGCACTCTGGAGAAGTATGCCCTGAGAAGCACCTCATATATCTACCTTTATGTTTACAAAGCAAAATCTCGCATTGGCAGAGTAGCCATCAGCTTTGTGCTCCCTCAACTGTGGAACAAGCTGCAAAAACTTTGAAATTAACTCACCCCATCAGCCTAGCAGCTTTAAATCTCTATATCTACATCATAATAAGGAGTCCTGTGCCTGTCTACCCTAAATAGTGACTCCTATAAGTCCAAGCACACTCTAATTACTACTGTTAAAAGACTGATCACATCTATAATCGACTCTTCCCTCTCCCTTTTTCTACCCCATACCTGTCCCTTCCACATTCCTTTGACCCTGGTTCCAGCTGTAAATTCTCCATACCGTATCACTATATATCTTTTATATTAGGTTTTATTTGTGTTCAGTGCACCTGATACGATATTTCTTTTACTTTTATGAAAATTGTGTCCTACCCAAAACTAGCTGTATCTTCTGTCCCAAACATATACTACTGTCAATGCTACCTACTGGTACTTTGTATATATTGTATTATTGTATCTCACTTTATTTGTATTATTACTATTTTCTTGTGTTGTCCCTTGTTAACAAAACCCAGGTCCACCTCGAAAATGAGCTTGCTCAACGGTGATCGCCTGGTTAAATAAAGACTTTGATTGATTGATGATTGATAAAAGAATTTAGTACTACTTTGACTGGACTGGAATTAATTGGAATAAAACTCAAATAATGTCCTAGAATCCTAGAATCTAGCTTGAAAAGCACATTTTCATAATAAGTGCTATAAAAGAAGTGAACTATTTAGGAATAATACTGAGCAACAATATGAGAAATATAACTGACCTTACCATACTTCCATTAGTAAAAGAAATACAAGCTGACCCAGACAGATGGGGAAAATTTAACTTGTCCTTATTAGGAAAATAAATTGTCTCAGAAAAAGTCTTGAACCCTGATGTCAACCCCTTTTTCAGCAGAATTAAACCTTGGTTCCGCTTCATAGACAACATTGTCTGTATCTGGGAGGGGAACAGGATGAAATCAACAATTTATGCAGTGGCTGCACAACAATACTCTTAACTGTAGGCTCACACATATAGCAGACATGATCATTCTTGATTTTCTAGATCTTACTTTAAAAGTTGACCCTGTTACAGGTGTTGTTAAAACCCAGTGTCTTAGAAAACAACAGTTACAAATTCCGTGTTAAGGGACAAAAGTGACATCCCAAGGCTCTCAAAGATTCAGTCCACTATTGCAGTTCCTGAGGCTTAGGTGTAATGGTAGCACTACTGACAGTTTTTTTTTTATAGCCCCTCTCCTCCATGGTGGAACTTCTTCAGGGAATCCTAGAATGTGCTCCCTAATCCCTTCCCGGTACCTACCATGGTATCGCTGGGACCTACCTCCATGCTGCCTCGACCTACCACCCCAGGCGAGGGAGATGGGGAGACCCATTACCCCTCCAGTCCATCAGTGCGTGCGCAGGAGGTCCCTCTGGCATCCAATGGTAGCCTGGTTATGGGTTATCTGGGGCAGTCGGGTCCCGCCTCCGTCCTCCACAGCAGGTTCCTTTTCCGTTTTCTGTCCCTCCCACAGGACGTGAGCACGCTAGGGAAACCTAGGGTGACATGCTCGAGACGTGAGAACGTTCTGGTCTCCGCCCACGTCCTCCCTCCTCCTTCTGTATGCAGTGCCGCTGCACCTCCACCCGTGGTCACCCAGGTGGCGGTAGAGCTGCAGGACATGCATCCCTTCCCCAGAGGAGGAGAGCGGCTGCTGGGAGCTCAGTCCTCCTCTCCCCGGCCGACCCTCCATTCGCCCAAGTCCGCCCTCAACTCGGTTGCTGGCGCCAGCGAGTGTAACCCTACCACTGCGCCTGTGGGCCAGCTTCCTACTGACAGTTTTAATAGACAGGTCACTGAACTAGGGAATAGACTCAGGAATAGGGTTAAAGCTCTGAACTGCTACTGGAATCTAGATATAGAGCCAGAGCATCTGATAGGAACCAACTCCTCCTAACTAAAACCCCAAAAGACAGAAGAGCACCTTGGCCCGGTTACATTTGTCATGGAGTTTAACAACAGGGCAGGTAGAATTGGCAATATAATTTACAGGAACTGGCCCGTGCTCATGGGAGACCCAGAGGTAGTGGAAATAGTGGGTACCAGGCCTAGAATTATATTTAGCAAAGCCCCCAGTATCAAGGACAAATTGGTTCATAGCCAAGAGGAAAGTAACACCTGGCTTCCTGCTAAACCACATAGATTTTTAAGTGTCAAAGATGTGACACCTGTAAATATGCAAACCCTAGTGAACAGTTTGCCTGCCCCAACCCTGGGACTAAGGTAACCATACAGGAATTTATATCACGTGATACTATATTTGTTGTGTATGTACCATGGTACCCATGTGGGAAGAACATTCAAAAATCTGAAAATAAGCATCCAAGAACACGTCAGATTGATAGTAACTAAACAGAGAGACCCCATGGAAAAATCACTTTCTCTTAGAATATGAGTCAAACCCAAACCTGCTGAAATGTGTGGGCTTGGAATGTGTTAACCTCAGGCACTGGTGAGAATAGACTAAAACTTTTACTGAAAAGAGACAGTGAATGGATCCACAGGTTCAGAAGTGTTAAACCCGTGGGCATAATTTTATTTATTTATTTAATTAAATTTTGGTAACGGGTGAGCCCACTGAGACCATGCAGTCCCTTTTCAGGGCAACCCAGCTGGAAAATACAATACAATACAATACAATGCTAACAGATACGATACAAAGAACAGGAAAACAAATACAACTGAGCAGCATATGTTAAGAACAGCTGGTATATAAACAGTGAATAGTCGACGCTGGCATCTAGCCATTAATGAATATACTCTAAAGACTGGGGCAGGCAAGGTAACAAAGGTAGTAAACAGTGAGTACATAATATACATAAATTACAATATTATATACAGTGAGATATACAAATTTACAGAGAAATATACAAATTTACAAAACTCATAAATAGCAGCTTCTAATGAGATTTGGCAGAATATGAGAAACAATAACAGTTGTTGGCAGAATATAGAAAACAATAATAGGATTAGGATGAACATAATAGTGCAGAGAGAAGCAAGCTTTGAAACGAACTCCTGTGATTAATAATTTGAGAGTAATTAGGGTACAGTATTAGCGAAAACAGATGCAAGTAGGAGGTTTAAGCAGGTGTGTAGCAAGCTGATTTTTGAATAGCGGTAGGGAAGGGCAAGAGAGTAGATGAGGAAGTAGCATCGCCCATACAGTGGTGGCATAACCACCAATGGGACCTGAAACCGCTTTTGTGAAATGTGGAATGACTGAGATATACTGTATTAAGCCACTGAGGATTTTTCATCTCCCTTTAGGTTATATATTGTCTCTGCCTGTATCTTTTATTATACTCTGGCCCAGAGTCAGAAGCCATGTGAATCCTTGTGAAATTCTCCCTGAAATGGAAGCAAAATAACATGGGTGATCACTGTCTTCTTCAGGCAACTCTTTCTATCCTTTCTCACTACCATACATCTTCTAATTCATGCCACAGCTTCTGTTACATTGTATGTGATCAGCCATGGTTTCAGTTAGAGGGCAGCTTGTGCTGGAGGGTGGCTTCTACTCAAAACTGGCCATACTGAGAACCAACAGCTCGGTTTACATTTCCTGCTCACCTCGGTCGGTACCCTGATTCAAGAACGCTAGTAGAGAGATTCTAAACGCATGTAGCACAGTTTAAAACGTTATTTTTGTTCCAGTAAATAGAGAAAATTATACTTTGCACTTACACATGTTTTAAACTGTTTTTGTCTCATATAATTAAATTAAATTAACTAAACAAAAGTAAGTAGCATGCTGAACTGGAAAAGCAAGAGGGAGCGATAGTGGAGTTGGAGAGTAAGCAAGCAGAGCCAGTAGAATCAGATTAAGTGACTTTCTATCACCAGAGGCACCTCATCCCTAGTGGACCTTTTACTGAGTGTATGCAGTGGAGTGAAAGAGCAAGCAAGAAGAATGCGGGATTGGGAAAACACACATGGGTTTAGAAATGATGATCTCGGATCAGAGGTGGGAGTGGAGCGTGGTCAGGTGGGGAGACAGCAGAGAGCCTTCAGGCTGGGCGACTTTTGATTTGGTTCAAGAGTGATGCAAAACCATTTGCCAAGACACAGTCAGACAGAGAGGAAGCGTGAGAGCCGAGAGTATTGCGCGTAGGGTGCAGACAGTGAAAGCCGTATGCTAATTTTAGAAATGCTGACCTTGGTCTGCATATGTCACAGATTATTTGCTTGGCCTAATGCAACTTGTATTTTCCTGCTCAAGTGTTTGTTTGGAATGTAAGGAGGAAATGTTGCTAATAACCGAGTGCTGTAGGAGGTGTTTACAGTAATAGTCCAGACACCAGATTGCGTGGCATGGAATGAAGCCTATCCCCCCCAATACAAGCTGCAGCATCAACTGGAGACAACTTATTACAAACTTCAAAACTTAGCTTTGGCTTCAGTTAGAGGGTGGCTTTAATTAGAAGATATATGGTAATTTCTCATTTCTTTTGCTAAATTTTCTTTTGTTCTGTAGTAATTGTTTATTTCAATATAGACCTGCAGCAGCAGTTTTACTTTAATGAGAGCTGACATCTAACAGTAATGAATGTCGTAACATTTTACATGAAATGTGGTTCACATTAGGTGATGTGACTATTCTTCACTGCATAAAAGTATAAGATGCCTTTTGATCAACTTTTTGATAATATTTGTGTTACTGATCATATTTTGTCATTCATAGGTTGTGTGTTATATCTTTTGTCAAAAGATGGTAAATTATGCACTGGTTTTAATGAACTAATTTCAAGCTTTCCAATCTGTGACATCATTAATGACATCACCTTCTGAGCATAAAGGAATTGAATGTCTCATACCCCGGATGGAAGCTCTCAGGAGCGTAAGTGTCAGTAAGCAGGCTAAGGTCCATTTAGGGCTTATACTTGGTCGTTATTGTTGTAGTGCTTGTTTTGCAGTTGATTTGAACTGAATGAATGTTGATTGCTACTGACCGCTATCGTGGCTGTTATGAATATGAACAGTTACATAGAATATGATGGCAGATAAGTGACCACTTGGCCCATCTAGTCTGCCCATTTTCTACTTGTTTTATATACCACAGATCCTAAATGATCTGCGGCTTACCTCCTCTTTCCTATCACTAGGGTTGCTTTTACGCCTGACCCATGCATTTTGAATTCCCTACCATTTTTGCCTCACTACCTCTCCCGGAAGGCTGTTCCATGGATCCAAAACCCTTTCTGTGAAAATATACTTTTACATTGCCCCTAAGTCTACCACCCCCATTTTCATATCATGGCCCCTTGTTCTCGAACATCTTTATTTTTTAAAGATGCTACCTCTTGTACCTTATTTATACCCTTAAAGTGTTTGAAAGTCTCTCTCATCCCCTCCAGGGAATACATATTGATATCCTCCAGTCTCCCTCATGTGACTTTTGGTGTAGCCCTGCACCATTTTTGTTGCCCTTCTCTGAACCACTTCTACTTGTCTATGTCCTTCCGGAGATGCGCCTCCAGAACTGGACAAAGTACTCTAGATGAGGTCTCACTAATGTTCTATAGAGTGGATCACCACCTCCTTCCTTCTGCTGGAGATACCTCTCCGTATGCACCCCAGCATTCCACTGCCTTCCTCACAGCCTTTCACATTATTTGTAACCTTCAGATCATCAGATATGACTGCTCCCAGGTCCCCTTCCTGTATGGTGGCTGTCAGTACCTCTCCCTCCCATTATGTACTTCTCCCCACAATTCTGTGCCCCAAGTGCACGATCTTGAACTTCCCTCATTTAATCCTATCAGCCACACCCTGACCACTCCTCAAGCTTACTTAAGTCCCTTCTCATTTTCTCTACCCTCCTGGAGTGCCACCCTGTTGCAGAGCTTCATGTCATCCGTAATGAGACACACCTCCCTTACAGTCCTCCGCAATGTCGCCACAAAGACATTAAAGAGGACTGGTCCAATCACTGATCCTGCGGGACCCCACTGGTCACCCCTCTTTTCAGATTGAACTCTGTTCACCACCACCCTCTGCGCCCATCATTGAGCCAATTTCTGACCCAGTCTACCACCCTGAGACCCACTTCCAGCTGCCCAACTTGCTACCAGCCTCCCATGTGGAACAGTGTCAAAAGCTTGCTAAAATCCAGGTAGGCCACATCCACCACCCCTCCATGATCCACCTCCCCAGTCATCCAGTCAAAGAAATCCACAGATTCATTTGACAAGATCTTCCTGCCGTGAATCCATGCTGCCTCAAGATCCTGTGCTCTGTTGGATTTAGATATATCACAAACCTTTCTTTTAGTAGTGATTCCATCAGTTTCCCATCACCAAGGTCAGGACAACCAACCTGTAATTGCCAGCCTCCTCCCTGTTCCCACCCCTGTGGAGAGGGACTACATTCACCCTCCTCCAGTCCCTCAGTACCACACCTGTCTCCAGCGAGCTGTTGAACATTGCTGTCAGTGGTGCTGTCAGCACCTCCCTGAGTTCTCCTAATACTCTAGGCTGTATCCGTCCGCCCATTGCTTTTGTGGCTGGCCTAACAGTTGATTAAAACACTATATCCAGTTTCATTCTACCTGTGTAACGCCTGGTTTGTACTACACAGAAGGTAGAAGCATAGGTTCCCATTGCTCTTTTCATTTGTGTTCAGGGTTGGCAGGCCCTTGTAACATGTACCCGACTAATAATACCATTGCATCACGGTACCAATTTACTGAAGCCTGTTTGTGATGTCAGAGAGGCCGGTCCAATGATGTGGGGGTAGTAGGCCAGTCCACCGAAGGTATTTCTGTTTTATGTTTGCAATGAGAATTCAGTTGTCCTGGATTTTAACAAGTAACACCATGGGTTCAAGTCTGCTTTTACTCTACTCAAGAGATCTCTTGCTAGTTTTAGATAGGTTTTTCCTGTGAGCTTTCTTTTCAAATGTGTGTACTTTTTATCTTTGTTGAAATACTGCATTTCTCATGGTCTTTAGTGTGTATTGTCCTGTAACATATGTAAACATTACAGAGTATTAAATATTATTTTTATACAGCTCATGCTTTCTGTGACTGAGTCATTTCAAGTACAGTACAGAAAACTGGGTTAAATTGGCAAGTCTGTGATCCATTTCTGAATAGGCAGGCTACAAAGTTACCATAACTAAAACAAAGTGTTCTCAGCTGTGACAATAGGGGTGGGTCATTTGTCCTTTGGGAAAGACTGCTATATTGTGTGAGTAGTGGTTCTAGTGGGATTTGGAGCTAGAGATACCTGAGTAAGACTGCAGCTCAGTGGTGGAAGCATACCAAGGTAATCATACAGGTGTCTGAAAGGTTGTAAAACTGGTAGCAGTGCAGACTTCTGTTCTGGGAGAGAACCAATCTGTGACAAACTGGTTGGCAGTGGCTGGGATCTGAAAGGGACTGTCAATAAAGGTTATCAATCCCAGCAAAGAACAGGATATGCAAAGGGATTCTGTATATACTACCATTTTTATTTTTTGTAAGTAAGACTAAATAGCTAGAAGACACTATGTCTGGGCCATATGAAAACTGAAGTTGGCAAACCTTCAGAAGCTTTGGAGAAGAGAGAGCTTGTCTTTAAGAAGACCAAATGTGGACAGACCTCACAGACCCCTTGAATAAAGTGACCAGGGAAGCAGTGCATAAGTTGTTACTGCTAGCCAAAACCAAAAGACAGAGGCGAGAGAGAGAGTGTAAATGGGCCAGAGCTTATAGCAGGGGCAGCTGTGCAAGCAGACTGGATACAAATGATGCAGCTGGAGCATACCCTCAATAAGGCAAAGGCAGATGCTGAGCGAAAAGGCAGAGGATGAGAAGCAAAAGGCAGATGCTGAGTTGAAGAGGGTGCAAGTGGAGACAGAGCTGCAAAAACTGAGGCTGGAGGCAGAGGGGCAAGAGAGGCAGCTCCAGCTTGAGATCCAGATGAGAGAAGTGCGAGAAAGGCAGCATCAGCATGCGTCCAGACGAGAGTAGCAAGAGGTGAACATGAGAGTGAGATAGAGATTCTGCACCAGAGGGCAGCACCACAAACCCTAAGTACTGGCATCAGGGTTCATCCAAAAGCCAAAATTAATTACAAAATGTTTCCCAAGTATCAGGACGGATGACCTTGATTTATTTTTAAGATCTTTGAAATCATTTTTGGGCAATTTGAACTGGACAGGACTTCTTGGGCAATCTTTTAGCCACCCTTACTGGCAGGGCTTCATGTGAGACTGTGGGTATTGATGGACTCAGGAAACACAGGAAACACTCGTCAGGATGCAAATCAGTTTTATTTCTACAGCAGTATAATAACAAAAGCAAACTTGGACAACAAAATAAAGAGAAAATCATATAATATAATAAAGGCAACAGAGTTAACAGCACTGTGCACAGTACCACCAGGAGCAAGCTAGGGTACGTACTTAGGTCAGCCTCCCACCAAACCCTACACAAGACTGACTTTAGAATGGACCTGCACTCCATTTATATTCTAGATCCCCATGTGACTGGTTAAGCTCCACCCCTTCAATTCGATATTCAGAAGAACCAAACAATAAATCAGACAAATAAATAATTCATTAGGCTACGATATAGCAATGTTGATCTAAGTAGTGATTTCCATATGCTTCGTAAGGAATTAATGAAAATAAACACAGCAGAAACATTTTGCTTCCTAACCCACAATCAGACTCTCCCACAAGCCTTCTGCTCCATAAAACAGCAGAAGTCAGGGCTGGCTGGCACTATAGGAGCTGAACAGGAGGCCTGTGGAGGGCTTTTGTGGGATGAAGAAAATGTGCCAAAATTCCTGCATTTTAACATCAGGTAACTGCTTGTCATAATTGTTTTATTATGTATTTTCGAGATGTAGAAATAAACTGATATAGCAAGCAAAGAAACCCAGAAGCCAGCCCCGAGGGTGCACTGCAAAACATACACTTTATGCTCAGCCCAGCATTACATTCCCTCATTTATTCATTCCTGGTTTCGTTCAGATGTCACAGCCTTGCACCACACAGTCCTCGAAGGCCCCACAACCAAAAGCAGGCTCGGGCTGTAAAAAGGCGATGTGCAAAATGTACATGGTCAGAACAATATGGCTGGACTGTACGGGCATTCTCAAGGAAACATGCTGTACACGCCTCCTCATTAAAACCCATTTCAATGCTGAGCGCCACTCTAACCCGTGAGGCAGAATCCTCATTCTCTGCTGTTTATTCCCATACATGAGAAAGTCCAATAACTTACATTAGGACCCAGGTGCTGGTCCATTTGCTTCTTCTCTACAGTGCTCTGTGCATCTTTCATGATTACTGCTGCAGGGACTATTAGACAACAAACATACAAAGTGTTTTCCAGTACTTATTTGTTGGGGGGTTATATCCTGCGGACCAACAGAACAGAGCAGCGATAGCCAAGGACATCTATGGGTGGCCTGCCTGTAGATGGGAAACATACAGAGGAAAAGAGAAACAAAACAGAAAAAGGGCAAGACAACATGAGCAGGTGCTGTTGCAACAGACTTATTTGAAAGACATGGTCGCCTAGTGTACATAGACCCAAGCGACACTTCAGAATAGAAGCCTTGCCAGGATGGATGAAGAGGACTGTAGGACTATAACAAAGTGAAAATGCACTGTTAAACATTTTGAACTGACTGCGAGGCCTATAGACAAAAATGTAGAGGTTCATGGACGGCAGCAGGAGATAGCTATTCTGAAATGTGTGTACAACCAGGCAGTCTGTTAGAGTGATAGCTAGGAGATGCAAAGGCTACCTCTGAGGAGCAGATAAAAGATTTGATACTCAAAGAACAGTTTCTAATGACTGTACAAGAGGAGCTGAGAATATGGTTACTGGATCAGACTCCTAACTGTACAAAAGAGGCTGCTGAGAGGCCTGATCAGTTTGTATTCAGTTGAACACACAATCAACACAAAACAATGGGGAGGGAAATCAGCTGGTTTTAAGGGAACCTCGGTGAGGCAACCATAGGCAACTGAACCTGTGACTGAAGTCTAGCAAAAACTGGAACACCTGTCATATGACTATCCAAAAATAGAAAAAGGACTGAAAGCAGTCGATGGAGGTAGTTTTGAAGTTCCTAGCAGCTAGTGGCCTGTACTCAGAGTACAGTTCCCACCAAATGCCCTACGATGGGGTGGGATATTCAGAAATGCGCCTGGCAGGGGGCTAAGCCGGACGCAGCACAACTGGGATGCGCCAGGGCGGACTGGGCGATATTCAGCGGTGCTGTGCCACGGCTCAGCACCACTGAACATGGCAACGGGCCCTACATTGCACAATTGCGCAGTGGCACTGCTCCAGCACAAGTGGCAAGAGAGGTGCAGGGATGCGCCAGTGTGTGGGCTGGGCGCTTAGGCGCAGGGAACCGCCGACATATTCACGGTGGATATGCAAATGGAGCCATAATGATGCAAGGTGAACTGGGGCCATTAGCATGTCATTATGGCCTCATTTGCATGCAGGCGCGCTGATCCCCGCGACTACGGCGCCTGCCAAACTGCATCCATCAGGGACTGATGCCCCTCGCACATCGCGCAAAGTGCCCCAATGCCGGATCGCAGGCATAAGTATGATTCAAAACATGTCAATATTCCTGGTGGTCCAGTAGACCCGTTCCAGCAGATCGCCGGGCATAAGTATGATTCAAAACGCTTTCCAAATTACTGGGTCCAGTGACCGCTTCAGCTCGATCGGCATAAGTATTAGAAAAATATTTACATTATCCCTGGTGGTCCAGCAGTACCCCCTCCCACCTGCCCACTGAGCCCCGCCACCTGCTCCCCTGGTCAGCAGCGGGCAGCAGCTCTCACTATGCAGTCGCCGTTAACTGATTGATGTTGCATAGTGTGGATAGTTGACAGTGTGGGTATTAAGTATGCACGCTATACTACACAGTCCAGATATGTGAATGGATCCATTCATATCGGCAGGTAGTATGGCACGGTTCGCATCACCCATTGGCCCACACTGTGGACCAATGGGCGTACAGCCATACTGTACGCAGTCAGTCGGCAGGCCGGGCGGTGTGCGGTGGGGAGCTGGCCGCCCGCTGCTGACCCGCTGGGAGGCATGGGCCTGGTGAGTGGGTAGGGGGTACTGCTGACCACCAGGGATAATAATATAAAATGTTTTGTCTAATACTTATGCCCGCGATATTGGAAGTGGTCCACTGACCACCAGGGAGATTGGACATGGTTTTAGGGTATACTTATGCCCGCGATCGGGCTGGAAGCGGTCCATTGACCACCAGGGATATCAGCCAATTACAGTGCCCTGAGATTTGGGCATGGGGGCGCGACACCAATGGACCCTGGCCCCAGAGCTCAGGTGGCCACCCACAGCTGGCGGCCGCCGTGGTTGCGCCCTGCATTATGGTAGCTCACCTGTGGGTGGCCAGCCCTTGCTCCTACTTCTTTGGGCTCAACTTGAGTACGGTGTGCGGCACAAGTAGGGGCTGCACCAGCATATGCACCGCACATCCCAGGCTGAATATCGGATGTGCGGATTATGCATGGCACGCCTCCGCACTTGCGCCACGATACATTACTGGTGCCGCGCATCGGGATCTGAATGAGCAGCATCCCTTTGCATATCGTGCAGGGCGCAGATCAGTGGGCTGCGATGGCACAACACTGTTGCGCCCATGCGCAACCCTTTGAATATCCCACCCATGTTCTCTGTGTTGGTAAATGTGATGGTAACTCAGGATTGAGGACACTGGGGCCTCAATTGCAATGGTAAAAAAGGATTTAATTCACATGGAACATATTCTGTTGGGCTGGTTTTTCAGAATTAGAGGAGTAACAGATCCTGCAGTCTCAGTGCCAATGGTCCATATATGTTTCAGGGCTGGGTCAGGGATAGGGAGGTGGGTGCTGTACTGGACCTGCCTGTTAATGTAATTATGGTTAATGACTTTGACAGCCAAGCTAATATTGCATGTGCCACTACTGTAGTAAGGCTGGGGAACAAGCTCCTGAGGACACAGAGGAGCAGGTGCAGCTAGAAACAACCACCCCTCAGCAGCAGGGAAGTTAGTAGAAGAATGAGCTGAGAACAGCAATTCTGAGCTGCAGCTACAGACTGGAGACAGCCCAGTCACGGGAGGCTCTTCCACAGAAAAGAGTGTTTAGGGAGGTCAGGCATGCTGAGTTGGGGAGAACTCCAGCAACCTGACCAATCCCTACAGAAATTAAGGGAGTTAGCCACCAGGGTAGAAGGTGACTCTCAGGGTTCAGAGAAAAGGAAGGTATACTGGAAGAATGGGATCCTATATTGTGAGTGGGTTCCAAAGGAAGACCGAGGAAGGGGTATTTCAGCAGACAGTAGTTCCTAGGCAGTATAGGAAGCAGCTTCTGGCCTTATCCCATTATATGCTCTTTTCCAGATACTTGTCACCCACACAAAAAGGCAGCTGACTAACAATCTGTACTGGCCCAGTATTTTAAGGATGTGGCAGACTAGTGCCGGACGTGTCTGCAGTGCCAGAGGGTGGAAAGGTTGGGGACAAAGTTAAGGCAGCTTTGATTCCCTGCCTATAACTGAAGAGCCATTTTGGTGAGATGTTGTGACATTGTGGGGTCACTCACCCCAAATCGCGCTGGCAAGAGTTACATTTTGGTCATCCTGAACTATGCCATGAGATACCCAGAGGCCATGGCCTTGTCCTCCATTAAGGCAAAAAATTGGTCAAGTAAACTGCTGCGGATATTCAACCAGGTGGTTTTACCCAGGAGAGTCTTTTGGAGCAGGCACCAATTTCATGTCTGTCATAATGGCTAGTCTTTGGGAGAAGTGCAGGATGCAGTAGCTCAGGACCTCCTCATACCACCACCACACTTGTGGTCTAGTTGAGCAATTTAATGAGTCACTTAAATCTATATTTATCCAGGAAGGAGGGAAAGCTGGACATCATTGTCCAGCTGGGGACTAATGACCTGTCTAGGGATGAGCCAGCAATAGTTCAGGAGTTCAGGGAACTGGGGAGGGTCTTATGCAATCAGCACAAATCTGTGACCTTCTCAGAGGTGCTACCTATTTATGACAGGGGTGAGGACAGGATTCTCCATACCAGGAGCTTCAATGCATGGTTGAAGGAATGGTACAGAGAGGAGGGATTCGGATTAATTGGGACTGAGGCCCCTCCTGGAGGGATAAAGACCTGTACAGGGCGACAGCCTGCATCCATCCAGGAGGGCACCACGGTCCTCAATAAACAGTTTAAATGCTACACTGGCATGCATTTAAAGTAGCTGGGAGGGTGCAGAATGAGCAAAGTGACATAACTGTGCCTGCCCACGGCATACAAGGTCAGTAGTGGGAATCTAGAAGAAGAAAAATACCAAAAGGAACCAATTAATATAATAATCTGGGGCTGGGTAGAAGGAAAGGGAGATTGAAAGAAGAATAGTGGAGGAAATAAGGGAGGGCAAATGGGAAAGGAGGGAGGGTGGCAGTACAATCTGGAGAGCCATGTGTGCAAATGTTTGAAGTCTGGGTAACAAGATTACAGACCTACAGGCCACTCGGTGGCAGAAGTGGACCTGACATAGTCACAATTACCAAATCCTGGTGCAATGAATGCCAAGTTATACCTATTCTGACAAACGAGGACAATGTTGCTGACGCTATGATGGGTAGCCACCTGGGGACCAGTGATCATCAGACAATGTGGTTCAATATAAGAACTGGGCCTGTATCTATCATACCTCACTAAAATGAGTGTCCCAGACTTCAGGAGGTTGATTTGAAGAAAATGGGAGAATGCCTCAGGGATGTCCTAGCAGGTATAGGGTAACTGGGTGGAGTTGAGGAGCAGTGGCAAAAATAAAGGATGGCATTGAGAAGGCAGTAAACCTCTGTGTCAGACAGGTTAACAAGGGCAAGAAAGAGAGACCACTTTGGTTTTCTAAAGAAGTAGCAGAGAAAGTGAGGGCAAAAAGTTGGCATTTAGAAGGTACAAGATGATACAGAAGGAAGAGAATAGGGAGAGATATCAGGAGAAACAAAAGGAGGCAGAAAAGCAGTTAATAGCGCAAAGACACAAACGGAGAAGAATATTGCCAAGTCAGTAAAAAAGGGGATAAAACATTCTAAGTGAAAAGAGGAAACCAAGGGTGGGATAGTAAGGCTAAAAGGGAAGAAGGGTCTGTGTGGAAGAGGACCAAAAAGCAGACATATTGAATGAATACTTTTGTTCAAATGGGTAGTTGACAGACCACAAATCAAGGACAAGGGCACTGAAGGAAGGAGGTGGACACTAGTCCTTTTACAGAGGATAAAGTCCTCAAGGAACTAGCACAACTAAAAGTGGACAAGGCAAAGGGGCTTGATGAGGTACACCCTAGGATGCTGAGGAAGCTCAAGGAGGTGCTGGCTACACCTCTGACAGCACTGTTCAACCTATCACTAGATCCATGGTGAAGTTCCGGGGACTGGAGGAGGGCAGATGTGGTCCCACTCACAAAAGTGGTAATGGGGAGGAGGCAGAAATGACAGACCTGTCAGCCTGACTTCGTGGTGGGTAAAGTAATGGAATCACTATTGAAGGAAAGAATTGGGGAATATCTTGTTACCAGTGGATTACAGGATCCGAGACAGCATGAGATTTCACAGGGGAGATCTTGCCAGACAAACCTAATTGAGTTCTTTGACTGGGTGACCAGGGAAGTGGATCAAGGAGGAGCGATGGATGTGGCCACTGCATTTCAATAAGGCCTTCGACACCATTCCAAGCAGAAGATTGGTGAGCAAGCTGGGCAGCCAAGGAGTAGGTCCAAAAGTAGTAAAATGGGTAAGATGTTGGTTAAGTAACAGGAGTCAGAGGGTGGTGTAATGGTGTTCACTCTGAAGAAGGCAAGGTGACCAGCAGGGTGCCACAAGGGGTCAGTATAGGTACTCGGTCCTCTTCAATGTCTTTATTACGACATTGCAGGAGGGCTGGAAGGAAAGTGTGTCTGTTTGTGGATGACACAAAAATATGCAACAGAGTGGACGCAACAGGAGGGGTGGAAATAATGAGGGACGATCTGAAAAATCTGGAAGACTACTCAAGGGTTTGGCAACTGGGTTTCTAGGCAAACAAATGCAGAATCATGCACCTAGGGCATAGAAACCTGGGGGCAAATATACAAATTGTGCAGGGAGGTATTGGAAACCAAAACTGGAAAGGGACCTGGGAGTAATCATTTCTGATGATCTGACGGTAACAAAGCAGTGTGATAAGGCAGTGGGGAAAGCTAGCACGATGCTCAGGTGCACAGGGAGGGCATCACCAGCAGAAAGAAGGAAGCAGTGTTACCCTATATAGATGGATGGTGAGGCCCCACCTCAGGTACTGTGTCCAGTTCTGAGGCCCCACTGGATGGACATAGATAGGGTGATGCGGTACAGAAGAGGGCAACCAAAATGGTGCAGGGCCTACATCAGAAGTGATATGAGGAAAGACTCAATGAATTAAATATGTACTCTGTAGAGGAAAGGAGGGAAGGGGGACATGATAGAAATGTTCAAATATCTCACAGGTATTAATAAGGTACACAAAGGTAGCATTTTCTATACAAAAGATGCTCAAGGCAAGGGTCATGCTATGAAGCTGGGGGGACTCAGAGGAGATGTGAGTAAATACTTCTTCACTGAAAGAGTAGCGGATGCCTGGACAGTCTGCCAGCAGAGGTGATGGGTGCTAAAATGGTAACAGGATTCAAGCATGCATGGATAGACATAAGGGACCTTATAAAAAGGCAAGGGAGGGAAGACCAAGATCGAGTAGGGTCTGTGGTGGCACTGTAGGTAGGAAAATAGGGCAGGCTAGGTGGACCAAGAGGTCCTTCTTTGTCGACAACTTCTATGTTTCTATGTATGTTAAATGGATTCATTGACCAGCATCCAAGAGAGTGGGACAAGCAGTTACCCTACGTTTTATTATCATAAAGGGAAGTCACTGATAGTCCACAGTTATCACCCTTTGAGCTCCTGTTTGGCCATAGTGCAAAGGGTACCCTGGATTTGGTAAGAGATGAATGGGAGGGCAAGTTTGCTCCCCAAGGGGAATCTGTTGTGGAGTATGTCCTGAATTCCAAATCATGGCTGAAGGAACTCATGGGGTTCACCCAGGAGCACCTGGCTACTGTAAAATATAGACAGAAGATGTGATATGACCTAGGGGCCACAGTCTGAGAGTACCAAGTCGGGCAAAGAGTGATTGTACTCATCCCTGTCTGGCATAATAAACTGCAGTCAGCTTGGGAGGGTTCTTACTTGGTGGTCAGGAAGGTGAATGATGTTAATTACATGATGGAGCTACCCAAGGAGGCACAAGCATCAAATATACCACATAAACATAATGAAGCCCTACCATGACTGGGGCAAGATGTTTTTGACTGTGTGCAGCTATCCACAGAAGGAGGAGGCAGAAGCAGACCCACTGGGTGGATCTCCTTGAGAGGTTAAGGCAGAATCCTCAGTGGATGCTGTCATCCTCTTGGAGCAGCTGACACTGGACCAAGCTGCCAAAATGCATGGGGGTGGGGATGCTTCATGAATTTTGGGAAATGTTCACAACAAACAGAGTATACTATGCTGGCAGAGCTCCACGTGGATACAGGGTCCTAGGCCCTCTAGAGGCAGCCATCCCACCGAGTCCCAAGTGAGTGAAACATGCCACTGAGGGAAGAGCAAGGAAATGCTCACCCTTTTGTAATCCAACAGTCCAAGAACATACAGGGTGTCCTGAAAGACCTACACCTGGTACCTTGTTACAGTGAACGTGAGTCCTTATATACAAACATCCCCACATAGAGGGATTAGAGGCCCTAGGTAGGGCACATAGAGAAAACACTAAGTACAATGAGGTGTTTGTTGAATTTCTTTCTCCCTTACTGATAAAGTGTTAAAATGCAACATTTTCATGTTTGATGTTAAATTATACCTACAGCAGCATGATATAGCAATAGGGGTCTGTATGACCTCCAGCTATGCTAATATATACAATTTCAATTTCAATTCAACTTTATTTTTAAAGCGCTTTTCTTAAATCAAAGCGCCTGTACAAATAAATATAGTAAATCAAATTAACAGAAATCCTTAAAGCTATATTAAAAGGTGGGCTTCAACTCCTTTTAAAACTAAGGACAGCAGGCAATCTCAAGACTCGACGAGGTGAGAGTTCCACAGGGTAGGTGCCATAAAACTAAACGATCTAGCACCAGATGTTTTCAGACATACCCTGGGAATCTCTAGCAATCCCTCGTCAGTGGATCGGAGGGGCGAGAGGGACTATAGGGCACAGGAGCTCTTCCAGGTAGGCAGGTCCCAGATCATGTAGGGCTTTATAGGTCAGCAAACCGACCTTGAAGGTAATCAAAACACTGGCAGCCAGTGCAGTCCGTGGAGCACAGGCGCTATGTGACTGGATCTAGAGACTCTCCAGTCAACAGCCTGGCTGCCGATTCTGCACCAGCTGCAGACGCGCAGATTCAACCCCGATAGCCCTAGGTATAGGGAGTTACAGTAGTCAAGCCGGGGAGGTAACAAAGGCGTGGATTAATGTTGGAAGGTCCTCTGGAGGAACCAAGTGCTTCACCCTGGCAATATTCCTCAGATGAAAAAGGAGTCTTTATAACCGCTGACACCTGAGATTTGAGTGTCAAACGGTCATCAAGTACTACGCCAATATTTCGCACCTGGTCTGAGGTTGTCAGCTGGACACCTCCAGGCCATAGGCCTGAGGGTGATCCTCTGGCAGACCCCGCCTACAGCGACCTAAATCCACAACCAACACCTCAGTTTTCTCCGGATTTAACCTCAGCCAACTCCCATTCATCTATTCTTGGATTTCTTCAAGGCAGTTATTAAATACCGACAAGGCAGTGTCCTGACCGGGCACAAAAGACATATACAGCTGGGTATCATCTGCATAGCAGTGAAAACCCAAACCGCACTGTCTAATAATCGCCTCTAATGGTAGCATATACACCGAAAACAGCATGGGTGCTAAATGGAGCCCCACGTGGTACCCTCAGGGCAGGGAGAATGATGTTGAGAAAAAATTCTCGACACCACTCTCTGAGTCCTACCCTCAAGGTAAGATTGAAACCATCTGAGGACCGCACTCAGACAGTCCACAGACCAGCCGCAGGCGCCCAATAGCACACCATGGTCAACGGTGTCAACGCTGCCGAGAGATCAAGTAGTACCAAGATGGATCGGTCCCACGATCTCTTGCCATTAGGAGGTCATTTAGTACCTGATTTAGCGCTGTCTCGGTACTATGCCTTTCCTAAATCCAGACTGGAACTAATCAGAGATATTGTTGTTGGTCAGATGATCCTCCAACTGCACTGGGACTCACTTTCTCAATAACTTTACCCACAAAGGGCAAGTTAGAGACTGGCCTGTAATTTGCTAGACAGTATGGGTCTAAGGAGGGTTTCTTTAAAAGGGGCTTAATTATAGCCTCTTTGAGGATCTGGAAAACTCCCTCTCCAAAGACTTCCATACGATCAAAGCTAGGACTAGGCCAATCTTATCCATACAACCCACTAAGAGGCGCCGGACCAGGGTCCAAATCACAGCAGGTCGGTCGCGAGTGTCGAATGATCATCACAACATCCTCATTATGGGAAGGCTGAAGTCAGACCATTCCAACTGGGTGTTTGACATCTCCTGACGACCACCGCTGTTCCCATTAGGAGGGAAGAGCGAATGTCCGATCTGATTTTGGCAACCTTATCTGCAAAGAAGAGAGCGAGCTCCTCACACCATTCTTGAGATAAGGCTCTTCTGGGCTGAAGACAAACTGGATTGCACAGTCTGTTCACAGTCCGAAAGAGCTGAGCCGGTCTATTTTGTGCAGCCGCTATCTCTGACAGGAATTCTGCCTTCACGAGAATTTGGCGATTGATAGACCAAATAATGGTCCATCAAACTAAGCTTGTTCATCACGACGGACTTTTGCCAACGCCTCTCCAGCTCTTCGCCCAACTCTCCTCAATTCCCTCATGGTCTCATCAAACCAAGGAGACCTGGGGCGAGGAGTAAGAGGACTAACACGAAATGGTGCATAGAATCCAGGGCCCCTGTTACTGCCTCATTATAGGCATGTAGCAGAACACCTGGATCCATGCAATCTCATCGGTAGGCTCGAGTAGGTCCAACACCGCCATCAGGTCCTCTGGGGATACACCCTCAAAGGGCGGTATCGAACCATCTCCGTAGGGCGACCCAACAGGGTGGCCTCAAACTGAATCTAATGGAGTGATGGTCTGACCATCCAACTGGTTCCACCACCAAGTCAGATATCCCCATCCCCAGAAGGAACACCAGGTCCAATGAGTGTCCACCCACATGGGTCGAGGAGGAACCACCTGTGTGAAGCCCAGTGATATCATCAACTGGAGGAAATCTTGACCAAACAGAGAGATCCATCGTCGACTCAGGCATTGAAGTCCCCCAGTACCAACCATCTGGGGACTCCAATGTTAGGTCGACAATGAAGTCTGCGATTTCCTGCAGAAAAACATTCTCATCACCTGGTGGACGGTATACGAAGTATCCTGCACCCCACACCGCCATAATGTACTCAAAGGATCTGGTGACTCCCGCTGGCACCTCCACCAGACCCAGTTCTGACTTAAAACACATGGCAACACCGCCCCTACAATCCTGCCTCGGGCGGTGTATCACCGAGTACCAGCTGGAATTGCTGCGGCTAATACAGGCCCAGCATTTTCATCCAGCCAGGTCTCGTGTGATGCACGCCAGGTCAGATGACCCAACAAGATCAGCTATAACAGCCGCCTTGTTTTTAATAGACCTGGCATTGCATAACACCGCCGAGTAGGACAAACCTCCAATAGTGACCGCCTACCTGCTGGGTCTGATCCAGAACCTGGGTATGGGCACAAGACAGGAAGGCCCTCTCCCATGCCCATTTCCGCCCAGGGCGCCTCCTTGACCCTACAATCCCAATCCGCCCACCTTTCCATTCCCTCCAGCATGGGACCTCCGCCCTTCTCACAATCCCCAAAGCCCTACACTTCCTATAAACTTCAGCTGACAACAGGGACAGGAGAAAGGATGGAGGTCCCACATAGAGGGGAATAATACCCACCGCCTTACAATCACTCCAGCACATCTCTGCACTACACTAAAATAAAACACTCACAATGAAACACAAGATCTAACAAATTCCAGTGCTGTAAAATCATCTATTCAAATTCTAGTGCTGTAAAATCATCTATTATAATTCTAGTTCTACCCCCACAGTACTCTCACCACTGCAGGAAGAGGAGCACCCCACCTAAAACTACTAAAAAGTATTATTGAATGGCTTTAATATTAAAAGGCCTCCTTATCCAATAGCCAACACCACAGTTTCCTTTGAAAGTTCAAGAGAGAGTTCCCAGGTCGTTTAATGTCCACAGCCGTAGTGCTCTCACCACTTTAAACTGTGAAATTTTAAAAGTATGCCAGCCTCCTCTCACAAGGTGGCAACAACCCATAGAACCCAGTTCTGATCTTTACAAAAGATATAACAGACGCTTGGCCCAAAACAAAAATTCAGAGTACTTCACCAAACAGATGGTCCAGGAAGTCTCACTTTTCTTCCCACGTTGTGGTTTTTCCTGGTGTAACCCCTGCAAATGGGGGTTCCCAAAGACTTCCAGGAGCTTGCTTGAATGCTCCAAGCCTGAATGGTGTTTGCATGCTAAGCCATTTATCAGTGAGTGTTTTTAGCCTCTGGTACTGTCTCTTTAGAGCTGTCTGCTTGCCGACATAATTAGTTTGTATGGGGGACTGTGTGCTTCTCTGTTTGAGTACCACTCGAGCTGCTGCAATTCACTCCATTTTGCAGTCACTAGGAGTACAAAGGAACCTATCTGAAAGATGTAACTGTTTGCCAGAAATAATTTAGAGTAATAATGAAAATACAGTTTGTCTGACCTGCTTTCTTTACAGTCAGAACTGTGTTTGCCTAGTTCCCCATTCTGGTTTTGAACTGCTGAACTGGACCAATCAGTGTGGGGTAAGCTAGCTCTAAAATGGTGCCTTGATGAATCAGAACTTGGACTCGTAATCTGGAGCCAGCCACAAGAGGATTGTATGGGCAGTGACTCTGGGAGATGTAGTTTAGACTTGGTGCCTTTTGGACCAACAGCAGCAGTCTATTGTGAGTGACAGCCAATCCAGTCAAGAACTGGGAGGAACTCAAAGGAAGTGCCCAGTTTTGTCTGTTGGAGTTTCAGTTTAGATCTGGCAGTGAAGGGAAAGAAACCCTGTGTTTCTTCAGTGCACAGTTTCAGTCAAAAAACGTGTGTAAGGCCCAGAGTTCCGGTCTGCAGCTTGTGTAACTGCTTGTTAGGACTGAATCCGTCCTGTGAAAAGAATCAAAGGATCTCTGAAGAGTAGAAACCAGGCTCACCCTGTAGAAGACTGGAGAAATTGTTGAATTGCACTCGGTCTGTCAGGAACTGAATCTGCTGTGTGTTCTCCCGGTATTGTGCAGTAATTGGCGATCGGGATAGAGAAGCAGCCTGCCTGGTATAGTACTTTCTTTTTACCATATAAATGTGTGAAGAGTCTCGTGGAGCTCAAGAGTAGCCCTGCTGATGTTGAAGGACCCTATCTTGTTTGGAGGTCGTGAGTACTAATTCAGGGTCGCTCCCGTTGAATTGCCACATTAAATCCAAATGGAATCACTGTACTGCTGATTGTTTAAACTAATTTTTCTTTTCACTGTGTGAAAGGGCCCTACCAGCTGCCACGGTTTTGACTAGCCACTAGGGCTTGGGTACCCAGGGACAGTAACTGGTAGGATAGGCCTGTGCACAGAGCCATAGGTAAATAGTAAAGTGATAAGCTAATTAACCTGATTTCCCTGTCCTTGTTATATCCCCTAAATAAATCAGAGCTGCTTGTTTCAGCAAAGTTATACTGCCTGAGGTATTTGTCTATGTTAAAAGTACTGTACTGTGATTGTTGCACTGTATCTTATTTCAGGAGGTCCCAGTGCCGAACTAGTCCTGGGGGTAAGTGTATACTGTGAAGGTAATTCTGATATATTGTGTGGGCCACTAGTGGGAAGAAAGGGGGTGCAGTGTCCCAGAGGGCTGTGACCAAGTAAGTTTAACTATTGCAAACCCTGACCCGCCATTGGATCCAGGCCCCTCAACCTGTTAGTGGCAAATCAGGCAGGGGTAGTAGCCCCTGGGATAGCCCATCTAGGGGTTACACTAGGAATCCTGTCATGGCGAGATAGGCAGGCAGGCAGCATATAAATTTCACCTTCGGGTTAGGCTCAACCGATCCTTCACCACGGTGGGGCAAGCAAGATCACCCTCGTGGTCCCCCTACTCCCTAAGGAACTGGATTAGCACCAACACCCTCCAGTGTCAGTGATCACCGCCCTCCGTCTGGACCGAGGAGCCCAACCTTCCTTTTTTCCAAAACTTGCAGAAACTTGTTGCACACCATGCACACCTCTCAGGGCTTCTACTCTCCAGCCAGTCCTCTCTCACAGGCACCTGGCCACGCCCTCCACGCACAGTCCGACTGTATCCGTCTCCGTATGGAAACCGCCACTCCACCTCACCGCTCCTCCGATTTCCACAGCCTCAAACAACTCCACTGGACCACCAACCATAAAATTCCTGGCGAATCGAGCCAGCAATTAAACAACCAGCAGAAACGACCTCCCACGGCTCCCCAGCCACAATCTCCGAGGCACCAATTTTCCAAAAGCGTAATAAACAACGATCGACTTAAACTCCAGACCGCAACAGTACATAAAAAGCAAAACGATAAAATAGAGAAGCGAATTCTACTGAGTTTCTGCAAACAGCTAGAGCTTACAGACAGCAGCCCAGCGTGGCCGCTTATCTTGCTTAGTGCTTTCTCCCATATACCCCAGTATGGGAGAAAGATTTTGTTCTAAACCCTGTTACAAATCCATATTATGTTCATTTGGACATGTGGAGGCACTACACTGATGATGTCATTATGGTGTCGCAGGGGTCACTGGAGAAACCTGAATTGTTCAGACAATATTTGGAACAAAGCAACCCAAGCTTATGATTTGGTATAAATGCAGACTTGGAAAATATCCATTTTGGACTTGGAGATCATCAAGAATGGAAAAGGTGGGAGTTTATACTACCCTATTCCATAAGCCCATGGATACCAACTCTTTACTCCACTTTTACCAGTTGTCACTACCGCCACACCATAGGAAAACATAGAAAACATTCCTAAAAATCAGTTCATCAGAGTAAGAAAGCAAATGTAACACTGAAGAGGAGTGTAATGAATACTCTGATGAACTAACCAGATGCTTCCAGAATGAAGGTTGCAGTAGTAACTGCATTTCAAACACCAGAGGGGATGTAGAGAAACAGACCAGGAACTCCTCTTCACTTATCAAGAGGGGAACCATAATGGTCAGGAGAACAGTAATAGTAGTCAGGAGGAACAACATACTTCTATGAGTGAACAGAGTGTACTGAAACTAAGTTCCCAACTACTGTTGAGAGAAATGCAAGTATGAATTTACCAGAAGGCAGGCTCTAATGGCACTGTGATAGATGCACACCAGTCAGCTCTTCCCAGGCTGGCCTCCAGGTCTCAACAGTGCCTTAGAGCCTGGAGTTCTTTATCTGGCTACATGCTCTTCTAACTCATGGGGAAAATAAATGTAGCCTAAAAACTCAATAAAATCGACTTGGTAAACTGGATCCAGATAATGCTTTAGCAAGACATGTCAGGAATTCAGAGGGAGGGAACATCGCTTTCAAGGCACAAAGAAACCAAGGCTGGGACCAAGAGGGGTGATCTGGACAACAGGCTACTCAGGATGGAGGCATGGTGGATCTTCCGCTTGAAAGCCATGTAGCCCCTGGACTAAACAAAACATTTGAACTGGCACCTTCCCCTTATTTCTTTCTAGTACCTCCTCAGCTGGGGAGTGCCTATGGTTCCCCCTATCCAGCACAGTCTCCTCAGCCCCATCCCAGCCGCAGTCAGAGCTCTAAGCCCTTGCCCCTCCCTCCTCCCTCCCAGGCTGCTCACAGTGGGTACTTACCCTCGCGACGCTATGGAGACCTGGAGGCCAGGCTCGGGAAGAGCTGACTGGTGTGCATCTATCACAGTGCCATTAGAGCCTGCCTTCATGAGCATGCCGGAGATTGTTTCTCCTGAGATTACCTCCCATGGTGTGGGCATGCATGACACCAGGGATGCTGCCGCGATGCTTCCATTTGCTGCATATCCAAAATCGGCCCACGCCAACCCACACTGGACCCCAAGCATGCACCAGCCCCGACCACCGCCAGGAGCAAGTACTTCAGCAGGCGACCTTCCACCCTCCCTGGAGGAGGAGAGCAACCATGGATGCCTCGACTCCCCGCCAACCCTCCAACACCTGAGGTTGCTCCCAACCCCTGGTCACTGGCATGGTAAGAGCTAAGGTGCCAGCGCCAGCCCTCTACACCACTGGGCCACCCTAGAACTGGCACATTTTCTGAAACGGCTAACTTTATTAACGTTATTGAAACTATGGCTCTTTGAAATAATTGTTTTCATTTCTTAAACTAGTGGCTTCCTTCCTTCCCTCCCCCATCCCAATCGCCTTCACCCCTTTTCTCTCAGTGCACCCTGCCAGGGCATGACAATGCTGCCAACATGTTACATCTTAATATGGCCTTTGATTAGCCAACAAGGGCCATTGAGTAATTCAGCTGTGCACACATTCGGTTTGGTATGTCTTAGCTTCCTACGAGAATTAACTTTTTTTTGTCAACTTTTTTCACTCTGGTCAGGGTCCAAGGAACCTCTCTCAGGTATACCCTCCATATCCTGCCCGCCGAGGCTCCCAGAACTGCACCCTCCTCTCTCCTCCACTCACCGCAGCCAGTATCCCTGTTCTTCCCATCCAGGGTGGGTCACCTTCTCCTGTTGGGCGCTTCTAAGGCAGTCTCTGGCTGCAGATGAGGGCAGCAGGAGGAATTGGATGGCCAGTCTGGGTAAGCCCGGCAGAGGGCATGGGGACAGGTGCCTGCTGCCTGTCCTCAGAGGCGGTGTTATCCTTTTCAGACCTCCCCCTGCGTAAGGCACACCTGACGAATGGCACATGGCAACCCTGCATGCATCAGTCATGCTGCTATGTGCAGTCTGGCGCACTATAAGGCCCCAACTCCACTCAGGAACCGCTGGTGCGCCTGGCTATCCCTCACCCATCCACCCAGAGAGGAGGGCAGCCCATTGGGTACTCAGTCCTCTACCGTCCCCTGCCAACTCTCAGCTCCCGAGCTCGCTCCTGAACTCGGGTCGCCGGCATGTCGCGAGTGTGGCGTCTAGCACTCAACCTTCAGCGCCACTGGGCTGCCCTGCAAGAATTAACTTTATAACATGGGCACCGTAGTACAGTTATCCTATAAAAGTCTTAATAAAAGCATCTATTTTAATGTGTCCTATGTTATACTGTAGGTTTTCATATTTTGGTAATAGGCTTGACTACATCATTAACTATAACAATCTGAGTATATTTAAAATTAAGTAAAATGATACTCAAGCCTATAATGTAAGTAAAACACTATAATTCTATGTGTACAGGTATTTTAAAGAGTGGGTGAGGATCTTTTTTATCCAAGGTGTGATTGATCTGGATATTCAGTTATTAATTTTGCACATCATTTTGCAAAGCTTTTACGTATAATATGCACTTTGTTGATATGTTTTGCACATGTTTTGATTATGCATTTTACTGCTAGCAGGTATGTAATTGCAAGGCAGTACAACATATTGAAGCACAGTCACCTTAAATGCTTCCTGTATGAAAACAGATACGACTGTTTTGGCTGATGCACTTTGATAAAATGCCAATTTCCAGTGTGAAACATTGGTGGATTGGTTGAAGCAACTGGGGACTTTTGGTATATGCATCTAGATAAACCTTTTGCACAAGATCATTTTGTGTGCCTGCACTTTTTGGCACTGGAATTTCTAGCGTTATTAATCTAAGAGTCCAGTAGTCCCTAGGTCCGTCCAGTGGTACTGATCCCGAAGAAGCATGGGACCACGAGGTTCTAGGTTTACTACTGCAAGCTTAACAGCTGTGTGGAGTTGGACACTTGCCCTATGTCCAGGATGGATGAGACCCTAGAGAGGTGAAGAGGAGCCATGCACCTGACCATTACAGACATGACAAAGGACTATTAGCAAGTACCCCTGACCCCTGAAGCCAGAGAGAGGCTGGCATTCATCACTGTGTCTGGCCTATTTGAGTTTCAGGTAATGCCATTTGGGATGGTGAATGAACCAGCCACCATTCAATGGCCTGTTGACAATGTCTGTCTGAGCCAGGAGACTTTGCTCCGCGTACATGGACGATATTGTCATCTACAACCAGACATGGGAGTATCACATCAGGAATACGACAGAGATGCTCTGCTGAATGAAGTCTGCAGGATGACAGTCAAAAGAGAGAAGTGCCAAACAGGGATGGCAGTGGTGTTCCACCTTGGGCATAAGGTAGTGTGGGTACATCCTGCCTCAGGCCAGTTAAAAATTGAGGCCATACAGGGATGGGTCATGCCTACAACAAAGAGAAAAGTACAGGCCTTGCTAGGGACAGCAGGGTACTATCAAAAGTGTGCCAAACGTCAGTAGCATGGCCAAACTCCTATCTGATCTCACAAGGAAGAAAATGCCAAAAGTTCAGTGGATGGATCACTGTGAGACAGTGTTCCACCATTGAAGGAGGCATTGTGTCAGGCACCTGTGCTGGCAAGCTCTGCCTATTTTTGAAGCTCACTGGCACAAAGATGCATCTGATCATGGGCTAGGAGTGGTTTTGAGTCAGGTCATGCACATGAGGGAGGAACACCTAGTCGTGTACCTGAGCAGGAAGTTGCTACCCAAAGAGGAGGCCTATGCCACAATCGAGTATGAGTGTCTGCATATTGCCTGGGCTCTGCAGAAGCTGCAACCATATTTGAATGGGAGGGTATTAACACTGTTCATTGACCACAAACACCTCACATGGCTCCACAGGACCGGCAGGCAAAACATCATATTGTTAAGATGGAGCTTGGTGTGGTAGTCCTATAACGTGGACATTATGCACTGCAGTGGGTCACAGCATGGCAATGCAGATGATTTGTGTAGGCACAACCAAGGGCCCAGTAAAGAACAGAAGGTGACATTAAGAATTAATGAATTGTTAAACCACAGAGAGAACTGGGGTACAACAGGTAAAGCAAACCTGCTAACATGAAAAAATGATGTTTTTCCCAGGAAATGGAGATGTGAGAACTTGCAATTTTTGTGAGTGTTTTATATTATCATATATGCCGCTATAAAGTATTTCAGCTGAGGTGGAGGTCTGGTGGAAACTGAAAATTGCATTCCTCTGTAACCGTGCCTTCGGGCACTCAGCCAGGAGTGGCCTCTGTGTAAGCAGTCCTTTTCCTGTCCGTAAAGGCCCTTTGTTTTGGGTAAACTTCAAAGGGTTTAGTACCTTTCATAGGGAAAAATACATGTTTTAAATGTAAAAAGAGCCAAGGCAGAGTAAGAGGTTTCAGCTGTGCTACATGGCCAGGATAACAATGCAAGTCAAGGCAAATACAATCATTTGGGCAGGACCAGTCTGGGAAACAGGTAGTCTGGAGATCAAAAGTAGAGACAGGGTACGATGTCAGAGAAGCTTGTCCAGTGATGCGGTGACTGTGGGCCATACAGCAAAAGGTATTTCTGTTGTATGTTTGCAATGAAAATTCAGTTGTGCTGGAATTTTGAAAAGGTAACATCGTGGGTTCAAGTCTGCCATAACTCATCAGTTCCCAGTTGTGGGTAAGCTTCTTCTACTCTACTTAATTGTAATTTACTGCTGCACTGTATGCAATTAGTATCTATTTGTAAACTACGTATTCCATGTAATTAATTTTGGGTTGCTTCTGATAAAGGTCAGTTTGCCACAGTGAGCCTACCAGGTTACCAAAATCCAACAAATAAAGAAATAAAACTTAGAAGATTTATAGAGCTTTGAGTTAGTTTTTTCTGTGTGATCTCTACCTTTCAAATATGTTTATTTTTATCTCTGTAGAAATATGGTGTTCCCAGTAGTCTTTAGTGTGTATTATCCTATAATGTATGTAAATATCAGAGTATTAAATGTTATTTTTATATACTTTATGCTGTCTGTGACTGAGTCACTTCAAGTATAGATAACTAGGGGTAAATTGTCAAGTCTGTACTCCATTTCAAAACAGACAGCCTACAAAGTTACCATATGTAAAGCAAAGTGTTCCCAGCTGGGATAACAGGAGTGGGTTGTTTGACATTTGTGAAAAGAGCATTGTACTGTGTGAGTGGAATTTGGACCTAGAGATACCCTCAAGAGAGATTGCAACTGGGTGGTGGCAGCATACCAAGACAATCAGTCAGGCATCTAAAGTGTTGTGAAGACTGGTAGCAGTGCACACTGAGTTCTGGGAAAGAACCAGTTTGTAACACTTGCATTTGGCACTAGACAGAGATTTGAAAGGGTCCGACATACACTTGTCTTCTCAGCTCTAAATGGGAATCTGCTTGAACAGGTACCCGATTTCAAGTATTTAGGGTGTGTCTGGATCAGAATCTCAATCTTTTCATCCATATTGACAAAGGAACAAGAAACAAAGACTTGCACTCTGGAAACAATGACCTGGATACTAATATCTGCTTGACAACATTTTTATTAGGCCCCCAGAATGGAGGACACCAATGCCTCTGTACTTGACCAAAATAGGTCTTTGTCAGGCATGTTCTAAACTGTAGAAACACACCTTTAGAAGCCCTGCTTTCAAGGGACAGTCACACCATAGTAGAAACTAAGCCCCAGTTTAAAGGGATAGTCACACCATAAAACACCAAGAAAGAATACCAGCACTTACTTAAAAGAACACTTAACCAAGTGTTAGCTCCAGGACTCGGTCAAGGAATGCAGGCTCAATGTGTTCCTTTAATCCTTTTACTCACAGAAAAAGCACTTCAAACAGCACATTTACCAACAACATCCACATACCACCTTCCACATGTGCATAACAAGTCCATGGAAGTCCATAAGATATCCACAAAAGTCCATAAATCACTGGTTAAAACAAAACAAGCCCATGTAGCAGGCCAGCAAGTTACTTCTGCAGCAGCTGAGGACACTCCCAGGGGACAAGAAAACCCCTCAGGGCAGGTAGCCTCAGGTGGCTTTCCATCCACAGGTTATGGTAGTTTGGTGGCCTAGGGAGGGCCCAGGTGGGCTAAGATGTGCCAGCGCCTCCCTAAATTGTAGATCCAAGGTAGGCATCCTCCTCCAAAAGAAACGAACCCATGGTGGAAGCATCCTCCACAGGGCACAAAAAGGTGGTGGAGGCAATGGTGGTAAACCTAAGAGGCTAGGGCTCATTGGAGTTGGGAACAAAGCAGGAGGTTTGGGCACCAGGGCTGGCCCAGAGGTGGGAGTAGGATCATCTGGTGGGGCAACCTCATTGGGTGAGGCTGGTAAGTCCTGTGGCTGGGAGAGTGGGTCCTGAGATGGACCAGCCTCCCTGATGATGAAGGCAGACCTGGTGGGGTCTGCAGGCTGAAGCCACATGCAGAGCAGGTCTGAGTTACGGGCATCACGTAAAAGTGTCACTGGGCACTTCCTGTCACTGCCATTAATAATGGCTCTAACATGCTCCTGGCTGCACACTTTGAGGGGACAAATAAGTTCTGCCTACATAATATTTTATACATGAACACCAGGCTGTGTACACAGTACAGCAAAAGAGGTGCTACAAGAGATGAATTGTCTGATGTAGATAACTCTGTTATTTAGGTGATGTTTGTATGATGCACCCTCTTGTGTGTATTTACATATATTACAATGTCTACATCAATGAAAGGCTTAGGTGGCAGCCAATTCAAAAAGTGTGTTTTCTGGCAACAGAATGACTTTACCCACACTGACACCATGCACAAGAAACTTCGCTCTACACTTGATGTGCTGTACTGAAACAAGTCTTACCTTCCTTTCTCGTCCACTGTGAGATTGTTTTAAGATGATTCTAGCCAGCGGCCTGACTATGCAGATGTGGTCTACAGCACTGCCTCAAAGTCTGGACTTGCCAGGCTGGACTCCCCTTTTCATTCCTTCTGCCACTTTGCCCTTAGTGCACCATCTGTCACCCATCACTGCTATCTATATACTAATCTCTTTTCCTCCCTTGAGGACCAGTTCCTCTGTTCCCACCTATCTGTCCTCTCTACTTTATCTGGCCATCCCTCCTCCTCCTCCTCTCTCCCATTCATCTCCTGCCCATTCCTTTCACGTCCCTCACAATAAATATGTAGCAGGCCAGTCTGCTTTCTCCATTAAACTTCCTATACTTTGGAACAGCCTCTCCTTTCTCTCCCCACTTGTCTCTTTTCCTCTCTGCACTCTCTCAACCACTCATAATGACACACTTCATTAAAAAACATGCACCTGCAGTGAGGCTTTTTTCCTTTTTTCTATATTACAATCACCCATGTTCTATCCCACCCCTCTGCTATTTTTACCTGTTTTACCCATTTTGTCTACTCAGTTGTACAGCCTACAACTCAGTGTACTTTAATCTGAATGTTATGCCTCACTGGTTCTGTGAAATGTCTTGCCCTACATTGGTTCTGTACAAATATCTTACCCTGCATCGGTTCTGTACAAATGTCTTGCCCTACATTGGTTCTATGCAGATGTCTTGCCTCACATTGGTTCTGTATAAATGTATTGCCCTACAGTGGTTCTGTACATATTTCATGCCCTACATTGACTCTGCACAAATGTCTTGCTCACATTGGTTCTGTACAAATATCTTGCCCTACACTGGTTCTGTACAAATGTCTTGCTTCTGGTTCTGTACAAATGTCTTGTCCTACACTGGTTCTGTACAAGTGTCTTGCCCTACTTTTGTTCTGTACATATTTGGTCCCTACATTGATTCTGTGCAAATGTCTTGCCCTACATTAGTTCTGGCTCAACAGGTTTCACACTCGCCTCTCAGGCCAGAAGATCAGAAGGCTGTGGGGTTCTATCACCACATGAGGCACTTAGGTTAAATACCAATATACTGACACTGCAGAGCAGCATGAAGGGGTGCTGCACTCTGAGGTGCCATATTTTGGATGAGACGTTAAACTGAGGTCCCATCTGCCTGTTCTGGTAGTTGTTCAGGTGGATGTTAAGGATCCCATGGCACTTCTCGAAAAGAGTTGGGGAATTTCCCCAGTGTCCTGGCCACATTTCCCCATTCACTAAAAATAATACCACCAACAGCTTAATCTGGTTCAATTTCAGTTGGCCACCATCTGTATTCTCTCCCTGGTCATCCCTGAAAAGGACTTCTAGTCTCAGTGGGCCTACTGGGTCAACAAAATAAAAAATAAAAATACATGAATAGTTCTGTACAAATGTCTTGCCTTACATTGGTTCTGTACAAATGTCTTGCCTTCCATTGCTTCTGTACAAATGTCTTGCCCCTACACGGTTCTGTACAAATATCTTGCCCTACACTGGTTCTGTACAAATGTCTTGCCCCTACACTGGTTCTGTACAAACATCTGCTACACTGGTTCTGTACATATGTCTTACCCTACACTGGTTCCAGGCCAAACGTCTTAACCTACACTGGTTCTATACAAATATCTTGCCCTACACCGGTTCTGTACAAATAACTTGCCCTACACCGGTTCTGTACAAATATCATGTCCTACACTGGTTCTGCACAAATGTCTTGCCCTACATTGGTTCTTGCACAACTGTATTGCCTCATTGGTTCTGTACAAATGTCTTGCCCACACTGATTCTGCACAAATACTTGCCCCACACTGGTTCTGCACAAATGTCTTGCCCTACATTGGTCCTGTACAAATGTCTTGCCCTACACTGGTTCTGTACAAATGTCTTGCCCTACACTGGTTCTGTACAAATGTCTTGCCCTACACTGGTTTGTACACAAATGTCTTGCCTACACAGTTCTGTACAAATGTCTTGCCCCTACACCGGTTCTGTACAAATGTCTTGCCCTACACTGTTCTATACAAATGTCTTGCCCTACATTGGTTCTGTACAAATGTCTTGCCCAACACTGGTTCTGTACAAATGTCTTGCCCTACACTGGTTCTGTACAAATCTCTTGCCCTACATTATTTCTGTACAAATATCTTGCCCTACACTGGTTCTGTACAAATGTCTTGCCCTACATTGGTTCTGTACAAATGTCTTGCCCACACTGGTTCTGTACAAATGTCTTGCCCTACATTATTTCTGTACAAATATCTTGCCCTACACTGGTTCTGTACAAATGTCTTGCCCTACATTATTTCTGTACAAATGTCTTGCCCTACACTGGTTCTGTACAAATGTCTTGCCCTACACTGGTTCTGTACAAATATCTTGCCCTACATTGGTTCTGCACAAATGTCTTGCCCTACACTGGTTCTGTACAAATGTCTTGCCCTACATTGGTTCTGTACAAATGTCTTGCCCTACACTGGTTCTGTACAAATGTCTTGCCCTACATTATTTCTGTGTACAAATGTCAATTGCCCTACACTGGTTCTGTACAAATGTCTTGCCCTACACTGGTTCTGTACAAATATCTTGCCCTACATTGGTTCTGCACAAATGTCTTGCCCTACACTGGTTCTGTACAAATGTCTTGCCCTCATATTGGTTCTGTACAAATGTCTTGCCTTACACTGCTTCTGTACCAAATGTCTTGCCCTACATTATTTCTTTACAAATGTCGTGCTCTTACACTGGTTCTGTACAAATGTCTTGCCCTACATTATTTCTGTACAAATGTCCTGCCTACACTGGTTCTGTACAAATGTCTTGCCCTACACTGGTTCTGTACAAATATCTTGCCCTACATTGGTTCTGTACAAATGTCTTGCCCTACACTGGTTCTGTACATATGTCTTGCCCTACATTGTTTCTGTACAAATATCTTGCCCTACCCTGGTTCTGTACAAATATCGTGCCCCACACTGGTTCTGTACAGATATCGTGCTCTACACTGGTTCTGTACAAATGTCGCTCCCCACACTGGCAGCATGCTCCCCTTAGCTCCAGTCTGGCTACCCCACAACCAACGCTCATGTACACTTTTCCATTGTTTTTGTCTTTCTCTGAAATTCATTACTTGTACTGTGATTTTATTGTAAATCTTCATGCACCTATTGTTGCCATTTTGTTACTGCTGTTTCACTCACTGTTGTATTCCTCCCCAAGTCAGTCACACCTGGAAACAAACCCCAGCTCGGTGTGCCTATCCTGGTTACCACATTTTACATAAATAAATGTCCAGCATTGTCTGTCAATTTTATCCCGCTATGACTACTTTGTACATTCATGCTATGTACTCTCCAGTCCTCAACAGGTCTCTTCAACTTAACCTGCCTATGGATTCATACTTGGTATTTGATTGCTTGCAGCTCATTGTCCTTTGGTTGTTTGATGTTAATCTAATTTCTAGTTTCACTGTTTTTATTTGTTGTATTGTATGCCAGTACTGTATGCTATTTCCTCCCACCTGCCTTTACTTTGTAATCTCCCAGGTCATACCTCAAAATAATCATGTACCTGTCTACTAACCACCTGGTCAAAAAAACAAAAAGAAAAATAAATAACAAAATGGACACTAAATTAAAATGTCTTGTACTCTTTTGTTGCCTCCTGGGTTTGTGCCTCTGTGCTCCTTACTGCTTTCCCTACTGACCTCTGTTTCCCGATACACCTCCTATCCTCTTCCTTATACCTTCTGAATGCTTCCTTTTGGCTTTTACCTTTTCAGCCATGTCTCTTGAGAACCACAGTGGTCTCTTTTTCCTCTTGCTTTTGCTCACTTGTGACACCACCCTGGGGCATCTCTGGCCTGGCAGTGGCACCAGTGGCACATGTACTGGGCTGTGTCACCTGGTGCTGCTCACCTGCCATGGTGTCACTGTATACATATCCTGGTGGCCATGGTCAGTGTGTGGCACCTGGCAGCAACGTCATCTGTGACATGTGCCACTGGCCTCTGCATGCCATCTGCTGGCATGCTTGGTCTGGAACTGGACACACACAGCTCAGGTTGTCAACTAGGGTTACCATCTGTCCTGATTTTTGCAGGACAGTCCTGATTTGGGTAGCCGTGTCCTGCAAAAAACCCTGAAAATACTAAATGTCCTGATTTTATAGTATACAAAATATTTTTAACTTTCCACTAAATGTTGCAGAAAACTACAATACCTTAACTAAAACACCTTAAAATGATAAGAAACAATAGAAGCAGCCAGAAACTACTGCACTTAGTCTTAATTCTGATTATATAGAGAAACAAGTCTGTTGCATCAGTCAAGGTTACGTACTGTCCTGCAAAAATCATGTTTCAGTAAGAAATGTCCCACTTTGGGCATCTTAAAAGGTGGTAACCCTAGTGTCAACCTGTTGCTGTACTGCTTGGCGTGTGCTGTGTGTGTGTGTGTGTGTGTGTGTGTGTGTGTGTGCCATTTGTGTGTGTGTGTGTGTGTGTGTGTCGCGCATCAGTTGTTTGCCTTTACCATGCTCCCTTTAACTTCACCATTGTTCCTCTACCCCAAGCAGGCCACCCCACCCACCACCACCAGATCATCCCTGAGGCATTCTCCCATCTTTATAAAATCTGCCCTCCCGAAGTCCAGGACCCTCACCTTTGTGTGGTTTAAGTCTGCAGCCGTTTTATACTCAACCCACACCATACCGTGATCACTGGTCCATAGGTGGCTTCTCACCTTGACATCCGCAATGCTGTGCCTGTTAGTGAGTACCAGTTCCAGTACTGTCCCATCACAAGTGGGTTCACTGACTAGTCATAGAAAAGAGAAACACAGAAATTGTCAGCAGATAAGGACCGCCTGGTCTGCCATAAGCCCTTGTACTGGATTACTGCTTCTGACCCATCTTTGCTGTACCTCTATAGTTCCCCAATACCTGTCACCTGGAGAAACACCCCTGCAGAGAATCCAAAGAGGTCCATACTATCAGATTTGTCTGATAAGACCTTCCTACAACAAATCCATGCTGTTTGTTCTCCTGGAGTCCATTGCTGTCCAGGTAGTTCATGGGATCCTCTTTGACTAGTGTCTCCATCAGTCTACTCACAGCAGAAGTAAGACTGACAGGTCTGTAGTTACCTGGTTGCTCCTTGTCCTCCCCTCCCTGCATAAAGTGGGACCATGTCTGCTACCCTTCAGTGTTCTAGAACTACCCACGTCTGAACTGAGCTAGTGAATAGCCCCACCAGGGGTTCAGTTAGTTCTGTTGCCAGTTCCTTGAGCACCCTTGGATGCATCCCATCTGGCCATGGGGCCTTGTCCTTTTAGGTCCGCCAGCTCTTTCCAAACCCTTTCACTGGTAAATACTTGCTGCCTCATCTCAGGGATCTGGCGTGCAGCTGTCTTAATGCCACTCTCTGGCAGTGGCCCTCTGTCTTCCCTTGTGGTCAGAGCTACAGTATTCATTAAGAATGGCTGCTTTCTGCCCATCCTCCTCAATTACCCTACCTCCTCTGTTTATTCCTCTTCCTTTCTTTTTTCTAATATATCTAAAGAATTGTTTTTCACTGCCCATGACCCCTCCCCCACAACACATAGCTCTCTGTCTGCCTTTGCTTCTCTTGATCACCTTTTGGTTTTCCTTGCTCTAATTTGCAATCTCTCCATTCTTCCCTTTCCTTGTTTTTCCTTGTACCTGGTGAATGCTTCTTTTGGCTCTCACTGCTTCCCTGACCTTTCCAGAGAACCAAACTGGCCTCTTACTGTTCTCATGCAAGACTCTGTTGCCTCGAGAATGGCCACCTTGATTGGCCCCATCTTTCCTCCACATCCCTGATGCTGTCCACTTCGACTAACACATCCTGGACCAGCTCCCTCATCTGGTTGAGGCTGCTCTTCTGAAATCTAGGACTTCAGCCTTTGATGAAGGCTTACTTCTCCCAAGGACCAGGTCAAACCATACAGAGTTATGGCCAGTGGACCCTAGTGGCTCCTCTTCCCTCACTCCTATCACTTCCAGGTTGGTGAGCACCTCATCAGAGAATGGCAGCCTGCCTAGGGATTCCTTAACTAGCTGCACCAGCAGGCAGTCCTGCAATGTATCAAGCAGGGTCTGACTTTGAGCTCCTGGCCACTAGAATGCCCCAATCAATATCTGGTGGATTTAGATTTCCACCACCACCACCTCTAGCTGCATCAGCAGGCAGTCCTGCAATCTATCAAGCAGGGTCTGACTTCTGGAGCTAATGGCCACTAGAATGACCCAATCAGTATCAGGCAGATTTAGATCTCCCACCACCACCACCACCTCTAGCTGCATCAGCAGGCAGTCCTGCAATGTATCAAGCACGGTATGACTTCTGGCGCTTGTGGCTACTAGAATGAAGCAATCAATATCAGGCAGATTTAGATCTCCCACCACCACCACCTCTAGCTGCACCAGAAGGCAGTCCTGCAATGTATCGAGCAGGGTATGACTTCTGGAGCTCCTAACCACTGGAATGACCCAATCAAAATCTGCACAGATTTAGACTTCCCACCACCCCAACTCCCTCCTTGCCACCCCCTTTATGTTGTCTAGGCATGCAAAGCAACCTCTTGCGGATGAGCACATTCAGAGGTGTGTCAGTGTTGGCGAATGCAGGGAAAGCTTTTAGTGAGTGAGTGTGTCCCTCAGCCACCAATTAGCGAGCATGCTAGCGGTGACAGCAGTTTCAAAGAGAGCCATGGAGTTGAAAGAAATCTGCTGCTCCGATGAGGTGCAGTTTCCTCACTGCAGCATCAGATGACAAGGCTTTGTTATGTGCCTTTCTGGTGAAACATTCCAATAAATATGGTGTCTCCTGCCATCCACTGCCAATCCCCATGAAGCCAACATCGGGGATGTCCAATCCCCATGTCAGCATGTCCCCCACAGTTCAATTTATTTGCCACAGGTGCCCAATCTCCACCTGCATCATGTTCCTCCCCACACACACACTTTCTTTGCTTGTGGTGGTGATGATGCTCACGTTGGCATCATGTCCCCTAAAAACCGCGGCACACTGGAAGCCCACCCCAGTGTGCCCCAAATCATTTTTTACCTGTAAATAAAGAAAACAGTCCCCAAAGTCCAGTTTCTTTTTACCTGAAAAAAAAAGCGTCCCTCGTTGTCCTTCAGCACCTCCCCAACCCACACCCACCCTCTGTGCACCCTACCTCCTGAACCCCTTGACCCCATACTTACCTCTGGAGGGCCAGTGCTGCAATCTTCTGTGGAGCGGGAACACGCCTGAACTCTTCAAAAAGCTGACCGTGAACTGAACAAAATGCAGTAAGCTTTATAACTGCAGGCAATGGAGGTTTCAACTTAGGTGGATATCTCAGCCATTTTTGGAATTTTGATACCAGATTTTCAACATGGGGTTCTTGGGACACCACCTCGTGAACATATGCACTGTCATCTCGTTACTCTGTCCCAAAGGTGATTTCACGGTCACTGTGGAATCACCTTTCAGGACTCGATTGACGAACAACAATACCACTGTTCATGAGGTGGGGTCTAAAAAGTTCATGTTGCAAATTGGTGAAAAAATTCAAAAAAAGTATTACAACATTATGAGTGTGCGCTGCACAGTTTCCATGCTCGCTCTAACTTTGTGTGACCATTAAAAAAAAAAAGGGTCTTGAAAGGCACTGAGTGATGCACTGCATAGACAGCTACCATGTGAGTCTTTCTCAGTGTGACCATTTAAAAAATTGCCTTCATGAAGCACCATAGTTGCAGAGGGTCAGTTACCTTGTGAGTCTTGCCCAGTGTAACCATTTA
Organism: Neoceratodus forsteri; assembly: GCA_016271365.2. Taxonomy (NCBI): domain Eukaryota; kingdom Metazoa; phylum Chordata; order Ceratodontiformes; family Ceratodontidae; genus Neoceratodus; species Neoceratodus forsteri. Next base: position 77,212,013 of record CM057459.1, read on the forward strand.
AAAAATCAGTTTGAGGCACCATAGTGGTAGAGAGGGTCAGTTACCTTGTGTGTCTTTTTCAATGTGACCATTTACAAAAATAAATAATAAGGTCTTGAGAGACACCATACTGGTACACTGCACAGCGACAGTTACCTTGTAAGTCTTTCCTAGTGTGACCATTTAAAAACATAAGGTTTTGAGAGGCACCATAGTCATGCACTGCACAGCGATAGTTATCTTGGTTTTGAGGCACCATTGCCCAGTGTGAGATTTAAAAAAAAAAAAAAACAATACTAGGGCACTGGCTCTGTGTGTTTTTTTATACCAGTATCACCATTTAAATAATGATCACCTTACCATAAGCAAAAGACCAAACAAAGCTTCAGTCAACAGCAGTGATGAGGAAAACACCATGCTCCGCAAAGCAATAAGCGCCATCTGGAGTGAAGCAAGCTACTTCTGATCGTACTGTTAAACTAAAGAATGCAAGTCCATTTTCTAAATGTCAGATACTGCAGTGACTAAAAATAATTATTCTACCTCAACTTCCCACCAACTAACATGCTCTACACCCAGTACTAGTAGTGGTAGTAATATTTTATTTTATTTTATTAAAGAGTTTATACACACAGACACTTTTTGACAATTAATATAGGCTTAGCAGAAGAAGATACATCTATTAATTTATTACATTTACATGCAGTCAGAGATTCTGATATATTAAATCCATTGGTCCATCCCCATAGCTATGAGATCCTTGTCTAAACATTTATGGTTAAAGATAAAATCATTTCCCCAGAACATCTATCCTTAGCCCCTTAGCCAATTCAGGATATCCCATTCACCATAATAATTCATATTTTATCTCAATTTTCCCTCTGATGGACTCGGGACAAAGTCAGGGTCTATCCTCGAGTAGTAAAGTACCCAGTTCTGCCATTTGAGTCTAAATACCCAGTGAGTGGTCCTGAATTGCTGCCGTAAGTCCCTCCATCTGGTAGATTTCTTTCATTATGGATCTCAGTCCTGGATGGTGGGGATCTGCTGTGACATTCATTTTTTTGTGAGGGCCTTTTAGCCACTACGCGTATATATTGGTAGTACTGTCTTGGTCCAATGGGGGAATGGTCCGGTATAGAGACAGCCACAGAATCTCCCAGTCAGTTCTATCGGTTCCCCAAGGCAGTTAGACAGCTCCAACTGTGAACTACACCAGAAAGGCATCAGGATAGGACAATGCCATAGGACATGGCCCTAGATCTGCCAGGGAACAACCACATTTTCTCCAGCAGTGCCCATATTGAGTAGGCAGGAACTTGGCTAGAATTGCTGGAGCATGGAAATAACTACTGTGAATTTTCCAAGAGAACTCCCGCCACAGAGGAGGATTTACTCTGCAGCCAGTAAGGCTGTAGCCACCCAGTCAGAGAACAGACCTCCAAATTAAGATCCTCATTCCATTTGTCTGATATTGTTTTCATGAGTCCCCATCATATCCCTCAGTGCCCTATATAGCCCCTATCAGGTGACCACCCAGGTTCCCTCGGGTAGCATCTATAAATATTTTGAGCAAAGGTGGGATGGGGGTGGGAGATTAACCGAAATTTTCCTGACAGGATATAATTCCTTATCTGGAGTTTCGAAAAATTCTGTTTAGAGGCCATGCTGTTCGCTAAGCTCCCCAAAGGGAAGGACCCCCTCTCATCCAGAAACTGAAACAATGCGATAGACCCTCCTATGCCACTGGGAGAAACTCAGGTTCAATGAGAGGATTTATTTATTTATTTAGCTTTTGTTGACCGGGTAAGTGCACTAGACAATGAAAAAGGTTATCCTTGGAGGTTATTTTACAATATCATAGACTGGTTTGTTGAGTAGCTTATACTAGACTTGAAGAGTACTAGATGTTATCTGTAAAATATTTCAAGGGAGGAGTGTTATCACCATAAGCTAAGAGAAGACCCAAATGTCGTGCATGTCATTTAGTATGAACTCCAGTGTTTTCCAGGGTGCTATATAATTATTTGTTAGCCAGTGTAGGAGAGTGTGAAGGAAGGACACCTGGGCATAAAGTTTAAGGTTAGGTAAGTTTGCTCCCGGCAACAGACAGCTTGAGAATGGGCAGACGAATCTCGGGCATTGTTTTCCCCATATAAATCTAGAAATCACTGTATCCCAAGATTTTACATAAAAAGAGGATGGGAAGTAAGGATATTTTGAAAAAGTATAAAAGTCATGGCAGGACATTCATACAGATGGTTTCGATCCATTGGAAGAGAGACACTGAGAGGATGACCATTTATCCAAATCTTTGTATGGCAATGGTAAGTGGTTATATTAACCACGTCCATAACCCCTAGATTAAGCGGAATATGGATCCCCAGGTATTTTATTTTGTTGATCTTCACTTCAAGGGAAGAAGCTGGCAGAGAGCATTCATTGGGAAAAATTAAGAGAAGAGCTTCGTTTTTGCTATATTTAGTTTAAATCCCACTACTGTTTCATATTCTAAGTATCTTCCAAACAGCAGGGATGGAGGTGTCTGAGAGAGAAGGTTAGAGAATGTCGTCAGCAAACAAGTTGACCTTATATTGCTGTTGGCCCAGTGGAATACCCTCAACATCTGAGAGTTCTAAATGCCATCGCCAACTGTTCCATGTAGAGGGCAAATAAAGAGAGGGAAAGTGGGCATCCTGGCAGGTCCCCTAGTTACATAGATACATAGACAGTGTCGGCAGATGAGGCTTATGGCCCACCCAGTCTGCCCATTTGAGCTTATAAGTTCAGTTTATGTTTTCCTAGAAGTCTGTTGCCCTTACCTGACCTCCAGAATTCCTTTATGTCTATCCCATGCATTCTTAAATCCTGTGATTGTTTCAGCCCCACCACTTCCTCTGGCAGGTGTTCCACTTGTCCACCACCCATTCTTGAAGAAATTCTTCCTCATGTTTCCTCTGAATCGTCCTCCCTCCAACTTCATCCCATGCCTCTAGTTCTGGAACATCTTTTCGCTTAAAAATAGTGTATTCCTGCACCTGTTCCTCCCTGTAAGATACTTGTATGTCTCTATCATATCCATCTCTCCCTGCTCTCCTCCAGGCAGTACATGTTCAGTTCCTTCAACCTGTCTTCATAGGACTTGTGATGCAATCCATGTACCGTCTTTGTTGCCCTCCTCTGAACCTTCTCTACCCTGTCTATGTCCTTACATAGGTATGGTCTCCAGAACTGTACACTGTACTCCAGGTGGGGCCTCACTAGTGTCTTGTATAGTGGAATTATGACCTCCCTTTTCCTGCTGGTGATGCCCCTGCCTATACATCCCAGCATCCTATTTGCTTTACCTGCTGCCTTGTCACACTGTTTATCTACCTTGAGGTCATCAGAGATGATAACCCCAAGATCCCTTTCCTGCTTGGTGCATGCTATATCCTCACCCCCAACTGATATATTGTGAAAGGGTATTTGTGCCCATATGCATTATCTTGCACTCTTTGCATTGAATTCAAAGTGAAGGGAGAAGATATGCCTCCATTGATTCTCACATTGGCTTGAGGGAAGCATAGAGATTCTTCAGTCACTTAAGGAAAGACTCTGGAAAGTGGAACCTCGACAGGAATCCCACAAGAATTTCAGGGCACCCTGTCAAAGGCCTTCTCCTGTCCAGACCCAGGACAGCCACTGGAATCTGTCGATTTGGATATGTTCAATCAATATTAAGGTTCTACCTGTAGTATTTCTGGTCTTAGTAAAGTCTGATTGGTCACCATGAACTAGACAGAGAAGAATCCTCTCCAGTCGTGATGCTCAAATAGCGGTAAATATTTTATAGTCAGTGTTGAGAATGGAAATTGGGTGATATGAGGAGGGAGATGGGATCATTGTTTTGTTTTAATGGAAGCAGCCAAGGTGGCATATGCCTGGGGGAAGAGAACTACCCTCCATCACCTCCTGGAATGTGGAGAGTAACTGAGATGAGATCTCGGTCTTAGAACTTGTACCACTAGGCGGGAAGCCATCAGGTCCCGGGCAGCGAGAGATGAGAGGATTTAATGCAGTATGATGTTTCCTCAGCTGTAATGGGAGTTTCCAGTAATCTTCTCTCGGCTTGTGAGATGGGGGAAGGTGAGGTGGTCCAGAAAGATTGTCTCCCTCGTGAGTAGATGAGTCGGAGCCCTGGTATAGTTTCTGGCAGAAGTTGACAAAGAGTGAGTAATATCTGCCTCCTTATGTGACAGTTTACCAGTATCTGGGTCTCTGATCTTAAGAACAGTGGAGGTGCGTTTTGCCCTCTGAAGGTGCTGGGCAAGTCTATGAGCACCCGGGACCGCCCTCATATCTAGCTTGTTTTAAGTAAAGGAGGGATTGCTGGATCTTAGTTTCCATTCATTTTTGTATTTCAGCTTGGTGTCGCTGGGACCTTTTGTTGGACCTCTCTGTCTCCTTCAGTGTATAGTAATTGATAGGTTCATAAGTGTTCTGTGAGGGTATTATATTTAGATTCTATATCTCGTTTCCTCCTTGAGGCATAAGCTATGGTTTCACCCCAGACTGTGGCCTTTAGGGCATCCCAAACCAAAGCTTCTGGCATATCTGGGGACGCATTTTCAGAAAGGAAAATAGAATTATTTTCTTAACATGTTCCAGATATTGCTTATCCCTCAACAGAATTGGGTTAAAATGCACAGTGTTTGTTTTCTCGTCCTACCCAAGTCCAATCTAAGGATGAGAGGATGATGGTCCGACAGAACCATTGGCCCAATGGAAATATCCTGGACCTGACCAAGATGTTCACAGGTTGTTAAGAAATAATCAGTTCTGGAATAAGTACGAAATCTATTGGAAAAAGGTAGAACCCTGGTTTGAAGGGACAATCCATGCCAAATATCCATCAAGTCCAGATAGTCTATGGCATTTTTAGATGCTTCACGTACCTGACTGGTGACCCGGTGGGGAGTTAGAGCTGTCTAAGTGGGCGGACATTGTTACATTTAAATCCTCCCAGAATTAGCTGTCCCTGAAGGGAATCCATCACCTTTGACATCAGAAGCCGGCTACCGAAGGTTTTGACATGGAGGAAGATAGGCACCACCAGGGTCATCTCTTGGGAGTACAGTTTTCCTGTAAGATGACGAATCGACCCTGGATATCCACATAGTAGTGGGCCACCTCCAGTGGCATGGTGGCCGGCACCAATACGGCAGCTCCCGTCGACGTCCACTAGGATGGGAGGAGGCATAAACCTTGTATTGCCCTCCCAGCCCAACTTCTGATGCTCAATGTCTGAGAGATGTGTTTCCTGAATTAAAACAGATATCAGCGTTTTGTTTTTAAGATGCTGAATAAAGCGAGGCGCTTTATCGAGCAATGTAGCCCATTAATATTTTGGGAAAATATCTTCACTGGAAGTGTAGACATAAAATTTCAGTTAACCTTTCATTTTTTTTTAGGGAGGAGCCCAATACATCTAGCTGGACCATTCACCCCAGAGGACCAGACCAGTGCAGAGTGGGTTCAGTTACCTTTCTCTGAACTGTTCCTGTTTCAATAAAGACATGATGCCTAACCTTACTGTTGAGTCTGTGTTTTTTTAAACCACCCTTCCCCCACCCTACGTTATCCCAACATATTTTCCCCAAATCCTCCTAGATGCACAAAACAGGGCATCGAGTTATTACTACTATTTGTATAAAACTATATATAGAATAATTCCCACAGACTACTGAAACTAGGTAGTATACCCTCCCACCTCCCTATATTAGAGGCTCCCTTCCTAGAGTGCTGATTGGAGCACTTACTCCACAGTGTCTCGCTATCAGGTTATGTTTAAGTCTGCATATGTCCCCCTCTCTTTGATCAGATCTCTTAAAGCTATAACGTGAACTTGAACAGTGCACATAACCATTCGAACACAATAGAACTTAATTATTAAATGAATTATATACAAGTAAACTCTCATCGTGGAGGTTATATATATAGCAACCTCTGGAGGCCCAGTCTGGGTCCACTACCAGAAGCGGGTGGGGCTTGGAGCCTCTGGGCCTCTAGCGGGAAAACAATAAACTCCTTTGGAGCAAGAGAGCCCCAAACAGGATGAGCATGCCTGATGGGTGCCCTTCCTGGGGTAGAACCGACATGGTAGGGAGGATCATGCTTAAAAGACAAATAAACAAGGAATTAGGGGGTGAATGAAACTGGAAAGCGGCTCCTGTGGGTGTGTAGAATAAGGGCTACTGATTTACATGATGTCAGTATTTACCTGAATATCAGCAATTTGTCATGGTTTCGTCACTAATGAAAAGGTCCCCGAATGTAAACAAAAGCTGACTGTCTCCGATTCGAGCTGCAGCTCGGCTCACAAATAGTGGGCGTGCATACTGCGATGATGTCATCATAGTGACTCGCTCCGCTTTTCTGTTGAAACCTATGGGCACTTGTTTTAAATGTTTTATATTGGCTCTGTCACGTGTCTCTCATCATATGTATTTATACTTAGCTTGTGCATCAGACGCTGATGCACAAGCTATAATGCTATACATGCACGAGACCACATACAGAGACAATAAAACATTTAAAACAGTGCCCATAGGTTTCAACAGAGAGAAGGAGTGGAGTTGCTAAGATGATATCATCACATATGCACATCCACGCTTATTTTGTGAATGAAGTAGCTCGGAATCGTAGACGATCACTGTTTTTGTTTACGTCTCAGGGAACTTTTCATTAGTGATGAAACCATGACAAATTGTTGATATTCAGGTAAATTCTGACATCATGTAAATCAGTAGCCCTTATTCTACACACCCACAGGAGCTGCCCAGTTTCATTCACCCCTAATTCCTTGTTTATTTGTCCTTTACTGTACATGATCCAGAGTCTCCCTCCAGTTTTTATTAAAGGTCTTATTTACCTCCCACGGAGGGAACTTCCAATGGGGAGCTAAACCATGTAAGTGGAGGGGGACCACCCACAATGGGTCAGGAGGTACAGCGAAAATGAAACCTGTGTTTATTTGGAGAAGGGTATTCCATTTGCCATGGTTAAGATTGTATGGTGGGCATGTTCTCCACTCCCCCTCCCTCCAGGAGCCCTCCCTTGTCAAGAAAGAGAAGGAATCCTTATGACCAAAGCTTATCATCGTCCTATTTTAAAAGTCTTCTTCAATGCAGTCTGTAAAATATTCCTGTGGCTGGTTGACCTTGGGAGCACTAATAATCCCCTTCATGGCAACAGGCATCTCCAGGCATTTAAGCTAGAGCCTCCCAAAGCGAACCCTGCTCAGCTCCATGGTTCCTGAGTGTAGTGTCTCTTTGTTTCTTCGGGTGGCTCTTCCAGGGGTAGTGGGGCGTCGTCCCCGGAAGCCCCTACCGAGACAACTGGTCAGAGTGGAGCCCCTCCAGGAGAGGAGCAGTAAGGTGGGAGGAGCCGCCACCACACAGAGGGAGGAGGAAGAATCCTAACTAGATCCTCCAGCCTGATACAAAAAGACCCGCCATTTAAGGATCGGGCTCCAGAAAATGCCAATGGTAAAATTGAAATGAACTTTTGTTGTGCATCTGTTTCAATCCAGCTTTGTTCTGGAGCTGGAGACACTCGACCACACCACATGCATTAGCGGCAGTAGACTCACGCCCCCCAGACCCAGCAGACCCCACTGGGATATATCACCACCACCCCAAAAGCAGTCTCAAACAGCCAAAGTCAAAATACCTCAGGTGTACATGGTCAGATTCCTCAGTAGTGCCAGCCTTCTTAAGACCTCAGGCACTGTGAAGCTCGGTGGTTGCTTGTCTGCAGCTGGACTCGGCAGCCCGTTCCAGTTTCAACTTCATGGCTGATACGGTCTTGTCGTCGATAACATTTCATTGGGCCAGATCTTTTATTACCTCTGAAGCTGTAAAGTAGGTTTGGGAAACCAGAGGGTAGATGAATCACAAGCTTTATGGGTAGGGGTTAGGAATTTTATTTTGCAGCTCTTAAATGAGGAAACAGGACTGAATATTCCCTTCTGTCGTGTGTGCACGGGCGTAATCCTTGTCAAAGATTAGCCTGTGCTGTGCCAGCATTGACGTCCCTTTGCCAGGCCTTCTCCAGCAATTGTTCCTTTGTTTAATAACTTTCCAAAGCGGATAACGAATTAGCGTGGCCTGGCATCAGCACAGGTGGGTTTGGGACCCAGGGCATGATGAGCCCTCTCAATGTCCAAGCCGAATTCTGGTTCGAGCTACAGTACCATTCATAGGAGGTAGTCTGTGTAGGCCACTGGATCCCCAATTCTCAGGTAGGACAAACACCCTGATGTTCTTACGGCCTCTATTTTTGCTTCCTCTTGCCACATTGATGTTAATAACAGCTCCGTGGCCATATTTTAACTGATTCCTCTAGGGAACCCAGGCAGTCAGCATTGTCTGATATTTGTTTGTCAGCCTCGGCCATGCGGGACTGTAGGGAGCTGATGTTTCATCTGAGGTCTTGAATGGAATGCCGATTTCCCACGGAATTCAGCAATGGCCTGTAGAATAGCTTCTCCTGATGTGGGATCTGAATTTTCTTCCCTTTCTTTGAGTTGGTTACAGCTCTTTGGGATTGCTTGTGCTGGGTGGCTTTAAAACCTGCTCAGAGTCGGATGCAGCAGAGTCATCGGCCTCATCCATACCAGCTAACAGTTGGAACTTATTGCAATGCCCTTTGCCATCTTAGGCAAAAATCTTCCACTTGATGTGATCTAAGGTTGCTGTCGATTGAGCCTAGACATTGAGAAGGTAATTTTGCTCGATTTTGATTCCCAATTAGTGTAGATCAGGCAGAGAAGACTCAGAGTTAGACCTTACTCTTCCACGCTGGAACCGGAAGTCCTCACCGCTTTCCACCTTTTGAGAAATGCAGTACAAGAGCATGTCCACAACAAGTAAGAATAAAGAAGATACCAGTGGCAGCAGCAGTACCCCTCTTGTCAGTATAATTCCCAGCAAAGCAACTGCTGTTAGCACAAGTGCCAATGAAATGGAAAAGGACAGTGATGTGATTGTTACTATTCATGCTATCACAACTGCCACTACCTCTATCATCTTAGAAGAATGTAACACATGCATTGTGCTCTTACAATTCAGCATGCCAAATCCAGCACCATCACCACCATCCCAGCAACACTGGATGATTCAGACTGTAGTTCATCTACCTCACCTGACACCTGCACTGCAACTAATGGCATCAAAATCAAAAAATGACACAGATTTGTCAGACATCTCCTTCCCTATGTATCATGTCATCAACTGCAGCATACTGCAGTCAGTCACTGAAAGACAAACTGCAGTACAGGGCTCTGGGTTTGCATTCAGCATCACTATAGTCATCTCAGATTCTGAATGCATCAGTCCACCAACCTGACACATAAGCCATTATATACCTTGGCTGAGGCTAGTAGGACTCAAAATAAATATGGCAGTGCATAGTGGGGCAAAGTGTGTTGTTTAGGGCTTGCTCTTAATAACTTTAGGTGAGGCAACTAACTTTGAGGCAAATTTACCACAGCCCATGCTTTATTCTTACTTTTCCAAAACTGGTCTAGTTGTAACATCTGCATTTTGCAATGATATGGGAGGTGGGTGAGCCCCGTGATGCAGAGTCGGTCCTTTCATTAGTGTGTGTCAAATCTGTTTTTCAACTAACAAAAATAATATAATGTTTGACACTGGGCAAGATGCACTAGGTAATAGAACAAACTGCTACCACCAAAATGTAGTAGTCACATCTAAAGTGGCAAAGAAATAATGGTACTCACAGTATATCCATATATTGTGTCATCTTGCTATAATCAGTAGCTGCAGCATAGCCCTGAAAAACAACTAAAGCAACATTTCTTCTGCAGGGCGAGGCCTAGAGTTTGCATTGAGCATCATCTACCATCTCAAATGCTGAATATATCAGTCCGTCGGCCTGCCACGTAAGCCATCTTACACCTTGGCTGAGGCTAATGGGACTCTAAATAAATATTGATCCAGAAACAAATGGTTTGATACTTGTTATTGGACCAACATAGATGTAATAAAAGAAAACAGTGCTAAGCTTTCAAACTAACCAACCTTCTTGGAAGCTTATGACAGTTGTTTGGAAAATCTCATTCTATTAACACCCAGATCATACAAAAAAAAAAAAACTGAAATAATTCTCATTGGTTTAAAATACCTTTTTAAAAAATAACTGAGGCTTAAATGCAAGGAACCAGTTTAAGTCAACTGGCATCTGTGAAGCACTCCAAGGTCAAATGTCAACATCCATAAATCTGGCAATCCGGGAGACCCACAGTTTCTGGCAATGGTACCCTGACTGAGGGATCTCAGGGTTTGTAGAAACCATTTTAAAACCTCTGGTTATAGAAAGGGACAGTTTCATCCAGGATACTACACACTTCCTGTATGAACTTTCTGGTTATAAGGAATTACCACGAATACCATTTTAGCCATGATGGATGTAACCTCCATCTACATTAATATTCTGCACACAGATGGCATTTCAGCCTGCCTTAAATACCTACATGAGAAAGGATTAGACCAAAACATCGACCCAAAAGTGGTGGGAAACTTACTGAATTCATTCTGGACATAACAACTTCAGCTTCAATGGTAAAATTATGTTCAAACTACGGGAACAGCAATGAGCACCAGGATGGCTCCACAGTATACTAATCTTTATGGCGAATTTAGAGGAGGACTTTTTAAGGCACTGTACACATAAACCTCTCATTTATTTCCGTTACATTGATGATTTGTTTCTAATTTGGACAGAGGGCATGGACACACCTAAGGAGTTTCATCAGAACTTAACCTCCACTCCACCTGCTCTAAACTCATCTCTAAATATTGGCTGAGGTCTCTTTATGTTGTTTTCTCCGTTTATGATAAACCAATGTACATAAGACATCAGGCAGCACATGGGATATTGCACACCCCAGGTGTTGTGACGGCACTCAGCCTGTGGCCTTGGCTCACAACACACCGGAGGTGTGCATTAATCCCCATTAACATCACACCTGTCGTGGTGTTAATGCTTACGTGACAGTGGGCAAGATGCAGAAGTAATAAAACAACTTGTCTGCTACTTACCTTGTGTGTTGTCTGTCTTTTTAATCTAAATTTATACCATTAAATAATACCTATAATGGAGTAAATTCCTGATACAAAATTAATTTTATTTACCTTTATTGCTGATAGTAACTCAAAACAATAGTATAAAATAATAAAATACATAAGTCCGAGTGGCCTGAAGCTTTTATTAATAACGCATTAACTTGACAAATACAAATACACATATGAAAAATCAGTCTCTTGCACAGCCATAATTTTTACCAGCTATATAGTCTGGATTTAGGCTGATGCATTCAACAACTGCTCTGCTAAAAGTCACCAATGACCAAAGGCACTGATTTACAGGGATTAAAGTAATAAACTCCATTTTCAAAACTTCAAATTCCAGGAACTGCACCAGGAATGCAAGTCTAATTTGGAGATTTTACCAGGATTCCACTATTACTCTTTCAGTATGTGTATAAATAATCAGAATAACAGAAGGCTTAATATACAGGGCATCAATTGAGGCAAACTGAAAATCATACAGGAAGCAATTATAAGAAAAATACAAGTTCTACAGATTTACTGATCTGGTGTAATATGCCAAATTCCAGAAATTGTTTCTTTTCACCGTGTGCAGGCAGTCCAAATTCCAGAACTGTACTGGGGTTTTCAGCAAAACCTAAAACCAATGGCCTTGCCAATGACACTGCCTTTGCTCTTAATGGTGGTTAACTCACGTTGCCATCTACATTGTAACCATATTGCAACAGTTTAATATTGTCATTGAGTATGGGAGGAAAACAGCTATCATGCAACTGTAGAGAGCGATTTACCTTCCTGACAGACCAGAGGACGATCACTGTTTACTGCACTCCAGAATTAATTGACTCTTTGTTGACAACAAAAATGTCTGCAATGTAGGAACTTCCGTATTAGAGTGCTGATGTGTAAGTCCTGAGCTGTCATGCTTCCCTCCTGGAACCACACCAATAGGGACTGCATTATTCATGCCACAGAAACAAACCGCTGAGTGTACCAAAGGTAAAGACCTCCATGGGGCAAAACCTTGGATCCAGACCCTCCAGAATTTGAAACCCTTGGCAGTTCACATTAGTACTATTAAATCCCTTGCTGACTTCAAAGCAAAGCTTTAATTGTTATCCGTCTAGAACCCTGGGTGTAACTATCTTTAACTTTTGTTATCGTCCCTTGCTGCTATTACTACTACTCCACACTGAAGAACTGGGCACTCATCACTTCTTAAAATACGACATCACAGCAGTAATGTTCAGCTGAGTTTTTTTATTTATTTAGACACCCATGCTGAGTCAAGAAACACACAGTAAAATACACTGTGCACATCTAACGTGTTTCGGATGTACTGTTCTTTATCAAACATTACTGCTGTGGTGTCCTGTTTCAAGAAGTGCTGGTGAGTGCCTGATTCTCAGTGATTCTGGAACTGTTAAAACTTTTCACCGGCCTGGATGCGCAGTTTTCTGTGCGTATATTACTACTGTTACTGCCTGTTCATCTTCCTTATGTGAGGTGGCTTGCCCCCAGCTCAGCAGCTCAGCAGCCACTAACCCCAGTTTGCCTGCTCCACTTGGCCCCAAGGATTTGGGATTCTACGGTGAGGACTGGAGAAGAGTAGCAGTACAGAATGACATCTTCAGTGCCAAATGTACCATAACGGAGAGCGGCACTGCGCTGCACATTACAGGTAGTGACTGGTACTCCCAACAAAACTGTGAACCACCCAATCGCCGTCAGCTCCAGCTGAACAGACATCAAGTACAATCCACACAAAACAAAACGAGTGGTACAAATAGTTGTTGAAGGAAGGAGCCCATGGTAAAAGTACTTTGGGGCTAATGCCCTCAGAACGACAAAACTGTCCATCCATATTGTTCACGGTGACCCCTCATTACTGCAAAGATGTCAGAGGATATGTAACTGCCAAGGAGGCCTAGGAGCCTGATTCAGAGTGACAAAGGACTCCAAGAACTTTGGAGGACTCATTATTCACCCAGAAGCAAGGCTGCCAATCAACTGTCAAGTGACAGCCAGACAGAGCTGCCCTAGAGACTGACAGGAGGACTTATCCAGTTGGGAGACTGTCCATTGCTTTTCTTTACTGGTATTTTCCAGTACGTAGTCACGTCCAGAGGCAGTGGAAAGAAGTAGACCTCTCATCTGCTAGAGGGAGAAGGCAGCTGCATAGAGACTTTGGAAAGAAAAGTGCACTTGTAGTCACCAGTGAGGAGACTGCGGTTTGCAGCACTGAAGGAGAAAGAATTTGCAACTGAAAGCATTTGCCTGTAGAAAGCCACCCTGCAAATGATCTGTAGCATGTACAGAGATTTCTCCAGAATCAGACCAGAGGATTCTGAGAAGAGACACAACCAGGAGGGCCTAAGGCCACCATGCTAAGTGACACAGCGAGGTGAGTTGCAGAGGTCTGTTATCTTCAAGACACCCTGAAAGACTGGTGAGCAAGAGCCCAGCTGAACCTGCATGAGGTGCACGGAGAGTGACTGGCAGAGGAGAGTTGAGGGAGCTGTCGGAGATGACACTGGATCATGGAATGGAGCAAGTACATCCAGCCAGGACTGCAGCTGGAAATGGAGGCCTGACAGCCTCAGGGCAACCATGAGTAACCAACCAGCACCATCTGTACATAATTCTACAAGGTCCCAAATAATGTTAAGTTAGATGGACTAGGCCATCTGGCTGGAATTACAAATACTGATTTTAGGGATTTCCTACTTTGTTTATTTTAAGTTTACCAACACTGGCCAACCACATGCAATTGCAATGGGCCTACACCAATTTACGGGTAGCCCCCTAGGACTAGGGGTATGAACTGGTACAAGTGGAGATTGGGGTACTGGTTAAACAGTACAGTTGTCCAGGGGAAAATGTATTGTTTGGGGTCTGGCCTGCATTATTATTTTAGGCTGTGCCAAGACGGGCAACACGAGAGCAGCCAATTAAGCCAGCACTAATAGCATCTTATTTAACTTTTTCCTTCCCTACGACCTTGATTCTAATTCCCCAATATACACCTTGTCTTTGCCACAGTCCTTGTTTTGTGTGCATATGATTAGCAGCGTGCTAAGCTTTATAATTTGGCAACTGTTTTTGCATAGCGCTGGAACAAGGAGGCCTGCTCCACTGGGGATCACAGCAGGTTGGAACTGTTTCCCAGGGGGCAGTACTAGCTTTATGTGCAGCCCACTTTATCTTTCCCTGGGTGGAGGCACTGCACAATCTGCATCTAAACTTTAACTCGCACCTTTGGGTTATGAATCCACACAGGAGTTATTGACCCCGGCCCTGAACCTTATTTGAAACCCTAAGGCAGGGGTAGGGTATTGTTTTTATTTCCATATACATTTTATCCTCCTAACATCCAGGGGCAGCTCATCAGCCAGTCCCCGGCCCCATATCGGTTACCATGCCTTCCCTCACCACCTACCTTGGTCTAGAAGTTTCCCCACAAGCTTACCCTTGTGGCAGGGACAAGGGGAGGGCCATCCCCAACCAACAAATCCAAGGTGGAGCAAGTTCAGCAGTCGGCGGCAGTGCGCATGTGGCCATGCTGGGCTTCATTAAGCCCTCCAATGCTGCTTTTCCTCATTTTCTCCACCAGACTGCGAGCAGCATGCCCGTATGTGGAGGTGCATCCAACTAATGTATTTCTGCAGTGCCATCCCATACGTACCTCCTAGCACTGTTCTACGCTGTCCCAGTGACACTTCCTAGTAAACAAAATAAAATAAATAAATGGTCTAACAGTTTCTACAAGTTTGCCGTAGAATACACATGTTTAGTGCCCCATTGTTATCTGTCCAAAGACTGGGCCTCCTCGCTCTGCCAGATGACAGCTCTTCGTTCATTGCTTCAGTGGCACTCTATCCATTCCTGACAACCCCAGGCCCCTTAAGAAGGTGGTATGTGTATATCATCAACGCTCTGTAAGTCAACAACCTCCTCATAATCCCGTCAATCAAGAGAGAGATTGGTAGAAAGTCTTCCTACACTCTGTGCCAGCTATCTGGGCTATACTACCCAATCATAGCAAAGAACTATCAAACCTATCACAATTCAAGACAGTGCTATTCCACCACCAGAACAAACCCTGCAGCTGCTTTGGGCAGCCCTTCTGATCCCTCTACTTCTTCCTCTTCATCTCTTGATCAGTACAAGCACCTTCACATATGCTGCATCATTACCATCCCATCTCATCCCCTGCTCCCCCACCCTCATTCTGCAGGAGCACAGTACTCTCTGTGTAACCATGTTGACACCTATCTTGCTGTTATCTCTGTTCCACTGATGTTGCTGTGACCAAACTTTCATGAGTCCAAACATACTATTTTTAAGGCACTTCACTCTTAAATTACTAATCTCCTTATTGGTCTGTCGGCACAGTGGTAGGGCTACCGCTTGTGGCAACCCAAGTTGAGGAACAAGCCTTCACTGTCAGGGGCTGGCTGGGGGAGGTGGACTGGAGCATCCCAGAAAATGCTCTTCTCCTCATCTGTGGAAGTGGGGAGAGCTACTATCCTCAGGGAGATACTGTAAACACAGGTGGCAGTGCAGCAGACAGCACCAAGTGGGAGGTGGAAGACATTCGCCAGGGACCCACACAATGCATCCACATGCACCCTGGTCCCCTCACTCACCGACATCTTACAGGGGACATGGGGAAAGAAAAACAGCAAGCGTGCCCTGGTGCTGACTTTCTGGGGACCAGGCATATCCAGACTAGCCTTCACCACCTGATGCTGTGCACACTTAGGGATGTATCCTCCTCACCCTGTATCCTGCCTGGGGAGTAGGCTGAGGCTTTGTGGGGCTGGCAGGATGGGTTCCATGTGAAAATCGTGACTAAAAATCGCAATCGCCAAATCGGTGACTATTTAATAGCGAGAGTTATAATAGCTTGTTGTCTTATTAGCGCCGCACATGTTAGCGGCGCTGTAATAATAGCGACTGCTATGTTGTAGGAGGATATGGAGTATACAACCTGACAAGGTAGGCAGCTCCTGACCTAGCCTCCTACCTGCACCACACTTATGAGAGAGGTCTCCATTCTTACCCACAGATCTGAGGAAGACTCGTACTAGGAGTCAAAGCGCTGGGGTAATGATTGTTAGCTTCACAGGACAACTGCCTAGGATCCTGTGCTTTAATTTGTATCTGCACAAATAAATTGTATTTGCTTGCTTGCGCCAGTATCCGGTGGTTGTTATCTGCTTTTTGACTAAGTTGTTTGGGGCAGGCTGCCTCTTTTCAAATGAGCACCAACCCTGTTTTGTTCCTTGCTAGTGCATACACCCGTTTTGGAGCCATTACGCATAAAGCTGCATTTACTTTTTCTTACCTCCTCCCACATCACTCAAATAAGAGCTAATGCCCACATATATCCTACAGACATATGGGACTGAATACACATCATTAGTTATGCAGCCCATAGACATAAACCTAAGGAACTAGAAGCCCAAATGCTTGAGGCGGCAAGTACACCCTAAGTCCTTGCTGTGGTTCTTAGCGCAACTGCTGATATTGACAAACTGCTAGTGCAGACCTCATAGCAAGGAGTGGACTTTTGGCATCAAGCAGGTGCCATTTGCTGATTTTATGTGCTACCGTTACAGCTAAAGGTAAGGTGGCTTATGTGGCAGTTGCTGTAAGTTCGAGTCTCCTCTTGGTGTCCGATTCTCTCACAGTTTGTGCGGTCGCGATTGTTAACTTATCTTGCGATGGAAGGCAAAATCGCCATTTGTACACGTAGCTATTATTGGCCGGTCGCTGAA
Organism: Neoceratodus forsteri; assembly: GCA_016271365.2. Lineage (NCBI taxonomy): Eukaryota > Metazoa > Chordata > Ceratodontiformes > Ceratodontidae > Neoceratodus > Neoceratodus forsteri. The sequence continues at coordinate 77,228,889 of CM057459.1, forward strand.
ATCACAATCGCTATTTTGGAGTTGCTATTTTGCAGTCGTCGATAATGCGGTCACGATTATAACGGGATACCGGCAGGGATGCAGCTAGGTGAGGGCTGGAGGGAGGTGCCAGAGGGTTCCAGGAATGGCAGGCACCAGAGAGGACATGCATAAAATATAAATTGCAAAAAAAAAAGAATTCCCACAGTATCTCCTCTTTTATTTCAATTTTCTGAGGCACCTGTTATTGACCAAGCAATCATGCTTGTGGTCCTCCACTGCATGCATCCCTCCACTGAAATGGTGACCATGTACCACCACTCTCGCGTGCTACCTGTACGCCAGTTTGCTATTTACCTCCTTTATATTTAGATGTCCCCCATTTCACTCTCATCCATGTACCAAACCACCACACCTTTTGTAAGTGATTAAAGTACTTTGCAAAGCACCATGGTACAGTAAGGCTCAAAGGTGTGCAAATAACAGGGTCTGTCCTCCCCCCCCTAAATAGAGACAGTGACTGCATTGGCTGCCTTCCAGTCCTCTGACAGTATAGCCTAGAGATTAGAGCAATGAGCTATGAATGAGCTTGCTACATCCAGCAGACCGGGTTTGATTCCCACAACCTTCACTTGCACACTGTGTGACTCTGAGCAAGTCACTTAACCTCCTCAGTGCTCCCAGTTCTACCCTGAAAACAGACACTTGTGCCTAGTGGACTAACCCAGTTACCAAAGACTAAAATTGAATTAAAAATTACTCCTGTCTGTAAGGAGTCATGAAAGATATCTTCAAGAAGCTCAGTCAAGGGACGTGGCTTTGCTTCTGAAGGAACTGATGTACCTCACATCAGCGCCTGAGAGAGAGATTGCTAAAAAACAGCTTTAAATACTATGCCTTGGGCAAACCATTGCTAACAAAACAGTTAATATAGTAGCCTGAACGATCTTCATAATATGGGTAAGTCACAGAGAACTGCACTGCTAGGGACTTCTTTGAACCAAAGAAACAACAGAAGGACAGGAGGCCTACTCAGCAAGAGGCAGCATCATGCTCAAGCGAGCCATCCACTGGAGATGTAACTCTTCTTACAGTATATACCACCTTGGGCAGCTCATTAAAACAGTGCAGGACAAGGATCGCAAACTGGACAATCTTACTCCAAGAGTTACCCAATGGGAAATCAGACTAGATACAGTCAACAAAACAGTAGAGAGAGCAGAAACAACATCCTTGAAGTCGTATGATGTGACTGCCATGCTGGTGAAGAAGAATACCCAGCTCAGACAGCATCTGGAGACTTGAAAATCAAACCTGTGTGTGCAGTGTCAGGGTGGTGGGCCTTCCAGAGACTGCTGAAGGTGACAGTGACCTAGGGTTCACCCAAATACTCTACCTAACCTCCTGGAAACTTGCTTATACTGAGCGAACCTTCTTGTGGGAAAAGGCATACCAACTTACGCCTAGCATGCTATGGCAGACTCTACAGCTCCTTAGACCTTTATTGTTATCTGCACGGGAGAGGGATTGGGGCAGAGTGCTTGCAGTGGTACGGGGAAACAACACTCTACGTTACAGCGATGCCGAGGTCTCCTGGTTCCCTCCCTGACTTGTCCTACAATACATAGCTGTGATGTAAAGCATTTGATCAGTTCTGCAGCTTGTTGAAATCTTTACAAATTCAACATCAGCTCCTCTTACTAGCTTGTCTCCATCTCATCTGGAAGGACCATGTCCATCTTTTCAATGAGACTTGGAAGGCAGGGACATCTCTGCAATGAACTGAACAAGAATTGGGCCCACAAGATGAAGCTGATTCTGCCATGTTGGAGGAATCCCAACTCTTTTATCAGACTCCTGTGCAGGTGACATTTCATTGTGAGGATAGCTCATGGCTACAGTGTTAAAACCTTGCTTCAACCTGGGCATCACTGTTTAAATGTTTATAAAGTTTGTAGTTCTTACAGATGGCTACCGAGTATGTGGGTAGGTATGCTTTGGAAGGAGAGGGAACAATGGACAGTGGGAATTTAATTTTGTTTTGCCATTTTCTTTTTTATAAAGGTTATTCTACTCCTTGGCAGATTAGATGGTTGTGTCAGCCCTTCCTGTATTCACTGGCTGTCCCGATCCTCCTGGGACTGGGGGCTGTTGGTGCTTTAGGGAGGGCTTCATTAAGCCCAGCCTCCATAGTTTCCACCATGCTTTTCTCCCTGGGGCCCACGGACGGCAATGGATAAGATGTCTGAGCTCCACCTCCGTGGAGATAGCCCACCTCCGTGGAGATAGCCCCAGTATCCTGAATGCAGATCCCCTCCTTGCGCAGTGATGTGCATGAGCTCCATCCAGCCGCCTCTGGGTGGCAGGCAAGCAGCGTACCACACTAACCCCCTCCTCAAGAAAGGAGAGCTGTCTAGGGATGCTCAATCCTTCCTCTCCCACTGGCCCCGTGCAACCCCAGTCTGTTCCCAACCCTGGGTCACCAGTATGGCAGAAGGTAAGACGCCCAGTGCCTCAGCCCTCCACACCACCGGGACGGCTATTTATTTTGCTTTTGACAAGTTTTCTGCCTTTGCAATGTTTTTATAAATATGGATGTAACCCCCCTGCAAATGGGGGTCCTAAAAGTCTTCCAGGAGCTTGCCTGAATGCTCCAAGTTCGGTGTCTGAGCTGTTTAAATGTGGTTCCATGAGTGCCATTTGAGCCTCCACGACTGCTCTTTAAGAGCTGTCTGCTTGCAGACTTAATTAGTTTGTATGGGGGACTGTGTTTTAATGCTCAAATCCCACCTGAGCTGCTGCCAATTCGCCCGCTTTCTGCCTCACTACATGTGCAGAGGGAGCCTTGTTGAAAGATATAACTGTTTGCCAGAAATCATTTAGAGTGACTGAGAAAATGTAGTTAGTCTAACCTGTCTTTATTTTAGCACAAACTGTTTCAGTGTAGCTCTTTCATTTTGGTCCTGAATAGCTGACTTGGACCAATCAGGATGATAGGGAGACCCTAAAATGGAGCCTGAGGGACTAATGGGAACTTGACTCTCAATTTTGAGCCAGCCACAAGGGGATTGTATGGGCAGTGACTTGGGAAATGTAGTTTTAACCTTGGCACCTTTTCCCACCAACTGAGGGAGTCTTATTTGTGAGTGACAATTTTAACCAGCCAACAGAATGGTGTGGAGCTAAAGGAAATGCCCTGTTCTGTGACTGGAAAGATTCGATCAGTTGTGACCATGAAGAGAGAAGGAGCTGTGTGCTTCTGCAGTGTATAGTTTCAAGCACAGGAAGCACGGTGAGGGCCTGAGTTTTGGTCTGCAGCCTTTGTGAGTGCCAGTTTGGACTGAATCCGAGTTGTAGGAGAAAGAAGCACTAGAAGTGTGAAACCAGGCTCACCCTGTAGAAGACTGGAGAAATTGCTGAATCGCGCCCGGTCTGTCAGGAACTGAAGCTGCTGTGTGCTCCCGGTATCTTGCAGTAATTGCTATCGGGATCAAGGAGCAGCCTGCCTGGTATAGTCATTTCTTCCTTTACACATGAATGTGCAGTGCTTGTGGGAATCGCTATTTCAGTCCACTGTGCTGTGTGTTGTGTGTTAGCTGGAAGCAAACCCCAGCTTGTCTCGAACTAAACTGCTTGCTATTAACTGCAGTGGGTCCAGTCACAAGGACCTTGTCTCCATGCCCTGCTGTTTCTAACAATCCAGAAGAACATCCACCATCCGGTTCTCAGCTTGGGTATTGTGAGTACAAATCAGGGTATTCCCCTGCAGCCTGTTTTCAATCACAAGTGTGTCATCTAATTCTTGTTGTTTCTTTGCTTTCATGGACTGAGCCATCAGGTTCGGATTACAACTGGGTGTTGTGCATATATTTTCTTCTACAGGGCCCTATTCATCTGCACCTGCCAGCCAACCCGGGCAACAGACCTGGCTAGCCCCCCAACCTGAGTACCCAGATGTGACTTTTCAGACCCTGTATGTGTGCACAGTACTGTGATTTAATGCCACTAATTAACCTGATTTCTCCATGTTACTGTTCCCAAATAAATCAGATTTGTTGTTGTTAAACTTTAAACTGTCTGACGTGTCAGTACCTTCATGCCAAGCACTGTATTGGTTTGTGTATACTGCTTAACCTTACTTTTCAAGGGTCCTCAGAGACGAACTCCATGAATCAGTCTCAGGGTAAGTGGCACTCTTATGAATGAACAGTGTACATGTGGGGTATTGGTACTGTAACTCCTGTGCATCAATGGCCATTAGAGGGATTAGAAGAGGGTCTCAGTGCCCCAGAGGGCTTTGACCAAACTAGACCAACCATTACAAACCCTGACCTCTGGGTGGAGGCACCGCCATGGAACCTAGGCCCTCAACCTGTCAGTAGTCAAGCAGGCAGGGAGGCAGGGTAATAGCCCTTGGGATAGCGCCACCTGGGGGTTACATGGATCATGAGTTACCCTAGTGAAGCATGGACTTAATCCTAAAATGGCATTTTTCCCGCCATTACTGCCTTTCCTCAACCCACACAGTGGACTTTATAGGCATGCTCATCTTGAACTAGCAGGGCAGAGAACATCTGAGCAGAACGCTACTACTGCCCTCGCAGCAGATATGAACTAAATAAGAACATATTTCACTTGTGTTTCCTATGCCAACTGTATATCCTTGCAAAATACTGAATTGTTACACAGTTCCGCCTTTGGGTGTATTATGCAGTACCTGAGTTCTTAACTATTAACGTTTACCTAGCTGTTTATTAACGTTTCAGGTTCTAGGATTGGTTAAAGTTAATAGAAGTGGTAATCTCTCTTGGGGATAATCTGTGTTATGCAACAGTTTATTTTTCTACAAGGGGACCTGTGGGCTTAAGCCCTCAGAATGATAAGGTATTGATACATAGATACATACATGTTGTCAGCAGATAAGTGCGCTAGGCCCATCCAGTCTGCCCTACTCTCTTTCTAATGCTTAAGGTACCCTAGATGCTACAAGCCCCCTCACCCTAGCTTGGTAATTCCCAGATGCCTATCCCATGCATTCTTGAATCCCTGAACTGTGGCCACCCCACCACTTACTGGGGAGACTGTTCCATCTCTCCACCACCCTCTGAGTGAAGTAGAATTTCCTCAAATTCCCTCTGAGTAATTCCCCTTTAGTCTCATGCTGTGCCCCTTGTTCTGCTATTTGCCTTCATGTGAAAGATGCTCCCTCTGGTACCCTGTTGATCCCCTTCAGATATTTAAAGGTCTCTTATCCTGTCCCCCTCTCTCTCCTTTCCTCCAGGCAGTGCATATTGAGAGCTCGGAGTCTCTCCTCATCGACTTATGCTGCATCCCCACACAATTTTATACGCCTCCTCTGTATTGTCTCCATCCTGTCTATGTCTTTTGGAGATGGGGCCTCAGAACCGAACACAGTACTCCAGATGAGGCATTACTGGGGAGTTGTACAATGGTACCACCACTTCCCTCCTTCTACTTGTTATACCCTCCCCATGCACCCTAGCATTCTGCTAGCCTTTCTGACTGCTTTGTCGCACTGTTTAGCCACTTTGAGGTTGTCTTCTATGACTATATCTAGATCCCTTTCCTTTGTGGTGGCCTCCAGTGTTACCCCATCTAGTTCATACTCGGCCCTAGGATTCCCTCTCCTAAATGCATAATCTTGCACTTTTTTGCACTGAAACCCAATTGCCATTCCTTGGACCAGTTTTCTAGCCTCTTCAGATCCTTCCTAATTTTTCGATACCTTCCTGTGTATCTACCTGTTACACAGCTTTGTATCATCAATGAACAGGCTAACCCTCCCTTCTAGATCTCCTGCAATATCATTTATGAAGACATTGAAGAGCACTGGTCCCAGCACTGATCCCTGGGATACGCCACTGGTTACCCATCCCTCCTGTGAGCTAACCCCATTTACCACCACTCTTTGTGTTCTGTTACTCTACCAGTTTCTAACCCACATGACCACTTCTGTCCCCACCCCCAGATTTGCCAGCTTGTGGACTAGTCTCCTGTGTGGGACTGTGTCAAGACCTTCCTGAAGTCCAGATAGGCCACATCTACCGCTTCTGCCCTGGTCTATTTCCTTCATCACCCACTCAAGAAATCAATCAGTTGGTCTGGCATGACCTCCCGCCGTGAATCCATGTTGTCTTGGGTCCAGCAGCCCCTTATCTCTCGGCGGTCAAAAGCCTTTCCTTAAGTAGGGTTTCCATCATTTTACCTATCAACGCCAAACTGACTCAAGGTAGTTTTCTGCCACCTCCTTGCTACCACTTTTGTGCGGGGTACCACTTGTGTCTTCCTCCACCCTTCAGAACCACGCCTGTTTCCAGTGATCCACTGAACAGTTTAGCCAGAATTGGAGTCAAATCTTATAGACTTTCCCTGCAAATTCTTAGAAGTATGTCTAATTAGCTAATATACTGTTAGGTGAATGTTGAAGGTACTTGCCCCTTGTGCACTTCATGGAAAGATGTCCTGCTACTCCTTTGTAGTTCATCATCTGGTAAGTACTGCAACAAGGTAAGCTTCCACGGATTGAGCAATTGCAAGTGATGTTTTGCTTGCAAAATGATAAAAAAATAAGCTCAGACAAAACCCATTTTAACTCTACTATTATCAAAACAACGGGTGACTGGACAAAGAACTCGTTCACCAAAAGCATACAGCTGTAAATCAACTTATTTATTAGTATTTCAAATAGAAGGTTGAGCCTACTGGGACCAAAGTTTCATCCATGAAGATTTATCAGGGAGTACAGAAAACTTCTTTTTTGTTTTAACCTGTTTTTTTCTTTTGTTCTTTCACAGCATGAGGCAAACAGTGAGTGTTATATCTTCAACACCTCCTTCTTTGGTACCCATGAGGATGTGGCAACCTGGGGCTACCGGAAATAAGCTAAGCTAGCCACCTCAGCTAGGCTGAAATTTGATGACTGCATTTCCATATATGTTAGCACAGATGGATTATGATACAAAATTAGAAATATACAGCCGCAGTATAGCACAGAGGTTTAGGGCTCTGAGCTGCAAATCTGGAGACCTGGGTTTGAATCCCACAGCCCCCACTTGCATACTGTGTGACCCTGAGCAAGTCACTTAACTTCCTTGTGCTCCCAGGTCGCACCTGGAAACAAGCTTAGACAGTGTGCCTCTCCTGGTTAATCAATTTCCCTTTCCCCTTAGAGGTGCAGTACCAATTGGTGTGTTCTTTGTTATTTTAAATGCACTTCACTTTTTTTTCCTGGCACCGTCACCTTAACTTAGGCAGGTAAATCGTCACCTGACTATGCATCTGTGACTCTTGACAAAGCTATTATGCTAAAACCAGTCAAGACAGTACACTCTCTTGGCTATTTCTGTGGTACCCTGCTACATTTGTATTTTTGCACTTTTCAGCACTTGAATAAATAAACTGTTTGATACATCTGTTGCTGGTGCCACCCCTTTCTTCTTGCTGTTTTTTTCTAAAGCTCCAGTTGATATAAACTGCTTTTGAATAGTTAATCCTATTTTCTTAACAAATTAAGTAATGTCCTGTGAAGTCTAAAAGTTTTAATTTTTCTTCCCTTAATGAAAAGTGGTTTGAAGCAGCATTTGAAACACCAGTCTCTGCTGCCTGATGCAAGCATCTGACAGCAGAAGGAGAGTGATTTCAAACACTGCTTCAAAGCGTTTTCAATTATGTTAAATGCTGACACGTAGTAGTACTACAGTGCCCCTGCCATCTCCCTGTCTCTCTCTCTCCTTGACAATCAACAGCCACATCTTGTCCTTGACTCTTTTATTTTTTCCCCAGTGTATTTCAAAATGGCTTATTATATTCCCCATTATCTGTTGTGTAATCCTGTCTTCTAGTCCTGCTATAGCCATTACAATTATAATCCTGCTTTCCCACTTTACAGAGCTACACTAATTCCCGCCTTGCCTCTGGAATTCTTCCATTTGTTATGCGCTCTCTTGTCTCTCTCAGCTTCCCATACAAGTCCTTGCACAATGGGGGGCTCCACCTAGTCCTCGAGCCAGGAATACCCTCAGGGATGCAACTAGTCACTGCTTCTATTATAGTCCACTTCAGGGCCTCCTACATGGCGTCAGCAGTCCAGCTCAATGTTGTATTCACCAGTAACAAATTCAGGCAGCTTACTGAAATCGGTTCTTCTTAATCTTAGCACTCTGGCCTTATTACTACTGGAGTTCCCCATCACTTAGAACACAGTGCTATTATAGTTGCTGTTACCCATTGGCTCCCCAACCCGACTGTACTGATAATGTTACCTCAGTAGCAGATTGAGAATCGCATCTCCTTTTGTCCCAAGGACACTGTCCTTCACGAATGACAAGAAATTCCCTCTGCTTTCTTATGGCCTCTTTCCACCTCCCAGTCAATGTCAAGCAGGTTAAAATCACCCATCAGAGCGACGGCCCCAGACTGGCTGTCCTCTTGATTTCATTTATTTATTTGTTTGTTTCGGATTACAATACCTTTGAGCCTGAGGCTCTTTTACAGAGGTTCCACGTCAAAAGAAAAATACAATAAATATAACATTATACAATATAATACAACAATTAGCACCAGAGTGTTACAATAACAAGGGTACAATGTTCTGACAGACACTAAAGGGTAGACAATAAAATACATTTTGGAATAAGTATAAAATAGGTGAGCATAGAGAAGCCAACAATGGCCTTGTTGTTGGAGATCGAGGGGAAAAGGGAATTGGGAGGGAATGTCAGGGAGGAACAGGAAAAAGGATAGGAGGTGGGGGCATGGGAGAGGACTAGTCTAAGGAGGCTTGGACAGTGGAGGGAGAAATGAGAGGCGAAATGAGCCGAGGGAGGGATGGCGATGGTGGACGGATACAGGTCTATGTTTACAAGGGGTGGGATGGTGGACAGGATACAGGTCTATGTTAACAAGTGGTAGGAAGCTAGGCAGTGGGGCTGCAGTAGCACAGAGGAGGATTAGGGGTACAGAAATACAGGGTGGCCTTAGGAAATAGAGGCAACAGGTGAGATGTCCACATGACTGGACAATCACATCTGCTAAGTGCAGTAAGGTGTAGGCGGAGTTTATATTTGAAAGTGCCCAATTTGGATACTGACAGGATAGTGGCTGGTAGGTCATTTAGCCAGGAGGGCACCTGGTAAGTAAAAGAGTGCTGTGCCTGCATAGTGCAGCAGAAAGGTATGAGAAGCACTTGTCTTGACATACCTCGGGTTGTATGGGGTTGATTGTTTAAGAAGATCTTGTATTACTGGGTGGGTTGGTCAAAGACATGTTTTTTTCTGAAAAAGCAGGTCTGGTATTTTACTGATCCCATGAGGTTCAACCAATTTGTTTGTTCATATAGGTCGAGGTATGGGTGAGACGATGTGCAGCAGTGATTAATCTGCAAGCTTTATTAAGGGCTAGGTTGATCCTTTTGAGCGCAGTGTCCATTGCCGTACTGTATATAACTAGTCCGTAGTCAATAACGGAGACTATGGAGCTATTGACCACAAGTCGGAGGGCATCGAAGGTTAGGCAATGTCTGTGCCCGTATAGCAGTCCGATCATAGCATTTACTGCTTTACAACTTGATCTATATGGGTGGCGTGGGACAGCGAACTATCAAGGCGTGCCAAGGTATTTGAAATACAGGACTGGCTCAAGTGTGTCCCCCTGACTGTTCTCGATGGTAAGTCTGTGCCTCTTGTGTTTGTTGTGGGTGTTACTGAAAACATAGTTTTTGTTTTTGTAGTTCATAAGGAATTTGTGTTTTGAGAACCAGTCCTCAAGAGATGCAAAATCAAGTTGGAGTTGGGTCTCCAGGAGACATGGGTCCGTTGGCTGTAGAAAATAACTGCACATCCACACAGAGTAAGATGTTGGTGGAGCTTGCCTCAGGAGATTATTAAGGAACAGACTAAAGAGTAATGGACCTAGTATCGAGCCTTGAGGAACAGCAAAGCAAACTGGATGACTGTTGGAGAGAACAGCATTTATTTTGACTTGTTGGGATCTGCCCTCCAGATAGCTACTGAACCAGCCTACGGTTTCGGGAAAAGACTAGTGGCGGAGAGTGACTTTAGCAGAATGGTGTGGTTTACGGTCGAAAGCTTTAGTGAGGTCGATATAAATCACCCTCACTAAGTGGCCTCAATCAATTGCATTATGAATGTAGCTGGTAAATTCAAGCAGGGCAGTGGTGGTACTGTGTGCTTTACGAAACTGCACTGTTGTGGGCACTGGATCTTGTATTTCTCTAGATACTTGGTAACCTGGTCTGACACAATCCTTTCCAATGCCTTGAAAAGTGGGGAGAGTACTGAGATTGGCGGTGGTTTGTATGGAAGGCACGGTCACCATTTTGAAGAGGGGTGACTACAGCTGCCTTCCATTTCTCAGGAAACTGACCTTGGCAGAGGAGAGACTGAGGAGTTTAGTTTGGAGAGTTAGGACTTCTTCAACAGTGAGGTTTAAAATCTTCAGGGTTGCGGAGTCACTGCTAAATCTTGACTTCCCAAGCACCCGCTGCAAATATTTTCTGGCTTCTTGCTTAGAGACCATCCTAAAATAGAAGGGGAGTGGGCTTGATGTGTGCCTTCTTTATGCACCGTGGTAGGGCGCTAGCTCTTAAAGAAGAAATCAGATGGTAATACGCCACTTAGGTCTGAGAAGGCCAAGTTAAAGTGTCATGATCACCTTGGAGTCCTGGGTGATTTCCTATTTACAAAAAGCACAGATGGGGCTGACTTGCTGGTCGTGCCCATGAGGTCTCTCATATTTCCCAAAAGTTTCTGCCATCCCCCAGGAGTTAGAGAGCTGTTCTTGGAAGTGGTGGATCTTGGCAGAACGAACCTCCCTGGTACAGGCATTCCTGGTGTTTTTTTTACCGTTGCCAATCTGCCTGTTTTCCAGTTGCCCAGGCACAATGCCCCAGGTTGTCCCTGGTGGCCATAAGGTTAAGTGGGAGGTGTTATCCGGTGGTGTTTGCTCCCTTAATCTTTCGTGTCCTAAGGGGGGCATGGATATCACAAGCTGTGTTAAACTGAGAAATGAAGTACTCAAGGCTTGGTCCACAGTATGGGCTGCATTAATAGGGGACCAATCAGTTTGTCTAAGTTTACCAATTTACCAATTTCAAGTCTAGTTTTAATATATATAACATTCTCCTAAGTCCCCAACCCATCTTTGTACCATCTATAGATCCATTTTCAAGCCACAGGATTTTTGTTGGGGCTTCCATCTTTCCTTTTCCTTCCTTCTCAGTCCTGTCCATCTTCTTCTTGATTCACAGCCTACTAAGGGAGCAGGCATCCTAAACTTAGTACTTACTAATAGGGACACTACTGGGAAGGTCATGGTGTTGGATCCATTGGGAACCAGTGACCAGACAGTCTGGTTTGACATCAGACTTGAAGCGATGAGAAAACAGTCCCAAACTGTGGTTCTGGATTTTAGGAGGGCTGATTTTGAAAGGATGAGGGAGCTGCTGCAGGAGGAAACTAGAGATGGTAAGAACAGCAGAAGGGATAGAAGTGAAATGGGAGGTGATGCAAAATGGTTGGGCAGAGGTCACAAAGTTCTGTGTGAGGATGACATGGAAGAACAAAGGAATAAAGACAACCACTGTGGTTCAAAAGAGAGGTAGATGAGGTTGTGAGGCAAAGAAAAGACATTTAAAAATACAGAATTAGCTTAAGAGAAGGGACAGGCTGGAGTTTCATAGCAGCATAAAAGAGACCAGCAGGGCCGTGTGGAAGGCTAAGGGCTGATATGGAGTTGAAAACAGCAGAAGATATGAACACAGCAGAAAGGACCTTTGTTTAATACATACTGTACTGGAGAAGAGGAAGGCTAGGGAAGGATAGTCCAACTGAAACAGGGAGTGGAGGGAAGAGGAGGATGAAGGAAAGGCGGATAACTTGAACAGATATTGGAATTAAATTGGGAACACTTTGAAGACCATATGGACCTTCAATTATGTTTTCTGATCAAGTTTCTGCTATTTCTAAAATTTTATTTAGAGTGCAATAGTTCGTTAAACTTGTGTCACTGTTTTTGTGCTTATGGTGTAACATGTATTTATAGGTTTAACAGATATTTTTATGAATTGCTACAATGAATGCTATATTATAATCACGGTTGTTGGACTGTCACTTTAAAAAGATTTTGTATTTAACCAGCACAACAGCAGCTAGCAGACACACACTCCTCTGACATAGCCTCTGGGTGAAACCAGTTAGGGACACACTCTCAAGTTCTGCTGCTGCTGCTGCTTTTGGTGTGTTGTGAGTAATTTTGTGAGTTTTCAAAAACATTTTGTAAATAAAAGATTTATGCAGCTTATACTGGTGTCAGTTCCTTTTGTTTGCTGCAGGACAAAAGAGACCAGCAGGGCCGTGAGGAAGGCTAAGGGCTGACATGGAGTTGAAAACAGCAAGACGATATGAACACAGCAGAAAGGACCTTCATTTAATACATACTGTACAAGAGAAGAGGAAGGCTAGGGAAGGAATAGTCCAACTGAAGCAGGGAGAGTGGGAAGAGGAGGATGAAGGAAAGGTGGACATACTGAACAGATATTTCTGCTTTGTGATCCCAGTGGCAATGAGGTAGATAATGCCTGAATGTGCCATCAGAAAGGAGGGTGGGAAGGAGTAAACAGGGATCCCATTTCAGTGAAAAGGGTGCTAGAGGGCTTAAGCACACTGAAAGTGGAACATATATGGGCCCAAATGGGCTACATCCCTGTGTGCTTAGGAAATAGTGCATTTCCTGTCTGAGCTAGTGGTGGAGCTACTTAATAGCTCGCTAGAGACAGGGGTAGTACCCAAATACTGAAGGACAAGGTATGTAGTTCCCCTGCACAGGTAGGGAGCACGGATAAACTAGAGAACTACGGACCTGTCAGCTTAATGTCTATTGTGGGTCAACTGCTACGACCAAAATGGGGATGGGGATAGCAAGCTTCCTGGAGGCAAAGGGACTGCAGGACAAATGACAGCTCGAGTTCATAGGAGGTAGATCGTGTGAGACAAACCTGACTGATTTCTTCACTTGAGTGACAAATGCAGTTAGACAAGGGACAGGCAGTGGACATAATGTACCTTAACTTCAGCAAAGTCTTCTACTCCATTCCACATAGGCAGACAGTTACAAGATGCAGGACCTGGCTGTAGGAACAAAGTCAATAGACTGGTGGAAAATTGGTTAAGTGGCAGAACCCGGGGCAGTAATTAATGGGGAGTTCTCAGAGGTCAGGAGTTTACTAGTGGACAGCCAAGGGGATCGATCTTGGGACCAGTCCTCTTCAACATCTTTACTGCATCTGTGACACTGGGGTTTGGATACAGGACCAAGATATACCTCTTCCCAGATAATACTAAGATCTGTGGCTGGGTGGATAGTCGGGATGGTTTTAAAGGAAAGCTGTGGTTTGCCGCTCCTGCCCTGCAAACTTACCCTCGGTTTAGGCATGGTCGAAAAGCTGACTTTTTCTGCAGCGGGAAAGTGATTTAATTTAGTTTTAGAAGTCTGCTTCCGAAAGTGCTGTGGGCGCTTAGAAGGCTCTATTTACTGTAAAGTGCGACGCTGCACCATGTGTTTCAATGCAAGTGCATGGTACAGCCCGCACCTTTACAGTAAAAAGGAGCCTCCTCATGTCCTCAGTACTTCCAGGTAGTGCACTTTTAAAAACTAAATTAAACCACTTCCCGCAGCAGAAAAAAGCCACTTTTTTCGACTAAGCCTAAAACGGAGGGGAAAGGTTTGCAGGGAAGGGAGCCCTGCAAACCTCAGCTTTCCTTAATAACTATGAAAGTAGATCTGAGCAGATTAGGGAGCAGCGGTAAACTATGGCAGGTAAAACTGAATGCCAAAAGGCAAGATGATGCACAGAGGGGTAAAAATCCAAAACAGTATACAGAATGGGGAAGTAGTAGTGGAAAACCCTGTGTCCCCATAACCGTATCATGTGTGCCTGCACTTACTCCTTCTGGGCTCAGGTAGTTTATTCACTCTGTATAAGCTTCCCAGACCCAGAATGTCCTCTAATTTGCAACCTCGCCCCTGCACTGAACCCTTAATCACACATCTGCCTGCCTAATCTGCTGCAGCACCAGTTTTCCACACTATTAGTTCTTGCACAAAAACTTTTTGCGATCCCTCTCCAAGGCTCCTGTTATGCTCCACTTGATCTACCCAAAGGACTCTGGTCTGATTTTGCCTATGTGACTGATACTGTATCTGCCAACATGTACCAAAATGGTTGGTTCCTCTCCCCACCGACACAAGCCTTTCCTCTCCTACTGTGATGTCTGGAACCCACACACCCCATAGGTAAGTATTAGAGTAGTCTAAACAACTTCGGATGCAGGATGGGACAAATCAGGTAGCCAAGTGGCCACTAAAAACTGGCACGGCTACCAGATGCTGAAAGTTACTGACCAACTGGCTACCTACCCATGGAGTGACTTTTGAGCCCTTAAAATGATGGCCACAAGAAATGCTGATTTGGCTACAGATTTTGAAAGCTTGTCAGGCCAAACTGACCACCAGCTCACAAACTGATTTGTCCCACCCTGCTCTGATATGCCTGGAATTCACTCCTATTTTTTTTAGAATGTCTTTTAAACCATAAACAAATCACTGCACTATATCCAGTTTGGATTAATTGTATTTGTTGAGTAGTTTACCGGACAATTACTCCATTGACAGTCTCAGTTTTAGTGTCAGCTACAGGCAAGAGGCTGAACGTACTGATTAAGAAATAACTGAAAGCATGCCACGTGTTTTACATACAGTTCTCCCACTTTTATCCGCCAATCTTGGAGCACTCTAAAATCTGGCAGACAAAAGAGGGTGGCGGATAACAGAGGATAGGGATTTTCCCAGCAATAATCACTATAAAGCCTCCATACACCCCCACAGTATATGCTCATCAGCGTTTTTTTGATTTAAAATGAGAGGGCACATGCAAGAGCAAGAGAGAGAGACAGACAGACAGGGGGTTAAAAGGGCTGGAGAACTCAGGCAAAGAAGAAAGTGGCTGAGGAGTTCATGATTTAATATACACTGCCGCTCCCATTATCCTGGCTTTCTGCCTCAGTCTGTCCGTTATCTCCTTGGATCACTTCCTTGGCACAACACAGCCACTCTATCCATGACAGCAGCCAGGACAGTAAAAGAAAAGGCAGCTGTGGCAGAAGAAACAAGCATTTGTCACTGCCGAATGTTTGCTTACTGGCATTGGCAGTGGTAGTGTAGAAGTTACAGAGCTGCGTAATAGGAATGGCAGTGAAGTATTGAACTGAAGCCAACCCCACCACCACCCTGCAGAGGTGACAGGCATTGAGGTGAGCATTTGGGTCGTCAGGCATAACGGACATGCCATTTCACCACACCCCACTCTGCAGAGACTGACAAGTGTCACGTGTTCTTTGGGGTCTTTGGCCCTTATCGCACCCCATTTCATTAGGAAATACGGTGAGATGGGTGCATATAGAGAATGGGGTGAAGTTTGGGGTCAAGAGTCCAAGGCATACCTTGATGCCTCTCAGTGACTGCAGGGTGTGGAATGGTATGAGCATCACAGGCAAGAATCCCAAGTCACACCCCTGATTCCTGTCATTCTCTATAGGGTTGGGCGATTTGAGTTGAAAAGCCTAATACCTCAGGCATTGCGTTGGTATTTTAACTCCAAATTTTCAACATGTTTGTTTTGTGACCCCACCTCATGAACAGGGAGAATATCAGTTTGGTAGAAGCTGCTTATGCACAGTGACTACGAGTTTAGCACCACAGGTGTAAAAATATTCGAACAGGCTGTAAAAATGACAGCTGTACTCTTTCATGGGGAGGTGTAAAATGGCTATGTTGCAAATGTGTAGCAAAATATTTTAAAAATGGTGAAGTCACGAGCACATAGAAACTGTACCATACTGCTATATAAGTAGGTTGGGGATATTTTTATAGCAGATTGTCAACTCAGGCATTTTGGTGCCTCCGATCATGAACAGTGTCACTGAGATTTTCTTTATCTGTGCGAACAATGATTTCCCACAGCGACCATGCATCTCTGCACTGAAAGTGTGAAAACACATTTCGCCATGTTGTGAAAAATGGCAGCTGTACTGTTCATAAGGAAGTGTTGAAAAATGCCACTAGTGAAAATCTGGACTGGAAGTATTACCAAGTCATGAACTAACGAGGATGCGTGGAAACTGCACAATGCTCACTCGTAACACAGTCATTTTATGGACTTTGTCACCAAATTTTCAACATAGCCATTTTAAGACCTCTGCTCATGAACAGTGTAACTGTGATTTTCTTAATCTGTCCTAAACATTGCTTTCAGACACCAACAGCACCATTATGCGCTACATGTCTGCGATAACACATTTTGGGTGACATATGAAAAATTGCAGCTGTACTGTTCATAAGGAAGTTAATAAAATGGACATGTTGAAAATCTAGAGTGAAAATATTAAATTTGCAAACTTATGAGCATGCATAGGAACTGTGCAACATGCCTTCGTAAAAGTCATTTTTAGGCATTTTTCACCAAGTTTTCAACATAGCCATTTTAAGACCTCTGCTCATGAACAGTGCCACTGTGGTTTTACATGTGTCCCATACATTGAGCTTACACAATCGACATGCCCATTGTGCGCTACATGGATGGAAACACATTTTGGGCAGGTGATGAAAATGACAGCTGTACTGCTCATAAGGAGGTGTGGAAAAATGGCAATGTTGGAAATCTGGAGTGAAATATTGAAAATTCGCAAACCCACGAAAGGCATGGGAACTGTGCAACGACACGTAAAACAGTCATTTTAGGAATTTGTCACCAAATTTTCAACATTGCCATTTTAAGATCTCTGCTCATGAACAGTGACACTGTGATTTTCTTAATGTGTCCCATACACTGAGTTCGCATGATCTGCGCCATTGTGCGCTATCATGGGCGGAAACACGCTTTGGGTGAGATGTGAAAATGACAGCTGTACTGCTCATAAGAAGGTGTGGAAAATGGCAATGTTGAAAATCTGGAGTGGAAATATTGAAAATTCGCAAACCTACGAAAGTGCAGGAACTGTGCAACGACACCGTGAAACAGTCATTTTAGGAATTCTGTCACCAATTTTCAACATTGCCATTTTAAGATCTCTGCTCATGAACAGTGACACTGTGATTTTCTTAATGTGTCCCATACACTGAGTTCGCATGACTGCGCCATTGTGCGCTACATGGGCGGAAACACGCTTTGGGTGAGATGTGAAAATGACAGCTGGTACTGCTCATAAGAAGGTGTGGAAAATGGGCAATGTTGAAAATCTGGAGTGGAAATATTGAAATTGCAAAACCCATGAGTAAGGTAGAACCGTGCTAACGACGCCGTAGAAACAAATACTTTTAGGAATTCTTCACCAAATTTTCAACATAGCCATTTCAAGACCTCTGCTCATGAACAGTGTCACTGTGATTTTCTTAATTTGTCCCGTACATTGATTTCTACGTCACGACCGCGCCATTCTGCTCCATAAGGCAGAAACACATTTTGGGTGAGATGTGAAAATGACAGCTGTACTACTCATAAGACGGTGTGATGAAATGGCAATGTTGAAAATCTGGAGAGAAATGTTGAAATTTCGCAAACTTACGGGCTCATCGTAGGAACCGCGCAACGAGCGCCGCTGTAAACAGTCATTTTTGAATTTTGCACCAAATTTTCAACATGGGTTTGGGCCCCTTCTCATGAATGATGTCATTGTCATGGCGGTATTCGGTCCGAGGGGTGATTTCGCAGTCACCGCGCAGTCACCGCGCAAATCACCTTCGAGCCCGAATAACGCCATGACAGTGACATCATTCATGAGAAGGTCCCAAAACCCATGTTGAAAATTTGGCAAAATTCCCAAAATGCCTGAGATATGCAATAAAGTTGAACCCTCCTATCTAGCCCATTATACAGCTTACCGCATTTCCTCAGTTCGCGGTCGGCTTTGAAGAGTGCAGACATGTTCCCGGTCCACCGAAGATCGTCGCGCGGAGTCCGGAGGTAAGTGGCGGGGGTGAGGGGGTGGGAGGCTAGTGGGTGGGTGCGGGTTGTGGGAGGGTTCGGAGGCAGCGCCGCCGGGACCGTTTTGTTTTACAAGTTAAACAAAAGGCGTCGTGGGACGCTTGCCGCTGGGGTGGGCTCAGCGTGGCACAAGGACTGGGGCGTTCAGCCGACGGGGATTGGGCACCCCTGGCCGCAAAAAATATAAAAACCTTGTGGACGCTTGCCACGCTGGGGGTGGGCTCCCAGCATGGCACAAGGACTTTGGGGGGCCTGCTCAGCCGACGGGGATTGGGCACCCCCATCGGCAAATTATTGATTGCCACGCTGGGGTGGGCTCCAGCGTGGCACCACTACTAAGGTGGGAGGAGACAATGCAGCTCAGCCGGCGGGAACTGGGCACCCCGTCGGCTGCTCACGCTGCGTGCGGGCGCGCACGCCTGCGGCAGGGGGGGGCTACTTGGCGTGAGCAGCTTCTTGTCGCTGCTCACTCAGCGTAGCTCCCTCTTTCAATCTGAGCCACTGCATTTTGGAGCGTCAAGACAGCTCCAAAATGCATTGCTTAGCCGCGCTGCCAGCACAGTGCCTGAATTGGAGGAGGAGGTGACACCTCCGAAATCTCCGATGATGGCATTATGTTTCTTGCACATGCGCAAGCAAACATAAAATGGCTCTCTCTTCATCTCCTTGGGTCTCTTCCTTGACCATTCGAGACATGACAGCAGCCAGGAGCCTGTATGTGAGCTGATCACTCAAAGTTTCACTCAGCCCATAAGCCCACCCGAAAGGGGCCTTTCCATGCGCTTAGAAGAGTGAGCCACCACTGACTCTTGCAAGTGCTTAACATTCCCCAGCAGCCAGCTAGTTGTAGCCAGATTTACACGACAGCCACCAGACACAGGACTCTGCAGAAAGACAGGGAACTGGAGCTCAGCCTGCATCAGAGCCGCTCATGAGAGGGAACTGTGAACTAAACTAAAACCAGCTTACAGCTCTTTTGCCTGAGTGTTAGCTGCAAGCCAAGCCATGCTCCTTTGCTCCATGGGGTGATATGGTGGTTCGGGTTTACAGAGAGCAGAAGCCATGGGGTTGAGGACAGCTGACAATGATTTGTGGGTAAGCAAGGGTGATGTGAGGGTGGTTCATATGTTAACAGGGCAGGAGGGTTTGAGGAGAGATGCTGACAGTTGTTCGAGGATAAGAGAGGTGGGTGATTGGAGAGTGGCTCGTGAGTTTACAGGGTGGAAGGGTTTGTGGAGAGATTACCGTCTGTTGTAGAATAATACGATAACCTTAAAACAATATCATTTTAGCATGCTAAATGACATCCACAATTTTAAAGGATGCCAACTGAAACTTGGGCCTAGAAAACTGGCTGATTTAACGGGAAATGGAACAGAGAAGTTATGAGAGAGTACGACCAAATCATTACTGTACCTAACTTCCTTTCAAACTTCAATCCTGTCAATGTTATCAGAAGATGGGCACAACATCAACAATTGTTAACTTGGTGTCTGAGTTATTGTTTTAAACAACTGAAAATAAATCCTTTCCAGTTCTATAACTGAGTCATGCATGGTTATCAGAAAGAGCAGAAATGCACTGTGAATGTCTGATAGCTTCAGCTGCTTAGCTGTGGAGGCAGTGTGCTGTAGTAGTTACAGCACCAGGTTGAGAACCAGAGATTGCAAGTTCAAACCCCACTAGAGCCATATACTCACAGTATAAAGTTGGGCATATCAGTTAACCTAGAGATATATATATATATATATATATATATATACACAAAATCACACATGCCCTCTAATGCAAAGCATCATGGATTGCATATGCAAATCACCACAGAATATTATGCTAGTTCAACTTTAAATAAAAATGCATGGTGCCGAAAGGCCTTCACATGGAAGGTGCCAACAGAAGCTATAGACATGTGTTTCATCCTACCAGGACTCATCAGTATGCCTCTTCTGTTTGACACCCTAGTGGAATAAACCAGCTACCCTAAGAAGGTCTATCTGGTTTACGTTGTGGTGAACCCAATTAAAACAAAAACAAGTTAAAGACAAAGAACCTCTGTGCACAAGCATTGAGGCGATGGTTACCCAAAGGACATTGGCCGGAAGTCAAGATTCAAAGAAATATAAAATCACATATGCCCCATAATGCAAAGCATCATGGACTACTATATGTAAATCACCACCGAATATTATGCTGGTTCAACTTTAAGGAAAAATGCATGGTGCCAAAAGACCTCTCACACAGTCTGCAAAGGGTGCTGACAGAAGACACAGACACGTGTTTTATCCTACCAGGACTCATCAGGATACCGCATCTGTTTGACACCCCAGTGGAATGAACCAGCTACCCTAAGATGGTCTATCTGGGTTATGTTGTAGTGAACCCAATTAAAACAAAAAACAAGTTAAAGACAAAGAACCTCTGAGCGCAAGCACTGAGGCATTGGTTACCCAAAGGACATTGGTCAGGAAGCCAAGATTCAAAGCAATACAAAATAACACATACCCCCATAATGCAAAGCATCATGGACTGCATATGCAAATCACTACAGAATATTATGCTGGTTCAACTTTAAGCAAAAATGCGTGGTGACGAAGGCCTCTCACAAGTCTGCAAAGGTGCCAACAGAAGACATAGATACGTGTTTCGGTCCTACCAGGACTCATCAGTATGCCTTGTCTGTTTGACACCCCACTGGAATGAACCAGCTACCCTAAGATGGTCTATCTGGGTTATGTTGTGGTGAACCCAATTAAAATAAAAACAAGTTAAAAGACAAAGAACCTCTGTGCGCAAGTAACACATTTGTGTTTTCATTATACAGACAGGCTGGGAGAAATATTTTCTAGTTTCTACAAACATCAGATGGTACCACAGCTATGCTGCTCTTTGTCATTTTGCACTGCAATAATTTCTGTTACTGCCCAGTTAGGGCATCTCTATCGTGCATTAGGACATGCATATATGTGATAATTAGTTTTGGGTCAGTTTGACCCAGGCCCTAAGGGGTTAATGTTTTTGTAGCCCACCGATGACTGCTGGCAGCATGGGAGTACCTTGGGCAGGTAGGGTTTTAGGAGAGAGAGGAGAGCGAGAGAGAGGGAGAGAGAGATGGCACGTGGAGCAGGGCTGACTGCCCACTCAAGGTGTCAGCGACATTTTTTGTTTAGTTTTCCCGTTGGAGTGGTGGAGCCTCACCTGCCCGGGACATGGTGGCAGCCATATCAAGGGTTTCCCTGGTTGGGGAAATGAGAAGATCAGCTGCCCCATGGGAGAAGACAGCAGTGAGTGGCAGGAGGGCAGAAGTGAGGCCTGAGGTAGAGCGGAGGGACAGCAGCTGAATTGGGAATGTGCCACCCATGTCTCATGGGGAAAGTCACCCAGAGAGAGCAGACATTTCAGAGGTTACGTGAGAAGGGAACCAGGGCCCTGAAGTGAGAGGCTGCCCATTTTGAGTTCCAAAGCAAGTCAGTTTTTAAGGAAGGAGTAGTGGCCCTGAGGTGAGAGGTCATACTGCTCCAAGTTGCAAGATGAAGGTGCGGGTCATGCAGGACTATGATGAAAGGTAGCTCTGCAGGACTGTGGATGGCTGCCAGTGAATGAACTAAGCTGTTTAAGGTATCAGGGTCATCCGAATCACACCCTATGGGATGGGCTGTGTGTGAAGGACATTATGGACTCTTGCAAGTGTACCCTCTACAAATGGGGGTTCCCAAAAAGTCTTCCTTGAGCTTGCCTAAATGCCTACTGCCTGGTTGGGGTCCTGTGTTTTAGCAGTTTAAATGTATTGCCAGAGAGTGCCTGTATAGCTTCTGTGTACTGTCTCTTTTAAGAGCTGTCTGGATTGCAGTTATAAGTAATCTGAGAGGGAGCTCTGTTGAAAGAT
This sequence comes from Neoceratodus forsteri, assembly GCA_016271365.2. Lineage (NCBI taxonomy): Eukaryota > Metazoa > Chordata > Ceratodontiformes > Ceratodontidae > Neoceratodus > Neoceratodus forsteri. The sequence continues at coordinate 77,250,827 of CM057459.1, forward strand.
GTAACTATTTGCTGAAAATCATTTAGAGTGTTAATGATAATGTAGTTTGTCTAACCTGCCTTCTTTGCAGCAAGGACTGTCTTGTTTATCCCGATTTGGCCGGGACTATGAATTGGACCAATCAGTTCTGGTGGGACCTAAAATGGAGCCAGACTACAGGAGCTGTCTGAAGTCAAAATCTGTAGGAATTGTAGTTTGGGGCTTTTGGTGCATTTTGCAACTGAAAGGGAACTCTTGCTTTGACTGACAGCCAAATCACGCATCCGAACCTTTTGGATCTGAGGGAAATCCTCAAGCTGCCTGCTGTTTAAGGCAGATCTAAGTTGGGAGCTGAGGAAGCAAGAAGCTTGAGACAGTCTCTGTAGAAAGGCCTGAGTTTTGGCCTGCATGTCTGCCTGCTGCCCTGAGAGGAAAGAGAACTGTTTTCAAACTGAATCCGAGTGTGTGACTAAAGTAAGCTACTGAAGTGGGCCAGGCTCAACCTGAAGAAGACGGAAGATTTTGCTGAATGCGATAGGCCTGTCAGGAGTTCCAGCTACCCCTGAGCTCCCGTGTGCAGAGACTTTGCGATTGTGACCGAGGAACACTTTGCCTGGTACAACAGAATTCCCTTACAGGTAAATGTGCTGTGAGCTGCTGGTGGTATGTGAGTTCTGCTCCCCACTGTATAAACTATATTCTGCTTGCTGGAAGCTGTATCCAGCCCAAAATGGACTACATCCAATTTGTCTCCATGCGGTCTGGCCCTTGCCAGACTGGCCCAGCCAGACTACCCACTGCACAGAGAAGCCATCGACGAGACCTGTCTGGGGATCAGCCCCTGCTCCACGCTTGAACAGGAATGATGCCTTGGTGACTCGTGGGCCCGCTTCTCCTGGCATTCCAGATCAACCACCTGTAGTCTCGATTATCTCAGCCTGTGTCCAGTCTTGGGTATCGTGAGTAAATATCAGGGTAACTCCTGCAACAACAGCTTAATCTGAGTGTGTCATCTGACTGTCTTGTTGTTTCTTTTCCTTTATGAACTGAGCCTTCTGGCTCCGGATTACAAATAGTGTGTACTGTGCATGTTGTGTTTTCCATCACAGGTTCCCAACCAGCTGACGCGCGCCAACCCCAGGCAATGGTCCTGGCTAGCCCATCTCTTCTCCATCTGGGTACCAAGAGGTGTGACTGTGTGGAGGGACTCAAAGCGCATGCATAACTGCTTGATTGATATAACCTTTAAGCTAATTAACCTGATTTCGCCCTCCCTTGTTCAAGTCCCTGAGTAAAACAGATCTAAATTTTCTGCAGTAATCTGACTGTGGTTCCAGTTTGTGCTCAAAGCAGTGTACAGTTGCTATTTGCTGTGCATAACCTTGTTTTACAGGGGGTCCCCAGGGTCGAGCCAGAGGAACCAGCCCTGGTGGCAAGTGCAAACAGTGTGGGTACTTGTGTAGTGTACCAGGGGTATTGTGAAAGTGATTACTGTACAGTTTTCAGGCCACTAGAGGGAAAGAGGGGTTACAGTATCCTGGAGGGCTATGCCCAGGTTAGCTTGACCACTACCAACCCTGACCTCCAGGTGAAGGCACCTGTTTCAGAACTCAGGCCTCTTAACCTGCTACTAGCCAAGCAGGCAGGGGTAGTAGCCCTTGGGATAGCGCCACCTAGGGGTTACACAAGTATGTGACCTTACCGGTCCAGTGTGATGTGTTCACCACCCCCACCCCCTCCGATTTGTGATTTACTGCTCCATGGAGTTGCATCATGTTTTATTAAATGGGATCCCACTGTTTTACTGCAATTGGAGAGTTGCCTCAATTTTTTGAAAGACTATTGATGCTACTAACCAACAGTTTTCCCCTAACCCAGCACCAGGAGGCCAGGTGCACCCCATCTCTGGAGGACCTGAAAGCATAAACTATCTGTGCAGTGTCTACTGTGGCCACCCCTTCCCACAGACAGTGACCATCAGCATACCCCTAGACACCAGGGAGGGATGTGCTACATGTGGAGCTCATCCAGAATAGTGTTTTGGGGTGCTTGTGGCATACCTGGACCCTAACTTGGGTGCTGGGCAAAGTTCTTTGATGGTTTGGAAGTTTTATCTTGAGCTGCTGCAGCAACTAACATGGCACTGTGAACTGAGAAAATGTGCACTTTCCATGGAATGTGGGCACCTGGGGTCTGTTGGGGCAGGGGTCCCATCCTGAAACATGTGCCAGTTATCCAAATGTGCCAGGGTGAGCCTTGCAGATTGGACTCGCTAACTGTAGTGGGGCAAAGTTCACAATTTCCTGCTGCCTTGTGCTTGTGTTATGGACAGTGGACCACTGTGTAAGGAGGTGACTGCAGTGGTTGGGCTCCTATTATTTCTTATTTGCCTTTTGGACTGTGTGGTACAACATGGCACAAGCACCTGCAGCTTCCGACTGCACTGTACCTTGAAGATGTTCAAATGGATGTGGAGCTGGTAGGAAAGTCAACTGTACCCACCGTGTGTGCCATGTGTGTCATGTGCCATTCTAAGGGCTCTGGAGTGGAACTGCTCCCAGTGTGTGTTGTATGCTGAGGTGCCAGCTTGTCCAGTTTTGGATCCAGTCCATCATCTCCATGACACCCGAGACACCTGTTTGGGAGGATGGGAGGACCTTGCTATTCATATGGACCCCACTGAAAACCCAGAGTCCCCTGAGTCAGGAGGCAAGCAGAAGACTACCCCAGGAGAGCCTTGGGACCAGTAGAGTAGCAGGCCATGGTCAAGTCCTGGCTGTTTATCCCTGGAACTGGAGCCACAGCCTCGTCATTAACTCCAGCAGATTTTCAATCAGCTGGATCCAAAGATGAGGGGTCCTAGGTCCAGTTTTCCAGCCCGAGGCCTAGGCTCACAGGTGAGTCTACTGAACCTTTACCTTCTGGACAACCAACTAATTCATGCTCCCAGCACAGTTCTCTGATAGAACAGATGGAGAGTATCCTCACTGGTGACCCAGACACTAACGGAGTTGAGGGTCAAATGGAGGGAGATGGAGCTGATGACTGGGAAACAGAGTCAGAGAAGTATCCAGCATCTCCCTATGCAACAGTGGTGATGTTGCCCTCTGGACCACTTGGATAGTGGTTCCCCGTCCTTAGTCTAGGGGTCACCAAGGCTTGGCTGAAGAGTACTAGCGGCAAGTGTGGGAGTATCGCAATGGAATGTGCTTCCCAGAGGGACAGGTCCCAAGAATGTCCATTTGAAGATTGCCAGAGTTGTCACAGGCAGAGACATGTGTGGCGGCATGTCTGGCAGGAGTATTCACAATATGACTATTCCTACCTGCCTGAGCATGCATGGGACACCAATCGAGGAGAAGCGCCAGATTGGGTGTTTGTGGCATCTTGGGAAGAAGTACAGTAAATATAACTTGCATGCCAACAGCCCTGTGGTTTAACTGCAGGAAGCGCAACAGATTGCCAAAGCCATATGTGCCTGCAGTACGCTATTTAAGAACTATGTCCTGCTTCAGGACATTGATGGTGACACACCAGGTACTGTGAAGCAGCCAATTCATATGGTCGCCCTTGCACTATTCCCCACCCTCACTATTATTACAGCAGGTGGTGAGGATGTGTGATGCCCTGAGAAGTGGGATGGCACATCCCACCCCCGAGGGCATTTAATCATATGTGAGGCTAACCCTTTTGTGTCTTTTTGTTCTAATCTGAACTTTTGTTCTAACTTTTTATTTTTTCAACTTTCTTTATAAACCGATCTCCAGTCCCTTAGATCTCTCTCAGTGGGACACTCAGACTGACCATATCCCACCCTGCTTGAGATTCTCCTGACCAGTTCTCCATAGCCAGCACTCTCTCCCAGTTCTGTGGACTGCCCCGACCCCGGCTCTGATCCCGGGTGGGACCTCCTGTAATCTCCGGTGCTCTATCTAGAATCTAGAAGGCCACCAGGGAGTGGAGGAGAGTCGGACACCAGCCAGGTCAGACCTGATAGAGGCGTAGGGGTCATCCACTAGCCCCACCTTTGCCTGTCCGGTGCGGGGTATTTCCTCTGTTCTGGTCCTGGAGGCATGGATGTGCCATGGCGGTGCAGCACGCGGCTGGGCGTGCTCCGCACCGTCACTTGGGACGTCCACCGTACCTCCATACCCCTTACATGGCTCCCACAAGGACGATACCCTAGTCTCCACTGGAAGTCACAGAACAGTGGGAAGCCCAACCCACCAACCTCCAGGAGAGGAGAGAGTCCTCCGGTCACTGATCCTCTCCTGCCCTGCCGACCCCCCACGGACCTGAGCTCATTCCTGAACCGAGTTGCTGCGTGGCACAAGATGTTGTGTCTGGCACCTCAAACCCTAAACTCTGGCTCTATTCCCACACTGTGGAAGACAGCCCAAGTGGTTCCCTTCTAAAATCAGGGGACCCTATGGATCTTAATAATTACAGGCCCATTTCCATTCTACCAGTGCTATCCAAGATGCTGGAGAAATTAGTGAGTAATCAGTTAAGGGAGTATCTTGACAATGCTAACCTCCTAAACCCAGCTCAATCTGGATTCAGGGCCAAGCATAGCACTATCACTGCACTAGCCAAGGTCACAAATGACTGGCAATCTGAATTAGATAAAAGAATAATGTCTGTGCGGTATTCCTGGACCTGAGCAAAGCATTCGATACTGTGGACCACGAGCTACTACTTTCATCCCTGTACTCCATTGGCCTAGATCCATCCTCCCTTAAGTGGTCTAGATGCTATCGCACCGTAGGTCACAGCAGATAAAAGTTGAAGGTGACCTATCCCCATTAAAACCACTGTCAAGAGGAGTCCCCAAGGTTCTATTCTGGGTCCTATTCTTTTGCCATTTATATAAATAACATTGATTCAACCCTTACCAATTCCTCTGTACACCTCTTTGCTGATGACGCTTGTTTTGTATGTCAGCAACCCTTCGCCTGCAGCTGCTCGTGGAAATCCTACAAACAGAATTCTCCTTGCTACAATATCAGCTACTCAAGAAAAAGCTTCTGTTAAATGCAAAGAAAACTAAAGCAATGATGTTCACAAATCAAAGCTCCACCTAGCACATCCCTCCAATCATTCTCCCCAGCTATGCACTATACTTGGAGAAAATCTGAGTATGTAGAAAACTTCAAATACCTAGGTGTGTGGATTGACAACAGACTGACTTCACTCATCATTTAGAAAACTGTTAAAAGCTTCGCTAAAGGCTTGGCCTTCTCTATAGAATAAAACCCTTCCTAAACAGAGACTCAAAGATGAGGTTAGTCAGGCCATTTTCTATCAGTTGTTGACTATGCAGACTTCCTTTATAGTCACTGCCCCATCTCCTACCATCACAAGTTGGATACCTATATCATAGAGCAATAAGGTTCATTACAGATCTGCCATCTAATACTCATCATCTCTCTTTATGCTGCAGTTGGGTGGGTTTCCTTCACCTCAGAAGGAACAGAAATGCAGCACTATGGATTTACAGAGCGTTGTCAAAAACTTCCAACTATATCCTGGACTGCTTCACCCAGACCTCTCCTAGCTCCTATGCCCTAAGAAGCAACAACATCATCCTGCTCAAATTGCCCAAATTCAACACCAGGCTAGGGAGGCATCAGCTATTCTCTAGTTATAGCATGGAACACCCTACAAAATCCCTAAAACTGTCCAATATCATTCCATTTGCATCCTTTAAACAGCATTGTACAGTCTTCTTCAAAGAGAAATGCAATTGCTACCACTAGAGCTAGCATTGTCATCTCACAAATCTCCTTCCAAACCATATATGGCATATTCCTTCCAGACAGACACCCCATCTTATGGCACCCAGTAATACCTTCACATCCTAGTATTACATTATGTTGAGTGTGCATGCCCCCCACTGGGATATGTATATACTGTACATACTGTAAATATTAGCTTAACTTTCCTGTAACCGTTTTTATCATGTGAATTTACTGTACATCACTGTGTTTATAAACGTTATTTTCCTGTATGTATAACTGTCTTATATAAGTGTATGATGTATCTGTTGTGTATCAACTATTGAACCTTGACCTTATCAGGTCCATCTTGTAAATGAGCCTTGCTCAATGATATTCGCCTGAATAAAGATTTGATGATGAAACCATGCGCCACCAGACCAGCTTCTTTTGTTCTATCTTGACCTAAAGACTTTGCAGACTGTCTGATTCATTTGTATTTGTTACTGCCTTCTTACAAATTATCAGTCGATGTTCATACAAATCATGTTTATATGTTACTCGTTTTAGTCATTGTACTAGTGATGCAGTATGTTGCATATATAGAATTATTAGTACTACTGTGAAATTGCCCCATTGGGCCAGTATTGCCATGACAATTGCTACTATGCCAAGCAACAATCTGTGGGAGTAAGATTTGAGGATCCGAGCTACCTAGGGCAGTAAGTAGGCAGCATTTAGTTTAGTCTAGAATAGTGCTGGGTCTGGAACGCCACCCTGGTATACAGGCAATCCGTCCAAGGGAGTCAGGTGGGTGGGTGGCCAGGTTATAGAGCTTGGGCATGTGAGATAGCCGAGCTGAGTTTGAGAACCAAGTGTAGTTTGTCAGGTCCACCTCCGTGGTGAAGCAGTCTTAAACCCCGAATTTGGCAGAGGGGAGTCGCATTCTTTGTTCTGTCTGGGCCTAGTTAGGGTGACTGATGGTGCTCAGAGCTCGCTGAGGACATCAAGCTTTTAAGAGGGAGAGTTGTAACCCCCCGAGGTTAGGAGCATCTCTATAGTGCATTAGGACATGCATATATGCAATAATTGGTTTGGGGTCAGTTCAACCCAGGCTCTAAGGGCTTAATGTTTTGCTGCCACAGGGACTGCTGGCAGTGTGGGAGTACCTGGGGCAGGCCAGGTTTTTATGAGAGAGAGGAAAGAGAGAGAGAGAGAGAAAGGAGGAGAGGTGGCATGCAGGAGTAGGCCGCTTGTCCGCTCAAGATACCAATGAAATTTTTTGTTTCATTTTCCCCACTGGAGTGGTGGAGAATCCTCACCCTGCCTGGGATGTGGCAGCAGCTGCATCAAGGGTTTCCCTGTTTGGGAAACGAGAAGAACAGCTGTCCCGAAGAGAAGACATCAGTGACTGGCAGGAGGCAGCGCAGAAGTGATGCCTGAGGTAGAGTGGAGGGACAGTAGCTGAGATGGGAACATACCACCCACATCTCATGGGGACAGTCATGCAGAGGGAACTGCCATTTCAGAGGCAGTGTGAGTAGGGAACCAGGGCCCAAGTGAGAGATTGTTTAGTCAATACAATGGTGACTGGTGGTGGCCTCAGATAACAATGTTATAGCAGTAAGCATGTGTTATAAAGACGCCAGCAAGCTTCTGAAATTGCCCATGTTACTGTATATTGACATATGAAGTAGAGAATCCCTGGCCCTGGCCCTGACCAGCCTTACAAGGATGGCTAAGCCACATTCTCCCACAGCCCAGACAATGGAATCACCTGCAGTTCAAGAAGGACCCTACTTGTCTTGCATCACTATCCCTAAGCTGAAGCATTCATGTCTAGTGATGGCCCTGTAGCCAGAATAACCCAACTCTTCAAGCAGGAGCCTGCAACATACATAGAAACATAGACGTTGGACGGCAGATAAGGAACGCAAGACCCATCCAGTCTACCCATTTTTCTACCTTATGAATGTGCCATTGGCCTTTACTCTATCAATGGCCTATCTATTCATACTTATCTGTATTGCTCCCTTATGCCTATCCCATGCCTGTTTGAAGCCCTGCACTGTATTCATATCCACCACTTCATGAGGTAGGCCATTCCATGCATTCACCACCCTTTCTGTCAAAAAACTCACATTACCCCTAATCAGCCTCCCTCTAATCTCATGCTGTGTCCTCTTGTCCTGCTATTTTCTTATATTGAAACATGTTAGACTCTTTCACCTTGTTAATGCCCTTAAGATGTTTGAATGTTTCAATCATATCGCCTCTCTCCTCCAATGCTCTAGGATATACATATTGAGCTCAGTTAATCTGTCCTCATATGTTTTCTGATGCAGTCCCTGCACCATTTTGGTTGCCCTTCTCTGGACTGCCTCCATTTTGTTAATGTCCTTGTGCAGGTGTGGCTCCAGTACTGCACGCAGTACTCCAGATGGGGCCTAAATATCACTGTCTATCAGATGTGCACAATGGCACTGTAAGCCACTTGAGTCCACTGAAAGTTGTGTAGGTTCTTTCCACCGTATGCTCTAATCTCTCTTGGCTCATGGTGGAAGTTCCAAGTTTGTCTTTGAATATAAGTCCCCTACATACAGTGAAATACATTATACAATGGACACCTTAATTGGTAAGCTAAGGTCTTTAACATTGTAATATATGCTGTTGTCTCTGTAAGACTCCTTCAGTATGGGTCATGTACTCTGGAAATAGAGTGCACGTGTAACCAGTTTCAGCCAGTGTGGCCAAGACTCCAGTGTGTCTGCTTAGCCTACTGAGTTATGTTATGCAGTTGGAAAATAAATATAAGGTAGCTGTTTTACTTAAATGAGTCTTGGAATCTGTTCTGTGATCCTGCTCCTGTTTGGTATAGTGGTCTCCAGTGCAACTCTACAGAAACTAATGAAAAGAAACAAAGGTATCAGAAAGGTATACAACATGGTGTCAGAAGTGAAAGCCAATCCAGCAGAGACACAGCAAACAAATACAGAGCACTCAGGACCAGAAAACAGTGAGTACCAGAGTATTGCAAAGAAGATTTGCATAGCCTTAAACAGAACTGAAGTTAGAACTGAAAGTGTGTGTGTGTTAGTCATGGAGCAATTTAGCCACTCAATCCTTTAGTGTTAACTGGAAACCTTAGTGAAAATTGGAGAAGATGGGAGAAAGGCTGCAGCTTTACATGACCGCAACTGGTGTCAGTGAGAAATCTGAAAATTGAAAATAGCTGTTCTGTTACGCACTACTGGTGATGAAGGATTAGAATTATACAACACTATGAACGTACATATGGAGATCCTCAAGCACCCACAATGGCTGAGGTGCTTGAAGCATTTAGAAAGTACTGCAATCCAAGAAAAATACTGTGTTTGAAAGACATCAATTCTGGGCACACCCATGCAAGAGTCTGCTGGTATAGACCAATTTCTAACTGAGTTGAAACAAAAAACGAGGAACTGTGAATTTAGTGACACAGAAGACCTGACGCTAAGAGATAAAATTGTGTTTAGTGTAACCAATATTGCTCTTAAAGAAAAACTTCTAGCTGATCCTTGATTTAACATTAGAAGAAGCTAAACATTTGCAGAATGAAAGAGATCACAAAGCCCCAGGTGCAAGCAATGGTAGGAAGCACCCAGGAGAGGTCATTACAAGCTCATACAGCACAGTGGTAAAGAGGAGAACAGAAAAGGGGACAAACAGAGTACATAAGGCTTCCAGTACAAGTGAACTGAAATGTAAATGTTAGGAAGGTCCACCAGCCAAAACAGTGTCCCGCATATGGTGCCATATGTCACAAGTGTGGAGGAAAAAATCACTATTCCAAGGTTTGTAGGACCAAAACCCAGAAGCCATTACCAGTAAAAAGAAATCCAGAGAGATGGACACAATATTTGTTGGAGTAATACACAAAATGAACTCCAGCAGAGCGGAAGAAGAACTGGATGAAGCTGGTATGCAGATGTTAATATTATAAACTGTTTTAAATTTAAACTTGACACAGCAGAGAGGCAAACGTAATTCCAATTGAACGGTTAACAAGTTGTCAAGTCCTATAAAGATAGGGCCTACCAACACATTGCTAGTAGCTTATGGGGAACAAGAATTGTACCTCGCGTTGTGCCACATTGCAAGCAGAAGTGCAAATAACAAACTAGGTCTGCTGTTCTTCATTACAAATGAAAACACCGCACCTTTACTTGGACAGAGAGCATGTGTTGAACTGGACTTGATACAGAATTAATTCTGTGCATGTGCAACCTCCAGCAACAAAAGAAGCATTAATTGCACAGTATCCTACAGTATTTGAAGGTCTAGGTCATTTCCGGAGCACATCATATTCATGTAGACACTACAGTCACTCCGTAATACATGGCTGTAGAAAATTCCTATGCAATCATGGACAAATTGAAAGACACCTTACAACAGCTGCAGGAGTCGGGTGTTATAAGTCCAGTGCAGGTGCCCATGGCCTGGGTGAACAGTCTTGTAATCACAGAAAAAAAATGGAACCATGAGAGTCTGCCTGGATCCAAGAGACCTCAATAAGGCAGTGAAAAGACAACATTTTCCATTCCAACCCCTGTGGATATACAGTGCAAGCTGGCTGGAAAGCAAATATTCACCATACTCGATGAAAAGGATGGTTACTGGCAGGTAATCCTAGATGAAGACTCTTCACTGCTGTGTAATTTTAATACCCCATGGGGGCGCACAGGTTTAACAGACTACCATTTGGGATAAAACCTGCAAGTGAGGTATTTCAGCAGAAAATGCAGAAGCTTTTGGTGGCATTGATGGCATCCACATCATAGCAGATGACATGATCATAGCTGCATGCACAAAAGAAGAGCATGATCAAATATTGCGCAAGTCATGGAAACAGCACAAAAGATCAGTGTCAAATTCAGCAAAGACAAAATACAATACGTAGTGAATCAAGTTAAATACATGGGCCATGTCATGACTTCAGAGGGTGTAAAGCCAGATGAAGAGAAAGTAACAGCAATAAACAACATGAAGCCACCAGAGGACAAGAAAGGACTAATGCATCTACTAGGCATGACCAGGTACCGAGCCCATTATATTCCAAATGAAGCATCTTTGACTGCACCACTGAGAGTTCTGCTCAAAAAGACACAGTGTGGCAATGGGGACCGGAGCATGACACATGAAGTAGTAGTATCAATGCTTGGTATAAAACTGAATGAATGGCTTAAACAGGCTCATACTTCAAACAGGTATACAAATGACCAAATAATGACTTCTAGAGTATTTGAAGCTGCATTTGATCTAATGACAGCTTGAAGAGGAAATAGTTCCTTGTAAAATAAAACAAAGTTTCCGGAAGATTTCACAGACAATTACAGTACTTCATATGATCCAGGAAGACAATTTCTGTTTAGATTAAGGCTGCCAAAATCAACATTTAATCAGCACACAACCATGGGACAGGAAGATCTTGTTTTGTTTTTCTTTGAAGGCAGAAACAAAGGCCCAATTTTCAATGCCCATCAGGCCCATGATGGGGACACTTGCATGTCCCTAGTATACAGTATCTGGCGTGTATGTGCATTTCCATATTCATACATGGCTTGGCATATTCTGCAGTTTGAATTCTTGAAATCCACGGAGTAATATGGATGATGAAGACACTGTGGTCTAGTGAACACTGAACAGTGAAGCAGAAGATCTCAGAGCTGAATCCCACTTTAGGGCTCGACCTACAAATGTGGCAGGGATATGCTTGAAATACAGGTTACTCACCTGTAACAGGAGTTCTAGGAATGGTATATGTTGTTCATCCACACTTATTGGCAGGTTCCTTGCCGCTTAAATCTTGCCGGAAGGTCTTCAAGCTGGCTCCTCCCACCCACCCGGTGGTAAAACTCTCGCTCCGCCCATGGCGCCAGATCTGGCCCGCTGGAAGCTCAGCTTGTGTGTTGAAGCCGGGAGGTCGGGTGGGTTGTGTGGATGAACAATATATACCATTCTAGAACTCCTGTTACAGGTGAGTAACCTAGTTCTAGGGACATGGATATGTTGTTTATCCACACTTATTGGCAGACTCCTAGCAGTTCTCCGGAGGAGGGAGGCAAGGCGACCCCTACTTAGGGAATAAAGACTGGAGGAACCGAAGCCCCAAAACCAGCATCCCGGCGTGACTCAAGGTCGATGTGGTAATGGGTAATAAAGGTGTGTGCTGACTTCCAGGCAGCCCTGCAGATTTCCTGGATAGGGACATCCTGGAAGCAGCCACCGATGAGCACTATGATGGGTAGAATGAGCTCTTATCCCTCTGGGAGGCTCCATGCCTGCCAACTTATAGCAGCGATCTATGCAGGAGGTGACCCACCTGCCTATCATCACCGCTTGGCTGCAGGTCTGCCAGATGCGGCTTCAGCGTGAGGTGACAAACAGCTGGCTAACCTCTCCTGAATTCAGCCTGCGCCGCCTTTCTTATAATAAGCGAGCGCCTTCTAGGGTCCAGAGTATGGAGCCTATATTCGGCCTCCGAGGTGTGATTGGGGTAGAACACCGGCAGAGTCAGCACCTGGTTAAGGTGAAACTCCGACGCCACCTTCGGAATGAATTTCGGTGGGGCGCAGGACAACTCTGTCCCTGTGGAAGACCAGATAAGGAGACTCGATGCAAAGCGCCTGAGCTCTCCCATCCTTCTGGCTGATGGATAGCCACCAAGAAGGCGGTCTTCCACGACAGGTGAGAGAGTCTACACCTGTGCATTGGTTGAATGGCTTGCCCATGAGCTTTACCAGTACCAGCAGTAGATCCGCGAGGTGGAGGTTCTCGCACGAATGTGATCAGGCCTTTGAAAAGCCGACCACCTTTTCCTGCGCCACCGACTGCTTCCCGCCCGTGCCGTAAGCAGAGATGGCTGCCAGGTGCACCTTTAGGGCCGCCGACCTAAGCCCTTGACCAGAAAGGGACATAAATAGTCCAAAATGCTTGCCACAGAACAGGAGGAAGGGTCCAAGCCTTGCCCTGACACCAAATGGAGAATCTCTTCCATTTGAAGGCGTAGCATTTTCTGGTCGACTCCTACGGAACGCCTCAACAACATTGAGGACCTCTTGGAAAGACCCATGGCCTGGAACTCTCAGCCGCTAGAACCAGGCCGTCAGGTGAGGGATTGAAGGTCCGGATGGAACACCTTCCCTGATTGACTGAAAGCAGGTCCGGCAAGCTGGAAGCTGCCTCGGGAGCCTGGAGCTGAGGCTGAGGAGATCTGGGTACCAGAACTGGCGGGGCCAGTCTGGGGCTATCAGGATCACCTGCGCTTGTCCTCCTTGCTTTGAGAAGCACCTTGTGAATCAAGGAAATGGGGAAAGGCGAGAAGAGGCCGGGTCCACAGCCTCGAGAAGGCATCCCTGCAGCGAGACCTGCTGAGGGGGCGCATGAAACAGCCTCAGCCTGCTTCTCCCTGGAGGCAAACAGGTCCACCTGAGGTGTGCCCCAGTGGGAGAACAAATCTTGTACTACCTCCGGCAGGAGAGACCACCATGAGATGCAGCCCTATCCGGCCTCAGGGCATCGGCCAGGGTGTTGGAGGCTCCTGCCACATGAATGGCTAGGAGATCCGCCTCCAGGCTGCTCGGAGTGACCAAATGTGGAGAGCTTCCTTACAGAAGCATGGGAGCGCGTCCCGCCCTGGCGGTTCAGGTAGTACATGGCCGTGGTATTGTCCGTCCTGGACTCGGACCACTTGACCCCGGAGAAACGGAGGAAAGGCGGTGAGAGCTAGACGGACCGCCGGAGCTCCAGCAGGTTGATGTGGCATCGGACTCCCGTGGGGACCAGAGGCCTGCACTCGGTGTTCCTCAGATGAGCACCCCAACCCATCAGAGAGGCCGGTCGAAGAGGGACCGTCGGCTCGGGCGGACAAACGGGATGCCCTCCTGCAGATGGAATGGAACGGTCCACCACTGGAGCATTCCACATCTCCTGGGTCACTATCACTAGCTGGTCCAAAGGATCGCAGCATTGTGACCACTGGCTGGCCAGTCCCCGTGAAGGGGCGATGTGCCAGCGGGCCCAACGGACCACGCTGGTACAGGCCGCCATGAGATGCAGAAGGCGCAGGAAGTCCCGGGTAGGTGCGTGCCCAACCAGAAATGATTGGGCAAAGGAGGTGAGAACCTCGGCCCTGTCCACTGGGAGCCGTGCTCTGGCTCAAGAGAGTCGAGCTCTGCCCGATGAACAGGATCACCTGCTTCGGCTCGAGTTCGACTTGGCCTCATTGATGAGAAGGCCAACTCGAGAGCAACCTGGAGGCCAGAGCTCTGGACGCTCCACCTCCGCCTGGAGGAGGCTGCTATCAGCCAATCATCCAGGTAAGGGTACACCTGACCCTAGCGCCGCAGAGGAATGCTGTCACCACTGCCATGCATTTGGTGAAGACCCTGGGAGCTGGAGATAAGCCGAAGGGCATGGCTCAGAACTCGAAGAGGATCCCTCCGCTGAAGCGGAGGAATCTCCGATGATGACGGACGGATAGGGACGTGAAAAACGCGTCCTGTAGGTCCAGAGAGCAGAACCACACGCCGTGTTCCAGAGATGGTATTATCTGCACCAGAGTGACCATCCTGAAGGTTCGAGACCTTAGGAACTTGTTCAGGTCGTGTAGGTCGAGAATGGGCGCCAGCCCCCGTCCGCTTCGAACCAGGAAATACCTGGACACGAACCCGGGTCTGAAGGGGTCCTCCACTCTGTGATCACCTCCTTTTGGAGGAGGAGAGCGATGTCAGCTCGGCGAGCCGCCAGTGAGGCTGCGGACCTCGAGGCCCCCGAGGTGCACGGCTCTGAAGGGCGGGCCTGCTCGAATTCCAGAGGTAGGCCTTTCCCACCACCTCCAGTACCCACCTGTCCATGGTAACAGCGGACCAGGCAGAAAGGAAGTGTCTCGAGCCGTCCCCACGGGGAAACCAGGGTAAGGTGACAGGGATGGGGCAACACCTCAGCCCGTCACTGGGCAGGCTTGGAGGAGGGACCGCCGAGGGACCTCCTGGGCCTTTCTCCCTGCTTCCTGTTGGAGGAAGCCGACGGCTTGGGCTTGGGATACCAAGGTCGAGCCTGCTGGCCCTGACGCGTGGCTGGGCTGGCGCCGGGCGCAGAAGGACGAAAGGGCTTAGGCTGTGGCTTCATGCCTTGTCTCTTCTGAGCAGAAGAGACCGAGTCCAAGGTAGCATTGGACTTCTCGATCCTCTGCAGGTGACCTTCCACCCAGGGTCAAGAGGTCAGTCCCAAAAAGGGAACATCCGCCAACTTGTGCTGGGTATCCGGGCGAAAGGTGGATATCCTCAGCAAGCCCGACGACGCATGGCCACTCGCGGCCGCCACGACCTGGCACATGAGTCCCCGATGTCTAACGCAGTCTGAGCTGCTGTTTAGCCACTGCCCTGCCCTGGTCCCACACCTGCCTGACCGTAGTCTGCAGATCTGCGGAAGATGAGGGACAACCTCATCCAGGGAGCCCAACAGGGCGTGAGAAAAGTGAACATGAGGACTACTGAACTGGCCTGACGAAGGCCGAGGAGGACGAGTATAGACTTTTCGCCCGCATAATCCAATTTCTTGGATTCCTTGTCGGGAGGTTTGTCCACATCCTGGCATTCCCGCACACCGAAAACGCTGTCGGTAACCAACCCTCGCCGAGGGGTGTTCCAAAACTGGACAGGGAACCGTGGGACCGAATACTTCCTGGCCAACCTGGCCAAAGGCGAGGGCAGGAAGCAGGACGCTGCCAAAGTTCCAAGGTCGGACTCCACTATGGCTTCGCCACCGGAAAGGCCTCCGTAGGAGAACCCCCGTCCAGAATCTCCATGAGGGATACCTGGCCTGCTTAGAAACGAGTTCGAGCTTCATCCCGGTGGACTCCGAGATGAGTCGGCAACCCTAAGAAGGACGAGGGCTATCGTCCATTGACTGTCCTTCCGAGGACTCCCAAGTCCATGCGCTTGGGGAAGAGGGAGGAACCATCATCGGACTCAGAAGAGTCCTCAAAGAGCTGCCTGCCCTGAGCCACCCTCCACCTGCCAAGTTTATCGGGAGTGAGGGTGACCGACAGCCTATGGGGCAAACCCAAAGCCGACCGAGAATTTTTGGTCAGAGCCCCAACCAATGGCTGTGGGTGGAGGTTCCACCAGAATCGGTGGGGCAGCTGGAATTGGTCGAACAACCGCCTGAGAACAGGCTCCTCAACTACAACGAGGGGTTGTTTCGCTGCTCGGTGACAGCCACTTTAATGGCCGGGAAGACGACTGCGTTGGCTTATTCCCGTCAAAAGGAGCTGTTGCCACATAAGTTCCTTGTACCCTCCGCAACTTGCGCCAAGCCTCCCTCGTCCGGGAGGAAGAGGAAGAGTGGCAGCGCCGCTGTCGCGTGCCGAGATCGAGACCGTTATGACGGCGGATCGGTTGGACCGCGAGGATGTCCGAGACCGAGAGTCTTGACTAGCCAAGGAAGGCGAGGAGAAGTGTCAGAACGGCACTCCTCGGCTCGGACGGATCCCACCAAGGCTCCGGAACCGAGGCACACACGAGCCGATGGGATCTCAACTCCCACCGGGGAACCGGGAGAGGGGATTTCAGCTTCTCCAGCCGACAACCCATCTAACGGGTCGAGAAAATCCGACCGCTGGCCGACAGGAGTCTCGGTCAACTGGCCTGACGGGGACACCGTGAACCAGTGGCCGGTTGAGGGGTCGAAGTCGATCTATCGACAAGGTGGGGGGGATCTTTCCGCCTCCCAAGAGCGCCGACGGAGAGACTTACTTGCCTCTTTGGACCTGGAAAAGGTCCCAAGAAGTTGGACCCTCACCTTGGTCGAGAGGATCAGACAGCTCCTTAAAAGAAGCCTAGTACGAGGCACCGAGAGAGAGCGGACAAATGCCGCAGCCGAGGTAGAAGCGCCCGCCGCTTCCTCTTCGAGGGCGATCATCTGCTCTAGCTGATCTGCCGAGCCCGCTGCCGGACACTGCCAATTGGGCCTCTTAGATTTCACCGTGAATTTTTTTCGGGCGCTCAGTTGTAATCGGGCAGCACGGTCTTCAAGGACGAAGGTGGGAAAGAGAGCACAAGTCGCAGGGCCCGCGGGTCGTGCTCAAGGCCCAGGCAGTAGATGCACGTGAGTGCGGATCCGCCCTAGACATCTTCTGCCCGCAAGGGCACCTCCGAAACCGAGTCGATTTGTCCATCGCAGCCGGGAGGAGGAGAAGAAGACCAAGTCTTTAGCAAAACTTTTAATTTCGAACTTTTCAAGAATTAGAACTAGTCTTAAACGCAACGCTGCTATGAGGGAACCTGAGCTGCCAAGCGTAAGGAAGATCTGGCGCCATGGGCGGGAGCCGAGAGTTTTACCACCCGGTGGGTGGGAGGAGCCAGCTTGAAGACCTTCCGCAAGATTTAAAGCGGCAAGGAACCTGCCAATAAGTGTGGATGAACAACATATCCATGTCCCTAGAAATGAGTGTATCCCTTGCCCCACTGCACACCCTGGAACACTGTGGGGATGAGTGTAATCTCAGTCCTGTCCCCACCCTTGTAGTTGCAGAACCCTGCACGGGAGCTGTGGGCAGTGCTGGAGCATCCCCATTGAGACTGCCCAGGTCAGCGGGGTCCATGGGATATGGGAGCCCATATCAGTCCCCCATGGGCTGCTATATCCCCTATAGGCAAATGGACACTTCGCTTCAGGCACTGGCTGATGACGCAACACCCCTGGCCACGCACTAATCTTTCTGGGACTGGGGGTCAGTAGATGGAGGACTGCTCTGTCCCAGGAATGTCTGATATGGCTAGGCAGGGGGTTGGCTCTGTGGTAGCCCCTGGGCCACGCAGCAGCCCCCCGCTGCCAGCTGCATGTGCTGCCCCAGCAGTGCTGTGAACTGGGGAGCATGCTGCCTGACCCAGCAAGCAGCTGTTAGCAAAGCCGGGAGCAGGTGCCAAAAGGCGCACAGCCAAGGTTGTGGATGCCGTGGGGTGCCCTAAAGGTGTGCATATTTTGCTTAGGGGTGCTCCATTACTTTCCCAGCCCTCCTCAGGGGCAGATGGATATGCTGTGCACCCTATGTAGATCAAGCCCTAAGTCAGTAACTCCCTATGTAGACTTAAATGGGAAATATTCATGAACAGTGCTCATCATGGTTTAAAAGCCCATGAGCAGCTCTCAGGAAAGAGGTATCAGGCTTACCTGTAGTTGGCAAAAGAACAGCGCTCACCACAGCATGAATGATTCTAAAGAAACTGCAAATTTATTGAGCCATAATCCAGCAGAGCTGTAACACATCAGAGGATGCACGTCTCTTCATCAGGGCCCCCGATGAAGAGACAGCGCCCTCAAACGCCTAGGGTTACAATTCTGCTAGAGTATAGCTCAATAAATACAGGTTACTCACCTGTAACAGGAGTTCTAGGAATGGTATATGTTGTTCATCCACACTCATTGGCAGGTATCCTTGCCGCTTTAAATCTTGCTGGAAGGTCTTCAAGCTTGCTCCTCCCACCCACCGGGTGGTATAACTCTCAGCTCCGCCCCATGACGCCAGTCTGCCTACTGGAAGCTCAGGTTGTGCGTCAAGCCGGGAATCGGGAGGGTGGATGAACAATACATACCATTCCTAGAACTCCTGTTACAGGTGAGTAACCTGTACTTTAGGGACATGGATATGTTGTTCATCCACACTCATTGGCAGACTCCTAGCAGTTCTCCGGGAGGAGGGAGGCAAGACGACACCCCAATACTTACTTGGGAAAGAGAGACTGAGAACCGAGGCCCCAAAACCAGCATCCCGGCGTGACTCAAGGTCGATGTGGTAATGGGTAATGAAGGTGTTTGCTGACTTCCAGGTAGCAGCCCTGCAGATTTCCTGGATAGGGACGCCCCTGAAGCAGCCACCTGCAGCAGTACATGGCGGAGAATGAGCTCTTATCCCTCTGGGAGGCTCCATGCCCGCCAACTTATAGCAGAGATCTATGCAGGAGGCTACCCACCTGCTTATCGTCCGCTTGGCTGCAGGTCTGCCAGATGTGGCTTCAGCGTAGGGTGACAAACAGCTGGCTAACCTCTCCCCGACCTCCAGCCGCATCCCTTATAATAAGCGAGCGCCTTCTAGGGTCCAGAGTATGGAGCCTATATCTGGCCTCCGAGGTGTGATTGGGGTAGAACACCGGCAGAGTCAACACCTGGTTAAGGTGAAACCCTACACCACCTTCGAAGGAATTTCGGTGGGAGCAGGACAACTTTGTCCCTGTGGAAGACCAGGTAAGGAGACTCGATGGAGCGCCTGGAGCCTCCCATCCTTCTGGCTGGACGGATAGCCACCAAGAAGGCGGTCTCCACCACAGGTGAGAGAGACACCTGCATAGGTTCGAATGGTTGCCCATGAGCTTTGCCAGTACGAGCAGTAGATCCCACGGAGGTGGGGGTTCCGCACTGGAGGAAATGTGATCAAGGCCTTTGAAAAAGCGCCAGACCACCTTCTCCTGCGCCATCGACTGCTTCCGCCCGCGCCTGTAAGCAGAGATGGCTGCCAGGTGCACCCTTTAGGGTCGCCGACCTAAGCCCTTGACTGGAAAGGGACCATAAATAGTCCAAGATGCTTGCCAAGGAACAGGAGGAAGGGTCCAAGCCTCTTGTTCTGACACCAAATGGAAACCTTTCCATTTGAAGGCATAGCATTTTCTGGTCGACTCACGGGACGCCCCAACTACATTGAGGACCTCGCCGAAAGACCCAAGGCCTGGAACTCTAGCCTCAGGAACCAGGCCATCAGGTGCAGGGATTGAAGGTCCGGATGGAACACCTTCCCTGATTGACTAGAGCAGGTCCGGCGAGCTGGAAGCTGCCGCGATCCTGGAGCTGAGACTGAGGAGATCTGGCATACCAGAACTGGCGAGGCCAGTCTGGGGCTATCAGAATCACCTCGCCTTGTCCCTCCTCGCCTTGAGAAGCACCTTGTGGATCAAGGGAAATGGGGAAGGTGTAAAGAGGCCCGGGTCCACTGCCTCGAGAAGGCATCCCCTGCAGCGAGCCCTGCTGAGGGGGCGGCATGGAACAGACTCAGCTTGCGTCTCTCCTGAGGCAAACAGGTCCACCTGAGGTGTGCCCCAATGGGAGAACAGATGCTGTACTACCTCCGGCAGGGAGAGACCACTGTGGGATGCAGCCCCTATCCGCC
Organism: Neoceratodus forsteri; assembly: GCA_016271365.2. NCBI lineage: Eukaryota > Metazoa > Chordata > Ceratodontiformes > Ceratodontidae > Neoceratodus > Neoceratodus forsteri. The sequence goes on from CM057459.1 coordinate 77,270,723, forward strand.
CAGGGCATCGGCCAGGGTGTTGGAGGCTCCTGCCACGTGGAATGGCTAGGAGATCCGCCCAGGCTGCGACGAGTGACCAAATGCGGAGAGCTTCCTTGCATAGAAGCATGGAGCGCGTCCCCGCCCCTGGCGGTGTTTAGATAGTACATGGTCGTGTGTTGTCCGCCTGACTCGGACCACTTGACCCCGGAGGAACGGAGCAAAGGCGGTGAGAGCTAGGCGGACCGCTCGGAGCTCCAGCAGGTTGATGTGGCATCGACTCCCGCGGGACCAGAGGCCATGAGCCCGGTGTTCCCCAGATGGGCACCCCAACCCATCAGAGAGGCATCGGTCGATAGAGAGCCGTCGCTCGGGCGGACGAACGGGATGCCCTCCTGCAAATGATCTGGAACGGTCCACCACTGGAGAGCGCCCACATCCCCTGTGTCACCGGCACAAGCTGGTCCAAAGGATCGAGCGCCAGGACCACTGGCTGGCCAGTCCCCACTGAAGGGGACGATGTTCCAGCGGCCCAACGGACCACGCTGGTGCAGACCGCCATGAGACCCAGGAGGCGAGGAAGTCCCGGGAGGGCGATTGCCCAACCAGAAATGATCGGGCAAAGGAGGAAAGAACCTCGGCCCTGTCCGCCGAGCCGCGCCTGGCTCAAGAGAGTCGAGCTGCGCCCTGAATAGAATCACCTGCTTCGCTCGAGTTCCTGACTTGGCCCTGATAAGGAGGCCCAGTTGAGAGCAGACCTGAGGGCAGATCTCTGACCACTCCGCCTCCTTCCTGAGGGAGCTGCTATCAGCCAGTCGTCCAGGTAAGGGTACACCGGACCCTCGGCGCCCAAGAGGGAATGCTGTCACCACTGCCATGCATTTGGTGAAGACCCTGAGCTGGAGACAAGTCAAGGGCATGGCTTGAACTCGAAGAGGGATCCTTCCGCTCGAAGCGAAGGAATCTCTGGTGAGACGGACGGATAGGGATGGAAAAACGCCATTCCTGCAAGTCCAGAGCAGAACTACATGCCGCTGCCTCCAAGGATGGTATTATCTGAGCCAGAGTGACCATCCTGAAGGTTCGAGACCTTAGGAACTTGTTTAGGTCGTAGGTCGAGAATGGGCGCCAGCCCCGTCCGCTTCGAACCAGGAAGTACCTGGACACAAACCCTGGGTCTGAAGGAGGGTCCACCACCTCTTATCACTCCTTCTGGAGGAGGAGAGCAATGTCGGCTCGACGAGCCGCCAGTGAGGCTGGGGATCCCGAAGCCCCGAGGGACGACGGCTCTGAAGGGTGGTGCCTGCTCAATTCCAGAGGCAGGCCTCTTCCCACCACCTCCAAGACCCACCTGTCCGTGGAAACAGCGGACCAGGCGGAACGGAAGTGCTGGAGCCGCCCCACGGGGACCCAGGGTAAGGTGACGGAATGGGGCGACACCCTCAGCCCGCCACTGGGCAGGCTTGGAGGAGGACCGCCGAGGGACCTCCTGGGCCTTTCCTCCCTGCCTCCTGTTAGAGGAAGCCGCGGGTTTGGGTTTGGGATGCCAAGGCCGAGCCTGCTGGCCCTGACGCTGTGGCCGGGCCGGGGCACAGAAGGACTAAAGGGCTTAGGCTGCGGTTCTGGCCTTTGTCCTTCTGAGCGGAAGAGACCGAGTCCAAGGTAGCATTGGACCTCTCGATCCTCTGCAGGTGACCTTCCACCCCAGGGCCGAAGAGGTCAGTCCCCAAAAGGGAACATCCGCCAACTTGTGCTGGGATCCAGGCAAAGGTGGATATCCAGCCGTTCACGACGATAGCCACCGCGGCCGCCACCGATCTGGCACATGAGTCCCCTATATCCAAAGCAGTCTGGAGCTGCTGTTTGGCCACTGCTCCTGCCCTGGTCCCGCACCTGCTTAACCGTAGTCTGCAGATCGGCGGAAGATGAGGGATGACTCATCCAGGAGCCCAACAGGGCATGAGAAAAATGTGCCATGAGGACAGCCGAACTGGCCTGACGAAGGCCGAGAGGACGAGCGAGCTTTCGCCCGACATAGTCCAATTTCTTGGACTCCTTGTCAGGAGGTTTGTCCACATCCCTGGCGCTAGCCGGGCGCGCCGAAAACGCTGTCGGCAACCAACCCTCAGCAGAGGGGTGTTCCAAAACCGGACAAGGAACCGGGACCGGCATACTCTCCGGCCATCCTGGCCAAGGCGCAGGGCAGGAAGCAGGCACTGCCAAAGCTCCAGTGCCGGACCCACTATGGCCTCGCCACCGAAAGGCCTCCGCGGAGAATCCCTGGTCCAGAATCTCCGTGAGGGATACCTGCCCGCTGGAACGGGTTCGAGCTCCATCCCGTGGACTCCGAGATGAGCTGAAGTAGTCCTAGGAAGGACGACGGGCTATCGCCCATTGACTGACCTCCTGAAGACCCAAGTCCAGTCGCTTGGAGAAAAAGGAGGAATCATCTTCGACTCGAAGAGTCCTCAAGAGCTGCCTCTGGCCTGAGGCACCCTTCACCTGCCGAGGTCGGTCGGGAGTGAGGGTAACTGACAGCCGGGGGAGACCCAGCCGACCGAATCCTTGGTCAGAGCCCCAGTTGGTGGCTGTGGAGGCGGAGGTTCCACCGGAATCGGTGGAGCAGTTGGTTTTGGCCGAATAACCGCCTGGGTATAGGCCCCTCGGATAAGTCGAGGTTGTGTCGGCCGCCCGTGACAGTTACTTAATGGCCGGGAAGGCGACAATGTCGGCTTACTCCCGCCAGAGGAGCTGTTGCAACATAAGGTCTCGCACTGCCGACGACTTACGCCAAGCCTCCTCATCCGAGGAGGAGACGAGGCCGAGCGGGCGACGCCAGCCTTACCGCGTGCCGAGACCGAGACCGCCTATGACGTGGTGGGATCGCTGGACCGCGAAGAGGTCCGAGACCGAGACCGAGAGTCCCGGAATTTCGAGGTCGGGTGCGGGAGGTGTCGGCCGGAACCGCACTCCTTCGCTCGGATGGTGCATCCGAGGGCCCGGAACCGGAGGCACAGGCGAGCCCACGGATCCTCAACTCCTCCCGGGAACCGGGAGAGGGAATTCGCCGTAAAGGCGATAGCCCGTCCAATGGGTCGGGAAAATCTCGACTTCATCGGTGGGAGTCTCGGTCAACTGACCTGACGGGACACCGTGAGGCCAGTGGCCAGCCGAGCGGTCGACCAAGCCCGACGGTCGACGGCCCGGGAGAGGGACCTTTCCGCCCCCAAGAGCGCCGACGGAGGGACTTACCCTGTCCCTCTTTTGGACCGAGAATAAGGTCCCAAACGTAGGCCCTTCTCCTTTAGTGGAGAGGGACAGACAAAGCTCCTTAAAAGAAGCCTGTAAGAAGAGCCCAGAGAGCGGGATAAATGCCGCGCCGAGGAAGATACGGCCCGCCGCCTCCCTCTCGAGGGGCACCATCCGCCGAGCTGATCCACGAAAGCCCGCCCGCCGCGACACCGCCAACCGGGCCTCCTTGACTTCACACGAGGGAACGCCGGGACGGCCCAGTTGCAATCGGGCAGCACGGTCTCGAGGACGAGGCCGAAAGATGAGCACAGGTCGCAAGCCCGCGGGTCGTGCTCAAGGCCTAAGCAGTAGACACACGTGAGTGTGGATCCGTCCGAGACATCTTCTCACCGCATGGGCATCTCCAATCCGGGAGTCGATTTGTCCATCGCAGTCACAGGGATAGAAGACTGAAGTCTTTTTCGCAAAATTTATTTTAAATCCGCAAACGGAGAAATAGGAACTAGTCTCAAACGCAGAGCTGCATGAGGGAACCTGAGCTTCCTAAGGTAAGGGAAGATCTGGTCATGGAGCCGAGTTATACCACCCGGTGGGTGGAGGAGCAAGCTTGAAGACCTTCCGCAAGATTTAAAGGCAAGGATACCTGCCAATGAGTGTGGATGAACAACATATCCATGTCCCTAGAAATTGGCAATTTGTTTAGCATAATTTGTGCTGTGGTGAGAGCTGTTCTTTTGTGTAGTACAGCTTTGATCGACTTCACAGCAGCACATCAGTGGCACAGTCAGCATCCATGTTAGTGCACAGTTAGTGTCTATGTAATGCGTTACCTGTAGTTGGCAGCAGTCCAGAGATATCGATGACTATGTTTGTCCAATATGGATACTAAATTGCCACCATTTTTTTTTTGCAATTAATCTTTTATTGAAGTATTTCTAAATTGATGTATTTATAAGATAAACAAATGGACAAAGTATACTCTATATCTATACTATATACGATTATATATAATGAACCAGGCAGCATATTATCTAACAGAAAAAGACTATTCAATAGTAGTATAAGTTTTGGGTTACAGATCTAAGCTAGACAATTACAATTATGTATTAAAGGAAGGCTTAACACTATGTAATACAGAGGAAAGTAGGAGGGTAGAAATTGAGAAAGGAGGTATGAATAGTCATAGTTATACATTATTGTGATATATGACATTGTTAGAATTCTGCTAAAACCTATATAGAAGGAATTATAGAATAACAGAGAAAAGAAAGATCATCTGAAAGAATAATCAAAAGAGAAGGAAAATAGAAAAGGAAGAAAGAGAGAGGAAAGGAAAGTATAAAGTGAGGAGAAAGACGAGACCACAAGCCACCATTTTTGAACCGTGTAATATCACTGATGATTAAGCTGCACTAATCACACTGTGGTCAAGCACATCTTGATTGTCAGTGACATCATAAGGTTATAAAAATGGTGGCAATATAGTGTTAATATGGAAAAGACATAATCATGGACAACTCGGGACTGCTGCTAGCTACAGAAGAACCCGATATCTTGCTTAAAATATATTTTCATGTACCTTCAAACTATGAATGGCACAGTCCTTAAATGTTCCCCTAGAAGCAAGTAACTTGAACTTCCCCATGCGCTGCTGTAGTCCAAGCACAAAATGAGAATAAGGTGAACCCCCCCCACACACACACACACACACTCACGCAAACAGTGCAAATGTTTCAGCTAAGTTTGGCTATCCTGGGAAATTGTGAATAAATATATACTTTGTTAGGGCTGTTCAGCCTAACGGGAAGGGAAAGCTAGGCTTTATCAGCCTGTCTCTTTCAACGTGCTTGATGTTATATTGGTCCTCTTGGGTTGGAAAGTTCCAGCCAGCTCTCCTCCTGGCTGACCAGTCTGCACCTGGAAGGATATATCTGAGACAATGTATGAGGAGACAGACAGTGAGCATCTGGGACCTGTAGTGACTGCTCAAGTAGGCTTGTGGTGGATGGTTTGTGGCTAGGCTGAAGGAGAGCCTGGCCCTCTGGTTAAGAAGTGTAAAATAAGCTGGCCCAGGGCTGGAGGGTGGAGGCACTGGATGCCACCCTCCCACCATGCTGTCCACCTGAGTATGGGAAGGAGCCCAGGTCACTGAGGGTTGGGTGGATCGAGAATCCAACAATAGCTCTCCCTCTCTGGGGAGAAAGGGCACGAGTGGAGGTGTGGTAAACTGCACTGCAGTCGGGACACAGAAAGGAGGTTGGCTGGTGGCAGGCATGTGCCGCATGTGCACTCCATGCACCACAGCATGCTGCCGACCAGGGGACAAACAGAAAGTGTAGCCAGAGTATGACACTTGGCCTGCTCTCTGATCTACACTGCCACCCAGGACCGCCTGCCTGGACAGGTTTCCGGGTGGGGATAGCCCTCCATCTCCTGGCCCCACCATGGATGTAATCTTTACATTGTGAGGTTAGTTCTGGGAGAGGCATGAGAGGGTTAGAATGGGCTGAGGCTGAGCAGGGCTATCCTCAAGGGAAAAAGTAATCTGGAAAGAAAGAAGGGCAAAACAGAAAGAAAATATGCAAATACTAAATAAACTGTACATTTTATTTTCCACTAAATATATTGTATTTTCAATGTGTAATGGCTGTAACATGCATTTTCTCGCAGGTGCACACTGAAAATGTGCCTTGTACTCAACAGTATCACACTGTACCTATTAATACAGTCCAAATACAAATAAATAAAACAGACGCTACCCCAATCTTCCGGGGCACATTACTGTATGCACTAGGGGTGTTGTAAAGTTAAATGTCACCCGTGAAGCAGGCACCTTGTGGAAAATTTCATTAAGTGGGTACCTGTCAGGATAAAAAGTTGCAGGTGCAGGTTTTCACGAGATGCTAACATCGCAAAAGGGAAAACATCTTCACTTTTGGATGAAAATTTAATAAACCCTACTGTGAGTATGTGCTAGTGTCTGCCACCACTGACACTGAAGGCTAAGTCCAGTGGGGTGACTATTCTGGCAGTGGCAAACAGTTTTTCTATGACTGGATGTTGAGCTGCAGTGACGGAGTGGAAGGGGCAGCCTCTACAGAAGGCCATCGAACTGAAAAGGGTGCCCATATGTAAGCCCCTTTTCTGCCCACACTGTCACCCTACTGTATTTTCAGTCCTGACCACAGAAAGGCCACGGTGCCAACCTGACAGACTGCACTCTTCCACTTACAGCAGTGTTACTGATGGCAAGGGTGATGACGGTAGGTACACTGTGGTATACTGCCAAAGATAAAGGGTGATGTTTTTATATTAAAAGGGGATTTTCTAGTATCCTAGAAATGTATTACAATCTAGTATTCTGGCACAATTCAGCTCTGTGGTTAATTAATTCTCTATATTTAGCTCACTCACTCTTTATTATTGAGGGCATTTGCATGAAAATTATCTTTGTATGCTAGATGTCATCTGCTCCTCCTGCTATTCCCTCTGCCAAAGTTACAGTTCTCTGTTTGTAACATCACAATATGTTACAGAGGAAATAATTATGACTCCATAAGCGGAATTAAACCTTCAGTGAAAGAAAAGAAGATGGGGCAGATACGATCTTGCCTGTCCCTCAGCTTACTTTCTGTGAAACAGTAATCTGTGTAATCACAATGATCTCCTGTCAAGCAGGGACGGGATGCAGAGCTTACTCGTTATAGCAATTGTGTCTCTTGTAATGGATTTGGTGTACAGTGTCAAATTAGCGACATCAATTCCATACCTGCATTGTGCCCTGAACTATTGAATATTTCAAAGGATGCCCTCTGCAATGCTGGTCTTTAGCTCCCTACTCCAATGGTTTATTTTTTAGCTCAACAGAGTAGGGTCCGGGGAAATGGGCGAAGTTCTTCTTCACTGAGAGGGTGGTGAATGACTGGAATAGTTTGCTGGAGGAGGTGGTGGAAACATGCATGGGATAAGTATATGGTGTGCTGGCAATGGAAGGACAGGTTTGAGGGCTCCCAGCAGATTGATGTTACTTGGGGGCGGTTCTTGAGCAGACTAGGTGGGCCACGCAGTCCTCATCTGCTGGCTACTTATATAAATCTATGAATTTAAAAATATGAAATTCAGAACTGTTTACAAATATTTAAAAAGTTATGATAAACCATGTAAAGGCAAATAAAAAAATATTCATATAACCTCCGGGAGCAGAATGGAGAAGTGAGCACAGAAGGGTCATCCCTCTGAGTCTTCGGTCTAACCCCTAAAGGGTTAAAATGTAGCTGCTTCTGGGAGGCTGTCTGCCACTGGTTAGGAGCATCCCAGGAGGACAGGACTCATTTTGGCCTGTGAAGGAGAGCTGGGCTGCTGGTCAGTCTGAGGTGGGAGGGGGTGACTGCCCAATCCTATAGAAGCTCTTCTGTTTCCATGAGGATGGAGGCCTGAGACCAAGCCCTGAGTGGACATGGCGGCAGAAGTCATAATTGGGAACCCACTGGGGATGATCTACCTTGAGGGAGTGCAAGAGAGACCAGATTTCTTGCTTGTCATTAGCGTAAATGCAAACCTAGGGAGAATAGAAATGTGAACCAGGACCTCCTGTCCACAGTGGATACCCACCACCATCACAATGCTGCCATAGCCAATGAACCAGGACCTCTCATCCATAGTGGGATACTCCACCACCATTACAATGCTGCCATAGCCAACGAACCAGGACCTCTTGTCCACAGTGGGATACTCCACCACCATTACAATGCTGCCATAGCCAATGAACCAGGACCTCTTGTCCATAGTGGATACTCACCACCATTACAATGCCATCATAGCCAACGAACCAGGACCTCTTGTCCACAGTGGGATACTCCACCACCATTACAATGCCGCCATAGCCAACGAACCAGGACCTCTCGTCCACAGTGGGATACTCCACCACCATTACAGTGCCGCCATAGCCAACGAACCAGGACCTCTCGTCCACAGTGGGATACTCCACCACCATTACAATGCTGCCATAGCTAATGAACCAGGACCTCTCGTCCATAGTGGGATACTCCACCACCATTACAATGCCTCCATAGCCAACAGAAGAATGGGGATTTAGGAAGCAGGTGGAGAAGTGAAGGAGAGAGTAACCAGGCATTGGAGGTGCTAAGAGTGCCCCTGTGGGTATATGCCACCTGAAGTCTATGAAGGCGCATTGGATGCTCCAGCACTCTGCTGGAGTGCCAGCACCCGTCCCAAAGAATCAAGCGTAAGTCATATTTTCAGTCTCTATTTGTGGTGCTCCCTCCCACGGACATTACCACCACCATACCCTAAACACCAGGGAGGGGCTACATTTAAATACTCAATGATAGTCTGTTTTTTAATTTATTTTTATGTTATGCATAAATGATAACATACAGATATCCAAATGCAAGACATCAACAAATGCCCATAAAATACCTCCAAGTACAAAGAATGTAGTAGTTTAAACATTTTAGTAATTGGATGAGGGGTAGTCCAACAATGTTCATATAGTGAATAAAAGTTACAGATAGATGCACCCTGCAAAGCATATGTATTTAAACCTATATAATATTTTCCAAAGCGTGTGTACATCAACAACCTGTGTTGATGTGACTACTAAACTTGGAGAAATAAGTCAAATATTTTAGCCCCTCACCCCCACCAAACTGCCCCTCAGATCAGGGAACCAACAGTATAAGAACACAATATTCATCAAACTGGAAAGTGGTGGTGGTGGTGGGGCGCTGTGGAGCCCAGAGCTGAGTGGCAGCAAACTTTATAGCTCTCGCAATACTGTATTAAAAAGCTAAAAAAGTGTGGTTGGAGCAAAATTTATTTGAAATATTATCAAATTTGGAAAGAGGACCTGAAACTACATAAAATGATGAATCCCAAGTAAGATCGTGGCGGTGGATTGGGAGGAAAATCGAGGTACCTCTCAGCCCCTGAGATCGGATCTGACTGCACAGGCTGCCAACGCACCAGATACAGAGGAGACTCTGGCACTGCTTGGATTTAAACCAGAGACTGATTTCTTCCATCTCCGATTTGAGTACTAAAATAGACTCTTTTGGGGTGCAGTGGCAACAGTGGAGACAACAGTGGATCATCTAAAAATGGAACTGTGCAATGTTAAAAACAAGCGGAATCTGCACTCACGGCCATCACGTTGTTGATCAAGAAAATGCTCATTTTGGGCCGACTAGAAACTTTGGAGAACCAGGCCCAGAGCCTCCCATATCCGCATATTAGGCCGACCTGAGGGATTGAAGGCGATGACCCTCCTTATTCCTGCATAAATGGTTCTCTGAAAAGATTGTTCCTAGGGGTTAACAGGTACAATTGCCCTACAGAAATCATATTGTATCATCCCTAGAGGCTACAGAGAAGATATCGATAACCCACGTACTTTGCTGGTGGTGACTGATGGGTTGGCGCTTGGGACAAAATATTGCGGATGGCCAGGCAGGCAGATCCACTCATGCAGGACGACTGTACCCTATATCTGTTCCCAGACATCAGCTATGTGACGAGGATCGTCTAAAAATTTGACGGAGTTTGCCAGAAGTTAAGGGCATCTTCCATACCGCATGTACGATTTACCCAGCTTAAGCTGGAGAATAGTCTACGAGAAGGAGGTATGGATTTTGTGGGACCGATGGAAGCGGTAAATGGGCCTCTACAATTTCATCTTGAGCATCAGAAACAGGCGCCATGACTGAGAAGGAGAGCTACGATTCTGAGAACGATTCAGCTGATTGAATTGGGCTAAGTATAACTCTGAATACTTGTTTGCTAGGTCTTAGTCCACTGTAATTGACCTGAATGGGTGAAATGTGACTTTGGAATGTAACTTTCAAGTTAATAACTGAACTTTGGGCTGTAACTTTATGCTCATCATGGTCCTTTGGTGTTTTGAGACAGGCGTTCTGTTTCTCTATCTCCTTACTGTTGGTAGTTTTTCAGATTGAATTTTAACGTTTTGCTAAACCATGAAGAGATGCATGCTGTTTATTATGTTTAATATTCTAGTGCTCCAACTCAAGTTCGGATAAGCAGGGGCATGATAATAATAATGTAAACATGTTGCTATATATTATATACTGTTGGGTATGAGGGCCTAAATAATATTTAGGCTTATTGCTTTTTGGGCTGTTTATTTAAAAAATAAATATGGGATTTGCTGCAGACTCTTCATATATAAATGTTCTTAATTACTTAAGGTCATAGTATGACACCATCAGCCCTATAGGAAAGTGCTGTATTTGGACTATCAAATTGGACTTAAGTTTTCAAACTAGGTATACTACTCCTGGGCTCATAAATGCAGCTTTTATTGAAAATACATTTATTTTGGTGTGTATTTTAAGTATTACTCAGATGTGGTATCGCAATATCTCAGATACATCTAACCTTTGATTAAAGAGCTAGACCTCCATGTATATTAACTCCTGTTCTTGGTTTGTCTAAGATATGGAAGTGTTATTCTGTACTAACAGTTGAAACTAAGAAAAATAAAGTACAAAAAACTATATACTGGTGCAAAGCCAAACCAAGCTGCAATAAGCAGATGCGGTATAATAAATTCAAGTAATTAACAGAATTTTATTTAGCAGGTACTATTAAAATTATAGTCTCAAAATAAAGGCAACTTAACCCACTGAACAATCCAGTCCCAGCTGCCAGAATGAAGCAGAATAACCACAACAGGTTCTGAGATTACAGTTCAAGTTTCATCCTTTTCTGAATCAACATGGGCCGTTGACTTGGCCTCGAACTCCCTAGCTGTAGAATCTGCCCTCTTATTGGCTTGCATGGGTTGGTATACTGGAAGGTATACGCCGTAAAAATGCAAAGATGGGTCATACAGGAGGCGAGTGTGCCACCCCTAGACCTCACAGTTTTGCCCAAACTCATTAAACCTTTTCCTCCAGGCTCAGGAAAAGGAGAGGTCTGGGAAGATGTGGAGCTTAGCTCCATTGTACTTCAGTCGATTCATGCTCTTTACGGCCTTCTGAATCTCATCCAAAATCTCCACCCAACAGTCACCAACAATATAAGTCTGAGGTAGAGCCGACTGAGCCGAGGCAGAACGAGGAGAGATGCGATAAGCCTTCATGAAAGATGTAGCACAGTCCACTGGTAGTGCAAGGGCCCCGGGAACCACTGGCGCGGGAAGACCAGCAAATCCTCACCTTCTACACCTTCACGTAGTCCAATCATGCGGCATGGGAGGCTCCAGCGCGATTCTCCAAATGCCCTGGACAATATTTTAGTTGAGCATTTTCCATCACAAGTTTGATGGTGGCAGTCAAGGCTTGTAGAGCCTGCGACTCCACTGTGGCATCAATTCCGTGGTTGCTTTGATCTTTATGTCCTGCTGTCCCATGCGGTTTAAAATAGTTTCAACTTTCAAGTCGATAGCCTGCATGGAGATTTGAAGAGTCTTCCATGGGGTTCTCCTGCAGCAGGAGATGGCCTGGCTCCTGTGGCCTGTGTCTCTGATGTCTATGGAGCTTTAGAGCTACTCAGACCTCCCTCTGTGTGCGATCCATATCACAAAAATGGTACCAATCTGTGCTGTCTGGCAAGAAGAGTCCAGATTTTGCACTTGCAAACCAGTCCGATTGGAAAATAACAAATGTTAATTAAACTGCTGCCCCGATCTGACAAGCTGCTGGAAGACATGTCTATACTGCAGGTGTGCTCCACAGCACCCCCCAAAATCCTCAGTTATAGTCTTAATGCTAAAAACCATGCCAGACTGGTGGCATGGAGGGCTGAGTGCTGGGCACCTTTACTCCTGCCATGATGATGACCTGGGTTTGAAAATGGGCTCAGGTCACTGGGGATCAGCAGAGACTGGACAGGACTAAGTGTCTGAAGGACAGTTCTGCTTTCGAGGAGGTGGGGGAACTGGCTCGTTGCCTGGCATTTGACTGCCACCAGGTGGAGGCCTGGTGGTGCACTTCTGGGCAGCATGGGCGAGGGGCCACAGTTATGTGATGTGTGTGTGTGTGTGTGTGTGTGTGCGTGTGTGCGTGCCTCCACAGACATGCATTCACATACTGTGAAAGGTTAGCAAGAAATGGAAAAATAGTGGCGGGACTTAATGGAGCCCAGCCTGTCTGCCCTTGGATCCTTGCTACTGCCTGGGACCCTCATCTGCTCTGGATGATGTCTCGGGGGGGGCTCTCCTCCAGCCCCACCACACAGAAAGGCGGGGGAATCTGTGGGGTACTTACATGACCAGGTGAGTTCTGAGGAGGTAGTCTCTGATCCAGGAGGTGGGACAAGGTTGAGTAACCACCCCAAGTTACCACAAGGTAGAAGTTGAGAAGTCGCTTGCATTTGGCTCCATGAATTAGCTTTATTAAACTTTGTAAAATAACTTATCATGAACTTTCAGACGAACTTTAGCCGCACTATCAGAAACCTCCTCTTCCCTGGAACCAAATGGGCAAAACTCATAAAAATCAGCCATCTGGAGATGGCAGAAAAGAAAGAAAAGGTTTGGTACCAACCAGGCCCTTACCGCGCTCTACACAAAATGCCGTGGCAGAAGGAGCCGACTCGAGGAAACCATACAATTGCTGGGATTGAAAATGAAACAACTTCTGGCCTCCTCAATGGCAATGAACCAGAAACTGGACATATTAATGGGCGTTTAGTTACAGTGGATACTGCTGTGGACTCATTGCATGGAGATATAGAAGAGTGAAAACAGCAGTCAGAGGCCTGTAAAGCGCCATGGTGCAGCGGGCTAAGGAGTGCCAGCATGCTGATAGCCCGCCAAAAATATTAGAAAACTGGGCGCGGAGCCAAAACATTCGATTGATCGTCATACCAGAAGGCACTGAAGGGGACTCAGCCGTTATTTCTCAAGGACTGGTGTACTGAACAGTTTCGATCACATATCTCGACCTTGGAACTTAATATCATAAGGGTATACCAGATCCACGTGAGGTAAACCCACAATGGAACTCCCAAGGGTTCTTATGGTCATTTTGGACAATACTGGGACTTGGGACACCTTGTTAAATCTGGCAACATGATTTGGACTGCCAGCCTTCGATGGGGAGACTGTACATATGTTTCCTGACTACTCCTATGTAACTCGTACTCGCGAAAGAGGTTCGATGGGGTTAAATGCGGTTTTAGAGAGTGCAACATTCCCCACCATCCAGTTCCCAGCAAAGTTACGGATCGCTTATGACAGTAAGGTTTATATTTTACTGATCCAGGGGATGCGGGAAGTGGGCCTCAAGATGGCTGCTATGACTAAGAAGGCCAGTGATCCTACAGCCGAGGAGGCAGAAGATCTACAGGACAGTCTGCTCCCACTTGACTCTATTTGACCCTCTACTATATACATTATATTAGTAAGGTTCTGAACCTTGTGTGTCTGATTTAAATAAAGTTATACAGTAATAAGTATACCCTTAAAATACTGGGTTGTTATGATAATGGGAAGGTTTAATAAAGTTAAATGTTGGTGGGGAAGTGTTGCATATTCCTTCAGTGGATTTCTCACTCCCTGCTGGTTCTTACTCCTTTTTTTTTTTGTCGACTTGGTTTCACTCCCATCACGGTCCCGAGGTCCTCTCTCAGGCATCCTATCCTTGTCCTGCCACCTGGGGATCCCAGAACTGTGTCTCCGTCTCCCCTCTCCGCTGCCAGCACCCCAGTTTAACCCATCGGGGTGGGTCGCGCCCTCTACTTTGGGCACTCTTAGTAAGACAGTCTCCGGCAGCAGATGAGGATGGCAGGGGAAACTGAAGGCCAGTCGAGAATATCAGCGTGGGGCATGGGGATAGGTGCTATCACCATGATCCTCGGTGCCGTTTTTCCTTTGTTTCGTAGTGTTGGTGTACCCAATGTGGGATGTGCAATGCCACCCAGCCCGCGATGTGGATGCTCCCCACGTCCGGAGAGGCAGCTACCCGGCGTCTTCCCTTGCTTCTGCAAGCCTGATGCGTAGCAAAGCCGCCGGTCTCCACCAGGGGCTGCTGCTGCACAGGAACTCCCCTGGATCCCTCCCTGAGAGAGGAGAGGAGGAGAGCAGTCCGTTGGACACTCAATTCTCTCTCTCCCTGCCGACTCCGGCAGCGAAGCTCGCTTCGAACCGGGTCGGCCGCATGGGCGAGGTGTGGCGTCCAGCTCGACCCTCAGCACCACTGGGCTGGCTTTTATTCCTTTTATAATTAAAGAGGCAATGTTATACATTTGTTTTTACAGTTATGGGAATGATTCAAGGTGTAACTGTTCTTGTATCTAACTATTTCGATGTCCTCTTAAGTTCTGGAGCTGACATGGCAGTTTTGACTGTTTTACTATAATTGTGTGCAGAACTTACAGGAAGCTGTATACATGGCCCATTTGTCCATCGGGGCTTGAGCTTGACAGGATACCATTTCTGGACTATCTAAACTCGACCTTTTGCCATGTGCTCTTGGGCTACAGTTCCACGGCACCATTGCATTTATATTGTAGACAATGAACATTAAAGGGGCCTCCTATTATGGAAAAAGTCTGACACTACCAAACTGTATAAGAAAAATGACTGTGAGCTTTTGATGTTTCTGGCTTGTTGAGCTTGTATTTTGTGCAATCTGGAAAATGAATAAAATACAAAGTAAAAAGAAACCAAGGACATGGCTGGTCTGAAGAACAGGACACAGTGAAAACCTCATAAGTTTGAATGAAACAGTAATGTTAAACTGTTGGTAAACACTGTTCAGTGCTGTGCAAAGGGGCCCATATACTATAACAGACAATGTATTGGTCACAGTCTACAATAGCACTGAGTTTACTTCTCCAAGGTTGTCATGACAACCTCTCAGAAAAACACAGTGTTATGCACTGTAGCCCATACATTATCCTCTATATTCCTCTAAGTTGTTTTAAAATAGCTTTCATACCAATTTTATAATTAATGACTCAAGTCATGAAGATGCGCCACTAGCAGTTTTTAAAAACCTTTCCCTTGAGTTTACTTTTGACTTTTCATACTGGAGTCATACTTTTGGATTTATCAAGAGAGTGCTAGCATACATTTCTGATAGTAAATAGCAAAGTCCCACAGCAAAATGTTTTATTTATTCACAGTGGGCATGGCCAGAGAGCAGGGACTTTTAAAAACTTTAAAACCCTGTATCTTCGTGCAGGAGAGAAATATATTGTAAAAATAATAATATGCATATAGCATGCCCCAAGGTGACATGGAGGTGAGGGTAAACAAATGAGATGGCTTCACAAAGACTTGCTTAAAAATATACCTCTAGGGACAAATGCTGGAAAAAGAACAAAGCCTTGGGGCTACAATCTGACTATACTACCTACAAGAACCGTAACTTCTGAAAAACAGGTCAGAACAGCTAAGAGTGCCTATAGTAAAGAATTGCTGCTAAGCTTTGCTGGGGACCCTAGGAAATTCTGACCCCATGTCAAGACCTTTCTTGGTGTATCCCAGTCAACTACCCCCAGTGACATGGTACTAAATGGAGTACATTGCAATGACTCCAACACCATTGCTAATTCCTTCAATCAAATGTTCTCAGATCTGTCTCAGTATACCTCTGCCTTCCCATCTCCTCAGGCAGCCTCTCTGCTTTCAACATCAGCACAGTCCACTACCCCAGCTATCCTACCCAACAAATGTCTAAAACTCACCCATTCTACTTCAAGGCAATCTCAAGGACTGAGGTCTTAAAACTATTACAAACTGTCTCTGGCAACAGCAGCTCTGGATCAGATACACTTGAGCCTTGGCTCCTGAAACTAACAGCACCGTACATAGCCTCCCCTCTGGCTAGAATTTTCACCTGTCTCTCTCCAATAGCCAAGCTCCTGACCTCTGGAAGATTGCTCGTGTAACAATTGTTTTTAAAAAAAGGTGATCCCAAGGAGATTATTAACTACAGGCCTATAGCCATCCTATTGGTTGTAAGTAAAATTCTGGAAAAACTTGTTGCAATTCAAACCTCTGACTACCTCACAAAGTACAGCCTTCTCTCTGACATTCAACATGGCTTCCGTGAAGGTCACAGTACCTCTACAGCACTTCTCAAATTCACTACCGATATCCTTACCAGTATGGACGCTGGCCAGCTGACAGGGGCAGTTTTATAGACCTTACAAGGCCTTTGATCTTGTTGATCACCCCTGCTCCTCTCCACTCTTTGAAATCTGAGCTGTTCACCCCCAGTTGTCACCTGGTATGGAAGCTATCTATCAAATAGAACTCAAATTGTGAAATTCAACTCCTCTTTATCTGATGGTGCTAAAATCAGTATTGGGGTTCCCCAGGGCTCTATTTTGGGACTTCTTCTTTTCTCACTTTTTATCAATAACATAAATGAGGTTTTTCTTTCATGCTCATCTATTCTCTATACCGGATGACCTTGTACTCTATTCAAGCTCTGATAAGGTCGCCAGCATAAATGCATCCCTTTCTTCAGATTTCACAAATGTCCAAAATTGGCTTTCTGCACATAAGTTTGTACTTAATGCTAAAAACCCAAGCAATGTTACTTGGATCTGCCCTAAACTTAGGACATGTCAAACTCCCTGTTGGTGCAAGAAGACAGTGGCACACAGTAGAATCATTACATACAATATGAGACCAGATGGGTTGTACCCAAGAATATTAAAGGAGATGGCAGATATCTTGGCTGACCCAGTAACTTTAATTTTCAAAAATCACTGGATGAGGGACATGTTCTGGAGCATGGAAGCAGGCAGTAGTGGTGCCTATTTATAAGAAGGGAGTAGACATGAGGTGGAACTACAGACCAATTAGCCTGACTTCGGTTTTGGAGAAAGGTTCTCAAAGGTATTATTAAAGATCATATAAATCAGTTCCTTAAAACTCTGATAGGATGGACCCTGTTCAACATGAATTTTGTTAGTGGTAGATCATGTCAGACCAACCTCCTGGAGTTCTGTGGGAAGGTTGGTATGGCACTTCAGTCCAAAAAGCAGTCAGTGGATGTGATTTACTTGGACTTCTCAAAGACTTTTGATACAGTTCCACATGAGAACTTATTGATGCCTTAATTGAACATGGACTTGAGGGAAAAATAACCAAATGGATAGAGGCATGGCTTGACACCAGAAAACAATCTGTCAGCATAGGTAGTAATTGCTCTACATGGACAGAGGTGACCAGTGGAGTGCCTCAGGGCTCCATTTGGGACCTTGTTTATTTAATATTTACATTGCCCTCGTTAAGCACTGATACAGGTGTATGGGTATCTAAGTTTGCAGATGATACCAGAATTGGCTATGTAGTGGATAACTTTGAAGATCATATCGCCTCCAGAGAGCTCTGAATGACCTGGGAAACTGGGCATGAAAAAAAATTAACTTTTAATATTAAAAATGTTGTGTTATGCACTTTGGAAGACATAACGGTCATCTGAATTATATACACTTGGAGGAAGCAAACTCAATGTAGTGGAGCAACAAAGTGAGCTGGGCATTATGATTACAACGATCTTTCCTTTAAACTACATTGCAATTGGAGCATCAAGAAGTCCTGCAGTATTCTGCACTGTATAAAAAGCATATTACGTGTAGGAATAAGGAAGTTTACTGTCCTTGTACACCTCCTTGGTTAGGCCACATCTGGACTATTGTGCCCAGTTTTGGTCACGGGAGGAAAACTGAAATGGCAGCACGTGAAAGTGTCCAGAGGAGAGCTACTGTGAGTATATTAGAAGTAAAAGGGCACAACTACCATACAAGATTAAGTATCTTGGGTCTCCATTCACTGGAATATAGGCGCCTAAGAGGCGACATGTTTGATATTTAAATCATTAATGGATCCTGGTTTGTGGGATATCCTGGGCTTGAATTTTAGGGAATCATTTTATACCACTAGGGCCTATCCCTACAATTAAATGTAGAGTGTCCAAGAACAGCAAGAAGGAAATCCTGGCTTACCTTAAGAATAACAAATATATGGAATCAGCTTCCATTAGAAGTTGTAGCTAGTAAAAATATGAATGTTTTCAAGAACAGATTAGATAGTTATCTTACTGAGCACAACATTATGGGCTACCAGGCTGAGACTTTCTAGGTCACCCTGGATATGGCGAGCAAAGGACTTCCGGTCATATAGCTCTGTTCTTACCTATGAGACATCTTTAAGTACCTGGGGAATTCTTCTGGACCAATCCCTGGACTTCAGCCTGCATATACAATCTGCCTGCAAGGCAGTGAATGCTAAACTAGGGGGTCGCTTGCAAGTCCAGTTTCATGCTGACTCCTCAGCTAAACTTGCTATTGCCAGAGGCATATTACTTCCTGCTATCATCTACGACATGCCGACCTTTGCTGCTGCACACAAACCATTCTTCATAAGTGGGATGTCACTTATAATAATATCTTCAATATACCTCCTCATCACCACAGCTAGCACCACTGCCAACTGTACAGGGACCTGGGCTGGTTATCCCCTCAGCTTGCCGTCAATACTCTCTTGGCTCCCTGACTGACTCTGTACTCAGAAACCAGACCCCTTCAGTGCTCTAACATTGCTGGTACCTCAAACCTCCTCCTATAGACTGCGATCGGTAGATAAATCCCTGCTGAATGTACCTAGATATAAAACATCAAAAGGCACTGTTGCCTTCAGTCACTCTGCTCCTAAGCTCTGGAACTCTCTCCCCAAGCACTTGAATATCGGATCCCATGACAGCTTCAAAAGGAGCTGAACCTACATCTATGCCTTGTTAATCTCTGCACTTGTTTTAATCTTCCTTAATCCACTCACCTGCCAGATGCTTCCTGGCCTAACTTTTCACCTCCCCTACCTCATAGCGTTCTTACCCTTACTATCTCCTTGAGGGCTAATCTACCCCAACCCCCCCACACCTGAGTCTTGTTTCGGAGGTCGTGAAATACGTCCTGCCCAGTTAGGAATTTGCCCTTGCCTTGTTTCACTGCCTATTTGAATCCTCACTGTTGTGACTAATCTGAACAATATTTCTTTGCTGCTATGTTGTGGTATCTCCTCCTTCATTGATTGTTATTGTCCTGGCTGAATGTATTCATTACTACTGACTGTTCTGACCTACACTACTGTAATTTCATTGTACTCATGCTATGTACCTGTCTTTGATTGTTGTACTCTCACGGGTAGTGCCTGAAAATAGTCATTTCATGGCTAGTGCACATACCTGGTTAACAAACTAAAACTAAATAAAAATAAAAATAAAATATATAGAATCTTTTGCCAGAAACACATTATTATGAAAAACATACAGAAATTGTTTCTGCTTACAAATACTGCTGCTTTAATATCCTAGAAAGGGAGGCAGGAAAAGGTTAGTTTGACCACATATCAAATCCAACAGAGGAAACGTAGTTACTAAGGTAAGTAATTCTTTCTTCTAACAACATGAATTTGATGTGGGATACCTAACTAGTGCAGAATCACTCCAAGAAATACCTGACTGGGAGGAGGGTTCCACAATATCTGTTTTGATGAAAGGTTAGTAAGTACATGTATCTCAAATCTAGCATCCCTCTTTGCCTGACTGTTTAGTGTGATGTTAATGTGTATACAGATGCACTGATATCAGCTTTACATGTCTCTTGCACTGGCATATTTCTTGAGGCAGCTGTTACCCTGGTAGAATGAACCCTTATTCTGCCAGTGAGCATTTATATGCCTTATTGTAGAAAAGCTCAACACAGGATAACATCCATCTTGGTATGGAGTTTTCAGATGCCTGGTGTTCCTGTGACACCTCGACAGAAATGCAGTGGTAACTAGCATCGGGTTCCATCATGACTATAGAGTTCCAGATACTACTGTCAGCGGACCTTATGCAGGAAGCCTATGCAGCACAGCTACTCTCATTATGTAATATCAGTTCCTGATTTACACATTGTATAATTTCGACTAATATGTATTTAATGTATTTATGTCCATGGAATGTACTTATAGAAACATAGAATTTAATGACAGATAAGGACCGCTTGGCCCACAGTCTGCCCATTTCCCTACCTAATGGATAAGCTGCAGATCCTAGTTAACCAACAGCCTACTTCTTCCTACCCCCACCCCTTAAAATTGCTCTTATGATAGTCCCATGCATGCTTGAATTCCATCACTGTTTTTGACTCCACAACCTCCTCTGGAAGGCCGTCCATGCATCCACAACCCTCTCTGTGAAAAAATACTTCCTTACATTACCTCTGAGCCACCCCCATCTTCAAATTGTGCCCTTTGTTCTTGCACACTTCTTTTCTGAAAGATGCTACCCTCTTAGACTTTGTTGATTCCCTTGAGGTACTTGAAAGTTTCTATCATGTCCCCATCTCCCTCCTCCCCTCGAGGCTATACATATTAAACTCCTTAAGTCTCTCTTCATATGTCTTCTGGTGCAGACCCTGCACCATTTTGGTGCTCATCTTCTGATCTGCCTCCATCCTGTTTATGTCTTTTCAGAGACTGGGTCTCCAGAACTGCCGCAGTACTCCAGATGGGGTCTCACCAGCTGTCTGTACAAAGGATAACAACTTCCTGTTTTCTACTGGTGATGCCTCCTATGCATCCCAGTATCCCCAACCCTCCTTACTGCCCTCTACCATTGCTTCCCCTTTAGGTCATCTGATATGACTACATCCAGGTCTCTTTCCATTTTGTTGTTGTCAGTATCTCACCCCCATTGTGTACTCTTCCCTGGGTTCTCGTTTCCCAGGTGCATTACCTGCACTTCTTAGCATTGAATCTAAGCTGCCATACATTTGACCATTCCTCCAACCTTGCCAAGTCCCTTCTCATCCTTTCCACCCCACCTTGTATATCAACTCTGTTGCAGATCTTTGTGTCGCCTGCAAAGAGACATACTTTTCCTTCCAGTCCCTCTGCAGTGTCACTTATAAAGACATTGAAGAGGACCCGTCCTAGTACTAAACCCTGTTGTACCTCACTAGTAACCCCCCTTTTTTCAGAGGGACACCATTTACTATTACCCTCTGTGTCCTGTTTTCCAGCCATCCTTACCCAGGCTACCATCTTGGGACCCTTTCCTGGTGAAACGTTTCAATAAATAAATAAATAAATAAATAAGATATGCAGCACATAGGCTTCCATATGACAAAATGCTGCACATCAGGGTCTCATCAGACATTCATGAAAGTGTTCTTGCCTCTTCACAGCTGATTCCTAATTAGGCTGCTGCGTGGCGTGCGGCAAAAGCAGGGGGTGGAACCAGCCTCTGCACATTCAAGATGGGGTGGAGTGGGTTGCAGGCTATGCCATCAGGCACCCTGCTATAGCCACTACATGCTCTCGCCATCCAGTTGTTGGTGGCCTCCTGGCAGAGCAAGCAGGTGCCCCTATTCAGTTGATCGACACTCCTGGAATGTTCTGCAGCCACAGGGGCTACAAGCAGTGTGTTACTGGTAGCCATACAGGCATACTATATTCTGTTACCTACAGTCCTCTGCTCTGCGTGGAGCATAGGATCTAGGTGTCTGAGAGGATGGGCATCTGATTTAGTGCTTGCTGTGTCCACCACCCTGCGATGCCCCACCCTCATCTCTGCCACACTCCAATATGTCTGTGGGTGGGACATGGATGGACACATTGCTTCATGAATGGCACGCAATGCACCTGTCTGCAAGTCACAGTACTGTGGGCAGTGTACACACCTGTAGAATATACCCTGCTCCCGGTGATGCATAGGCCTTACTGTCCTAGACTGCAGATCGTTGTAATAATAATTGGTGTCACTGTTTTGTTTGATTTTTTACATTTTTCCTCCTCATTTTGCTTACTTCTGCTTCTGCCCTCACCTTGCTTCCACCTCAGGTCTCATAGATCTCCAGAAAGAAGGTCACCTGGGGCCAGTGACCATCACATGGTATGGTTTAATTTGGCCACAACTAAATTATCATTCAGAGGCAAAATTATGGGACTTCAGAGGAGCTGACTTTGAAAAGATGGTCAACAGAGTTAAGCTAGCAAAAGAAATACAGGTGAGTGGGTACAGGCAAAGTGGGCAAGCATTAAGGATGCAATACTGGAAGCAACATCCCATTGTCTTAGAGAGAAAAGGAAGTGCAAAGAAGAAGGAAGCCACTTTGGTTCTCAAAACAGTAGCAGAAAGGTCAGAGCCAAAGGCTGGCCTTCAGGAAATATAAAGAAACACAGCGGGATGAAGATAGGGAGGTATACCAAACTTCCTAAGGGAAGCAGGGAAGGCAGTAAGGCAGGCAAAGGCCCAAACCGAGGAAACACTAGCACATATAGTAAAAAGGTGACAAGATTTTCTATAGATACATTAGTGAAAGGAGAAAGTCCAGAGGGGTATTGCTAAGATCAAAGGAGATAAGGGGGCATGTGAGGAAGAGACCATGTAAAAGCATCTATCCTAAATAGATACTTCTGCTCAGTATTTACTGAACAGAAGGTAGGACAGGCCCACAGCTCAGCACCATGGGACACAGGGGGAGGAGGTGAGCACTAGTCCCTTCACAAAAGAAAGGGTCCTACAAGAGCTTGATAAGCTCAGGGGTGGACAAGGCAATGGGACCTGATGGCCTACATCCCAGGGTACTAAAGGAGCTAAGGAGGGTGGAATCAGCAGAGCCATTATCAGAACTGTTTAGTGAGTCTGAGCACAGGAGAGGTCCCAGAAGACTGGAGAAGGGCTCATGTGATCTCGCTCCATAAGAGTGGTAGCAGGAGGAGGCAGGGAACTACAGACCAGTCAGTCTTACCTCAGTAGTGGCAAGATTATGGAGGCACTCCTTAAGGACAGGATAGTGCAACACCTGGAATCCATAGGAGCACAGGATCCAAGACAGCATGGGTGTACAAAAGGAAGGTCCTGTCAAACTAATCTCATAGATTTCTTTGACTGTGTAACCAGAGTGGTGGACCAAGGGGAGCAGTTGATGTCGCCTACCTTGACTTCAGCCAAGCACTGATACTATTCCACAGGGAAGATTGATTAATAAGCTGGGCAGGCTCAGGGTGGGTCAGTTGGTCAACTGGGTGGCAAACTGGTTGACGGGCAGAAAAGAGTGGTGGTAAACGGTATACAGTCAGAAGAGATGCAAGTCAAAAGTGGGTACCTCAGGATCAGTCCTGACTTTGGCAAAATGGGTGAATACCTGAGGAATACACTAGCAAATGGCCAAAAGGAGGGGTGGAAGAACAATGGAGAAAATCAAAACTGCCATCATACAGGCAACAAGTCTTTGTGTGAAACAGATAAAGAAAACAAAGCGGAGTAAAAACACTATGGTTCTCAAAAGAGGTGGCAGGAAGGTTAAGGAGAAAAGGCTACATTCAAAAGTATAAGGAATCACAGAAGAAAGCACGACAGGGAACTGTATCAACTAAAGCAGAAAGAAGTGGGGAAGGCAGTCAGAATAGCAAAGGCCCAAACTGAGAAAAAATAGCCAAGTCAGTTAAGAAGGGGATAAAACCTTTTATAGGTACGTTAGGGAGCATAGAAAGGTTAAGGAGGAATAGTGAAGATTAATAAGGGGAGGTGGGCAGAGAGGCGGTGAAAAGGCAGAGATACTGAATGAATACTTTTCTCAGTATTCACAAAAGAAGGTGAGGAGTTACCTAAACCAGACAATAGAAGCACTCTGGGTAGGGGGTTGACACTAGTCCAGTCACAGAAGAAAGAGTCCTGAAAGAACCCTAAAACTCAAGGTGGACAAAGCAATGGGGCCTGATGAGATTCACCCCAGAATCCTGAAAGAACTAAGGGTAGAACTAGTGACACACTGACTACCCTCTTTAACAAATCATGGGAGGATGGGGTGGTACCTGATGACTGGAGGAGGGCAGATGATTCCCCTTCACAAAAGTGGGAGCAAGGCAGAAGCAGGAAACTACAGACCTGTAAGTTTGACCTCAGCGGTAGGGAAAATGATGGAATCACTTCTGAAAGAAGAATTGTTGAGTACCTAGAGGCCAGCGAGGCACAGGACCAAAGCAGCATGGATTTACAGCAGGAAGGTCATGTCAGACGAATCTAATAGATTTCTTTGACTGGATGACCAAAGTAATAGACCAGGGAGGGTTATGGATATGGCCTACCTAGACTTTGTGAAGGCATTTGACACAGTCCGCACAAAAGATTAATAATCAAGTTAGCCAGCCTGGGAGTGGGTCCCAGGGTGGTAGCCTGGGTTGCAAACTGGCTGCACAACAGGACACAGAAGGCAATAGTGAGTGGAACACATTCGAAGAGTGGGGGTCACTAGTGGAGTACCTCAGGCTCAGTACTGGGTCCAGTCCTCTTTAACATCTTTATAGGTGACACTGCAGAGGGTCTGAGGGAAAGGTATGCCTCTTTGCAGATGATACAAAGATCTGTAACAGAGTTGATACACAAGGGGGTTAGAAAGGATGAGAAGGGACTTGGCAAGGTTGGAGGAATGGTCAGACATATGGCAACTTAGATTCAATGCAAAGAAGTGCAAAGTAATGCACCTGGGAAACAAAAACCCAGGAGAACAGTACACAATAGCAAGTGAGGTACTAACAACAACAAAAATGGACGGACTTGTGGGTAGTCATATCAGATGATCTAAAGGTGGGTAAGCAATGTGAGAAGTCAGTAAGGACAGCCAGGGGATACTGGGATGCATAGGAAGGGCAACACAAGTAGAAAAAGGAAGTGGTTATCCCTCTGTACAGACAGTTGGTGAGACCCCAACTGGAGTACTGTGTGCAGTTTTGGAGACCTCATCTACCGCAAGGACATAGACAGGATGGAAGCAGTCCAGAGGAGGGCAACTAAAATGGTACAGGGTCTGCATCAGAAATCATATGAAGAGGACTGAGAGAGAGCTTAATATGTATACCCTTGATGAAAGGAGGGACAGGGGACATCATAGAAATGTTCAAGTACCTCAAGGGAATCAACAAAGTCCAGGAGGGTAGCATCTTTCAGAAAAAGAGATGTGTAAGAACAAGGGACACAATTTAAAGATAAAGGGGGATGGCTCAGGGTAATCTGAGAAATCCTTTTTCACGGAGAGAGTGGTGGATCGTGGAACTGTCTTCCTGGGGAGGTTGTTGGGCTAAAACAGTGAGAATTCAAACATGCATGGGACAGACAAAAGGCAATTGTAGTGAGGTGGCAGGAAGTAGGCTGTTGGTTAACTAGAATCTGCAGCTTATCCAGTAGGTAGGAAATGGGCAGACTGGGTGGGCCAAGTGGTCCTTATCTGCCGTCAAAGTCTATGTTTCTATGTTTCTATATCTTCATCAGTGACATTGCAGATGGACTGGAGGGTCAGGGTTCCCTGTTTGCAGATGACACCAAGATCTGCAACAAAGTAGATGATCCAGATGGGGAGGGCAGAATGAGAAGAGATCTGGACAAACTAGCAAAATGGTCAGAAGAGTGGCAACTGGGGTTTAATGCAAAGAAGTACAAGATCATGCACATGGGGAAGAGAAACCCTGAAGCCACCTATAGGCTGGGAGGAGTTGCTGGCAGTCACAAGGAAGAAAGCAACTTGGGCATCATCATCACAGATGACTGAAATCATCAAGCAGACCACTAAAGCAGTAGGCAAGGCTAGGGGGATGTTAGGGGTGTAATGTAGGAGTATCACAAGTGTTGAGAGGTAATAATCCCTCTTTACAAGACAATGGTTAGGCCCCATCTGGAGTACTGCGTGCAGTACTGAGGCCACCTTCACAAGGACATTAACCAAATTGAGGCAGTCCAGAGAAGGCAACCAAAATGGTGCAGGGACTGTATCAGAAAACATATGAAGACAGATTAACAGAGCTCAATATGTATACCCTAGAGCAAAGGAGGGAGAGGTGATATGATGAAACATTCAAATACCTTAAGGGCATTAACAAGGTGAAAGAGTCTAGCATGTTTCAATATAAGAAAATAGCAGGACAAGAGGACACAGCATGAGATTGGGGAGGCCAATTAAGGGTAATGTGAGGAAGTTCTTTTACACAGAAAGGGTGGTAGATGCATGGAACGGCTCGTCAGGAAGTGGTGGATATGAATACAGTGCAGGGCTTCAGACAGGCATGGGATAGGCATAAGGGAGCAATACAGATGAGTATGAATAGATAGGCCATTGACAGAGCAAAGGCCAACGGCACATTTATAAGGTAGAAAAGAAATGTGCAAACTGGATGGGCCTTGCAGTCCTTATCTGCCATCAACTTCTATGTTTCTCTGCTGCTACTGGGGTTGCCACTTCCAGTACAAGCACTAATACCTGGCACAGATACACAACCTCGCTTCCCCTTCCCCAGACAGGGTCCCCTGCATTTTAGCAAGGAATTTGCATATTTGGGAAGGGAGAATGTATGAGATTGAGCTCTTTAATTGCAATATGGCGACCAGCCAAGGTGATGAGCAGAGGGCTGTGCCAGCTGCTGCACTGTTTCAGACATACAGTGGGTGGTGATCAGGGTGAGGGGTAGTGGAGCGGGGTCTTCAGCAGGTGGTCAGATGGAGTGACCACTGGACTACAAGTGATGCTGCTATCAAATGATGGATGGGCAATCAGGAGGTGGGGGAACGCTAGACTACCGTAGACATACATTTCACATGACAGATGGGTGACGGTGGGTGGAGCAGAACGCCTGACACAGGGACAGTGGCTTGAGACACCTGCCCTGTCCTTGGGTGGGGCGGCCATAGTGCCGTGATAAGACATGGTTTTTGACAGCAGTAAACAGCACTGCTCTGGAGGCCATTTGGTGCCACCACAAACCACTGAATAAACTGCTGTGCCAGTATGCATTGGAACCCACTAAACTGCATACACAGCGGTATGAGTAGCTACTTGGTGCTACTTGTTTGGGCAGCACTTTGGGGTCAGCTTGAATATGGCCCTCCCACCCTAAGTGCCTGTGTAACCCAAGTTAGCGCCCAGCGCCTGACCTTTGAATATGGAGCCCAATGTACTTCCGTGGCTTTGACACTGCTTTTAATATCTTGGTTCAAACATTTCTGAGGAATTCAGCATCAGTAGGGATTCCATGGCAGAACTCAGTCTTTTGCTATATCAGAGAACTTTAATAACAAATAGAGAAAGAGTGGAGATCAGTGTCTCCAGCCACAAACAGATCAACGGACCTTGTAGGAACAGTATCGTTCTATTACTTCAAGGCAATAAAGGATTCCTTCAAAATAATGATGTGACATTCACAATCTTAGGGCAATATTTAAATTATTTTGTTTTATTACTTTTATAATAATTTGCCACTGGTAATTAATAATATACAGTATTGACTTAGTGCAGTATCACCTATCTTTCTTCCTTAATAACTGTTTTCCCTGTTATTAGGAAGTAGGGAATCTTCAGTTAGAATGCTCATAATGTGGACTGCGCTGATCAGACCTGATGGTCTTTTAATTTCTCAAAGAAACACTGTAATGAGTCATTTGACTGCTGATATTTATGAATTATTGCTAGAATGATCTTTCGTGCTTGAGTCCCTCAATGGGGCACGATATGGACCCCAGTTCTGTAACCAATTTACCGAGGCAAATGCAAACTGTTTTAATGTAAACTTTACCTCAGTCACTGAAAGGTTATGTTTTTTACTCAACATGTTTTGTTGTACTGGGGCAGAAAATGGAATTTTGCTCAGTTTCAGTCTAGTCACTGGAAACCAACTGCAGGCTTCAAATCTTGTTTCTTATAGCAATTTGACCGCAGTCATTGTGAGACGAATGTGAAAGCAGTAAAAACTATGATTCGATGGAACCAGCAAAGAACCAAGTTAAAAGACGTACACCCAGAAAAAAAAACGAGAAAAATAAAGTTGAGGAACAAAGAGCAACTAAACTAATACAAAAATATAAATGTAAACGTTTAAACTTCACATCTGAAACTTAGCCGAGCTAAATGGTGGAAAAAGGATCCAGAGTGGACCACATTACCACTTTTTCAAGCGGAAAATAAATATCTACTGTTGAAGCGCAGGGTAGCTCGTAACCAGCACAGTGCTGAGGGCATCCTTGAAATACTTTACATTTTAGGGGAATCATGCACATTTCAATTGCGGATGCATTCATATGCCAAGATATCTTTATTAAGTCACAGTTTGAATAGGCTGAGTCACCAGATAATGCCTGTAAAGCCAGAGTTATAATTCTGGCTCAATTTCTTTCCCAAACATAATGCTAGATACAGACAGGAAGCACTGAGTACTTTGCCTTGGAACACTGTCTGCCATTAATCACTAAATCTGCCAAAACTATGTTTACGATGAACATGCATAAACAACAGGTCGAAGTTGACAGACACTAAATTCTTTGCATTCATGTACAATACTTATCTGTTTCAGGTTATAAAATATGACAACTATCTATTTATTTTATGTAACACTTGCACATCAAGTAACTTAGCCCATGCAAATGAACATTACCCTGGAACTGCCTGCACATTCTTCATTCAGTGGAAACACCACTAAACAGGGCAACACTCCCAGCCAGGAAGGACAGGCACCTGGTTCCACCAACCTACTAAGCCCTGTGGTATGCCACAGAACTTGCTAGTCTGTAGGGGTGTGCTAGGTACATGTACAGGCTGCAGGGACACTGCCAGCATCAGGGCGGGAAATAGGCAGGGACAGGGAAGAAAACTAGGAAAAACTAATGTGCACCAGTCATCAAGTAATAAAAAAAAAAAAAATGACAGCACCCTTACCTCTGGATCCACCCCATGTGTACCCCGCCTGGTATGACAGCGGGAGTAGTGAGAATGGAACTGGGGTACTGGGATCTGGCTTGAAGCAGGAATATGGCAGAGACTGGGGTCTGAAAGGCTTTGTGGCAAAAACTAAACCACTAAATAGCACAAGGAAGGAGAAACATAATCATTTGGGACATACTGTACCTGCACAGATATTATTTTATTTAATCAGTATTTTAGTTCTCCTTCCATCCGGGTCTGCTGATGGCACCCCTCCCCCAGACATGTCACCAACCTTCTCACGGACTTTCTGGTTATCCATCACTTGCACATAACCTAATTTGGTGGGTGGCCAGCCATGTCAGTCATACAAGAGCTTGCAGGGTGCTGCATGTGGTAGCCCAGTCATGTTCAAGTGGATTGTCTTCCGAGCTGGAGCGAGGGACATGTCTGACACATCATGCTTCAGCTCTTCCCTCTGAGTGCTGTTCCAGTGGGCTGCCACCCGACCTCTACCCAGTGGCAGTCTCTGCAATGGAACTCCTGTCTCCCTCCCGAGGAAGGAGAGCTGCCATCGGGCGCTCGATCCTCCATCACTCTGCCAGCCCACGAGTGACCTGTCTTTCCCAAACCGGGTGGCCAGTGTGGAGGTAGAAGCACAACTACTCTCCCACTTGGCCAGCCACAGATATTTTGAGTGAAAATTAAAGGTTTAAGGCATCATTTACTCTTTTAGCCCTGTAACAGTAACTTATCAAATTATTAGAGGAGATCAGGGTTTTGTATTTTGCTGAGCAGAGAGGATCACCCCTCTAAACAATGGCAACACTTCTGATCATAAAAGAAAAGATAAGTTAACAGTATTTCCTCACAAATTAAAAAAAAACAGATTCCATTTGCATTACTGTGTAGGAGATTTTCTCAAGGACTAAGACATTCATAAATTCCACCACAGATGTTT
This sequence comes from Neoceratodus forsteri, assembly GCA_016271365.2. Lineage (NCBI taxonomy): Eukaryota > Metazoa > Chordata > Ceratodontiformes > Ceratodontidae > Neoceratodus > Neoceratodus forsteri. The sequence continues at coordinate 77,300,589 of CM057459.1, forward strand.
TCTGTCAGTGGGCGTTGGAGAGCACCGATGTCTACATCTGTTCCGTTTTACTTAAGCATGCTGCATCTACTTTGTGAGAAAATTCTTTGTTTTGTTTTACTCCCAAATGAAATCTTCAGCAGCAGTGCCGTCTGAGAATCCCTGAGGATTAGATGGTTACACTAGTTATTTCATTTCAATGTCTCTGAAATGGGAAAAGTGAACAAAAAACTATCGGAAGGTCAAACAAGTAATTCCATGATAATTAAGCTTGGCAAATGCCAGGTTTGCCTTTTATTTCACAGCTGCCCTTCTTCTCTGCAGATGTTTCCAAATGTAGTTAATCATCTGATAATTCCAAAATTAAATATGAACAGAGAAAGTGTGTCTAATCTGACATGCTCTTCCCTACACAGTATGTGTTCCTATTAAAATGTGCAACCTGTCTCACGACTTGCGTTAACTCCTTACTGAAGTCCTCCAATGGAGGCTTCTAAGTAAAACTAAAAGTTGTGCTGTAGAACTGACCCTGTATATAGAAAGGTGCACCTGTATCAACAGCAGAAAAGTGACAGGTACTGTACTACAAATAAACACCCATAACTTCCTCACCTCCATTTTCTTGTCTGACCACCAGCATTTAAAGCGAGTATTAAACTGACCCGACTTTACTAGTACTAATGCAAGCCCTGGTCTTAGCAACATTTTTAAAACCTCATTTTTGTTTGGTTTTCATTTTTATATTTTACAATATATTCACCCAGGATATCAAAACCAAGAGATGACATCTTGAGCCAAATACACAGTCACAAAGTGAGGGGTGCAAATAGATGCCCTGCTGCACCGCCATACTTTGGTCTCTACACAAAAGCGATGCCTGAATGGCAGAATAAGTCCCAGTGCAGATTGAGGTGTCGGGTGTTAGTGGGGCTATGTACTGGCTAGCAACACCCATGGAGCACTGAAGATTTATATGGCACTTAACCATGTTCAGAGCTCGTCGGCAATGCCACTGCTGCTGGAACTACAACCCATGTACTATGCCCCGTCACTTCAAGGCCTGCTTTTGACCTCTGGACATAAAATGTTCTGTTGGTCCAGGGATGTTCTCTGGCACTCATGTGCCCCTGTCATACTCCCTATTCCTTACTACCCTAGGCATCCAGTGGAATCCTCCTCCTCCATAGGTTTTCTGTCCGGTCCTTGTCACTCTTCCCCACAACCCTACTTGCTCCTTTGGACTTGGTCACAACCCAGCAATGCTCCCTCTGCCTACTTGTAGCAGTTCTACAGCCAGGGGCTTTCACTGAATTTTGAGGGTCACGATGCTCTGAGCATAGCCCTGTAGGACATTTACAGGGCAACCCCTGACTTTCCTGCACATTTGCAAAAACTTTGCAAATGTGCTGGGATGGTTAGATGATCCCTTTGAGCACAGCTCAGGAGGTTAAAAAAGGACTGTCACTGAGTGGTCATTGTGACTGCTGACAATGGCCCCTTGTGGCATGTATTGGACCCCTTGTTTGCAGTGGCGACAGCTTCTCTGTGTCTCAGCAGGAAGGACTAAAGCATTGGGTGGGGAGTATCCACAACACCGGGAGAAAGTGTCACAGGTTGTCATGTGGCTATGGTGGTATTCAAACCTGGAATCTCATAGTTCATAATTATGTACCATATCTCTGTGATCACACTAGTTCTAAAGTAGAGTTTGTATATTTATTTATTAAAGATTTTCACTGAAAAGCATACTCAGCTGCGAGAAGCTTGTTTTTCCAGATATGTCCTCGGAAGGGACAAGGGAATAATGGAAAAACAAATGTACGGAAGGTTCACAAGATTACACAACCAGTGCAAATAAACACAAAACAGGTGGGAGTGAGTAGGGACTAACACAACAGGAAATAAAAATGCAAAAGAAAACAACAGGGGAAGATATTCAAAAGTTAGCATGGCACTACAGAATGTTTACCTGTGATAACGGGTTTTGCGCCTGGTTCATGGGTGGGGTCTATATTCAGAGACCCTGTAGTGCAGGAAAAACCTGTTAGTGCCAGTGCTAACTTAATGCTGTGCCCATACAAATGAGGGATCCCCTTGCATATGGGTGCAGTGGCAATTTCAGAGGTTTGCATCAGTGGTAAGTGGCACCAGGGGTGCTATTATCACCTTTGCAAACTTAGTCTTAACTAGGTACAAAGCCCTGGTGGCAAGACAGCTGTACTGCAGTCACCTGCCCCCACCCCCACCCTCTGAACCCCCATTCCAGTGTAACAAAGGATTCACTGGTATCTAATGGCACCCCCACCATCCAAACCCTCATCCTATTCCAGTTTAATGTTGACCTGGTGTCTAGTGGCACCCCTACCCTCCTACCACCCATTCTGATGAAGAGGCGTATATCCTCAAAGCGTCAGTGAACCGTTGTTTGCATGTTTTAACAAATTATTGATTTCATTTGCCTACATCCGAGCTCTATGTGTATTCTTGACTTCTGTCTTTTGTTGTCTGCAATAGAGTCCCTGGTGGCTAAGCGTTTACCCCTACCCCCAAATGCCCATCCTCTAAATGCGGATGTATGCCCTGGTGGCTGCCCCATCCCAAAATGCCCATCCTCTAAATGCAGATGTGTGCATTGGTGTCTAGTGGTACCCCACCTGCTGATGCACCCATTCTGATGTAATCTCTGATTTCTTGGTGGCTAGTAGACCCCCACACTCCAACCTCCTGGCCAATATAGGTTCCTGCCCCCAAGATGGTCAGTGGCATCCTCCCCATCTCCTGGCCCATGGCCTGAGCCAATCCCTGGCATCCAGTGGTGCCCCCCAGACTGCCAGTTACCACATGGACCGCTGAACAGTGGCAGTTCTTGGGGGCCCCTTGCTACTTTTGTCCACACTTCAGCACAGCACCCACCCTTGACCCCCAACCAGGCACTACAAGATTCTGTAGCGATCCTCTATGGCAACCAGCACAGTTTTTCTCACCCTCCCTCAACTGGCTAACATAGAAATCTCGCAGCGAGCGCACATACAGTATATTGTACATGTGCTCACTGCAGCTCATACCATGGCTGGCTGAGGAGGTGAAAGAGGGCTGTGCTGGTCACCATAAAGGATGTGTTGCACGAGTCCCATCCTGCCCAGTAAGGGGTTGGGGGTGGGTGCTGTTTGGTGCGGCAGTGAGCGGGAAGAAAGCCACGGAACCAGCACTGTTTGGCAGTTTTGTAGCAACTGGCAGTCCGGGGGCACAGTGGAATCAAGGACTGGCTTGGGTATATGGGCCAGGAAATGGGTGAGACAGGAGACACCACTGGACACCTGGAGTCAGGGACCTATATGGGTCTGCTAGCTACCAGGGAATCAGTAGTAGCACTGAGATGGATGCTTGGCAGATTGAGGGTACCACTAGACACCAGAGCATACATCTGCATTTAGGAGACAGACATTCAAGGGTGGTGGTACTACTAGCTATCCGGGCATACATCCATTTAGGAGACAGGCATTTAGGAGATGTGAGGTACTGCTAGCCACCAGGGACTCTATTGCTGACTCTGGGATGGTGATTGGAGAGTGGGAGGTGCCACTAGACTCCACGACAACATTAGAACAGACTGGGATGAGGATTGGATGGTGGGGGTGCCACTAGACACCAGGGTGACATTAGACCGTACCAGGATGGGGTATCAGAGGATGAGGTGCTACTAGACAACAAGGCAATATTAGACTGGACCAGGATGGGGGTTAGAGCATGGAGGTGCCACTAGACACCAGGGCAACTTTAAACTGGACTGGGATGGGTATCGGAGGGTAGGGATGCCACTTGATGCCAGGGCAACATTAGACCATACTGGGATAGGGGACTGGAGGTGGTGGTGCCACTGGACACCAGGACAACACTGGAATGGGCCAGGATGGGTGTTCAGGGGTGGAGGTGTCACTAGCCACCACGGATTATGTCAGGTCAGCTGCATCAGGCTGCCGCTTCCAATGCTAAATGACCTATAATGGGCATGCTAATGAGCCTATAATGGGCATACTAATGAGCCTATAATGGGCATGCTAATGAGCCTATAATAGGCATGCTAATGAGCCTATAATGGGCATACTAATGAGCCTATAATGGGCATTCTAATGAGCCTATAATGGGCATGCTAATGAGCCTATAATGGGCATACTAATGAGCCTATAATGGGCATTCTAATGAGCCTATAATGGGCATGCTAATGAGCCTATAATAGGCATGCTAATGAGCCTATAATGGGCATGCTAATGAGCCTATAATGGGCATGCTAATGGCCCCTTAACACCTTGCATGCCCAATGCACTCCAACTGCATTTGCAGCTGAATATTGTGCCATGGCTCCCTGTTCTGTCTGGTCTAGGGGTGCAGTTTCCTACGGGCTGGATACAGCCAGGTCCACATCAGGGCAGCGCCAATGTGACGCATTGTGCCTACACAAGCGGATATTCAGTTGGATAGTGCGGTGCACTATCTGACTGAATACTGTAACCTCCAGGTCAGACACAAGCGCAGCGCAAACCTCTGCGCTTGCCACCTTTTGAATATCTAGCCCTAGGTGTTCAGTAAAACCGTTAAGACTTTACACTGAAAAATTCATAACAGCTGTGTATAAATACTTCACAAACCTGTTTTGTTGATGCATGCAAAATCTGTGTAGGTATTTTACCCGCTTGTATTTCAATATGTGGCAGATTGAATTATTCGCCTCGCACTGATTAACATGTCATCCAATGCATCTACAGCTGGCCAATAAGCTAAACGGATTTACAATTTTAGAGGGATCATTTCACCCTTAAAAACAGAAGAATAAGGACAAAAGATCATAAGTCCATTCAGGCTGTCCTGACACCTTCAGTGTACTGCTATGAATTAACCCTCCCTCAGTTTTCCATGTCTCCTATCCCCCTTCTTTCCTAATATCCACATTAAAGATGTCCCATGTTTTGAACCCAGCAATAGCTCCAGAATCGTCACATTACTGATTCAACTAGTCCACCTAGCTGCCACATGCTCTATTGAAAAATACGTACAAATGTCCTTGTTCATCAGCCAATTTCTCCCTTCCAACTTGAAATTGTGCTCCATTGGATTGATGAACTATTCCTCAACAAACAGCTCAGTGTAATATCCCTCTCCTTCCATCCTCCAGAGAGTACATGACTGCAGTGGAGTCAGCCACGATGCAGCAACATTGTAACTTGCAGTAAATGACATGTCACAAACTTCCGCATGGCACAAGGGCTTGATTGCCATCGAATTACACTACAACATAGCGACATACAGCATTAACGCATTGCATCCTGGCTCTTGCTGCTTAATGCAGTATCAAGACGTTCAGTCTTCCCTTAAAGGACATACCCTGTTGTCTCTGGATAATTTTGTCACCTCTCTTCATATGGTTTCTCATTCCCCAGATGTAGGCTTTAACTGCACACAATACTGTAGGTATTGTCAAGCAGTGCTCTAGCAATCGCTGTATTATCTCCTCCTGCTACTGGTGAAGACCTCATGCATCGTGAATTACCTGTTTGCCTTATTCGCTTCACCCAGGCCTTTGCACTCCTTGAAAAATTGGTTTAGGGAACCCACACAGCCTCATGTAAATCGTGCTCAGTATCCAGGCAAATCAGAATGCGTATATGTTTTATTTTCTCTTGTGAATGTCTGTTATGTATTGTACTAAGGTGAACATGTGCACTGTATTTAGTATTTACTGTAACAGTAACATAGAACTACGTAATTCATCAGGAAACCCTTGTAAATGAGCATTTTGCTGAGTTGGTTTATGTCACCTTTCCTGTTTTAAAGGAAACTCCAGATAGTACACACATGGCAGGAGTTGCTGCAAAATGCCTGATTAGGGCTTTTAGCATTCACCTAAATTTTTCTGTGCCTGTTTCACTAGTTAATTAACATCAAAAGATCTGTGCCGACTGTCATGTTGGCCAGGTTAGCACAGTCATCTCATGTGCACCAGGTGGCTTCCAGCATGTGGGTATGGTAATGAGGGTACCAACTAATGACAGAGTTGGTAGCCCTATTAACATACTCCTGCACACTTCTGAAGCTGCTTGATGCCCGCAAATGGTCATGGCAAGCTTGGCCAACATTACAGTTGGCACAGGTCTTTGGATCTAAAAGTAACGTGAGAAATTTAAAGATCCCATGGCACTTATCGAAAGAGTAGGGAATTTCCCGTGTCCTGGCCAAATTTCCCTCATTCACTAAAAAATACCACCAACAGCTTAATCTGGTTCAAGGTCAGTTAGCATTCATCTGTATCCCTCCTCCCCGGCCTGAAAAATAGGCAGGATTTGTCTAGCGCACTTACCTGGTCAACAAAAGCTAAATAAATAAATAGGTACTGAAAAATGAATGTTAACACTAAGAGCCCTAATCAGGCATGTTTGCAGCAAGTGCTGCCATTTTTGCCCTATCTGGAGTTTCCTTTAAATAAATGAAGTGAAATGTGATTTACTTCACAGGAAGACGTTTTTAGACTTTAATTATTACCCCAGGTCCCAGTGCTCCAATCTTACCCCATTAATACAGTAATCCATACAAGGATTTCTTCTACCAACAATGTGCAATACTTTACAACTCTTAACATGAAATTTCTGTTGCCAAATCCTACACCACTTCTCCAGCCTCCTTCCCTATTCATGCCACTTATTCCCTCCTCAGTATTCACTCTCCACAGAGTTTTGCTGTCTGCAGTCTCCCTTCCCTTGCTACCCTGACCCTATATCATTTATGTACATTAGAGATCAAAGTTCCAGTACAGACCCCTGTGACACCACCCCACTAGTTACCTCTCAGACATCAGAGAACTTCCATTCAGAACCGTTGTCTGAGTCCTAACCACCAACCAATTCTCAATCAAATGAAATGCCTCCTCTAGTTCTAAACCCTTCATTAATCTTCTATACAACACTGAATCTAAGGCCTTTCTGAGTTTCAGGTACAGGATGTCAGTTACCCAGCCCCTTTCTACTATTTGTGTCACACGAAATTAAACAGTCAGGCTCATTTGACATAAGCTTCTTGTGAGCACATGTTGTTTTCTGTCCATAAGCCTGTTTTGGAACTCAACTATCTGTTCCTTTGAACTCTAGTAGCTTGCCTACTATAGATTTAAAGGTGCACTGGCCTAAAACTTCCCAGATGCACCCTCTCCCCTCTCTCTCACAGGGGACCACATTCACCACCTTTCAGTCCATCGGCACAGTACCCTTTGCAGGTGATTCATTATATACATCGTGCCAAGCTACCAGTTCCTGCCTTGTTTCTCACAACACCTTTGGGTGCTTTACATTCGCCCTGGGGACTTGTTTACCTTAACATCATGCAACCCTTTTAGTACTCTCTTCAGATATACAGCCCATCTCTAACTTTTAGAGTTTGGATTCAGTTTAAAGGAAAACTGTCCTTTGTAGAGGCTCCGCCCCTGCAGATATTACCCTCGGTTTAGCTTTTGTAGAAAAGCATCTTTTCCTCTCACCATAAGTAGTTTAATTTAATTATCAAAAGTCGCCGGCCCGTCGGTAGCAGTGGATTTCCGCTTACGCCTGGCGACCGGGTTGAGAGCGGACCCGAGTCGTCGGAGGGCTAACCGGGGAGATGGATTGAGCGTCCGTTGGACTGCTCTCCCTTCTCCGGGGAGGGTTCGGGCAGCATCCGGGCGATGGGGACTCTAAGCGGGCTAGGAACACCCACGCTGCCGCTCAAAGAGCATTGGAGGCAGGGCAGGGCGTCATGCGTCATTGCCGTCCCGCCTTCCCCAGAAAAGCGGAAAAAGGGGCGGTTGCGGCCACCCTCCATGAAGCCGGCTGCGGCTCATTAGCCCCCAGGCCAAGTCCTCCAACGATTATGGTCTCTCTGGGATGTTCCTCCTCCATCCCAGTGGGCCCCGCCTGCGAAGCCACGGGTATCGGAGGACTAGAGGCTGATTTGGGGTGGAAGCGGCGGTCCGTGACTGGATTGAAGTACGGGTGGCGGCAACCAGGTTGGTGGAAAAAGTAAATAAAAAAAAAAAAATAATTATCAAAAGTCTGCTATCCAGAAGTATGGCGGATTCTGGGGTGACTCCATTAACTGTAAAGGTGTGGTGCCGCACCGTACCGTCAATACATTTGTATTAAAGCGTCGGTGTAATGCGCACCTTTACAGTTAATGAAACTCCAGCGTCCGCCATACTTCCAGTAGTAGGCTTTCAATAATTAAATTAAACTACTGCGGCGTGAGGAAAAGATGCTTTTCTTACAAAAGTTAAACGGAGAACAGTTTTCCTTTAAAGAACAATGTTTATTTATTTATTAGAAATTCAGAAGTACACCTTTGAGCCCAGGCTCTTTTACAAAGGTTCCACGTCAGAGTAACAGTACCAGGTAGACAAGGACATAACAGCAATACATTACATACAGTAAATACCAGTGCAGCCAATTGGCGTTATCAAGTTGTGAGGCAGCTAATTAGGTAATAGAACAGTACACAGGCATTGTACAATGTATACCTATGGAAATTCTAATGACAGAATTACTGGTAAAGAGAGCAGCACTAGATTCAATGGAAACAGGGAAAGGTGGATAAGCGGCTCCGTGGCATTGTCAAGGTGAGGAAGGTGGAATGCTTGGGTAGGCGGGGAATAGGAGGGAGGAGGAGATGAGGGTAGAAATAGCAAATAGAGTGAGAGGGGAGAAAGTGTAAGTATGGAAGGGGAGCTGGGGAGGTGGGGATAGGGAAAAGCTGAGTAAGCGTGAGAAAGGGAGGACAGTTGTGAGGTAGGTGGTAAAGGTGAGTGGAGTGTGATAATGGTAGAGGTACGGGGAGAGGGAAGGTTATGTAGGAAGGTTGTAGTAAGTAGTGTGCAGTCTAGGTTTATGGGGTGGACATTATGCAGCGGGAAGGGAGAACAGGGGTAAGAACAAGGGAGAAATCAGTAAATGGTTGACATTTATACTGAGTAGGTAGGAGGAGACAGGGTGGCGGGAGATGATGGGAGGTGTGAACGGTGAGGGCAGGCAATGAGCAGTTTACATATAGCAGTTACATGAATGCACTAGCCCAAGGTGCTGGCAAGTTTGTGCTTAAAGACCAAGAGTGGCAGTGTTTGTCACTTCCACCGGCAGGAGTTGAACCAGTTTGAGGCTCTGACTTTAAAAAGTGCTGTCCTTGTGTTGTTCTGCAGTGAGGTGCAGAAAAAGTCAAACTTTCCGAGCTTCTGGTTTGGCAGGGGACACAGTGAGGCATGAGTATCTTCTGGACTCTTAGGGGCATGAGACCTAGCGATGTCTTTTTGCTAAGACACAGGTCTAGTATTTTACTTTGCCAGTTAGCTGAAGCCAGTTGGCCTGCTCATAAATGCCATGTGTGGGTGAAGTGTGCGAAGGAGGTGAAGCTGGCAGGCCTTGCTGAGGGCTAGGCAGTATGTGGCGTAGTGCAGTGTCCGTGGCTGATCCGTATATCACAAGCCCATAATCAATTACTGAGATTACAGAGTTCTGAATTGCAAGAGTTAGGGCTTCAGTCATCAGACAGTGCTTATGCTTGTACAGCAGCCTATATGGGTATTCACAGCTTTAGAGATGTTGTCATACGTTTGGCATAGAGAGGGTGCAGTCAAGGGTCACACCAGGTATTTATCTGGGAGCATGGTCTTCAAGATTCCAAGATGTCGCACCACTCTAGGACAAAGGGCCTTTGCTCACAAGGCACCTAAATGGACTAACAACCTGTTACCAAGGATCTTGCTATTCCAACGCTGGGCCCTTTCAAACATGGGCTACGATCATATCTGGTTACCAAAGCAAGTTGGGACTGTTTCCACTAAGGCCTCCAGCCCCAGGCAGTTTGTCAAGGATCCACGACAGGTCGTTGACAAAATATTTGTTGAATGACCTGACAGTGAAACCAACGGGTCAACTGTATTTTGCAGTTGGCTGCCGGTTTAAAAAGCCACAAGTGTTTTCTTGAGGCCCCGAACCCATAACCCCTCACTAGGATTCTCAACTCCCAAGTTGAGGCTGAGTGGGGGGGGCAGGACCTGATAGACACTGACGGTTCCAGCTGGAACCCTTTGCAGCTACATAGCATTGTTGTCGCTGTAGGGGACTCCGCTGTCACATGTTGACGCCAGGGATGTATACCGCTTGTCAACCTAAGTACCTCCCTAGCGCAGTCTATATTCCATTTCTTCCCTCCCTAAACTGTGCCACCTCATCCCCTTCACTTCTACCCCAGCACTGCCAGGCACCTCTCCACCCTCTACTACTTCCTCCCTAACTGACCTAACTTCCTTCCTCCCCACACCTTCTACCCTTCCTCCCCTCATCCCCTCTCCACCACTCCCTTCCCTCTTCCCTTCTTATATTGACATCCTGCTCTGATCCTGCACCGCCCCTCACCTGACACCCTCTATTAACACTTCCCACTACTGGCACTGCCAAATGCTTAATATAAGCCTCCCTCACTCAGTGATGAGGCCCACCTTCTGGGCTGATTTTCAGTATATATTCTCTCTCAGTTTGTCTTCTCACTATTACCCCTCTCTTCCTGAACCAACTGCTCCCCTTGTTCCTCTCTCTCCCCCTCCCTTTCTTCCTTTTGTGTTGTAAGTTTCATTGTATATCGTGTTTGTTTATTTCAGTTCACATGTAACCGCTTGCCTAATTTGCCTTAATTGTTGTCCACTTACGGCCTCCTGTAAGCTGTAGTTTTGTTTGTTACTGTAATGACCCTGACGTGGAACCTTTGTAATGAGCCTGTACTCAAGCGTTAATCTGAGATCTTAATAAATAAATAAATAAATAATAATTTAAACTGGTTCACCTGTTCCAGTGCAGTGCCTGAGCTGTAACTGATTATTAGCTGCTGGTCTTCATGCTTGTTACGGTTCCATGGAACAGCATTGTTTTGTTTTTGTAATTTTTTTTATATTCAATTTTATTTTCAAGCAGTTATACATATCAGACATCTTACATTACATTATCTTAAGTTACAAGTAGTAATTGGACAATCTGATGGTTCATACAATTGATCTAATATAAACAAAAACAAAACAAAAAAGGAGACTGTATGCAAGGGACAGGCTCCACCTCAACTTGGGTGGGAAAGAGGTTCTGAAACAGGGATTGGCAGGTTCATACAGTCTAGGTGGGGTTTAAACTTGTGAAGGGGAGGATGGGGCTTGTGGTGGGCGCTAGCATGTCCACCCAGGAGACCATGGCCTCCTCCTACAAGCAAGGAGGAAAGAGACGGATCAGGAGCACCACATTATACGAGTGGGGCTCTAGTAGGCAACTACCTGGGAGCCCACAGGTCGGGGTGGGGGTAGGGGGATGTGTTGAGAGTGGTCCCATTAACACCAGGAGCATGGCGAACAAGATGCCTGAGCTCCAGGCTCTGCTGTTGGGGGGGAGTGGATGTGGTGGCTGTCACTGAAACCTGGGCGCTCCTGGGCATGACTAGGACCCCGAACCTAATAGAAGGGTACACCATGTTCAGAGCGGACAGGGCTGTGGGCAGGGAGGGTAACTTTCATCATTAGGGATGGCATAGAGATAAGCAGGGTTGAGGAAGTGGAGGGGATGCGTGGAGGTTTCATGGGCCACGCTGCAGGCTCCTGGGAGCAAGAGGATGAAGCTAGGGGTGATATACAGACCACCTGTGCAGGCAGAGGACCTGGAGGAAGGCCTGGTGGCAAACCTTGAGGGACCACTGTGGCAAGAGGTTAGAACTGTGGTGCTGGGGACCTAAACATGCCAGGAACTGACTGGAGAACTATGGCATCCTCATCGGCCAGGAAGCAGCGTCTGCTGGACGCTCCAGGATGTATTTTGCCCAGCTGGTAACTGACCCAATGAGGAGGAGACATGTGCTGGATGTTGTCCTGACAGACTGCGATCTCATCAGGGACCTAGTAGTAGGGACCAACTGGCAGGAAGAGATCATGCCACAATCTGGTTCGCTCTTGACCTGGGGGAGGTGTGTGCCAGTACAATGGCCGTTGACTTTAGAAGGATTGGACATCAAGGGTATGGAGCGGATACTTAGGGGCTACCTAAATGGGATCAGGCCGGTATGGACACTGAGAGCGGTGGGAAATCATCAGATAGGGGCTCCTGGAAGCTACCAAGGCCTGCATGAAGGAACAGCTCAAGTTTGGAAGAGCCAGGAAGCTGAGGTGGTCAAGGAAGTTCAGGTCATAGTAAGGGAAAAAGGCTGCTTATAGCCATTACAGTCATTTGCGAGGGGTTATAGACAAGGAAGAGTATGATATGGTGGCCAGGAAGGTCACCATGGTGGTGAGGTTGGCGGGCGAGGACGGAGAGGAGACCGGCTCAGGGGATTAAAGAGAGAAAATGGTTCTTCTGGTATATCAGGGAAAGGAGGAAAGGGAAGGAGCAGATCATCAGACTGACAGATGGGAGTAGGTGGGCGGAGGAGGCAGGGGAGCAGGCAGAGGTATTAAATGACTACTTTTCTCGGTCTTCACCAGGAGAGAGCAGGTGGCACTGCATGGGGAGGAGCAGGTGGGCCCTGCAGAAGGAGGGGCCATGGATATTGAAATCCTCATTGATAGGGTGTGGGAAGCCCTGAGGGTCCTAAGAGCAGAGAAGACCACTGGGCCCAGACGATCTCACCCGAGGGTGCTTAAGGAATTGGCTGACGTCCTGGCCGCGCTTCTGGCAGATCTTTAACCCTCCTTCAGTCGGGATGGGTGCCTCAAGACTGGAGGATGGCCCACATTGTGCCCATACACAAGGGGTCCACGAGAAGCTGAAACTACAGGCCGGCAAGCCTGATGTCAGTGGTGGGAAAAGTGATGGAGGTCATCCTAAAGGAAAGGCTGGCGGTGTTCCTGGAGTCAAGGTGCCTCCGTCCTGAATGACCACCAACATGGCTTTGTCCAGGGCAGATCATGTCAGACTAACCTGGTGGAGTTCTACGATTGGGCACGAAGGCCGGGACCAGGACAGGCCAGTGGGCGTCCTCTTTCTGGACTTCAGCAAGGTGTTTGACTTGGTGCCACACCCTGGGCTGCTAGAGAAGCTGAGGAAATGGGGTGGGGTACAGGCGGTTAGGTGGATAGGGAACTGGCTAGCAGGGTGTTTTCAGAGGGTGATAGTTGGGGAGGTTTCATCTCCCAGGAGGGTCATCAGCGGGGTCCCACAGGGTTGGTGCTGAGGCCACTCCTGTTTAACTGCTACATCGCAGCTATCAGGAGCGGTATCAGGAACGAGATGGGCCTCTTCCCGATGACTCAAGCTGGGTGGTGGATGGGGAGGAGGGTAGGTTAGCCCTTCAGGAGAATCCGGAGACTCTGGACGGGTGGTCTCGCACCTGGAAAATGTGGTTTAATACAGAGAACTGCAGGGTTCTCCACCTAGGGAGCCAGAATCCAGCTCATGTACACCTTGGGAGGGAAAACACTGCAGGCTAAGGGGAGAAGGACCTCGGGGTGGTTGTGGATGGCAAAATGAACAACTCAGAGCAGTGTAGGAGGGCTGCAGCCAAAGCAAATAAAATGCTGGGGTGCATAACCAAGGGATAACCTCGGGAGCCAGGAGGTGCTCCTTCTGCTGTATAACTGCCTGGTTAGACTGCCTCCTCGAATACTGTGTGCGTTTGGTGTCTGTACTTAAAAGGGATACTGCCCTCCTGGAGAGGGTCAGAGGAGGGTGACCAAAATGATACAGGGTCTTGGGGAGAAGTCCTATGGGGTGAGACTCGAGGAGCTCAACCTGTACTCACTGGAGGAGAGGAGGGACAGGGGATATGATTGGGGTCTTAAATACCTCAAAGGGTTAAATATGGTGGGCCAGGATAGGGTGTTGCAGCTGTGGAAGGAGGGGCAGCAAGATGCACCCAGTGAGGCTGGTTGGCAGGAGACTCGGGAGATTAGGAGACGCTATTTCACTGAGAGGGTGGTGGAACCCTGGAATGCTCTGCCCACAGAACTGGTGGCTGTAACAACTGTGGAGAGGTTCGAGAGAGGCTGGGACAGGTACTGGGGAGGTGCATCTCAGAACACCGCAGAGGATGAGGGTGGAGGACCGTGGGGAGGGTGGGGAGGTCGAATGGTGCCCAGAACGGGCGCTGATCCCCAAGCAGACTCAAGAGACCATAAGGCCTACTCTGCTGGCTTCTTAGTATGTTAAAAATTAATATAAATTAAACAAGTTGCCCTTTTGGATTATATAAATGCCATGTCAGATAAAAGTATAAATTAATTTCTGGATCCAAACTGTTTTCCTAGCTACAGGAATAACACAGATCAGCAGTCCAGTCCCTAACATGAACCAAATAACCTTTCTATGACAGACTGGCATGAGTCTATAACCTAATGCAATCTAATCCCACCACGTTCCTCCCCAGAAACCAAGGACCCCACAATTATTCAAATTCAATGTATGTTTGATATAATTCCCATCTTGTCCATCTATTATGAACCAAGCAGACCTTTGTCATAGACCAAAGGTAATTTTTCCATCTCTTGTATAGAAGTGATAGTCTGCTTCCATTCCAAAAGACACGAGGGTCTGGCTGTAACCATCTCTCGTGATAGTCTTATAAGCGGTTGCTGGCAGAATGTCCCACAGATATAATGCTTCTTTCCCTTTAAGAGAAAGGGCAATATTTAAAAGTAGCTGTTCTAAGGTTATCTAAGAGGCCAAACAAGGACTGAATATGATAAATTACTGAAGCCCAAAATGTGGCCATGTTTGGGCAATGAGTAAAGATATGTTCATGGGTAGCTTGTTCCTGGCCACAGTTTCTCCAACACTTTGAGGAACCCCCAGGGGACCACTTAGCGAGGAACGGGGGACCAGAAAAGAATCTGGCTTTGATTTTCCATGTGTACTCCCTCCATAGAGGGCACAAAGTGGTGCTCCATGTTTGTCTCCAGATCTGCTGCCACTGCTTGGCTGTCCACACCAGACCCACCTCTCTTTCCACTTCCCTTGAGGACCTTAGTTTAAAGCGCCTGAACTGATATAAGCATTTGATATAATATTGAGATAGCCTTTTTCCCACTGTTAGATAACCAAATTGTGAAAAAAGGCAAATGGTCTTCTTGTAACTGGGGCTGGATGGCAGTAATCCGCTGGTGTTTAAGAATATAATCCCTCATTTGCATATACCTAATTCTACCAGCCTCCCCATCCAAGTGCTTGTTGAGCTTGTTTGAAGGGAATTACTACAGCCTTTGCATTAATTGCCAAGGGGCTCAGAAACCTTTACTGATCTGGGCTTATACCAGAGGTCCATCCTGTGGGGAAAACTGAGGGTTCTACCCACCATTTATATTTCCAAAATGCAGATTAATCTGTTTAGAGGACGACTCTATACACCATCCATCCAATATTGCCCTGGTTTCAGGAGGAAGAGATTCCCATATTAACTTCAAATGGGATGGGAGGAATTAGAGCTGCAGGCAAAGGCACATGCAGTGGCCTGTGTGGGTCCATTCTCTTCCAGTGGGCCCCCCATGGCCCAGGTTACATAGATACATAGATGTTGTCAGCAGATAGGGGCCTCATGGCCCATCCAGTCTGCCCTATCCCTCTTTCTAATCCTTATGATACCTCGATGCAAGCCAAGCCCCCTTCTCCCTAGCTTGATAATTCCCATGTGCCAATTCCATGCATTCTTGAACCCCTGAACCATGGCCACCCCACCACTTCCTAGGTAGACTGCTCCATCTCTCCACCACCCTTTCAGTGAAGTAGAGCTTCTCAAGTTCTCTACGTTTTCCCTTTTAGTCTCATGCTGTGCCCCTTGTTCTGCTACTCCTTTCATGTGAAAATGCTCCTCTGGTACCCTGTTGATCCCTTTAGATATTTGAAGGTCTTTGTCATGTCCCCTCTCTCTCCAGAGAGTACATATTGAGAGCTCGGAGTCTCTCTTCATACCACTATGCCGCATCCCTGACACCATTTTGTCACCCTCCTCTGTGCCGCTCCATCCTATGTCTTTTGGAGATGGGGTCTCCAGAACTGAACACAGTACTCCAGATGAGGCCTTATTAGGAAGTTGTACAATGGTACCACCACTTCCTCCTTCTACTTGTTATACCCTCCCTATGCACCCTAGCATTCTGTTAGCCTTTCCAACTGCTTTGTTGCACTGTTTACTCATTTTGAGGTTGTCTTCTATGACTATCCCTAGATCCCTTCCTCTGTGGTGGCCTCCAGTGTTACCCCATCTAGTTCATTACTCAGCCGTAGGATTCCATCTTCCTAGGTGCATAATCTTGCACTTTTGCACTGAAACCCAACTGCCATTCCTTGGACCAGCTTTCCAGACTTCTTCAGATTCCTCCTCATGTTTTCTATACCTTCCTGTATCTACCCTGTTACATAGCTTTGTATCATCCACAAACAGGCTAACCTCCTTCTAGACTCTCTGCAACATCGCTAGACATTGAAGACATTGAAGAGCACTGGTCCCAGCACTGATCCCTGGGTATGCCACTTGTTACCCATCCCTCCTGTGAGCTAACCCCATTAGCCACCACTCTTTGTGTTCTGTTACTCAACCACTTTCTAACCCATATGACCACTTTTGTCCCCACCCACAGATTTGCCAGCTTGTGGATTAGTCTTCTGTGTGGGACTGTGTCGAAGACCTTCCTGAAGTCCAGATAGGCCACATCTACTGCTCTTCCTGGTCTATTTCCTTCATCACCCACTTGAAGAAATCAATCAAGTTGGTCTGGCATGACCTCCTGCTGTGAATCCATGTTGTCTTGGGTCCAGCAGCCCCTTGTCTCTAGATAGACCACAGCCTTTCCTTAAGCAGGGTTTCATCATTTTACCTACTACTGAGGTCAAACTGACAGGGCAGTAGTTTCCTGCCTCTCCTTGCTACCACTTTTGTGTGGGTACCACTTGTGCTCTCTGCACTCGTCCGGACCACACCTGTTTCCAGTGATCCACTGAACAGCTTAGCCAGAGGTTTAGCCAGTTCCTCCCAGAGCTCCTTTGGATCCTTGGGTGTATCCCATTGGGCCCCATAGCTTTATCCACCTTAAGCCATTCTAGTGCTCTTTTTACTCTGTCCTCTGAAAGGTCTAATGTCCACCCTTCTCCCTGTTTGCCCTTCTCCATTAATGGGGGACCATCCCCATTGTCTTCTTCCATGAATATGGAGCAGAATTATTTGTTGAGGATGGTCACTTTGTCAATGTCTTTCTCCACTACCCTGCCTCTCTCTTCCCTAAGTCTCACAATCCTCCCCTGTCTTTCCTCCTCTTGCTAATATACCTAAAGAATGCCATCCTTCCTTCCTTGACTGATTTAGCTAGCTTTTCCTTGGTTTCGCCTTACTGCCTTGTTCGGCTTTCCTTCATGTTTCCAAGTATTCTTGCCTGTCCTCTTTGCTTTGTGTTGCCTTGTACCTCAGAATGCCATCTTTTTTCTCTTACTAGCTCTGCTACTCCCTCAAGAACTACAGTGGTTTCCTCTTTCTTTGCTCTTGCTGCAGGGCCTGGCACAATGGTTTGCTACCAGGTGCAGGGTTTCCTTGTCTTATCCCACTGTTCCACTACTCCCTTTATGTCATCGTATTCCTGCATAGCCTTCCTGAATTGCCCTTCTCTTATCAAGTCTGTCCTCCTGAAATCCAGGATTCTAGTCCTTGTGTGGCTAGCCTCCTGTGATGTCCTTATGCTGAACCCCACAGCTCGATGGTCACTAGTCCCTAGGCTCTTCCCCACTGTGACTTCCTTTATCCTGTCCCCACTGCTCAGGACAAGATCTAGAATTGCATTCTCCCTTGTAGGCTCCTCACTAGCTGTGTGAGACATGCCCTTGCAGGGATTGCAGGAATCCCTTACTCCTGGCTGAGGCTGCCGCTGGGATGCTCCAATCCATCTGGCAAGCTGAAGTCACCAATCAGCAGCAATTCACCCTTTGTTGCCATGTTCTGTATAGTCTCCAGCAGTTCTCTGTCTACATCCTCTGCCTGCCCTGGAGGCCTGTATATCACTTGTGTTCTAAGTACTGTTCCCTTCCCCACCTCCAAGGTTACCCACAGCGCCTCTGCTTCCCCCGTCTTGTGGAACTGTCCTTTTATCTCTTCCTGACATACAATGTCACCCTTCCCCCCTTCTAGCCTTCCTGTCGATCTGTGCAGCGTGTACCCTTGAATGGCTAGCTCCAAGGCATGGTTGCTATTGCACCATGTCTCTGTGAGTGCATGATATCCAGGTCCTCAGAGGCCTTTTATGCCACAAGTTCCAGGATTTTGTTACCCAGACTGCAGGCATTGGTGCACATAGCCTTCCAATAATGCCCCCTGCCCCATAACCCAGTACCATCCCTATTCTGTGTCTGCCCTCCTGTACTTTACATGAGGTCCCTCCTTTACCTTTGGTCACTCCTTGCTCATGGCCATGCCTGTTTCTTTAGTCTGATGCTGAGGGTTCCTTCCATTCGCTGATTCCCTTACCTCTATCTTTCTGCTCCATCCTCATGTGGGTCTTCTTATCTGTGCTGGAGACCTCCTAGTTTAAACCCTCCATGAAGACCTCTGACTTCTGCCTTATGCTCTGCTCCTTCTCCAGTGAGATGCAAACTATCATCTTGAAGAGTTTCCTGTCCCAGAAGGTTCCCCAGTCTCCAATGTAGTGCCTCCCGTTGTGTGCATACCAACCCTGGAGCCATCGGGTTGAATTCCCATCTCTTCATTCATGATCTTGTCCTCACTCCGCCCTTCCAAACTGGCAACACCTCCGAGAAGGCCAGGTGTGTTGTGTACCTCAGGCTCTCCCTCAGTGTCTTCATGTCTGCCTTGGCTTCTTCCACAGTCCTATTTGCTATGTCATTTGTCCCAAGGTGACAATGATCACGTGAAATCCTGATCTGTTCTCACCAGCCATCCTATTCTGTCCTTAGCTTTCCTTGCCAGTGGCATAACCATGCATACTTATTGTACGCCACTGTGTACAGAAAAATGTGCCCATTTTAAAATTAAATTTGTTATTTGTAATAATCTGCTTGTGTCCAAACGTTTGCACCCTGGTCAGCCGCTGGGGATACTTAATCAGACAAATCGTGACGTCAGAAAGCAGTGAATTTAATGAGGCGGGCAGGTATGCAGAGCAGTTGGCCACTTTTGTACATGGGCGCGCAGTTGTTTTCTTTGAGCCGCAAGCCTGCCCGCCCAGCAATTGTTGTTCCTATAATTTTCCTGCGCTGGTGTCACTCACGACCGGGTGGACACCAATGAGCTAGACAGTCAGCCTGTTCCAGGCATCATGTCAGCTGATGAGAGCAGGTACCAGAAGCCCACATTGAGAACTGGAGGCTGGAGCTGGAGTGCTGAGACATCGTGAACCTCTCTACCAGTGCACCCTGCAGCAGAGGCCAAGAATCGCCAGTAAGCAGCAAAGCAAGCAGCTGCAGCAGCAGGACCCAGAGTCTGCCTCAGCTGAGCAGAGGAACAACACTCTCATCATGTAAGGAAGCAATGCAGGGGTGGGAGAATATTGACTCATGTGTTTGTGTGTGTGTTTTCAACATCCCCTGTAACAAACATGTAAAGTGTTCGATAGTTCATGCAGTCATCCTATAGAGTACAAGAAAGAGTGATAGATTTGTAAATATTCTCGTTTAGCACTGCTGGTGTCCTCGCACATCTACTCACCGAGTCACGAGAGCTTATTTTTCAAAACTCTCCGTCTCTCATTTGTATGTGTGGGAGGGTAGTGTTTGTGTACTAAAGCTTCCATTATTGATTGCTTTTTGAGTGTGTTAAATGACATCAGGTTATTAAGTTTATTGTTAATAGTGTAAGTTACAGCATCTTGCTTATAGGCGCCACAAGCCGTGTGGAGGGTTCTGGTCTGGTAATTTGGGATCAAGTTTGTTTTGCCAGTATTTGGAAGTTGTGCCACACACTGACTTGCGGCAGAAAAGCCTTGTTGACCTGAGAGGTCTCTTGGCAAATGTTTAACTCTTTCTATAGTACTTATTTATTGCACAAAGTGGGAATAAATATACTAGTCTTGATTTGGAGAGCCCAGAGTCATTAGAGGTGCAGTATATATACAGCAGAAAATGAAAGTAAAGCTGCCTGTTGCACTGAAGTCCTGTTACTTACTGTACAGTGATTGTTGGCCTTTAGGCTGACACGTAATCACTGCAGGACCTCTACACAAAGTTTTTTATTTTCTTCGTTTTTGTTAGATCACCACGCTTTTTGATCATGCAGTGCTCATAAACGCAGAAAGTTTGTTCATGTGCTTGTGCTGTACATCTGCAGTTTTTCTGGTTCAGTGTTCATTATAATGGGGACAACTACCCACGTCCCACGGGAATAAGATCGTTATTTTTATCCTAACCAGCCTAATAATGGATACCAAACAGAGGAAGAGGAGGGAGACGGGTAGCCTTGTGCTGTACACACATACACACTCAGTCAATAATAGTAGTTAGCATTGTGGCGCCATCTCTAGTCTTCCGATGGACTCATCAAGCAGCAATGCACTGCAGCCGAACCCAGGTCCCTCCTGCTTGGTGAAGAAGTTGCCTGGCCCCACGCCCACCTTGTCATCATCCTGCTGCCCTGAGCCACTGCTGTGGCTATAGATAGTACCCAACGCCGGTGTTTTAGTCCCTGCCAGCCTGCCAGACCATCGTGGGCTGGGTTTCTTGTTTCCTCCAGTCCTTCCACCCACCCGACCTCTGGAAGTGCAGTTCGATCATGTTGACAAGGTAATGGAGTAAGTTTTGTCAGATAGCCTCTGTTATTTAGATACACAAGGTATCAATACTGAAGCAAGGAAGGAAACGCTGCACCAGTAACAAAACTCTATGTACAGTATCAAGGTGGAAAGATAAAAACAAAAGGCTGGGTCTGGGTACTGTATTGTTAAGGTGAAAGGTCCAGTGGAAAGCTGTTTTTTCTGACCCTGTGGCCTTTGACATGCTTATCTGCTGAAAACATCAAAGTTTGGATGATGGGGGGCTTGTTCGATTTTGCTTGGGTGATCCTGGTAGTATGTTATATTGAGCTGAGGTAGAACCCTGGATTATGTCCTGTCACACTCAGCAACAATCACTGCAGATTTTAAGATCAGCAGAGTCTCCTCACCCCTAACTCCAAGAGATAAAAAAATTTCCCTGGAGTCAAGGGTAGGAAGATGAAAAGTGTGTTTTATTTTCATTAAAAGCCCCAAAACTCACCACAGAGCTTCTGGGGGCCTAAAACATTTTTCACAGCTACCTCCTCATGTCCAGACCTTGTGCCCCCTCCCACTTTTAGAATGGCTGCAGCTCTTAGAGCAGGCTTCAGGCACCATGCTGGACATGTGGGGACTCTGTGGAGGGGCTAAAGTGCAACTTGCTGGGAATGGGGGGTAACAGGATAGCAAATTGTGTTTCAGATGACTCCAAAATGCACCAGAAAAATTTTTTTCTGGGGCTCCATTTTGGGTGTGTACACCTTTTTAAGGCTGGTTACTCCACTGCTCTTGCAGATGCTCCTGGCATAAATTTCAGTGTGGTTTTGGCCCTTTGCACAGATGGATTGTGCTGCCACTCCTCGAACACAGTCTCCCACAACCAGAATCCTCCTGTTGCTCTGTGTATTCTTCTTCTCCTTCATTGGACCTCCTTCCTGCTTTCTTGAATCAGGTTTGTCCTGCTCGATTCTTCCTTCTTCCCCACCTGGTTTCTGTCCCTGGCTGGGGTGGCAAACCGATTCTGCGTGTGGATAGCGTGGTGACTGGCGGTGCCCCATCTGGGCTGCCCCACAGTAACGCCCAGTTTCATTTGTGTTGCCACCCAATAGTCCGAAGACTAGGAAAGGCCAGTCCACCCTGCTCCTTTGGTAGAATCAAGAGTTGCTTGCTTATTCTGGCCTTTATATTGCCAACAAACGATGGAAACATCGACTGCAATTTCCATTAGTTCCACTCTGGGTACCAAGCATGGGACACACTGGAAGAGATAAAGCAGCCTAGGCAATGCATTTAGCTTTACCACCTGCACTCATTGGTACAGAGACAAAGGCAAGAGATGCCAACAACGCATATCAGTTTCAGTTGCTATATCAAGGGGAATAGTTTAATGAAACAACTGAGAGGATTCAGTGCATTTTAATACCCAAATATTTAAGGAGGTTAGTTCTCATTTCATAGGAATGAGGTATAAACTGTGCTGGTGGGTCATAATTAAATTTTAAAATCTCTGTTTTTGAGTATTTAGTATGTAACCTGACATATACAAGAAAACCTGTAGATGGTCAAAGGGGAAGGGAGGAAGTGCCAGGATTTGTTAGATACACCAACACATCATCAGCATAAAGAAATGTTATGTTCTGACTTTGCAAACTGGACACCTTCAATGTCCCGGTGTTGTCAGATACTTTAGCCAGGGGCTTGATGTACAATTCGAACAGGAGAGGAGAAAGGGACATCCCTGACGAGTGCCACATTGTAAAATAAAGCCATCAGAAATGTGGCCATTTGCCCTAACAAATCCCAGGGTTTATCATATAATTTAAACAAAAAGTAATAAAGGAAGTGAGAACGAAACCCATAAGACCCTTCTGAGGAAGGCCCATGAGACCTTAATGAAGGCCTTCAGCATCAAGACTTAAAAGCAGGGTCAGAGTTTTTGCTTGAATGTGCTCTATAATGTATGCCATGCGTTAATGTTATCTTGTGCCTGCCTTCCTGGTATGAACCTGCCTGATCCATATGGCTCAGCTTTGAATAATTTGCTGGAGACGTGTGGCAAAGATGGACATTAATATTTTATTATCTATATTCAGAATTGAAATTGGCATGTGGGAGGTACAGTTGGTTGGTCCTACCGGCTTCTGATAATAACTTGAGACCATGAGGGTGGGGCACCTTTAGGACTTAATACATAAGAAAATTCTATGTAATAGGGGCGTAAGTTCTATTTTATACTTTTATAGAGTTCTGCAGTAAACCCTTCAGAACCCGGACACTTCCGCCTTAAGATTCTCTATCCACCCCATAATCTCTGTCCCCATTAAAGGAGCCATTAATGAAGTCTTCTGATGATCCCCACGGGAGAGACTTAATGATTGTAAATGTGTCTATCTCCGATCCGGGGTGGTGGGGGAATGGGATGCAGTGTATAATTCAGCATAATACTTTTCAAATGCTTGAGATATCATTTATTGTTTTAAAGGGTTGAGATTCATATGAAAGCCAACAGAGAAGAAGACATTTTGTCTATCTAGTCTGCTTATATTACAGGGTACACAGCTTGAGCTACTGTCCCTGCCCTCCCTCCCCACACCTCCCATCTTCCCTACCTATGATCCTTCACCTTCCCATGCCTATCCCAGCCTCTCTTAAAGCTGCCCACTGTCTTCAATGAGATCACCCTTTGCAGCAGCACATCCCAAGTGTCCATCGCCTCTGTGAAGAAGTGCTTCCTGATCTCCTCCCAAACCTCTCACCCTCCAGCTTAAGACTGTGCCCTCGTGTTATGGTTGCCACCAGTTTAAAGACTTTCCTTATCCACCTTATTTATCCCTTTCAAGTACTTGAAGGTCCCAAGCATGTCCCTCTCTCTCTCTCTCTCTCGCTTCCAGGAGTACATGTTCAGTGCCCTCAACCTCTGTTCATGTACCTTACCCTGCAGACCCGCTACCATCTTCATAGCCCTCCTCTGACCTTTCTCCAGCAGGTTAATGTCCTTTTGAGGTGTGGGCACCAGTACCGAACCCCATACTCTAGATGAGACCTTACCAGGACCTGTACAAGGCAGTACAACCTCCTCTCTCCTACTACTGATCCCCTGGATATGCATCCCAGCATCTTGTTTGCCTTTGCTGCTGCTTTCTTGCACTGCGTGGCGTGCTTCAGACCCTAGTGATCATCACTCCCAGGTCCTTCTCCTCCTCTGATGCAGATACTGACTCCACCCAGGTAGTACTCTGTCCTGGGATTCTTGGCTCCAATATGCATAACTCTGCATTTCTGCCAGATCCTGGCCCACCTCCCCAGCTTGTCCAGATCATCCTGTAGGTCCTGCATCCCTTCAGCTGTGTCCACTCTCTCGCAGGGCTTGGTGTCATCCACAAATAGGCACATTTTGCCCTTAATGCTATCCCCAATATCACTGATGAAGACAGTGAACAATACTGACCCGATAAATATATTGATATATTGATAGATTCCGAGGCATCTTTATGGTAGTAATGGAGGCTCTAGATCTCTGAACCTGTAGTCATCCTGCTAAAAGACACAGCGCCTAGGGCCCTTCATAATAGCTTTGACACAGGTACATACGCTTTTGCTCTGCATTATAGTCTAATATTGAGTTTAATTGTTTTTTAAGAGCTATTAAGTCTCTAGCTTGTTGTTTATCAAACTTCAGTTTTTCCTATCTTCTAAGGAATGTATATGTTCAATAAGGGCCTGTTGTCTCACCTCCTCTGTTTCTTTTTCCAGGCCAATATCTCAATGAATTTAGCCCTCAGGAGGGCCTTAAGGGTGTTCCATAATATGGCTGCACTAATCTCTGGGGTATCATTGTCCCCACCGCCATTTTAATAAAGTCCCAATCTCCTGCACTATCTCTGGGTCCCACAGCAAGGACTTGTTTAGTCTCCAGAAGGTATTTTCTGAAAAACCCACGCTCACCCTAATAAATATCGGGTATGGTCCGATAAGTGATATCCCCATCCATGCCCTTGTCACCCTTTCAGCTGACTTCTGAGAGGTCAGTATATAGTCTATTCTTGAATAGATTGAATGTGGCTTGAGTAAAAGCTATAATTTCGGAGGTGCCATTTATATCTTCCATGTATCGATATATCCCAGTTCCTTTAACAATTTGGTAACCTGTCATGCCACTTTGTGTTTACGCTTAGGTATTTACGAGGTGGTATCCACCTAGGGTCAAACGCTAAGTTTAGGTCACCTCCACAAATTATGTGTCCCACCCCAACTGGGCCAAATCCAGAAAGAATATGTGTACATTGTATAGGTGAACCTGGGGAAATACACTGAGGCAATAGTGACCAGAGTACTAGCTTAATCTATCCTTGGCTAAAGCATACCATTCTTCCTTATCCACCAGAGTATTTTGTAATTCGAACGGGAGCTTAGAGGGATAAGCATTGCTGGCCCTCTACATCTACTCCTCTTATAAGATAAAGTAATTACATGCACAAACCCAAAACACTGTAATTATTTATAATCCTGTACAGAGAAATGTATCTCCTGCAGTAGTAAGATAGCCACTCTTGATTTTTTAAGCAAAGACAATATATACAACAGCAAGAAAATTTCCTGAATCTGATTAGTGTGTGTTTTTACAATGAGATTATCTGAAAATAACTCACATTGTCAAACCCAAACATACAGATGACTACATGTCAGACTACATAGTAAGCCACACTTCTTTCATCACATTTAAAACCTACAGTTATAGAAACAAAAGATTAATTTCATATAAAAAAACATTTACCTATATTGTGGGGGCACACATTTTTTTTTTTTTTTGTCATGGTTAAAGCATTTCATAGCTATGTAAAGAAGACGTGTCAGAACATCTCCTTTATAGTATGGGAACATCTCTTTTATAGTATCAGTTTTACAGTTTTATTTTTTGAGGAAACACACCACATATGAATACACTGCATCATGGATATGCAAATACCCAATTGCCTGGTATTACATAACAAACTATAGTTATAAAAGACAATTGATTATTTGTATACCCATGATGCAGTGCTTTCACATGGGAGTGTTTCCTCCAAAAAAAAAAAAGAATTTAATGTAACAAAAATTAAACTGTACAACTGATACTATAAAACAGATGTCCCCTACACATAAAAGGATGCTCCAACACTTGTTCTCTGCCCAATAGCCATCTACATGTGCTCATTTGTGTCCCCACAATATTAATAAATAAGAGCCATTATATAATAGCAATAATGCAGACTTCTGATTTGTTGATGTACTTAGTCCTGTGCTGAACCACCCCAAGTGTGAGGTTTTGGAGTTCTAGCACAGTGAACACTGTTATACATCATTATTTAACAGTTTGTTATTCCATTCACATTATGAAAAAAAATTGTATAGCTTGTTATTGTTAATTTATTTTCATTATTCTCTGACATTCAAATTCACTCAGTCTGTGTAAACAATAAAGCTACACTTATACCCCTTGAGTTAGAATTAACTGCTAAAAAAAAAAAATAATTAGTATCCATAAGGCTAACAGTAATAAAAACACAAAACCAACATGGATAACCAGTTTAACTGTAACTTTGTACCTCCAAGGTAGGAAAACAATAGTAAGAAGTGATCTCTAATTCTGCTCTGCTGCCTGAGGGATACGGGCAGAAAGGAAGAGAAATCTATATCTCCTGCAGGGGAGAATTCTCCTCCAGAGCCTGATGTGACTTTGGCTCTGTGGTTGGGTGCAAGCACCTGACTGTCACTAGTTGGAAGCTATAATCGAGAGGTTGCTTCACCTCCGACTTCGAGACCTCCATTTTAAACCAATATATTGTAGACAAGGAAATTAAATTGACCCAAATGTTCCTAATTTACCGCCATGGAATAGTGATAATCATACCTGTACCAAATGTCAACTAAACAGAAAAGAAAGGACCCATAAGGTAATGTGACCCAGGTTATAACTGGAGAGAAGTCAGACATGGAGACTCTCCCTCCCATCTGTACCTCAAAACATAATCAATTCTTACTATGTATAATGCCACATATCTACAGTTGAGACCTATGCTAAAATGAGTGCTAATCTACTGAATAACAAAAGTTTTCAGTCTGCCTGTAGTCCCCATAGTCCTCTGCTGATTGTTTCAGTACATAACGAATATTCCATTTCACTGGCACTATGGATCTTACATGGCTACCCCAGAAATTAAAAGGAAAAATAAGCACTTTTCAGTCACTTCATGGGTCTCAGACCTTCACCATACATGTGGGAAATCCAATGATACAGAAACTTGAAAGTTAAAATTAAAGTTAAACAACTTCCAAGTCCCTCCTCTGCAGTTGCTTGTTCAAGCTGCTATTTAGTAGTTTACGGTGAGTTCTTACAGTCAAAGCCGCTATACACTGGGAGCTTATCTGTAACCCCCAGACTCAATCATATCTGGTAAACCATTCCAGATTTAGGAAACCATACCAAAGGCTGACCAGAGTAATAACAGAACCAGTACCTTAAGCTGTTCAGTGGTTTGGTGTTGATTTGGGAGAGCTTGTAGTGCAACCTCTTTCTGCAAGAGATCCTGAGATGATGGAGGGCCTCCGCAGGCATCAATGTGCTCCTCCCATTCGCTTCCACGGAACACCTTCTGCCAACTTTGGTTCCAGTCTATGTGCTTGAGATTTCTCTTGTCCCCAGGAGATGGCGCTGGAGGTCTTTTTCCTAGAAAGAGTGCAGATGTCATGGAACAAATCTTACATCTTAGGCCCCTCTGTCCAAAATACTCACAGTCTGGCAGGGAAGGAAGGCATGGAACCTAATCCCTTTATCTTTCAGGACTCAAAGCAAGGGAGCACATTCCTGTCTTTGCTGCTGGATAGCAGGCTGATAATCATGGTCCAAACTTAATTTGGCAGTGAAGTACAAGAAATCCTTCTGGCCCAGGCTCTTTTCAAAAGATTTTTTTGATTTTGTATGAGCTGACTTTAAATAATATTGAGCACAGTCTCACCTTTGTATCTTGAGGTTTGATGCCAGTGACGGATGCGCTTGCTCAATAGAGAGCTAACATGTGGGAGGAAGTTCCAAGGTATCTTTAAGTAAGTTTTCTATGAAGGCATACACTGTGCCTTCTGGAAGCCCTGGGAAGTCTCACATTTTCATGTCTCGACCTACCCTACAGGTCAAGGCATTTAGCCTGTAACTCAGCCATTTGGTTTAGTAGTACCTCCACCAAGCCTGTTAGTTTGTGTGACCCATCTTCCACCTCAGAGACCCATTCCTCCATACCATCAATTCAGGTCTCCATTTTCATTAGCATCTGCTGTATATCCTTAAACTCCTTCTTATTCTCTATTCTGGATGCTTTAATTTCCTGCAATGAGGTCTCAAAGCGGAGCGAGTCACTTGTTCATTCTCCCATCCGTGTCATAGTCTGCGGTTTGGGAGCTGGCTGGTGAAAGGGATCTGCTTTTAATGCAGGCTCTTGGCTCAATCTAGCATCATCTTTATTTTTCTGATGCCTCTCTATGGCGATTTTAGTACACTTGTCATCTGGTTTCTCCCGCCTGGCATTTTGAAATATATTTTTGATTTTAGTAAAGTTTGAGGGTTTTCGGTCTCTGAGGTCAGAAGTCTCATGAGTTAGGTGGCCATCAGCTCCATGATGTCACCGGAAGTCGCTTTTTTTGTAATTTAGAATGAGTTTATGTGATCTGAACTAGACCTCAACTTCCTTAAAGTTTTTCTGCAGTTGAGACTGTAGGATGGAGGGACTAGATTGCATGTGTAGAGTACTGTGTCGCTTTGCATACAGAAGAACCCTATCTTGGCAGGAGGTGGGGAGTTTATTCAAGAATATGCTGAATAATAATGGACCCAGGATGGATCCTTTTTTTTTGTACTCTATTTTGCCCGGAGGTCCAGGGCATCCTCCAGAGTACCCACTTAACTGTTGCCGCTATTCCCAGCCTGGAACCTCCTCTTGGTTTCTCTCCTGATCCAAAGGTTTGTCCAGCCTCCTGATCACCCTGAGAGGGCTAACCTCCCTGGAGGCCTATCTGAAATTAGAGGGAAGACCGTGAGATCGGATCGAGGCCTAGGAAGAACCAATGAGGGAAGGTCTGGCAGCGGATGTGGGCAGATCCTCGTCCTCCTTGGTCTCTACTGGACTCCAGGGTATTTTCCATGTTTTTACCTCAGAGCAGACGCGTAATGTCGCTCGCGAGGCGCCGCTGCTGACGCCTGTCGTGCTCCACCTCTTTACAGTGCCGCCCTGCAGATCCCCCGATCTCCATTAGGGGGCCGCTAAGGAGCCACAAAGACAGCAACCCACCCCAGTCAACCACTGGTATCCTGAGTCCATTCTCAAACCTGAGTTGTCGGCATGGCGCAAGGTGTGGCATCCAGTGCCTCAACCCTCAGCGCTACCAGGCTGTCTCAAGATGGATCCCTGAGGAACTTGATCAGACAATGTAGAAATGTATAACCAAAATTTCAGATCCTGATTGATCAATATTTATTTGGTGACTGGGACAGACACATTGAGCCAAAGGTAATTTCCAAGTTTGATCCAGGGAGGGTTACAAGAGGTAGTAAATAGCAAAAACAATCACAAGGCAACAGTAGCATTTACAAGTACAGTAAAATATAAAATTCATAAAACATATCTGAAGAGAAGGAGGAGGAGCCTGAACAGGACAGGTGTTCCAGAAGCCACTGAATTTATCACATATGACTAAGTAGTTCTGCTTATAGTCAGGAATCTGATTGACAGACTGTGTAAAGCAGTTTCTAATCTGCTGATTTAAATTTTAATTCAGAAAGGCAACCAAGACAGGAAAATGTCATTACTTCCTAAAAGATGCAGCTGTGTGTTGTGCCAGCTGGAGAAGAGCTATGAGTTTAAGTGGTATACCATAAGGTCAGGTGTCAGATAGGATTTCAACAAGAAAAGGGACTTGAAGGGGGTAGGAGACTGCCCAAAGTAGAGGCCAGGTTTCATATCGCAATTCATCTGTAATCCAGGCTGTAAGTGGAGAGTTGTCTGGGTAGGGGTAAATTTCAAACTACAGAAGGAGATTTTACTAGATAGGAAGAAGAAGCCAGCAGGATTTTTTAGTTGGTGACTCACTGGTCAGGGGCAAGCAGAGGTGATGTGTGGGGTTGAGAAAGGAGGAGAGGGCTCACACGCTACCAGGGCTTTGGCTGGGAGAGATGGAGCCAGAATTAAGGGGAAAATAAGTCAGGCGAGAGCCAGAGGGGCTTAAGTGCACCAACAACCTGGTCAATCAGGGAAACTGGAGGTGGTCATGTCAACTTCTGGAAGCTGGCGGACAGGTTGAGAGGAAGGCTTTGCTGGCCTTCTCAGAAGTCCTACCAGTGAGGGACAATAGCAAGAGAAGGGTGAGGCAGGAGAAAGCAGAGGCTTTCAAAGACTGTTTGAAGGGATGGTGTCAGGAAGAGGGTTTTCGGTTTATGAGTGACTGTGGTGACTTCTGGCATAGACAGCCATTTAAAAGAGAGGGTTGTCTTTTACAAATGTGAGAACTAGTGCACTTGGACAGATGTTGGATGTTTACATAGCTAGGAATTTACACTGAGTTGGGGAGACTGGAGCTAGGGAAGCCCTTGAAGAGGGAAGGGGACCACTTTAGACTCCCCAAAACACGTAGAAGGCACAAGGGAGCAAGAGACAGCATCAACAAGAAGCAGATTGCATCAAGAAGGGAGATTACAGAGGTCATAGTTACTATCAGGGACAGGCAGGAAGGGAAGAGGGAGGTGCAGACAAATGACAGGGCACTGGCAATGTGAGGATAAAGAAGGAGGATGGAAGGTGGTCTGCCTGAATGCTAGGAGCTAAGCAGCAATATTAACAAGCTTTAGGTGATGGTGACAGATGCCAAGATAAACTTGTTGGCCATAAGAGACATGAGCAACTGGAAATAATGATTGGGCTCTGGCTATAAGGTTATATCCTTTATAGGAGGAATACTGGTAAGGACAAGGGGCGAGGGTGTAGCACTTTACATTAAGGAAAGCGTAGAAACTTCTGCTACAGTGGATGGCATACAGGGTGAGATGAACCTCTTGCATACAACACAAAACTATGTGGCAGGACAGAAGGGGTGACGGAGTTAAAGAGGATCTGTAGAGGCTGGACAGATGGTCCAAATATGGCAACTGAAATTCAGCACTAAAATGTGTGAAGTGATGCACATGGGAAGAGGAACTCACTTGTAGAATACTTGATCGAGGGGGTGCTGGCTACAGACTGGATGGACCCTGGATCTTTATCTGCTGGCAATGTCAATGTTTCTGTGGATGAAGTTTAAACTGTCACCCACTGACTACCTCTTGGCATTCGCTCCCATGCCAGTGGTTAGGAGCTCACTGTCAGTCTTGACTTGTTCAGATTTCCTCCTCCTAAGGGAAGGGTCATTAACACTGGGTATTTAAGTTATTTATTGCTTTAGCAATGTTCTCACCTGGAAATGATGTAAATTTCAAGAACATCCTTTACCTAATATCTCCTGTAACTAGGGCCCAGGGGTATAACTAGCAGAGCCACTGTCTCAAGCAGAGGAGGTGAGTTACACCGTGAGCAGAGTGCATGTGTCTGTGAAGGCCCCAGCTGCAACCGACTGGCAAGAGAGGGATATGCCAGGCTCGAGAGTTGGCATTATGAGTCCTCAATCTAGGAGTGACTCCTGTCCTCTGTGCCAGGTCTCTGGAGGCCGATGCAAGTATCACTGATGAAGATCTGTTGTGGTTACCCTTCAAGGGTTTCCTCTGATGTTAGCCAAATGGGTTCATCCCATTCCAGTGTTCAACTGGTTTTCTAGCACTGTGCCACATAATAGGAGAAAGCTGAACCTTTGGATCACCATGCCAGTACCCACCCTATTTTACCCTCAGGGACACAGAAGGTATACATTTCAACCATCTACCTCAGATAGTGCCCTGCAGGTACTGCCGCTTTGTACACATAGATTATAACGATATCACTTGGTGATGCGATTTATGATGTCTATTTGTGCGAGGCAGGCACCCTACTGGGCCATAAGTTATAGTCCCTTTCGCATGTGACCTTCACCCTGCTGCTGCAGGGAATAACATGTAAACTGCTGGATTTAACAACATAACATAGGTCTTGACATGTTGAGCTGAGAGACAAAATATGTGTAGCTCTAAAATGTGATGTGACATGTACAGTGCTACTGCAATCTCGTGAGCACTAACCCAGGCTCATATTGATGGATCTTCTGTAAATAAAGTTGTTGTGGACGGCACCTAAGTTTCAGTGCACTGTTTTGCCAACCAGATGTTGGAACAGTGAATATGTACAGCAACAAATAATCTTCTGTAACATTTGAGCAAATCTCTATGGAACCTCATGTCACCAGCTGCTGCAACCTGATGTCAGTCCAGTAACTGCTCCACCCCCAAATAGAAATGTACTGTGGACCAACCCTCCGTTGTCCTAAACTCAGGAGTCGACCATTTTCCCGGTGCATGTACCTAAACACTTAAATACTTGAAGAAACCAGACCAGGCCCCGAGAAAGGTGGGAGAGAAGGACAATAAGGGCCCCACAGAAAGGCCTGATTACTCCGGTGCTGCTGCCCTGAACCCCACACAGTTTGAACCTGGAGAGGATGCTACACTTGTCAAAAGGTAAGGTCCAGAAAGCACTGAAGGATGTAGCATTGTTGACGTACTTCTCAAGTGCCCTACATTATAAATGTCAGTCCCTGATTTTTGGTTCAAGAGGAACTCTCTTTCACAGTGAGATTATAGTTTCCCAATTCCATACCAAGATTTTAAAGCAAAAAGTCATAGGAATTACATGTTCATCAATGAACAGAAAAACAAATATTTCTAGTGTTCGGAAAGTCTCACTCTACAATTTGATAATGTGTCACAAATTTTGTCTTTTTCCACATATTCTACACTTTCAGTGGTATTGTTTATACTTCCTGTTATTTATGCTCCCACGCTGCTCAATTGGCCCCTATGGCACCAGGTCAATATGTCAAGCAACAACCGGCAGGACAAACAGCATGGACAAAATAGCTACAGGGACAGTATAGCGAAGGTAAATTACCACTATTCCTGTAGCTATATTGCCTTTAGGGAAGAGGTGAAAGCCTCTGGCTGGTGGTGTGCTGACTGAGCAGCTGCACTGGCTCAGTGGATAGAGTCACAGGCAGTGGAGGGTGGTGAAGCGTGATGGACCTGGGCTCAATTCCTGGTGTCAGGACAATTTTTATGGTTGTTGTTTGTGTTGTCTCCGCCGAAGTTTTCTCCTCTACACAAGTTTCATCCCCAGGAGTTAGTTATTTAAAGATGGGGTTCTGGGGCCCGCAAACATACAATTTCTATGTTTTAGTTCATGGAAGGTACCACTTGCTGTTTTGCTAGCACTGCCTTAATTTTCAGCAATATGCCTGAGAGTTTTTGATCATGCTGTTGTTGTCCATGGCATACTGACTTGTGCCGCCCCGCCACTGGTGCCACCTTCACCATGTCACCTCAAGCCATCCCGTGGGCTTATCATCGGCCACTCAGTGCCCCATGGTTTATCACCTGTGGCGGAGCCCCTTGGTTTCCTAGGTCCAAGAGGAGTTTAGCCCAAATTTCATGGCCGGGTAACTCAGGGGTGGTGCACAGCCTGCAGGGCAATACCACTTCAAGCTGCTGTGGCCAAGCAGGATTTTTCCATTTTTTTCTTCTCTCCCCTAGGCACCTTATTGGCATGGACTGAGCAAACAGGAGTATGTCACATCCCAGTCAGGGAGCACCTGACCACAAGGAACTTCCTCCCTGGAGGAGGCAAACATCCTCTGTGATGCTCACCGTCCCCCCAGGTCAGCCCCTCAGTGACTCAAGCTCACTTCTGAACCTGGATAGCCGGCAAAACAAGGGTAGCACTGCTAATGCACTGATGGGCCTGCTTTCTGGGGCATTATTCTTTAGCTTATTATCAAAAATACCACCAAGAACTTCTTACAGCCCAGCACACTGCTGTACAGGATCTGAAGTGCCTTGCCTTGAGATGTCTGGGGTTCTGTTTAACATGGATGGTCTATCATTGATTTATAAACAGTCTGCACGCCTCATAAACAGAAACATTTTGAGACATAAACACATGTGTTAGCGAATGTTTTGTTCTCCTTTATGTCAGCAAATTATTTGGGAGATGGGGTGATGGAAGCCTTATTAACAAATTTAAATAAATAAACAAACCATTCAACAAGGAAGTGCATGATTATTTCTTTTAAATACCACCCCCGGTGATGTTTCCTTACACTCTGCAAATACCCACTGACCCTCCCCGAGGGCTTGGACTCTGCAATGGGAGACCAGAGCAGTCAGTAGGAGTAGTAAGAAATCTTCAGAGGCTGCTGTACAACTGTGAAAGAAAGTTTAGGGACATCCCCCAACGATGGTCCTGACTTTGACTGATAGAACATGAGCAAACCAACACAGCACAGCAAAGGGGCATAACAATTGTTTTAATGGCAATAGCCTTCTGAAATAGAGACTCTGGGCTGAGTATCCTTAAGGATAATAGAGGTGCTACCATATTGCCTACCTCTGACCCCAAAAGGACATGGCAGCCTAACAAGTCAATATGTCATATGCTTAATAGCGCATAACAAAACCCCTGTAACTGCAACAGCGCGAGTACATCTGAGCAAGAGGGTGCAGTACCGCTAATGGGTCTGTGCACGGTACTGCACTCCTCTCACTGTCCTAGGCAGAGGGTAAGACCTCTGCTGGGACAGGGCACTGAGCAGCTGCTGTGGCTTGATGCAGTGAGCCACTGGCAGCAAGGAAATGAAGCATGCGCTTGGGGACCAGGTTTGACTCCCAGTCCCAGATGTAAAGAAATTTTCTTTTTTTCTCGTGACTTTGTGCAATACTTGTGTTGACCCCCACCCTGAGTAAGTTATA
This sequence comes from Neoceratodus forsteri, assembly GCA_016271365.2. Taxonomy (NCBI): domain Eukaryota; kingdom Metazoa; phylum Chordata; order Ceratodontiformes; family Ceratodontidae; genus Neoceratodus; species Neoceratodus forsteri. The sequence goes on from CM057459.1 coordinate 77,335,223, forward strand.
TTAGTTGGTGGAGGTTTGGGGGACAGCCCCCATAATGAGGGTGCAGGGGCAGAGACCCCTGAAAAAAAGACGATGCTGCATGGCATATATCGCGCTGTTTTGGCTGCACGATATATGCTGGGATCTGAGGAGAGACCATCAGCCAATCAGGCTACAGATGCTTGTTTCAGAGCCACAAAGGGCCCGGGGCACTGCAGGACTTCATTAATTCACCGACAGCCAATTAGACATCAATGAACAGCCAGACAGATCCTCCCATGACTGACAGGAGGACTTAGCCAATGGGAGGGCTGCCTGCTCAGCTTTTCAGTGAGGAACTATGAGGCAATTTCCAGCACCGGCAGAGATAGAGGAGGAGGAGAGAAGACCTACCATCTGCAACAGTGACAGCTCGGATGCGAGACAGTTTAGAAGCCAGCTGCAGCCCTGGAAGTTGCCAGCCATTAGGATGCCAGTCCCCATTTTTTGAGTCATCTTGGGTTGTGAGCCTTTGATTGTAAAGCTCTCCAGTTACCATACTTTCAGCGGAACTTGCTACTAAGTACAGCAGGAGCTGTACTTTATTTCACTAATCCGAGCTGCTCTATCAAAACTCTGTGCGGCTGTTGAGGGCAGAGCCTCAGCCGCCCCACATCTCAGACTTCTAGTCCAACCTCACCAGGTGCCAGCAACAGCACTGGGAGTTGACAGTCACAAGGATGCCACTCACCGCTTTCTTGAGCTAGCTTGGGGTTGCGAGCCTTGTTTGAAGGCTCCTCATTTTACTGGGCTTGCCAACCTGAACTTGCCACTTAAAATGGTAAGAGCTGTACTTTTGCAAACTGCCTGTCAGGATTCCAGGCAGCTGTTGGGGGCGGAGCTCTCAGTTATCTTAATGCCACTCACCCTAGTGGTGGCCGCGGAGCAGTCCTAGTGTGAATGGCACTGCAGGAGTGGAAGTCCTCTATGGGAGATGCCAGGACACCAAGAGACTCTGCCCAGACTTCCACCCTGCATACTGCAAGTTCTCAGTGTAATCTGTGACTATGCTGCTTACTGCCTGTATAGTTTGGGGAACCATAAGTACTTGTTATTTACTACTAGTGGCTAGGCCTATTTTGCTCACCATATACTACTAAGTAGGGGCCATTATGCCCACCATAATAATCCGTATATGGATAGTTTAAGGACACACAGCTGGCAATAGTGACAAGTTTAAATGTATATATCACGTCAACTTGTTTCCACAGAGAGCTTAACTGACATATGTTTTCCGGTGCTATTTTATGCCTCTGAGTAAGTTAATCGACCCATTGTGATTAAGTCACTGTTAGGGAATTGGTTTTAAAAGTGTAAATAATATTTCTGGCTTGCTCCTTTGGTGAGCCAATTAAACACTAATTTTCAAGTGTCACAACGCTGAGTGATTGGTCTCACTGGCATCAAGTTGACTTATTATTTCATTTAATTATATTTTATTGTGCATACTATTATGTATATCTTATGGTTGGTATATAGTTTTTACGTTAAGGCTCTGTGAACATAGTATCTTCTCATGCCAACTTGGAAAATAATAATATACAAATTGAACACTGGAGGGGTTACTGGAGAGGGACGTTAGTTTTAGGAGTTCCCAAGTTTACCACATGGACTGAATCAGTGAACCAAGGTATTACAGGGAGAAATTTGGAAATGTACCTAATCAAACTGGCATCTATTAATAATGGTACATTAGAGAGGTGGAAACATAGAACTTATAACATTAGTTCTATGGATTTTTAAGGATAACTAAAAGGGTACTGGAAAATGGCACAGGGTCATAACATCGCCAACACTGACAGTGCGGATAAAACCATGCAAGCAAAATGCCAAATGAAAGGTCGTGGTTCAGCAAAACACCACCACAACAAAACAGTAAGTGCTACCCTTCAAACCACAGCAAACAATACAAAATTATATATTAGTGGGCCCCCTGCTATGGGGGTCTGTGTTCACTTAACCCACCCCCAATTAAAATAACTAACTCTGAGGGGAAGAAACTTATGGATTGGGAGAAACCTTAGGGGGATTCTGAGGAGGAAAGGGACACAAGACACTAAAATAATAAAATCAGCTGTCCCGGACAAGGAATCAAACCCTGATACTGGCAGCTGCTTACGGCACACCACCAACCAAAGGCTTTTCACCTTTTTCACTAAGAGCAACATAGCTACCGGGTAGTGGCAACGGACCTTCGCTATTCTGTCCTCGTAGCTATTTTGCTTTTAGCTGTTTTCCCATGCTGTTTTTCATGCAGTTTTCAATCTGACATATTGACCTGGTACCCTGAAAACTATGTATCCTAAAACTGCATAAACTAATTTTTGTGGTTAGCTTAATTATTAGTGGAGATGTGCAACCCAACCCGGCCCTCACCTTAGTTTTAATCCTGACCGCACAGCAGATTTATTAAAGGAAAAGGGCTTTGCATAGTTCATATTAATGCCTGTAGTCTTTAAAAAGGTTGACTATCTGACAGAATGGACCATCTTGACATTATTATCATCTCTGAATCATGGCTTAATAAAAAATTCCAGATAATTCAATTACATCATCTACTGTGTCATGGTGGAAACAACGCTGGCTTCCCGCCCCGTGGGTATCCATTTAACGGTTAGATCAAAGGTTTGAGGAGCATGCAGTAGATATGTCAGGCCGTAATTTAAACCAGATGCATCATCGAGATCCTAGGTGAACTTTATGCACCAAGCTAATCCACTGATTGGTTTAGAAGTTGTAGTGTCCGATGCATAAATGGAATTTGAGGGTTAGAGGGAACATTTCAACATACCCTTTACTGGATAGGTGGGGAAGGAAACTAGAACAGCTGGGCAAAGCTGCCTTTTAGAATGCTAAAGATAAAGCCACACAGCAAAGCACGTAATTAACATAAGGCCTATAAGGGCTATTTGTGGACGCCAAACCAGAGAGGGTAGGAGCTCCAGATATCCAAACAAGCCCGGCTGCCTCGCTTGGTGGTGCTTTCTCCTGTTGGTCATTATAGGTTTCATCACTGGGGCAAGGCAGCCCTTCTGCAGCCTAGCAGACTCGTGGGTTTGGTGACTGATGGGGGCGGAGGATAATGGCTATCCTTGGAGTAACATGAACAACATAACTGCAGGCTGAGGGAGGGTGGGTGAGGGAAAACAAATATCGCTGTAGCCAATTGAGCACTTTTCATGCCCTGACCAGTGGTTACCTCATTACACTCTGAGCCACACACACATTTTAGTGTGGACTCAGGCAGGGGTCCTCAAAGAGGGAACTCACACCCCCTTCAGCCTTCTCCTGTAATGGACTGGGCAAAAGGCCTTAGATTTTGTAGGCCTTCCACCTTTGGAAGTCACATAAATGAAGATCCTGTTTTGTTATCTAATGTGTTTTTAATTCTATCTTAAAGAGGTCTGCTCTTGTGGTTAGTCAGGGCAGGTACAGTTTGTAGTTGTAAGGTTTTATTGTACATAGTTATTGCTAATCTACAAAATGCTGCTGTTTTTTCGCTGATGCTATCCTTTTGATTTAGGGCCATTCTCTGATCTGAATGTGGAAGAAGATAAAAGGGACTCAAAAGGCAGAAACCGTAGATAAAAAGATTGTGACTAAAATAAATACAAAAATGCTCACGCTTAATGTTAATGGGCTTACGAACTCAGTCAAATGAAGCAAGATAATCTCCTTTATTAAAAAGTCTGGGTCGCAGTTTTGCATGTTGCAGAAGACCCACCTCTCTGATGATGAGCATGAGAAGTTAATAAATTTGGATTCTAAAGTAGTGGCCTCCTCTATAAAGGAGGTCGTCGTAGGGAAGTAGTGGTTCTGGTGACAGGGCTAGTAGCTTTTGAGCCTGGGGATACATTGGTAGATGCTGATGGATGTATGGCAGCTTTGAAAGGCACATACAACAGGCATAAGCTTACTTTACCTTCGTTATATGTCCCCTGGGGTTCAGACTATAATTTCCATAGGAGATTATACAGTACATGAAGCTTATGGAATGAGCTGAGGGAACATTAGTTATAGGGGACCTTAACTTGGTGCTGAATGAACACTGAGACACTTCTTCCACAGTACTGAGGAGGGATAGGAGAGTAGCCCAGAGAGTAAATAAGCTTTTGTCAGAAATAGGTTATGTGGATGCATGGTCACAGGAAAGACAGCACCTTTTTTCTTTGGCACATAAAATATATTCAAGAATAGATAGAATAGAATAGATTACTTTTGATAACTGAGAAGCAGCCTCCCAGATAAAGGATATAGAAATAGGAGACATCTTTCTCTCTGACCATGTCCCACAGGTAATTCAGCTCCAGTTAGGCCAAAGTAAAAATAGAACCACTTGGCACCTTAACCTATCTCTCATACAGGAAAGGATAAACAGAAGCTAATCCAAGACATTATCTCGGAAATTGTGGAACGAATGACAGACCAGAGGTCTCCTAGCCATCTTGTGGGACACTCTGTAACACTGCTCTAAGATAGGGCCATTTCACCCTATCAAAAGCTTTCTCGGCATCCAAGGAACACACAAATGCCTCCCCTGGACACTGAGATCCTCACTGGGTCACATTTAAGAGGCGCCTGATGTTATAATATAAATATCTACCCTGGGCAAAGTCAGTCTGGTCTGGGTTAATCAGATCTGGCAACAAATGCTCTAATCGCACTACCTAGCACCTTAGAAAAATCTTAGTGTCACAGTCCAGGAGCGAAATAAGTCTGTATGCAGCACAGATGGTAGGGTCCTGCCCCGTTTAGGGATAACTGTTAAAGCAGTTTGGTAGCATGAGTCCAGTAAAGACCCATGCTCCAAAGCCTCTCCTAGCATCTCCTGGAAAGGTCCATAATGGAGTCTCCCAGTGCCCGATAAAACTCTATACCCAGGCCATCAGGTCCTCGTCTTTCCCTGTTTTTAGTGTTCCTTATAGCGGCTAATATTTCAGCAGATTGGATAGGGACCCTAAGGTTTCTAACTGCTCCACAGTAAGCTCTGGAAGTCTAATTTCTACTAAGAAAGCAGCCATATCCTCCTGCCCTTTTCTCACCAAGTATACAAAGCCTTATAAAAGTATGCAGATTGGTCCCTAACCCCCACATTGGTGGTGTATGTTTTACCCAGCCTATCCTTGAGGGCAGTAACTAAGGTGGTAGCACTTCTGCCTTCACTAAATGGGCCAGTAGTGGACTTGGTTTGTTGCCCCACTCATAAATATGTTGTCTAGCACAGAACAAGGCTGTACTAGCTCCATCTGTAAGGGACAGTTTAAGTGCTTCTCAAGCTGTCTTCAATGCCCTCATCATCTCATCCGTGGATTCCACGTATGACTTCCTCTCCAACCCTCTCAGGGTGTCTTCAATCTTCTGTATCTTTTCCTGCTTTTGTTTAGCTTGCTTGGCCATATAAGAAATAATCATTTCCCTCATGTACACCTTCCCAGCCTCCCACAAGGCTCTTTTGAAGGAGCAGTAGTGCACTGGTGCTGATATAAAGCTCCACTGCTCTCTAAGAAACTCCACAAATTTTTCCTAGGCAGCCATATAAGAGGAGAACCGCTTAGGTCCATAGTGAGCCATCTGCATCCCCAACCCTCACCGTCAAAAGTACCTTGGCGTGATTGGAGACAGAGATAGTGGAGACCTCAGTGTGCAGCACCTGACTATACATAGGCCTAGGTACTAAGATATAATCAATCCTACACCACAATTTATGAGAGTTGGAGAAGAAGGAGTATTCTTGTGACCCCAGATGGGCTTCTCGCCAGTTATCTGCTAAATCCAGCTCTGATAAACCAAGTCTCAAGCACTTAAATTCCAATTCTTGCACACCTTCCTCATGATTGATCCAAAACAGCATTTAGAATACAACTGAAACTCAAAAGCACACCAAATTTGGAAATTGTTCTCTTTGTGAAAGAGCCAGCATTTGATCAAAAACACAGGATCATATTGCGAGGTGCATAAATATTACCAAAAGTAATCAGGTATCAAACAGCTTCCCTGTACAAAAATATACCAGCCTGCCCTAGGGTCACTGACCCTTCTAGATTCCACAAAGTTCAATCCCTTTAAAATAAGATAGTGACTCTCTCCTAAGCCCATTATGTGAGGCAGCATGACATTGACCCACCCACTCTAAACAACTTAGCGTGTTCTTTATCAGTCTTGTGCGACTCCTGCAACATGGTAACATCAACCTGTGTCTCTTAAGGGCAATAAGTACCTTTTTCCATTTAATCAGAGTACAGATTCACTGAACGCTCCAGGAGTACACAGTAATGTTCGCATTATAGGAAACAAAAATTCTATGTGCCTCCAAGGGCCACACACAGCCCTGTCCAAACTCAGACCAGGACCGCTGCCTCTTGAATCCATCTGCTACTGTCTCAGTCCCACCCAGATCTAACAGTTTCCATGTGTGTGAGTCCAGCAGCACCAAACGAACATTACACCAACAATGAACTCCAAACAAATTCAACAACAGAGAAATAAAGTTTTACTATAATAGTGACAAATAACAACACATAGCACAGACATAACTGCCATCACACAGGGCATCCTCCCAATAGGTGAGGGTTCACCTCCTGGCATCGGCAGAGTCAGGTTAGTGTACATAAGCGACAAACTGCGGATCATGTAAAATACACACACCCCTCCCTCTGTGTTCTCTTTGCAACTACTGTCTTCTGACTACTGAATCCCTGTCTCTCTTACCAAAGTAACATTGCCCATTTCTCTAAAAGTACCTGAGGGTGATACAATCAACTTATATCCACTCTAGTCAAAAATACAAGCATCTACCTCTTCCAAATCCCTTTCCATCCCAGCAGCCCCCAGCACAGGAGGCCCCCTCGGAAGAGGAGGGCCCAGAATGCCCAGGATTAAGAGGTCAGTCATTCTTACAAGCCCCAGCTTACCCCAAGCCCTCCCAGACCATGCCCAGTATTCCCCAACCCCTAGATGCCATCCTTCACTCCCCATCTACCTTTGTGGCCCCTGGAAGATAAACATCGTCCTTCAAACATATATGCATTGGGTATTGCGATACAAATAATACAGAGTGCAGGGTATGGGCCAAGCAGACAAACAGCACGTCAGAAGCACCCCCAGCCTCCCTGTAAGATCCCATCCCTGACACTTACACACCCAAACAAAAGGAGTCTGCAAATCACACCAGCAGGATCTCCCCACACTGTAATAGTGTAGCTTGCATAACAAATAGCCAATCCAGCCCTATAATTGTAGGAGAGCAGACTCTCACCCTATAGAATACAGCATTATCAGCACTTAAGTGCTCAGCTCATGAAACGCCAGGAACCAGGTTAAGCCAAGAAAACAGTATCCATGGGATTCTGATCACCCACTGCCCCTCTTACAATGCCAAAATGAGACCCACATCCAGTAATGGGAAAAGTCCCCCATCCCACCAGTTAAGGGTTGTACGGTCCATGCCTGTCTGCTTCAATGGCTGGTGTTGCATAAGAAGGAGCACATCTTCAATAATCTCCCCAGGTGTGGAATCATATTGTCACAGTGGCACCAAACAGCTAATATGGTAGCCCAGACTTCAGACAGCAACCCTGGGATCCACAGACACCAGACAGCAACCCTGGGATCCACAGCCACACTCCATTTAAATAATTTTCCAGATACCCTAATACAATAGCGGAGCCATTAGATCCCCAGCCATAGCTCCTAATATAACGGGTGTCACTTACAAATGAGCATCATGGCAAGGCACCATCTCAAAATATGACAAGTGATGTCAGGTTTTATGTGCTCCACTAATACCATTCACAGGCCTGCAGGGCTAGGCCTGAGGACAGCAAACCTGCATCCAAAACTAAGTCCAGATTCTCAAACAGACTTTCTCCCAAAAAGTGTGCACTCCACAGTAAATCAGAGCACAACACCATCCCCGGCCCCGGTCAGGCCCAGAAAATACTTGCATGGCTCAGTCCAAAAGCATTGACAGCTGCAGCAGTATGCCAGGTGGGAAAAGGAAGGAGAGAAGAGCTCTGGAGACTGCAGTCTACCCCAAGTGTCACCACGAGTGCGTGTCGCCAAAATCTGTAATAGGCCACAGATATACTGGTCAAAGTTATAACAAGGCAACCACGAGAAAATAATGAGTGTGTCACATCCTCCCATCCCTAGTCCATGAGAACCAAAAATAAAAGGTGGGATCTAGAGAGCCATCTTCCAGGCAGGATGCACTTCCTTACATCTCTTTACTTTGAGTAAGCAACACGATTAAAATAAAGGTACATTTGTTAAAAATCTTGCATCTGAAGCCAGAATTTGATGCAGGAAGACCCAAGGAACAGAGCAATATAATTTTTAAAAATGGGTCGGCAGAAATCGTAAGCTCCAGGGCCAACTAAAGAACAACAGCAACCAAGCACTAACAAGTAGTGGTGCTCATAGTGCGTTGGAGCCGTGTTGGAACACCATGCTGGAATCTATGAGGCCAGTGGACACTAAAATAGAAAAAACCTCTAGAAATTAGAGACCCACGATGCAGCCATCCAAAAATTAACAAGAACTGTAGCGGAAACTGAAAAATGCATTGTTTCTACCCTGACCACAGTAGCTACTTTAACTAAAGAAAACGGGCAATTCCGTAGCTACCTGGAATCAACTGAAAACAAAATTTGCACTGGAAATGTTTGGCTAATCGGAGTACCTGAAGGTGTAGTGGAGACTATGCTACTGCAATTCTTGGTGATTTGGCTAAAAGAAAACGGTTCTGTACCAGAAGGTTTTAACTGGTCCGCTTTACTAAAGCATATCGTGTTACTCCCATGATCTCGTTCAGCCGCACAGAACCAGCCATGCACTATCCTTTTTAAAATGGCTGACCCAGAGATCAGGGATGCAGTGCTTTGTCTGTGCATGCTGCCTACCCTGGACATAAATGGGTCTGATATCAAACTTTTCCCAGACTTATCATTTCAGACCTGGGCAGAAAGCCTTTGATATGGTGAGGCAGTGACTGAGGTGCTAGGAATACACATTCCTTTCTGTCGCAGCCCGACTTAGAGTGATTTATGGGGTAAAATATGGCAGTTTAGCAACCCCAGGATGCTGTCGATGGATCAAAAGGTGAAACCATGAGCAGCGGATGCTAAGGGTAGCGGTCTGAAAGTAACTTGTAGCAAGTTTTGATTTTACTGCCAGGAGACACTAGTGACTGAATATTCTTTGGGGACTCTTGGGGAATTTAATTTAATAGGGCTTAAAATTTCTTATGTTTATGTAAAGAAATGTTGGAGTTCACCTGTTTTGGGTGAATGCGGAATTCGCCATTTTGATAGTCCTGTTTTGTCTTTCCTTCAAGGAAGTGTACACTGCAATACTTAGACTGCTGTAATTTGCATTTATAACTAATATTAATACAGCGCCCCTCACTATAGTGAACCCTCTGTAAGGAATTTCTGTTATAGTGAACATCTGTGATGGCTCTCATTGTTACCTACTTAGGCATATTAACACCTAGCTATAGTGAACAATTACTACAGTAAACAAACTGACTGGCTCCAGAGGTGTTCCTTATAAAGAGTAATGCTCCGTTGGAGCATATGTTTAATCTGGTTTCGATTATTGCTTGAAGTTTTATAACTGTTTGTGGTAAACTGGGCTTAACTAACAAGTTTTTTTCTTCTGAGAATTGGCACGAGGGTGAAGAAAGATTGTTAGGGTGTCTGAAATGTATGATTGTATTCTCCTATTTTATCAAAGGTTAAATAGCATTTTGGATTAGTTATTCTCCTAGTTTTATTCTCCCACAGGATACACTATTGCCGCTGAAGAGGCTAGCAAATACTAGAGACTGTTGGATTTTGCAGACTGAACTGTGCTGGATTCCACCACCGCCTCCTCTTGTACCAGATTACAGGGCATTTGTTGTAATTGTACTCCATATTATTTCTGTAACGAGCATGTTGCCCCTGAGGTTGGTTTTATTCTGTATGGAATTGTAACTGTACACTGTACGCTATATTGAAAACCAATAAATATAATGTACAAAAAGAGGCCAGGAAAGGGAATAGCATCACACGCATCCTACAGGAACCAGCATGGTCCAATAAAATCATAGGCAGTTCAGTGGGTCAGAACTTGGAACCAAGTGTCCAACTTCCATTTTCCGATGCCAGTCCTCCAGAAATTTTGCACTTACACACTTCATGGAACAAATATGTGGCTCTTCTACTTTAATCCGAACGACAGTTGGAAACTCTAACTTCTCTCATGTAGGGCATCTAAGACAGGTGCAAAAGTTCTTCTTCATTACTGCAGTCGGGAGAGAAGTCTTGGCTGATAAAGAGATAACAATAACATCCTTCAAACAGCAGTTCTTTTTGCTCAGGTAAGCTCTGAGGACTGCCTGCCTGTCAGGGAAGTAGTGCAGTTTAAAGATGATCCGATGGGGTGGCGGCCATTGGGCAGTCATGATGTCAGAGTTCTGTGTGCCCACTCAATCTTCAACCCCGCACCCTGCATCTGCATGCCCACCAACTTTGGGAGTACATCTCCTCTTTCTCCTCAGGCAAGCCTTGTAAGTGCAGATTGGAGCGGTGGTGGTAGTTTTCTTGATACTCCAGCTGTTCTGTAAGGGCTGTGAGCTCCTTCTCCAGGTGTGCAAGTTTTTCCAGTAGGCCGCTTGCCAGTCTTCAGTGTCTGAGATTCTCCTTTGGCCTCATCTAATTGCTGAGCTTGTCTTGCAGCATGATTTGCTAAATCTACCACCTTTTCAATGAGGGCATCTAATTTGGCGAAGAGCTGCTAGGGCTTGGTCGGTGACTGTGTGGCCCAAGGCTGACATACTGGCAGCAGAGAGCATGATGGTATCCAGGTTCACTACTGGTGAACCACTCTATTGTTTCTTGGCATTTTTGAGCTGCTTCTCTGTGATTTGGAGCCAGAATTTAACAAATAGTTGTCCCTCATGTGTTCTAACACTGTAGGCTGAACAAGAAATATGGCAATAGCTTAAAATAGCTTTATTAATATGGATTAATGCTAAGGACTACAGAGCTTAGGGATTTTATGTGTGTACAGTTAACTGCTCATCAGCGCCTCAACTGGAATTTTTTGGTCACCTCTATTTCCCTCCGGTCAATGACTGCTGGGGCATCTCTCAGGTGGGGTTACTCAATCAGCTTCTACCTTCTGCCTGAACCCCTCCTGACTGAGGAACTGGTGTTGGGTCCCGCCTCCCGCCGCCCATACAGGAGGAGGCAGGGACCATGAAGAGTCAAGTCAGGGCTGGCAAGGTGAATGGCATGTGAGTGTGGACACTCGAGCCTTGCCATCGCCTCCCAGCAGCAGGGGTTTTCACCCTTGGTTACCTCTTCAAGACGCAGACATGCACTGATGTCTGCACTCAGAGGACGCCATTGCCACCTCCCGCTGATGTCCCATTGCCTTGCTCCATCTGCAGCCCTGTTCCTTGTAGTGCTCCCAGTCTCTACCAGGAGCAGCTACACAGCGGGAACCTCCATCTACCCATCCCAGGAGAGGAGAGCATTCCTCTGGTTGCTCAATCTCTCCTCCACCTGCTGATCTCTGGCACCCAAGTTGCCGCCATGGTGCAAAGTGTGGCGTCCAGTGCCTCAACCCTCAGCGCCACAGAGCTGCCCCCAGAAAATAAATTATCTTTCACATGTCTGTTACGTTAATAGGCATGTATCGTCCTCCCAAGGCCAATTTAGGGATTTTGACGTATTGCAGGAAAAGTTAACAGAATATGTGTCCAGCCATGAATTATTATTAATATGTGACTTATATGTTGACTGGAGTCAGATAGAAAGCCATACTCTGATGGAGTTTGTAACTTTGGGTATGACCCATCTATACAAGACCCCACTAGAATTAATATGAATGATCCTAATTATCAACTATCTTGGACCTGATTATTACTACTCATCCAGACAAAATTGTTTCTAGTGGTGTTGCCAGAAGTCTGTGTCAGAGCACCAGAAGTCAGTTAACTACAGAGCTTATTGTAACTTTGATTATATAGACTTTATGCTCAACTTGGAAAAATAATTGGAACACACTGGCTCTAATCCCTACAGTGAATAAGGTGGTCATTATGTCATCAGGACTTTATGGATGGGTGTACTAAACACACTTCATTCAAAAATTGAAAAGTTAAATAAATAATGCTCCTGGTATAAAGCTCATCTTTTAAATGAAAAAAGGGGGGATAATTTTGGGAAAAAGCAACTTATTCCAAAATTAGACAAGACTGGAACAAATACAAATGTAACCCCTAGATGGCGCTATCCCAGGGCTACTACCCCTGCCTGATTTGCCACTAACAGGTTGAGGGGCCTGATCCAATGGCTGGTGCCTCCACCCAGAGGTCAGGGTTTGCAATAGTTAAACTAACTTGGTCACAGCCCTCTGGGACACTGCAACCCCTTTCTTCCCACTAGTGGCCCACACAATATATCAGAATTACCTTCACAGTATACACTTACCCCCAGGACTGGTTCCGCACTGGGACCTCCTGTGAAATGAGATACAGTGCAACAATCACAGTACAGTACTTTAACATAGACAAATACCTCAGGCAGTATAACTTTGCTGAAACAAGCAGCTCTGATTTATTTAGGGGATATAATAGACAGGGGAAATCAGGTTAATTAGCTTATCACTCTAATAATTATTATGGCTCTGTGCACAGGCCTATCCCTATCAGTTACTGTCCCTGGGTACCCAAGCCCTAGTGGCTAGTCCAAACCGTGGCAGCTGGTAGGGGCCCTTTCACACAGAGAAAAGGAGAATTAAACAGTCAGCAGTACAGTAATTCCATTTGGATTTAATGTGGCAATTCAACAGGGAGCGACCCTGAATTAGTACTCACGACCTCCAAATAAGATAGGGTCCTTCAATGTCAGCAGGGCTCACTTGAGGTACACAAACCCTTCACACATCCATATAAAGAAAGCACTATACCAGGCAGGCTGCATCTGTATCCCGATCGCAATTACTGCACAATACCCGGAGAACACACAGCAGATTCAGTTCCTGACAGACAGAGTGCAATTTTCAGCAATTCCTCCAGTCTTCTACAGGGTGAGCCTGGTTTCTACTCTTCAGAGATCCTTTGATTCTTTCACAGGACGGATTCAGTCCTAACAAGCTGTTACACAAGCTGCAGACCGAACTCTGGGCCTTACACGCTTTTTGACTAAACTGCACACTGAAAAAGCACAGGGCTCCTTCCTTCTTCACTGCCAAAGCTCAACTGAAACTCCAACCGACAAAACTGGCACTTCCTTTGAGTTCCTCCCAGTTCTTGACTGGATTGGTTGTCACCTCAATAGACTCCTGCTGTTGGTCCAAAAGGCACTGAAGTCTAAACTACATCTCCCAGAGTCACTGCCCATACAATCCTCTTGTGGCTGGCTCAGATTATGAGTCCAAGTTCTGATTCGTCCAAGGCACCATTTTAGAGCTAGCTTACCCCACACTGATTGGTCCAGTTCAGCAGTTCAAAACTAGAATGGGGAACTAGCAGACACAGTTCTGACTGCAAAGAAAGCAGGTTAGACAAACTGTAATTTCATTATTACTCTAAATAATTTCTGGCAAACAGTTACATCTTTCAGATAGGTTCCTTTGCACTCTAGTGACTGCAAAATGGAGTGAATTGGCAGCAGCTTGAGTGGTACTCAATCAAAGAAACACACAGTCCCCATACAAACTAATTATGTCTGCAAGCAGACAGCTCTTAAAGACAGTACCAGAGGTTCTAAAACACTCACTGATAAATGGCTTAAACGCCAAACACCATTCAGGCTTGGAGCATTCAAGCAAGCTCCTGAAGTCTTTTGGGAACCCCATTTGCAGGGGTTACACAAACAATTAAGAAATGCTTATACCTGTGAAATTAGTAAAGTAAAACAAGACTTCTATAAAAAAAAAAAACTCCAATGAAAAATTGGATCCGAGAGAATTTGGGAAATAATAAAAAACTGCAAGAAGCTCAAAATTCAGATTTGCCTAATACATTTGAAATTGAAGGACAGCATATTTTGAGGGTATGCTCATTGCAGAAAAAATTATGAGTATTTTATCACTATGGATAAGGAGGCTGTAGGGCACATGTCTAAAAATCTATCAACTGACACACCAGCTGGTCAATCCCACAATAATGATTTTATTTTTGAAAAATCTCTGCTAATGACATATTAGAAAAGATCCTAACACTAAATTCCAGGAAATTTGGCAGCCCAGATGGTATACCAGTTACTTTGCTAACGTCTGACACACCAGTAATTGCACACCCTGGCGAGGTTATTTAATCTATCCATAATTTCAGCAGCATTTCCACAAGCAAGGAAAAGAGCAATGGTAATACTCATTTTAAATCAGGTCAGAAGGATTTAATTGAAAACTACCAACCAATTTCTCTTATCTACGATTTCTAAGGTGTTTATGAAATTGGTCTCAACTAGAAGATTTCCTGTAAAAGAAAAAATGTTAAATAAACATCAGTTAGGGTTTAGACTGCTCCACAGCACCACCTCTGCCCTAATAAAGGTAAGAGGAGACACTTAAGGGACTCTGGACAGGAAGATGTCAATGGGGCTATTTTTGTGGACCTATCTAAAGCTTTTGATACTCTGGACCATGGGATCCTCTTGTCCAGATTAAAATTAATGGGAATGTTAGAGGGTGTTGTGGATTAGTTTAAATCTTATTTGAAAGATAGGCAACAACTGGTGACTATAAACAACACTGAATCCATTCTAGCTGTCACTGTATCGAGTCCCACAGGGCTCAATTTTGGGACCTATCCTTTAATATTTATATGAACACTCTTACACAGATAAATACCTTGATAAACTATTATTTATATGCAGATGATACAGTTATTTATGCAGGAGGATTGTCTGTAACCCAGATTGAAAATATACTGCAAGAGGCTTTTAATGAGCTGCAGAACTACTTTATGTAATCAAAGCTTGTCCTTAATCCCAAAAATCACAGGTTATGTCATTCAGTAGGGAAAAGTTACGGATCCCTTAAAAACAAGACAACCCTACATATAGAAACCTTTGACCATACAGTCTTGCAACAAATACAGAACTACAGATACTTGGGATTATGGTTGGATGATAAAATTAGTGGAACATGCAGATTAACCACCTGATGAAAAATGTAGGCAAGTGAACTGGAACACTGCACAGAGTCAAGCACTGTATGACCAAGGAAGTTAGAAAGCAGGTAGTGAACGCAGTGGTATTGCCATTATTTGACTATGGCGACATAATGTTTGTTGCTGCGCCCGGCAATGGAGCTGGCTAAACTGGATAAGCTATACAATAGATTGGCTAGATTAATCCTCATGTCCCTTAAAGAACTCACAGATGTAAAATGTATAAATCTTTGAACTGATAAATCTTGATGACAGAAGACATTACCATGTATTAGTATATACAGTATGTTCAAGTACATGTTTACCTGATTATATTATAGTTAAATATGCAACAAAGAAGTATAAAAATTGCCTTAGGTCAGCAAAGGTGGTGGAATTTAAGTTACCAAAGAATAAACTAGAAATAGGTAGGTCACACTTTTTTATCATGGGCCCTCGGCCACGGAATTCTATGCCTATCGCCACTAAGACCTCTTAATGGCAACATCCAGCTTGGTGCAATAAAAAAAAATGGTTTAATGTGTGAGTATCTTAGAAATCTTTTTGCTGTCCTGACATACTGTACTGTTGTTATTGTGTACAGAATCAAACTAAACAGAAAGTTGGTAACTGATAGTGTGTATCTAACATTTATATCCTTTAGTCTTGACTGGAGTCTTGATTGGAGCTAGGAATCACCAGGAGAGGGTCCCATGGACCTCCCTCCACCACAGGGATAGATAGGGGTTGAAGTGAAGGGTAAGGAAGCAGGAAGGATAGGGGCAGCACGGAGAATGGTTTCACTAAATGCTAGGAGTCTGGGGAACAAGATGGCAGAGTTGCAGGCCTTAATGGCAGAGCTGGAGGTGGACATAGCTGCCATTACTGAGACGTGGGCAACCAGGCACCATGAATGGAACCTAACCATCCCAGGGTACAAACTATTCGAGGGATAGAGATAAAGGGAAGGCTGGGTGGGTTGCCATTTATATAGGGAAGGGAAGGGATCAGATGTGACAGGGTGGAAGGGGAAAAGGGCAGGTTGGAAGTAATCTGGCTACAACTACACAGCCAGAAAGGGACCAAGATCTGTCTGTTGGTTGTTTATAGACCTCTGGCCCAGAAGGAGGACATTGACAGGGAACTGGGGGATCAGATAAGGAGGCATTGTGGCAGAGGAGCACAGTGGTGGGGGATTTTCATCTACTGGGGTGGACTGGAGCATCCTAGCAACCACTCTGCGCCAAGGAGCAGATCCTCCTGGATGACATTACAGAATGGCTTCCTTACCCAGAGGGTACTGGAGCCAATGAGGGAGGGAATATACTAGACCTGGTACTGGAAGATGGTAAACGGTCAGGGATGTAAGCGTGGAGGAACCTCTAGCAAGCAGTGACCATCGCACAGTGTGGTTCTCAATCAATCTGGGTAGGAAAGTAGCCAGTACATAAACTAGGGTCCCGGACTTCAAAAGGGCAGACTTTGGCAGGATGAGACACATACTGGAAAGTCATATGGCGAGCATTCACCCAGATATGGACAAGGAACAAAATGGGCAGTCATCAAGGCAGGACTGGCTAAAGCCAATAAAACATGTGTCAAGAGCCAGAGCAAGAAAGCCAGGACCAAGAAACCAAGCTGGATGAGTAGAGAGGTTGTGGAGAAGGTGAGGAAAAGAGGAATGCATTTTGGATCTACAAGAGATCCAACAGAGCAGAAGACAGAGAAGAATATGTGAAGAAATCCAGAGAAGTGAGCAGAGTGGTAAGGGCAGGTTAGCACAGGGGATAAAAGAAGGAGAAAAGGATTTCTTCAGATATATCAGAGAGAAGAGGGAGAGCAAGGATCAGATTGTTAGGATCAGGAGGGAAGTGGATGGGTAGAAAGGGGCTGAGCAGGCAGAAGTACTTAATGAATACTTCTGCCAGTCTCACCAAGGAGAGGGATGGGCCCAAACCTGAGAAGAAGGGCGAGGTGGGAGGGAGTGGGGAGAAGCAACCAGGATGGGGAAATCACAGTGGAAAGGGTGAAGGAGGGCCTTAAGTCCCTGAAGGTGGACAAGGCATCTGGCCCAGACAGAGTCCACCCCAGGCTGCTGAAAGAGTTGGCAGAGGTCCTGGGGGACCACTGGCACACCTGTTCAATACCTCTGAACCTCGGTGCATGCCCAGGGACTGAAGGGAAGCACATGTGGTACCTCTCCATAAGAGTGGGTCCAAGGACGAGCTGGGGAATTACAGACCGGTGAGCCTTACTGCAATTGTGGGAAAACTGATGGAGACAATCCTCAAGGAAAGATTGGTGCAATTTCTTGAGGATAAGCTCCAGGACAGCAGCCAGCATGGGTTTGTCTCGGCAGATCCTCCAGTTGAACTTGGTTGATTTTTACTGACTGGGTTACAAGGGCATTGGACAGGGGACATGCGTGATGTCCTCTACCTGGATTTTGCCAAGGCCTTTGACTCGGTGCCACACGGTAGGCTGACCTGCAAGTTGAAAAGTCTGGGAGCAGGGTGGAAACTAGTCAGATGGGATGAGAACTGGCTGCAGGGTAGACAGCAGAAGGTAGTAGTGGGAGTGGGGCAAGGCATCTGAACCCAGGGCAGTAACAAGTGGTGTACCACAGGGCTCAGTGCTGGGACCAGTTCTGTTTAACATTTCATAGCCGACATTGCAGTAGGGATTAAGAGCAAGATCAGTCTTTTCGCAGATGACACAAAGATTTGTGCCGAGGTAGATGGGGCGCAAAGTACTCAGGTGGATTTGGCAAAACTGGAGGAATGGTCTCACACTTGACAGCTTGGTTTCAATGCCAAGAAGTGCAAAGTGATACATTTAGGAGGCAAGAACCCAGGACACAATTATTGGCTGGAGGTGTCCTGTTAACAAAATCTAAGGAGGAGAACGATGGGAGTGCTGGTAACTGGGAGATGAACCACTCTGCTCAGTGCAGGAAGGCAGCAGCGAGGCAAACAGGATGCTAGGGTGCATAGCAAGGGGTATTACTTCTAGGAGTGGGAGGTCATCTTGCCCCACAGGTCCCTGGTGAGACCACACCTAGAGTACTGTGTGCAGTTCTGGCACCCCTACTTGAAAATGGACATCAAACTATTGAGGGGGTAGAGCGGAGGGCAACAAAAAGATCCTGGGTTTGGGGACAGACCATATGAGGAGAGACTGAGAGAGCTCAATATGTATACCCTGGAGAAAAGAAGGAGAGAGGGATATGATTGAGACCTTCAGTACCTGAAGGGTTTGAACAAAGAAGACACCAGGTGTGTTCAATCTGAAGGGCGGAAGGGAAACCAGGGACACTCTATGAAGTTGGAAAAGGCAGGTTCAAGAGTGAACTGAGGAGGCACTATTTCACAGAAAGGGTGGTGGCAGGGTGGAACACTCTGCCAGAGGAAGTCCTACCACTACAGAATATTGGGGCTACAAGAGGGGTGGGACAGATTCAAGGGAAGGTACAAATCAGGATGGTGGGAGATGGGAAGGCATATTTGGGAGAGGGGCAGCTGCAGTCTAATGGACTGAAGTGCTGCAGACTGGATAGACCGAATGGCCTGTATCTGCTGGCAATTTTGTATGTTCATATTGATCATATATAAATGTTAGCACTGTACTTGTTGTTGTATCTAAATATTGAATTGTCTGATATTTATACAATGGTATGTCTATTAAACCTTAGTGATTACCTGTGCCTATAAGACTCTAATTGGAAATGAGCCTGTCTCATTGAGTCTCCTGTTCACATATGATGAATAAAGGTAAAAATAAATAAATAAAAGCATCCGAAAGATGGTTCAGTGGGGAGGACTGAAGTGGGGAGGAAGAAGTCAACTGTTGCAACTGAGGACGGAAGACGAGGTGGTGAAAACATTGTTAAAGTGAGAGATAATCAGAGAGGGAGTAGAGATCAGCAATTAATTCCTGAGTAGGACAAGAGAGAAATGAAGACAGGTTAAAAACATGAGTTTATGACCTTCTAGAATTTAGTGGAGGAGAAGGTGTAAAGGTTATTCTGGAGGTTGGAGTCAAAATAATTTGATTTGGTTGCCTTATGGTCTTTGTACAGGAATTACTGAGTCTTCTGTAGGTGAGGAGGTCAGAAGTGGAGTGTGATCATTTGAAAATGGCCCAGGCATGATCATGGGACAGTGAGGTCTGCAGTGATCTGGGGGTAGCACTTCACACAGGACTTTCTTAGAGGGTGTGCTTATTCCACATTTGCAGAAATCTGAAGTGGAAGAGGGAGAGGGCCACATCGATATCAGCAGCTGTGTTGATGAGGGACCAAGCAACAGCTGCAAAAGCCTCGTAACGGGTGCCTATGTTTAAGGAGTAAAGAGACCTGGCCCACACAAACTTGTGAGGAGCAGAAGGGTGACCATGGTCAGTAAAGGCACCAGGTAAAATACCAGTGGCAACTACGAGCTGAGTGTGGCAGGAAAGGACCCAGTCCAGCAGACAGTTCTTAAATGCATGAGGAGTGAGTCAAGTGGGCTTAGTAATAGGATGTGAGAGATTTAGGGACTCAACTTTGAGTGGTATGCCTGCTGGCTGAAGAGAGCCAGTTAGTGCTGAAATGTCCTACAAGAATAAGTTCGCCTGAAGAGGACTTGGAGGCCAGAGAGGAAGCAGTGTCAGTCAGCACGGAGGGAGGAATTTTGGGGAGGCATAGACAGCCCCAATGAAAAATGGTAGAGAGGAGGAAAAGTAAGCTTTACCAGAAGGAGTTGTGAGAGGAGGAAAAAAACTGCAAAGTGAGATAGAGGAAGTGAGACGTAGACAAACATAAAGGGCAACACCACTCCCACATCTGTCATGATCTTGACAGAAGAGACTGTAACTAGAGACAGCTAGTTAAAGTCTGGGATTCTGGAGGAGAGCCAAGGTTCACATACACATAGGATGTCAGGCAAGTGCTGGGCAAGCCACACTCTCAGATCAACTTTAGGTAACAAGCTGTAAGCACTAGGGTGGAAAATGTTTAGGTTTTTAGGGACAGAGGTGTGTTTACAATACTGATGGAAAATTTTAATCCTCTTCTAAAGTAATGACAACTGGCTTTCAACAGGTATCCTTATTAGGACCAATTCTGTTCAGTATTTATATGCTGCCATTGGGAATTAATGTCTGGAAGTACAATCTTAACTTTCATATTTATGCCAATGACACACAAGTGTATTTCTCTGTCAAACCATGGTCCAAGGATGTTATTGTTAACTTAGAAACCTGCCTCTGTGAGTTACATTCATGGTTAGCTGAACATTTCCTGCAGTTAAATCTTAAAAAATCAATTTGTTTTGGTGCAGTAAGTCAGTAAAACAGTTTCTCATTAGGAAGGTGGAAGTACTTGGCTTGGGTTGCAACTTGAAGCAGCATCAGTTGGTAAAAACTCAGGATCCTATTGATTCCAATCTGACTTTGACTCTCCTGTAAAATCAGTGACGAGAGCGGCAATTGTTCATCTCATGAGAACTTCTAAAGTCAAGAAATATGTTTTTTGTTTTTTAATTTCTTTTATTAAATATTTTTCCACAAACATACATAATGGATGTTTCATTATTTCTATAGGCAGTATAGAAGATAATCATTTATACATCGGCTTCAGTGTCAACACTCAAGAAATATGTTTATTTTATTTCAAAACATTGGTAAATGTTTTGTTATTTCTAGAATTGACCACTGTGATGCTTTGTTACCAGGTCTTCCAAGTTGCAAACTGGACAAACTGCACCATGGGCTGGATTTTCAAAGCTTGGATGCAAGCTGTCACAATAGCAGCTTGTGCCAAGTGCCATTGGATCACGGACCCTCGCCCGATTCTGTATCAGGCAGGGTCCCCACAACTAAGTCCCGTGACTTGCACCAACCTGAAAGGTACTCCAAATGGAGGACATACCTGACCAGGTTGCCGAAGCTCGTGCATTGGCAGTAGACTCGCGCAAGTGTTGCCCCCAGCCCTGATCCCTGACCACAGGAAATAATACCCCATTGGGCCAGCGCCCCAGCCCAATCCCTGAATATAAGAATAAATAAACCCACAGGGCTATCCGACTGCCACCAAGCCCCAATCCCAATAATAAATATGGAAAAAGCCCCACAGGGCTATCCGAACCCCCATGCCCTGATCCCCAGTTGTTGCAATAAAATGCCCTTGTGGGCTACTGGCCCTCCCATTCCCGATCCTTGAGTGGTTCAATAAAGCCCTTGTGGGCTACTGGCCCTTCCAAAGCCCTGATCCCGATTGTAGTAATAAAGGAGCCCTCATGGGCTAGCGCCCCAGCCCTAATCCCCAAAATATACATACATAGCCACCTCCCAGCCCGATCCTCAAAACAGTAATAAATTACCTTCATCCCAGCCCCAATTCCCAAAATATTCATTTTCGACAAACTTATTACTTCTCTGTTATGTTGTGTAAAATAGCCCTAGTGGTCTAGTGGCCCACAAGGGCATATTTATTGCAACAATCGGGGATCAGGAATGGGGCTTATGTGTGATCATGTGGAGGGGCTGTAGGGATCACTTGGCACATTGGCAACTGGTGGATGGCAAGCACGCTGCACACCAGCTCATAGCTTGTGTAAATGTACTTTGATGGATGTCCTCCGGGGTTGTTTAGAATCACAAATTAGGGAATGTGGCTGCTGCCCTTTCAGAATATGGTGCAGCAGCTGCCATAAACCCTTATGCGCCATGTCGCAGCCAAAATTTTGGCGCATCCATGGTGTAAGTCCACTTTGGCAAGCACCCTACTTCATGTCGCATGCTGATTTTGTGAAACCAGCACGGTGCAACTAATGGCACAAAGTGCTACTTGCATCATCCCTGTTGGTGCAAGTCACTGCGCCATGTGCAAACTTTGCAACTCTGCAGTGGGTTTCTGAAAGCATATTACTGTAGTACTCAGAGACCTAAATCAGTTACTGATCAAATTTCAGATTAATAACAGAGTTCTTCTTATGTATAAATCCTTCACAATTGTAGCCCTAAATATTTGTCAGATTTACTTGTCGAATGTTGTCCCACAAGAGCACTTCGCTCTGCAAATTTTAAGTTGCTGGCTGTTCCTAAATCCAGCCTCAAAATGGTTGGTGGTAGGGCTTTTGAGATTAGGACCCTTTCATTATGAAATGCTCCTCTGACAGGTTTAAGGTAATCACACTCATTAGAGAGTTTCAAATCCACTCTTAAAACTTTGCCTTTTCTGAAGCCTTGAAATGTCTGTGATTTTAAACTGTTCAAGATACTTTTAACTTTAATGAAGAAGGATTGATTGCATCTTTTTTCTGTACTATGCAATGCCATGTATTGAAATGACGATATCCTTATGTACTTAAACTCTGTATGAAGCATTTACTTTTACAGTGCTCACAGCTATTTTGGATGGGCACATTATAATAAATATGTATTGTATTTTGTTGTATTGTTATTGATTTGTATTTTATTGTTTTGTGTTGTGTTGTATTCTCTTGTATTGTATCGTGTTGCATTGCTTTGTACTGTATTGGATTGTGTTGTGTTGTGTTGTATTGCATCGTGCTGCACCCATGGAAGTGCAAACTGCTTAGGAAATGTACCTCTAGTGCATGATTTCTACATTTCTTTATGCACATTCTGTAACATCCCCAGGGTGTGGTTTTAAATAAGAGATGTCTTCCTTATTCTCTTTGCCTTGTCAACAATAAATAAACAAATCTATACATACATACATACATAAATATTTGCAGGAAGTTTGTGTGTGGCCAAGAATGGACCTGTGCCTGACTAGAAGAAAGGGCAAAATGGGGTATATGGATACAACCACTTAAAGCGAGTGATGGGCTCAATGGCTTCTGCCGTCTCCTATTTTAACTTCTTATGAACTTATAGAACATTAATTAAGAGATGTAAAGCTGTGAGTTATCAGCATACAAATAATTTCACGTTTTAATGACATATAAGGTGGCCTGGTCTGAGACACATCAGGTAACAAGAGAAAAGGACCAAGGATAAGTACCTAGGAAACTCCTTCAAAAGTGGGTAGGATTAGATAAGAACACATGCCCAGAGATTGTATCCCTAAGCAATAACACATGACAGGATGTGGCGGCTGGTGCAGGTGATGTGACTGGCGCCAGCGAGTCAGGTGCAGGAGCATGCTTGACATTACCCAGATGTCACTGCATGTTCACTCCATCAGGGAACAACAAAGCCTGCAAAACTCCCATGACCATGCCACATGACATCTGGGACCTTCTGCAGTCCAGGACCTGCTGCACGGGACAGCCCTTGGGCTACCTAGAATAGCATCTCAGTCCTCACCTTCCCGAGAGGGTGCTCTACTGTGCAGAAGCCACAGTCTCAAGGCTGGCTTGTGGTAAGTCCTGAGAGACAGCAGGGTATCTTGGGCAAGGGGAGCATCCCACATGGGCTGATAAGTGATATATCTCCTGCTGGAACAAGGGCACACAAATAGATGTAAAAAGGTTATTAAAAATACATGTTTATAGGTACAACAAGCTGAAACAATCGTGAACTGTTCATGAATTATTCATGAACAGTTCATGACTTCAGCTCTTAAACGTTCTTCAAGTGTGCATCACATTGTTATGAATTGATCATGAGCATTGAACTGCACTCCTGTGTTCATAAATGTTTATGAAACTCCCCACTGAACTTTTGTGGACAGTCTATCAATACTTTTGTTGGCCAAAAACCCTTGCTTTATAACATTTAATTCATCAAGCAACTGTTTTAGTAGTAAGTAAAATCTTTATTTTTATACAGGACATTGACATTCCTCATCATTAGGTCCAAAGGGCCTGTTTTCAAGATGGTCCTATTATACAAATTGTTCTTATCCTGTTTTAGAAACGCACAAATTGACATACAAGATATAACAATGAGTTATACTTATTACATATATACACTTATAACACTTATTGACATTCAGTTTACTAAAAGTCCTGATTTTATCATTTACTTTGCTCCTAACCTGGACTAAACATATAAGATCTATCTTAAATAAAGGGGGAGGTACTCATAAGGTACACTGAAGATTCAAGGGAGAATCCAGATTGCACCTATTCCTTTATTAGCTTCCAATGGTAATAGCTAGCGTCCATTCCCATATCAAAGCTATCCCATAACACAAAATCCTGTCACCTGTTTTTAAAAGACACTGGTTTAACATACAGAGATGTAACAATAAATAACAACTTACTCAAGTCCCTTGGTATTACTATACCTTAAACCCAACAAAAACCTAGCATATCGGATCTATCAAAAGAGGGACAATTTGTTTTAACCCTATTCTCAAAGATTTGTGCCATGTATAAATCAGATTCAGACCCATTCATTCCTTGGTTGGCTGCCATCTGACTGTCAGTGAGCTACTGCAAAACTTTACCTCTGATCATTAACTGACAGTTAGGTGGCAGCCAGCCAAGAGAACTGGGTGGAGTGCTGTGCCAGTCATCATCGTTGACCTGAGTACAAATCAGTATATAGGGAGTAAGGGTGGTACAGGCAGCGGGTTCCTGAATGAGTGGGCCAGAGGGGCCCACTAGACTATGAGGAGGATGTTTTCAGTATAGAATGGGCACTGGGGAGAAGGGTCTACTAGACTACCAGGGAAGGATGTTTTTTGGTATAGAATGGGCGATTGGGGTAGATGGGTCCACTAGACTACCAAGGAGGAATGTTTCTGGTATGTAATGGGCGATCAGGGGCTGGAGTCTACTAGACAACCAGGGAGAGATGTTTCTGGTATAAAATGAGCGATTGGGGCAAGGTGGGTCTACTACACTACCAGGGAGGATGCTTTCAGTATAGAATGGGCAATCTGGGGTGGGGACCACTAGACACCAGGAACTGACATGCAAAAAAATCAGTGGTCAGGGAGTGGGGAATATTAGACACCAGGGTACTGACATAAAAACCCAGCATGGTGATCCGGGGGGACACCACTAGATACCAGGGAAGATGAGGTTCATCAACAAACTGCAAGGGTGCAGATGAGCACAATGGGCATGCAAATGGCCCTTAGTACCTTTCATGCCCAATGGGCTCATTAGCATACAAGAGTTGAATATGGCCACAGGAGCCCTGGGCGCTATCCTGCTTGGGCAGGCTATCTCCAGTGGGCTCCTGTGGGCCATTCAGCCTTGGTCTGTCAGTGCAGTGCATAGTCACTATGGGCTGCTCTGCCAAAGCCCCACATGCAGACAGTCAGTGCACTCCACTGGAGCGTGCATACTGAATATTACTCAGGGCCATCCATGCACTATTTGCTGTGCAACACTACTGGCTGCATGGCACCAACAGCTGACTCTGAGTATCAGGGCCGAGCAGTTGACTGCCAGCTGCAAGGCATGACCGCCTGAACATAACATTTCTAAGGGTGTGAATACAGTTCACTGTCCTTACTCTGGCAGTTCCACTGGAATGGTCTGATTCAAACATCTTCAAGCTAATTTCCTTTCATAACCCAGGTGGTATATTCTCCGCCTCTATCCCACGTCTATCAGATCTTTCTTTCTGCTGGAAAGGACAGGTTCCTCCTTTGCAGATCTGCAGTGTCCAATAATTTTCTTGAAAGTAAGAGCTTTGGCTGGAAGATCAGACTCATCATCGGTCAACCCGTGGATCGGGACCCAAAGGATCAATTTACATGCCGTAGAAGGCCCCAGTGACTGCCGGGTCCACTGCTCAGCTTGCAGCTCTCGAGGAGGTGGAGGCATCTGCTGCACTGAGCACCTCACTGGCATCAACGCTGCTGCTCCTGTAGCATCGAGGGTCCTTCATGGAAGATTTCAGAAATCTGTCGGCCTTACAGACCTTTGGGGACAGCCCTTCTCACCAGGGCAAGAAACACAACCGCTGCCAGCACAGACCATGGAACCATGAGAAATCATGATCTTACTTTTCCTTGAGTCCCCAACTGCTTGACTATAGAGGGTTTGGTTGACAACTCCTTGCTGCCTCCATTGGGCTTGCTGACCTTGACTCCAGTCCAGCAGGCCATCGAAAGTTTTCTCAAGCCTGTCAACTGGCTCCTGAAAGAGCTCAACAAAGAGTCAGTCATCCAGACCCTGGTGCTCCCAGTGGTTTTGGTTGATGTCCCCAACCGCTCCACTGACCAGCCTCCACCAGCGGTCATGCCTCCAAAGCTGATATTTTTGAATATGGCTCAGCATGCACGCTATCATACCCTCCGCAGGCTTCTCCTCACCGCTACTCCAGGGTGATGTTTAAGTTTGAAGCACCATTCACGCCTCAGTCCCGCCTCAATGGGAGGTGCCACCATAGATGCTCCACATCCTCAGGCAGGATGCAGTGGTGCAATGAAAACTCCTCTGGCAGCAGTGGACCATCGCGGGTGAGGTATCACTCTACTCTCTGGGCCATCAGTCACCTGGCAGCTGCCAGTCACACCTCTGCCAATCCAGCCTTGGAAAATTACTCCAGCATCTGCTTCTCCACCCCAGAGGGTGAAGCAACCACCACCGTCACCAAAACCTTTGGTGGGAGCCCCTAAAAAGACTCCTATGCAAGGCCCCTGCTTGCCAGGCCAGTAGTGGGTAGAAATCACCCAGTCTGAGGACACTCTGGTGGTTCATGGCAACAAATGGTCAAGGGCTAATTTTAGGAGTCCTTGGACAACTCTGAGGGTCATCCATGTCATCATCGAGAACTCACACTTTCTGAACATGGTTCAGTTGATGATGTGAACATGGACCATGACCCAGTGTCCTCTTGTGCTCTCCTCAGTCTTATGTCAGAGTCCATGAGTGTGCCTTTGCAGCCAGTACAGAAGAACTCAAAGTACCTTTCACTAACATCTGACACAAAGGGGGGAAGGACCGGGAAAGAGGAGAAAGGAGGGGTTTGGGTGGGGTGGGGCAGCTGTAGCGATATGAAACTAAGAGCTGCACAATTGGGCAGACTTGATCGACCTATGGGCTTTTTTTCTGCTGGCAATTTTGTATGTTCATATGTTCGATCTTGGACAGGGATGAATCCTGTGGGTTGCCTTCCCTGTGGCTGATGCCATCTTAGGACCAGCCCTAGAGCTTTGGCAGTGTCCAGCATCCTGCCCTGCACCCTCACCCACATGGTCCATAAGTATTCAGTCCCTCACAGGGTTCCTTTAGGGTTCTCAGATCACAACTGGCTGAAGGGTTGGTCTTGGTCTTGGCCTTCTAGAAGCCTGGTGGCCAAGGGGATATGGACAAGCCCCCAACAAGGAGTCTAAGGAACAGGACCATGCAGCCAAGAAAGTGTATGTCACTTTCTCTGTTGGTCTCCACCAGATATGTTACACCATTATGAAGGTCAATTTTGCTCACTCCCTGTTGGGAGTGCTGAATAATGTCCTCCTCACCTTCCTGCAGACCATCAGCTTGAGATGAAGTTGGTCAGGAACTAGGGTCAAGTGCTGGCTATACACCAGCTCCAGACAGCTTTGGACATGGGCAACTCTTGTGTGCCTGCGCCATGGCATCAGCTGTTGTGATAAGTCACAGTGCCTGGCTGCAGCTTTCCAGCTTCACAGTGGATAGCCAGCACAAGGTGGCCAATGTCCTCTTCCTGGGTACCAGCCTATTTGGCCCTGGGATGGAGGGACATCTCAACAGTACTGAGGTCCAACTTCACCCTAGATTCTGTGGCATCATCCAGAGGGACCCTAAGGCTCAAAACCCAAGTAAAATACCTCCCAGTACCAGTCCTTTCAGTCACAGCAGCCTCAGCAGAAGCTCCAGCAGAGACAATACCAAATCTGGTGTCCAAAGCCCAAGTTAAGTGACCAGGGCTGAAGCAAGGCAGGGGTAGAGGAAGTTGTGCCTCAGGCCCCAGTGGCTGGTGCTCCTCCAAAGCTGCCCAGTGACTAGTCAGTGGATGTCATCCTTAGCCTGTCCAGTCCCTGACACAGCTCCTGTGGGGGTCAGCTACACCACTTCTGGTTACATTGGTCAGTAATTGCTATAGTCAAATGGGTACTGGAGATGGTAGGCAGAGAGTTGCCTCAAGACTTTGAGACTCTCCTGCTTTATCAACCCCACGCTCTTCAAAAGTACTCAGTTGCGCAGGTACACTGTCTGCCCTAAGTGAGGGTATTGCTCAGCTCACTGCAAAGGGCATAGTTCATGTCCCAGATGCCCTGGCAAGTCAGGGTTACATGTCCAGGTACTTCCAGGTCCTGAAACAGACTGGGGCTGACACCATACACTGGATCTGCTAACCTGAACCAATCCATGCGAAGTACAAATTCTGGATGGTCACTATTAACCAGATTATATCATCCCTGAGCAGAGCATGTGATTCTGTTCCCTGGATCTTCACGACATGTTCTTTCACATTCCAGTCCACCTGTTCCACTGGTGGTATCTCCAGTTCCTGCAGAAGGGGTTCTCTATTGGTTCAAGGTCATGCCCTATGGCCTCTCATCCACACCCAGGGTCTACACCAAATGCATGGGAGTTGTATGCCCTTTCTGAGGTGCAGGAGTGTCAGGGTGTACCCTATCTGGACAACTGGCTGATAGCGGACTGTCCCAGGAGACCATAGAGCAGTCCAGAGATCTGGCCCTCAGAGCTGCAGGGACATTGGCCTGTTGGTCAACTTGGATAAGTCTGAACTGATCACCTTGCCGGTAATAAATTTCATAAGGGCAGAACTAGACTCTCCGTAACAAGGCCCATCTTCATGAGGACCGGCCTCAGGACCTTACTCTTCTGCCCAATCATTTCAGATTTTGCACTGCTCTGCCTGGGATTTCTGTGGCTGCTGGTGCATGGCATCCACCATCATCATGGTCCATTGGGCACACTGGCAGAAGCACCAGCTGCAGTGGGAGCTGGGCTGCCACTGGTCATCTAGACCAGCTGATCTTGGGTGATCCAGCCAATGTGAGATGCCACCCAGTGTTGGCTGGTCCCTCAACATCAGGAAGAAGGAACCCCATTTGTCTGCCCAGAGCCAACCATTACGCTCATGATGGATGTATCTCTGAAGGGGTGGAGAGCACACGTGGAAGACCACAGAGCCCAAGAGTTCTGGTCACCCCGGCATTCCTGTCACCACTTCAACTTGCTGGAGTTCGCAGTGCATCTGGCTCTCACGGAATTTACTCCTGTAATCAGGAGTTAGGTTGCACATGTCCAGATGGACAACACATGACCATGTTTTACTTGAACAGGTAGGTCAGAACTCACTCTTTCCTCTGTGTCAGGAGGGCCTCTGCACTTGGACTGTCATGCACAGCCTAGTGTAGATCTTCTTGCATTCATGTTGCAGGAGTTCACATTCAGCTGGCAGATGCTCTCAGCTGAATAGGAGAGACACTGCATGAGTGGTCCCTGCATCAGGAGGTGGTAAGCCATCTGTTCTCCCAGTGGGGCACCCCTACTGTGAACCTGCTCACCTCCTGGGAGAATGCAAAACTGACGCTGTTTTGTGACCGACACCAGAGCATGGGACACTGTTAGGATATCCTTCCCAAGGCCTTTGGGCCCCAGTCCTTGTATACACCTTCACTCCTGCCTTCCCTTGATCCACAAAGTGGTGGTCAAGGCCTGGAAAGACAAGGTGTGGATGATCCTGATAGCTCCAGACTGCCCATACAGTGCTGGTACCCAGATCTCCTCAGCCTCATGCCTCTGTGGTGGTTGTCTGTTTGTCTGGACCTGCTGACCAAACAACAGGGAAGGTTCTGCACCAAGACCTTCAATTCCTGCACTTCTTGGCCTGGTTTCTGAGTGTCTAAAGTTCCAGGCCTTGATTTTTCAGAACAGATGCTCCACATTGTGGAGGCCTCCCAAAAGAGTCAACTTGCCAGAGCTATGCCTTTAAATGGAAGAGGTTCTCCATTTGGTGCCAGGGCAAGCTACTTGATCCCATGCCAGCCATGCACTGAGCATCCTGGAGTACTTCTAGACCTCTCAGTCGGGACTGTGAGCGACAACCCATAAGGTGCACCTTGTAACTACCCTCTGCATACAAAAGCTGCAGGCTATGCTGGATGGTGGCTCAGCAGATGGTTGTCAGGTGCTTTTTAGGGCCTGCCACTTGTACCCTCCGTGTGTGTACCACTGCCACCTTGGGACTTACTGCTGGTGCTGGCTATGCTCATGGGCAGCCATTTAAGCCTATGCATGGATGTGAGATGTCTCACCTGTTGTGAAGACTGCTTTCTTGGTGGCTATCACATCAACCAGAAGGATTACTGAGTTCTAGGTGCTCTTTGTGGAGTCTCCATATCTGGTCTCCACAAGGATAAAGTCATCCCTCTCGCCCCCACCCTAAGTTTTTCCTGATGGTAGTTTTTAAGTTTCATCTCAACCAGGTGATAAACCTTCCGATATACTTTAATGATCTAAGTTTGGAGGCAGACTGCAGACTCATACCTTGGACATGGGGAGGGCGCCTTTATTATCATAAGCACATGGCTCACTTCAGGGCTAGGCTCGCCAGCTGTTTGTTACTTACACTGAAGCCGCACCTGGCACATGGGCAGCAGAATGGACTATTAGCAGGTGGGTAACATCCCACATCAACCTCTGCTATAGGCTGGCTAGTAGGGAGCCTCCCAGAGGGCTTAGGGCTCATTCCACAGACACCACCACTGCCACAGTGGCTGCCTCCAGGGACAACCTGATACATGAGATCTGTGCAGCTACTACCTGAGAGAAAGCATACACCATCATCTCACATTACAGCACTAACATCATGTCATGTGGGATGCTGCTTTGAAGCCTTGGTTCTCCAGTCTCTGTTCTTCAAATAGGGTGGGCTCCTTACCTCTCCTCAAAGAGAACTGCTAGAGACTACCAGAGTGTGGATAATGAACTTCATCCATGTCCTTAGAAATATCGGTTACTCACCTGTAACTGTAGTCCTAGGAGTGGTGTACTGTTCACATCCACATAACCCACCCGGCCTCCCTGGCAAGCATCACATAGATCCCTGCTTCCAGTGTGCAAAGATCTGACATCACAAGGAGTAGCCAAAGGATATAGTGTGGCTGGTGGAAGGAGCTTAGCTTGAAGACATCCAATAAATCAAACCATTCCAGTGGAACTGCCAATGTGGATGTGAACTGTATACCACTCCTGAACTATGATTACAGGTGAGAAACCCATATTATAATTTCCATTTTCAGAAACTACTGTATCTCAGTACTTGATATTATTCAGTATTGCTATCAATATCCAAAATCTGTGATTTAAATAAATATGCTAAGAATGAAAATGTTGAGCCCAAAAGTCAATAAAATCAACTGCCATAAATACAATTTTATGGTGTTAGAAGCAAAATGGAATGACTCTAACTGTTAACCTCCTTCTCCACCATGCTGATGTACTTTCCTTTAAACCTTTCCACAAAGGCTATTCATTCAAATCAGTTATTGTTCTTCTGTATGGTTATTCCAGATTATTTCTATCCATTACTGAAAAGCTAATTTCCACTTCTCAAAAATCCCTCCAAATAGTTTTGGAAGTTGCTAACTTATTCTCATCACTTTTTGCCGAAATGCATGCAAGACAGACTACAGAGCCCGCTGTGATCTCGGTCGGCGTGAGGTCCTGTCTGGCTGGCGCTAGGGCCCTATTTGAATTTTGGCGCTTCCAAATTGGGCCACAGCCTCAGTATAGTTTAACGATCCAGTTTGCTAGCTGCAGGCCTAGTTTTAACCCTGATTCTACCTGCTGTGCATGGGCCTCAGATGCATCTGCTACTCCTGTTGTAGTAGATGTTAAATCAGTTTACCTGCTTTTTAGACCAGAGCTGCAATTTCTCTCACAGTGTTAGACCGTGAACTTGTTTTTACCTGCTATAATAGACCAGAGCTGCTAGCAATTTTTATTTTTTCACACAGTGTTAGATTGTGATCTGTTTTACCTACTGCATTTAGACCTGAGCTGCTAGCAATTTCAGTCACAGTATTAGATCGAGATCTTGCAGTAGTAGATTTTAAATCAGTTTTCCCTGCTGCATTTACTTACAGAACTAGACAGCAATCAACTTGTATCTGCTGTTAGCTTAGTCGTTTAGCTGCCAGCCCCATTTACTGTTTAAAGATTTAAAAGTTGCTTAATCTGCCTATGCCTCTTTCTACTCACCTGCTTTTCGCCACGCCCCTTCCAGACCTTATTTAACCCGCGTTTTCTTCCTCTATCCACAGCTGGTAGTCATGAGGGCTACGAGCGCCTGCCCTCCCAGCAAGTGAAGCCTGGGTCACGAGGGTCGCTGGACAGCATTGATGACCTTCCAAAAGCCGCAACTTCAAGCAGCAAGGTACGGGAACGAACAGTGCGCACAGACTACAGAGCCCGCTGATCTCGGCCGTCGTGAGGTCCTGCCCCGCTGGCGCTTGGCCAGCTCCCCACCGCCTCACCACCACCCTTGGTCAACTCTCACTTTTTATAGACCTAATCTCGACTTACTTTTATAGACCTAATCACGTGGGCAACGGATGAAAACAATCTGCCCACTTTTTCCATTAGCAGGTTATCTTCTCCGCCACTAGTGGCCGCTATAACCTGCTCGCCTACATACACTGTAAAACAAAATATACATAATAAAATTAAAATGTTGCTCCTTGCTCTCTCTCTGTGTCTGCTTGCTTTCCCACTAGCCTCCTGCTTCTCGCCCCCTCAAGCAACCACTGCCCCATCATCACTATATGGTCAAGTACTGAACCAACTCGCCTACCACTCTCCCTATGTTAGCCATTTCCAGCCCCCCTTAACTGGGTTATCAGGGTGACCATTCTTCCCCTTCTCATACCTTGGTCTGTCGGCTCAAGCAGACTCAAGGCTGATGTTCACAGCACAACCCTTAGCTCTCACAACTCCAAACGCAGGTCCTGGGCTACCCGGTACATGCTTGTCCATCTCTACTCTCCTACTGCTTCTAGCCGGGATGTAGAATCTAACCTGGTCCTACCCTCCCACGACCCGCA
Organism: Neoceratodus forsteri; assembly: GCA_016271365.2. NCBI lineage: Eukaryota > Metazoa > Chordata > Ceratodontiformes > Ceratodontidae > Neoceratodus > Neoceratodus forsteri. The sequence continues at coordinate 77,368,345 of CM057459.1, forward strand.
CCCTGGTCTCTTCCAAAGGGACTGAAAATCCTTCACCAAAACATTTGCAGCATACTTAACAAAAACCCTTGTGTTTCAATTCTCACTCCAAACACTCACTGATATCCTGATACCTCTGAAACCTGGCTCAAACCCCACCATCCTGACTCCTCTGTTAGTATCCCTGGGTACTCCTAACTCGCAGGACCACATGGGGAAAAAAAGGAGGAGGCATAGCCATGTTCATTTCTACCAAACACCCGATTCACCCTTGTTCACCTCCCCCACCCTCCCCTTTAATTGAGTCCCTTACTGCCAAACCTCACTGCCTTACACTGCCCCGATCTTCGTTAAAGGAATCTACTGTGCCCCTCTAATACCCTGCCCCTAGTATTTTAGACCATCTGACCAAACTAAAATCCGCCGCGTTAACAGGGGAGCTTACACGTCCTAGGGACTTCAATCACAACTGGTTTGCTACAGATTGTGCCAAGCTACGCCCAAGGTTAATGCCCTGAACTTCACACAACAACTTTCCCAACCCACCAGAATGAACCTAAAAACCCTCAACCACTCCCTCCTGGACTGGGCCCTGACCACTCACCCCATACAGCCAGTAGGAGCAGGACTTCTCCTGACTCTTAGTGATCACCACATGGTCTATGTGGTCCGTATGCACAAGCCCCCAAACCTCCCTCCTGGACCCTGCTAGCCAGATCCTTTAAGTCACTAGTCTCACACCACTCCTGCTGGACTCTGTCTATGGCTGACTGGTCCTTCATCCCTCAGGCTCCCTCGATTGATGCTGCACTAGAAAGCTTCAAAACATGTTCCTGAGGGTCTGGGATCAACATGCGCCACTAAAAACAGAGTTAGGGTTCCCACCCACCCTGGATATCCGCTGAAATCATATGTCAAAGCCGCCCAGGACCTGGCCTGGAAAACACAAAACTACCAGCACCCACCAAGACCTACAAACTTACCGTGCCCCACGAACTCCTGTACCAAGGCAATTCGATCTAGCCAAACAGAAATACTTTGCATCGGCCCTATGCGCAAATCAGAACCACCTTCCCTTCTTGAAAACCATTAAATCTCTTCTAACCCCTGCTCACCCAACTACCTACCCCGCCCTGTCAATCAGTGGCCAGGCCATCACTGACCCACATGAAGTAGCCACAGCTTCAACATACACTTTACCAGTGCAGCTTCCTGGTAAATAGTCTCCCCTCCCCACCCCTGAGAACTCCCTCCCAAGCCACAGCCTCCTCCTCCCACCTCTCCTTCTCCTTCCTACCTGTCATCCGTCAAGTCTACCAAGCTCTGTGCAACCTAAACCCTAATAAGGGCAATTGCTCTATGGCTTGAACTCTAGACTACTCCAGCTGTCAGCTCCTGCAGTCCGCTCCACTAGCCGATTTGTTCAACCTCTCCTGCTCGACCTCCTCAATACCCTCTGCCTGGAAGCTGGCTACTATCATCCCTCTGCCGAAGGGGAGACCTCTCTCGCCTGGGAATTACCGCCCATCTCCTCCTCCCAACTCTGGCTAAGATACAAGAACAACTTGCCCTGGCCCAATTCTCCCAGTACCTATCTGATACTGCTTTCTTCACCCCATACCAATCTGGATTCGAAAATCTCATTCCACCACTACCTCCCTACTAAGAGTAACAAACGACATCCTCTCAGGTATGGATAATGGGCATATCACGTCGGCTATATTTATTGATCTGGCCAAAGCCTTTGATACTGTCTCACACACTCTCCTTATAGATAAACTAAAGGCTTCCGCCCCTCCACCCATGCCACTAACTGGTTTCGGGCTTACTTGAGCCGACAGACATCAAGCGTGAAAATTGGCTCCCAACTATCTGCCCTCTCCCCATCACCACAGGTGTCCCTCAAGGGTCAGTCCTGGCCCAATCCTATTCTTGGTTTTCCTTAATGAACTCCCACTAGCCTGCTCCCACTCATCTATCCAAATGTCGCAGGACGATACGGTACTATACAACACTGGCCCCTCCATGGCAACAGTACACGGCCACCTTCAACAGGACTTTAATGTTGTACAACACTGGCGCCTACAAACCAGCTGTTCCTAAATGCAAAAAGACTGTCTCTCTAACTTTCTCGGTTCGAAGCCACGCTCTCCCGCTCGCTGAGCACCCCCTTCGAAACCCTGGACCACTCTCCTTAGAATCCTGTACCTCATTCCGATATCTAGGTGTTTGGCTCAACCAAAACCTAGATTTCTCTACATGTGGAAACCTTGCACAAAAACTTAATCCTAAACTAGGGGCCCTCTACCGCAACAAAGGCTGCCTATCCACCACGGTCAGGCGGGAACTCGTACAAAAATGATTCTTCCGATCTTTGACTCACGGGATGTGGTCTATGGCACCGCCTCACCGCTCACTCTGTCCAGCCTGGACACCCTTTTCCACTCCTTCTGCCGGTTCATACTGGATTGTCCAAAACTAACCCACCACTGCGACCTTTACAGCTCCCTGTCCTCCCTCACTTGCAGACCGCGCTAATCCACTGCTCCAGAGTTGCCACAATACTGGTCCCACTCTCCCCCATACCTGGCCTCATCCCTAACTCTCAGCTCCCCGGCATACTCGCTTTGGCACCTGGATGCTAGGCTATTCCAAATCCCTCTTATGCGCACTCCATGGGCCAGGCAGCACTAAGCTACCGTATACCAAAACTCTGAATGACTTACCGGCAGATTTCTGCCACTACTCCAATCTCAGACACCTCAATACCCGCCTCTCAGAGCATTTCCTCTCGGTCTGCTCTTGCTCCCTGCCTGCCCCCTAGGAGGCTTCAATTTGTTTTTCCTAACTTCTGATGGCCTACCAATCAGCTTAAAATAGCATCTATAACCACCGGCAGTTAGCTCACACTTAGTGCTCCTCCCTCTCCTAACCTTCCTCCCAATCTAGCTCAATAATCTATGATGGCACCTCACCTCTCCATACCTAAGTTCTATCTTGCTGTTGCACTTTATCTGGATATAAGCTCATGCCTACCTTAGCTACCTACTGTATAGGCTCCATAACATTGCCTCCTCATCTGTAATTGAATGTCTGTGTAATTACTGTTCCTTCCGTTATGTTACCCCCCTTGTTTCCCCAGGTCGCATCTGGAAACAAGTGGTCCTCCGCTCAGTATGCCTGCCTGGTTAAACTCTTGAATAAATAAATAAATTACCAAATGTAATTTTGTATCTATATTAAAGCAACAGTGCAACAAAAATGTTTTCCAAAAAAGCTATAAACCCCCACCCCTTCATTTTGCTGAACAACGCGATATGCTGTTGTTTGAATCTGACAGCAACACTGGGGCTGGGTTTGGGGAGGAATAGGTCACCGGCACAAAGGCTAGGTTTGGCTACTCTGCACAGGGGCACCCAAGAATCTCGAACACAGGAAGAAATAACTGTAATGTCCAATACCAGAAATGGGATTCTAAAGTGTGGCTTTTATTCACATCCAAACAGAATAAACAAAGCATAGATGGACCCCACAGGGCTACATTCCTGGTAATGCAGATTAAAAGAGTCAAGAACACTTCTTCTACACTTTAGCCCTCAGGCTCTGAACCCATCGGGCACAGCCCGAACTTGCACGCTGCTTTGGGTATACAGCCCGAACTTGTACAGTGTTCTGGTTTCCCTGGCTCGGCTCCCTTGCCGCCACTGGACACCTTCCATATGTCATGGAAACATTTACTGGTGGCCCTAAACCACCTAAGAGCAGCTCAGCTCTATCAGGAATTTTCCTTTTAATCCCACATCTGGTACTTTCCTCAGGCACTGGCCAAGTACCTGAAAGAAAGTAAAGTTGCCACAGAGCAAATCCGTAGAGGTGAATTTGGTTACTACTGATGGGGGTCTCCCACCTCGCTCCCACAATTCATACCCGCTATTTCTCTGGACAGTAAACACCTCTATACTGTAAAGCTTGGCAATGTAGATTATGGCTAAATGTATGTCACATTTCCTCTACTTGTCTTGCTTTCCCTTTGTGCTGGATTTGAACATACTTTTAACTGGCATAGCCATTGCTCTAGGGCCCTCACTGATTGAGCAGTCCAGTCCCACATTACAGCTGTACTTGGCTGTCTTTTTCCTGACCCCACAGTGACAGTCCTTTAGTTTCCTTCTGTTAAGGTGAAACACACATGGGCCTCTTTCAGAGCGAACTCACCTTTGGTTGCAGGTGCCCCACAGGCGATTCCTCCACAGGAATTTCTCTCTCAGAGCTTCTGGTGCCGCAGCACAACTTGAAATAGGCAGCTTCTTCCTTAGCTGAAACCAAGAGGGTTGCCCCTGGAAAACAGGCAATTTTTCCCCCATCCCTCAGGGATGGGGCCCTTGGACTCAGTAACAGCGGTCTCCACCGCTCAACAACCAATTTCTGTGTTCCTCTTATGGTGGAAAACACACCTTCTTAATAGTAGTTTCTAAAACAGAGCTTAAAGCTCTGAGAGCCTGCACACAGACAGCTGTACTCCTGTCTCTCACCAAGACTGCACACAGACTGAATTCAAAATCCCCAACGTTCTATGCTAACCTACAACTGCAACATTCCAGTGTGGCTTTGCAGCTGCGAAGTTCTATGGTGATGTCATCTCTCAGTCTCAGCTAAGACTGAGAACAGAGTGAGACAGTGTGAAATCCATTTAACTGGAATTTCACAAGCTGCCTTCCTGCCTACCACTAGGTCTTACTGGGATTCTAATAACCCCGGTAACGGGGTTACAGCTAGTTTCAGCTACCATTAATACAAACATTAGCACACCTATTAAATCTACCTTAGTGTCTCCTATGCTGCACACCATGGGTTTTCTTGATCCTTACCAAGGCCGTTGATTCACAGTGATTAAAGTAATGAAATTACGCTTTTCAAGACTTGAAAATCCAGGCATTCCACAAGTGATTGTTAGTCTAATTTCCAGGAGTTTAATTGATTCTACAGTCATTCTTTTAGTAAGAGTATGAATGATCAGAATAAAAAGGCTTAATATACAGAGCATTAAAAGAAGCAAACTGAAAACAGTACAGGAAGCAATTGTAAGACAAGTACAAGTTCTAGAGATTTACTGATCTTTTATAAAATGCCAAATTCTGTAAAATTCTTTTGTTTTCACTGGGTCACTGCAGTCCAAATTATGGAACTTCACCAGGTTTTCTGGTAAAAACTGAAAATCAGTGGCCTCAATCCTTACCCTTGCCAGGTCTACAAATGGTATTTCTAATCCAAGTGTTGTGGCTATATTTTTTTTTTGAGAAAAATAAATTAAAACAATAATAAAATATTCATATTTTAGTGGAACTCCAACATTTTACCACCAAACAAAACTGGGAGATGGCTAGAATATTTTATAGTTAAAAGCGTAGTGCCCAGTTTTATTGCACTGTTTATTTAATGCCCCTTCCCATGCTCTTATGTTCTGGGGACTCAAATTAGGCACAGTAGCTCTACAGGTAGTACTAGTAGTACAGTACATGTTATTTAAATGGCACCCTTATCCCTGGGGCACAAGGTGCCTTACCTTACAATAAAATAAATAAAACATAAAAATTTGGTGAACAATGCCTTAGTTAAACTGGGCAGTTATACAGCTGTATAATTAACAGCATAAAACAAACAAAATAAAACCAAGTAGAACAGGTCATTTCTCCATCGGGATAACATTATAATGCAATTTTCTGGGTAGGCCAGTTAATACAGATTAGACTTTAGACCCCTTAAAAACCTCCACGAAGGAGCCTTTTCTCAAAACTTGGGGCAGAGAGTTTCACAAAATACAGATTTTTTCAAAAGGAACATGAAACTCTCAGAAGCTCAGCACCAACAGAACAGTAGGGCAACCAGGTGTATGACAGAGGATTAGTGTCACACTTGGACCACTGATTCTGATCCCTGTATAAATTGTGTTGTAAATATAAGAAATTAATGTATGATGACTGTGGCAAAGGAAAAGGCTGTCTTACTGGGACTGACACATCAAGACTCCCCAGAGATAGTTCAAAGGACAGGAGGAGGTTTGAGTCTGCAGCTATTTAAAATGCAATTCCTTTGTTCAATTTTCTTTGAAGGCAGGAACCAAAGTATCCACTTTATAATGCCCTCAGGGAGATCCTTTGACTTGCATAGCTGCCAGGAAGGACTTGTGGGAGGGGTGTCGAGAGAGGCCAGAATGGACATTGAAGAGGTCTGATGTCTGAGCCAGGAGGACCCAGACGAATTTGGAGGGTCAAATACACATTCCCAGGAAGCCTTGGGAGGACATCACAGAACCTGTTTGCATATGTGTGTGTGTGTGTGTGTGTGTGTGTGTGGCAGAACAAAACCAGTTCTGACCAGCTACCCTGAGGAGAGGAAATTGAGTATGTCACTTATCATTTTTAAAATCTTGTTGGGACATCCTGTGTGGTAAAATATAACTTTAAATACACCAAGGCAGAGTTTAATGATCTCAGAGAGGAGGCGCTCAGAACTCTTTTATCCAACTGAGCAAGCCTTAGAGACACACAAGACAATATTATCTGACGGAGGGAGAATCATCACAGCACTGAAAGAGAGTAAGATTAGACCAGTCTGAATGTATGTATTGTAGAAACTTGCACTTTAAACCTATTTGTTTTAAGGCTGTATGTGTTGGGATATATTTTGTTCTGTAATTATTGTCCTGTTTTGATCTTTTAAAGTAAAGAGGTATTTTTACAATGGAACTGTCTGGAGTGCCTTGACATTTCTTTGGGAGTAGAGGGCTGACTGGCTGAGCAAGTTTGTGACAAATACTGTAGTACTCTCAGGAAGCCAGCCCCAGTGTAGGGCTTTGTAGGTGAAGCAGTACACCTTAAAACTAATACGCCACTGTACTGATAAATGGTGCAATTCCTGCTGCCCTGGCATAATATGTTCCAGAGAAGGTGGCCCTAGTAATCGGCTGAGCTGCAGCATAGGGCATAACCCCCCCACTGGCCCAAGGTACAGAGCATTACATGACAAAGGTGTGACTATGTGTCTTCAGGTCTTCCACGGCAAAGCAGGGGTTGACCCATGCAATGTTATGCTGATGTAAAAAGCCAGTTTGGACCACAGCAAAGATTTAGTAACATCTCCACCTTGTCTGGGTTAAGTGTTAACCAACTAGATACCATCTAGTCATTAATTCTGGCTAAGCACTTGTTTAGTACGAGTCTGCATTTCCTTGCTGGGCAAACAATTATAGATTCAGCCAAGTATCCTTTGCATAACAGTAAAACTCTAAGCTATTCTGTCTGATGATGACCTCACCCAAGGGCAGCATTTATACTACGAACGGTGGGGAACAGAATTGACAGGAGCAGCACAAATATGGCAGACGAGGTAAGGTGGAGCCAAAGACTACTGGAAGGGGAGCATAAACTGGTCTTACAAATACCATACTATAAGGCTGAAAATCATGTATTAAACTCCTTTTAGCTTTTTCAGTGTAAATACATTTTTTAGTGCAAGTAGCATCACTTTTAAAACAGAGGTACTGCAAAAATTGCAGGAGCAGTACAAAAAATCGCACAGCAGCCAACATTTCACACTAGAGGAGCTTGGTCAAGGCTCAGATATTACTGACCCCTGAAGAACTTTACAGCACAGAGGAGCTGGGGGCAATGCAAAGTTACCTAGCACTACCTGCTGCACTCTGCCTGTAAGGAAGGGCTCAAACCATCCCAAAATGGTACTGGTGAGTCCTCTGTAGCACCTCAGTCAGTCCAGCAGCGCACTATGAGACGCCATCCTGGGTCCCTGACCCTCCTCAGTTGCACCAGTGGACTTTTGGTGTAAACCACCAACCTGGCTGGCATTTCCCCAGGAGGGCCCAAGGTAGATTCTCAGTTGCCACACACTTTTTCCTTCATGCTGCCCATGTATTAGGGGATACGTGATGGCAAGAGGATGTGATAAGAGATATATCTTAATGAGTGGCAAGTGAGCTCGGGAATATCACGTAGCAGAGCCACGAGTGATTAATCCCAGAGCTCCCTTGCCATGAGTTAAGATATGTCTCGATCACATCCCTTGCCAACACGTATATGTTTTATGCAATAGGGGTTATTGTTTTGTCTGTTTTTTGGGGTTATTTTCATGTGTCACTGGTTTATTTTACCTAAGGTTTGCCGTGTTTTGTTTTTCGTGTTGTTCCACGATGTTCTTCTTGGTTTTGTTAATGGGTTTTCTAGTAGTCTGTTATTGGTCGGTTTGTTGACTAGATTGTTACTGTGGTGTTTTGATTGGTTGTTGCATTTGTGTGCTGATTTTTGATTGGTTTCTGCTGTTTGTCTCTATTGTGACTGGTGTTTCTTAGTTGGTGCTTGTGGTTTTGGCATTCTCTCACTTTTACTTGTGTTTCTTTTTGGGTGAAAACACCTTTTTATTTGGTCTGTGCTTACAGCACACATTCATTTTTTGAAAGCATTCTTTTGGTGTTATTTCCTCATATTTTTAACTGCAAAGGGTACTTTATTTATTCTGAAGGGTGTCTGTTGCCATCGTTTTAGAAGTATGTGTGTAAACTTTTATGTTTCGGTTTTAGTATTCTGTATTAGTTATTTTTTGTTTCTATGTAAGTTTCTCTTTTCTAGTTGTTTCTCAGGGTTCATTCACAGTGTCTGTGTCTTGATTTTAGCTCGAGTGTGTACAAGAAATAATGCTGGAATTTGGGATATATTTAATGCACTTGAGAGTTTTTTGTTTTGTTTTTTAAATAGGGTTTGAAAATGTAGTTTGGCAGCTCAGCTGGGTGATGTAGAGAGTACCGATATTTGTTAGTGACGTATTACATATTATGTGTGTGTGTATATATATATATATATATATATGGCATCTTTCTCTTCTGTGTACACGTCACATTTCTGTTATCAGTATAGAGTAGAGATACCAACATTTAAAAGGCGATCTACTGGGAAGGAAGCTCGAGCCACTGTTGCATAGATTGTGGCTCAAGCTCCCCTCCCCAGAATCCAATATTTATAAAATGATAAAAATACCTGAACACTCCATAAAAATCTTTTTCCGGGGCTGCAGCCGCATATTGACAACTGGGCGCAGCCCTTGAAGATACGGCGCTGGCAAAACACCAAGATAATGACGTGGTGTTGCTCTTCTCCTCCCCATTGCCTATATGTCTGGAGATATTAAAATCTCTGTTTATACTCTGCTGGGTGTTATTTTTATATTAGGTGCATATATGCCATGTGGGTGTGGCACATGTGGATAAGGTCAGGATGGTTCTCCTCCTTGATGCTGACCTGTTCCAATTCCAGGTCCGACGAGTGAGGTATCAACGACAGCCTGCAGGGAGCAGCTCTTTGAGGCCAAATTGGTGTCAATGATGATGGTGCTGTCAGCGACGCAGGCAATGCAGGCCTATACGTGCCCAACTGGTGGACCAAAACCACAGTGAATCTGGTTAAAATGTTACTGAAGTTGATGACAGTGGATGGCTGCATCGGGGGTTCAACAGCGCGAGGAAGCGATGACCTGCCAGAGAGGCCCTGAGAACCCAAAGAGCCAGAACCTGAAGACCTAGGAAAGCATCAGACCTCAACAGGAGGACCACTGACAACGGTTCTGTCATTGACTAAGAGAGGGCCAATGACCTGGAGGTTGATGGCTGGCCACTGCACATCAGGTGGAGGTGCTGCCAGTAGGGGTCTGGCTGGGACAGAGACCTGTTCAATCACAAAGAAGAAGCTGTCCACACCTGCAGGTGATTTCAAAGTGTTATCTAAATCTCAATTTGAAAGAAAAAAGGGAGAGGGGAGTTACTAGAAGTTTGGCATCCAAATGTACAAGCACAGTAGTAGCTCTACCTCTCTCAACCCCGTGAAATTCAAATATCAGGACTGCATAGAAGGTATTTTGTTCTTTTTATAATATTTTTATTTATTCTGGTTTAATTTCTTGTATTTCCAAAGTTTTCAATTTACGTTGTATTTCACAGTCCAAAATAAATCTTTCAACATTTCATGTTGTACTATAGAAGCGTTCAGCATTTCATGTTGTACTATACAGCTTTCAGCATTTCCGCGTTGTACTATAGAGCTTTCAGCATTTCACGTTGTACTTCAAAATTCAAAATGAGGCTTTCAACTTATATTAGTTCAAAATCCAAAATAAGGCCTTCAGCATTTGTTCACTTTTCACAATCCCAGATAAGGCTTTCAATATTTCCTATTACACGTCATTACTCAAGTAAGGCTTTCAGCATATGTGAATTCAAAGTAAATCTTTCAGCATTTGTTTACGTTTCAGGAATCTATCTTGTTCCTTCATCAGAACCTGAAAGCTAAAGTTATAAAACTATTAAGATGTATTCAACGCCCATATTATTATATTTAATAAGAACTGAATTGGAGATATAAAGGATAAAGTCCGGGAAAAAAAACAGTTTGGGATCACAAAGGCTGTGACATACCTTCTGTATGAGTTTTAACATTTCCATGTTTCTATTAAGACTGTGTACATTTTAGGAAGCCTAGGGGGCAACAAAACAGGAAAATATATGTTTGTTTTACTTTTAATATCATGTATACCACCTTCTAAAGGGATTTTTAGTGTGGATTTAATATTGTAAATATTTTTTTCTGTTACCTTAAAACAGAAATAAGACTCTCATACTTTCTTTTCATGTACTTGTTATGTGTTTAAGGATATAAGAAACTGTACTGCTTCATTGCTAGCCTGATTTTTGTCTGATCAGCTTTGTTTGTAAAAGTGCTGTGTTTGCTTAAAATTGTTATCCTTTCTCAATCTATCTCTTCGATTACAAACCCTACCTGCCTACAATTTTTCTAACCTTCTAGCTCCTACCTCTCTATAAATTCGCACACATTTTCTACTGCTTAAGACCTCTCCCTGTCTGTGAAGTCTAACTGCTTTCCCTACCTCCCCTTCTCTCCATCACTCTTGGCCTCTGTCCCCTGCTGCAAATTAACTAGCTCCTTTCTTTGTCTCCTGGACCCCACCCCATCTATCTTAACTACTGTTCTTTTGTTTTGACCAGGATCACCTCCACCCCCTGCTGACGGTCTGCCTGGCCCGCCCCGATTCCCAGGTCACTGTGATTGCACCTCCTCATCTGATATATTTTCTATCTCCTTTGTCCTCAGGCAGTTACCACGGGCCGGCGCCCCACAACCTGAGGCGGTGCCGGTGTACGTCTTGCGACTCCGCCACTTGCAATTTGGATCGGCTCCTGACCGCCTGCCTGGTCCCCCTAGCCCAGATTGCTACTCAGGTACTTGCGCCGCCACTCGCTACTTTCATTCTCCACTGGGGCTCTCTCCCGATTAGTGCGGCTACTCCGTGTTGATTGCTGATTGGTCCGCTGGCCGTGGACTGCCCTGCTGATTGGTGCGCCTTTTCCTTTCGGCTTTTCTGGGCTAACAGTGCTGCGCTTTTGTTAGAGACTGTTTCAAGTATGATTTTTATGCCTTCAGCTAACTCTACCATGAGGGTTTTTTCTCCACCCCTCCCCATCCCAGGCCTCCATTAAATAGGCCGTAGCTCCTCCCTCGCGGCCCCACCACCTCTTCTCATTGGCTTCCCTACAATTTTGTCCTGATCTGAAATTAACTCAAGAGGTGGAAGGGACCCCAAACTGCTTCTTTTGTACTACACTTTCTGGCCTGCTACATTTACTAACTGCCTAAACTCCCAATATTACCTAGGCTGCTTGACCTACCTGTTTTCCCTCACAAGTTTTCCTTCTGTCTGTATTCTTGCTAGGTCAGTGTGACTACCATCTCGCCTGATACTCTGCATGATCCCCACTACCTATGTAATGCTACCTCTTTGTGAATTTTAGCCAGACACCTACTAAGTATACCTTTTTCAGTTGACTCTCAACCTCTTTGGACCGTGAACTGTTAGTCACAGCCCCACTACAATACTACTGAAAATGACCCCATTGATGCTGTTGTATCTTATGATCACACTACCACTACTCCTCTTGTCCTTGCCTGAGGTACTCCAAAATAAAGCAACGCTCCCCTACTTCACATACCAGGATTACTACTACTCTAGTCTTCTGGTACTTCCTACACCCTGCCATGACCCCTCCCCAGTGCTAATAAACAGGATCTGGATCCACGTGGTTGCCATGTACATAAAAAAATGCCCCTACACCTACATACCCTTGGTTCTTTCTTGCATAGCTCTGGTACTACCTGACACTATTACCAACACCAAAGGTCTTATCATAGCACATCACAATATCAGGAGCTGTGCTCACAATCTTGCAAAGCGCCAATCTTTGACCACCCTATACAAGCCTGATATCATATGCCTAACCAAGACGTGGCTAAACCTTCCATACCTGATTCTCTATGTCCCTTCCCCATTGTAACCTTCTGAGACTTGACAGAGCTGCGCACAAAGAGGGGGTGGAACAGCTGTCTCACTTTAAAGATCACCTTGATGTCTCTGCAGTACAGACAACTGCCCTACCCACTGTGAGGCACTTCATGCCCTGCTCATGCTTGGTACCAAAAACTTCACATCGTATGTGTCTACAAGCCCCCACACATGGGCAAGTAGGGCTGGATAAGTTACTGGAACAAATCGTATGCCTTGTCGGAAGAAATGAGGTCATCATACTTTGGGACCTAAACATAAATTGATGGGCAGAAACCAAACCACAATAATGACCAAGTTGCAGAGTCTTAACCTGCACCAGCTTATAGGTGAACCTACAGAAATGCCCTTTGCTCCATCACGCTACTACATTAGATAATGACCAATTGCCCTGAAAATGTAATTGCCTCTGGAGTACTACCAGATGCCATCACTAATCACTCCCCAATGTACTGTATATGGGGCAAAGGCAAGCCTACCCAGATGGGACCTCGCTTCATTACCTTCCACAACTACCTGTATGCAAATTTTGATTCTCAATCTTTCCTGCACGACATTGCCTCGACTGATTGGTCCCCCATTCTTATATCCAACGATGCTCAGACTGCCCTGGACTTGCTCTTGAAACACTTCCTAGTGCTCCAGGATAAGCACTGCAAATCGTCACCGTCGGTACAAAATAGACAAACCCGATGGTTGAAAGCTGACCTACTAGCTAAGCTTAAGCTAAAGGATAAAAGCTGTCTTCATTATAAAAGTTAGGGCTAGCCTCTGACCTTCATAACTACAGGGCTCTCACGAAATGCCTGCAAAGGGACATCAAAAGCCAAGAGCTCGTACTGCAAAGACCTCCTGACCAACTCCTGTGGTGACCCCAAAAATGTTTGATCACATATTAAATTTTTTCTTGGTTCTAATCTGGCATCCACCCCTAATGACATGTCACTTGATGGGGTATATTGTAATAACCCTAGAACCACTGCAGACTTTTTCAACAATAAATTCTCGGACTTAACTAACTACACCTCCTCTTTTCCTGCCCAACCAAGTGTATCCACCTGACCTATTGCAAACGGTCCTCAGTTCTTTTTCAAATCAGTCATAAAAAGTGAAGTGCTTAGATTGCTGAACAGCATCGTGGACAGCTCAGCAGCTGGCTCAGACAATCTAGAGCCCCAGCTCTAAAGATTGCAGCCCATTTCATCACTGCCCCCTTGCCAGGATTTTCATGTTTCCTGTGCCAGGGACACATCCCTGACATATGGAAAACAGCTAGGATTACTCCTGTTTTAAAAAGGAGATCGTAAGATCCCTCAAACTATAGGCCCATTGCCATCCTGTCTGTCCTAAATAAGATTCTTGAGAAGCTTGTAGCTGCCCAGACGATGGACTTCTTACAGAAACATGACCTCCTCACCAATGCCCAGGATGGGTTTCACAAAGGCCATAGCACCACTACTGCCCTCCACAAATTCACGCCATATTCTCAAATGGCCATGGACTCTGGTCTCCTCACGGGTGCAGTTTTCATTGACATGACAAAGGCATTTGACCTAGTTGATCACTCCATCCTTCTGGTCACCCTGGGATCACTAGGTTTCTCAACTAACGTTGTCAGATGGTTCAGGAACTACCTAACTGATAGGTCTCAAATTGTCAAATACAACTCTACCCTCGGACAAAACCACTATAAATATCGAGGTGCCGCAAGGCTCCATCCTTGGGCCCTTACTCTTCTCTCTTTTCATAAATAACATCTCCGTTGACCTCCACAGGACAGCCTTCCTGCTATATGCAGATGACATTGTGCTGTATATGAGTGCAAAAGCATTGATGACATAAACAAACAAATCTCTCTTGATTTCTAACTAATACAAAAGTGGCTTTTAAACCACAAACTTGTATTAAATGAGTCTAAAACCAAGCTATGCTCTTTGGATCAAATGTGAAGCTCAGGCATGCCCAACCAAAATTTAAAGTCACCTCCTTAAATGGCTCTGCAGTCAGGGTAGTATCTTCATTTAAATATCTGGGCGTTACCCTTGATCCATCATTAAATTTCAACTCACACATCAATATGACTTGCAAACAGGTACATGCCGAACTTGGAATAGCCTACCGAACTAGTTATGTGCTCACTCCCTCAGCAAGGCTTGCCATTGCCTGTGCATACTCCTACCATCGCTTTACCTATGGTGCTGCAACATATGCCTCTGCATGCAAATCAACCCTTAGGAAATGGGATGTTACTTATAACAACATCTGTCGCTATGCTTCCTCCTCACATTGGCTGGAAACACCACTGTCTCCCTCTATTCTGACTTGGGTTGGCTTCCTCCCACTGAACTAAGGCTACATGCTTATGGCTCTGTCATTGACAATATAGTCCGTCTACAAACACCTAAATCCATAGCAGGCTTTTTCAAAACCTTACTCCTTGCTGTGGATTGCGCTCCACTGAACTGGCCCCTGTGTTCATCCCCAGACACTGCACCACAAAAGGTGCTAGTGCTTTCCTGCCATGACCCCAAATACTGAACTCCCTTCCACTAACCTTGCGCCAATCAACATCCCATGCCTTTTCAGAAAAGGTTACGTGATTTATCTTGAAACTTCCCACAAATACTCACGTTTCAAACCTCCCTAGCTCTTATCATCCCAGCCTTATCCCTCCTCTCTGATCTGCCTCCCTATATGCTATGCACTTCTCCTCTTCTATTATCCCCCAAGTTAACTTCTCAATTCCCTTATTAGTGCTGAAAATGGTTATTCTGTTGTGTCTTTTCTTCCTCAAAGCAAAATGTGGTGCAATTTAGTTATTGTATGGCTCCATATTAGCTAATTGTTTGCAACCTGCTTGTAAACTGTTGTAAAATTACTTTTGTTGAACCTGTATTTGTGTAACACTCCATGTTAACTAACACCTGCTTGTAAATTGTTGTAAATTACTTTTATTGTACCTGTATTTGGAATGTCTTTCTTGTATTATTGTTTTGTATCCTCCTGGTCGTGCCTGAAAATAGTCATTGCTATGGCTAGCGCACTTACCGGTTAACAAAAAATAAAATAAATAAATGTAACAGGTACTATCACCTAAAAGATAGAAAAAGGAGAGTACTTTCAATGGTCCATTTTTATGCTCCAGTTTAAGCCTCTAAGTATGCAAACAGGTAGCTTACTAGCTTACCTTTCGTGTAGACAAAGAATGTCTTTCACTTGTAAAACCAGCTCTCATGTAACACAAAAAAAGGGAAGGTTCCAAAAGCATGGAAATATACTCCTGGTTACTGTCTCATTATACTCAGACACTAGAATAGCATTTCCAAAATGCAGGCTGCTTCTCCATGCAGCTTTGGAGGAGGCTGAGTCATGGGTTTTCAATGCGAGCTGCACTGTGATGACATCACAAGATGTGACTGTCTCACGTGGCTCAGTCTTCACCTGAAAGAAACCACCACTTGCCAGTGTTGGCTTAACGGGTCCATCCCACCAAAATGTTTTAAAGAGGCTTTCACTATTAGGGGCCATCTCACTTAGTGTGACAGTGGGGTCACTTCATTTCGGAGCGGTGGAAAACAATGTTTATGTTTCTTAACTAGATCTGAAAACTAAATGTAAATTTGATATGCTAAAGGTCACCAGTGTGACATCCCTGTGTCAAAATCTGGTTAATGTATTTATCTTGTTTTCTAACAGTCTTTATACTAGTAAGTTTAACCCCTGCAAATGGGGGTTCCCAAAAGACTTCAGGAGCTTTGCTTGAATGCTTCAAGCCTGAATGGTGTTTGGCGTTTAAGCCATTTATCTGTGAAGTGTTTTTAGAGGCTCTGGTACTGTCCCTTTAAGAGCTGTCTGCTTGCAGACATAATTAGTTTGTATGGGGGACTGTGTGTTTCTCTGCTTGAGTACCACTCGAGCTGCTGCCAATTCACTCCGCTTTTGCAGTCACTAGGAGTGCAAAGGAACCTATCTGAAAGATGCAACTGTTTGCCAGAAATCATTTAGAGTAATAATGAAAATACAGTTTGTCTAACCTGCTTTTCTTTGCAGTCAGAACTGTGTTTGCCTGGTTCCCCATTCTGGTTTTGAACTGCTGAACTGGACCAATCAGTGTGGGTTAAGGTAGCTCTGAAATGGTGCCTTGGACGAATCAGAACTTGGACTCGAATCTGAGCCAGCCACAAGAGGATTGTATGGGCAGTGACTCTGGGAGATGTAGTTTGGACTTGCGCCTTTTTGGACTAACAGGGGCAGTCTATTGTGAGTGACAGCCAATCCAGCCAAGAACTGGGAGGAACTCAAAGGAAGTGCCCGGTTTTGTCTGCTGGAGTTTCAGTTGAGCTCTGGCAGTGAAGAGGAAGGAGCCCTGTGCTTTTTGGTGTGCAGTTTTAGTCGGAAGCGTGTGTAAGGCCCCGAGTTCGGACTGCAGCTTGTGTAACTGCTTGTTAGGACTGAATCCGTCCTGTGAAGATAATCAAAGGATATCTGAAGAGTAGAAACCAGGCTCACCCTGTAGAAGACTGGAGAAATTGCTGAATTGCGCTTGGTCTGTCAGGAACTGAGATCTGCTGTGTGTTCTCCGGGTATTGTGCAGTAATTGCGATCGGGATAGAGAAGCAGCCTGCCTGGTATAGTACTTTCTTTTTACCATATAAATGTGTGAGGAGGCTTGTGTAGCTCAAGTGAATCCTGCTGCCATTAAGGACTTTTGCCTGTTACTGTTTACCATATAAATGTGTGAAGAGGCTTGTGTAGCTCAAGTGAATCCTGCTGCCATTAAAGGACTTTTGCCTGTTGCAGTTTGTCATATAAATGTGTGAGGAGTCTCATGGAGCTCAAGAGTAGCCCTGCTGACGCTGAAGGACCCTATCTTGTTTGGAGGTCGTGAGTACCAATTCAGGTCGCTCCCTGTTGAATTGCCATATTGAATCCAAATGGAATTACTGTACTGCTGACTGTTTAACTAATTTTTCTTTTCTCTGTGTGAAAGGGCCCCTACCAGCTGCCATGGTTTGGACTAGCCACTAGGGCTTGGGTACCCAGGGACAGTAACTGGTAGGATGAGCCTGTGCACAGAGCCATAGGTAGATGAGTAAAGTGATAAGCTAATTAACCTGATTTCCCTGTCCTTGTTATATCCCTCTAAATAAATCAGAGCTGCTTGTTTCAGCAAAGTTATACTGCCTGAGGTATTTGTCTATGTTAAAGTATTGTACTGTGATTGTTGCACTGTATCTTCTTATTTTACAGGGGTCCCAGCGCCTGAACCAGTCCCTGGGGAAGTGTATACTGTGAAGGTAATTCTGATATACTGTGTGGGCCACTAGTGGGAAGAAAGGGGTTACAGTGTCCCAGAGGGCTGTGACCAAGTTAGTTTAACTATTGCAAACCCTGACCTCTGGGTGGAGGCACCGCCATCGGATCCAGGCCCCTCAACCTGTTAGTGGCAAATCAGTCAGGGTAGTAGCCCCTGGGATAGCACCATCTAGGGTTACATAGGATGTAATATGCTAAATTTTATCTTTCTGAATGAAATGTAGCAATGTAAATAACCTGTCTTATGTTAAAATGTTGTATTCTTTTAAACTGTTTAATTAAATGGGGATATGCACAACTGAAGAAGCAAAATATGTAACATGATGTTAATTGTACAGTTTTAAAATTACTTGGTAGTAGACTAAAAAACTGAGATCAGGGTAAACCTATACGGTGGCGAGGTGTGTAGGAATTGAGATTTGGATAACACTCTGAAATCACCAAGTAGGTGTGGATAGCTTCTTCTTTGTGATTGGAACTTGTTTGATTCACTTTTCATCGGTGGAAAGTCTTTTCAGAAGCAGTCCTAGCTTATATTCAACATAATTAAATATGACAAATTTTACTGAATTGGGAGCTCTAACGGAGGCCAGATCTACACCACATAGTGTTAACAGTGAGGAAGCGACCAGGATCATGAATCTTGTTAAAAGTACATGCACATTAATTACAACAGATTTACCAAGAACCTCAATTAATAAACTTGAATCATTGAAATAAATACGGTTAGATTGGCATGCAGTAACCTTGTTGGACTACATTAAACAAAAAGGACACCAAGAGGACTTAGTGTCCTAGTAGAGCCTAATTTAGGATTTTCACCTGAAGGATTTATGGACAAGTGGGATGGTATCCGTATGGATCCTGCTTCACCGATGGTGAAGTTCCATCTGTGGACCTGACAACTAAGATACCTTGAAGAAGATGTTAATATATCTTTAGCAAAATGCTTGCAATGGCATTTTCTGCTGCTCAAGATCAGAAGTGGTTAGAAGAATGCTCAGATTACTTCAGATGAGGGAATATGAGTTTGTTGTTTAAGAAAGGGCAAACAAACTTTTATTTATTTATTTATTTATTTAGCTTTTTGTTGACCGGGTAAGTGCACTAGACAAATCCTGCCTATTTTCAGGTACCTAATCGGGAGGGGATACAGATGAATGCCAACTGACCTTGAACCAGATTAAGCTGTTTTGCTAGTGCACAGTTTGGGTATTTATCTTGTGAAGATTTTGAGAAGAAAACAGACCTTTGAAAAGTCTAGTTAACTCTCTTGGGTTATAAACCTAATCATAGAGGTATGATAAAGGGACTTACAACATGGGTTGGTAAAACTAAGATCTACAATTGGTCAAAGAGCACCACCTGACCATGGATTAACTGTCAGTATATGCACAGTTGCTGTGAATCAGCATCAAGCAGTACCCTAGGGAACAGTGGCACTTGTTATCTCCTAGCAAACATGAGTGGAAAGGCAGTCATTGACAGTTGCAGTGCCAGTGACAGGTTTTATATTGAGAATGTCCCTGAGTTATTTGGAGAGACCTGGCAGCCTTTCTCCCCCTGGAGTCATTAATGCATGGATTGCCTGTAGTGTGCAACAGTTGGGAGAGAGAGAGCATGGTTCTCTGTTCATGACCGAGAGAGAGAGAGACAGTGGCAGCAACAGACAGTGTCCTCACTGTCTCGTCTTTAGGCATGCACCACGGCTAGTGAGTGTTTGCATCAGCGTAGCTGGGGTGGAGTGGAGACCTTTTGCTTTCTGGTCCTCCTCCCCTTCAACAGACACCGGACTGAATCTCTGGAGTGAAATTCATTGTTCAGCAGGGACCGAGCACCTGTGTCAGCAGGTTTGGGTGCCAGATTTGAAAATATACACTGCTCCCTGATTTGCTGCCATTGTCATGACGCCTGGCTCAGCGAGCTCAAAGGCTGACTCCTAGCACCTGACTAGGGAGTGTTTGCATCGGTGCAGCTGGGGTGCAGTGGGAGACCTTTTGCTTTAGGGTCCTACTCCCCTGCAACAGACACGGGACTGAATCTCTGGGGTGAAATTTCCCCCAACCTACCCGATTCCCTCCTCCCGTTAAATGCTATGTAGTCCTTCTTTTCCTTGGGTGTGCAATCATCAGGCCTTACGCTTGGATCTGCTGAACTTGTGCACTCTGATCACTGCTCCTAAGCTCATTCCTCAGATCAATCCTTCCTACCTTTTAGTATGCAATGACTTTATCTTTAACTGCAATGCTAACTATTTCCTTATACTAATTTAGCATCAACAGAACCTGGTTATGTATAGTTATAAGCCTCAGTTACCTGCTTACTCTAGCTAAGCCTAAGTTGTTTATGGATTCTGCCTATCTAATATGCAGTGTTTTCTTCTTTAATTGCAATGCTATCTATTTCCAAGTAATTTCAACGTCAGTAGAACCTGCTTCTATATAGCTTCAGCCTCAACTACCAGCTTATGCTAGCTCATGTCTAATCTGTGTATGGATGGTGTGCTCTTTTCTGGGCGGCTCAGAAGGGCTGATTCTCCCTCTTCTGCCTCCACTGTAATTTTCTAGACCATAGGCTCCTTCCAGAAGGGGTGCTTTACTAAACTGCTGACTCCTCCTCCAATAGCTCCCTCAGTGTTCCTGTGTATCTGACCATTTCCCTATTGCCTGGACTTGATTTACTCTTTCCCCATGCCCCCTGCCATCATGTATTCCCCCTTGTCCCTCACCAGTGGAACAATGTAAAGGGCCTAAAAGTTGCCCACATAAATGTCTGCAGCCTCCTAACTAACCTCCCTGAGCTGACCGCTTGGGTTGCTCACTATAACCTGGAC
The DNA here is from genome assembly GCA_016271365.2 of Neoceratodus forsteri. NCBI lineage: Eukaryota > Metazoa > Chordata > Ceratodontiformes > Ceratodontidae > Neoceratodus > Neoceratodus forsteri. Next base: position 77,388,887 of record CM057459.1, read on the forward strand.
ATCCTGGGGTCTCTGAAACATGGCTTCAAGCCATCCTCCCCAGACTCTGTTTGCACCTCCCAGGGTACAACATTGCCAGGCAGGATAGGGTGGGAACAAACGAGGAGGTGGGTTTCTGCTCTACTACAAGACCCACCTGAATGTGTCTGTCATACCCCACCCTGCCTCCCCTCATGTGAGTTCCTACATGCCCTCCTACTGTTGGGCAACTCACAAAAGCTCCACCTGATCTGTGTTTACTCATCCTCCAAAAGCTGACGCTCATGGCCTCTCCTACCTCCCCACTGCCTCAGTCCTAAGGTGGGTACTAGTGAACTCCTTGCATTCGGAGACTTCAACCTAAACTGGCTGGGTGGCAACTCTAAGGTATATGAGCCCCTACTGTCTGGCCTTGCCCCGGCCAACTTATCTCTGAACCTACCAGGCCATCCTCCTCAGGCATAAAAGGCACCCTCGTTGACTGGATGCTGAGTAACAGGCTGGACCGCATCTCGCGTCCGGTCTTTCCCTGACTCCATCTCGGACCACTCTCCCACCTACTGTATCTGGAAAGTACTCTCCCCAAGGTCCCCATAAAGTTATCCAGATGAGGACTACCCAAAATTCAACACTAATGACTTCCTCACGACCTCCATACGACAGACTGGTCCCAGGTTACAGCTGCTAATGACCCCACAGTTGCCCTTGACTGCTTCCTTTCCTTATTTTCCCCCTTCAGGATAAGCATGCCCTCCTCACAAAAGGAGGGCGAGGGTACTGTCACCAAATGGCTGCATGGTGGCCTGTTCCTTATGAAGCTCAGGGATAAACTCTGGTTAAAAGTCAAAGCCTCTGGTGATAGCTGTGACTTCTTACAATACAGGCAGCTCAGGAACTCATGTAAGAGAGCTATCCACTCAGCAATGAGTGAATTCTGCAAATCATCCCTTGAAGCTTCAGCCAAAACCCTCGGAGCTTCTGGCATATCATCAAGCACACAGTGGCGGCCCTGCCAGTGCTCAGGTCTCCGACATTCAGATTGGAGGACTCAGCTGCAACAATGCCCTGACTGTCGCCAATGCTTTCAACGCCCACTTCTCAGACCTGTCTGCCCTCATTCCATCTCCTGCCTCCAATGTAGCCCCTGAGGCTGCTGTGACTCATCACCCCCACACTTCAAGACTGTATCCTGGAGTGAAACACGGAAGCTTCTAGCTGGACTCTCCCCTCACTCCAGTGCTGGCACGACAATCTCATGCCTAAGCTGCTCTGCTTGGGGCCCCTGTTCTGGCCTGGCCTATCTACCATATCATCAACTCTTCTCTTATATCTAGGACTATTCCTGATGTCTGGAAGGTGGCTTGTGTGGTCCCAGTCCTCAAGCATGGCGACCCAAACATGCTAGAAAACTATCACCCCATAGCGATCTTGTCAGTTGTTAGGCTGCTCAAGAAGGTGGTGGCCTCACAGCTCTAACTCTTCATCTACACCCATGGCCTCCTCTCCCCAGTGCAGCACGGGTTCCACAAGGACACAGTACTGCCACTGACCTTGCTCAGGTCACCTCTGAAATCAGCACTGCAACTACCAATGAAAATTTACTGGCACCATCTTCATAGACCTGTCCAAGGCCTTTGACCTGGTAAACCACACACTCCTTGGCTCCACTCTCGGTCCCTTGGCCTCTCCTCCAGTCCTAGCCTGGTTTGCCAACTACCCATCGGGCAGGCAGCAGTACGTAGGTTCCAAAAGCCCTCCAGGCCTACACGGTGACCTGTGGGGTGCCGCAAGGGTCTGTCCTTGGCCCTATACTGTTCTCCCTCTACATCAATCAGCTGTCGTCGGTCTCCTGTCCATGGGCATTCCTGCCCTGTAGCCGATGACCTTGTGATACTACTAGTTCACAGAACATCAACGTCATTAACTCCAGACTAAAGTCTGACCTTGACCTCTTTTAATCTTGGCTGAAGGCCCATAGCTTGTCCTCAACATCCAAAAGACCCAGGCCATGCTCTTTGGTTCCTGGGCCAGGACATAGCATGCCCGGCCCTCTCAAAATCACTGGAGCTGATGGTACTCCCTCACGGTCGCTGACTCATTCAAGTACCTGGGGACAACCCTTGATCCTCAACTTGACTTCTCCCTCCTTACCACCCAACTCTTGAAGGCCTCAAACTGTAAGCTGGGCTTGGCTTACAGAGCCAAAGTTGCCTCACACCTGCTGCTCGACTTGCCCTTGCAAAGGTCCTTCTCCCACACTCAGCTACAGGCTCCACTCCTTCCTGAATGCTCCAAAAATCTGGCTCTCTAAATGGGACACAGCATACAATAACATTTTGTCGCTTCGTCCTGTCAGCCCCTACTCAGGCTTGGGTGGCTCTCCCTGATAACCACCAAACCTTCGTTATGGGAAACCTCATTGACAATATTGTCAAAACATCCACCCCTCCGACGCGGAACTGCTCAAGCCTCCCGTATCAGCTGAGGTCAAGTGATTCCCAGGCCCTTAAGGTTCCCAAAACTCGCTCCCTTGCTGGGGATCGGGCCTTTGCTGCCCTTGCTCCTAGAACTTGGAACCTTCTCCCTACCCAGGTAGAGATGCTTCCTCACACACCAGCTTCAGGTCCTCCCTCTGGGGCCACCTGAAGCAGCCATCCGCCTGCTCCTGCCTAGTGCCCCACCCTCCAGTGGTGGGCCCAAAAGCCTCATGGTCTCTGGGCGGCTGCCTCTTGGGCCAGGGTTTCTATGCTGTGTATCCCCAAGCTCCTGGCCTGTCTTGCTTGTTGCCCAAGTCATCAGCTCCTACTGGACTAGATTTGCTGCTACACCCTCTTGGGGGTAAGTGTCCCCTGCCAGGCTAGCAGCCTTGAGTTGTTCTTTCATGTCCCCTCCTCTTGGAGCAACTCTTTCCTAATGTCTCCCTCCCTGCTACTTATGTTCCTATTCTTTGCCCTTGTGTACTCTAACTGGGTACCTCCCACCTACCTGCCCTGGTGCTATCTGATTTTATTTCTTATGTTATTTCTCATCTGTTTCTTGTTGATTGTCATGCTTTGATTCTGTAACGTTTAACCTGTGCCCGACTGTCCCTTGTTGACTGCTGTGCCTTGACTTTGTACTGTTATTGCCTGTACCCTGTAATTCTCCTGGGTCGCACCTGAAAATAGGCACCTGACTGTCTAGTGTGCTTACCTGGTAAACAAAAGTAAATAAATAAATAAATGCAGCCTCTGGTCCAGTTTGTGGTGAGCAGGAGAGAGACACAGTGGCAGCAATATACAGTCTCCTTCCTTCAGTTGTTCCCCACCCCACCCACCCACTCACCAGCCACACCAAGTCCTGCACCTCCTGAGCAACAGAGAGATCGGGATATTTCACTGACAATTGCTGCAGTGTCCTGTGTCTCTCATCACTTTTCTTGCATGCAAGCGCAGCTTTGTCCCACATCCACATTCACATTCCCACTCCCCAGCTGAGTGATCCACAGGCTCCACTCTGACAGCGGTTCAAGATATAGTATGCAGGCGAGTACATTAACTGTGGGAGAGGCTCCAACCACTGTCAGTCCCCACTAAGAACCTCTGTGCTGTTTCCCGTCGGTGCGAGAGAGGCGAGAACACTGCAGCTGCTTGAGAGAGAGAGACCAAGAGAAATGGGAGAGTGTCACAGAGTACAAAGTCATAGTGACACTTCTGTTATAACAACACATGTTAGAAATTATGCTAATACTATATTTCTAGCATTTGTGTGTTCATAGCATAAGTGACCTATGCATCACTTCTTGGGGACTACTTTTTAAGTAGGCAGGATCGTTGGTTTTCTTTCACTTCAAGAGGAATAAAACTCCTTTTGTTTGGGGGCACTGTGGAGCACTCAACAGGGTGGAATTCTCTAGAGCTCCGTTGCTTATGAAACTTAAGTTTATTAAATAATAATCGTAGAGTATTAAGTAGCATTTTATAATCGGCTGTGTGTTGGAATATCTAGAGAACAGAATGGGACTGAAAGACAGCACCAACGTTCCACATCGGGGCTTAAATTGTACTTTGGTGGCCTGGGGACCAGCGTTTCAACAAAGTCGAGAGGCCAGCTTCTGTCTAGCCACGGAACTCTTACAGATTCTCCCACTACTAACAAAACTGCAGGAGACCGATGATGAGACGACAAACGCTTGGCTGCTATGGAGCAAAAATTCTCAGATCCTGACCAAAACATTACGGACAACACCACGGTAATAGCTGGCCTTACCTCCTCTTCAGAAAGGCAGTCTGAAGTGAATTCAGGCCTAATCCGACTTCAATTTCCTGCGGTCAAAAGTGGAGACGCTGGAGAATGGCCTTGGCAGAGGAATGTTCGAATAGTGCGCTTCCTCGTCACTTGCCGCGTCAGACGGAGCTTCTGTCAGTGCTTAATCGAATGATATTTGAAGATCTGGAACTCTTAAATCGGGACATGGGCATCAGCATTGTGCAGACATTCACCATTCCCTTGCACCAGGGGTTCGAGGGGATCAGCCTCGAACCAGTGACGGTGATTGTTACTCTGTCCACACCAGAAGCAAGAATCCCACTGTTGCAAGCGCCAGAAAAAGGGACATTGTCTGGGAGGGAAACCACTTGATTTTTTCTGATTTGTTCTTCCAGACACAAGATTGAAAGAAAAAGCTACAAATTGTTAAGAAATCACTCCTGGCAAAAGGGGTAAAGGCTCGGATGTTTTTTCCTGCATGCTTACACATCACCTACCAGCAAAAGTCTCATGTCTTTACAAACTCAGATATTGCCTCTAGTTATGCTGAGACACTGATTTTTAAAATGGACTCAAGGACCTCGGACCCAGATTCAGAAGGGGAGCCAGATGACTCAAGCAGGACTATGGGTTGTTCTCCTGCTGCCCAGGGACGCTGAACAAGGTCCCCGTGGATATGTCTCCTTGGACTACCTGTCAGTGTTCTTCTGAACTTCTGATATGTAGGCAGGAATGTTAGCTTAATTGTTCCAAATGTTCACTGTTTCTTATAAATATTCTTTTCTATTTCCTAGCCCACTGGGTACTTTTATATGCATAGGGATGGACTTCAAAAGGTGTGCCAATGCACACTGCTCAGTTGTGGACTTTGGAATCTCCTTTCTTGCTATTCTCCCCATCAGGTCCCCAAAGTGGAGGCCTAAGAATGTCGGGTCTAATAATAATTTAACGGGTGCAGATAATCTGGTTATTTCAGTATAGAGTCCCTTATGAATTGCCCCCCAATACAATATATGTCTGCTAGTGGGAGGAAAGCTCGGTGCATAGTTTGTGTTACAACCTGTGGTGAGAGAGAGAGTGGATATCCTATTAACTTATTCTCTCTGTTCATTTACTCCTTATGAGCACCGGGGTAGAGGGCCTATATCTGGGTTTAATCTTTTGGCACAGTAGTTTTTGTATTAATGATTGCACAGAAAATGGGCTATCATCTAACAAATGCTGAAATGTGTATGTAAGTGCATGTACATGTTGCAATCTGTAAGATGAAAATCCATAACTAAAATGTTTAAAAACAACAACTTTTTGTTCACTGTTTTGTTGTTATGAAAAGAACCCATGTTATAAGTGCAACAACCCACTCCAGGGTATGGATTATTGGGGCTTAATCAACACCGGGTGCTGTGAGGACACCGGCCTGCAGCCTTATGTCTCACAACGGACCCGGTGTTGATTAACCTCAATAACCCCATACCCTGCCATGGGTTATTGCTTACAGACTGGATGAAAGGCAGGCCAGTGACAGTAGAGATAAATTATGGGACACAAGTAAGGGACTTTGTGGTAACATTCAAAACATAAAATTCATTAGTGCAAAACGAATGGAAATGAGAATAAAAAAAATAGAGAGTATTAGCTACTGAACAAAGGCAAGAAGCACAGGTAATAAAATGGACAAACTGTGCGATAATGGTAGATTTGGATGTAGTAGCAGTAACTGAAACATGGAGAAATGAGAGCAATAATTGGGACCTAAATGTCCCCGTTATACTATATATTTAGAAGGGACAGAGAAGATGATGGGGTTGTTAGCAATGTATGTCAAAGACGCTAATCAACAATTGCACGGAACTTGTTAAAAGGTCAAGAAAATAGCAATTATGTTAGAACTTACCATAACAGTAGATCTTCGAGAGAGGTCCTGCAGTAGGTCTTCACATATAGGATCAGCCTGGCCAGGACCACATGGCAAACTTGTAGCTAGTAATCATCGGGCGGGGACCACCCCAGTGACAAGGGACGGTCCTGGATTCTGGTACATGATTTTATTCCTGGTGTGTGATTTTAGTTTATCACTGATTTATATTTGGTCTGGCTGGGAACTGATTGTTTTAAGATGTTTGTTTACGCTGTTTTATGTACAAGCGCTTTGGTTTCAGAAAGGCGCTTTTAAAAATAAAGATTGATTTGATTTGATTAAAATGTGTGGTCTCCACCTGCCCTTGCAGTTCTTTTCCGCCATCGACCTGAATCGTCCAACCTAACAGCGGTAGAACAGTTTCAGTCGCTCGCCATTAGGCTTCTCATGGAGCCACTTTCATGTCCACATTTGCGAAACTCTGCACAGTAAAATTACCAATTAAGTATGTAAAATAAATGGTAATAATTAGCTGCATGAAGACCTCAGCTAGCATGATCGTGATATTACAGGAACAGTCCTGTGCTATATATCTTTTCCTGTCACTTTTAACATTTATGACTCAGCTGGTGCTGCTGCTATTCAAACAAATCCACCAAAAATAGGAGTCCTTTATAGAATTAAGCATTTGGTTGACCATGAAATCCAGCCTAACCATCGCCGGTCATGTTTGCTCCCAATACTGAACTACAGCTCACTTGCATGGGACGCCACCTCTGCTAAGGTACAACACAGTAGAACAGTACTCTACAACCTGACTGGGAGATTCCCTCTGGCAACTAAGCATGATCACCACAGGTGCAACCAGATGCCCCAACTAAACTGGCTATCCCTGGATGCACTATATTATAAGACAATATGGGCTGAGGTTTCACTGCTATGCTGATGATACACAGCTCCATCTGTCTTTGCACCTGACCAGGATAGTGCAGTCTTGAAGTTTAACAACTGCCTGGCAGATATCCATGACTGGATGAAGTCCAGCTGGTTGAAATTAATTCGGGAAGACTGAGGTGTTGGTTGTGGATCCGGGTGACAGATAGAGAGGCGGTGGTGGGTTTACACTCTGGGCTTTGGCTTGAGGGTGTACAACTGCCTGTCTCTGAATGGGTGCGAAATCTGAGGGTGGTTCTTGATGATGGGCTGACACTACATGCGTAAGTGTCGGCAGTCGTCAAGTCTTCCTTTACCATTTTAGGAACATCAGCAGAATTAAGCACCTTGTTCCATCCGGTGACTTGCCTATGTTGATCCATGCCCTTGCGACCTCTTGCCTTGACTACTGTAACTCCTTTACCTGGGGCTGCGGAGGTTGATATCCGCCGCTTGCAGCTGGTGCAGAACGCTGCAGCATGATTGTTGACTGGGACTTTACATTCCAGTCATATTATCCCGAGCCCACTCAATCTGCACATGCTGCCTATACAGTGGCGGATCACCTTCAAGGTCAGGCTTCTGACCTATAAAGCCTGCACAGACTGGGACCGAGTAACTTCCAAGAGCCCCTGATTCCCTATAGCCCTGCCGCCCTCTCTGCTCAACTGACGAGGGTTGTTAGAGGTTCCCAGGGTGTGGCTAAAACATCTGAGGCCTGGGCTTTTATGTTCACGGCCCCATCCCTGTGGAACTCTCTACCTCGTCAGATTAGAGAGTGCAGGACTGTGGAGAGCTATAAAACCAGCTTAAAACTCATCTGTTTAAGCAGGCATTCAGCATTTGACATTTTCATGGACTGTAGCATATTTTAATTGAAGCTTTGTAATTAATTGTAAATTTTACTGAATTGTTTGTTTCATGATGTTTTTGTATGACGGGCGCTTTGACTATGGAATTGCTATATAAATAAAACTATTATCATTATTATTAGCCCAGTCTAGCAACCTCTGCCCCATAGGGTTCTGTCCATTGTCTCTTCCACAGGGTTCCATGATCATTTCACCATACATGAGCCCAAAGTGCCACTAAGGTCACAATACCAAAAACTGGTAAACATCCCACAGATGCAAATATCTTTTCTCTAATGTAAAATGTACTTGCCTTGGTATATGTGTTTATAGACCCTTACTATGCTATTGTCAATAATTTAAAATGTACTTGCTTTTGTATTTCAACATGATTACTATGTGCATTGTATTGAACCTTACAATGCCACTGTCTCTAATTTAAAAGTACAGTACTTGCTTTGGTATGTTAGAGCTTTTCCAATGCCACCCTATACTTTGGAATACTCTTCCTGAATATCCCAGAATATTACTACTAATCACAACCAGCAATAGCTCAGAAATATTAACTCACTCCTAGTTTTTAAACTCGAGTTCAAAAATATATTTTGGAAAAATCTGACTATAATTATGGTTGACTGCATATTCATTTATTCTGAATGTTTGTCATGTGTGTACTTTTTGTATTCTGTGCCATATTTTGGCCAGGGTCAAGACTGAAAAAAAGACTCTGGCCCATTTGGGCCAAGAAGAGTTTTGTCAGTTCACGCAGTCTAAAGCGAATCCCTTCTGACATCTGGAGTCATACCTGAAAACACTCATTTAATTCTCTTGTGTACTTACCCCATTAACAAAACCAAATAAATAAAATGTTGGAATACAGATCACAGTGGAGTTCTGAAAACAAGCAGGGCAAGTGGCATATATTACTGGACCTTTGTTAGACCTCTTTAGATCCATTGCAGTGGCATTAAAAATTTGAGAAGCCATAGTCAAGAAGGGTTTGGCAATGACTATTTGTAATAACTAGTCATGCCTTGGGAAAGATTATGCTTTTTTCTCTATACTAGCCCCCAGTTTTTATTGGTGAGTTTACAGATGCTGGCAATATGGTCAGAACAGTAGATCGTATCCCAAACACATAATGTTAGCACTCTTGGCCCATTGTGTTCTTATCAGGTAAATCAAATTTAAACAAAAAATAAAGTCTACTATATATGTTGTACAAAACCTTACTATGCCTGTGTCTCACCATGCTATTGACAACCCATAGTAATGACATCCAGATTGCACCTGTAAAGGAAAAAAATTTCCGCGAGCTTACTCAGTGAACAGATGAATGAATGAATGAATGAGTAAATAAATGAAACAGTGCCTTTGTCATGCAAAATATTCAGAACCTGTATGCCTCCCTCCATTCACTGGGAGCACTGCCGTGCAGCTGCACCATTCTACACCCATGCCTGCTGACTTGACTCCTGAATCACTCCCAAACCCGGATCTTGGCATGGAACCAGTGCTTCCACTAGGTCTTTGGCGGTGCATCATCCAACCTTCTCATGGATGTACTGGTGACCCACTACTTACTCAGGACCATTATAGTGGTGAGAGACCTGCCTGTCACTTGTGCTTGGGCTGGGTGGTAGCATCAACTCTGGATGGACTGGGGCTTTTCTCAATTTACTCCCAAGGGTGCTAGCATGCACTGAAATTACATTCGAATGCAATTTAGTATGTAGAAATTGATTTCCTGCTAAATCCATGTATGTACTTGTGTTGTACTTGCGTTGCTGATGTAAATTACTCTGTCTTGTATCCTATTCCCTTCCCAGGATGCATCTGGAATCAAGTGGTAGTCTACTCAGTATGCCTTCCTGGTAAAACTTTTAAATAAATAAATAAATGCTATAGTGCACAGGAATGTACAAGGTTGTGTACATTCGTGTATAGCATCTGGCATCCGTCCCTTCCTTGTGATGTACACTTACTACTCTACTACCTGGCCTCCACCAGGTGAGAGTGGGCAGTGGGGACGAGTACCCCCAACCCCACACTGAGGAGAAGAGCTGTCACTGGGATATTCTTTAGGCCTGCCTCCAACTGCACTAGTTTGATCCTGATCTATGTCACTGGCACAGAGACTGGTGGCACTACTACTATGCTACAGAGCGGGCCCCAGAACCTCTTCTGACAGATGTCATGAACAGTGGACTGGGCATTCTGGCAGAACTTTAACTCAGTGGACAAAAGGTACAGCCTCTTGATAGGACAATGGCATGCCAATACAGTCCCATAAATTCTGGTCCCAAGTGAATGGAGGTGCGCTCGGTGGAGCAGGCATGGAGGAGGCCATGGGCCACAGTGCAAACTGAGTGTGTGACAGTCCATTTCTAGCCTCTCACTCTCCTCATGAAAAAAAACACACAAAAAACCATGAAGATATACAAACAAACCAACAAAGAAAACATATCCCTATCCATTGCTATCTAGTACTTCTCTAGCAAGTGTAGCAGAGGATTGTGGGAGTTATAGTTCTGCCAGGACAACTGGGAGGGTACCAAAATGGATCAGGTCTTTAACAAGTTAACAATAATAATTAAAAAACATTTTCTAGACTTTTCCTGCTTTTATTTTATTATGCTATTTAATTCTGGACTCCTGAGAACACTGCAGTGCTGCTGGACCTGGCTGCAGAGCGTTGTCTAACCTCTAGCTCACACCTGCAATGAAAAAGTACATCTGTACCCTTGGCTTGGGTGCACTCTAGGTGTGCTCTCCTCTCAATAAAATGAAAAAAGTAAACCTGGGCATTCTCTATGCATCTCATTTTATTTTTATTGGTTCTGTAGACTGTAGTATATCTTTTCGGGACATCACTTGACTTATCTGAAGTCTTAGAAACCACTGACCAGATCGGACTTCATATCTGCATCCTGGGTATGCATCTGTGCCATGCCTGCTGGACTCCTGTCTCTCTACAACTTGTGGGAAGCCTCTATAACTCCAGGTATTAGCTGCTGAGGGCATGAAACAAGCAGCTGCTCTACAGCTGTACCACCACTCTGGACCACCACTGGAACACTGGGAAGCTGGGTGCTAATGTGGGCTTGGCTGAGCAATGTTTGCCCAAGAAATGCTCCGACCCTCAGGGCATTACTGCTCCAGAGGAAGGCTGAAGAAAGAGAAGCACAGGGCAGTCAGACCATGCAGCAACCAGGGCAGCAACTATTTCAGTCTAGGAGCCGTGAGTTGGAACATTGACCAGAATCTATCTGGGAATCTTCATTTTATTTTACCACTACCACTGTAACAGGTTATACTTAAAATCGCCATAAAGAACTGTTAAGCAAAGAACATGATGAATGCAAGTACTGTAATATATGCTTTATTTAAGTAGTGTGTGTGTATTTATATTTGTTAAATATATATCTTATTTTATAATTTAGTACACAAGATACTGTTGAATATGTTGACAGGTTATAATGTGGTTTCTCAGTTTTATCTTAAAAGGGTGGTTATTGCTTAAGTGCTTCCTTGTTTTCATGTTTAAGAGGGTAGAAAACTGTTGCAAAAACAAGGAAAGGGTGCATTCTGAAAAGGGCTGGTAATTATGGGTACCACTCTTAATAAAGAGTGCCAGCACTGGATTCTATAGGGACAGGAAGGGTAAAAGGGTGGCGAGGTAACCCTGTATAGCACAGAGGATGTCAGTGCAGTGGAATATACACAGGATGAGGGATCAATTGTGGAAAAATCTGGGTGAAAGTAACACCGATGGAAGGCAAGAAGTTAATAATATGTGTCACGTATAGACCACCATCACAGTCAGCTGAACAGAGTGCAGTGTAATTAACCTCAATAGGAAAATTAAGATGGAAGACAAAATTGCAATCCTAGGGGACTTCAACCTGCCTGGAATAAATTGGACGGGCAGGGTAGGAAAAACTCAATGGAGAAAGAATTCCTAAACAATACAGTGACACTGAATCTGGATCAATATGTAACTAAGGAACAAGAGATGATAATATCCTTGATCTTATTTTAAGCAATTTGGAAGAGAGTTACCTGAATCGCGAGGTAAAGTCACATTTAAAATTAAAAGCTATAATTCCAGGGTATCAGGACAGACAACAATAAAATGTTTCAACAGAGCTGAGTTTGATGGGATGAGACAGATAATATAGACATGGAAGTGAAAAGAAGTGTATTATGGGAAAAATCTAGACAAATGACGGTACATGCTAGAAAATACATTGAAGGACTTGGTAAATAGTCATGTACCAGAAAACATAAAATGTAACAACTATGGTAAATACCTCCATTGGTTCAATAGGAAATCAAGAAAACTCAGGAAAAAGAAAAAGGCATATAGAGTAGCAAAAAGGGCAACTCAAGGCAACTATAGGAAACATAAAGCTTAGTAGTTAAAGGTAAAAAGGAAACAAGAAAAGCAAAAATGGAGAAAGAGGAATTTGGCACTTAGAATTAAAGATAAGTACAAATCCTTCCATAACTATAAATGAAAAATGCATGGAAATACATACTGTGAGGTGAGACACCTGTTTGAGGAAGGAAAAGCAGTAACATCTGAGAAGGAGATGGTAGAGATCTTTTATAAGTTTTTCTATAGTGTCGGCAGGGAGAGAAAGCATCAATAAAGGAAACCATGAACACCGTGATAGCCAAAAATTCTGATAAGGGAAGAGGATATCAGAAACTGGTTGAAGGATTGTAACTTGACCAAGGCATTAGGCCCTGATGGCATACACCCAAGGATGGTTAAAGAACTGGCAGAAGAGTTGGCAGCCCCATCATTAGCATATTTCAGCTTTCAGTAGAAACAGGGAAGTGGGTAAAACCTGAAGGGAGGCAAGTGTGGCACCCTTGTACAAGAAACGGATCAAGGCAAATCATAAAACTAAAAACCTGTAAGCTTAACCTCTGTAACAGGAAGGTTCTTGAAGCCATCATCAAGGTAGAAACTGAAATTTCCAGCAAGGTGATAGACAATTAGCTACCAGTGGATGTGGTGTTCTCGATTACAGCAAGTTCTCTGATAGAATGCTGCACCAGGAACTTATTACCAGATAGAAAGAACTGGGATTAAATCAGGGACTAGTGAGTTGGGTGAGACCATGACTGAAGGACAGGAAGCAAAGGTCATTATAAGGGGCACATGTCTGAGTGGAGGTACTGTTACAAGTGGGGTCCACAGGGCTCTCTCTGCACTGGGCCCCACTTTGATCAACGATATACGTGACATCAATGCACTGTGGAATATAATATGGTTAGTAAGATTTGCTGGTGAGACTAAAGTGAGTGCAGTAGTAGATACAGCGGAAGCAACAGATTGATTTAACCATGAATTAAGCAGTCTAGAAACTTGAGCACGTACACACAAACGGTTCAATCTTGATAAATGTGCAGTGATGCATTTAGGAAGTAAAAACAGGAGAGCAAAATACATATTACTTGGAAAAGAATATAGAAAAGATCTTGGAATGGTGGTAACAAATTTGACTATCACTGCAGAGAAACAACGAAAAAATGCTTCAGAATGTTAGGCTGCAGAGCAGAAACACAGCAAGTAGGGACAGCAAAGTACTGATGCCACTGTGTGGGGTGCTTATGAGGCCTCACGTGGACAGCTGTGGCTAGTTCTGGTCTCCACAGACAAGGGAGGAATTAGTTGGAAAGTGTACAGAAGGGGCTACCAAATTGGTATCACGTAACAAAGATCTTTCTTACAGAGAACAGAAAATCTGAACATGTATACTTTCAAATACATAACACTAAGTGGATCTCTGCCTGACATTTAGAGCTTTTCATAAAACAGATTTATGTACTCAGGGCTACAAAAAATAAAAAAGTCAACCCCATAAGATACCAGAAAACATATGCTACAACTGAAGGATGAACTGTACAAGACAAGGAGGAGAGGGCAATGGATAGCACAAAGGGTGGTTGCTGTCTGGAATGAACTTCACAATGAACTTAGTACTTAGCAAAAACATGGGAAAAATGTAAAAAATAATCTGGATATTTCACTGCAAAAGATAAGAAACTGGGCTATTACCACTGAGAAATGGCAAGCCTCTGTGGGTAGATTGCCTTACTGATTTGAACAATTCCTATGAATCTCTGAAATGTCAACAACACAGTGGAAGACAGACATAACTCACCAAAGCTATAAAAAAAACTGAACTTGCATTTCTTATATATATATTTTATTTATTTATTGAAAGCTCGGAATTACAACCCTTTGAGTCGGAATCATCTGCAAAGGCTCCAAGACATGTTACCAAACAACAATTTAACAAATAGTACAAAGATGATACAAGACAGAGAACAACATAATTCTGAGGGCTGAGAACAGACCCTCGTCATTTACGCTGGTATATGGTGTGACTGCTTCAAAATCAGGATTAAAAGTACACTGGCAATTCTTCATGCTCCCGCTTAACAGAGATACAGCAGAATGGGCCAATACTAAGGAAAAGGCAAGGATGAAAACCAGCAATTCTTATGACCAAAAGAACTAGACTTTGTCTTCATTATGTGTGCCAGAGCAGCAATATGTGTTATTTTCTCTGTGAGTCAATAAAGCTATTTAAGTACAAACACCATAACCGATACAAGCAATGCCTGGCTCAGTTATGACCAGAAATTCTGAACCTGGCCTATAACACAAGTAAGGGTAGAACACAACAGACACTGTGCTGCAGAGGAAATCAAAATGATTGCAACAGTAGAGTACCACTGCTTGTTCACTAAGGGACCCTAACAAATACTGTTGCTTGTAAGGCATACAATTAGGGTACTTGTAAAGTAGATGACCCAGAAGTCACTTTTATCACTCCTGCTCAAACTGCAGTAGCTTCCACCCAGACTTATGCAATACAAAATCAGCACAATTCAGGAAAGACCACGAAATTTAAGCAGAACAATCAGAGGAATGTATACTATGAAAGGCAGTCATCATAATTAAGATAACCAAACACCACGTTTACTCCTGCTCCACCCAAGCAAAGACAAAGTGCAGTACCCGTTGGACAGTTTTCATTCAGGTTCCCTTATAGTAGCCTGAACTCCAATTATATTGCCCCCAACTTCTGAGGGTTCTCTAGTCATTCTGCAGAAAACCTGACAAGGAACCCTGGCTGAAAAAGCACAAGGGTCATTCACAGAATCACAACTGTAAACTGTGAGATATACTTATCTAGACCTAGAAACAACCTTGTTGAGAATGGCAGAAAGGTCAACATTATGATAAAATCTTCACTGTACGGGGGGTGTTTATCTATTTATTTAGTTTTTGTTGACCAGGTAAGTGCAGTAAACAACAACATTGTCTAGTTTCAGCACGACCGGAGAGTTACAGACAAAACCAACATATTATAACAGGGGAGTTCAGACAGCATACAGCACAGAAAACAGTGGAGTACCACGATAAACACGTGTTATAAAATGGGCTGAAAAAATTGAAGTCTCTGATTGGCTACTACATCATCTGAGCCGTGTCCTTATCAGATGATATAGTAGCCAACCAGGACTACTGGCCACCAACATGCCCCATCACAACAGCAAATCACTGACCTCTGCCAAGCGTAAGCAAACGCTGACTGAGCGGCAGCGGGAAGCTGTCTTGATCCTCCACAGCTCTCGCTAGTTTCTGCAAATGTCCACCACCTTGCATAAATCCGCTGTGACCTCCCCACCCAAACACACACACACACTTTGTTTTTCTACTAATTGCCGACATCCTGACCTGTGTTGTGTTCTTCTGTTTGCTTGCTCGCTAGCGTAGTCCACATGATCAAACCACCGAATAGATTCCCATGTCATTCAAATCCCGCTCACAAACAGAGACCGTCGCAGTAACAGCCTCAAGAAAAAAAAAACAGATCCGCTCCCCTACGCTGAAAGTTATAAGCCTCCGACATAACTTTCATCGACTGCCTCAACACTTATTTTACTTAATTTACTCTACTTCTTCCTCTCTGTTACGCAACTAGGAAGCAAGCACTGTCTGTCTGGTGACGCTGAGGAACACGCTCGCTCCCTGCAGCCAGCCCGTTTACTTTCAATAGCACAAAAAATCACTAAAAACAGAAATTTAAAACAAATGACTACATATCCACACAAAACATCTACGTTGGGAATGAAAGGACTACCAAGTAACATCACAGAATAGGGCACAGATCGCTGACATTTGCTCTAAGTGAATCTTGCTGCCCAAAGTAAATTATTAAAAAAACCTCTGCACACAACAAAGAAACATACACTATATGCGTGTGTGTCTGTCATTTTTAGGGGTGGAGAAAGAGGTGAAATAGCAACTTAATCTGGCCAGAATGTGACGGGGGTGAGATCTACTACTCAACAAACTAACAGTACATAGAGGACTACTTTACTTTCTAACCCAAAAACTCTTTCCCTCATCTTTTCACTTTCACAACTTTTTCTTTTTATATTTTAAAATTTTCCTTGGGGGGCCCATTTCCATAGCGCAATAACACACTCGAAGTGTGGGTTATATCCTGATAAAGACGCACCAGGTGCATAAGGCACTCGGCGCCAAAGTGCCTCGTGCCTAACAACACACCTGCGTGCTCTTATCGGGATATAACCCACACCTCGTCGTGTGTTATTATACGTCTAAATGAATACACACAGACAGTACAAGGAATTCAATGGCAGTCATCACTGTAGGGAAATAAAAAATAACACATGTAAGTACAGAGGGTACCATGAAACAGAGGGTGAGAAGAATTACCCAGAGGACTAATAGGGAGTCAAGGGTCAGTGGCTAGCAACTTGGTTCTAAGAGTAGTGAGCTGGGATAGGGGAGTCCCAGAAGTGCTAGTGGGGCCTTGGGGAGAGACAAGTAAATGCCCAGGCCTTGATCAAGTGCACAGATTAGATATACTGGGCTCCATTTTCAAAAGCCACTGTTTGCCACAAGCTCGGAGTGTGCCAAGGATGTGGTGCGCCGGGGCTAGCAGCAATCACCCGCCCGATGATCGGGATTTTCAATCCCATGAGCCAATTGCTACAAGTTAGACCAACTTTTCTGGTCTAGCTTGGCAGGTAATCCTGGGGCCTGTTTTACGGGGCTTGTGCCAAACAGTTGGCACAAGCTGCCATAAATCCAGGTAAAGTGTCACAACTGCACCTGACCTTCCAAAACTAGGCACAGCTGTGGCAAAGTGATTGGTGCAACTATGCCAAAGAAAGGGTTTGACACAAGGCTTGATGCAAGTCCTGCATCACCCTTTTGTAACCCCCTACAAATGGGGGTTCCCAAACAGTCTTCCTTGAGCTTGCCTAAATGCTCAATGCCAGGTTGGTGTCCTGCATTTCAGCAGTTTAAATGTGATTACCAGAGCCTGTATGGCCTCTGTGTACTGTCTCTTTAAGAGCTGTCAAAGTGCAGCTTAAGTAATCGAGAGGGAGCTCTGTTGAAAGATGTAACTATTTGCTGAAAATCATTTAGAGTGATAATGATAATGTAGTTTGTCTAACCTGCTTTCTTTGCAGCAAGGACTGTTTTGTTTGTCTCCACTGTCTTGGTCCTGGGCTACAAATTGGACCAAACAGTACTGGTGGGACCTAAAATGTAGCGGACTACAGGGCTGTCTAATTCAAAATCTGTAGGAACTGTAGTTTGAACTTTTACGCCTTTTTGCAACTGAAGGGGAGCTCTTGCTTTGACTGACAGCCAGATCAGCCAACCAAATCTTTTGGATCTTGGGGAAGTCCGGGCTGCTTGCAGTTTTCAGTTAGATCTAAACTGGAAGCTGAACAGAAGAAGAGCTGAAGGATTCTGAGCAGCAATCCTGAGTGGATTCGCAAAGAGAACTCTGAAAAGGCTAAGTTGTTGGCTTGCATGTCGTTGTGCTGCTCCTGAGAGAGGAGAGAAGAGTTATTTTGGACTAAATCCAAGTTTGTGTGACCAAAGTAAGCTACTGAAGTGGGCCAGGCTCAACCTGAAGAAGACCGAAGATTTTGCTGAATGCGATCGGCCTGTCAGGAGTTCCAGCTACCCCTAAGCTCCCGGTGTGTGTAGAGACTTTGCGATTGTGACGGGGCGCTCTGCCTGGTACAGTAGAATTCCCTTACATGTAAATGTGATGAGCTGCTAGTGGGTTGTGAGTTAGTCCCCACTGTGTGAACTGTGTTCTGCTTGCTGGAAGCTGTATCCAGCCCAAAGCGGACTGCATCAGAATTTGTCTCCATGCGGTCTGGGCCTTGCCAGACTGGCCCAGCCAGACTACCCACTGCACAGTGAAGCCATCGATGAGAGACCTGCCTGGGGATCAGCCCTGCTCCATGCTTGAACAGGAGCAGCGCCTCCGTGACTCGTGTGGCCCTGCTTCTCCTGGCATTTGAGATCAACCACCTGCAGTCTCGATTTTCATCAGCCTGTGTCCAGTCTTGGGTATTGTGGTAAGTACCAGGGTAGCTCCTGCAACAACAACTTTATCTGAGTGTGTCATCTGATTGTCTTGTTGCTCGTTTCCTTCTGAACTGAGCCCCTGGCTCCGGTTACAAATATTGCGTGCTATTGCATGTTGTGTTTTCCATCACAGGGCCCCAACCAGCTGCAACCCCAGGCAACAGTCCTGGCTAGCCCATCTCTTCTCCACCTGGGTACCCAGAGGTGTGACTGTGTGGGGGACTCAAAGCGCATGCATAACTGCTTGATTGGTATAACCTTTAAGCTAATTAACCTGATTTTGCCCTGCCTTGTTCAAGTCCCTGAATAAATTAGATCTAACTTTTTCTGCATGTAATCTGACTGTGGTTCCAGTTTGTGCTCAAAGTACTGTACTATTGCTATTTGCTGTGCACAACCTTGTTTACAGGGGTCCCCAGGAGTCGAGCCAGAGGAACCAGCCCTGGTGGTAAGTGCAAACAGGGTGGGTACTTGTGTGGTGTACCAGGGATATTGTGAAAGTGATTATTGTACAGTGTTCAGGCCACTAGAGGGAAGGGGGTCACAGTGTCCCGGAGGGCTGTGCCCAGGTTAGCTTGACCACTAACAACCCTGATCTCTGGGTGGAGGCACCCATTTCAGAATTCAGTCCCTTAACTGCTACTAGCCAAACAGGCAGGGTAGTAGCCATTGGGATAAGCGCCACCTAGGGGTTACACTTTGAAAATCAGACCCACTGTATTTAACTGTGAAAGCTCCACGGGTCTTGACTGTTTGGTTATAGGCTGGGGAGTCGTTTTGGTGGGATAACCTCACTGGGTGGTGGCCCAATAGACATTTATGTCTATTAAGGGAATGAGTCAACCAATGGAAGTTAACATATTCTCCAGTAATAGTCAGGGGACCTTCCTACTAATCTTGCGAGACATACTCAACATAAATGGGCACACTACACTCAACCCTAAAACTATTGCAAACACTTTTAACATCGCTTTCACCGACTTTAGCAGTGTTCTACCCTCTGACTTCTTCCAAGATGTGTCAACTCCCACCCCAACTCCTCCACCCATGCCTGTCACCCACCTTTCTACTTTAAAGCACTAAAGAAACATTAAGTCTGAAACTACGTTGCCAAAGCCATCAGAACAAGTAAGAACAAATCTAGAACAAGCAATGATACACTTGACCTCAAGCTACTGGCCCTAACGGCAGCGAGGTACTTGGGCCCCTCACCAAGATCTTTAATCTCTCTCTTTCCCTTAGCCAATTCCGGACAAATGGAAAATGGCCACTGTTACCCGATTCACAAAAGTGGTGATAAGACTGATCATGCGAACTTCACCCCTATTTCCATTCTGCCTCCCCTATCAAAGGCATGGGAGCGTATTGTAGTGGAACAACTTACGAGCATCTGGACAATTATAATATTCTCTGTAAACAGCAACATGGCTTTAGAAAGTTACAGTACATCCTATGCCTTACTACAATTCACCGGCTCCATTCACAGCTCCCTCGACAATGGACAACTAACTAACTATCGACCTGACCAAAGCCTTGATACTGTCCAGTACTCCCTCCTGCTCAGGCCAACTGAAAATGCTGGTCTCTCAACGATTCAATCTCTTGGTTCAAAGCTATCTTGAAAACCGCTCCCAGCGTGTAAAAAATCTAGGATGTGCACTCTGATTCCAAACCTGTCCTCTCTGGAGTCCCCCAGGGTTCAATACTGGGCCCCCTACTCTTCAGCCTGTTCCTTAACACCCTTCTGGACTCCTGCACTGAACATATCACCCTGTATGCCAATGATGCAGTAATCCTTGCTTCACATCAGGACCGAAGAAATTGCAAGAAAATCTCCAACTCAGCTTCTCCTCGGTTGAGAATTGGTTCTAAAGCACAAAAAATCCTTAATCAAAAAAAAACCAAGGCCATGATCTTCAGCAGCTCCATAATAAACATAAGCACTTCCAGCTCTCCGTTATCACTGGACAAGGTGCCACACTGGAACAGGTCAAAACTTTAAATACCTCAGGATCACCCTTGACCCTCACCTCTCCTACACACTGCCCACATAGCCACCATGTCACCAAAGCTGCTAACTCCGGCTAGGCCTGCCATTCTGTCATAGGAAACACCTGGCTTGAAGCCCTCGCTGTCGCTGTCAGAGCTCCATCATATCCATCATTGATTATGGCATTATCATTACGGCTCTGCTACAACCACCACACTCAAATGTGTATCCACTGCCCTCAACAAGGCCTGTCGACTTGTCACTGGCTCACAATGCCTAACTCACACCTGTGACCTTTATTCTCAAACTGGATGGTTGAATCTTGCCAATCGAATAAAACACCAAACTTGTATTACTACTAAGAAAATCTTGCTGGCCCCCCCCCGGAGTCTGTGCCCTCATACAACTGAGAATCCACACCCGCCATACACAGGGATCTAAACTCAGCTTCTGCAAATCCCACATTGCAAGACAACACAAGGCCAAAGATCCTTTGCTTACCGGACCGCTAGTTGGTACAATGGTCTTCCAGCGACATCATCCTCACTATTGCTCAAGAACTTTTAAGAGTGGCTCCGCCTAACACTCACTGCCTCCAACCTCTGTGACTGTTGTGGCTAAACATGTCCTTTAGTTGCATAGCTGAAGATGCCCTTTTGGATCCACATCTACTCCTGCACTTTGTCAGCACCCCTCCTCCTATCTTCACCTCCCTGCTGGCCCCATGACAAATGCCACCCGGCTGCTACCTCTATTCTTACCGCCTTCCACCTCTCCTCTTCTGTCCCCTCACCTACCTCCCCTTTTCTCCCATCCACTTAGTCTCCCTAATTTTACCCTCCTCCTTTCCTTTCCCTCCCCAAAGTTTCACCTTATTGTTTTTTCCTCTACAAGACTATGTGTTATTTTTTTAATTTTATAAACTGTTATCTTTGCTTATGCTTGTCTCAATTGTACCAATGACGTGGAACCTTTGTAAAAGAGCCTCGGCTCAAAGGTATTTGTAATCCTAGAACAAATAAATAAATAAATAGGACATGCAACATGACATTAAGAGGTATGCAAACAGGAGAAAACTGTAAGCTGCAAACAGGAATTTGAACTGAGGTCCATTAAAATTCACAAATATAATTCATTAAGATGTAAAAAAAATCTGAAGCAGTCTAACTTCTCAAAGTCAAATTACAGTACTGCTAAAAGCACAAAGGGCGGTTCAACAACAGAACTACTGCAGCTCAAACTCGGGATTTAACCAAGTAATTAAATGCAACTGCAGCTGAAAACTGTTCAAGAAAAGCCACTTTGCAGTATTCCAAAGCAGAAATGAGCAGAAAAAATCTGTCAATAAACGTACATCTACTTTTGAGTGATGGATCTTAAAAGGTTAAAAGCAGGTGCAGAACAGGCCTTTCATGTGATTTATATTAGACAAGTGAATGGAAATACTAACTGAGCAGAAATGTGTGTGTAGGGAGAAACAGGCATGTGCTCCTTGCCCTCAAACTGTTCTTTGATTAAGCACAATGTGCTGCTGTGTGGTTGTAGCACTCTGCCCAGCAAAATACAAGATATGGAGTCAGTTAGTTTCCTTCTTAAACTCAGTCAGCACTGAGACATGCTGTATTTGGTCTACAGAAAGCCTTGAATCTTTTGGGGATGTCACTCTGCAACTGCTGTATGAACACACTGACCCTACGTAATATAAAATGGAACAATAACAAGTAAAAAAAGGTAGCCCTGCTGCAGACATAATATAAAAGCAGCTTTGCTGTTGTTGGAGTATCACAGACTAAATACAGTAATAGAATTCCTTACTGAATAAACTGGACTGAATGACTTTGTAAGACACCAGGTGCCCAATACACAGTCACAGTGGTGGTGGTGGTGGTGATGGGAGGCAGACTTCCAGAACATAGAGAGGTTCTCTGTTCCACCACCCCGCCAAACTGCATACTACGAAATGATGCTGCAGTCTGTAGGGCAGATTCCCCCTGAGACAGTGGCGCACAGTCTACGTGTGCAGATCATTAATCCAGATGTCAGTGGTCACACACAGGCGGTGTGACCAATAACATGATAGACTGCAACAGCAACAGGTGTCAGATCATAGCATGGCCCCAGACACATGGTGCCATGCCTGCAGTCTGTGCCCCATGCAGAGGAGTAACTTTGGTGTAATAGTTGAGGGGACAAACATAAGAGGACTTTACCGTAAGTTATTCAAGACTACAATGATAAAATGGGGACCTGTCCCCGTCCCCCATCAAATTATACCTCTGGCCCCATGCACTCTATGCTACCACCACAGTCTCCCCCTCCACTCCCCACATCCCACACTTGAGTCCCATTCAGTGGCCATACCACTCCCACGCCTCACACTTGAGTCCCATTCAGTGGCCAGCATTTTTGTAAATGAGTCTGTCCCACACCTGTCTTCCCTGGTGGTCCAGTGCCCCTGAAATGACTTGCATCCTCTTTCCCCACCCCTGGTTTCCACTGGATCCCCTTCCTTAACCCTGTTCCCTTATTGGCTAATGTTCAGTGGTGCCATGCCCCACATAACCCTTCCCCCTACTGGAATATCCCTTTCGTCTCACATGGCAGTGACTCTCGAAGAACTGCTTTTACTAGTCTTCTCTCCTTGGGGTAGCTGTGAGGGACTACAGAGTTGCTGTACATGGCACTGTGGCTTCATGCATACTGGCCTCATTATTAATAGCCTCCCCACCCTTTTCCTGTACTGGTATACTGACGCTGCAACAGCACAGAGGAAGACTTGAGACCCCATTGTGTATTACACAAAGGCATAAAATGCAGAAATGTACAGAAAAGTGGTCCCTGCAACCACTTTGAGGCTTTGCGGTTTCAGCTGTGTCACGGGCCCCAACATTTTATTAGTCACTGGAGACCGAGGCTGGCTAGATTCCTGGCTCAGGCCCTGCCTGAAAAGTTGGGTGGTTTCAGACTGGTAGCTGGCTAGCAGATTCTAGTCAACCTCAAAATGCCATCATACTAAATTTCAAATGCTCTGATTCATAACAAAGGGTCCTCAGACTGAACATGCATGCCACAAGAATTAATTACACTCTCATTTTCACTTTCTGGAGGTTCCATCAGGTTAGTATACTATCTGTTGTACAGTGATTGGGATGTAGAAAGGTACTTTATAAATTAGTGTCTGCCTAATTTTGCTACTTCCTCAAGATTACACAGTGAGTAAGTAGCTCTGGTGGGATATGAACCTAGGCCTTGCTGATTCACCGTTCTGAGCACAACCACTAGTTAACTCTGCTTCCCTACTTCACCTGTTGATAAAAAGTACTTAAATTTATGATGATGTCTGAGCAAATTTATTCATGAATATTACAAATAAATCAGACTTACAGAGAAAACGTTTGAAACCATTTAACTGAAATTACTACAGCTTATTTTTTTTAATTCACTCTTTCGTCACTTTCCTATCACACTTACCTTCATCCTCTCCCTCTGTCAGCCAGACAGTGAAGTGCCCATTTGTCGCCCATTACAGTTCCCTGGGCTCTGGCACAGACTACTCGTGCAAAAGCTATCCCACAAGGAAAGCTCCCATTGGCAGGCAACAGAGAAATGGGCAGGCTCCCTGGGCTTCAAGTAGCTTGTCTCAGCACTGGGAGAAACTGAGACTCATGAGTGGGGTTCATGATGTGGGGGCTGCAGTGCTGACAGAAGGCGTGAGTGTTCTGAGTTCTTCCCCATAGTTTTGTAGCCTGCCCACATCTCTGGTGCACTCAACATGAGAGTTGGCCTGGGGAGTGAGACGTTGTGTGGTCACCCAGCACATCTAACTCTGACTCTTGTTCACCAGAAGGTGCTACAATTGTGAGGTGGCTACAACCCTCCCATCCCCTCCTCCTCCTGAGTCTGACAGTGCTACATGTGCAGCACTACATAAACTCCCACTGCCTCGGGTGGAGGTGGGGGGTCCAGATCAGCCTGGGTCAACCACGTGGGACAGTGACATGCTCCAGCAGTGCCACTAGGCCGACTCTACCAAATGTTACTAGAAAGAAATGCCAGCTCTGTTCAACACTGTGCTCATTACTGAAGCCCTCCTTTTCTTTCCTTTCTCTAAACAGGCTATGCTATCCTTAGCTGCCATCCTATCTGAGATGCAACATGCAACCTTCAAAGTACGGATAAACATCATACATCTATCATGGGTGACGAAGGCCTGGCGAGTACCAGCATATATTAGACTAATGTCCCATGTGAAGGAGATGGCGCTCTACTCTGGCCAAGCATAAGGATTACTGTGGGATGTGCTGCCTCCCTCCATCCTGAACAGTAACAGCAACACCCACAACCACGGACCACCACACAGTAGGTGGTCTGGGCTTACTCCCAATTATGGGTCACCCGCATGGTGATGCAATATGCTACTGTGCCACTGGGCTATCAGAGTGGGCCATAAAGCCTCATTTTCAAAAGGGTTCTTTAATTCAACACCGATGGTAAAAATAATTGGGAAATACTGCCCTCAGTGCCCTAATGGGAACATTATTTAATTTAAAATGTTTTTTCATTATCTGTTTGTGCTCCTTACTCCCTCTCTGGCCCCCTTGGACTGCATCCCAACAGCCCCATCCCCTACCTCCTCCAGGTCTTATCCCACTACTTCCCAAGAACTATGGTCAGCAGTGTGGTGCCTGCCAAGTCACACCATTATCCTGCCAGTCAGGGTGCTTTTCCTCCTGTGTTTTCTTCGAGTCCCCACGGGCTAAGCTGTGTCACAGTGATGCTCGTAAGCATGATACATGTGTGCACTACAGATGCTTGTGTTTTTCTCCTCTATGTGCGGTGCTCACTGTCCTACCACCTAGCCTTTGCTCGGTGGTAGTGATGTAACAAAATGCACTGCCCACCGAAAGGAAGAGCAGTCCACAGGATGCTCAGTTCCTTACCCTGCCAGCCCTAGAGCATCCCCAGGCTGGTTCTGGGAACCCGGTCGCTGGTATAGCATGTGTTAGTGCTACCGATGTACTACTGGGATGGCCTTAACTTCAAACTCCTTTACTTATTTTGCCGAATAAGCAACATAAAGGCGTGCATAAGTGGCATTCTTATGAAGGATTTGCAAGGACGACTTGGTATTGCTTAGCTTCAGGGTAAATATCCGTCCAATTAGATAAACGGTCTGTTAGTGGAGTCTTCCAGAAAATCCTGCATTAACTTATCATGTAATACTAACAGAAATGTGCTGTGGTCTTGCACTGCAGTCAAACGAATGCCATGACCATGGATGGTAAGGCTCGAAATTAAACTATACTAAATCATCACCCTGGTCTGCTTTCAGAAAGTCATTCAGCAGCAGAGCTGCATAGAAATCGGATAAGGGCATCTCCTCCTAGACTTTCTGACTGGAGACTTTGTTCTGGTACTCCCTTGTCTCCACCAAAAATAAATTTAAGTGTGAAAACATAATAAAAACTGTCAAAGTAGATGGAAGTTCTGTAAGTGTCTTCTGCATCCTACCAAGTGAATGTTAGGTCTAAATTTGGATGCTATCCCTTGCAGTACAGGGACCTAGGGTATATAAAATCCATGTTCTGGGGCTGGAGATACCTTTGCTCACTGTCACTAAAGTCACATTTATTAAGTACGTATCGTGATGTATTTTTCCAAGTAAACATTAAGCAGAGCCCAGAGGCTCATTTCCAGTTGTGAAGAGGAGGGCACAGAAGAGAAATAATGGGTAAAAATCAGGGCTCTTAATAACCGATAATATGTACACAGTTGAATTAAGGCCCTGTCCACACTGACACTTTTCAACCATTTTAACTGTTTTAAATTGGTATGAACATTTTGCATCAGATTGTAAGCACGGTAAAGCCATGCTAAAATGCATGTTCCAAAACCTTGCTAAAACCCTACTTGGAGCAAGGTTTGACACTAGAAAACTCATTCTGCATTACTAGGAGGACCAGGTGCACTAATCGGAGACCAGCCCAGTACACCTGAACACAGTCGCTAAAAGGCACAGTGCATTCACCCAGGAGACCTCTGTTAGGCCCGTCCACACTACCGCTCTGACCCAGGTACATGCAATCCGTTATGGCGGGGAGGCGGTGCAGTGCTGACCACACCTCGGTGGTGTCCATTACTGGACCCGGCACTGCGGTCCACACGTTGGGAGCTGGGCGATCGTTAAGGCGCCTGATCCTGCATGCGCTCGCGCTGCGCCGGTCCTACGGGGGACCGTTACAGCCAATCCACACTACCACGGTGCTTGCGTTACATGGGTGGGACCAGTTTCATAACCGTTGTAGAAACCACCTCATATGTGGTTTCAACAGCGATTCTGGCAGCCTCCTGTAGCGTTACAGGTGTAACATAAACCATTGTGGTACAGTTTGGGCACTCTGTAACATTACAGAGGTGTAGTGTGGACAGGGCCTTAGCTGGTGCTGTTGTGAAGTGCAGGTAGACTAAAGCTGCTGTTTAAATGAATGCGACTCAGGCGCTAAATGCATGTAAGTGTTTTTGCTGAACCAGCACAACACAATGGCAACATACAAGATAACTGTCCCAAATTATGATAATGGTCTGGTCCACTGCTCCCAAGTGATTTTTGATCACAGGCGCCCAGCATTTTCTACACTGAGCTTCATCAGGGCCCCCTACCCCCACCGCCCGGCAATCACGGCGTTGTAGAGCAATCTGGATGCTTCAACCACCATGCTCAAAACATGAAAAGTAAAATGTTTTTGGAGATCTTTTAAAAACTGATGACAGGGCCTAAAACATCACTTAAGATACTTCCGAGAGGAAGTGCTAAAAGAGTTCTAAATGATACTTCAGGATGTAGTTTGACAGCAGCCAGGGTCAGTATTAAAACTATAACAGACGAGTCACACAAAAACCTTAAAGAAATAATACCAAACAGCAGAAAAACGTTCTGAAAAAACAAAAAAAAAAACAGAAGCTAGCAAAATGAGGCACCAGCAATGTTGGCAGGCAAAGAGCTCTGAAGTCAAGGCGATAGGGACTTGAGAGGGCATGTCAGCTCCATGTGTGAAATCACAAATGACAGACATTATTATCAAGCCTGTCTGTACACACTAAAGTCATGGACTCGTAAAGCGATCCATGTATGCAAGAACAGATCTGCCAAGGTAGGTACCAGTTTTATTAGGGTCGGCCAGCTCACCAGCATAGTGGTAGCACCGCTGTTTGCAACACGGACAGCCGGGTTCAGGAACAAGACCTGAGCTGGAGGGCTGGCCGGGATAGAAGGATAGCATGCCAGAGGAGGCTCTCCTCTTCAGGGAAGGTGGGACAACAGACTCTGCTGTATGTACTACTGCCACCTGGGTGAGCACAGGTGGTGGTGCAAGCTGAAGCTGTGGATCGCGGGGAGGAAGGATGCTGACAAACAAGGACGTGCACTCTCACACACACACATGTGTACACAAGCACATTCTTGGGCCCATGTCATGTCCTGGGAGGCAAAAGAAAAACAAGGACATATCCAGATGCAACAGTGTGAGGCCACTTCCATTCCACAGGCCCCACACGCTGATCATGGCACCAACCGCTGACCGCAATGTAATTCCATCAGAAGAACTGATGCCCCCACAATGGCCCTTTGGGGGCAAGCCAGGGGACAAGGCAGCGGAGGTAAGTCCCAGAGAAGGTGGACAGTGGGGCTGGGTGCTGAGCATCTGGCCAGTCCAGGTCATTTGGTTAATAAGGGGCCAAAGCATACTACAGTACACTGAAAACAAATATTTTTATCTGCAACATTGTACATGAATGTATCTATCTGTTCTGTATTACATTCTAAGAATAACTCTCTGCTTGTCTGCTGTCCCCAGGGACCCTCATAAAAACAAGATGTTTTCCACTCCTGAGGCTACCCTGATGAGCTAGATTTTACATAAATAATAAAGAGCGTACTAAGGTTATCATAAACCATTACATTTTGTAAAATGATTCTGCTCTTCCACAGTCATTCTGGCAAGGACTAGCATAGAAAATATTTTAATGTTCAGAAATCTGATACAAGGAAAGTTGCTTTAAGATGCAAGACCCTAACTCCTAAAACAAAAATATTGACTTTCTACTATCTGTCACTCCATTTTTCCAACACCTGGCTTTCATTGTGACTTAATGTAAGTGACCTGCACCAAATGGCATAATTTCCATACCATGCCAGAGGAAGTACAGTGTTCTGTCTTGATAGTGGCTGAACAAATAGGACTATAGATAAAGAAATACAGGGTAAACAACTGAGCCATTTTTTAAACAATATGCAAGAAAAAAGAACCCTGGAAAATGGTTATGTTGGCCTTCACGTTTTCCACTCATTTGTAAGTACAGTGATCTCATCTGCAGATTTTGCAATAGCCTGAATGAAGTTATCTTGAAAAATGTTTGTATTTCACAAATGAGTTTTGTTAATTAAAAACAAACAGTTGCATGGTCAGTGTTATTTGTCTTGCAAAACCGTTATGAAACACAGGTCGATTGTGGTTGGCCCTGTTTTGGGTTTCTCTATATAGCAGATGTCCCGCAGACATTAACTCAGACTGTGGGAAGAAGCACAGAATAAACACATTAATCTAGCAACTGGGAATAAGAATCCCATCATGCTATAGTTTTACTTCACGTGTGATTAGTGCCCCGGTCATATAGAATTCCATTGGAACCTGCTGCAAGAATGTGCAAGTCATCACATTAAGTAGCAAAGCACATGAGAATCTTCAGTCCTCCAACAAAATGAAGTAAATACATGATGTCCATATATAGAGTAGCTATATACTGCTGAAATGAAATTAAGCCGAGGACTTATACTCATCATGTATCAGTACAACTTTATTTCCTTGACAGGTGAAATCCTATTCTTTTTTTTTTTTGTATAATATTTTTATTAAAGTAAGTCATAGGTGACATTAACAGTATCATAAGTTACAAGATACAGGTATGAGTCCATAAACAGCTCGAGTCACATCATGTTATCATAGACAGAGTAGACAAGTCACACCTGAATCACAATATTTGTTTCTTAGACACCTAACTCGTAATAGAAACAGTAAGGCTTCAGTATAATATTGTAAGTGTTCCATTAGCTCAGTAACATAGAAACATAGAATTTGACGGCAGATAAGGACCACTGGCCCACCCAGTCTGCCCATTTCCCTACCTAATGGATAAGCTGCAGATCCTAGTTAACCAGCAGCCTACTTTTTCTACCCCACCCCTAGAATTGTCTTATGACTGTCCCATGCATGCTTGAATTCCACCACTGTTTTGACTCCACAACCTCCTCTGGAAGGCCGTTCCATGCATCCACAACCCTCTCTGTGAAAAATACTTCCTCAAATTAGCTCTCCTGCCCCCCCAATCTTTAAATTGTGCCCCTTGTTCTTGCACATCTCTTTTTGAAAGATGCTACCCTCTTGGACTTAGTTGATTCCCTTGAGGTACTGAAAGTTTCTATCATGTCCCCCTCTCCTCCTTTCCTCGAGGCTATACATATTAAGCTCCCTAAGTCTCTCTTCATATGCCTTCTGGTGCAGACCCTGCACCATTTTAGTTGCCCTCCTCTGGACAGCTTCCATCCTGTCTATGTCTTTCGCGAGATTGGGTCTCCAGAACTGCACGCAGTACCCAGATGGGGTCTCACCAGCTGTTTGTACAGAGGGATAATAACTTCCTGTTTTCTACTGTTGATGCCTCTCCCACGCATCCCAGTATCCCCCAGCCCTCCTTGCTGGCCTCTCCACATAGCTTGCCCACCTTTAGGTCATCTGATATGACTACCCCAGGTCCCTTTCCATTTTGTTGTTGTTAGTATCTCACCCCCATTGTGTACTCTTCCCTGGGTTTTGTTTCCCATGTGCATTACCTTGCACTTCTCAGCATTGAATCTAAGCTGCCATACATTTGACCATTCCTCTAACCTTGCCAAGTCCCTTCTCATCCTTTCCACCCCACCTTGTGCATCACCTCTGTTGCAGATCTTTGTGTCATCTGCAAAGAGACATACTTTTCCTTCCAGTCCCTCTGCAATGTCGCATTGAAGAGGACCGGTCCTAATACTGAACCTCAAGTGTACCCCACTAGTAGGCCCCCTTCTTCAGAGTGGACTCCATTTACTATTACCTCTGTGTCCTATTCTCCAGCCAATTTTTACCCAGGCTGTCATCCTGGGACCCACTCCCAGGCTGGCTAACTTGTATATTAATCTTTGTGTGGGACTGTGTCAAATGCCTTGCTAAAGTCTAGGTAGGCCATGTCCACAGCCCCTCCCTGATCTACTACTTTGGTCACCCAGTCAAAGAAATCTATCAGATCTGTCTGCATATGACCTTCCACTGTGAATCCATGCTGCCTTGGGTACTGTGCCCCTCTGGCCTCTAGATACTTGACAATTCTTTCCTTCAGAAGTGATTCCATCATTTTCCCTATCACTGAGGTTGAACTAACAGGTCTGTAGTTTCCTGCTTCTGCCTTGCTCCCACTTTTGTGAAGGATAATCACATCTGCCCTCCTCCAGTCCTCGGTACCACCCCATCCTCCCATGATTTGTTAAAGAGGGTAGTCAGTGGTGTCACTAGTTCTACCCTTAGTTCTTTTAGAATTCTGGGATGAATCCTATCAGGCCCCATTGCTTTGTCCACCTTCAGTTTTAAGAGTTCTTTCAGAACCCTATCTTCTGTGAAAGGACTGGTATCAACTATAACTTTGTTGGTTCTCTCTCTTCTTTAGACTGTTTTCAAGCCTCATGCCTTTAAGATAACAAAGAGATGAAAGCTAATTTGAATTAAGTTCAATTAATATATACCGGATAGAATGTAGGAAGATTAAAGGGCAGAAAAGATGGCTGTGCTTGTAGTTTTAATAGTCCTATGGGAGGTCCAGATGCACCTTATCTATGGTGCGGTGGTCCAGCAACATAGGGAGAGTGAAATAAAGTACTAGTTTCCTGAATCTTGTCTCCTGTGTGGTTACTGTACTTAAGTTATACTTCCTTCCTGTAACGGCCAGTTCTCCAGGGGGAGAGAACACTCAGGAAGCGCCCCCATGTATCCAGGAAGGCCTCCTCCCTACCTTTGCAGCACATACGTTAACCTAGCAGTTGAAATGGTCTTGATAGCTAAATTTCTTCACTGGTTCATAGAAACATAGAAACATAGACTTTGACGCAGATAAGGACCACTAGGCCCATCTAGTCTGCCCATTTCCTCACTCTACAGGATAGGCCGTAGATCCTAGTTAACCAACAGCCTATATCTTCCTGCCCCCACAAGAATTGCCTTATGTCTGTCCCATGCATTCTTGAATTCTCCCACAGTTTTAGACCCCACAACTTCCTCAGGAAGGCTGTTCCATGCATCCACTACCCCTCTCTGTGAAATAATACTTCCTCACATTGCCCCTGAACCGCCTCTCCTTCTATCTTTAAATTGTGTCCCTTGTTCTTGCAAGTCTCTTTTTCTGAAAGATGCTACCCTCTTGGACTTTGTTGATTCCCTTGAGGTACTTGAAAGTTTCTATCATGTCCCCTCTCCTTCTTCCTCAAGGGTATACATATTAAGCTCCTTAGTCTCTCCTCATACGGCTTCTCTTGCAGACCCTGCACCATTTTAGTTGCCCTCCTCTGGACTGCCTCTATCCTGTCTATGTCCTTGCGGAGATGGGGTCTCCAGAACTGGACACAGTATTCCAGATGGGGTCTCACCAACTGTCTGTACAGAGGGATAACAACTTCCTGTTTTCTGCTGCTGATGCTCTCCCTATACATCCCAGTATACCCCGCCCTCCCTACTGCCTTCTCTCACATTGCTTGCTAACCTTAAGGTCATCTGATATGATTACCCCCAGGTCCCTTTCCTGTTTTGTTGTTGTTACTACCTCCCCACCCATTGTGTATTCTTCCCTGGGTTCTTGTTTCCCAGGTGCATTATTTGCACTTTTTGCATTGAATCCTAGCTGCCATACGCTGACCATTCCTCCAACCTTGCCAAGTCCCTTTTCATCCTTTCCACGCCTCCTTGTGTATCAGCCCTGTTGCAGATCTTTGTGTCATCTGCAAAAGGCATACTTTTCCTTCCAATTCCTCTGCAATGTCACTGATGAAGACATTAAAAGGACTGGACCCAATATTGAACCCTCATGTACCCCACTGGTAACCCCTTTTCTTCAGAGTGGACTCCATTTACAATTACCTTCTGTGTCCTGTTGTCCAGCCAATGTTTTACCAGGCTACCACCCTGGGACCCACTCCCAGGCTGGTTAATTTGACTAATAATCTTTGTGTGGGACTGTGTCAAATGCCTTGCTAAAGTCTAGGTAGGCCATGTCCACAGCCCTCCCTGGTCTACTACTTTGGTCACCCAGTCAAAGAAATCTATTAGATTCGTCTGACATGACCTTCCCGCTGTGAACCCATGCTGCCTTGGATCCTGTGCTCCACTGACCTCTAGGTACTCAATTATTCTTTCCTTCAGAAGTGACTCCATCACTTTCCCTACCACAGAGGTCAGACTGACAGGTCTGTAGTTTCCTGCTTCTGTCTTGGTCCCACTTTTGTGAAGGGGAATCACATCCCTTCCTCCAGTCCTCGGTACCACACCATCCTCCCATGATTTATTAAAAAGAGTAGCCAGTGGTTTCACTAGTTCCTTCCTTAATTCTTTTAGAATTCTGGGTGAATTCCATCAGGACCCATTGCTTTGTCCACCTTCAGTTTTAGGAGTTCTTGCAGAACCCTTTCTTCTGTGAAAGGACTGGGATCGACCCCCTATCAAGAGTGCTTCTGTTAATTGGATTAGGCACTTCCCTCCTCTTTAGTGAATACTGAGCAGAAATATTCGTTCAGTATTCCTGCTTTTCACTGTCCCCTCTGCCCACCCACCGTTCATTCTATTCAGCCTCACTATCCCTCCCTTTGTCTTTCTCACGCCGCTGATGTACCTATAAAGGTTTTATCTCCCTTCTTAACTGAGTTGGCTATCTTTTCCTCAGTTTGGGCCTTTGCTATTCTGACTTCCTCCCTGCTTCTTTCTGCCTTAACTGGTACAGCTCTCTGTCCTGTTCATTGTTGGGGTGTGGCTCGTTATCCATATGTTTTGTATAGCCTGTTGGGCTATAACCAGCAAAATTTAATCCATCTGGGGTATAGTTCCACTCTTCCCCTCCTGGTCAGCAATACCCATTAAAAGGGAGCATGGAGAAAACTTCACTGTTCCCCTTCCCCATTTTGACAAGCTGAAATCATATTCTAGTTTAACAGATCATTTGTCTGCCGTGATAGCCTCCAGACTAAAGTTCTAACATTATACAGAATTCCAGTCCATTTGGAACTGCAGTTCTGGCGTGCTCAGTACTTAGTGAATAGACATACTTAGTTGCCGAAGTGAGTGGGTAATCAATTGTATCAGGCACTACCACTTTTCAAACTGCTTTGAACATGCAGTATTATTTGATCACAAGAGATGAAACAGTGGCTTACCAAGGATTCCTAGCACTTGAGAACAGCACATCAACACTTATTAATCTGCAAATGGCATATCTTCCCAACCAGTTATTCGGCAATGTGACTTATGAAGACAGTAAAGAGGACTGATCCCAGTACTAAGCCCTGCAGCACCCCACTGGTCACTCTCCTTCATTACAGTGAGTGCCATTAAAGAGCAGGTTTCTACTTATGGACACTCTCACCTCCCCAACTGATTTAGTAGCTTACTCTCCAGTTTATCGATCTTCCGAGGTGTAAATTTCTGGAGTAGTATATTTCTTGCATTAATACTCATAAAATGGATCCCTGGACCTGCAGCCAAAATGTCCCAACTTCCTATACTGGAGGCACAACCCACGCTGGCATGTTTCATGATGTCAGTACTGGAACTGCGTAGCCCATAGACTATAATGGGGCTGGTTTTTCTGTGCATTTTAAATACTTTTAAGTGCCTTTTTTGTAAAAAGCCACTGCTCAACTAACCAGCTCCCCAGCATGGTCAATAACTGACCTATCCAGGAGTGTGTTGAATAAATTCCTCAGGTAGAAAAGTTATGTCCCTTTCGGCATAGGCAATAACAACGGACCAACTTCCCGATCTGAAAACCATGCCCTCCACAGCCCTGTTTTGTGATGCCACAAACGCAGAGGGCTGCATGTGCGTGCCCTTGAGTTCTATGGGGGCGAAATGTTCATACATTTTATACCACTTACCTTTGCGACTGTAATAAATCAAAGCGATCAATCAACTAATGGGACCTGATCGAAGTCGGTCCATTTTTATCGCCTATGCTGAAACAAATTTTATGAGGGACATAACCTTTCTTCCTGAGGAATTTCACTGCCAGATTTCTTCAACACACTCCTGGACAGGTCCAGTTATCAACACCACTGGGGCTGGGGAGCAGCTACTAGGAAGCTGCTTCTTTAACAGGATTTTCATTAATTTCCACTACTCATGTGAGACTGACAGGCCTATAGTTGCTAGCCTTCTCCTGCTGCTGCTCTTATGTAGAGGGACAAAGTCTGTTCTCCTCCAGTCCTCCAGAACCACACCTGTTTTCAGAGAGCTGTTGAATAAGGTCATTAGTGGGTCAGTTAGCACCTTCCTGAGCTCCTTTAATACCTTTGGATGTATCCCATCCAGACCCATAGTCTTGTCCACTTTCAGAGCTGCAAGTCCTTTCAAGACTCTTTCCTCTGAAAATAGACTTGTGTCCACCTTCTCCTTCTTTCCTGCTGCTCCCGATGGTCTGCCCCCACCTTCCATCCACTCTGAAGACTAGGCATAAGTACCTGTTCAGAGTATCTACTTTTCCTGATCCTTTCTGTGCAGCCCTCCCCGCACCATCCTTATTTTCACTATCCCCTCATCTTGCCTTCCTCTTCTCACTAATGCACTTGAAGAAAGTTTTATCCCTTTACCTATCCCTCGGCTATCCTTTCATTTTGCACCTTTGATACCCTCACTGCGTTGTCTGCTTCCTCTGTTTTACTTGGTACACCTCCCTGTCTACCTCCTCTGCATTTCCTTATACCGCATGAATGCCACCCTTTCTGTTTACTGCCTAGCACTTCCCTAGAGAACCAGAATGGTCTCTTTTTCCTTCTGCTTTCACCATTTCCCTCAAGCAGAGGGTGGTTGCATTAATTATGCCCTCCCAATTTTTCTCCACTGTACCTCTACCCCTTCTTGGCTAATTCTCCTCTATGAGGCAGTTTCTGAGGCAGTCTCCATTTCTTTAAAATCTGCTCCCTAAATTCCAGGATCGCCGCCTTCATGTAGTTTGCTTCTGTTCCCTTCTCAATGTCAAGCCACACTGTATGGTGATCACTGGTACCACGGTACTGCCCACTGTCATGTCTGCAATGCCATCTTTGTAAGCATCAGGCCCAGCACTGCCCTGTCCATAGTGAGTTCATTTACTACCTGCTTAAGAAAAGCCCTTGTGCGGAATCAAAGATGGCCCTGCTCTTTTCCAAAGCTGCAGCTGGAAGGCTCCAATCCATCTCTGGTAGACTGAAGTCACCATCTAGCAGGACCCGGTCCCTTACTTGCCACCCTGATGATGGCTTCCCGTGTGCCTTGTTTAACTGCACTCTCCTGTGCTGGAGGTATACCATCCTGTATGGACAGTGGCCTGCGCCTGTCTCCAGGATGAGCAACAGCATTTCCAGCCCTTCCTTTTCCACCAGGTGCTCCTGCACTTCCGTGATCTTGATTCTCTCCCCTTACCATATAGTACAAACCCACCTCCTCTTCTCCCTTCTCTGTCTGTCCCGAACAGAGAGTAGCCCGGTATGTCCATGTCCTAATCATGGTTGTCAGTGCAACACAACTCTGTTATGGCCACCAAAACCAGGTTAGCCTCCACCCTGATGGCCTCCATGTCTGGAATATTATTTTCCAGATTCTTTGCATTGGCACACATTATTCTCCATACCTTATCCCTCACTGCTTGCTTCCTCCCGCCTGTGATGTTCCCTGATGCTCCTCCTGACCCACAACTTCCTTTGTTACCTTCCCTGTTATCTGTCTCCTTTACACCATCCTTCTTGCTTCCTGATTCATACCTCCTCCTCCTCCTCCTCCTCCTCTGCCTTGTCCCACACCTATCTTCTTGTGCCCCTGAGGAAATTTACTCTCCTCAGGCCCTCATTCTTTGAGGCCATCATCTTGGGAGGATTGTTGCCTGACTTACTTTTGCAGCATCCCCAGCTAGTTTAAATGCTCATCCAAGTAGTACTTAAAACTCCCACTAAGGACTGTGGTCCCAATCCTGGGAGGATGCAGGCTGTCTCCTGATAGAAGCTCATATTTTCCATGGTTGGCCCCCAGTCCCCAGTGTAGCTAAAGCTCCTTCCATGCACCAGGCATTTAACCAATTGTTAAAAGCGCTGGTGTGGAATGTTCTTTCTCTCCCCAGCCGTATACATGTAACGCCCAGCAAACAAGATCGGCATGCCAACTGCTTGAGGCCCCCACCAGCTCCCTGAGATTTCCCAGCACTACCACTACCCTGTCCTTTGCCAGGTCGTTTGTTCCCAGGTGGACAACAACATCTAGATGTTAACACACTACCTGAATCTATCTACCTTGTAGCTGACTGTTTCAGTAAACCAGAACAGAGTAGTGTACTATCTCCTACCTTGGCCTGGTGTTCCTCCTGCAGAGTCTCCTACAGACTATCCGTGGACCCGTGGACCGTGGACGCCAGCAGATGCATAAGACAGATGCCTCACTCTTGCATCATTCCACTCGCACAATGGGACACGAATGTGATGCAATATGTTGGGCAAGGAGTCTTTACAGTGCTCTTGTTAGAAGGCAGCAAGTCTCTGGCAGCCCCACCCCCAGTCACACACCTGATTTACAGGGCTTAATCTACTACTCCCAAGATTAATTTCCTGAGCTAGACTCCCCATACTACCTATTACTATTTCTTCCACCTGCACACTTCCACTATACTTTAAGAATGAGAGAAAATATATAAAATATATAGAGTTTAAACTTAAAATATGATTATTTAATGTAGACTGTTGATTTCATTGCTCCCTTGCACTTGTGGTTTTGCAAGGCAACAATGACAGCAGCATTCTACACTGAATAACAATCATATTTTAAGCTACCTAATTGTATATTACCTATATAAACCACTGTGCTGTTAGTGTCCCTCTACAGCTAAACAGCAGCAATATCCATCCTCCTTGATTATAAACCACTTTAGGATACAGTCAGGAGAAAGGTACTGTATAAAGCCAAAAGCCTTTCTTTACAAATACTCCCAGTCTGATGCTGCGACACACAGAGCTGCTGTGCCACAGTGCCAGTGCCCTCTCCCCAACACCTGCCAAAGCCACATTGCTAACAAGGTAAATTCCTACAGCCCAGGTGAGGCTCTTGTCCTCCAAGGAAAGAGAGAAATAACACTGCCCCCTTACCACCACCTGGTAGTACGACAGTCACAGCAATCGATCAACCATTCATTTATTGGATAGCAAAATTGAGAACATTTCATCCCATTTACAATTGCCCTACACATAAACATAAAACAATGTTACAACATACAAATCGTTTATCATAAATACATTCTAGTTAGACATTGGCAAGTATTAATTTCCATTAAATGTGTAGACCAAACTCATTTATCCAAAACAGTTGTAGTGTCTGTTAAATATTTTTCCTAAAGAGGCCTAAAATGTGCAAGAGTAGGTAAGGTGTTTAATCCATCCTTTTTGTAATAATGCCCAAGTTTGTGGTACTGCTATGGCTAAGGTCTTATCCCCACATCTCAATTCCTCTTAGGAATTTGATAAGCAGAATGACAAGAATTTGATCGAGAATGTATTTTGAAATATTTTTAGCTTGCAGTTTGCATAAACAAAATGAAGGCAATAATCTCAGTATGAATTTGTATACAAACACAAACCAATGTAATTTTTCGGTCTATTAGGGAAGTCCAACCTACCTCATTGTACAGAGTGCATCTGTGTGTCTTATAAGGCAAATTAAGAATAGATCTTATAGCGCTGTTATAAAGCGGATCTGAAGTGCCCAGAAACATATTAGAGGTTTTAAATAAAGTCTCCATAGTCAAGTACCAGCAAAATATAATGAATTTAACAACAACTTCCTTAATGGAAATGTGAATAATGCATGGATCCTATAAAAGAAGCCCAGCAATTGCCTCTATTTCTTAGATGTATGATTGATATGGTATTCAAAGTTAGATTACTATCCAGTATCAACCCCAGGTATTTATACTGGCTGACCCTACTTATCACAGCACCTAAGACAGTTTTTACATATATGATCAAAAGCCCTGGACAGGTCCATGGAAACCGACCCGTCAACATTCCATCATTACAACCTTTAAGGATGGTGTTCACAAGTTGGTTTGGTTCATACTTGTTCAACAGACAACAATGTGTGAGGCTGGGGGAGTATGCTCAGATCCAGTTTTATTAATACAGGGGTGCCACAGGGGTCGATATTGGGTCCCCTGTTGTTCCTACTGTACATTAATGATCCCCAAAATTCTGTTCTACTGAAACAAAAATGTTTTATATGCAGATGACACCATAATGTATACATAACATCAAAGAGGTAGACTTGGTCATAAGATGGCTATGTTGAAATTGGTGTAAAAATATAATAAAAAAAAGTGAGCCTGCGTCAAAATCTGCAACGTAGTAATGTAAATTTATATCAATATTTGACCTCAATTTTTCAACACAGCCATATTTTCATAGCACCTCATTAATGTGACAGCTGTCATTTTTAGATTCTGACCAAAGTGTTTTTTTGCATCCCAAAAGATGATTTTGCAGAGTCGCTGCATGATATCGCCTTTTGAGCAGGAGTTCAAATTGTCTCTGAATTTGTTCATGAGGTGGGGTCATAAGAAGTCTATGCTGAAAATGTGTCCCCAAAATATTAACAAACAATAACGTTATGAGCCTGCATTGAAATTTGCTGAACGAGACTTGTAACTTTGGCAATTTTCAATATTTTGACACAAAATTTTCAACACCGCCATTTCTTCACAGCATCTCATGAATGTGACAGCTGTCATTTTTCAGATCCTGGCAAAATGTGTTTCTTCAACTGGACAGGTGATTCCGCAGTCACTGCATGAAATCATCTTTCGGCCAGGAGCTGAAAATATACTCTGCATGTGCTCATGAGGTGGGGTCATAAAATGGTATGTTGAAAATGTGTGCCACAAATATTAACAAACAAGACAGTTACACAGCCCAACATCATCATTTCTACTTTGCATTCTTAAATGTTAATAAAATTATTCCTTCACTAAGCGGTTTCAAACACACACCCTATGACACCAGTGCACATGCGAACATTCAGCATTGACAAATGCTTGTTTTGAGCAATAGTAGTAGTAGCAGTAGTAGTAGGATTATGTTCAATAATGTACTACCATCAGAAATGAAAGGTGGCCTGCTAGTTGTATAAAGTTACTATGAAAAGTCCCTCCCGATTCTACTGCACTTCTTATTGAACATGATGTTCCTCACTTTGGGCTCAATCCCAAGAAGCTTTCCAGCCCGTGAGTATGTTTGGTGGTCTGGGAAAAGCAGCAGAATGCCCTTTTACATAGGATGCACACCACTGGGGCATTACGTGGTGTCCACAGTGGTGATGCTTGCCCACTGAGCACCAGATCCCCAACCTGCTTGCCTGGCAATGCAGGCAGATGGGATAGGGCAGTCCAGGGGTGGGTAGCTATGCACCCAATCCTGGACAAAGACTCCATAGTGGTGGGGCCAACAGAGGGGCAGATGTTATGTCTGCCTAGGGGCTGCATTAGTGGCTTTGCTATCGCCTAGCTGGCAACACACTGACATTAAGGGCCTGATTGGTCCTCTCTCTCCAGCACTTGGAGCTTCCGACATGCTGAGAGCATTGCTGGCGTCCTCCAGTGTTCATTTTCAAATGTTATATGTTAGGGAGGGGATGCGGCAGTCCTGCAGGACTAACCAGACATACAGCATAAGTTGGTTCATTACTTCCTCTTTACTTATTCTTTTATTGCCATGCAGAGCGGGCTCCTTAGGAGCACAATGTTTCACCCGTGTCAGGCTTCTTTAGAGAAATGGGTCTTCAAATCAATAAATATGAAACACATATCAGTAAATTTCCATGTAATTTTTTACAGAAACAAAACAATCTCATCCTTCAGTGCTCCAAAACTTACTGTGAAATGTCATGTCCCTTGCCAAATACTACAATCACTATATCTATTTTCTGTGCATCTCCTGGTACCATAGGGCTGTTCATCTATTATGCCAGTCAATACTAGCATTTTAAATGTCTTACAGGTAGTTACAACAGCTCACAAAATTGATCTATGGAGATGTGATCAAAATGTAGCAGTTACCATACAGGACATGTATTTTATATTTATTAATTAGAATACCTCTCCTGAACAAGCATAACACAGGCAAAATGTTGGGTCCTAAGGAGGCATTAGAATAAGAATAAAGAATGGAATAATGAACTAACTTATGGCGTATAGCTGGTTTAATCAGAGGACCAGGAACATGTTGTATAACTTGCCCAGCAGCCCCAGAATTATAGTCACCAACATATAAGAGAAGGGCACGCCATTTGAACTAGAGCTTTAGTCCTGAAGGACTGCTATATCCAAACATATCCTGCTTCCCAAGCAGGCAGGGATCCATGTGCAGGCCATCTCAGCATCCAGTTGGATGCTTGAGGTTTGGACATACTTCAACCTCCTGCCCCCACTCCACCATGCAACTCTGCACTAGCACAGCACGAGGCCAGGGGCTGAAGATAATGCCTGGTGGACAGTCATTGGAGGGTGTAGGTTCTTTGGTTGGATATGCTAAATTCATGCATATCCCAGCCATCTTTGTGCATCGTCTCTGAGTAGCTTCCAAATACTGTTTGGAAGACAAGGCTTCAGCTTGAAAATTTGGAGCAGAAAACAAGGTTCCACTCATTCAGAGCGCCATGGTTAGTGTGCCAGGTCATCAGGGTACCAAGTCGGAGTTTTGCCAACCCCTGTTTTGCAGAGGCTGTGCCCCATGCCCCCCTCTTTATTAATATTCTAACTCCCGGGGAGGCGGACCTCGGGAGGCACTAAATCCCAAATCGGCACCCTGATGTGCCAGCTTGCAGTAATGCGGCACTCCGCTCTAATAGAAACATAGAAACATAGACTTTGATGGCAGATAAGGACCACTTGGCCCACCCAGTCTGCCCATTTCCTACCTACTGGATAAGCTGCAGATTCTTGTTAACCAACAGCCTACTTCCTGCCACCCACCACTACAATTGCCTTATGTCTGTCCCATGCATGTTTGAATTCCCCACTGTTTTAGACCCAACAACCTCCCAGGAAGGTGGTTCCAAGCATCCACCACTCTCTCCGTGAAAACAAATCTCCTCACATTACCCCTGAGCCATCCCCCTCTATCTTTAAATTGTGCCCTTGTTCTTACACATCTTTTTCTGAAAGATGCTACCTTCCTGGTCTTTTTTGATTCCTTGAGGTACTTGAACATTTCTATCATGTCCCCGCCCCTCCTTCTTTCATCAAGGGTATGCATATTAAGCTCTCTCAGTCTCTCTTCATATGGTTTCTGATGCAGACCCTGCACCATTTTAGTTGCCCTCCTCTGTACTGCTTCCATCCTATGTCCTTGCGAGATGAGGTCTCCAAAACTGCACACAGCACTCCAGATGGGGTCTCACCAACTGTCTGTACAGAGGATAACCACTTCCTTTTTCTGCTGGTGATGCCCTTCCTATGCATCCCAGTATCCCCCTAGCTCTCCTTACTGACTTCTCACATTGCTTACCCACCTTTAGATCATCTGATATGTCTACCCCAAGTCCTGCTCATTTTGTTGTTGCTAGTACCTCCTGCTATTGTGTACTCTTCTCCTGGGTTTTTGTTTCCCAGGTGCAGTACTTGCACTTCTTTGGGTTGAATCTAAGTTACCATATGTCTGACCATTCCTCTAACCTTGCCAAGTCCCTTCTCATCCTTTCTACCCCCTTGTGTATCAACTCTATTACAGATCTTTGTATCATCTGCAAAGAGGCATACCTTTCCCTCCAGACCCTCTGCAATGTCACCTATAAAGATGTTAAAGAGGACTGGACCCAGTACTGAGCCTGAGGTACTCCACTAGTAACCCCTTTTCTTCGGAATGTTCCATTCACTATTACCTTCTGTGTCCTGTTGTGCAGCCAGTTTGCTCCTCAGGCTACCACCCAGGGACCCACCCCAGGCTGGCTAACTTGATTATTAATCTTTGTGCGGACTGTGTCAAATGCCTTGATAAAGTCTAGGTAGGCCATATCCACAGCCCCTCCTGGTCTATTACTTTGGTCACCCAGTCAAAGAAATCAAGTAGATTCGCCTGACATGACCTTCCTGCTCTAAATCCATGCTGCTTTGGGTCCTGTGCCCGCTGGCCTCTAGGTACTCAACAATTCTTTCTTTCAGAAGTGATTCCATCATTTTCCCTACCACTGAGGTCAAACTTACAGGTCTGTAGTTTCCTGCTTCTGCCTTGCTCCCACTTTTGTGAAGGGAATCACATCTGCCCTCCTCCAGTCCTTGGGTACCACCCCATCCTCCCATGATTTGTTAAAAAGTGTGGTCAGTGGTGTCACTAGGTCTCTCCTTAGTTCTTTTAGGATTCTGGGGTGAATCTCGCCAGGTCCCATTGCTTTGTCCACCTTTGAGTTTTAGGAGTTCTTTCAGGACTTTTCTTCTGTAAATGGACTGTTGTCAACCCCCTACCCAGACTGCTTCTATTGTTTGGTTTAGGTAACTCCTCCTCATCTTCTTTGTGAATACTGAGCAAAGTATTCATTCAGTATCTCTGCCTTTTACTGTATCCTCTGCCCACCTCCCTCTCTCCTTATTAATCTTCACTATTCCTCCCTAACCTTTCTATGCTCCCTAATGTGCCTATAAAAGGTTTTATCTCTTCTTAACTGAATTGGCTATTTTTTCCTCAGTTTGGGCTTTTGCTATTCTGACTGCCTTCCCACTTCTTACTGCTTTAATTGATACAGTTCCCTGTCGTGTCTCTTCTGTGATTCCTTATCCTTATACTGCATATATAGCATAAGGACTTCTATTGTGTATACCTCTTGTATTATATATATATATTTTTTTCTTTGTTGTTCTACATTTTATATCTCCTGTCTATGTAATTGTGAACTGTATGTGTATGTGCCTCAGGACCTCCTTGTGAATGAGCTTGCTCAGCAGTCTTTCCTGCAATAAACTTGAGTTGGAGTTGAGTTGAACTTGAGTTGAATGCAGCCTTTTCTCCTTAACCTTCCCTGCCACCTGTTTTGAGAACCATAGTGTTTTTTACTCCGCTTTTGTTTTCTTTATTTGTTTCACAAAGGCTTGAATGAAAGGCAAAATAAAAGCAGACCCATATAAAAGGTTATAATAACTGGTGACC
The DNA here is from genome assembly GCA_016271365.2 of Neoceratodus forsteri. Taxonomy (NCBI): domain Eukaryota; kingdom Metazoa; phylum Chordata; order Ceratodontiformes; family Ceratodontidae; genus Neoceratodus; species Neoceratodus forsteri. Next base: position 77,432,684 of record CM057459.1, read on the forward strand.
CCTAAAATGACAGGATATGTACTCCTGATAAAATATTATAATAACCTGCTAAATTCCGTAACTAACTCGATGGTGGTGTAAAGCGTTTCCCCTCCATACTCTTAACATAGAGCGAAAAAAGAACAGTTACATAAGAATGAATCCCAAGCAATTATAGATGCACATAAACATTCTTGGAGGAAGGGCATCCCTAAACTTAAGACAGGAGGCTCAGCATCACAGCCCTGCTGAAACCTACCACGGACTCTAGTGGCAATGTCCAGACTGTGGTGCTTGGTGAAAGTATGGATGGTAATCTAAGTGGCAGCAGCACAAATGTCAGTAGCTGAGACCCCTTTGAAACAGGCACAGAGGTAGGCATGCTCCTTATGGAATGGGATTTAATGGCACAGAGTCATAATGTCATAAGACATTATGCCACAACAACATACCGTGCTGCCAATACAGCATAATATATTTCCCCGAACCCCCCTCTAAAATATCTAACTCGAGGGGTTAAAGTAAATATCGCACTAAGTGTGAAAATGTAAAAATTCATGCTTCTGGGACGAAATCAAAACCCGGTCCCAAACGCGACTGCTTGCTCCCTTGCTGCCAGTGGCTCATCCTGTTGAGCCATGGCAGCTGCTCGACAGACCCCTGTCCCAGTAGAGATCTTATCCTCTGCCTGGGAGAGTGAGAGGGTGCACTACCATGAATACTGCCTTCGCAGTTTTGCACCCTCTCGCTCATCCTACTGTGCTGTTACTGTTGGCATGGTTTTGTCATACGCTGTACAGTGTATGATAAGGGACCTGGTAGGGCTTTAACTGCCCCAGGCAACTCTCTGCCATGCTTGTTTGTTTTTTCTCCCATTCTATTTATCACCCCAAGCACCTGAACTCTCTCAGGCCACTAAACTCACCATCTCGCCTACCGCTCACCGTGTTCCCTGCCATCTTCAAAGTCATTACTATTCCTCCCTGGGCCCGGGCAGCTATGACCCAGGGAGACCGAAGGGCAGTGGCAGGGAGCTGGCATTGCAGTGTGACGGATGCACTGGAAGGGCCATCACCTATCCGGCTGGGAGGGGTTTTCTGCTTGGTCCCAAAGCCATCCCCTGTCCCACCTCCCACAGCATGGTGCACCGATGCTGTGGCACACAGCAACCCTGCCTGTGTCAGCCACGCAGTGTATGTGCAGTCCAGCACCACTGCAGCATCCCTGGTCTCCACGGGCAGCTGGAGCACCGGATGACCCCATGCCCTGCCTCAGGGAGAGAAAGCAGTCCAGCAGGCGCCAATCCTCTCCTTCCTGCTGACCCCGGCACCCGAGCTCGCTCAAGTCGGGTCGCCGGCGTGGCGCGAGGTGGGCGCCCAGCACCTCAACCTCAGTGCCACCAGGCTGTCTTCTGCCATGCCTGTTGTAGCAGAACGCAAGGCAACATGCCAACCATTTGGACCAACATTGTTTAGAAACTTGAACGCCCTCTACCTGGGGCAAAAAAAAGCTGCTTCGATTTCTGCATTCCTTAGTTCAGAGCAGATAATACTTCAAAATTCTGCGCATGTCTAACCTATGGAGCAGTGTTTCCGGCTTGGCACACTTAGGAAATAAACAGGTAGGTGGATAGATTGGTTTACAGTAAACTCAGACACCACCTTGAAAGAAACTTAGATTTGTATGCAAAGACACCCTGTCTTTGTTAAAAATCAAATAAGGCTCCTCACTCCAGAGGGCCTGAAAGTCAGAAATCCTTCAAGCAGAAAGTAGCAACCAAAATAATGCTTTCCAAGAGAGAAAGCATAACTGATGAAGTCATGGCTGGCCCAAAAGGAGACAGGGTCAACTTCTCCTAAGCCAGAACAGGGGAACGGATTGGAGGTTTCAGATGCAGGATGCCCTAAGAAAGGTAATGGGACATCCAATTGAGCTACTGTGTGGCCGCCCACAGACTCATGAAAAGCCAAGACAGCTGAAAGGTGCACCTGAGGTAAGAGTATTGGAGACCTGAATCCAACAGAGATGTCAGGTAGTCCAGGATTTGGGTCACCTGACACATGAAAGGGTTCAGATGATCCTTGGCAGCACAAATGGTGAACCTTTTCCATTTCATGGCATAACTGACTCGAGTGGAGGGCTTCCAAGCAGCCATGAGGACACCTGCAACCTCTGGGATACCCCAAGCCAGGTGATGGCTATGTATTCAGGAGCCAGGCATGCTGACAAAGGGACTTGAGTTGGTATGGACCAGAGTCCCTGAGCCTGCATCAACAGAGCCCTACAGAGAGGCAGAGGGACTGGAGGTTTCTCCACTAACTGCTGCAGCAATGTAACCCATATCTACCGTGGCCAGAATGGAGCTACCAGGATCATGCTGGCCCTTCTATCTGCAGTTTGATTAGCACCCCCAGAATCAGAGGAAATGGAGGGAAGACATAGAGGAATCTCCCACTTCAGGAGAGGGACAATGTGTCTCACCAGAAAACTCCAGGCCCTGGATCTAGCAAGCAGAAACTGGGCAGTTTTGCATTGAGTAAGGATGCAAAAGGTCCAACTCTGGACGACCCATCTGGCGAACAGATCTACAATGGACGAGAGAAGTTCTCATTTGTGCATGCTGGACTGAGTCCAACTGAGGTTGTCCACCAGGGTGTTTATCACACCTGGGACATGGACTGCTGAAAGACTGTGGTCTAGCACCTAGTACCAAACTCTCATGGCCTCCTGCAGCTGATCCAGAAGGAGATGGTTCTGAAAGGCCTGCATGGCATACAGGACTGCCTATATCTCCAGGATGTTGATATGCAGGAGGTTTCACCTGGGACCAAGAGTGCTGAGTCTGGAAGGACTTAGGTGCACCCCAGCCTGAAACGGAGGCATCCATAGTGAGGATCTGCTGGGGGGAGATCTGGAATGGAACACCTTGCAATAAGTTCAGAGGATCCATCCACCACTGGAGCACCTTGCAGACTGGGGAGGAGACCAGCACTAACTGCTCTAACTCGTCTGCACTGTTCCCATTGCACCCAGAGTGTCCACTGGAGGATGTGCATATGCAGCTTAGCCAGGAACAGATGGAATGGCTGCAGCCATCAAACCCTTTAGCCTCAAGTATAAACATAACTGCTCTGAAGTGACCTCCTGAGCCTGGGCGATAAGACACTCTGCTCCATTCTGAGGCAGGAAGGCCTTTCCCTGCACTGAGTCCAGAAAGACCCCTATATATAGCAGCTTTTGGGATGGGGTTAGGACCAACTTGGGCAAGCTGATGGTAATGCCCAGGATAGAAATAGTTGAAGAGTTCTTCCAGAGTCCAAAGAAGCTGTTCTCTGGATGGGGCCTTTAGGAGTCAATCGTCCAGATAGGGAAGACGACAGTCCTCCCTTTCTGAGAGCTGCAGCTACTGCTGCTAAGCACTTGGTAAAGACCCATGATGCAGAGGATAAGTCAAAGGGCAATATTTTGAATTGGTAGTGTCTGCCCTGAAAAGAAACCGAGGAATCTCCTGTGCAGTGAAACATCAAAATATGCAGGTTATGCATCCTGCATCTCCAGGGATCACAGCCAGTCACCCTACTTGAGAAGAGGCATCAGGCTCTGCAGGGTTACCATGAGGAATTTGTTTGTACTGGACATACAGATTGAGGTCCTTGAGGCTAATATGGGCCTCAGATCTCGGTCTTCTTGGGGACCAGGAATAACCTGGAGTAAAATCCCAGCTTGGTGGCCTTTCTGCAAAGAAGAGACTGTACCTCCTCCTGGAGAACAGACAGACAGGCCGGGTAGGTGGAAGGTACTGGAGGAGTCTCTAGGGCATCTCGATGAGTTCCAGAGTGTGACCCTCTCTATGATCTGAAGAATCCAGGCATCTGAAGTAATGGTTCTCCATTGATCAAGATGGAGGAAAACCAACTTCTGACCACCACCTCTTGATCAGGACCGAAGAGGGGGTCTGGCAAGGAGTCAAGCGGAGGTGGATCCAGCCACTGGAGCTGATCCATCACCCCTAGCTTGCTTTACTGCAGTGCCAGAAGAGGAGGGGCAGGTAAGGCAGCGAAGGCTCTTTGTTTGCCTTGGGGCTGAGAAGTTGTTCCAGATTTGTGGACACCTTGCGAAAAGGAGGTTGCTGTTTGCTCTGAGGCTGAGTATGGAAGAGCAAGTGGACAGACTTGATAGCCCTGCCAGATACCTGTAGTTCATTTATGATGTCCTGCACATCTGACAGCTTGGAGCCATTAAAAGGGCATAGAGCATCTTTTTTGGATATCAGTTGGAAACCTGAGACCCTCAGCGAGGAGTGCCTATGAAGCCAAATGCCTGTGGCAGCACCCTGGCCCCTGTATCCAAAAATACCACAGAGGGCCCTCAGGAGGTGCTTTCTAATATCATCAGCACCCTGCAAGTATTTGAGAACCTCCTGTTTCTGGGAACGATCATGAAGGGCCTGGGCTGTGGCCTTGCCCTTCTTCCAGATAGTATTCTGGTACTTGATTATGAGGGAGAGGTAACTGGCAAATCCTCAGCCCAAGGGTGGAGGGGAGGCATAGACCCTCTTGCCCAGAGGTCAATCCTATGGGATTCTCTGTCGGGGAGGAACTGAAGTGCTTAGGCACTTTGACCTATCATGAGCTGCCTTATAACCACAGAACTGCTCGCTGTGTAGCATAATGTGGAAGATGCTGGGGGCAAGATACAACTTATCAGCCCTTGTGGGGCATGGCTTGCACCATGTCAGGCCTGTGCCAGGTAGCAGTAGTGGCATTCCTTAGGGCTGGAAGGATAAGAGGAATGACCATGGAGGAGACCCTGGATCTCCAGGAAGTCCACCAGATCTCTTCTGGTGCCATCCTCCTCTTCTGTATGGAAGCCCATGGCCGAGGACAGCTGCTTCATAAATTTGAAAAAATAGGGTCCTCTGGAGGAGACCTGGGAGTACGTTTTATAGAGTCCTCACTCACAGAAGAGGCATTGGACCTGTCAGAGGAAGGGGCCTCTTCCTCTTCTTCCTCAGGTAAGTTGAGGTTAGTATGGTACTCCTCTTCGACATCGACCTGCTCCAGCTCAAGGTCTGACGAATGAGGGACTGATGCCCATCTGCAGGGAACAGCCCACAGAGGTCAGTGGTGATGATGACTGTAGTGCCCTCGGCAGGCGCGGGCGATGTGAGCCTATCTGGCGCCCAGCTGATGGATCAATACTGCAGCGAACTTGGTCAAAATGTTACTAAGGTTGACAACAGTAGAATACTGTGTCGCTGGGGGGAGTCAACGGCACAGGGTGCGATGACCCATCCGATTAGCCCTGAGAGCTCAAGGCCCAGGACCTGGAGAAGCATCAGACCTCCATGGTAGGGGCTGTCGACAATGAAGTTGCATCACTGAGGCAGGGGACGATGACTTGAGGGTCGACGTACCAGCCACCCTGCACAGCGGTGGCCGTACTGCCGGGTAGGGGTCTGGTAGGAACAGAAATCTGAACTGCAGTAGGCATTGGCACAGCCACAGTCAACGGGTACCCTTGGATGAAGAAAAGAGACTGTCGTAGAGCAGTAATGCCGCTTAGGGGAACAATCCCGATCTGGGTGTTTTTCATGACTTTTCCCCAAGGACTCATCTTATGCCTTAGATGCCTGGGAGCTCAGCAAACCCACTGGCAACTGGGAAGGATGGACCCTGGAGGACCCCTGCCCAAACTGGCTACCTGTTGTTCCATTAGGAAAGTTTTTGTCTTTACTTGCAATTCACCCCCGCTCCTGGAGCCCCACACCATTGGGAGTCGCCTATGGTGTCTGCCCCTCTCTCCGTCTACCTGAGACCTGTGGGTGAACCCCATGGAGCCATGGCTATATCCCTCAAGCTGGTACGTGGTGTGGGCCCGTACACCCCAAATTCCTTCTTGTTCTTGTTGTGCACCCAGTTGGACAGGCAAGCAGGCGGAGTTGTGGGGTCTGCACTGGGTGCTCCATCTTCCCAGTATTTCAGAAGCTGATTTTTCCTTGTTCTAGGGGGCATGACATGCACCCAGACATCAAGGTGCTACTGCCACGCCTGTCATGCCCCAACCCCTCGGACTGGCTCTGACTTGCCACCCCTCCTGCTTCCGCCAGAGGCCAGTCAAGCACTGAGCTTCAAACTCCTTCCTCCTTGGAGAAAGTGAGCATCCCTCAGATGCTCAAGACCTCCCCGGCCGCTCCTCCGCCTCCTGGGCACGTCTCGAACCCAGGTTGACAGCGGTAGCACTACCACTGCACCGTGGGCCAGCCCATTAGGAAATTTTAAGAGCCTTTTTTCATCATCTAGGGTGGTTTATTTAAATGTATGGTAGAGCTCACGGTTTGAGAAGTCGTGGTCAGGCCCAAGACAACAGACACAGAAGGAGTGTTCATCTCTAGAGGCAACCTTCTTTTGCAGTGGCAACAATGAAAGAAAGAAGTTGAAGGATTAACTCTCGACATAAACAAGGTAAAGGAATCTCTTTGGAAAAGAGATTCTAAAAATAGTGAAATAAACCGTAGCAAAAATGGTGCAAATCTGCATCAGAGCCTCTCACGGAGACCCATGCAACAGAGTCGATAGCAGGAAACAACTGAGGAGGAGCAGGGGCCACTCATGTCTTTATAGGGTTGGTGGCGTTGGCAGACAATGTTTTACGTGGAGCGACCCCAGTCGTACTGCTAGAAATCTTCTGTGTGGATCTTGCTTCACCAACTGTGAAGTTCCATGTGTGCGAGCTGATGACTGAGATACACCCATAAAGATCACACTGTATTTGTGCAACTACAGCAGCTGCTCAGGGACATGCTCGCTTGTACAAATACAGCTTACAGTTTCTCTTTATTTGAAACCTTGTACCATTTATTATTAAAAATAATATATGCAAAGTACACACGCTTGGTGTGTGAAAATCTCCTAACACCCCTGCACAGGCATTATTTTCTATTTATCTAATTAATTACTGTATGAAAACAATTTATAAAACTGTTTATTTAGACTCTGGGGCAAGTACAGTAGCACTTTAATGTGATCTGCCTGCCAGATTGTGTCAACTGCTCTTTAATGTTCACAGAATCCCATGCGGGAAAAAATTTATTCCCTTCCAGATTTCCTGTACAGTATTTACTAAACATCAGCATATGATATACTGTACAAGTTTAGCAGTCTCACACAAACTGTTTAATAATAGTCATCATGAGAAAATACACTTCAGCACTGCCCTAATAACCTCTAAACAAAGTAAAACAAAACATAGACGATGTCTGTACTCAAGGAAAATTTACATGATGTGGCACAATTATGTCTAGTCGTGATTTTTTTTTACAGCCTCTTCCCAAGTACAGGGCATTGCCAGGATTTGAGAACAGGGGGTTCCAAAAATAAATTCCATTATTTAGCACTGTACAAGAAAATTCTATGAAAACACAATGGAAGCAAGATGTGAGGGGGTTTCTGGGCACCCAGGTCCCCCACTGGCTATGCCTATGAAAATGCCATGTATCATCCCTTTAAATTACTTATATGTTTAGTTTTCTGTTCGTATATTCTTTTACAATTATGCACCAATTACATAACGACAGACATTCTAGCGTTGTTATTCTTGGACTAGTTTTGCTGAACATCTTTCTTTACTGAGAAATGTCTACATCCGTACTACAGTCTGGTTGAATAGAAATAAATATTCTCACAAATCTATAAAAAACACAGTATGTTTGAATACGAAAACAAAATCTACTTTTTTTTCCTTGCTGGTTTTGAACCTCAGTGCAATAAACAGAACCAAGGCAGGTACCAGGAGCTGGTAGTAATGGGGGTGCTGAGGAGCAGCATCCCTTGGGCAATAGCTGAAAGGATTATCACCAGGGCAAAGACACTGGTCTAGGAGATGGGATAAACCCAATGTAGCTGTCCATCTCAGAAAGTACAGTTATGTAAGAACTTACCTTAACAGTATATCTTGAGAGAAGCTCTTGCAGCAGGCCAACACTGTAGGACTAAGCCGCCAGGTGCCAGGACCACACGGAAAACGTTCTAGCTAGCAGTCTACCACGGAGACCACCTTGCCACAGATGTCAGCCTATCCTATAAAGGCAGGCATTCACCCACACCTAGCTCAGTTCTCCAGCTGGAGACCCTAACCGAGCAGCGAATGGAGAACCAAGGAGGCTCCCGTGAACCAAAAGAAAAGGCAGAAGTGATGAGAAAAACAAAGGAACAGCAGTGGAAGGAGGAGGAAAGCAGGGCCTGTTGCAAGAGTTTCTCTCGAAGATCTACAATTATGGTAAGTCCTTACGTAACTGCACTATCTTACTTTAAGGAAGGCTTTGCAGCAACACCAGTAGGACTGAGTCCCAAGCAGTTGCCTGGCATGACCAGGAGAGAAACACCGGGAGGAGGACAGTTCAGCAGTCAAGGCTCAAGAGAGAAGGCCCTGAAGTACAGCTAGGCGAAGTTGGCCCCTGGCTGAAAGCGTATGTCCAGACTATAATGTTTGGTGAAGGTGTGAACAGAATTCCAGGTGGCAGCTACACAGATATCCACAGCAGACACATTTCTGAAACAGGCCGTAGAGGTAGCCATACCCTGGTGGAATGGCCCTTGCACTCCTGGAAGGTTCTTGTTGTACTTACGGTAACAATAAACAATGCAATTGGCTAACCACTTAAGACAAATATTGTTTAGAAACAGGAGCGCCCTTTCTCTTGGGGTAACTAAACTAACAACTGGTCAGACTTTCAAGAAGCCTTGGTCTGAGTGTGTATAGTACAGCAAGATTCTATGTACATCAAAGTATGGAGCAAAGCACCCCGCCCCGGATTAGCGTATTCAGGAAAATAAACCAGAAGGTGGATGGATTGGTTCAACATAAACTCCAACACCACCTTGGGAAGAAACTTAGGATTAGTACACACAAAGACACCCTGTCTTTGTGAAAAACAAATAAGGCTCCTTATACATACAAGCCTGAAGCTCGAAATCCTTGAGCAGAAGTAACAACAACTAAAAAGAGCACTTTCCAAGACAGAAAGCGCAGACTGCAACTCACAGCTGGTTCAAAATAAAATTGAGGTCCCATGGAAGGACCGGGTCCCAAATAGGAGATTTCAGATCCAAAATGCCCCACAGGAAAGTACAGGACACTTCAAGATGGGCAAGAGCTTTGCCTTGATAGGTGATGCAGCTGAGATGGCAGAAAGATGCACCTTGAGGGAGGAGTACCCCAAGCCTGAGTCCGAAAGGGAAAAAGATACTCTAACACCTGATTCACCAGGCAGATGAAAGGATCCAATTGGCATGCAGCAGCCCAAAGGGTGAAACACTTCCATTTCATAGCATGGTGGAGGGTTTCTAGCAGTCACCAGGACGTCCATGACCCTAGCTGACACCCCAAAGTGGGCAACAGCTAGGTCACAGGAGCTACACATGGAGATGCAGGGACTTTAGGTCTGGGTGGACTAGGGTGCCTTGGTCCGGGAAAGCAAGCCAGTGCACAGGGGCAGGGGTACCAGCGTTCCACCGCCAGCTGTTGCAACAAGGGGAATCAAATCTGACATGGCCAGAAGAGAGCTATGAGAATCCATCTCCACCCTTCCAACTGGGAGCATGAGCAAAGCCCTCTGAAGGAGCAGGAAGGGAGGAAAGGCATACAGAAACCTCCTTCAAGTAGAGAGACATTACATCTCGCCAGAAAACTCCAGGCCCAGGACTGAGCAAGCAGAAAATACAGGTTACTCACCTGTAACAGGAGTTCTAGGAATGGTATATGTTGTTCATCCACACTTATTGGCAGGTATCCTTGCCGCTTTAAATCTTGCGGAAGGTCTTCAAGCTTGCTCCTCCCACCCACCGGGTGGTATAACTCTGCTCCGCCCCATGACGCCAGATCTGGCCGCTGGAAGCTCAGGTTGTCAGCGTCAAGCCGGGAGGTCGGGAGTCAGGGATGAACAACACATACCATTCCTAGAACTCCTGGATACAGGTGAGTAACCTGTATTTCTAGGACATGGATATGTTGTTCATCCACATTTATTGGCAGACTCTAGCAGTTCTCCGGGAGGAGGGAGGCAAGACGCACACCCCAATACTTACTTGGGAAAGAGAGACTGGAGAACCGAGGCCCCAAAACCAGCATCCCGCGTGACTCAAGGTCGATGTGGTAGTGGGTAATGAAGGTGTTGCTGACTTCCAGGTAGCAGCCCTGCAGATTTCCTGGATAGGGACGTCCCTGAAGCAGCCACCGTTGCAGCAGTATGGCGGTAGAATGAGCTCTTATCCTCTGGGAGGCTCCATGCCCACCAACTTATAGCAGAGATCTATGCAGGAGGTTACCCACCTGCTTATCGTCCGCTTGGCTGCAGGTCTGCCAGATCGGCTTCAGTGAGTGACAAACAGCTGGCGAACCTCTCCCAATTTCAGCCGTCGCTCCTTATAATAAGCGGCGCCCTTCTAGGGTCCAGAGTATGGAGCTATATTCGCCTCCGAGGTGACTGGGGTAGAACACCGCAGAGTCAACACCTGGTTAAGGTGAAACTCCGACATCACCTTCGGAAGGAATTTCGGTGGGGGCGCAGGACAACCTTGTCCCTGTGGAAGACCAGGTAAGGAGACTCGATGGAAAGTGCCTGGAGCTCTCCCATCCTTCTGGCTGACGGATAGCCACCAAGAAGGCGGTCTTCCACGACAGGTGAGAGAGAGCACACCTGTGCATAGGTTCGAATGGCTTGCCCATGAGCTTTGCCAGTACACAGTAGATCCCACGGAGGTGGGGGTTCCCGATTGGAGGAAATGTGATCAAGGCCTTTGGCCAGACCACCTTCTCCTGCACACCGACTGCTTCCCGCCCGCGCCGGTAAGCAGAGATGGCTGCCAGGTGCACCCTTAGGGTCGCTGACCTAAGCCCTTGACTAGAAAGGGACCATAAATAGTCCAAGATGCTTGCCAAGGAACAGGAGGAAGGGTCCAAGCCCTTGCCCTGACACCAAATGGAAAACCTTTTCCATTTGAAGGCATAGCATTTTCTGGTCGACTCCTACGGGATGCCTCAACTACATTGAGGACTCCTCAGAAAGACCCAAGGCCTGGAACTCTAGCCGCCAGGAACCAGGCCGTCAGGTGCAGGGATTGAAGGTCCGATGGAACACCTTCCCCTGATTGACTGAGAGCAGGTCCGGAGAGCTGGAAGCTGCATGGAGTCCTGGAGCTGAGACTGAGGAGATCTGGGTACCAGAACTGGCGAGGCCAGTCTGGGGCTATCAGAATCACCTGCGCCTTGTCCCTCTCGCCTTGAAAGCACCTTGTGGATCAAGGGAAATGGGGAAAGGCGTAAAGAGGCCCGGGGTCCATTGCCTCGAGAAGGCATCCCTGCAGCGAGCCCTGCTGAGGGGCGGGCATGGAACAGACTCAGCTTCGCTCTCCTGGAGGCAAACAGGTCCACCTGAGGTGTGCCCCAAAGGGAGAACAGATGCTGTACTACCTCCGGCAGGAGAGACCACTCGTGGGATGCAGCCCCTATCCGGCTCAGGGCATCGACCAGGGTGTTGGAGGCTCCTGCCGTGAATGGCTAGGAGATCCGCCTCCAGGCTGCGCCGCAGTGACCAAATGCGAGGCTTCCTTGCATGGAAGCATGCGGCCCCGCCCTGGCGGTTTAGATAGTACATGGTCGTGGTATTGTCCATCTGGACTCGGACCACTTGACCCCGGAGGAGCCGGAGCAAAAGGCGGGAGAGCTAGGCGGACCGCCTCGGAGCTCCAACAGGTTGATGTGGCATCGGGACTCCCGCGGGACCAGAGGCCATGAGCCCGTGTTCCCCAGATGGGCACCCCAACCCATCAGAGAGGCATCGGTCGATAGAGAGACCGTCGGCTCGGGCGGACGAGACGGGATGCCCTCCTGCAAATGATCTGGAGCGGTCCACCACTGGAGAGCGTTCCACATCCCCTGTGTCACCGACACAAGCTGGTCCAAGGGATCGTGAGCGTTGTGACCACTGGCTGGCCAGTCCCCACCGGGGACGATGTTCCAGCGGGCCCAACGGACCACGCTGGTGCAGGCCGCCATGAGACCCAGGAGGCAGGAAGTCCGGGCAGGCGCAATTGCCCAACCAGAAATGATCGGGCAAAGGAGAAAGAACCTCGGCCCTGTCCGCCGGAGCCGCAGCCTGGTTCGAAGAGAGTCGAGCTGCGCCTCGATGAATAGAATCACCTGCTTGCTCGAGTCCGACTTGGCCTCGTTGATAAGGAGGCCCAGTTGAGAGCAGACCTGAGGGCCAGATCTCTGGACCACTCGGCCTCCTTCCTGGAGGGAGCTGCTATCAGCCAGTCGTCCCAGGTAAGGGTACACCGACCCCTTGGCGCCACAGGAATGCTGTCACCACTGCCATGCATTTGGTGAAGACCCTGGGAGCTGGAGACAAGCCGAAGGGCATGGCTTGGAACTCGAAGAGGATCCTTCCGCCGAAGCGAAGGAATCTCTGGTGAGACGGACGGATAGGGACGTGAAAAACGCTGCCCTGCAAGTCCAGAGAGCAGAACCACACGTCGTGCTCCAAGGATGGTATTATCTGAGCCAGAGTGACCATCCTGAAGGTTCGAGACCTTAGGAACTTGTTTAGGTCGTGTGGTGAGAATGGGCGCCAACCCCGTCCGTTCGGAACCAGGAAGTACCTGGACACAAACCCTGGGTCTGAAGGAGGGTCCACCACCTCTTACCACCTCCTTCTGGAGGAGGAGAGCGATGTCGGCTTGACGAGCCGCCAGTGAGGCTGGGATCTCGGCCCCCGAGGGCAGTGGCTCTGAAGGGTGGTGCCTGCTCGAATTCCAGAGGCAGGCTCTTCCCACCACCTCAAGACCCACCTGTCCGTTGTAACAGCGGACCAGGCGGAACGGAAGCCGGAGCCGCCTCTACGGGACCCAGGGTAGGTGACGGGAATGGGGGGCGACACCCCCAGCCCGTCACTGGGCAGGCTTGAGGAGGGACCGCCGAGGGACCTCCTGGGCCCTTTCCTCCCTGCCTCCTGTTAGAGGAAGCCGGGTGGCTTGGGTTTGGGATGCCAAGGCCGAGCCTGCTGGCCCTGGCGTTGCTGGGCTGGGCGCGGGGGCCAGAAGGACGAAGAGCTTAGGCTGTGGTTTGGGCCTTTGTCCTTCTGAGCGGAAGAGACCGAGTCCAGGTAGCATTGGACTTCTCGATCCTCTGCAGGTGACCTTCCACCCCAGGGCCGAAGAGGTCAGTCCCCAAAAGGGAACATCTGCCAACTTGTGCTGGGTATCCGAGTAAAGGTGGATATCCTCAGCTAAGCCCGCCGACGCATGGCCACTCGTGCCGCCACCGATCTGGCACATGAGTCCCTATATCCAAAGCAGTCTGGAGCTGCTGTTTGGCCACTGCCTCTGCCCTGGTCCCGCACCTGCTTAACCGTAGTCTGCAGATCGGGGAAGATGAGGGATGACCTCATCCAGGAGCCCAACAGGGCATGAGAAAAATGTGCCATGAGGACGGCCGAACTGGCCTGACGAGGCCGAGAGAGGACGAGCGAGACTTTTCGCCCGACATAGTCCAATTTCTTGACCCTTGTCAGGAGGTTTGTCCACATCCCTGGCGCTGCGGGCGCTACCGGAAAACGCTTGTCGGTAACCAACCCCTCAGCAGAGGGGTGTTCAAAACCGGACAAGGAACCGGTGGGGACCGCATACTTCCTGGCCATCCTGGCTGAAGGCGCAGGGCAGGAAGCAGGGCGCTGCCAAAGCTCCAGTGCCGGACCCACTATGGCCTCGCCACCGGAAAGGCCTCCGTCGGAGAATCCCCGGTCCAGAATCTCCGTGAGGGGATACCTGGCCCGCTTGGAACGGGTTCGAGCTCCATCCCGGTGGACTCTCGAGATGAGCCAAGCAGTCCTAGGAAGGACGACGGCTATTGTCCATTGACTGACCTCCTGAAGACCCAAGTCCAGTCGCTTGGAGAAAAAGGAGGAATCATCTTCGGACTGGAAGAGTCCTCGAAGAGCTGCCTCTGGCCTGAGCCACCCTTCACCTGCCGAGGTCGGTCGGGAGTGAGGGTAACTGACAGCCGATGGGGTAGACCTTAGCCGACCGAGAATCCTTGGTCGGAGCCCCAATTGGTGGCTGTGGAGGCGGAGGTTCCACCGAATCGGTGGAGCAGCTGGTTTTGGCCGAACAACCGCCTGGGTATAGGCCTCGGATAAGTCGAGGGGTTGTGTCGGCGCCCGTGACAGCCACTTAATGGCCGGGAAGGCGACGGGTCGGCTTATTCCCGGCCAGGAGGAGCTGTTGAACATAAGGTCTCGCATCGCGACGACTTACGCCAAGCCTCCTCATCCGAGGAGGAGGACGAGGACAGCAGCGACGCCGCTTATCGCGTGTCGAGACCGAGACCGCCTATGACGGTGGGATCGGCTGGACCGCCGAAGAGGTCCGAGACCGAGACCGAGAGTCCCGGAATTTCCGAGGTCGGTGCGGGAGGTGTCGGCCGGAACCGCACTCCCTTCGCTCGGATGGTCCATCCGAGGGCTCCGGAACCGGAGGCACAGGCGAGCCCACGGGATCCCCAACTCCTCCCGGGGAACCGGGAGAGGGAATCTCGGCTGCTAAAGGCGACAGCCCGTCCAACGGGTCGAGAAAATCTCGACTTGCCGGTGGAGTCTCGTCAACTGACCTGACGGGACACCGTGAGGCCAGTGGTCGAAGCCGAGCCGGTCGACTGAAGTCCACGGGTCGACGACCGGGAGAGGGACCTTCCTGCCTCCAAGAGCGCCGACGGAGGGATTCTACCCTGTCCTTCTTTTGGACCGAGAATAAGGTCCAGTAGACGTAGGCCCTTCTCCCTTAGTGGAGAGGGATAGACAAAGCTCCCTTAAAAGAAGCCGTGTAGGAAGAACCCAGAGAGGCGGGATAAATGCAGTGCCGAGGAAGATACGGCCCGCGCCGCCTCCTCTTTGAGGGCGACCATCCGCTCGAGCTGATCCGCCGAGCCCGCGCCGCTGACACCGCCAACGGGCCCTTGGACTTCACGGAGGGAAACGCTTCGGACGGCCCAGTTGCAATCGGGCAGCACGGTCTTCGAGGACGAGGTCGAGAAAGATGAGCACAGGTCATAAGCCCGCGGGTCGTGCTCAAGGCCTAAGCAGTAGACACCGTGGAGTGTGGATCCGTCGAGACATCTTCTGCCCGCATGGGCATCTCCAAACTGGGAGTCGATTGTCCATCGTAGCCGCGAGGGATAGAAGATCAAGTCTTTTTGCAAATTTTATTTTTAAATCCGCAAACGGAGAAATAGGAACCAGTCTCAAACGCAGAGCGCTAAGGAGGGAACCTGAGCTTCCAAGCGGTAAGGAAGATCTACGCCATGGGCGGAGAGCGAGAGTTATACCACCCGGTGGGTGGAGGAGCAAGTTTGAAGACCTTCCGCAAGATTTAAAGCGCAAGGATACCTGCCAATAAGTGTGGATGAACAACATATCCATGTCCCTAGAACCAGCAGTTTTGCATTGAGTGAGAAGGCAAACAGGTCCAGCTCTGGATGACCCCACCTGTCGAAGAGATCCTTGACCTCTGAGGTTAGAAGCTCCCACTTGTGAGACCGCTACCTGGAGTGGCTAAGACTGTCCGCCAAGACATTTTGAACACCTGGAAAATGGATGGCTGAGAGCTCCAGACCATGGTCGATGGCCCACACACGATGTCCGTCTGCACCAGCAGCGGACCGGGAGCAGATGAGTCTGAAAAGTCTGCCGAATGTAAAGGACCACTCGATTTCCAGAGCATTGATATAGAGACCCTGTCTACATCCAACCAGGTACCCTGGGTCTGGTGATTGGCCAGATGAGCACCCCACCCCAGGCTGGATGTGTCTGTCATGAGAATTTGAAGGGGTCGAGAGCCGAAAGGAGACTCCTCAAGATTGGTTGCATCCAGCCACCAAGACAAAACTCTCCAGACCAGGACCAACTGGTCCAGGTCGCCTGAACATTGGTCCCACTGGAACCACAAAGACCACTGAGGAACTAGCATGATGTGCAGGTGAGCCAGGGAACCATGGCGATGGCTACTGCCATTTGGCCCAGAAGATGCAGGAAAACCCTTGCAGGGACCTGATAACTGGAGAAACCAGACAGGCCTACTCCATCAGTCGCTCTGCCTGTCCATGGGCAAAAGGCCTTACCCGGTAGTAGTAGTAAAACATTTTATTCATTATAGATAATGAATCGGTTACTCATCTGAGTTAAAACTCATTTCCAGTGAGGCCCGTAAGATTGTGCATTACACTAGTTACAACTAAAACATCTATTATGTCACAATACGTATATCATATAATCAAATCAACTAAGATAATATAACAACTCACCACATCAGACAATACATAAATAATAATAATATTGCACTAAACTCCTTTACTATACATAATCTAATAACATTGTATCTCAGTTATTACTAGTTTCACTTAATCTTCCCTGTCCCAAACCAATTTTTTATTCGACCCTTTGTCTTTTACCATCTGTAATTCTTACTTCTACTGGTAGTAAATTCTAAAGAGAAGGGCCTTTATAAAAAAAGTGTGCCTTTCCCAATTCTGTATTACACTTTGGTAATGAGTACTCTATCCCTCTTGTTGATCTAAGGCTTGTCCTAATCACTCTTTCGGTAAACACTCTGAAATATAACTGGCACTTTATTATTGAAACATTTTTCCATATATAGCAAGGTATGTAAAGACCTCCTATCCCCCAACTTGTACCAACCTAAATTTAATATAGGTCCTCTCTATGTGTCCTTCTTGGGGTCATGGTGATATATTGTGCCATTTTATTATACACAATGTCTAATTTCCCCAATAGCGTGGAGCTGGCCCCTATACAATAGGTCTCCATAATCTACCAATGGGATAACTGATGAATTGATCACATGTTTTCTACTAGCCTCTGTTGTACAATGTTTAGTTCAGTATAGAGCACCCTTGCGTCTGTTAATTTCTTTACCATTTGTTCTATATGTATGTCCCATGTTAAAGAACTGTCAAGATAAACCCTAAATATCGGTAACAAAGTACCTGCTCTAAAATTTGATTATCAATAGTTTTAATTTGCAGCACTTTTTCTGCCTGCTCCTATTTTTTTTCCTATAGAAACACATCATCTGTGATTTTTTGGATTTAAGACAAGTTTAGATGGAATTAAAAATCCTGCCAATTCTACAAATGCTGCCTGATTTGAGTATCTACTGTTCCAGACAGACAGATTATCATATCGTTGGCATATAGATGGTGATTTATTTCAGGATTTGGAAATTTCATAGCATTCATATACACATTATACGATAATGGACCTAACAAGGATCCTTGGGGACTCAGTTTTGATGTGGCGTATGTTTGAATTCCATTGTTTAACTGCCACAAACTGGCATCTGTTAGAAAGATAAGATTTAAACCAGTTTATTACCTGATCTGACAGTCCTACATGTTGAAGCCTGGACAGGAGAATGCCGTGGTCCAATGAATCAAAAGCTTTCAAAAGATCTACATATATGGCCCCACAGACAGACCCTGTCCAGGCTTTATTTACTGAATGTGTTACCTGCATAAAGCAGAGGTCATACCATGCTCTAGTCGAAAACCAGATTGAAATTTATTTATAATCTTTTCGATTCCAGAAAACTGGATTTGCTTAGCAACCAGGAGTGAATGAAATGGGTCTATAATTTTCCAACACCTCTTTTGATCCTGATTTAAATATAGGGACTACCTTAGCAGTTTTCCAAACTGTTGTAAAATCAACACACCTCAATGATATATTATACAACAGAAACATAGAATTTGTGGCAGATAAGGACCGCTTGGCCCACCCAGTCTGCTCATTTCCTACCTGATGGATAAGCTGCAGATTCTAGTTAATCAACAGCTTACTTCCTCCTACCCCCACTAAAATTGCCTTATGTCTGTCCCATGCATTCTTGAATTCTCCCACTGTTCTTTACTCCACAACCTCCTCAGGAAGGCTGTTCCATGCATCCACAACCCTCTCTGTGAAAAATACCTTCTAACATTACCTCTGAGTCGTCACCCTCTGTCTTCAAACTGTGCCCCTTGTTCTTGCACATCTCTTCTTCTGAAAGATGCCACCCTCTTGTACTTTGTTAATTCTCTTGAGATACTTGAAAGTTTCAATCATGTCCCCTCTCCCTTCTTTCCTCAAGGGTATACATATTAAGCTGCTTTAGTCTCTTCTCGTGTGTCACCTAGTGCAGACCCTACACCATTTTGATTGCCCTCCTCTGAACAGCCTCCACTATGTCTATGTCTTTGTGAAGATGGGGTCTCCAGAATTCACGCACTACTCCAGATGGCATCTCACCAACTGTCTGTACAGAGGGATAACAACTTTCTGTTTTCTACCGTTGATGCCTCTCCTGTGCATCCCAGTACCCCCAGCCTCTTACTGCCTTCTCATTGCTTGCCCACATTTAGGTCATCTGATATAATTACTCCTAGGTCTCTTTCGATTTTTTGTTGTTATTAACTCACCCCCACTGTGTACTCTTCCCTGGGTTTTGTTTCCCAGATGCATTACCTTGCATTTCTTTGCATTGAATCTGAGCTGCCATGTATTTGACCATTCCCCAACCTTCCCAAGTCCTTTTCATCCTTTCCACCCCAACTTGTGTGTCAACCCTGTTGCAGATCTTTGTGTCATCTGCAAAGAGACATATTTTCCTTCCAGGTGCTCTCCAATGTCACTTATAAAGACTTTAAAGAGGACCGGTCTCAGTACAGAACCCTGTGGTACCCTATTAGCTACCCTCCTTTCTTCACTGTGGACTCCATTTACTATTACCCTTTGTCCTGTTGTCCAGCCAGTTTTTTATCCAGGCTACCACATTGGGACCCACTTCCAAGGCTGGCTAACTTGTATATTAATCTTTGTGTGAAACTGTATCAAATGCCTTGCTAAAATCTAGGTAGGCCATATCCACAGCCCCTCCCTGGTCAACTACTTTGGTCACCAGTCAAAGAAATCTATTAGGTTCATCTGACATGACCTACCTGCTGTGAAACCATGCTGCTTTGGGTCCTGAGCCCCACTGGCCTCTAGGTACTCAACAATTCTTTTCTTCAGAAGTGATTCCATCATTTTCCCTACTACTGAGGTCAAACTAACTGGTCTGTAGTTTTCTGCCTCTTCCTGCTCCCACTTTTGTGAAGTGGAATCACATTGCCCTCCTCCAGTCCTCAGGTACCACCCCATCCTCCCATGATTTGTTAAAAGAGTAGTCAGTGGTATTACTAGTTCTACCCTTAGTTCTTTTAGAATTCTCGGTGAATCCTCATCAGGCCACATTGCTTTGTCCACCTTCAGTTTCAAGAGTTCTTTCAAAACCCTTTCTTCTGTGAATGGACTGGTATCGATCCCCCTATTCAGAGTGTTTCTCTTGTTTGGTTTAGGTACCTCTCCCTCTCTTCCGCTAGAATACTGAGCAGAAATATTTGTTCAGTATCCCCTGATTTTTCACTGTCACCCTCTGTCCACATTCCCTCCCTTTATTAAGTCTCTGTATCCCTCCCTTGGTCTTTCTTCACTCCCTAATGTACCTATAAAGGTTTTATCCACCTTCTTAACAGAGCTGGCTATCTTTTCCACAGTTTGTGCCTTTGCTATTCTGACTGCCTTCCTGCCTCCTTCTGCTTTAACTGATGAAGTTATCTATCCTGCTTCTTCTGTGTTTCCTTATATTTCCTGAATACTATCCTTTTCTCCTTAACCTTCCATCCACCTCTTTTGAGAACCATAGTGTTTTTCCTTCGCTTTGTTTTGTTGATTTGCTTCACACAAAGGCTTGTTGCCTATGTGATGGCTGTTCTGATTATTCTCTATTGTTCCTCCACCCTCCTTCTCGCCTGTTTGCTAGTGCTTTTCAGAAGCACTCTCTCATTTCCCAAAATCAGCCTTCCTAAAGTCCAATACTCTTGTTTTTGTATGGCTTGACTCTATGGCTGTGTTTATTGTGAACCACACTGTTTGGTGGTCACTTGTTCCCAGATGGCTACCCACTTGAAATCTAAGATCCTTTCTCCTTCCCTCAGAGGGTAGGCAACCACAAGGGCAGCATATTTTAAGAACAGGCTTGGAATGCCATCATCACCTCCCTTTATGTACACCTATTCTGCCCAATGCCTCAGTTTTCTCTGTATGGTTTAAGTGGCACAAACTCATGGTTGCTAGAGTTGGTTCTGTCTTATGCTTATTCCCTGTAGGCTCTCCAAATAGCAAGTTCTTAGATTTCATGGCCTGATTGTTTATTAACATTGAATTCTGGGCAATAGAGCCCAATGATGTAAAAATTCATTAAAGCCATCTGCAGTGTCCAGGACTGCTCCTATGAATTAAACGTGCTGGCAAGGAGAGAGGCAGGACTTTGGCAAATTGATGGTGACCCCAAGGCCTGTAACAAGCAAAAGGTGCATTCTAGGGTCTGAACCAGGTGGTCCCAGGAGGGGCTGTTAGCAGCCAGTCTTCCAGGTAAGAGAACACATAGAAGCTCTGCCTCCTCAGAACTGCCATTACTACCACCAGGCAACTGGAAACACCATGAGGGCTGAAGAAATGCCAAAAGGAGGGCCTAGAATTGAAAATAGGCTTCATGAAAATGGAAATGGAAGAAGAGACGATGGACAGGAAAATCTGGATGTGTAGGTAGGCATCCTGCATGTCCAGAGAGCAAAACCAATCCCCAGTGCAAAAGTGGTAACAGACCCTGGAGAGTGAACATCCAGAAGTATTTGTACTCAATGTACAGATTCATATGGCTCAGATTCAGGATGGGCCAAAGATCTTCAGTCTTTTGAGGAAGAAGTGGGAGTGAAACCTCCTTACCCATTGAGGTGGGTGGGTGGATGGGCTCTATGACTCTCTTTCAAAGAAGAGCCTGAATTTCTCCCATCAGGGACTAGTGGGCCGGGAGAAAAGGAATTTACCGGAGGATTTTCTGGAGGCCACTCTAGAAACTCCAGCGTGTGACCATGCTCTATGATCTGAAGCACCTAACTGTCCATGGTCACTGCCGCCACTCTGTTAGGTGAAGGAAGAATTGACCTCCGACTGCTTCCCCAATATTGTCGGCTGAAGGGACACAGGGAGGGGTCGGCTAGGGTGTCAGGGGTGGGGGCAGGCATGGGGAGGGCGGCTGCAGTGCCTGAGGGGCTCTGGTGGCAGCAGCTGCAGGACCAATAGTGGCCTTGCGTTTGTCCTGGCCATTGGCAGGCTGGTTTTGGGACTGTTTATGGAGGACCGACAAAGACGGATGTTGGCTGATTATGGTAGAGCGAATGAACTGTCCTAAGAGCCTGGCCCGACACTGAAGGGTGGAGACGATGTCTTGAACATCTCCCACAATGAGGATGGAGCCGAAGAGGGCATCCAAAATGCTGGACTGCACATCCAAGGTGAACCTGAATAACTGTTGTACGAATGGTACTGGAGAAAATCTCTGCTTCCACCCCTCACCCAGAGCGTCCACGGCATCATAAGCAGCCCGTAAAATGTGGTTGCCGAGTCCAGAGCCCAACTTCAATAGTTGGGCGAGCTCATGCTTTAGAGGAGTCTTTGGGTAAAGCCTGCACCAGGTCCCTGGTTTGGTCCTAAAGGACATTCTGATATTGGACCATATAGGCCAAGTAATTAATGACCCATGGTAGTGGACGCAAAAACTTGCTTACCCAGGTGGTCCAACTATCTGGACTTCCTGTCCAGGGAGGGCTGAGGTGCTCTGGTCTTTTGGTATGGTCATGTGCCATGTTTATGACCACTGAATGAGCTTTAGAGTGGCCCAAAAGGTTTACCAGCAGGGCATGGTAAAGGCAGTCCACTTTCTTCAGCAAAGGAGGGGTAGAGGAGGTAATTCCAGGCCACCCTGGTGATGTCTTCATAGGAGTCAATCAGGGGTAGTGGCACCACCACCAGAAGGGCATCCCACTGCCTTAAATAAGCAGCTAGGCGATGCCTCTCTAGGTCCTGCTCCTCCGTTTCCCAGCCCATAATGGACTGGATGTGGTGCATGACGTTCATAAAGATGGATCATTGGGGAGGGGATTTAGGAACCTTCCTAGGAGGGTGTTTGCCATCCAAAGATTATCCTGACGAGGAGGAAGACCTGGAACAAGCCAAATCATCCCTCATTGGTCCTCACTATCTTAGTCAGACGCCGTGGTAGGTGCTCATCCTGTCGAGAGCCAGAGCCGATGTTGGGTCGAGACCCAGAAGACACCAACATTCAGGATTCGCTTGGCCCAGCCCGGCCCGAACCCGGGGCAGAGGATCCTGCGGGGATCTCAGGGGGTGATGGAGGCGTCCATGAGAAGCAGCAGTCTGCCTCTGGACAAAAGACTACCATGCTGTGAATAAGACATTGTAGTCCATCAGAGATGGAAAATGATATACTGGCAGATAGAGGTAGAAGGCGCCAGATAAGAGAGACGCAGCAGGGCCTGCATAGGGTACCCTGGAATAAGACCACCCAGCATCGACTGAGGATCCGTGTCGGGCCAGCGGGCAGCGTGGCTGCGGAATGGGCGATGCCAGTCAGGCCCACAGGCTGGGGCAACAGCCCAGCTTATGCTTGTCTGGGAGTGACCGGGGAAGGATCCAATGGTGCAGGCCTAGCCAGAGAAGCAGGCACCTGGGGAAGGAGACTTCCAGGCGAAGGCAGAGGGGCACCGTGTAGAAGGAATGGAGTAGCCTGCTGTGGCGCTTTGCAGGACTGGATGAGGGCCCAAAGGAGGAGACTGACATAGGCAGTGCCTCTGCCGGAGGGTGAGAGTGGAGAAACTGATGCCTGAGAGACTAGCACCAGCTGAGCCACCTGGCTGAGAGTCCATGGATTAAATGGGCCTGAGCATCAGGGCTGAGAGACAGGAGACAAAGTCCCTGTCCCAAGGAGCTACCATCAAATGGCAATGAGGGCGGGTGACTGAGCAACCAGGAGCCAGGCAGATGAGAGGCTGGCAAGGCTGAAAGGTCCAATCCCCATGGCAGGATGACCCCTACACGGTTGAGGGTTTGTGAAGCGACCACGAGTTGGAAGCAGACCGTCCCAGTTCCAGTGTTTGCCCTGGTGCTTGTGCTTCCCACCAGATTTTGAGAAGAAGCAACCCGGGAGGACCGTGCGTGTGAGGCCTAAGAGCTCCTGGCCTGCAGCTCCTTTTCACTGCAACCAACTTCTGCTTTATCAGATGGCTCTCCAGAGTCATAAAACGACATCTCCAAGTGGCCTGGTTGAATTTCTGGCAAATCTGGCAGGTTTCGTGTCATGGCTGGGGCCTAGGGAGACGAGACACAAAGAGTGGCTGTCTTTTTAGCTGGCACACTTTGTGGAGCGGTCAGAAGATGAGGCTGGTGTAGAAGACAAACTCAGCGGTTGAAACACTGAAAATACTCTTAGAAACTCAAGAAAAAGGAAAATAAAAAGTGCGGCAAGTGTGTGTAACTGCGGTCGATCTGAAGCTGCGGACACCGCTAAGATCTGACTTGGAGAAGATCGATGGCGGGAAAAGAACTGAGCTAAGTGTGGGGGACTGCCCACCTTTTATAAGATAGGCTGATGTCAGCGGCTAATGTCAACAGTGGGCAGTCCCCTATGGTAGACTGCTATCTTGAAAGTTTTCTGTGTGGTCCTGTTACCTGGCAGCTTAGTCTCACTGCAAGAGCCTTCCTCAAAGTAAGATATAATGATCTGGCTCATTGCACAATTGTGGAAGTAAGGCTAGCTCTTATACACTGGGAAGGATTCTATGAGAGGATGTGGCTTTGGTGACCTGGTCAGATGTACACTTGGTCACATGATGGGGGAGGGGGCAGGAAGCTGAAATATTTATCTTCAACAGGTGGTTGAAGGACTGGTGCAGAGGAGGAGGTTCCAAAACATAGGGGACTGGGTTGCTTTTTGGCAGGACTGGAGGCTCGTCAGGAAGCATGGACAGACTGCACCTGAGTGTAGAAGAGACTTTAGGATTAGGGCAGAGGCTCATTGCCTTCACTGATGAGTATTTAAACCAAGTGGTGGGGGAGGAAGCCAGGACCCCAAAAACATAGGAACACCTCTGGAATGGGAGGCCTGATTAGCACTCCCCGGCTAAAGAGAGGGATGTGAGCAAAAAATGCAAGTGGGTAGCAGTTGGAGGAGGGCAGATGGGGAGGAGCACAGCAGGGGAGAAGTTTAGATCCAGGGAAGTGGCAGTAAAAGAAGGAGTGGGGGCAGCAATGGGGGTAAGGTCGCGAGGCTTAGGGAGACCCTCGGTTGAGGTGTTTAAGCAGATTAAAATATCATCTGTTCTCAGTATCTTATCCCACTGATATGTAAGCATTGTTACCAGCAAACATTTTGAGTTCATAATAACTAATTTATGACTGTGCTGGTGTTTTGTAGTCTGTATATGCTGTATGGTGCCCAACACTACTACTGCTGCTACTAAGAGGTAAATAAGACAACAGGCAAGACTGGGGATCAGAGGCAAAAGGGGCAGTAGGAAAGCAGAGGAAAAAGGCAAACAGAGGTCATGGAAAGCTGTTTGCCTGCACAAGCATAGGAAGCAAAATGGAGGCGATCAGGCAGTAATGGCAGAGACTCAACTAGACCTAACTGCCACAAAAGAAATGTAGGCATCAAACAACAACAACTGGGACCTTGCTGTCCTAGGCTACACCATTTTAGGAAGGACAGGAGAAGGTGACCCTGTTCTGTAAGTAAGTAAAGCATTATTTTCTCTGCCACTGGATGAGCATTATGTCCTTATCCACCGTCAACTTCTATGTTTCTATGTTGTTGTTCATCCATTCCCAGAGGTTTGGCAGCTTTGCACAGAGTGCATTAAAAACACATTTAAATAATTATAATAATTTATGTCAGAGACAGTTAAATAATACATTTATAAATAATAGCATCAACACTATAAAACCTCCTTAAAATTCTGCTAAATGTTAAAAGCTTGCTTAACAGGTGTGCCAGTCCTTGCTTGGAGTTCAGCTTCCTTTACAAATTGTGGCAATGAGTTCACAAACGGGCATGGCAACTTCAAAAGCGCAGTCTCCAGATGACTTGAGCTGCCCTAGGAACTGAAATGAAACCCTACATGGAGGAGCGGAGTGAGCACACCGGGCGGGCAGGTGTCAGAAGATCCAGAAGATAACCAGGACCCGATCCGTATAGGGCCTTATAGGTAAGCAAGCCCTTGAAGGCAATCCTCCACAGCCAGTACAGTTTGTGCAAAACCGGGTCACATGAAACAGACCTAGAAAGCCCATTAGCAACCTGGCTGCAGTGTTCTGCACCAGCTGCAGCAGGCGGAGGTAACCCCATTGACCCTAAAGTAAAGAGCATTACAGTAATCAGGTCTGGATGTCACAAAAGCATGCACCAGTAAAGGCAGGTCATCAGGCAGGATTAAGGGTTTAATCCAGGCGACATTCTCAAATGGTAGAAACCATTTTGGACAATGGAAGACACCTGAGCATCAAGAGTCAATCCGTCGAGGATGACACCTAGATTTCGCGACCTATTCGCCACCACCAGTGAAGTGACACCCAGGAACACGCCCTGTTCCTTCTTTAGTGGTGAACAGATCTCACCGACGACCCAGCTCAATCACCAGTACCTCTGTCTTGTCCAGGCGCCTCAGCCAGTTAAAGGACATCCAGTTCTGGATCTCGGATAGGCAGTTATTTAGCACATCCACAGCATCTGATGTTCTGGGGCAAAGGACATATACAGTTGGGTATCATCTACTTAGCAGTGAAAATTCAAACTGTAACACCAAATGATGCCACCCAGGGCAGCACGTACACCGCGAACAACATGGGCGACAAGATCGAGCCCTGATGAACTCTGCAGTTCAGGGCTTCAGGCAGGAGGAGAAATTCCCATCACTACTCCTGCCTGCCAAGAAGGACTCAAACCAGCTGATGACTTTGTCAGTGAGTCCACAGAGCCCTTTGAGATGATCAAGCAGCACCACATGGTCCACGGTATCAAAAGCTGAGGAGAGATCCAGGAGAATGAGAATTGACCACTCTCCTCCTATCTTTCGCCTCTAAGGAGATCATTTGCACCTAACTAATGTTGTTTCAGTGCTATGCTTTCTCCTAAATCCGACTGGAGTGGCTCATAGATGTCAAATGTCATCAGGTGAGCCTCAAGCTGCACGCCACCACTTTCTCCAATACCTTCCCAAGAATGGAAGATTGGAGACAGATTGGTAATTCGCTAAGAGATGGTGTACTCATCAGGGCCTCACCAATGCCTCCTTTAAGGCATCGGGAACAGCCCTCTGAGGGTGAGCACTGGACAATCTCAGCAAACACTGGACCAACAAACCCAACACATCCCACTAGAGAGCGTGTCAGGCCCTGGTCCAGTTCACAGAAAGTGGGCTGCAGCTTCAAAATTACCTCGATGACCTCCGACATCCCCACCAGCGAAACTCTTCCCAAACAAATGGAGTGCCTATGTACAAACCAGACTCTATACTGCAGGGTTGATCATGTCCCCTGAGAGATCCCAGTCCTAATGGAACACACCCTGTCAGAAAAAACGGAGCAAACTCCTCACACTGAGCGACTGAAACTGCTCTTTTCATCTGCAGACAGACTGTTTGTATTAGCCTGTATACAGTCTTGGCAAAAGGACTCTCCAACTGGATGCGTGTGGTCTGGGATGGGCTAGTCTGCCAGACCCAAGTACGGCTTATGACCAGTCATCTGTCCAGCGATCACTTACGTTAGCTTCACTATTTTATGTCTGCATCAAGGGAGAGCAAAATTCCTTTGGTTCTGGTCTCCCTAGATGTGCAAAAGCCTTTGAGTGGGTGTCCTGGCCCTTTTATTTTTAGTTCTGGGGAGATTTGGTTTTCCAGTTGAGTCAGTTTCATGGATTAAAGTGCTGTACAACAATCCCACTGCATAGATTTGGTGCAACGGAGTGCTCGAGACTCCTTCCCTTTGCAGTGAGGGATGAGGCAGGGATGCCCATTATCCCCTTTCTGTTCAGTCTTTATCTGGAACCTCTTATTCATCATCTTCAGGCTAATCTGGCTATTTAAGGTACAGTATCTTATGTGGCAGTGACACATACAAGCTTTCAGCTTACTCTTTGTTACATTGAGGACTCCTCTAACTTGATCCCAGCTGTCTATCCGATATCCACAAATGCTCTGTCCTCGCTGGTTATTAATTAAATTTAGGAAAAACTAAAGTGCTACCTTTTAATGTACATCCCAATAAACAGGAAGTATTGAACATGGGCTTAACATGGGAACCCGCTAACTCGATCTCCCGCCAAATCTGATCGTCAACTATGGGCATCCTGCCTCTCTCTCTCTCTCTCTGGGGTAAAATTAGTGTGTTTAAGATGAATGTCCTGCCCTGTATTCTTTACCCTTTTAGTATGCTTTGTGCTTTCCTCCCAAAATCTTGGTTCCTGCATTTACAGCAACTAATTAATACCTTTTTGTGGAAGGGACATGTGATTTGGTGTGCCTACTATAAAATAACTATTCTAAAGATCAGGTGGCCTGCGCCTCCTAGTTTTCTCTTCATTACTGTGCTCTTCATGCCTCTAAGGTTTTTCTTTTTTTTTTGGTTGTTATTTTTCCTCCTCGAGCTCCGCACCCCCACTTGCGTCGTGTCCCCGGTGCCATCCCGGACATGAGACCTCCTTCCACACCCCGCGACTTACCCTTCGCGGCAGGGTGGTGAGGGATCGACTGACCCACCACAATGGATCCATGGCAAGGAGGCGCCCTCCAGGAATGGCACCAGGGAACCACGCGCTGCAGCAGGACACCCAATTTTTCTTATTTTTCTCCCGACGGGCCATGGCGGCAATGACGCCAGCCACTGAGTGCGCCGCATCGGGAGCATAGTCGCCGCCCGCCACGTCCCGCCCCTCCCCTTGTCTTGCGGCCACGCGCTGTTGATCCCCAGCCTCCGCTAGTCAGACAAGCACCGCCGACCGAGTCCCTCACCCCAGAGATGGAGAGCAGTCCTCTGGGACGCCGATCCATCTCCCGCCCTGCCGACCCCCGCAACCCGTGCCCATTCCTGAACATGGGTCACCGCGCGGCACGAGGTGTGGCATCCAGTGCCTCAACCCTCAGCGCCACCGGGCCGGCTTCTAAGGTTTTTCGTGGTGTCACCAGGTAACCTTAGCTGATGGGCAGTGTATCCCGCCTGGTTGGCTATCAAACAGAGATTATGTCAGCAGTCCAGATTACAATTATCAAGTCTGCTTTACCTACGCCTGTCTTCTCTTCCCAGTTCCTTAAAACACACCGCTAGTCGCTCCCTCAAAGCTTTTTGGCAATTAAGCATACATTTTGGTAAAGACTGGACGAAGGCCTCGGTCAACCTATCTTGGGTAATCCAAATATTTTGATTGATCATTGCCCCAACCCTGTAGCCTTCTGCCCTCAGCTTCAGAATGTGCCCTGCGACGCCTACTGGACAATGGAGAGTTTCTCCTTTCCAATTTTTCAGGATCCTTTTCTATATCTCCCATAGGGTTCTTTAAGTACCTTCAAATTAAACAAGCTGTCTCCGCTCACTTGGGACTCTAGCCTTTTGTCATTACAGCCTACCATGACTCAATTTTTAACATGCCTTTGCAACAAAAATCCACCTGGTGTCAAAATTATATAAGCATTTTCAATCCATCAATCTGGCACAGCCTTCAGGAATCTGTTATTACTGGCTACAGTCTCTCAACCTCCTGCTGAGCCTAAGAGCTGGTTGGCAGTCTGGAGGTCTCTATATAAGTATATTAAACTTGACTGCTACCATCTAATTCAATTTCAGGTGTTACATAATATGTACTATACTCCTGTATGCTTGTGTCAGATGGGCAAGCTTCCCTCCCAACGTGCACTTGGTGCAAATCTGCAGATGGCCACCTCAGACATATACTATGAGATTGTGCTAAGGTGCTTCCTTCTGGCAGACTATTCGAGCTTCTCTGGACCCTTTCTTGGGTTAGACTCCTTTTTGTGTCTGAGGTCTGCTTGGTAGGTTTTACCTGGCCACTCTGTTTGGACCACGCAAAGCCTATATGGCTTCAATTTCTATAACTGTCAAATTAATATTATGTCACTGGTTAGACAATGCTATACCCTTACAGGAATGGCATCAAGAAATTATGCAGGCCTTAAATGTCAAAAGCAGCTTGCCTTGCTCCACCATCGACTAGAGGCCTTCGAACTCGCTGGGAACCACTTTATGCATTATTATTGGTTGCTGAATAATCGTAGTGAGGAATATTATCTATAGTCATTTACCATTCCTTCAGTTTCCTGAGCTCCTTTTGAGATTTTTGAGTTCTGGCTGTTATGTTGTCTTATTATTTATTCCTCAGCCCCTGAGAATGGATCAGACTGTACAGGCCACCAACACACCAGACATGGAGGAGACTCTTGCATCTCTTGGACTTAAACTACAGAGATTAATTTCATCTGTCTCCAATTTAAATACTAAAATAGACTCTTTTGGGGTGCGAGTGGCAGTGGAGACAACAGTGGATCACCTAAAACTGGAACTGTACGACGTTAAAAACAAACGGAGTCTGCATCCACTGCCACCACACTGTTGATCAAAGAAAATGCTCATTTTCGGGCCCAACTAGAAACTTTGGAGAACCATACCCGAGCCTCCCATATCCACATACTAGGCCTACCTGAGAAGATTGAAGGTGACCACCCCTATCATTCCTGCAAGAATGGTTCTCTGAAAAGATTGTACCTAAAGATCAAGTACAATTTGCCTTGCAGAAATCATATCATATCACCCCTAGAGGATACCGAGATGATTCTGATAACCCACACACACTTGCTGGCGGTGACTGATGGGGTGGGCACTTGGGACAAAATCTTGGCGGATGGCTAGGCAGGCAGGTCCCCTCACCCAGGATGACCATACCATATATTTGTTCCCAGACATCGGCTATGCGATGAGGATGAATCACAGAAAATTTGACGGAGTTTGCCAGAAGTTAAGGGTATCTTCCATACCTCATGCAATGATTTATAAGTGACATTGCAGAGGGACTGGAAGGAAAAGTATATCTCTTTGCAGATGACACAAAGATCTGCAACAGAGTTGATGCACAAGGTGGGGTGGAAAGGATGAGAAGGACTGGCAAGGTTGGAGGAATGGTCAAATGTGTGGCAGCTTAGATTCAGTGCTAAGAAGTGCAAAGTAATGCACCTGAGAAACAAAACCCAGGGAAAGAGTACACTACGGGTGGTGAGATACTAACAACAACAAAAATGGAAAGGGATCTGGGGGTAGTCAAATCAGATAACCTAAAGGTGGGCAAGCAATGTGAGAGGGCAGTAAGGAGGGCTGGAGGGATACTGGGATGTATAGGAAGAAGCATCACCAGTAGAAAACAGGAAGTTGTTATCCCTCTGTACAGACGGCTGGTGAGACCCCATCTGGAGTACTACTGCAGTTCTAGAGACCCAATCCCGCAAGGACATAGACAGGATGGAGGCAGTCCAGAGGAGGGCAACAAATGGTGCAGGGTCTGTACCAGAAGACATATGAAGAGAGACTTAAGGAGCTTAATATGTATACCCTCGAGGAAAGGAAGGACAGGGGGACATGATAGAAACTTTCAAGTACCTCAAGGAATCAACAAAGTCCAAGAGGGTAGCATCTTTCAGAAAAAGAGATGTGCAATAACAAGGGCACAATTTGAAGACAGAAGGGGCTGCTCAGAGGTAATGTGGAGTATTTTTTCACGGAGGGTAGTGGATGCATGGAGCAGCCTTCCTGAGGAGGGTTGTGGGGTCAAAAACAGTGGGAGAATTAAAGAATGCATGGGACAGACATAAGGCAATTCTAGGGGTTGGGGTAGGAGGAAGTAGGCTGTTGGTTAACTAGGATCTGCAGCTTATCCATTAGGTAGGAAATGGGCAGGCTGGGTGGCCAAGCGGTCCTTATCTGCCATCAAACTATATGTTTCATGCTACCCAGCAAAGTTTAGAATAGTTTGTAAGGGGAAAGGTCTGATTTTTGTGGACCGATGGAAGCAGGTAAATGGGCCTCTCGATTTTATCTTGGCCATCAGAAGCAGAGCGCCATGACTGAGAGGGAGAGCTCCAATTTAGAGGACAATGCAATATTTCTTTACTAGGTCTAAGCCCACTGTAATCTACCCAAATGGGTGAACTAAGACTTTGAAACTGCACTTAATAATTTAACTTTGGGCTGTAATTTTATGCATCATGGTCTTTGGTGATTTGAGGGAGACGTTTCTGTTTCTCTCTCTCTCCATTACTGTTAGTGCTTTTTTTCAGAGTGAACTTTATAGTTTTACTAAGCCATGAAGAGATACATGTTGCTTGTTATGTTCTAATATTCTAGTGCTCCAACCAAAGTTTGGATAAGGAGGGCATAATAATAATAATGAAAAATGTTGGTGTATACTATATACTGTTACATATATGAGGGCCCTAAATAATATTTAGGCTTATTGCTTTTTGGCTGTTTATTTTAAAAATATGGGAATTGCTGCCAGATTCTTTATATACAATTGTTCTGAAATACTTAAGGTTAAATTATGACACCATCAGCTCCTATCTATATAGGACGTGCTATGTTGGACTACCAACTTGGACTTAAGTTTTCAAACTAGTCATCCTGCTCCTGGACTAACAAATGCAGCTTTTATTAAATAAAATTTATTTTGATGTATATTTTAGGTATTACCCCCATATGTGGTATCGCAATATCTCAGATACATCTAACCTGTGATTAAGGAGGCTGTACCTTCGTGTATATTAACTGCTGTTCTTGGATTGTCTAAGATATGGAAGTGTTATTCTGTATTAACAGTTGAAACTAATAAAAATAAAACAAATATTCAATAAAAAGCCTGTCTACAGCTCGAAAGAGCATAGCTGGTCTGTTCCGTCCTGCAGCAGTCTCCCTGGACAGGAACACTGCCTTCTTACAGTAGAATGCTCTTTGATACTCACTGTAGTGAGATCTCAAAGCCAGTTTGTTGTCCAAGGACCCCTCTTTCTCCAGCAACACTCCAACTTCCAACCCTTGGTTTCATCACCCTGAGAGCCCCATCAAACCACGGGATCTCAGATGAGAAGACCTGGGTCATATATGGATCAGTGCAATGCTGTCAAAGCGCCTCCAGTGAAAGCGTTATTATATGCTGTGAAAAGAGTAAGTTAAAATAATAGTTGCTCAGTCTCTGTACACGGCTTTCACCGAGACCTCGAGACTGGCAGTCTTTTCAAGTTGTCAACTAATTGGTCTAGGTTAGGAATGACAACACAGGCGGTTGGAAGAGTGACTTCTGTGTTATGGTCTATACCACCTGCCACAATTATCTCATGTGACACTTGACTGACCAAGACTATGTGATCTCAATCTAAGAAGGTGCTGTGTTCATTAAAATCTAAAGTTTCCTATGGGCATGTTTATTTGTTAGTGGGCAATGAGTCCTTTATAGTTTTTTTTAAATATTTTTATATTTACTTTAAAACCATCTGTCTGTCTATGCCTATGACAGACATACATTTTGCACCAATATCTTTTACTAGAATCTTTGATACACCAACCCAAATGTTGTGTACTAATTTTTGGGCATTAAGAAATCTGTACATCTAATCATATGAATATAAGCTGGGAACAGTTACTTTAGGTGTACCAGGATGGCACAGGAAACAGAAATCTAAACCTGTTTTACTTTTAAATTATCTTTTTAGAGACATTGTTCTACATTTTATGATAATAAACTGAGAAGGAATACCAAAGTCAAGATTCATGAATAAAATTATTTACTTTTGATATAAGTACTTAAGTCTTACAAAGTAGTTTTGGCACTAAAATGAACAGATAGTCACAGTTTTCACTGAAATGACAATTCAAAATACAGTTACAATTTTTCTGAACAGCAGTTGCAAAGCAGAAAATAATATTTCCGTGCAGACTAAAGTAGTCGTGATTTAAAAGAAATAAAACTAAAGCCAGAGTGCCAGTTCTTAGATCCTATGCCTAAGATGTGGAAACAACTGACCAGACCTTGTACAAACTGATGTCCTCCGAGGCCCTAGGAGTAGGTGACCTGCAATTGTCCCTCTGAGACTCCTAACTTTGTTGAGCTGTTGAGGGTTTATATAGTCTTTTCTGAGCAAAATTGAAGACCGAGTTGTTTTAAATTATTTAGCTTAATAATGTATAACAATAATGTTGACTATTTTTATTTGTGGAATATTTATCAGATATAATTGGCAGATGCAAAAGATGGTTGGTAAACAAGGTGCATCTGACTAATATAGGAAGCTGTTTGGTTGTGCTCTGGTCTGACATCATTTAATTTATTTTGAAGATATGTTTTAAAATTGACTTCAATTTGCTAGGGAGCCTGCAATGCTTAGGACTAGACCCCTGTTTTAAAGAGAATTACAATTTAGACTAAAGTGTGAACATCTGGACGTCAGTTGTGGTCAGCCATTTCGATCTTTGGTAGTCAATCACACAGTGAGGCGTGGCTGAGCGGTCTGATTGCTCAGCGGTTAGGCAGTTGCAGAGTAAGAATTCTGTTAAATGGTTGACGCCATTGACCCTCTCAGACCATTCTGAGGTGGTAAAAATAGTCTGTGAGCTTTCAGTGAAAATATTTCAAATCTCTCTTAAACCTCCTGAGGACACGGTCTGACAAATCTGGTCTTAATACTCTAAACAGGAACATATAACAAAGTGTATAAATTTCAGATCTTTGCAAAATATAATTTTCATGTTAGCCACACTATAGTTTATTTGTAAGCATCAGATCATAGATTATTGATTAATTGATACAGTGTCACATTATGCAGTCTGTTATTAATCTGAAGCTAACTGGTGCCCAAACATTATTAGTTTGGATTGTATTTTAACAAATGCCGATGGAGGATTTATAGCAACCATTCATCTACCATGCTCTCAGTTAACTCTACTTACAAAAAATAGAAGCTGAATATGTAAGTTTCAAGCTTGCAAAATATAATTTGCCATGTTTTAATTTGTCTATCAGTTAATCAAACGAATCAGAATCCATTAGCAGTTGTCAGGTTATAATGTGTTAGTCAATCAATGCAGAGTCATACACATGGGAATCCACTGCTTATTGCTAATCAGAAAATAGGAGCTGAAGCCTAAGTCCTATCGGCTTGGTTATGCACTTCAGCCTGAATCAATGCAGTTACCATGCCACTGACCTCGGTTCAAGTTCCTTAGTAACTGGGGTAATGGGGCATGAAAAGCCCATGGGGTGAATAGCCTCGAAGTGGCCTTCCATCCACGAGTCATGCTAGTTTGATGGCATAAGTAAGTTTGGTGGAACAGGTAAATTTAATGGGGCAGGCAGGGCCTGTCCTGTAACAGTGCAGGCATAGCCGGACCCGCAATGGACAAGCCTGAGGTGACAATTTCTGTGATGGGTGGACCTAGTGGTAGAGGCAGGTCTGGTGGGGTCTGCAAGATGGGATTGCATGCAGGGCAGCTGCCACTGCCTTGTCCAACCCCACCGCACATGCAGCACTCACAGCAGAAAAATCCGCTATAGCCAGCAGTCCCTCTGGGGATAACCCCCTCAAAGGGACCATCTCAACAGGTGAGGGACTAGCGGGGCGAGGGGCCCTGAACAAGAACTCTACCTGCAATGATCTGACCAAGAGACTGGATCAATCTTGAGATTCATGATTTCAAGCCCCAGTGAGAATACTAGGTCCAAGGCGGTGAAGGAGGAGTCGCAGAAGCAACTGTTTCATGAGGTGGAGCCCAGAGATGTCATCAACTGGCAGAAGTCATTTTGCAAATGTGAGAGTTCGTCGTCGACCCAGGCATTGAAGTCACCCAAAATCAACCATCTGAGTGACTCCAACACCCCGCAGTGACGAAGTCCATGATCTCCTGCAGGAAATCCCCCATGTCCTGGAGGGCAATAAATGAGGAGGATCCTGCAACCTGCACCTGATCCCACGACTGCCACACATTCAAACGATGAAGTAGATTCCACCGGTGCACGGAAGAAATTCAAGTAGAATCTAAAACAGATGGCGCACTCCAACCTGCATCTCCCTGGAAGTGCACTACAGAGTACCCTGGTAGGATAGATGTCTCCAACATAGGACCCGCGCATCCCCAACCAAGTATCTGTAACGCAGCGAGACTGACTGAAGAAATCAAGTCCACCATAATAGTGGTCTTGTTTCTCATCGACCTCGCATTGCAAAGCACCACCCAAGGGGACTAGTGGAGGCTGCCAGTCCCTCGGCTACCTGCCCACTCGGTCCAGAGGGAACACTGGGAATGGGAACCAAACATGTCTAGCCTCTCTCATAGTCCCATTTTGTCCCAGGGCTCCTGGACCTGACCACCCCAATGCTACTCACTCAGGCCATACCATCACCAAATTGCTGCTTACCCACCCGCCCCCCTACAATTTGATCTCCTATAGTGTCTCGGGTTGTTGAAGTTGATACAGGGAGGCCAGGAGGGGCGGAGATCGCGGCAGCAAGTGATAACACATACGTGATAATGGACCCTACTCAGACCCCAGTACACCCTGTCACTCTAACAAACTTTATAACTAAAATTATTTAAATATCCACCTCAGACAATTTATCTAACACAAGACCCACCCTTTCAATACCCACTTAATCCTCTACATACACAATCAAACACAATCACCCAATTTAAATATCACACTAAACCACACACCTGCATGCACACTCTGCCTCCCTACTAACAGACCCACCTCATAACATAAAATTTACAAACAAAATTAAATCACACATCCAAAAAGTCCTGCACACACCAACCTCTGTAATAAACAAGGGCACAGGTCTAAAAGTTCAAAATAACTTTTAATTTAAGGCAGAATAACACTTAAAACCTGATGATTGGATGAAACTGCATCCTTTCTCAAAGGACACAGTTTCATCTGAAACACATAGAAACATAGAAGTTGACGGGAGATAAGGACCGCAAGGCCCATCCAGTCTGCCCATTTCTTTTTCTACCTTATAAATGTGCCATCGGCCTTGCTCTGTCAGTGGCCTATCTATTCATACTCATCTGTATTGCTCCCCTTATGCCTATCCCATGCCTGTTTGAAGCCCTGCACTGTATTCATAGCCACCACTTCTTGTGGTAAGCCATTCCATGCATCCACCACCCTTTCTGTGAAAAAGAATTTCCTCACATTCCCCTTAATCAGCCTCCTCTAATCTCATGCTGTGTCCTCTTGTCCTGCTATTTTTCTTATATTTAAACTTGTTAGACTCTTTCACCTTGTTTATGCCCTTAAGGTGTTTGAATGCCTCGATCATATCACCTCTCTCCTCCTTTGCTCAAGGGTATACATATTGAGCTCTCGTTAATCTGTCCTCATATGTCTTCTGATGCAGACCCTGCACCATTTGGTTGCCCTTCTCTGGACTGCCCCAATTTGGTTAATGTCCTTGTGAAGGTGTGGCCTCCAATACTGCACGAGTACTCCAGATGGGGCCTAACTAGTGTCTTGTACAGAGGATTAATACCTCCTCTTACGACTTGTATGATACCCTACTAATACACCCTAACACCCCCAAGCCTTACTTACTGTTTTAGAGGTCTGTTTGATGATTTTAGGTCATCAGTGATGATGATGCCCAAGTCTCTTTCTTCCTTTGTGATCTTAGCAACTCCTCCCAGCCTATAGGTGGCTTCCGGTTTTAAGTGTTATTATGCCTTAAAAGTAATTTTAAACTTTTAGACATGTGCCCTTGTTTATTACAGAGGCTGGTGTGTGCAGGACTTTTGGATGTGTACTTTTGGTTAGTCTTTGCACCACTGCTCCTTTGTGCTTAACTCCAGTTTGCTGTTTGTACAAAATTAAATCACTTAATTTCCCATAAATAATATGAATGGAGAATCCACAGCAAAAAGGACAGCAGAAGAGAGTAATAATGTTTAGCAATGTTTGTAAATGATGCTTTATGCTTTAGAACAAAGTCCAAAACTCTGGCCTATGCTACAGTGCTCTCACCACTGTTAGTCATTTATATATACCGATGTTTCAGAGAGATCGCCTCGCACAGAAAAGATATATTAAAGAAGGAAGACAGGCCACTGCAGACACATCAGTGGGAGAGGAAGGGAGATGGATGCAGTATAAGTGCAGCTGACATCAAGGGAGGGGAAAAAATAAGGGTGGACTTAGTGTATAGACTGCCATATCAGACTGCAGACAAGGATGAGGCACAGCAGATGAAATTAGAGAACAGTAGCAAAGAGGAGGCATTGCTAGCGGGAGACCTAAACCGACTGGACATAGACTTGGTGATCCCGGCAGCCAAATGTGCTAGGAATCAGGCACACATAGAAGTACTACAGGATTGTTTTCTTGTGTAGGGGCAAAAATCCTACCAGAAAGAGGATATCTTGGCTTTAGTACTCTCCAACAGTGATAATAACATTAGGGATGTCAGGGTGAAGAAACCACTGGTCATAGGTGCTGGAACTAGGGTGCTTAGGTGCAGCAGCACCCCTTGCTTGAAGTACAATTTCTTATGGCTTCCTATATAGTTTTTTTTTTTTTTCATTTAGTTGTTTAACCAGGTATAGCACACTAAGCTGAAAGTTTTTACAGGAGCAACCTGGGAGCACAAGGAGGTTAGGTGACTTGCTCAGGGTCACACAGTATGCAAGTGGAAGCTATGGGATTCAAACACAGGTCTGGTCTGCTGGATGTCAAACTGTTCCAGTGCAACGTCCAGAGGACACAATTCAGTGTGCTTTCAGACAGACCTGGATGCCCAACACTCTCAAAAAGAAGCTCCTAGACTTCAGATGGGCAGATTTCAGAAAAATGGAGGAGTTGCTAATGGAAGATTGGCAAAGGTAGGGAAGGCAGAAGGGGTAGGTGTCAAATGGTAAGTGATAAAAGAGTAGAAGCGCTGAAGAGACCAATACCTGCATAAGTAGGTTGGTAAGAACAGTAACTATAAGAAATTGATGTGGTTCTCCAAAGAGGTTGGGGAGGTGATTAGAGCAACGAGGACAGCATTCTGAAAGTACAAAGAAAATCGGACTGAGAGCAATAGGGAGAATATTTAGAGAGGCTAAAGGAGGCCAGGCAGACAGTCAGAAAGTATAAGGCAGATACAGAGCTAAGAACTGCAGAAGGAGTCAAGGAGGAGAAGAAAGTGATATTTTGTTATGTTAAGGAAAAGAGGAAAACAAAGAGGAGATCGTTCAACTGAAGTACGAGGGCAGGGGTGGAAGATGACAGCAAAAAGCAGATATCCTGAATGAATATTTTGTGCAGTTTTCACTGTGGAGGAAGGTGGATCACTCCAGAAATATGGGATCCAGGTTGTAGGAGAGCGGGACACAGACAAGTAATGGTATCAGAGGAGAGAGTGCTCAAGGGACTCTGGGTCCTGAAAGTGAATACATCACTGTGATTAAGCGCAGGCACCCTAGGTGTCTTAGGGAGGTGAGCCAGACTTTGGCAGCACCACTGGCTGATCTATTTAAGTGCTCCTGAAAGCAGGGTCATGCCAGCGGATTGGAGGGTAGTGAATATGGGACCAGACACAGATGATCCAGGAAATTACAGGCTGGTCAGCCTAACCTTGACAGTAGGGAAACTAACAGAAACCATCAAAAAGGAGTAGTTGGTGGAGCTCCTTGAGCTTAACAGACTACAAGACAGAGACGGCATGGGTTTGTGCCAGCAGATCACTAACCTCATTGACTTTTTAAATGAAACACAAAGGTGGTAGTTGGGTAAGAAGTAGAAGTGCTATAGTTGGATTTCAGCAAAGCCTTCAGTTTTGTACCACACAGATGACTGGTTAAAACAACTGGATGACCCATGGGGAACAAACTCACCAGCTGGACTGGGAACTGGCTGGCAGAAAGGACTCAGCAGGTGGGAGTAAATAGTGAATTCTCTGGGGTCAAGGAGGTCACCAGAGGAGTGCCACAGGGGTCAGTCCTAGGGCCACTGTTGTTCAACATCATCATACGCAACATAACGATGAGTATACAGAGCAAGATATGTTTCTCTGATGATGACAGTAAGGTCTACAGGAGACAGGACATGGAGGAAAGTTTAAGGGATATGAAAAGGGACCCAGCAAGACTGTAGAGGTGGTTAAAGGTGTGGCAACTCAAATTAAACACCATTAAAATCAAGGTTATGCATACCGTAGAAAAAAATAACTGACTACTAAACCAGTGATTGAGGATGGTTCAGACCACTTGAGGAAAGGGACATGGAAATCATTATCAGTGACAACCAGAAATCTTCAGCCCAATGCTATTAGGCGATGGGAAGGCAAGCAGAATGTTCAGCTGCATTGGTAGGGCATTCATTAACAGAATGAAGAAGATGCTACAGCCCCTGTACAGGTCCATGGTGAGACTACACATGGAATACTGTGCACAGTTCTGGAGTCCTAACTTAAGGAAGGCTATGGATCGATTACAGGGGCCCAGAAGAGGTCTACAAAAATTATCCT
Organism: Neoceratodus forsteri; assembly: GCA_016271365.2. Classification (NCBI taxonomy): domain Eukaryota; kingdom Metazoa; phylum Chordata; order Ceratodontiformes; family Ceratodontidae; genus Neoceratodus; species Neoceratodus forsteri. The sequence continues at coordinate 77,472,215 of CM057459.1, forward strand.
TGGGCAGTATGGGAAGGTGTACAAAGAGAGGCTAGAGAGTCTTAATGTGTACTCTGCAGGCCAGGAAAGAGACAGCATGGGTATTATTGAGACTTGCAAGTTCTTGACAGGAATCAACAGGGTTGACAGCAGGGACTACTGATGAGAAATGAAACCACCATAATCAAGGGGCATGGGTGGAAGTTGGGGTGCTGGGGAGGTGAGATTCAAAAGGACTTTTTCTATGAAGCAGGTGGTGGTCAGATACACTAGTACACCCAAAAAGATGGTGGTACCCAAATCAGTGACTAGTTTTGAGCACAGATTGGATCAGCACAAAGGGATAGTGGGGTCTAAGGGATGGGGAGGGGTCTATGGGAATTGACAGCAAGGGGTAGGGGTACAGAGGAACCAGAAGGGCAACTGGCCCAATGCTAGGTCAGACACAGAGTTGGGTAGGAAAAGGTCAGACTGGATATACTGTACCACTGGGTCTTTATCTGCCTTCAAATTCTATGTACTGTATACTGTATATAAGACATAATCAGTATCAACTGCCACCATCGTATACTGATAGATTATGAAATACTTTTGATGATAGTATACCTACAGTATATTTGTGTTTGTTAATTTTCACTTTAGGCAGTGTTGCCAAATACTTTCTCAAGTTTCTTAATGTCACAGAATCTTAACCACTAAACTGGTCACTGGAGAACATGAGCACAGGGTAATTAAATACAGTTAAAACTGCAGGCAACATGTTTAAACAATTATCACACCAAAGCAGTATATGCTATTAGAGACAGAAAAACCATGTATTATGTGGTTTTAAGTTACCTGTAGAGAAATGAGCTGAGAAGCATGCTCTACACTACTTCAGATTAATTTAAACAGCCATCAGTGACGGACTTAATGAAACTCGGAATTTATTCAGTTCTTAAACTTTATAGCACCAATCATTTTCACTCTGCAAAACCTTTGAAGTAGATTCAGTAATAAACCTTTAAGTCACAAAGTGCTTAGCAAAGTCCAGATGGTGAAGGGAAGGAAAGGAACATTGTTTAACCAGGAGTAGCACACTAAGCCAAAGCTTGTTCCCAGATGTGACCTGGGAGCACGAGGAAGTTAAATGACTTGCTCAGGATCACACAGTATGCACCTAGGCAGCTGTGGATTCAACCCAGGTCTCCAGATCTGCAGCTCAAAGCCTTAACCCACTGCGCTATACTGCCTCTCAAAGTTGGACCTATACTAACTACAGCAATCATCATTTTTACATTGCTAAGGAAACTTTGGAAAACATAATTCTTAGCCACATTTTAGCTCATATCCAATATGTTCTGTATTTAGCACCCTTATTTCTGCATATTAGTACAAAACATGAGGATCTTTGTCCCTCAACCTCACCTGCCCCTGCTGCTTGTTGTCTATGCCTGACATCACAGTCCTCTTTGTATGTTCTGACTAAGAGTGAGAGAAGTCAGCCTATTGGCAACTTTGGTTCAGCTTCATGTTGGGGCCCACACATTTGGTATGGCTTCCAGAATTCAGCTGAACCACTTTGGCTCCTAATGCAGTAACAACATGGGGTAAAAGTCTACAAATAGGGGGTAAAACCTTGAGCTCAGCAATGAATAGAAATTACTGTAGCTTACTTGTGGCAGGTGCTATGGGCATGCATCTGCTGTGAGATTCTGTTTGTGGTGTGACAAAGTCTGCAAAACCCACTAAGACTGTTACAGTCCAGTACGAGTTACAGTATTAGTCACTATTCACTGCAGACCTCAAGGTGGATATCTCTGTGTAGTCTGGGCATTACCTTCAAGCTAATTACTATATCCTTTTTTTTTTTTTTATATTTCTTTTCCCACCTACTGCCCCACTAGAGCCGCACTACTGGGAGTCACCCATGTAAGCCTGTCCCTGCCAGTGCCTTACCTTACAGTCTCCAGTCCCTCCATCTGGCCTTGGAACACCCCGGATGGGGTGGGGATAGGGCAAGCCCTGAATCTTGCTAATCTTGTCAGGGTCCTGAGGCTGCAGGTAGGCACCAGCACATCGGGACCCGCTCGGCGCTCTGTCTTCCCAGCTCCAATGGGGTGTTTTTCCCATGTTCTTGTGGGACGTTGCAGGCACATATACCAACATTGGCAACATTCCTCCCCTCCTTCCTTGAAGGAGCAGTCCCAGGCTGATTGGTCGCTGGCCTATGCCTGCGACCAATCATACCTAGAGACTCCAGCTTGCCATCGCACCCCAACCTCCATCAGGGGTTGTCGCTGCCGAGTTGAAAGACCCACCCTCACCCAGAGGAGGCGAGCTGTCATTGGACACTCCAGCCTGTCTCCCGGGTCAAACCCCGTGACCCGGCTCACTCCCCAACCAGGTCGCCAGTGTGGTGCGTGTGGCATCCAGTGCCTCAACCTCAGCACCACCGGCCAGCTACTCTAATTACTATATTCTATCTGAAGACTGGCTCCATTGAGTTTCAATATTATAGAGTAGTACCTCTCAAAAAAACAAAAAACCAATATGTATTAAAAAGAAAAGAAATGACATGTCGAATATTACATTGCCATGACAGGTCTTCTTTAAGTGATACAGATTAGAAACATAGAAACATAGAATTTGACGGCAGATAGGACTGCTTGGCCCGCTTAGTCTGCCCATTTTCCTACCTAACAGATAAGCTGCAGATCCTAGTTAACCAACAGCTTACTTCCTCATACTAGATTGTGTGCTCCATGGATCTCAGTGGCACAGTTAGTCATACTGAGTTTCTTGGTGATGCCAATGTGAAATTGCTGTACAGTGGTAGTCACACAAAAGTATACGGAACTGCTGCACCACAGCTCATTGCGCAGTAGTGGTATACATGTTATTCAATGGGCACCATGTTTGCTCACCGCTCGTGTTATCGCACTACCGGTAAACATTTTTACACGATTACCACTGTACGTGTCATCAGGAGGAGGAGCAGCACTGTTACTGCTGGGAGTGGAGAGATGGACTGTGCTGACAGTGCCAGTAGGAGGTCCGGGGACACTTGCCACCAGGAGGTGTAAAAGTGAGAATAGTAGATGAGGAAAACATGATTTCTGATTGGGGGAGGATGACAAGGATGTGCTGGTTTCACAATTACTTGAATTTTATGGTTGGCTTACAGACTGTGCACTGTCCTCTGCAACATGCCCCTCTCTCTAAATTTGTTTTAGACTCTGGTATCATGAAATGCTCTAGGTACTTCATGACCTGGTATTAAGAACATAATGTATGTTTCTCTTTCAGGACCAGTTTGCTTGAACTCTACAAGAATGCTCGAGGCAAGAGCTCATATCTTATAACAGCACCCTTGTTCTTTCCTTATTTGTGCTTATTTCTTCCCTCCTTTGCCTTCTGCCATCATATATTCGTTCTCCTTTTCCATACCTTCCTTCCTTCCCTCCTTCACCTTCTCTCCGAGCTGTATTCCCCTCTTCTCAGTTTTTCCAAATGTTGGCTTCCTGCTATGTATTTATGGACCTTTTTATCTTATTATATGTTGTCATGTAATAGGCTGCTTTTGCAGATTTAGCACATTTTGCACCGTATGCACATTTCTAATGTCAAAAGAGATGGTCTAGCATAGCCAACCACAGTATAAAAAGGAAAAATACTCATTAGGAGTAGCTCCTCACCAGTTACCCTGCTTTTATTCTGAAGGTATACAAAAATGTTTTTCCTTGTTTGTGTATAAAAATCTCTTTAATTATTTACCCTTGTAATGAGACCTCTGCTTTGAGTACCGAGAAAGAATGAATTGATTAACCATGTAGTACTTATATGTTTTGAACCTTTCAGACATTTTTATTTAGCCTGTATAGGCAATAGAGACACTGAATATACTGTTTAAATCAGTGCTTACAATGAGTATCAGAATCTAGATGTATGCAAGATATGGACTGGCTTTTATTTTGATATTTAGTATCAAGTGTGGTGGCTTCTAACTGGTTAATTTATTATTTCTATAGATATAACTAAATTCAAAATCTTTGAAAAATTCCCCTTTTTTTTGGATGGAATAGAATGACTTATGGTAAGGTGGCATTTGATGTTCATACAAAGATAAGATATGTAGTAGTGGATATTGGAAAGTATATATTAGTTATGTTATTTGTATATATTTTTTCTACTGACAGTGTTAATTCAATGATGAAGGATTTTGTCCGAAACGTTTGATTGTTGACACTATGTACATATATTGATATTTTGAATATCAAAGGAACGAGTCAGAATAAACTGAAAAAACAAATAATTATATACTTAAACACTGGGTGAGTGGGCTCCATTTTACCAATGTGCCTTTCTGACATTTCTAATGTCATCCTTGCAAATATTGTACCTGCCCCTTTAATTACATGTGTTATGCAGTTTTACCTGTGGGTGGCACTGCAACTTGAGAAAGCTCACCTACAATGTGAAACGTTGGTGGTATCTGGTGTGGGATGCTGTATTGCTGTAGGCTGCATATCTATCTTTTAAATCTACAAATACATTTTCTTTCATCACTACTTATTTGGTAAAAGACTGTATGGATTAATCATGTGCCCAGCTCCTTCCTCTGACTGCATGGTGGACTCAATAAATTTGGTTTCAGATTGACTCTTTGGTATACTCCAACTTGTGTTGTGTTGCCATATTCTCCTGGTCTCGGCATGCTGTCTATTCTGTGCACGTGTACTTTGTGCTTTGCATGAGATTAGGGCCTGAAACGTGTCTGTCGCCTACTGAGGTTTTATGTCCAACCTGCCTCAAGCAGGAAGACAGAGAAGGAGGAGACATCACATTATCAACTTGTTGTAAGGAACTGCTGGACTGCATGAAGAACTGAACATTATTTGTGGTACAGGAATAAATGCCCTGTTTGAGAACTTTATATGTGCATGTAGACACTACATTTATTGACTCTGTGTTATGGAATCCTCCCCTGACACCCCTTGGGAGTGACACACTGTGGGCATACCTTTAAGGTTCTCCTTGGCATTGAGGAACCCTGGCTGGCCCCTTCTCCAGAGTGGCAAGACCTTGTATGTTACACAGCTGCTGGGGTCAGCTTACACTTAGAAAATGACTGTAGTGCTGTGCTCCACAAAAAGCAGCTGTAACGCTGTGAGAGTGCAGCTGTAGTGTAAACACGCTTTTAAATGGACTTCAGAACTGTAACAACTTCATTGGTCTTCTAAACCAATTACCTGACCATTCATTAGAAACATAGACATGGCGGCCCGTGGCGCCAGGCAATGGGGATCACCTGGCATGGTGCCGACCGGGTTTGCATCTAAGCCTGGGGCAGCAGGAGGCGGAGCCTGGCTGGGAGGGCTTCACAGTGTACTTTACAGACACTCTCTTCCCAGGGAGGCGTCGTGGATGCACCCACTATTGGTGGGCTCCTGGTGGCCGGCCCTAGCACCGGCTCTTATGGCATGGGTGACCACACATCACGCGCGCATCCGCCAGAATGCCGCTGCATGCATCCAAAGTGGACAGGGGAACTAAAGTAAGAAAGTGGCTACCCATGCCATCCAGATGATGGTGGCCCATCCTCCCACCACCACGACAGCCTGGAATGCCGGTACTGCACCCTCGCCACCCCTGATGAAGACTGAAGAGGTGCCTGGAGCACTAGACAGTCTCCTCCATCATGACCATGGGAGGGCCCCTCAAGAAAGGATACATTTCGTCAGTCAGGGGCAGTGGATGAGGGCAGCAAATGGGGGAACATAGCAGCGGATCTGGCCACTGAAGGAGAGGACGCTTGGCTGGTAGTGGGCTAAAACAGATAAAGCAAAAAGAAACATAGAAATATAGACATTTTAACATAAAACGACCACTGACCCATCCAGTCTGACTGATTTTACCCTACCCTACCGCACCCATGACCTACTGTACAGACAGGGTTTCCACCTCACCCCCTGCTCCCTGCCTTACTGCTACCCCAAGAGTGTTAAGCCCTATGCTCTGCCCCAGCTGTGCTTAAATCCATTAATTGTTTTGCAACCACACCTCTGCTGCTAGGCTGATCCATAGCTCAATCACTCTCTCGTAAAGTAAAACTTTCTCACATCCTCCTGAATCCCCCACCTTCCACTCACATCCTCTTGTGTTTGACCTGTCATTCCTCTGAATAGTTCCTCACATACTCCCAGTAAACGCACAGTTGGTAACTAACCTAACATGATCTACCTAGCAACACTAACTAAAAAAATAAAACCTTTTCTATTAAAATAAAACATTTTCCAATTTTTGTACAAGGTAACTCTCAACTGAGCACAGGTTTCTTCAGAATTAAAGCACTTCCCTGGTGCATTCAAAGGTACTCAAGTGTTCATTACCAAACTCATATATTCTATCTAGTAACAGTCTAAGTACACAAAATAAAGCTTTATTCAACAAAGAAAAATAACTTTTTCATTTGATAAATGCAGTAACCCACTCCAGAGCATGTGCTTCTCCAGAATTACTGCACTTCCGGGTGAGCTGAAAGGCACTGGTCGTTGGTCTCGTGACTTCTGATTTACCTGGGGCATGCTTCAATTCTTTAGAAACGTAATGTGCCCTGTCAAGGCTTCTTGCTTACTTGTTACACAAGAAAATATTTTGAGATACAAGGCCTAATTTTGAAAAAAGCATAACATTACATTGCCAGATTCCCCTATTGTGATACATCATGGATAACTGAATAAATAAATGCCAAATGATATCATAGCCCTTCTAAACTAGGTCCTTTTAAAGGCTCTCTTCATCAATATCTTACATCGATCAGTTTCTGCGGATGTGCCCACTAACAATTGGGCTGCATCAGTCCTCTCAACCCCTAGGGTAGTCAACACCCTGCCTCCTCTTTTGTCCACTGCCCATTTTGCCCCCTCCCCTTCCTCCCTATCCTTTCCTGCCTTAACCTTGTATTACCTGTACATAACCCCCTTACAAAGCCTTTGGCTGCTTATTTTCTCATGGGATGCTCTCACTACTTCTATTCCTTTCCCTGCTAATACTCACTAGAACTCCTAGGTATTAAAGTACCCCAATTTGTGCCGTCATGTAATACCAACCCTGCTTATTTCTTGCTTATTCTTTTATTTGCTTACATACAGTAATGTTATTTTGTACTGCTTGTCACAATGTCATGTAACAACTATCTTTGTATGTCTGTCACCCTCTCTTTGATGTGGAACCTTGTAAACTAGTTTTTTTGGCTCAAAGTTATTGTAATCTGATAAATAATAAATAAATAAATAACACGTAACAATAAATTCATTTGGCAAGCTTAACTTCAAGCACATGCAGCCTACTCCTTTCAGCGGAAATCATACCTTAAGTCCTTTACACTGAATTTATTTTTTCTTCTAATTTAAAAGGACCATTTCCATGTAAGGCTTTACAGCTATTTTTCCTCAGCTGGTATGTTACACAAAACTGCGACCATATGAAAGAGTTAGGTGGTCGACAACCACTGTTCCATTTCTAAACTGTCTGCACTCTGGATTAAATTAAGGGCAAGTTACATTTACACAGCTAAACAACTACATAAAACAGCGCATCTCAGTAAAGACCAGATAACCAATTAAGTTTACTTTTAACTACAGCACCTTCCTCTCCCTTTTCATGAGCTGAGCCGCTAGTTCTCTGTGGCACTTTGGGCCTCAGTTGTGCAGCAAGGCTCTGAACTGTCCTGGTGGTTTGTTTAATGTCTGTGGCAGAAATGGTTTGCTCCTGGAAAAGATTTCTGTCTGCCCATTAGCTAAAATACCCTGTGATGTCACTGATAACGTCAGAGACTGAGTGTGTTGTGGAGGGGAGTTTGTGGCAAACCAAGAGGGACAGCCTGGTGTTGTGAAACACTAGTATTTTTGGAAATTAAACTTTATTGGTATTTTACAACAAACATTACAACCAACAAGAAGAAATATGTAGGCCTACCTTTAAAAGCAAACCAAAATATAAACAAATATTAATAATGTCTAGCCCACAATCCAAATGCATCATTTTCTAAAACAAATTTATCAACTAACAATAAAACAGATTCAAATACCCCCAACAATAAACCCCTCATTTATGTCAAATGAAAACAGAAAATGGGATCACCCCTAAGGTGTGAGCCCTAAAGAAATGAATAAAAGGCAAATATAAAGACAAAGCGCCTGGACAGGAGAATATAAACTTCTACAAACAATCTTGGAATTTCAGTTACAGCGAGCCAGGATCTCCATCACATTAAGCCCTTCTTTCTCAGCAAGGAAGTGGAAGAAAGGCAGCCATCTACTACGATAACGCTCACTCTGCAGCCTAAAGTAAAGCCATCACATTCCATAACTAACATTCCTTGACAGTTGCATATCCCAAGGTATTGTGGGGGAAGCCTTAATCGTGTATGAGTTTTTATGGCCGCAGCCACTAGAATATAAAATAGATATTTGACCCTTTCCCCATTTACTACCAAAGTGGGCAATCCCAGAACACAAACCTGAAACTGAAGTGGGATATCTAAACCCAACATTCGACCCACTGCCTAAGCAACTTTTCCCCAATGCGTCTGAATCGAGGCAATCCTAAAATATATGCATATGATTTTCAACCAACCCACACCCCGCCAACATAAATGAGAATGAAACGCCCATAATGCTTAACTATAACCGGAGTGGTGGAAAAACTAACCACTACCCGCCAGCAAAATTCCCTCTAGGAGGGTGAGGCCATGGTACTGTGAACACCTTGCCAGATCCGAGCCCATTCTATCCCTCAAAGAGAAACCCAGGCTTCCACCTCCCACTTATGTTTAATAAAATAAGAAGGTTTGGTTTCCAAATCCCTGAGCTGTCTGTACAACTTAGAAATGAGACCCGTTGTTTTAGACTGTGTACTCAGTGATAATAAAAGGCTCAGTAAGGGTTGACCTCTGACCTAAAAGGTTTTACCCTTAGGGTTCCATTAAATAATGTCAAACTTGTAAGTAAAAAAAAGCCTGTAGTGCACAAGTCAAATTCCTCCTTAAGTTGAGCAAAGTTAAAACCTCCCATTAAAAACTGCACCAGTCGACTAAGACCTAGGCTCTCCAATGCTGAAAGCTGAGATCAGAGTGAGAGGGGAAAGTCTAAACAAGAACAAAGTGTGGCTCTCTACATATACCCAGATTTAACTGGAGGACCTTACAAACCTCCCGTCAAGTCTTAACCGTTAGAGCTGCCCAAGGTTTAATAACTTTCAAAGAATTTAGATTAGCAATATCCATAAACATGATATCAGATAATTTTACAGGGAGTAGAGAGGCCAATTCCAGAACAACCCATCTGGGAAGGTCCTGAGTCAACATGTAAGTCACAAGGTATTGAGTTGTGCTGCCCAATAGTATGTCCTAAAATCAGGAACTGCCAGACCTCCTTTGAACATTGGCGTCATCATAACAGACCATTTAATCCAGGGACATTTCCCTCAAACAAATTTGGATAACGTTCGGTTTAAAGAGGCCCAAAAAGCAACCGGAACCAGTAAAGGAAGAATTGAAAAAGAAAAAAAAATGGGGAAGACTATTCATCCGAATTGTTTCCACTCTGCCCACCACAAACGGTAGTTTCTTCCAGCAGAGACAATCACTTTGCCACTAATTATAGTAAGTTACTGAAATATGTTCAAAGAGAGTGGAAAGTTCCTGAGGTATCCATGTGCTCAAATATCTAAATCCATGGGATACCTGTTTAAACCCCAAGTTTCATAAGTAGAGCCTGCTAAAGAAGCCCCTCCTCAAAACAATTTCAGTCTTTGTCTCATTAACTTTAAACCCGAGACCTGCCCATGTCGAATAGCATAGTCTTAACCACGGATCGTATGAGAAGGCTCTCCTAGATATAACAAAGTATCATCTGCATACAAGGAGACTCTCAGATCCTCACCCACTAAAGAGATACCCTGGTACTCCTCCGACTTCCTAATCCAAATCGCCAATGGCTCTAAATTCGATGCAAATAAAAGGGGGGAAATTGGCATCCCTGCCTAGTACTGCATTCTATCCAAAACCCAGAGGAGAGCAAACCATTTACTGCACTCATGCCTGTGGTTGTGTGTATAAATTCTAAGCCAATTACAGAATTCCTGCCTAAGTTGAAACCTGGACAATGTGGCCATTAGAAACTACCAATCAAGCGGTCACGCCTTCTCAGCATCAATTGACACTACAGCTCCTACACAATCTAGAGGCTAAGCCTGAGATGCCCAGAGGACGTTCAACAATTTCCTTGCATTATCCTACAAATGTCTACCGGAATAAATCCAGTCTAATCTGGGTGAACAAGTGAGGTATCACCTTCTGCAATCGCAACCCAATGGCTTTAGTGAAGATCTTCAAATTATAATTGACAATTAAATAGGGTGAAAATTTGCACAATGCACGGTCTTTTCCGGTTTCGTAGAACAGAAATAATAGCTTCATTCCATGTATCTGGCAAAGCTCAGGCTCATGCACTAGATTACAAAACTGAGTTAACAAAGTCGTCAGTTCTGAAGCAAATACCTTATAAAATTCTGGGGCCTTGCCAGATTTCAAAGAATGAATAACCGCTTGTAATTCAGCCTCCGAGAAGGGGCTTCCAAACCCTCCTGCTGAGACTGAGTAAGGGTGGGAAGAGAATCCGCTCAGAAAGCTGGCCACCTGGGCTTCAAGGATTGAGTCCTGTTCTTTAGCATACAATGCGCAGTAATTGTCCTGAAAATCCCCTATTATTAACTGTGGGTCAACATGGGTCCTGTGGAGGATAGTCTGAAATAATGCAGGGATGCACCCATCTGCCTCTTGCCTTCAGTAACTGCATAGCTAAAGCCTACCCGCTTTGTTTCCCAACTCATAATCTTTTGGTTGGTGAAGCAAAGGAGTTTTCTACCCTATGGAAAGCCAGTTTATTAAGCTCTTCCCTGATATCCTGCAACCGTGGTACTAATTGGGATCTCAAGCCTGCTGATGCTGTCTCTGAGATCACCGAGTTTCTAAGCTACGCTTGTGACTTCCAATATTCCTTATTTTTGAAGGAAGCATATGAAATCATATGCCCATGGACCACTACCTTAAGACCATCCCAAATATGTGAAAAACTAGTATTTTTTCAATAAAAAGAAACAACCATGGTGAATTCTGTAACGGAACATAAATTATGCGGCTGAATACAAGTTCTGCTACCAGTTCACCAGCCACAGCATCACATAATTCTAGGGGCTTGGACTTGACCAGTCTTACAAACTATGTGTTCATGGTTGTGAAGAAAAAGAAACTGTTAGTGCAGTTTTGCAGACATAACTAAGCCTTCAATCTACTGTAGCCAACCATAGTATCTTAATCAGCCAACTCGAGCTTATTGGCATCTGTGAACCTTTCCGTAACTGATTCCATAATTAGATGTACAACTTTTAGTAGAAATGTATGTAACCCCTGCAAATGGGGGTTCCAAAAGACTTCCAGGAGCTTGCTTGAATGCTCCAAGCCTGAATGGTGTTTAGGGTTTAGCCATTTATCAGTGAGTGTTTTAGAACCTCTGGTACTGTCTCTTTAAGAGCTGTCTGCTTGCAGACATAATTAGTTTGTATGGGGGACTGTGTGTTTCTTTGATTGAGTACCACTCAAGCTGCTGCCAATTCACTTCATTTTTGCAGTCACTAGGAGTGCAAAGGAACCTATCTGAAAGATGTAACTGTTTGCCAGAAATTATTTAGAGTAATAATGAAATTAGAGTTTGTCTAACCTGCTTTCTTTGCAGTCAGAACTGTGTCTGCTAGTTCCCCATTCTAGTTTTGAACTGCTGAACTGGACCAATCAGTGTGGGGTAAGCTAGCTCTAAAATGGTGCCTTGGACGAATCAGAACTTGGACTCATAATCTGAGCCAGCCACAAGAGGATTGTATGGGCAGTGACTCTGGGAGATGTAGTTTAGACTTCAGTGCCTTTTGGACCAACAGCAGCAGTCTATTGTGAGTGACAGCCAATCCAGTCAAGAACTGGGAGGAACTCAAAGGAAGTGCCCGTTTTGTCGGTTGGAGTTCAGTTGAGCTTTGGCAGTGAAGAAGGAAGGAGCCCTGTGCTTTTTCAGTGTGCAGTTTTAGTCAAAAACGTGTGTAAGGCCCAGAGTTCTGGTCTGCAGCTTGTGTAACAGCTTGTTAGGACTGAATCCGTCCTGTGAAAAGAATCAAAGGATCTCTGAAGAGTAGAAACCAGGCTCACCCTGTAGAAGACTGGAAGAATTGCTGAAAGTACTTTCGGTCTGTCAGGAACTGAATCTGCTGTGTGTTCTCCCGGGTATTGTGCAGTAATGCGATCGGATACAGATGCAGCCTGCCTGGTATAGTGCTTTCTTTTATATGGATGTGTGAAGAGGTTTGTGTACCTCAAGTGAGCCCTGCTGACATTGAAGGACCCTATCTTATTTGGAGGTCGTGAGTACTAATTCAGGGTTGCTCCCTGTTGAATTGCCACATTAAACCAAATGGAATTACTGTACTGCTGACTGTTTAATTCTCCTTTTCTCTGTGTGAAAGGGCCCTACCAGCTGCCACGGTTTGGACTAGCCACTAGGGCTTGGGTACCCAGGGACAGTAACTGATAGGGATAGGCCTGTGCACAGAGCCATAGGTAGATTATTAGAGTGATAAGCTAATTAACCTGATTTCCCCTGTCCTTGTTATATCCCCCTAAATAAATCAGAGCTGCTTGTTTCAGCAAAGTTATACTGCCTGAGGTATTTGTCTATGTTAAAGTACTGTACTGTGATTGTTGCACTGTATCTCATTTCACAGGAGGTCCCAGTGCGGAACCAGACCTGGGGTAAGTGTATACTGTGAAGGTAATTTGATATATTGTGTGGGCCACTAGTGGAAGAAAGGAGGTTGCAGTGTCCCAGAGGGCTGTGACCAAGTTAGTTTAACTATTGCAAACCCTGACCTCTGGGTGGAGGCACCCGCCATTGGATCCAGGCCCTCAACCTGTTAGTGGCAAATCAGGCAGGGGTAGTAGCCCCTGGGATAGCGCCATCTAGGGGTTACATCTTGAGGCTCACCGCTGGGATTGTGTGTCCTCTAGTGGCCATATTTACGAACCACTGTTAAGAAAAAATGGGTACCCGACAGAAGTGGCTGTGCACGGCTGGTGGAGTGGTGTACTGGGAGGAGATCGACCCCAAAATGCTATGCTTATCCTGGACATCCCCTGGGTATCAATATGGACACTGTGCAGGGAGTACTTTCCAAGGTGGAAGGTTTACAAAACCCTGTGGTGGTGGGTGCATGCTAATCTGCTCACCCACACTTTCCTGGCCCTAGTAGAGTTTAAGGATCCCATAGATAGCTCAAAGTGCCACAGACCATTACCCCAGAGGGAGCCCTCACTGCTTGGAGAGTGATAACTAAGGACAGTAAAGACCGGGGAATCAGCCCCACCACTATCTGAAACTTTTGAGGAGAAATTTGCTAAAATGGTTGCTGGGAGAAGGGAAAACTGTGGAGGACTTGAAGAAACTATTCTTGCCACCTGGGGTGTTCCTCCCCAACACCCTCTCCTGCTCCAGTGCCCGTAATGGTGGCTGAACCAATGCAGACTCCTATTTCTGCACCTGCCATTAGTCACGACTCTTACTGAAGGTTGAGGATCTCTCTGGCACCTCCCCACCCCCAAGGGAGGATGACTGGGAGACCTGGATAGACTATGTTGCCCCCAAGTGCTAGGAATGGCAATGCCTCGGAAAGGTGAAAGCTTAAAGAGGTTAGTGAGAGCCTCGAGGTCCTGCCCTGGCTACCATCCGTATGCAAACGGGCCAGTAACCCTGAAGCGACTGCACAGGCCTATCTTGAGGCCTTGGAGAATGTGTATGGGAGCCCAGATTCTGATGAGGACCTATGGTGGAGAGTAAGAGATGCACAACAGTACCAAGGGGAGTTGTTGTCTTGTGTATCTCGGCTGGAAAAATTGTTGCAAGAATGCCTCCGAAAAAGGTAGTTTGCTGAGATTGAACTGGACCGGACCAGGCTGGACAGGATCTTAAGTCTGCCCTTCTCAGAACTGCTGTTGCTTCAGTTCAGCCTGGCAGATCGACTGGAATCCCCACCTCCTATGATGAGTTAATGAGAGAAATTCGAGGAGTTGAGAAAAGCGACCTCGGAGGGACCTGCACCAATAGCTGCGGCTACGGACCAGTGACTGAGGGTGACCCATCAAGTGAAGTTCAGGGCAGAGGTTGGCAGTCAATGAGTGCTCTGACAAGGAAAAGATACGTCACAATGGGGCGGAACTGTTGAGAGAGATCCGGAATTCAAAAACAGTCCTTTATGAAGGCCACGCCTGCAAGTACGGGGCCCTGACCTATATCCGACTGATCTGCATGGGGGTGGGGGTACCCACCATGTATCTCCTGCTGATAACAGCTCCGAACTCGATTCCTTGACCATGGAAGTGGAGAAACTGACGAGATGTCTCCAAATGCTTATCACGCAAGACAGAGATGGCACCAAGGTTTCCAGTTAGTAATACCCCGCCCTGGCTCCCAGTGTGGCGCCTCGGCCAGCTCAAACTCCAGAAAGTATGTTTTGCTATAATTGTGGGAAAGATGGGCACATGAAAGGGAATGCCAGTCCCCAAAAGACACTGACAAAGTTGCATATAGGCTACAAGGAGAGCTTGAGAAGAAATCAGTGGTTAAGAGGTGCACGACATGATCCCAGTGAGGGCACCAAAATGCTAATTCACGTCCTTTTGTGGCAAGGTCAGTTGCCCAGGCCCCCACTACCTGCCTCCAGACTGGTCCAGAATAGTGGGTCCCTCCATGGAGACCACTGTAAAGGTGAACGGAGTGTCTACAAGAGCTATATTAGACAGTGGCTCCCAAGTGACAATTATGTTCCAAGATTGGTATCAGAAGCATTTGTCAGACAGTACCTTACAACCATTAGAAGGACTGCATGTATGGGGTTAGTGAGAAGGCCTACCCTATTCCGGGTATATCCAATTTGGCTGTCTTTCCCCACCTCCGTGGCTGGAGTGGCGAACAAATAGAGAGCCTAGCCTTAGTGTGTCCCCACTGGACTGTATGATGGTGTCCCTTTGTTGATTGGAACAAATGCTCATATGTTAGGAAGGCTGGCACAGTTGTGTTATGAAAACAGGGGTCAAAGACTAGTAGAGCTTTAAGAGTTCCGGCTTTAATTAAGAAGGCCTATGAGGCACAGAGAGATGCTGAAAACAGAACCAGAGGAACCGGTCGAATTGTATGGAAGAAGGATCCTGAGTCTCTGATCCTGGCGCAAGTGCCCAGTGTACCTTACAGGGAGAGGTCCGTATCAGAAAGGATGTTAAGAATAAAATATTAATGTTGATGCACCAGGCGATGGAAAATTGCCAGAGGGACTGCTGGTCAAGCCTAGTATTTTGCCCGCTAGAGCCCATGCTTATGCCAGAAGGGTAATGGTCCAAGTTCATAATGTGTCTGAAAGAGACATTCGAGTAAACAGAGGTTGCATCTGGCTAATGTGCATTGTGCAGACACTGCAGTGCTACCCAGCAGCAGTTCAAGGAAGAATGACAGAGTAACGCCTGACTTGTTTGATTTCGTGACTCCCCGCTGCCAGCTGAATGGAAAGTGAAGATCAGTGAGAAGCTTGCCCAGAGAGACCAGGTGTTTTCTTTAAAGGAATGGGATGTAGGATGCGTGCAAGGAGCTGAGCACAATATCCGCTGCATGACGAAAGACCATTTCGTGAGAGGTCTCGACGCCTGGCACCTGCTGACATAGATGACGAGGCGGCATCTGCAAGAGATGTTAGCTGCTGGTGTAATACAAGAATCCAGAAGCCCTTATGCTTCCCCATTGTGGTAGTGAGGAAAAAGAATGGAACAGTAAGGATGTGTGTGGATTATCGCACCTTAAACCGCGGACTATCCTGATCAGTACACAATGCCCGCATTCAGGATGCTTTGGACTGCCTCAAACGGGAGCAAGTGGTTCTCTGTGCTGGATCTCCGCAGTGGGTACTATCAGATCCCGATGGCCCCAGAGGACCGTGAAAAGACAGCCTTTATCTGTCGCTGCTTTATGAATTCATGAGGATGCCTCAAGGGATTTCAGGTGCCCAGCCACTTTTCAACGATTGATGGAGCGTGCAGTGGGGACATGAAGTTACTAGAGTGCCTGGTATACCTAGATGATGTTATTGTGTTTGGCAGCTCACTGGAGGAACATGAGAGCAGATTATTTAAGGTATTGGACCGACTGGAGGACTTTGGCCTTAAACTGTCCATTGATAAGTGTCAATTCTTTCAAACATCAGTAAAGTATGTGGGGCACATAGTATCCACCGAGGAATAGAGACCGACCAAGTAAAGTTGAGGCCTTGACCACCTGGCCACAGCCCAAAAATCTAAAAGAACTGCAAAGATTCCTGGGATTCTGTGGTTATTATCGGCGCTTCATCAAGGACTATTCAAGTGATCTGCCCTTTATAACCTTACTCAAGGGTATCCCCAACCCACAAAAATACCAAAAGTCAGCGTCCCTCAAGACTGAAAGAGTGTATTTTCATCCGAGTGAAGTATTTGGGGCCCGCTGGACTCCTGATTGTGAGACTGCTTTTCATGAGATCATATATCAACTACCCATCCTCCAGTGCTGGCCTATGCCGATCCAAGAAAACCTTACATCCTGCACACTGATGCTAGCTTGCAAGGGTTGGGGCTGTGTTGTACCAAGAGCGAGAATGGCCTGAGACCAGTGGCCTTTGCCAGTAGAAGCCTGACCCCATCCGAAAATAACTATCCTGTACAAGTTAGAGTTCCTAGCTTTGAAGTGGGCTATTGTTGACCAATTCCATGAGTACTTGTATGGGGCTAAAATACTAGTAAAACTGTACAATAATCCTTTGACCTATGTGCAGACCTCAGCTAAGTTGGATGCCACTGGCCATAGGTGGCTTTCTGCATTATCTACATATGACTATGCTCTCGAATACGAGCAGGTCTGAACCACATAGATGTGATGCTCTCTCCCGGAGGCCTGTTCCCCAGAATGATTGGGTCCGATTGGCAGAACCTGACATTCGGCACTCTGCGGAAGTTTGACAGGGAGGAACAAATGTCCACGGACGCAGTGGACTGCATGGTGGATTGCTTGGGAGCCTCTGAGAATTGCATACCTGCTGCTTATTGCCGCTTTTCTGCAATAGACATTGGTGCACTGCCTCAGCTGGACAATGACAGTATTCGCAGGCTCAATCCAGCGATCCCATGATCAAAGCAGCTTTAGAAGCCCTCTATGCAGGAAAAGATGTGTCCAAATTACGCTCCACTGATTTGAGAACTGCACTGTTATACAAAGAAGGTCCTAAGTTGAAACTGATCAATAAACTGTTATACAGAGAAACAGTAGACAGAGGGGACAAGTAGACAAACAACAACTAGTGCTGCCCACTGCCTTTCGAGACTCAGTACTGAGGTCCTTGCACAACCACATGGGGCACCTTGGTATAGACAGAACACTTGACTTGGTGAGATCCAGATTCTATTGGCCTAAGATGGGGGCTGATGTGGAGCAACACATTAGAACTTGAGTCGCTGCTTACAGAGGAAAGTTTTGCCCCAGAGGGCTGCCCCTTGTTAACATCACCACCAGTGCACCCATGGAGCTGGTCTGTATTGATTTTCTAAGTTTGGAGTCAGATCAAAGAAATATCAGTAATGTGCTGGTGGTCACTGACCATTTCACGAGATATGCCCAAGCTTTCCCACCAAAGACCAGAAAGCATCCACTGTGGCCAAAGTACTTGTAGAAAACTTTTTGTTCACTATGGGGCTCCACAAAGAATCCATTCTGATCAAGGGAGAGACTTTGAGAGTCGTCTGATCAAAGAGATGCTTTCTCTGTGGGGAGTGCGAAAGTCCAGAACCACTCCTTACCACCCCAGGGGGACCCACAGCCTGAACGCTTTCAACCGCACTTTGCTAGATATGCTAGGCACCCTGCACCCAAAGGACAAGCCTAGATGGAGCCAACAAATTAGCACCCTGGTACATGCTTATAACTGCACCAAAGTGATCCCACTGGATTCTCCCCACCGCCTGATGTTTGGAAGAAAGCTGCAACTACCAGTAGATGTGTGTTTTGGGGTCTCTCCTGATGGGGTTCAAGCTGACAACTATTTACAGTATGTGCAAAAGTTAAAGGCCCAGCTAACTCATGCGTACCAACTGGCTCAAACCATGGCTGCCAAAAGAAATCTGGCCAACAAAGAAAGGTATGATAAAAGGTGAAAGCACAGGAACTCCAGGGAGAGATCGGGTATTGCTAAGAAATCTGGGATTGCATGGCAAGCACAAGATTGTTGACAGATGGCACCATCTCCCTCACATTGTAGTGGGCAAACTAGATGATCTGCCAGTGTACAAAGTAAGGCCTGAGAATAATTCAAAAGATGTAAAACAATGCATAGAAATCATTTACTGCCCATTGGACAAATCTTAATTGAGTCTGAGCCCTAGAAGATGCCCCTCTGGACCAGTGACTAGAGCTGCTGCTAAGAAAAGATCAAGAAAGTCTGCACCTACAGAAGCAAAGTTAAAGTGTTCCCTCCACAAGTCCCAGTTGAGCATGACTGTCAGTCCATATCGGAAGAAAGTGAGAGTGACTTTGAATACTATCCTTCTTACGAACTGAGTCAATTGTTTCGGGGCAATCCTCTAGTCAATACTGGAGACAAAGTGGCCTTCTGGACTGTCTAAGCCCCAGCTTCATCCCTGGAGCCAATGCTCCCAGAAAGTGAAGTGCAAAGCATCAGATCAGATGAAATGGAATCATTGTGCATGGTTGAACTGTTTGAGCTTTCAGGGAGGAAAATGATAGATTGGGGCAGACTGGTGATACACCCGAACAAGAAGAGTATTTTGAGTGCCCTGACAGTCAACTGCCAGTGTCCGAAAGCTCTCCATGTGAGCCAAATGTTGTGGACTCAGAAACTGTAACTCCTGGAGCTGAAAGTGCCCCAAGTTCCAGCCTCTCTACCCCCATGGAGACTCCCTGACAAGTGTGGACAATGCTGAAAATGAGGCTCAGAGTGCAGAGACTGTAACAGTTCCCCCTAGAAAGACTGGTCGAGCTGTAAAGCCTGTGGTGCACCTCAGTTATGATTCCCTTGGGAGGCCTGTGGATTTGCCTCTCAATGTTGTCCATAAAGGAGTGTATGTGTCCCCAGCTCATTGCCCAAACTGAGCATCAGTGCTAACTCAAGTTACTTGTGTTGCCCTCTAAGTATGGTGCCCTTGCCCCGTCCAGCCCAAAGGTAACTGATAGGGAAGGGCCCCTCTCTTCAGGTTTCATGTACAAGAGGTAATAACTTGAGTTATGGTACAATGTGTATGTAATACTGTGTAAAGAGTGACGACTGCAATGTTTCAGAAATGTGTTCTTGGTAAAATGATATATTGACTGATGATTACATGTGCGAGCCTAATGCAAATGTATATGGTTGCAGTTGAAACTTATGGGTACTTGCTTGACGCCGGACGCCAAGCTTTCCCAGGCCAGGAAGGGTGTAACCCCTGCAAATGGGGGTTCCCAAAAGACTTCCAGGAGCTTTGCTTGAATGCTCCAAGCCTGAATGGTGTTTGGCGTTTAAGCCATTTATCAGTGAGTGTTTTAGAACCTCTGGTACTGTCTCTTTAAGAGCTGTCTGCTTGCAGACATAATTAGTTTGTATGGGGACTGTGTGTTTCTTTGATTGAGTACCACACAAGCTGCTGCCAATTCACTTCATTTTGCAGTCACTAGGAGTGCAAAGGGAACCTATCTGAAAGATATAACTGTTTGCCAGAAATTATTTAGAGTAATAATGAAATTAGAGTTTGTCTAACCTGCTTTCTTTGCAGTCAGAACTGTGTCTGCTAGTTCCCATTCTAGTTTTGAACTGCTGAACTGGACCAATCAGTGTGGGGTAAGCTAGCTCTAAAATGGTGCCTTGGACGAATCAGAACTTGGACTCATAATCTGAGCCAGCCACAAGAGGATTGTATGGGCAGTGACTCTGGGAGATGTAGTTTAGACTTCAGTGCCTTTTGGACCAACAGCAGCAGTCTATTGTGAGTGACAGCCAATCCAGTCAAGAACTGGGAGGAACTCAAAGGAAGTGCCCGTTTTGTCGGTTGGAGTTCAGTTGAGCTTTGGCAGTGAAGAAGGAAGGAGCCCTGTGCTTTTTCAGTGTGCAGTTTTAGTCAAAAACGTGTGTAAGGCCCAGAGTTCGGTCTGCAGCTTGTGTAACAGCTTGTTAGGACTGAATCCGTCCTGTGAAAAGAATCAAGGATCTCTGAAGAGTAGAAACCAGGCTCACCCTGTAGAAGACTGGAAGAATTGCTGAAAATTGCACTCGGTCTGTCAGGAACTGAATCTGCTGTGTGTTCTCCGGGTATTGTGCAGTAATTGCGATCGGGATACAGATGCAGCCTGCCTGGTATAGTGCTTTCTTTTATATGGATGTGTGAAGAGGTTTGTGTACCTCAAGTGAGCCCTGCTGACATTGAAGGACCCTATCTTATTTGGAGGTCGTGAGTACTAATTCAGGGTTGCTCCTGTTGAATTGCCACATTAAATCCAAATGGAATTACTGTACTGCTGACTGTTTAATTCTCCTTTTCTCTGTGTGAAAGGGCCCCTACCAGCTGCCACGGTTTGGACTAGCCACTAGGGCTTGGGTACCCAGGGACAGTAACTGATAGGGATAGGCCTGTGCACAGAGCCATAGGTAGATTATTAGAGTGATAAGCTAATTAACCTGATTTCCCCTGTCCTTGTTATATCCCCTAAATAAATCAGAGCTGCTTGTTTCAGCAAAGTTATACTGCCTGAGGTATTTGTCTATGTTAAAGTACTGTACTGTGATTGTTGCACTGTATCTCATTTCACAGGAGGTCCCAGTGCCGGAACCAGACCTGGGGGTAAGTGTATACTGTGAAGGTAATTCTGATATATTGTGTGGGCCACTAGTGGGAAGAAAGGGGGTTGCAGTGTCCCAGAGGGCTGTGACCAAGTTAGTTTAACTATTGCAAACCCTGACCTCTGGGTGGAGGCACCCGCCATTGGATCCAGGCCCTCAACCTGTTAGTGGCAAATCAGGCAGGGGTAGTAGCCCCTGGGATAGCGCCATCTAGGGTTACATGTAAAATAACTAGCTTCATCTTACTTGTGAGTAGAAAGAGTAGGGCTTTGTTGAAGGGGACTGGTAGGCTGTTCCAGTCAGTAGTGCATGAGTAGGGAAAGCTCATCTTTACTCTCCACTTAGGTTAAGTTTTATTCTTGATACAGCACCTTTCAAAAACTCAATGTCTTACAAGGATACATAAATGACATACAAAACAACAATCTATGTAACTACCTTGAAAGAAACACAGATCAGAATAAAATGTACACATGAAAAGATAATGAAACAGAAAATGAAAAGAAATAAATGCCCTTCAGTCTCAGCTTGAACATTTCTTTCGCTCTCAAGTCAAAATCGTATTTCAAATTTGGTACATGCATACTGTACTCATGTCAATAAAAATGTAGTTTTGATTTGTTTGACTCCAGGGTGTGCAGCGATCCTTTGTTTCCAGTTGTTCTGGTAGCACAGTTGGTAGTGCAGCAGAATGGTACTCCAAACAGGCCTGGGTTCAAATCCCAGCTAGGTCACCTTCTGCTTCCTTTGGTAGTGCACCAGAACAGTATTCTAAACAGGCCTAGGTTCCAATCCCAGCTAGGGCACCTTTTGCTTCCTTACTTACTGCACTCAAAATTAAAAAAATGCAGTTCTAAAAGCCACCTACAGACCTCCATCCTAACCTGCCATGGAGAATGCCCTGACCCAGGAAAATCTTAGATGGTAGCAGGGGCACTCAGGTCCCTGGAACAAAGGATTCTACAAGGGAAGAGGGGTAGGGTAGCTCAGTGAGGTACAGTAGGTGGAACTCAGACCATTCTAGGCCTGAAATGAAATGATAGTCGATTACCTAACTGGAAGCCAGTGCACTTGCATAGCACCAGTTTAATATGTTCTTACTCCAAACAGAGCTCAGAATCTGCCACATTGCATCAGCTGCACGCATTAAATCTGGATGTAAGATAGGGTCTTGTAGAGCTCATTACAGTACTAGAAACATAGACTTTGACAGCAGTAAATGACCCTTGGCCCACCCAGTCTGCCCATTTCCCTACCTACTGGATAAGCTGTAGATCCTAGTTAACCAACAGTATATTTCTTCCTACCCCACTAGAATTGCCTTATGTCTCTCCCATGCATTCTTCACCCCCACTGTTTTTGACCACACTACCTCCTCAGGACGGCCGCTCCATGTCCACTACCCTCTCTGTGAAAAATACTTCCTCATGTTGCCTCTGAGCCCTCCCCCATCTTCAAATTGTGCTTCCTTGTTCTTGCACATCTCATTTTCTGAAAGATGCTACCCTCTTGGACTTTGCTGCTTCCTTGAAGTACTTGAACATTTCTATCATGTCCCCTCTCCCTCCTTTCCTTGAGGGTATACATATTAATCTCCTTTAGTCTCTTAGTATGGCTTCTGGTGCAGACCCTGCACCATTTGAATGCCCTCCTCTGGTCTGCCTCCATCCTGTCTATGACCTTGCGGAGATGGGATCTCCAGAACTGCGCCAGTACTCCAGATGGGGTCCCACCAACTGCCTGTACAGAGGGATAACAACTTCCTGTTGTCTATTGGTGATGCCTCTCCCTATGCATCCAAGTCTCCCCAACCCTGCTTACTGCCATTTCACATTGCCTGCCTACCTTTAGGTCGCCTGATATGACTACCCCCCAGGTCCCTTTCAATTTTGTTGTTATTAGTAACCCCCCAATTGTGTACTCTTCCCTGGGTTTTGTTTCTGAGGTGCATTACTTTGCACTTCTTTGTACTGACTCTAAGCTGCCATACCTTTGACCATTTCTCCAACCTTGCCAAGTCCCTTCTCATCCTTTCCACCCCCCTGTGTATCAACCCTGTTGCAGATCTTTGTGTCATCTGCAAAGAGGCATACTTTTCCTTCTAGCCCTCCGCGGTGTCACCTATAAAAGACATTAAAGAGGACGGTCTCAGTACTGGCCCTGCAGTACCCGCTAGTAACCCCCTTCTTCTTGGTGTGGACTCCGTTACTATTACCCTCTGCATCCTGTTGTCCAGCCAGTTTTTCCCAGGCTACCACCCTGGGCCCACTCCCAAGCTGGCTAACTTATTTATTAGTCTTTTGTTGGGACTGTGTCATAAGACTGATGAAACAATTGCCTGCACCAGGGTCTCAGAACTCTTGGCTCTAAGAAGGGACACAACCAGGCAATATTTCTGAGATGATAGAAGCAGCTCTTGGTTGTCACACACTTTGGATTCCAAGGTCAATATTTCAGGTTTGAACACTCCTCCCAATTAGCAGCCTCAGTCAGTCTTAAAAGAATGGAGGGTATAGACAGGTGTGAAGAGGATGTAACATACACAGGTGCTGTGGAGTAGATACACTTATGGAAAATTTTGTGCCAGAGGTAGTTCCTGTGGATTTTGTCTAGCCAGCTAAGTTGACTACAACAGTCAGCTATAGGTCCTTGAGTGGCACTCACAGGCAAAATGTACAGCCTGTTGTTCTGTGCGTCTAGCTCTACAAGTGGCTTAGAAGCTCAGCAGTACACCGCATTTCCACATCTGCTAACCATTATCTTCAAAATCAATGACAAACCTCAAACTTCACCATCCAGTTTAGAAGTTGGATGATGATTTCAGTTCTGTAAGACAGATGTCATCCCTCAGATTGGCTTAGGTTTTACATTAACAGAGTCACTTCCTGAATGAGGTGGTGAGCAGATAAAAGTTTCAGTCTGCCAATTTATTTTATGTAAAGTGGCATGATATTAAGAGTAAGGAATATTGTAGCAACTTATGAACTGCAAATGCAACAAAAGGGTTACATTAAATACATGTAGAATTTGGAAAATAAAATTAGAATCAATGTTCTTTACAAATTATCTATAATGAATAAGCAGCTAAGCATAGTTATAAACAGTGTGACCAAGTAGGTTGTACTGGATCCTTCCTTCCTCCTTCCTCTATCTCTCCTCCCTTCTTTCCTTCCTTCCTGCCTTCCTCTCTCTCTCACTCTCTCTCTCTCCCTCCCTTCCTTTCTTCCTTCCTGCCTTCCTCCCTCCCTCTCTCTCTCTCTCCCTGCCTTCCTGCCTTCCTCCCTCTCTCTCTCCCTCCCTCCTTTCCTTCCTTCCTTTCTTTCTGCCTCCTCCCTCCTCCTCCCTAAAATCCCTTTTTGGGATGACCCAAACCATACATGGTACATAACATACACACATAATCTTATACTACACAAAATATAGCACATGATAATGCAATTAATATGGCTGTTATAGAAAAATTACAAAAGTACAAATAAACCTGTTTTGTAAATAATTAAAGATGCATTTTGTTTTAGAAAAAATGCTAAAGTCTGCTCGGCTCAATGGGCGGGATATTTCTGTCCTTTAGATACCGGAAGGTGCTGGATGCAGGGTTAAGGTTACAATATGAAAAGCAATCCTGTGGATTAATTCATCCGCACACTTCAGGAACAAAGTTGCAATACTACTGCTGACTTTTATTCAGTTTTTTATTCAATAAAAATATATAGAGAAATAACATGCTAACAAAAGGCAACTAACTATCGACATCCGTATTTTGTGCAAACATAACTGTATTCAAAAAGCTTTGTGTAAATGTAGCATGTGCAAAACTTGCAAAAGCAACCTTGTTTTCTGCTGAGTCAAAAACTTTGATTCCAATCAAGTACACACCAGTCTTCCCACTTTTCTTCTGGCTCAATTGCCTAAATCCAAAGTCGATTTTTAGCTGGTATCCACTGTTTCTATGCACACTTCCAGCTGCTTTTCGGACGACAGTATTGTTTAGTAGAGACCCCTTACATTTTACTGTTGCCACTCCGAGAACACCTGCTCCCTACTGCAAACAGTCTTGTTACCTTTCAGAGTGCGAACACCTGATGATGGAGTGTTCGCTTCGAAACATAAGCAAGACTGTTTGGTAGGCTTTCATATTGTAAGTAAAATACATTTTTTAAAGTTTATGTGTCACTAATGCCCCTCAAATCCCATGGGAGATCATTCCACAGTTTAGGCTCCAAGTACTTTAGTGCCTTTTAAACCATCACTGTTCTGACCCTCAGTACATTTATTAATCGGTATCATTTGTCACACCTCCTTCTTCTCTTTCTCCTCTCTCTTTAATCCCTACAGCCTTATCCCCTTTCTGTCTAGCCCCCATAGCCCTTGCAGGGTTTCCCCATATCCTGAAGGGGTCTCTCTAGGACACTGCCGATCCCTTCTCTCTGGTTCCCCAGTCCCCTTGCAGGGTTCCTGCATCCTGAAGGGGTCTCCAGGACACAACTCTTCCCCTCCCCACCTCATCCTTTCCTCTCCTTTTCCTCCTTCTCTTTCACATAAGCACTTGTTTACTTATTAACCTGGTACTTATTATTGTCCACTCTTTCTACCTATTATGTGCAACACTGTTTTCACACTGTTTGTAACACCTGCCTTACAACTGTATGTTAATGTTGGTCTTGTAACTTGAATGTAACTTGAACTTGACTCTTCTCCCTCCCCACCTCACCCCGTCCTTTCCCCTTTTCTTTCACGTAAGCACTTGTTTACTTATTAACTCTGCACTTATTATTGTCCACTCTTCTACCTATTATACTTAACACTGTTGTAACACTGCTTGTAACTCCTGCCTACAACTGTATGTTAATGTTGATCTTGTAACTTGAATGTTTAATGCCTCACTCTATTGTACCCCTTCCCCAGGTCGTATCGGGACGAGTGACTTGTTGCTCAGTGTGCCTTCCTGGTGAAACATTTCAATAAATAAATAAATAAATAAATTTGATCCCAAGAAACAAATAGTTTCATTTAAAGAGTACATGTTAGACAACGAAATTGGTAAATTGCCATTCATGAAGTTATGAATCAGGACAACTTCTCCAGGAAAGAACCATGATGGGGCAAAGAGGAAACAGCACAAATTGACCAGTTTTATTCAGCAGTCTGATACATTATTGGTGCCCGTTTAGAGCCTGAGAAAGTAACAACATCAGCATCTCTACTTAGGCATTCTTCAGCCTTGTACAGAGTAACTAGCTTAGCTGCACCCATTTAGGAACATCTGGAAACCTCCAATCGATGAAGCAGACAGGTCAGGGCCAGCAGGGCAGCCAGCCAACAGTAATTTAGACAGGCAACTTTATCAGAGACAGAGAAGAAATCAGATAGGATTTTATTGCTATTTCATATTAATTATAGTGGAGTCCTCTGCAATATACATTATTAATAAGGTCAGTGGAAATGATACAGACATAACTTATTAGGATTCTAGTGATTTTTCGATGGTTACTAACACGTGGAGTTGAGCAGAGAATGAATTTCAGATGTTGTTGCCTTCTGACAAAGCATTATGAAGCAATCCATACTTGATCAATGCACTAGGCTGAGTGGCAGTAAGGACAACCCACCAACTTTTCTCTGAGAGTTTTACGTTTAACGTGTGCTTAGATAACAACAAAGATAAATTTGGTGACCACAGCCCAATTCAAGTGTGCCACAGGACATCATGAAAAAACACCACGGCTATTCACTACGACAGGACACAAAAGGCAGACTTTGTTTTCAGGAAGCCCAGAGCTGAATGGCAATGGGGATTCAATTGTCCTTTGTCTAGTACAGCAGGGTCCCTTCAGGTTAAACTGCTGGAGAAGTGTGAAAAATCCTGTATAGCCCCTTCCTCCCAGGATAAATAAAGGATTTGGTTTCCAAGATATCACTATAATCTCATTTGGAATCACTACAAAGCAACAATCATAAGTTCGTCCAGATGTACAAGGACTGATAAAACTAACAAGTCTGCAGCTGGATTTTTTCAACTGGTGGACTCAGCATCAGAAAAAAGACCCTAATTAAAAGCTAATTATTGGCAAAACAGTATAGAGCATCTAAGCAATGCACTGCCAGTTATGCAAGATCATGTGCATAACTGTGTTTTCTTTTAATTACGTTCTCTACATTGACAACTGTTTTTCTAAACAAGTGAGGTTGAGGTGGTGAAGAGTTCTTGCAGCTTATAATGCTGCTATCTTCATTCAGACATGGGGATCTCAATTTAAAGATACCAATGATTCTCAAAAGAGTGCATTGTTCTACTTTGTGTTGCTGTCTGGCAGACTACATTGGGGGCACCTTTTAGGAGCAATGATTCACATAGTTTGAAAGCCCATGAAAAGCTCTTTAAAATGAGGTGCTATATTCACCTAAAACTGGCTGCAACCTGGAGTTATCCCTGTCTTGAGTCACCCTGTTTTGATACTACACTGCCACATATACCATCACCACAGCAATGGGAAAACAGTGAAGACCATCACAGCGACAGAATCGACTGTGCGCTGTGATAGTCCGCTGTTTCTGACACTACTGTCTCTGGGGAAGTTAGCCCCCTCCTGAACCAACTCTGACTCGGAGTTGGTAATCTATAGTGCGGGTGTGAGGGCAAAGCCCACGGAAACCTTTATACAGTGATGGCACAATGTTAATTGCCCATTGTGCCGCCGCTGTAATGATGGTTGGCAATATCTTGTCATGCGGGCAACATGGAATCACACTGCCACAATTTTTGGAATCTTGTGATGTTGTGGAGGCAATGCTATGCCCAGTTACAATGTGGTAACAGCTTCATCCTCCATGTCTTCACAGGATTCTAAGAGCAGTAGCAATGCAGTATCAAAGCAGGGCAGACCCAGACAGGGATAGCTCCAGTCACTGTGGCCAGCTGCACAGGTAAACCCAATATCCCACTTAAAGAGTCTGTATTGGTATTCAATTTATAAGGCAATTTTCATCAGTATACCTCTTTAATGTATACTGGAATGACAGCATTTAGTACATTTTTATTACTCCGCCCTAGAACTCATAGTACATCTGGTGTGACAGTCACTGACATTCTGTGTCACTTGAGTGGCACATCAGACAGCTTCTCCTTCTACAGTAAAGCAAACATACTGTTACATTAAAAAATGTATATGAATATCACTCTGTCTAGGAGGGCTATCAGTGATAAACATGGACAAATTAGATTAAGTATTTGTCTGCACTGTATACTAAATGCAGAATCTGGAAAGGATTCAAATTCAGTTAGGAATCATTTTGGTTCTCAGTTGGGAAAGTGATATGTACTCTACCCAGCTGGGATATATTATGTTCTGTATCTCTAAGCTACACAGCTGTACATTAGTGCAGTATAGGTTGCCATGGACAAAAGAAACATGTTTTTAGACTATTGCTCCCAAGCAGCAAGTGGAACACAGGACAGCTGTTTTAGCATTTCAAAATTACACTTCATTCAGTCACAGTTTCCAGATTCCATTTTAGTCGATTCATACAGATACACCATTTCCACCTCTGCAAATGAACAAGATGTGCCATGGTATCCCGATTACAACCATCACAGTTACAGTGAATCACATTAGTTCCGCTGACTTTAGCGTTCCTGCTAATGGCAAAACAAAGGACAACTGATAGAGGGCGCTACGGACCATTCATTTAAAATGTACTGCAGTAGGAGGTCGATACAGGGGACCTTTGCAAAGATAAAACAGTTTTTGTCTCACGCCCCATACAGTCTGTAACAGGAGTACTGCTCGTGAACCGGAATCTGCAAACATGCTAAAATGACTCCTTTCTGTGGCTCCTGGAGCTGCACTGATGGAGCCATCTTAGATTTCTTATTCAAAGTCATTCAGGAACTTTACTTCATCTGTTTGGTGAAGTGTTGCACTATCACAATAAAAATTACAGAATTAATTACTCAGAAATACACTTGAATTATAAAATGGGGATGGTAAAATATGGTATTTGTCCTTTTATAACTGGACTGTAAAAACAAACAAAACAAAACAAACCAAACAAACAAAAACAGGTGGAAATGACTCTCTGGCCATTCCTTTATTTGTAAGTAACATAGTAATTTATAAGGTTTCGCAAACTCTAGGTCCATCAAGTCTGCCCCGCCTCAGAAGCAGGGGCCAAAAAATATGCTGTGAAACATACACTCATTTATAAGATTCCCGACCCAACCTACTACCCTGGGTACATAGTGATTCCCTGGTAGGCAAACATTTGACCAGGCTTACATTAAAGGCCTGTATATTACTGTCTACATGTTCACTGTCTTCACTTTTAGGATATTCTACAGGAGCACTGCCCTCTGAGAGAACATGTCCTCCAAATGTCACCCTCAATTTACGAATCTGAACTTCAGTCAGGGTATGTCTCTGCGTCCTGGTGCAGGACACAAAATCAAACATTTCTGTCTGTTCAACCATGTCAATACCCTTGAGCATGCAAAAACTTAGATCCTATTCCGATAAGCTTCCTTTTTCTCCAAGGCGAATAAGCTAAGAGCCAGAGTCTCTCCTCATAGCCTTTGTCTTCCATACGCTGATAATTTTGGTCTTACATGAAAAGTCCCCAGTGGCTCCACGGGACTTAGAGATCAAAATTCACCTTCTTAAACCAGTTGCTAAAATAGGCAGCAAAAACAATGCTGAGGTTTAAACAGCTAACTGGCTTCCATTGTAAAAACTACTGAAAAACGAATTAGGAGTGACTAGCAAAGTACCAGAAAACATTAACCAGATGTTCACTTATTTGTTAAATATTCTGAATACATAAATTGCTCCTGATGTATGTTGAAATCTGCTCAATACTACAGCGATGTTATAAAAACTATGTTTATCGGCGCAGTGGTAGTGTTACCATTCATGATGCCGGTAACCCAAGTTCAGGAGCAAGCTCTGGGTCATTGGCGCTGGCCAGGGGAGGAGGATTAGTGTACCACGGACGCTCTCCTCCTCCGTGAGGGAAGGTTGCCGTCCTCACTACAATACTGCCAGCTGGGTGACCACAGGTGGAAGTGCAGTCATGAGCACCAGGAAAGTGACAGACGTTAACTGGTTCCGGGAGCAGCACACCTTGTGTGCCCATCCTCTCTTGAGTTCCAATATGCACGCTGATGTCCTGAGGGAGAAAATGAGGAAAATGGCCCTGCGCTCACGGATGATGGAGCGCCCAGCACATTCTGGATCCTTCTTGCTTGTCCCGCTGCTCTGGCTGCCCGATGCACGCAATACTTCAAAGGTCTGCCCTCTCTAGTCTCTCCCCGATGAAGAGGTGTAAACCCTGAAGCACCAGGGAGCCATTTGTTTGTGCACATCAATAAATAAGTATTTGCATTTTTTCTACATACTGCATGCATCACTTTTTTCATGTTTTTCCTCTCCTTCTCCCTCTCTGTCCCTGCCCTGGTAAGTCGCAACTTGATGGGGATGGGCCTAGGCACTAGGAGAAGGTAAGGAAGGACAACAGCAGCTAGGGTGCCTTGGCGACTCCTGAAGGAGTGTAACTGCAAGAGAATGATGGAGACATAAACAAAAATAACAAAAGAAAACAAAACTACATTTAGCACTTTCATTGTTCCCTATTTTATTATAATGTATTTTTGCAAAAGTACTATTTTTCCCTCAATATGGACAGATTCTTTAATTGCTGCTTTGTTTTTTACCTCTCTTTATGCTCTCGACCTAGACTCTCTCCAGTGTAGGTACTCAACTCACCTTTCATCCCGCCCTGCCGTAGACTCAGTCCTACCATCTGGTTTCCCCAGCTCAATTCCACTTCTCAGAGCCTGATCCCCTGGATTTAAGCCCCGGGGCAGGACGCCATACTCACTCAGCGACCTATCTGAAATCTGGGTAGGCTACTGAGGCGCATTGAGCACCAGAGGCAGCCGGCCACTCGATGTTGGGCATGGGGAGGCGGTCCCTGGGTTCACCTTCGCCTAATAGGTTGGGGGTTCCTTAGTGTTGCCCCTGGAGTTCAGCCATGCAATCATGTCAGGATGGAGAACCGTCAAAGTCCACCTCGCTCCACCCTAGTTAGCTCCTTTTGCAGCAAATACCTCAGTCTCCCCAGGGCCGCTGTTACCTCAGAGACTCACTGGGTCCCTCCCAGGGAGGAGAGCTATCTTAAGATGCTCAATCCTCTTCTTCCCCTGCCGACCCCCATGGCCCAAGTTCGTTCCCAAACCCGGATCGCTGGAGTGGCGTGAGGTGTGGCATCCAGCGCCTCAAACCTCTGCACCTCCGGTCCGACTCTGCTGCTATGTTAATCTGTTACATCACAATGTGTTGCTATGGAAAGGAAATAGCATTGAAACAATTGAACCATGCGGTCATAATAAGGAAGAACTACTGTACTTAAAGGAGAACTGCACTGAAACTGTAAGTCATTTTCCCATTAGGACCTACATTTAAGTACTGGTTCAAACTCTGTTATTGTTCCATCTACATGGGCCTATTAATAACTGCAGTGTGTGTTTCTGCTTTTCACTCTGGTGGTATCAGTTTACACCTGTATGATGTAATTATGACCCTCTCAACCGAAGTTCTACAGTAGAATACAGGCACATTGTAACAGCAATGTTAAAAAAAAAAACAGGTTAACTAGGACATAAACTACTTAAGAAGTTTTAAAATGGTCCTTATCAGCAGTGCATAAATCACAAACACCCACTGAATTTACTAAAGTGACTGCATAGATGAAACAACAACAGAACTGGAACCAGTATTGGAAAAAATAAAAACACTTTCACTGGGGAAAAAAACATAGAAACATAGACTTTGACGGCAGATAAAGACCACTTGGCCCACCTAGTCTGCCCATTTCCTACCTATTGGATAAGCTGCAGATTCCAGTTACCCAATACCCTACTTCCTCTTACCCCTCACTAAAATTGCCTTATGTCTGTCCCATGCATTCTTGAATTCCCCACTGTTTTTGACCCCAATACCTCCTCAGGAAGGAGGTTCCATTTATCCACTACCGCTCTGTGAAAAGTACTTCATCACGTTACCCTGAGCTGTCCCCCAATCTTCAAATTGTGCCCTTGTTCTTTTATATCTCTTTTTCTTAAAGATGCTCCCATCTTGGACTTTGTTGATTCCTTTGATGTACTTGAAGTTTCTATCATGTCCCCCCATTTCCTCGAAGATATACATATTAAGCACTTTTAGTCTCTCTTCATATGGCTTCTGTTGCAGACCCTGCACCATTTTAGTTGCCCTCCTCTGGACTGCCTCCATCCTGTCTATGTCCTTGCGGAGATGGGGTCTCAGAACTGCATGCAGTACTCAGATGAGGTCTCACCAACTGTCCGCACAGAGGGATAACAACTTCCTGTTTTCTACTAGTGATGCCTCTCCCCTATACATCCTAGTATCCCCCAGCCCTGCTTACCCCCAGGTCCCTTTCCATTTGTGTTGTTTTTAGTACCCACACACCATTGTGTACTCTTCCCTGGGTTTTGTTTATCAGGTGCATTACTTTGCACTTTTGCACTGAATCTAAGCTGCCATATTTTTGACCATTCCTCCAATCTTGCCAAGTCCCTTCTCATCCTTTGCATCCCTTCTTGTGTATCAACCCTGTTGCAGATCTTTGTGTCATCTGCAAGAGGCATACTTTGCCTTCCAGACCCTCTGCAATGTCACCTATAAAGACATTAAAGAGGGTGGTCCAATACTGAACCCTGTGGTACCCTCCAGTAACCCCCTTTCTTTAAAGTGTACTTCTTTTACTATTACCTTCTGGGACCTGTTGTCCAGCCAGCTTGTTACCCAGGTTACTACCCTAGGACCCACCCCAGGCTGACTAACTTGTTTATTAATATTTTGTGTGGGGCTGTGTCAAATGCCCTGCTAAAGTCTAGGTAGGCCATATCCACAGCCCCTCCTGATCTACTACTTTGGTTACTCCAGTCAAAGAAATCTATTAGATTTGTCTGACATGACCTTCCTACTGTGAATCCATGCTGCCTTGGGTCTTGTGTCCTGCTGGCCTCTAGGTACTCAACAATTCTTTCTTTCAAAGTGATTCCATCAATTTCCCTACCACTGAGGTCAAGTTAACAGGTCTGTAGTTTCATGGCTCTGCCTTTGCTCCCACATTTTGAAGAGGAATCACATCCTCCCTCCTCCAGTCCTCTGGTACCACATCATCCTTTCATGATTTGTTAAAAGGGTAGTCAGTGATGTCACTAATTCTCCCCTTAGTTCCTTCAGAATTCTGGGGTGAATCCCATCAGGCCCCATTGCTGTGTCCACTTTGAGTTTTAGGAGTTCCTTCATGACCCTTTCTTCTGTGAATGGACAGGTATCGACCCCCTGCCCAGAGTGCTTTTATTGTTTGGTTTAGGTCTCCTCTTCTTCTTCTTTTGTGAATACTGAGCAAAAATATTTGTTCAGTATCTCTGCATTTTCACAGTCACCCTCTGCCCACCCTTCCCTTTTATAAGC
Organism: Neoceratodus forsteri; assembly: GCA_016271365.2. Taxonomy (NCBI): domain Eukaryota; kingdom Metazoa; phylum Chordata; order Ceratodontiformes; family Ceratodontidae; genus Neoceratodus; species Neoceratodus forsteri. Next base: position 77,505,667 of record CM057459.1, read on the forward strand.
CTCACTATCCCTCCCTTGGTCTTCCTTTGCTCCTGATGTACCTATAAAGAATTTACTCCCCTTTTTTTTGCACCTTCCCTCCTTCCTGGCTGCACTCCTTGGGTCTCCTTCGCCCCTTACCGACTGCCTGCCCGATTCCCTGACCTACCAACCTCACATTGTGACTCCCAGGTAACCAGGGTATCCTTTTCCGGATGGTTCCCTCCTCTGAGGGGAAAGGCAACTGATGGGTGTTGGCCAGCACACTTCACTATTGGCCCGGGGTGTCGCTGAGGTGTGTCGGTTATGGGATCGACGGCAGCGGAGGACAGAGACCGTCATCCGGCCAGCCAGAAAGCTTTCGCTTTTTCTTGTGGGACTGATGTCAAGGCATATGCTGACGCCTGTCACTCCCCTGAGCACTGACCCCGGACATTCCTGCTGTGCTCCCAGCCTCCGCTAAGGGCCAGCAGGCACCAGTGCATGTCCCCACCCTCCCCAGAGAAGAAGAGCTGTCCCCAGACGCTCCATCCTCCTCCCCAGCCGGCCCTCCAGTGACCCGAGTCCATTCCCAAACCTGGGTCACCGGCATCGCAGGACGGAAATCCAACTGCTGTGCGGCAGGCCATTATTCTCCTTCTTAACTGAGTTGGCTATTTTTCCTCGGTTTGGGCCTTCGCTATTCTGACTGCCTTCCCTGCTTCCTTCTGCTTTAACTAATACAGTTCTCTGTCCTGCTCCTTCTCTGATTCCTTGTACTTTCTGAATGTTGTCTTTTTCTCTAACCTTCCTGCCACCTCCTTTGAGAACCATTGTGGTTTTTACTTTGTTTTGTTTTGTTTATTTGCTTCACACAAGGGCTTGTTGCCTCTGTGATGGCAGTGTTGATTATTCCCCATTGTTCTTCCACCCCTCCTTCCTACCCACTTGCTAATGCATTCCTTAGGCACTCACCCATTTTGCCAAAGTCAGCCCTCCTAAAGTCCAGGACCTTTGCCTTTGTATGGTTTGACTCTACTGCTGTGTTTATCGTGAACCATACTGTTCAGTGGTCACTAGTTCCCAGATGGCTACCCACTTCTAAATCTGTTATCCTCTCTCCATCTCCACTTGAGAGTACCAGGTCTAAGATTATTCCCTCCGAGTGGGTTCCAATACTAACTGTCTAAGGCATGCCCCTGCAGGGTATCGAGAATGATCCCACTCTTGAATGTGGCTGCAGCAAATGCACTCCAGTTAACATCTGGCATATTCAGGTCCCCAACAACAATATCTCCCATTTTTCTGCCATTCTAAGGAGACCTTCTATCATTTCCTTGTCCATTTCTCCCCTTTGATGGGGGCCTGTATACAACCCGTGCGGACTGTGGTGCCATTGCCTGTCTCCAAGATGACCCACAGTGCCTCCTCTCCTCCCGTTAACCCTTTTGTTCTGTTGCTTTGATTCCTTCCCTTATGTAGAAAGCTATTCTCTCCTCCCTCCCTGCCCCTCACCTGTAGATTGTGTGCCCTGGTATGTTTACATCCCAGTCATGGTTAGTGTGTACCATGTTTCTGTGACTGCCACGATATCCAGATGTTCCTCTTCCATCAAGGCCACTAGTTCAGGAAGCTTGTTACCCACACCATGGGCATTTGTACTCATTACTCTCCATTTTTTTATGTCTTTACCTCTTGTAGCCCATTCCTGCCCTTACTGACTTTTGCCTTCTACATTTGCCCCTGTCCTGCTCCCTGGTGACCTTTCTACCTTGGTGTTTACATCACTAACTACCCTGTTTTGTGGGGAGGCTGGAAATTCCCTGCTTATCAGTGCCTCCCCTTCGCTAGTTTAAAAGCTTGCCAATGGAGCATTTAAAAATACTTGCAGGTTCAGTGCAGTGCTCCTTTAACAGGGATGTCTTCTATGTTTAATACAAACTTGAAAAATTCAATTAGTCTTACTAGACAGCGTAAGATGTTGTACTCTGACAAGTCAGTAGACAGTGCAATGAGTCAGTAAGTTTGCATTGCCAGTGAAACTACAAGTGCTTCTACATTCTGGAATGTGTTATTAAGAAACACAACTAGCAGTTTAAAATTGTAGCAAAAGACTGTGAAGAACTGATGATCCTGTTTCAAGTAACATTGCCTAGAATATATGCAAGATCAATATTTGACTGTGAATTGCTGTCTACCTAAAAGTACATACAAAGAAAGTATTGGATATCTCAGTAAATGTGTACTATATATAAATCATGACATAATTTTAACAAATTGGGATGGTTTATTTAAACATTCCAGACACTCTTATATCTGGTATCTCATTGAGTGTGTATTATAAATCATAACTTCATTTTAGCCAGTCAGGATGGGTTTATTTTATCAGTCCAGGCACTTTTGTATCTGATACCTCATTAAATGTGCATTATAAATCATTACATCATTTTTAATCAATCAGAATTGTTTATTTAAACATTTCAGACACTTTGATATCTCAGTTGTAAATCACCACATCATTTTTAGCCAATCAGGATTGTTTATTTAAAGGAAAGAATCAGCATTAAGAGGCGCCAATTTACGCCATGTGCAAAAACTTTTTTATTTACTTACCGTTTAAATGCAGTATAGTAGAGTGTATCAATCTAAATCTGATGACGCATGCTGACATTTTGGTAACTACAGATCTCAGAACTCCTGCAGCTGACATCACGTGAGTGCTTGCAGCTGTGGAGATTCAATAGCCTGCTGTACAAGTTACAGTTTTCATAAGCTCTGATCTTTTGTTTGTTGGTCCTGCTGCCTCCAGGGTTACATACAGTCACACAGGGCTGTATTTTGTCCTAGGAAAACAGCAGCACGGCAAACATCTGATCAGATATTATAAAAGGTTTAATATACACTGCAGGTTATTGAATCCCCTCTGCTGCAGCCTATCTCTGAGTCAGCTGCAGGACTCTGGGAGCTGTAGTTACAGAAAATGCCAACTTGCAAGTCAAGCAGAATTAGTTTGATACAAATCTACTATACTGCAGTAACTGTAAGCAAAAATGTTTTTGCACAAAAGTGCAATGGGACCAGTCCCACCCTTGCTGGGGCTCTTAGTGCTCACTGTTACCCTTTAAACATTCCAGACAATTATATAACTATTATAAATCATGATATCATTTTTCAGCCAATCAGGAATATGTCCAAATATTCCAAACACTCTTAAAAATAATACAGTGGCTGGCCTGGTGGCTCAGCAGCAGCACACTGCTCTGCTGTGTGGGCGGCTAGAGTCAAGAGTGGACTCGTCATCATTTTGGGGTCAGGCCAGAGCAGAGGAGGCTGCTAAAGGGCAGCTTTCCTCAGCTGTGCAGAATTGGCATCGGATTCCCACTTGTAGCGATCCTTGCAGGTGGCCCAGGAGTTGTCTCCTCTGCAGGGGCATGCTATGTTGCCAGATTTTCATGGCACATCTCACACCGAGGGGACGGAGGAACAGGTGAAGAAAACAAGGACAAAACAGACTTTCCTGCTGTCTGCATGATGTCACGGTGTGTCAGGGTACATCCTGACAAAGGCAAGGAAGGGGTGAGAAAATGTATACAGAAAAAATATATGAGACTCTCTCGTGCAAACAGCTGTAAAATTCTGAAGCGCTACGTACAACTGGCATAGTCCATTTCCCACACTAGGGTTTCTCTAAGGTTTTCTCAGGTAAAACATTTTGATTTGCAATTCAAGTTCCATTTCAATAAATGACAACTGTAATATAATCATATGGTTATACATACAGTTTCAGCATCTGTATAGTTACAGGAGTGCCTTCTCAAGTCCATTGTGTGCAAGACACGCTCAGCTTCTCTTCACAGTTCCCTCAGCCAAAGAACTCTAAAAGCACTCTTATATTCAAAACAGATGCTGGTACTATACATATAAGTGCATGGTTATTTATTTGTCAAAAACTTCAGAGATTACCTCTTGAGCACAGGTGCTCATTTACAAAGTTTCACATCAAATAGTTCCAGTGGAAATGCAGTCGAGTCAGGCTCACAGCACTGAAGACAGATCAGTTACATACAGTTTTGAAAACATCCATACAGATTGTTACATAAAAGTCAGAGTATGTACATAGAGAACCAAATAACACAGTTTAACAGTTACAACTGCACTGGATTGCAAGGGCACACTGCAAAGATCTCTTAAACTGATTAATCTTGGGGATGCAGTGTCAGTGGCTCAGAAGGTAGCACACTCGCCTCTGAGGCTGGAAGACTGGAAGGCTGTGGGTTCTAGCCCCACACTAGGAACTTGGGATAAATCCCAATATTGACACTGTAGTGCATCATGTGGGGGTGGAAGGGTGCTGCACGTCTGTGGTGACATCTTTCAGATGAGATCTTAGATCAAGGTCCCGCCAGCCTGTTCTAGTTGTTCAGGTGGATGTTAAAGATCCCATAACACCCAGCAGGGGAATCCCCTCCCCATTCACCAAAAATACCACCAACAGCTTAATCTGGTTCTGTATGTCAGTTTGCATCTGTATCTTCCCCTCTCCCTGGGACAAGGCTGAAAATAGGCAGAATTGCCTAGTCCTCCTTTCCCAGTCAACAAAAACTAAATAAAATGAAAATAAATTCAGCAGGGTAACAGGCAGTTCATTTAACCAGGTAGTGGCCCTGACAGCAAATGACCACTTGCCCAGCTGAGTATGCCAGAAAGGAGGCTTAAGGATCATTCCTGGCCATATCCTGGTGCTGTACCAGTTGGAGAGTGCGAAACAGTTTGTTAAAGCAGAAGGTGTTAGGCCCAGAAGTGCCTTTTGACTAGTAAACAGGTCTGGAGCTTTATTCTGCAGGGTGAAGGTAGCCAGTTAGTGACTGTGTAAAGGGTATACCACTGAGTGCGGTTATCTAGCTTCACCAAGTGCAAAGAGGCATGCCTTAGTACACATTAGCTTTACTCTGTTTAGCACCATGTCCCAGGCAGCTGAATAGGCAGGGACACCGTAATCTGTAAGTGACGGAACAGAGCTAGCTATAATAAGGTGTCTAGCATCCCAGTGAGACTGGTCCGTTATGGTACAGGGCGCCAATCTTCTGTTAACTTGGCCACCAGACTGTCAACATGGGGGACAAAAGATAAAGTGTCATCTAGAGTTATTCCAAGGTATTTGAAGGTCTCCTCCTATTCAAGGTTTCATCCCTGGCTGGTTCGAATGACAAAGGGTGGAACTTCCTCTTCTGTGAGAGGCTAGAGAGCATGGTCTTTGTTTTACTGTAACTGAGGACCAGTTTGTTATTGCAGACCAGCTTTCTAATGACCTGAACTTACTGTACTTTGGAGATCAGCGGTGAGGCTGTCAAGGTTAGGGTTCCTGGCATACATGACAGGATCATCGGCATAGAGAAATACGTTGGCTGTCTGACAGGCATCAGGCAGCTAATTTATGAAGAGGCCAAATAGGAGTTGAGCCCAAGATGGAGCCCTGGGGACACCAATAGATATTCCCTAGTGCAGGACAAAGATTTATCTATCTTAACACCCTGTGAGCGGTTGGTGAGACAGCTGTAAAACCAGTCGTCTGGGGATCATAAGTAGGAAAGGGACTTTCGGTCAAGCCACTGGAACTCAGTACCTTGCCCTTCCCAAACTAGCCGACAAGAACTAAATGCAGCACTGATGATTTGCCCGTAATCAGGCAGGGCATTGCTAACGTGTCTGGTTTGATTTATTAAGTATCAGCGAGTACTTTAAAATGGCGACACAGTTGTGGTTGAAACAGGCATGACTTACAGGGCGCTCAGTCATTTCTGCTTTAGATACTACCGATTAGCTATATGGGCCTGATTAGTGAGCGCATGACTCCTATGGTTTGCATAATCCATATGTTTACACTGCTGGCATCCTCAAAAGTGGAGGAGGTTTGTGAGACGTGGGGGTTTCATGTTTACTATTTAGGTTATATTCATAATAAATTCTTCTGTTTTTGAAGCTGTGAGTTGGGGTCTTTACTGAGTGAACCCTAACAGATTCCTTAAAAGTAAGTCTGTTAAGATTGTGGACATAGTATCCGGGTAGGTTGCAGCTATGGATTCCTTTTGCCTAGTGATGTAAGAGTTTCACACTTCTTGCAAGGCTCAGCACGAAGTTTCAACATTTTAGTTATTAACTTGGGAAATACTGGCATACCCCAAATGCTGTATCATTTTGTAATTTTAAAAGCGAACCTGGTGCTGAGTGGCGTTATGTACCACAAAATGTGTTTTATTTACAGACAGCCCTAGCTGAATGGCTTATTTTATTGAAAAAAAAATCAATAAAAAGTAAAAAAAAAAACCCAAAAACAGTCATCTGTGTTCTGTAAAAACGAAGGTGAAGGAGTTTGTTAAGTAGGAGCTCATGGTTGGTCAGGTTGAAGGCCTTAGTAAGGATGATATGTATAGCTCCAATGACATCATCATTGCCAAGGGCCCCATGAACATAGCAGGTGTATTCCAACAACACCATGGTGGTTCTGTGTGGCTTCCAGAAGCCATGGTGCTGTACACAATGGGCACTGTATTGTCTGAGGTATGTGACAAGTTAAAGACAATTGTCTCGAGGGTCTTGGACAAGGGAGAGGAAACAGAAATGGGTGTAAGTGGCAAGGCTGGAGCAGTCACCACTTTTGAAAAACTGGTGTAACTAATGCGGATTTCCAGTTCTGGGGAACTGCAAGTAGCACGGAAACGTTAAAATGCGCCTCAACATATAAGAGGTCTCTTCATTACAACAGTTCTAAAATTCTGAAGTTCTAAGTTCAGTTGGCTTAGCCCATTTTCCACACTGGGGTTTCTCTAATTTTCTGTCAAGTAAAACATTTCGATTTAAAAATTAAAGCTCCATTAAAAACATTGCCTTGCAGATCTCTCACCAAGGAACTCAGGAAGGCACTCTCTGAAGCACAGAAGACATTGTAACTGTACATACTGTATAAAGATATACATAAACCCTCTAGTCTGTTATGCAAGCTAAAGATCACAGCTTTCCATAGAGACTGGATATGTCTTTAGCTCACTTCATCAATGTACTTGCTTTTCAGCTTATCATTCAGGACAGATGGCCATATAACTTGTGAGCAGTTAGTTCAGGTCAAATACACACAAGTATGCATGGCAGAAGTGCATTGAGCTGGCAGGATTTCACAGCAACCTCAGCCCTGAGCTTCAACTGGACTCGGACTTCAAAAAGCTGGAGACATTCACGATAACTAATATACTCTGAATCCTTCAAAGGAGACGGAGGCATTCCTTTGGGATCTCTGGACCTACAACACCACTATCTCCTCATCAGTCCAATGGCAACAAAGGCAGCCCTCAAAATGTAATTACTCATGATAAAAATACCTCACTCATCTTAGTGCTTGTATATTTACAAACTCCGGGAGTCTGCAAGCTTGTGCCATATGACCTGAACCGTAAACCAGGGCTGTTTGGCTATGGGATGCATGGGCAGGTGCTGGGCGACAGGAAGAAGCTCTAAGCAGTGGAAGGAAGTTATGAAATACATAAACCGCCAAGTTCTATGGCACAGTGGAGACTAATTCTGTGTTAAGGAAGGGTGAACTATTTCTGTAGTAGTAGTAGTCCAGGCCAATTATATTTGAGGCCAGTTCCAGAGAGACAAGTTCACTGATCACCTATAGTATCAAGAATGGCTACAGTAACAAAAGGAGTCAGGATTATTTATTTTACTAACATACTAACATACTAAAATGCCAGCAGGACAGGCCTAGGTCTTCGTGTCTTACGTTTGGTCAGCCCCACCACTGGTGCTGACCTTGCTGTCCCCCTCGCCTTCTCTGGCTTCTCCTTCCCAGTTCCGGATATTCTTGCTGCATTGGATCTTGCTTCCAGAACCCTTCCCTGTACCTGTCCCACCCTCCTGAACCCTTCCACCGTCTCTGCCTCCACCAGCCCCCTAGGCAGCACATTCCATGGCTCCACCACCCTCTCAGTGAAGTAGCACCTCCTCCTTTCTCCCTAGATCTTCCCCTCAGCTTCACCCATGCCCTCTAGTGGCCCCTCCTCCTTCCTTGAGCACCCTGACTGTTCCTCCCCTATTTACCCTCTTCATGTACCTGAAGGCCTCTATCATGTCCCCTGATCCTTCTCTCTTCCAATGTGTACATATTTAGCTCTTTGAGCCTCTCCTCATAGTTCCTGTCCCCAAGCCCCAAATCATTTTGGTTGCCCTCCTCTGGACCCTCTCCAGGAGTTTAATGTCCCTCTTTAGTGTGGCCTCCAAAACTGCGCAGTACTCAGAGTGCAGCCTCACCAAGCAGTTATACAGAGGAGTATCACTTCCCTCCTTATGGAGGTGATCCCCTAGTGATGCATCCCAGCATCCTGTTAGCCTTGGCTGCTGCCCTCCCACAAGTCTCAGAGTTGTTCATCTTGACATCCACCACCACCCCAGGTCCCTCTCAGCCATCGAGACTTGTGCATTTCCCCTCCGGTGTACACTTGGCCGGTTTCTGCCCCAGGTGGGAGTATTTTGCATTTCCTGCATTGAACCTCAGCTTCCACTTTCTAGACCATCTTCCAGAGCCTCCAGGTCCCCATGTAGGGCCACCCTCCCTCCTCCCCATCCACCACCACCCCAGTTTTGAGTCATCCGCAAAGAGACTCATCATTTTATTTATTTGTGTTGACTAGGAAATGAAGTCTAGACAATACTGCCTATTTTCAGCCTTGTCCGTTGGAAGTGGCGGATGCAGATGCAAAGCAACTGAAATTGAACCAGAGTAAACTGTTGGTGGTATTTTTAGTGAATGGGGATTAGGCCAAGACACAGGAGAAAGTCCCTTCACTTTTGAGAAACACCATGGGATCTTTAATGTCCACATGAACAACCAGCAGAACAGGCAGGCAGGACCTTGGTTTAATGTCTCATCCGGAGGCGGCAAAGTTGGGTGGCGTTCCAAGTTGGGCAGCTTACAAATGTGTTGAAAAAGCTAAAAAGAATACAGGGTTTATTCATTTGTTTACTAAAGTACAGGAGGAGTAATGTTCAGTTTTGACTGAGAACTCCAAGAAGATGTGGGGTTTCAATCCCCATATCAAATAAAACTAACCAGAGATCTCTGTCACTATGAGGCCCTCAGCTATGTGAGGGAAGCTGGACAGATTTTAATCTGTTGGGTGGAACAGTGGGATAACATGGGTGGTAGTGGGTCACTCTACTAATAGCCTTTCCTTAAAATAATACATTATCCATAACTAACCTTAGAGTCAGACAGCAACTATGTTTAGTTGTGTGGGTGATACAACATTTCAGCTCCTCCACTTACTACATAGGTGAAGCATGCAGTTTAATATAATAATAATAATAATATTTTTATTTGTATAGCGCAATTCCAAGGTCAAAGCACTTCACATACAAACATCAACAAACCATTTATTAAAATCACATAAAATAACAGATTCAATCAAGATCACAGAATCACCTAAAAGTTCAAATATTGAATGCCTGTTTAAAAAATAAGTCTTCCCCATCATCAAGGCAGAACACTTGGTGGGGCATTAGCAAACTGGTTTTAAATCTGAGCCACAGCACTTCCCACCCAACACTCTGTATTATTTCCTGTCACTATCATCTGAAGCTCACACCCACTGCAAAGTAGCTAGCATTTGCCCTGGCATCAAGGAGACCAGCAGTTTGGAGGAACCCACAGGTGTGTGGGGATCCTCGATTAAGGAGCACTTAAATGGTTCCTTCTCCCCACCCCCACCCCCACAACTGGCATAAACCTATTTTTTCCATCAGGACTTTTTTGGGACTATGCAGGGACCTACAGCATTACTCTGTACCTTAATTCCAGATACATCTCACTGTCAGTCATCTACTGGTCGTCATTTTTAAATAAATTAATAAATCACAGCAGCTGGACTTTTAGGATTCTTCATCACCTTAGGTGTTTTACCATGGACAACCAGCTGGATGACCCAGGCCCCCAGAGGAGTACTCTGTTAGATGGCCTCTGCCACTTCTGCTCTTTGCTCTGAGCAATAATACATGTGCTTAATGACATTTTGTGATAGATCAAGACATATGCTCAAGTTATTTGCACATTAAGGCACAACCAGAGACCGGACTAGCACGAGTTATACGTATTTTCTTGCATTCATACAGATACATACATGGAGTTGAAGGCAATGTTTTTCTTTTGTGAAGATCCTTAAATCAACTCTGCGGATCTGCCTGTAGAGTTTTGGAGATCAGGTCCAGCATGGGATAACTGTAAGGCACACTTCCAGATGGATGGCAGTTTACCAGTTTAGAGGATAAGCTAAACCTGCCTGGGCTAGGTGTTGGTTGGGAAGTGGCTCAACAGAGAGGCTAGAACACTTCTGACATGTAAGTTAGTAAACGACTTGTTGAAAACACTACTGGGTCAGATCCCATGAATAAGTTCCTGGCAGTTGCCAGTATCTTGATATTCCAAGCCAAAATGTCCTTGCCTCAGCTGGCCCAGTGGCGCTGTGGTAGCACTACTATCCACCTCGCTGGCGACCGGGATCGGGAGTGATCCTGGGTTGCTGGGGGCTGGCCGGGGGTGGATCAAGCATCTGAAGGACTGCTCTCCTCAGGAGGAGGCTTGTGGTGCTGTGGGTCAGGAACAGCAAAGAAGGGAAGGGAGGAGTTGCGGGGCTCTACAATGCATATGTGCCTCCACCGCGTGTGCCCAGCACAGGTTGGGAGAAAATCTGGAGGAAAATGGTGGTGAGGCGGGCATGAATGAAGTCCTGCATGCTGTCCCCACCTGCTCCATCACCGGACCCTGCAGGATGTTAACTGGGTGTGAGTCTCAGGGGAATGGCCTGCCCTCCCTGACCCCGCCATAGGGCAGGAAGTCCGTGAGGGTATCAACAGACTGCAGGTAAGCCCAGCGAGATGGCAGATGGTAGGATGGTGGGAACAGGGTGAAAGGAGCCGAGCCCACCTTAACCAGGAGGATAAAACCTATGTGAAAAAAAATGTTCTTAGCTTCTATTCTTATCATACATGAAGCAATTTTGTTAGCCATAAAAAAAAAAGCACCAGTTGCACGTAAGTCAGTAAGGGTGCACCTAGGTTCCTTATGGAATCGGACTACTGAAACCTAGAAACAACTCTGGTAAAATAGTTTCTTTTACCTGAGTTATTTTACACTGCTCAGTACAGCTGGCTCTGGCCCACTCCACTGACTCTAGACCATCTCGCCTGGTCTAGCATAAGCAGAGGCAAGCCAGAGCCCCTCTTACCTCAGAGCCACAGAAATAACGATGATAAAAATAAACTCGCTTTATCGATGTCATTTAATTACATAGCCTGATTAAGTAAAGAAGCCTAGATCCTCCCAAACTGAACTGGAAGTAGCTGGTGCTATTGTTTTATGATTAGCAATAGCTGCTGCTTTCTCGCAGTTATTGCTTTCCTCCCAGCAGTTCCAGATGTACTGCACCTTTGCAAACCTAGCAGTGGACCTGTCAAGGGTAATGAATGTGCCAGTATAACTAGTGATCAGTTGTGCACCCTAAGATTTTATTCAGATTTTTTAATCAGTCTATTTATTTCCAGTCATTTTAATCCAGTGGCGATTTATTTTTTATGTCACACTGTCTATGTCTGTTGTATTCAATTTATGATGTATTTCATATTGTAAAGCACCCACAGCCTCCGGGAATGGGCGCTTTAGAAATAAAATGTACTTACTTTCTTACTTTAAGGTGATAGAATCGGTATACGATATAACAATAGCACTTCAAAGTTAGGTGCCTACATGCAGCCAGCAATCCCAGTCTCTATGCAGAGGCTACCATAGGTTAGTGGCATCCAGATGGGGGTAGTGAAATAGCGATCGCGCACTACGACATGCACACATGGGGGAGCCGGCATGCACAGCGAGGGGTGGAGGGAATGTGAGGGATGGTGCCATGGTGGGTTGCTGAGCTGACCCCATGGCATGGTGGGTGGGTTGGCGGCACTGGTCAGCAGGGTACTGGGTTCGGTCCGGGCGCTGGTGCGTTTTGTTGTGCCAGACCTGAACCTTTTAAATGTTTTACCCGACATACCCATAGAGTTGAGAATCCCTAAGTAGGAAGTGTGGGTGGCGAAACCCCCTCACCGCATAAAAACATTAAAATCTAAGTCGCTGGCGCCATTTTGTTTATGTCTGGGTGTCAGAGTGCGAAATATATTTTCGGCACTCTTGAATCTGGATAACGGCAATCACCTTTAGGCTTTCACCATTATCACACAGATCCATAGAATCAGTCACTGGCACAGCCTAATAATATAAGTTGGGAGGAATGTGTGACAGGACGATGGAGGGGAGAAAGTCGGGCAGGGGTGTTGATAGGGGCAGGAGGGACTGGGAGGTGCCTTAGCTGGTATCTAATGACCAGGAGAGTGGAGAGAAAAGTGCACAGGGAGAACTGTTTCCAGAAGAAGGGAGTTGGTTGGAAAAGGCAGCTTGCCCAGCAGAGGTGGTGTGGGGAACAGAAAATGTACCTGGATCGCTGGAGGCGGAGAGGAGGAGGAGAGGGAAGAGGAGTGAGCAGAGGTAGGAGGAAGGGACTCGAACCAGTATTTAGATATGAAGGAGGCACAGTGGGACTGGAGACATGAGGGAGAGGGAGTATGGAAAGGAAAAGAAGAGGGAGCAGTGATGAATACGAGGGGTGAACTGGCAGCAAAGCGGCGAAAAGCATTGCAGAGGGCATCTAGTCTGGCAAGGAAGAGGATGGTGTGGTGCCATAGACCACATCTGCGTAGTCAAAGACCGGGAGAACCATTTGATGACCAGGTCCTGGCAGACCTGGGGAGAATGGCAGTCATTACTGCAGTACAGGCTGCCGAGTTTGGGTGGAGTTTGGCATGGATGGCATCCATGTGGGCAGAGAGGCCAAGCTTACTTTCTGGCAATACACCAATGTATTTGAAGGCAGGGATTACCTCAAGAGGGGTGCCATCCAGTGTTGAGAAGACAGGTGAGAATGACAGCCTGGCCAATTTCTGGCTGGTACCGAAGGATTTGGACACTGTTTCCTTGGCACTGAACCAGAGCTGGTTGTTGTGAAACCAGCGAGTACATTATGGAAGTCTTCCTGGAGCAGACCTTCCATAGCTGTGGATGAGGAGCTGGAGATGTAAATGACCATGCCGTCTGCATATACTGTTATGTTCATATGTGAAGAGAACACAAGTGGAGGCAGGTCACTGAGGAAAACTGAGAAAAGGACAGGACCCAGGATGGAGCCCTATGGGACCCCAACTAGGATAGGGAGAGGAGGAGACTGGACACCTGCCACCTGTACTTGACTGGTGAAGTTTAACCCAGATAGTCCCATGAGACATGCTTGTCACAGATTTTCTGTCAGATCACTACTGAATGTAGTGTTATCGAAAAGTATCCGATGGCATTGAATACCATTGGATACCACCAATTTTCTTGGATACCATTGGTATCCAACTACTGGATCCTATCACCTATGATCTGATAGGATACCATTTATCCAATGTGACTATTCAGGATCTGAGGCAGACATCTGACCTCAGATCCCACTATCAACTTTGGATCTGAGGCAGACATTCAACCTCAGATCACATTATCTGACCACGAATCCCACTATGTGAACCTGGATATGAAATCCAAAAGGGTCGGATAAGATTCTGGATTCTGAGAGCAATAGATGGTTTTTGTCAGATCACATTAGGATAGTCAAAAGCACTGTCCAAACATGACTGCTTGTGCAGCTGCCTGGATGGCAGGAGAAAAGCAAATGGACATCTGTTTTCATCAAGAATTTACTTTGTTCCTATGAAGAGTTTAAGTCATACACACTTGAGATTTAGGGACAGTAGGAAACCTTAACCAGGTAGTCCAGTGAGACATGTTTGTCACAGATTTTGGGACGTTCACCAGAAGAAAGACTGGGAATATTCTATGTTGAGAAGCAGTTCCAGACATTCCCAATTCACAGTGTCCAGAGCAAACAAGAATTTGCTTTGCTCATAATGCTAAATATGATTGGATGGTTACTAGTAGAGATGTTGTGAAATTTTAATTTGCTGGTGAAGCTGCGTATTCAGGAAATTCGCACTTTGTGAAGCTTGCAAATTTCCCAATAGTGAGGTCAAATTCACTGTGGAGCTGGCTCGGTGGCGCTGAGGTTGAGTGCTGGGCGCCCCACACCTCGCGCTCGCGGCGACCCGGAGTTCGAGAGCGAGCCTGGGTCGTGTCGGCAGGAGAGAAGGATCGGCGTCTATGAGACTGCTCTCCTTCTCCGGGGAAGAGTGTGTTGCCTCGGTGGCCTGGCGGCTCCTAAGCGGTGGCTGGGGCTTGGCAGGCTATGGGCAGAACAGAGGGACGTACTGGAGGCGGACACTGGGATGGGGCGCCAAGACGGTAGCATGCGCGCTTTTGATCCCTTGGCCATTGCACGCCCAGACGTATGGGGAGAAAGTGAAAAACTCAATGGCTACATGAGGGCCAGACAGGCAGCACCCGGTTTCTGGTCCCTGGATGCTCCTCCTTGCGAAACCCCGGATCCCGTGGCGGTGGTCACGTGCCCACCATGGCTGATCGCTGTGTAGGTGGCGGTAAGGGGTAGAGCTTAGGGGATTGGGGGCAGAGCAGGGGCTGAAGGTCGGCCGGATTGCGGGGACCATAGGTAACACCCCAGCCACAGAGGAGGAGTAAAAAGTATAACAAAAAAAATTCACTGTGGAGGAGAAGGTGACCACCAGGAGCAGCATGAACAAGGAGGTGGACATAAGTCCATTTTCAGAGGAACGGCTACTGGCCTGGACAGGATACACCCAAGCATACTAAAGGAACTCAGGAAGGTGCTAGCTGTCCCACTGATGGCCTTATTCAGCAGCTCACCGGAAGCAGGCATGGACTGCAAGAGAGCAGACGTGGACCACCTCCATAAAAGCAGCAGCAGGGAGGAGGCTAGCAACTACTCTTTTAATTTATTTTACAATTTTTGGTAAGAAAAGACATACTAAGCTGAGGCTTGTTTCCAGGTGCATCTGGGAACACAGGAAGTTAAGTGACTTGCTCATAGTCTCACAGCATGCAAGTGGTGGCTGTATGATTCAAACCCAGTTCTTCAGGTTTGCAGCTTAGTGCTCTTAACTACTACGCTATACTGCCTTGGACCAACTCGAAACCTTGTTAAAGGAAGGTTGGTAGAGTATCTTGAATCGAGGGCCACAAGACCAAATGTAGCATGGATTCAATGGGAGGCGGTCATGCCAGGCGAATCTGATTGATTTCTTTGACTGGATGACCAGGAAATAGATCAGGGAGTGCAGTGGACGTGGCCTATCTGAACTATATCAGTACAGACTGAGAAGGGAATCATACTGGCAGTAAATATTCAGAGCCTTCACCCCACCAGAACTGAATGAATAATTTCAGTTGAGACTGTTCTTAATATACCTTACAATATGGTATGATCTGCATATGTGGTAATCAGAGTACTGTTTTGTCTATTTTAGACCACTGTTTTTCCATTATTTCCTTACCCGTGTTATGTAATGCTGGGTCTATTAAGATCAAGACAGCAGTGATTGCTGATCTTGTTGGAACATTGGACCTGGCATGTATCACCAAGATCTGGCTGGATGAGAATGCTGGCCTGGTTCTGAGGCAGCAGTTCCGGCTGGATACTCGGTGATACACCACGAGATTGGATCATAGGGTGGCGGTGTAGTTTATTGTTTTAAGCCAGAACTGGGCCCTGTAAATGTGTCAGTGGTGACCACCAGATCCTTCGAGTGCATCATGGGTGCAGGTGTGGGTTGCAGGATACTTTTTGTCTGCCGTCCACCCTGGGACAGGAAGGAATTCCTGCAGGAAGTTGCAGACTTCGTTGTCGACATGGTGTTGAAGTCCCCCAGATGGTTGGTTCGGGATTTCAACACCTGGCTTGTTGACAAACTCTCACAATTTAGTCAAGACTTCTCCAACTGATGGTTTTGTTGGGCTTCACACAGGTAATTATCTCTGCAACCCATAACTGTGGCCACTCTTTGGATCTGGTGTTCCACCTGGGGATGGAAATCTCCAATCTGGTGGTGGAGCCAGTTGGTTGGTCTGACCACCATACTATAGGGTTCAGTTTTGCGACTCCCTAATAGACTTGCCTCATGGAGATGGTCTGGTACTGCCCTTTAAGGGTTTGACACCTGATAACCTTATGACAGTGCTGGACCTATCGAGAAGGCCAAGGGAATGTTTGGAACCAGGTGACCTGCTACTGTACTATAATAGGGCAGTATCTGGGGCACTGGATTCCACAGCTCCTGTCCGCATCCGCCCACTCACTCTCCATCCTCGGTCCCCCTGGTTTGATGGGACCTTGAAGGAGTTGAGGCAAGTGGGGTGAAAGTTGGAGCGTCGCTGGCGAAAAATCCAGCTTGGAGGTTGATAAACTTAGATTGATGTCCCATTTATAAGGACTATCAATTGGCTATCTCCTGTAAGAAGGTAGAATTCCTGTCCAGGCAGATTGCCGCTGCAAGGAATCGACCAGCTCAGCTGTCCAGAACTGTCGACAGGCTGTGCAATCCAACCTGTCTCTTTAGAATCAGAGAGTGTTTTCACAGTCTAAGTTGAGGAGCTCGCCGATTCTTCACAGGTAAGGTTATCACCATCAGATCAGAAATTTGTAGCAGCGCTCTAAAGAGGACTGCGGCAGTCGTTGGGAGGTGGCAAGTGCCCAGTTTGTCTGGTCTGACTTGATCGGTTGGCGATCACGGACATCGTGAAGATTATCCAGGGTTTGCGACTGACTTACTGTAGTCTAGATCCTGCTCCTACCCGCCTCCTTGTGGAGTATGTGGAGGTCATCAGACCAATCCTAGCTGAGATTGTCTGGTACTCATTGGAGACAGGGATGTTCCTGATCCCTTGACAGAGAAGTCACGACACCTCTATTGAAAATCTCTCCTTGACCCGGACTGTCTCGCTAACTACAGATCTGTCTCTAATCTGTCTTTTGTTGGCAAGGTTATTGAGAAGGTAGTCATGCTGCAGCTGAAGGATCATCTTACTACCCACGATGTCTATGATCCTCTCAGTCTGGATTCAGGAAGAGGCATAGTACCGAGATGGCATTTGTTCGGGTGCTATGATCTCCTGATTGCGAGAGATAGGAAGAGCTGTTCAAGCTTGGTTCTTCTTGATCTCTCTGCAGCATTTGACACCGTGGATCATGAGGTGTTACTGAAGTGCCTGCAGATGATATGTGGATAGTCTGGTACAGTCCTCAGGTGGTTTCATTCTTTCCCCATGAGCAGGACTCAGAGAGTGGTGCTGGGTATCTTTCCTCGGGTCCTCTCTCCTGACCTGTGGGGTACCAGAGGATCAGTTCTATCACCCATATTGTTCGCGATGTATATGCTGCCGTTAGGAGACATTATAAGGCGGTATGGGCTGAGTTTTCACTGCCCTGCAGATGACACTCAGTTACACGTGTCCTTTGTGCCTGAACAGGATGAAATTGTCTTGGTCTTTAACAGCTGCCTCGTTAAGATTCAAGACTGGATGAGTGCCAACTGGTTGAGGTTGAACCCGGACAACACTGAGTTGTTGGTTGTAGACCCAGGTTGTCAGGTAGAGGGGTCTTCTCCTGGTCAGCCATCCGGGCTTTTGCTGGGGGACAGCCAACTGAGGACCTCTGAGCAGGTGTGGAATCTGGGCGTTATATTTGATGGCGGCTGACGCTTAAATCTCTGGTGTCGGCTGTCATCAAGATCTCATTTACCATCTGAGGAATACCACCTGGATAAAACACCTTGTTCCACCTGATAATCTCCCATTGTTGATACATGCCTTTGTGACCTCCCGCCTGGATTACTACCATGCTCTGTACCTAGGGCTACGGGGTGGACATCCACCATCTGTAGCTGGTGCAGAATGTGGCAGCCAGGTTGTTGACAGGGTTATCTAGATCTAGCCATGTCTCACCTGTACTCTGAAAACTGCACTGGCTGCTGGTGCAGTGGAGGATCACCAACAAGGTCAGTTTGCTGACCTACAAGGCCCTACACAGACAGAGACTGTGTTATCTGCAAGATCTCTTTTGTCCCTACTGTCCCTTCTGTGCATTCCGTTCTACTGACGAGGTATGGCTGGAGGTTCCCAGGGTCTGTTTAAAGATCTCAGGGCCAGAACATTTGCTTCTGCAGCATGTGGAACTTTTGCCTCATCGGGTCAGAGAGTGACCAACAACTGAGGCTTTTAAATCAGAGCTGAAAACAAATTTATTAGGTTTAGCATTTCCAGATGCTTTTAAATGTTGCTGCCTGTTATTATTAATACCATCGTTATTTTAATTATTTGATATTTATGATTTGTTTTACTATTTATGTACAAGCGCTTTGGTATTTGAAAAGCACTTTTATAAATAAAATTTACTTTGACTTTGATTTTTAGTTTTTGTTTGCACATACTTCTTCCACTCCTTGCTCTATCCACATTCCTGTTCTTACATTTCTCCTTTTTGCCCCTCCCCTCTCGTTGTTTTATTTATTTTTTACTTTGGTCCCTTTGCTGATAATATTACTATATTATTCTTGTCTCCTATAGGTCCTTTTCTATTGGGTCCTGTTTCTACTCCTGTGTCACAGTAGCTATGCAGTCCTCAAGTACCATTTACTGTATATCCTTGAATATCCTAGTGTGTAGTCCTTATATAAAATAATCATAAGGTTCCATGAAATTGATTTCTGGTTTGTCTGGATTTGATATACATACTTCATGGTTTAATATAGAATAATAATCATGCTATACAATTCTTTAATGTTTTGCAGAACACCTGCACCATCTTCATCATAAACTGTATGTACATAAGAATGAATAATTGTTTTAATCTGGATGATACTGGTGTTGTCCCATTGTTCTATAGTTTCACTGTGGTTATAGCGGGCTTAGTATTTATTACATTTTCTGCCTTGTTTTCATATCCCTTTCCCACCCACCCGTTCCTTCTTATCCCTTCCAATCCTGTTGTTTCTCCCTGTCCTTGTATTGTATGATGGCTTTTCTGCACATTGAGATATTCTGACTAGTAGAAACGTTGATACATTACTTTGTATATGTTTATGCTTTAATGATCACTTGCACTTTTTAAAGAGCAGCTCTTGACTAGCCCTCACTGACACATATCCGCAACTGACCTGGCCAGGAGTTGTTTTCCATAAATGATTCCTTTGTGGGCTACAGTTCAAAATGTTATTTTACTTGTAACTTTATTCGTACAAAACTGAGTACTACGGCAACGCCCGTTGCCAACACCGCAGACCCATTCTGTGATGTCAGTAAGCAGAAGGCTGCATGTCGTGCCCATTGACTTGAATGGAGGCGATTTTCCAAAGGCTTTATGTATCTTTAATGTAGAGTTTTAAGAAAGCCAAAGCGACACTCGAATAAGAGAGACCCTCTTAGTCAGGCAGTCGCTTTGATTTCTTAAAATCCAGCGTCACTTCTTCGCTCTGAGAAAATCATCCCATTCAACCAGCGAAGCGGCGCTGCACTGTGCTCATTTACTAACATCACAAAATAAGGAGCTGGGTGTGTAGCGATGGTGTGCATAGGATGCAGAACTGGCTCCATTTTTGCCAGGCAGGTCAGGGAATAAAGTTACAAGTAAATAACATTTTAAACAGTAGCCCACAAAGGAATCATTTATGGAAAATGACTCGGCCAGGTGTCATGGAGACATGTGTTGGGGCTTAATGAGAGCATAGAAGCTGCTCTTCAAATATGGGACAGCATGTGTTTATTGTCAGTTTACAGCTGTGCTTGTTAGGTGCCACCTGATTGATTTCCAAATGGCTACTGGCCAACTGAGATATATGGGACTATATCAATTATTCCCTCACATGACACCATCACTTTGATAAATCGTCGACTTAAGAGCAAAACACTGGTGGATGGTAGGTCGGGTGGCAGTTGATCTGTACACCTTTGCACTAATAAAGTCTTTTGTACCAAGTAAGCGGTAATACTGTTTCTTTTGCTGGCAGTATGAGAGCCCAGCTCATTCTTTCTTCTGGCTAACTATGTCACTGTGAGCACTGCGTCTAGGGTTTCGAGCAACCTCTTGCTGCAATACCATTTTATCAAATATGGTAAGATGGTTGTGGACATTTACATGAACTGCAACTCCCACTGTGATAAGAGTGAGAGTGTTTTCACCTCTATACTGATAGCATCTGGCACAGCACTGGGGCCAGGGGATGGTCACCCCAAGTATAAATAAAAGCAGCACAAAGGGCATGTGAAGTTGTGTTGTATTAGAAGGAGTCCATGCTTAATCTTACAGTGGTTAAGGTCATTCTGTGAGAAAATGTATCTTTGGATTTAGATTTCTGCCTGGGTAGTCAGATGACGGTTAAAACACATCCTTCAGAATGTCCTTTTGAGACAGGAAGGCAGCAGGTTCCCAGGGCAGTATCTTGTGGGGTGGGAAAGCTGGCGGTTCTGGAGTAAAGGGAACACAGCAGATAGTAGGCATTTGTGGTGTTATCCTGGTAGGAGCTGTGGAGAAGCAGCAGTGCTAGAAGAAGTGACAGCAGTCTGAGCAAGCAGGCAGATTACATAAAACAGGGAGTGGCATAACAAAGTCACATAAAGTGTACTTTCTACAGTGTTGACAACAACAGCCATTTTCCAGTGCAAGCTATGGTCAAAAGGGTACATACATCAAGGCAAAGTCAAGGGATACAGTTTGCCAACTAATGTCCCAACTGAGACTGGAATAGAAAAGAAAGGAGTGATAGAATACGGAGAGTATTTATGTATTTAGTTTTTGTTGACTAGGTAAGTGCACTAGACAAATTCTGCCTATTTTCAGGCACGACCAGGAGGGGGATACAGATTAATGCCAACTAACCTTGAATAGCAGCTAAAGCATAGTTTAAAAGAAAACACTGAATAAACACTAAATGCATTTACTTTATTAATTTATTAAGAAAAAACACACCAGGAAAGGCCTACTGTTCTGTGATCAGCTCATTTCCAGGGTGAGGGTGCAAGTCGATACTGAAACAATGCAAAGCATACGCAAGCAATAAGCATACAAAAAGTATAACCATACACATGAGCTAAAAGCAATATAATAAATATTACACAATGGCTTAGAAAATCCTGGATTCTGATTGGCTGGCTGGCACCTTCTAGCCGTGGTAAATCCTAGCATCACCCCATGGAAAAGATGCCAGCCGCCAGTCAGCCGCATTATAAACCCCTCTCAAATCACTCCCACCCTGGCAAACCCAGGACTGATAAGACAGCAACAAACAGTGACCCGGTAAACGCAGTGTCCAGACCACCACCACTGGTAAAGGACAACTTTCACTCAAACAGTTAAAGTAAAGCAGAAGCAACAGATAGAAAACTGGCAAAACACAAAGCAGCACCAAACTGGACTTTGTAAAATCCTTCCCCCGTAACCACTTCCACCCAGTTCACCTGACAACCATTAAACTTTTGACTTCACTCTGTAGTCACAATTCTCAAGATCATCACAGCTACCGAAGCGTCACTCCTCATCGTTGCCACTCAAAACTCTAACCTCCACACAGATCCTACAAGTAGGCAATAGGGAGCCTCGTGAACATGGAGGCACTGCAGGCAGCAGTTCACTCAGATCTTTGGCCCCTGCACGCGACGAGCGAAATGACTTGCTGCTGCAGATTATATGCAGTCTGAGCTGCCCATTCTAGCGCTGTACTACTATGAAACCTACCTTTATTAATGAGAAGTTTCTGCTAAAAACTGAAAATATTAACTTTTATTCCTCATGCAGTGAAACCGGAACTGTGGTGATGTAATTTCGGTCCAGCAAACATAACGGTGCTTCAGGAAGTATAAGGAAACACAGAAGGAACAGGACAGAGAGCTGTACCAGTTAAGGCAGAAGGAAGCAGGAGGGAAGTCAGAATAGCAAAGGACCAAACTGAGGAAAGGATAGCCAACTCGGTTAAGAAGGGATAAAACCTTTTATAGGTACATCAGGAGCATAGAAAGACAAAGGGAGGATAGTGAGGCTGAATAGAATGAGCAGTGGGTGGGCAGAGGGATAGTAAAAAGCAGGGATACTGAGCGAATATTTCTGCTCAGCATTCACAAAAGAGGAGGGAGGTGCCTACTCCAATTAACAGAAGCACTCTGGATAGGGGTCGATGCCAGTCCTTTCACAGAAGAAAGGGTTCTGAAAGAACTCCTAAAACTGAAGGTGGACAAAGCAATGGGGCCTGATGGAATTCACCCCAGAATTCTAAAGAATTAAGGGAGAACTAGTGAAACCACTGGCTACTCTTTTTAATAAATCATGGGAGGATGGTGTGGTACCCGAGGACTGGAGGAAGGCGGATGTGATTCCCTTCACAAAGTGGGACCAAGACAGAGGTAGGAAACTACAGACCTGTCAGTTTGACCTCTGTGGTAGGGAAAGTGATGGAATCACTTCTGAAGGAAAGAACTGTTGAGTACCTAGAGGCCAGTGGGGCACAGGACCCAAGGCAGCATGGGTTCACAGCGGGAAAGTCATGTCAGACGAATCTAATTGATTTCTTTGACTGGGTGACCAAAGTAGTAGACCAGAGAGGGCTGTGGACATGGTCTTCCTAGACTTTAGCAACGCTTTTGACACAGTCCCACACAAAGATTAATAGTCAAATTAACCAGCCTGTGAGTGGGTTCCAGGCGGTAGCCTGGGTAAAACATTAGCTGGACAACAGGACACAGAAGGTAATTGTAAATGGAGTCCACTCTGAAGAAAGAGAAGTTACTAGTGGGTACATGAGGTTCAGTACTGGGTCCAGTCCTTTTAATGTCTTTATAAGTGACATTGCAGAGGGACTGGAAGGAAAAGTATGCCTCTTTGCAGATGACACAAAGATCTGCAACAGGGTTGATACACAAGGAGGCATGGAAAGGATGAGAAGGGACTTGGCAAGGTTGGAGGAATGGTCGGAGAGTATGGCAGCTAGATTCAATGCAAAGAAGTGCAAAATAATGCAACTGGGAAACAAAACCCAGGGATGATTACACAATTGGGGAGGTAGTAACAAAAGAACAAGCATTTGTCAATGCCGAATGTTTGCTTGCTGGCATTGGCATTGGTAGTGTAGGAGTTACAGAGCTGCATAATAGGAATGGCAGTGAAGTATTGAACTGAAGCCAACCCATCACCACCCTGCAGATAATGACAGGCATTGGGGTGTGTCTTGGTCATCAGGCATAACGACCACGCCATTTCACCACACCTACCCTGCAGACACTGACAAGTGTCACAGTTGTTACATGGGGTCTTTGGCCCTTATGTTCACCCATTCCATCAGGAAATATTGTGAGATGGGTGCGGTATAGGAGAATGGGGTGAACTTTGGGGCCGAAGAGTCAAAGGCACCTCACTCACCTCTCAGTGGCTGCAGGGTGTGGGTGGGGGTGGAATGGTATGAGCATTGCAGGTGACAATCCCAAGTCACAGCCCTGATGCCTGTCATTCTCTACAGGGTGGGGTGTTATGGTCGAAACCCTAACGCCTCATACATTCGTTGGTATTTTCACTCCAAATTTTCAACATGGGTTTTGTGACCCCACCTCATGAACAGTGGCAATATCAGTTTGTTAGCGAAAGCTGCTTTTGCACAGCGACTACAGCATTTGTCACCACAGGTGCAAAACACATTCTGAACAGGATGTGAAAAATGACAGCTGTACTATTCATGGGGAGGTATAAAAAATGGCAATGTTGAAAATCTGTGATGAAAATATTAAAAAACTAGTGAAGTCACAGTGCGTAGAAACTGTGCAACGTGCACCCGTAATGTGATTAGTTTGGGAATTGTTTACAGCAGATTGTCAACACAAGCATTTTGGGACCTCCGGTCATGAACAGTGTCACTGTGATTTTCTTTATCTGTCCGAACAATGATTTCCCACAGCGACCACGCATTTCTGTGCTGAAAGTGTGAAAACACATTTCAGTTATGTTGTGAAAAATGACAGCTGTACTGTTCATAAGGAAGTGTGAAAAATGCCACTGGTGAAAATGTGGACTGAAAATATTACAAATTCATGAACTTACGAGGGTGTGTGGAAACTGCGCAATGCTCACTCAGAACACAGTCATTTTTACAAATTTTTTCACCAAATTTTCAAAATAGCCATTTTAAGACCTCTGCTCATGAACAGTATCACTGAGATTTTCTTAATGTGTCCCATACATTGATTTAAGACATCGACTGCTGCCATTGTGCGCTACATGGGCAGAAACATGTTTTGGGTGAGATGTGAAAATGACAGCTGTACTGCTCATAAGAAGGTGTGGTAAAATGGCAATGTTGAAAATCTGGAGTGAAAATATTGAAAATTTCTTGAACTTATGAGCGTCGTAGGATCAGCGCAACAAACGCTCATAAAACAGTAATTTTGGGAATTTTTCACCAAATTTTAACATAGCCATTTTAACACTTCTGCTCATGAACAGTATGACTGTGATTTTCTTAATGTGTCCCATACATTGAGTTCGCACACCGACTGCGCCATTGTGCGCTTACATGCGCTGAAACACATTTTGGGTGAGAAGTGAGAAATGACAGCTGTACTGCTCAAAAGGTGGTGTGGTAAAATGGCAGTGTTGAAAATCTGGAGTGAAAATATTGAAAATTGCAGAACTTACGAGTGCGTAGGAACAGCACAACGCATGCTCTGTAAAATAGTCATTTTTGGGAATTTTTTCACCAAATTTTTAACATAGCCATTTTAACACCTCTGCTCATGAACAGTGTCACTGTGATTTTCTTAATGTGTCCCGAACATTGATTTCGTACACCGACTGCGCCATTGTGCGCTACATGCACGGAAACACATTTTGGGTGAGATGTGAAAATGACAGCTGTACTACTCATAAGGAAGTGTGGTCAAAGGACAATGTTGAAAATCTGGAGTGAAAATATTGAAAATTTGCGAGACCCTACGAGCATGCGTGGGAACAGCGCTAGCACTGCACTACAGTCATCATTTTAGGAATTTTTACCAAATTTTAACACAGGCTTTTTGAGAGCCCACCTTATGAACACTGGCACTGTCATTTCATTAATCAGTCCCAAAGGTGATTTTGCGCGAGTGACTGCGAAATCACCCTCGCCCCGACAACGCCATGACAGTGACAGAATTCATGAGGAGGGTCCAAAAACCTCATGTTGAAAATTTGGTGCCAAATCCAAAAAATGCCTGAGATATGCAGCAAAGTTGAAAAACCCTATTCATTACACTATACAGCTTACCGACATTTCCTCAGTTCGTGGTTGGCTTTGAAGAGTGCAGACGTGTTCCCGGTCCACGAAGATCGTCGCGCTGGAGTCCGGTTTAAGTGTGGGGTGGGGGTGTGGGGAGGCAGGGTGCGCAGTGGGTGGGAGGCGGGTGGGGCAGAGACAGCGAGGACCGTTTTCCTGTTGCACTTTTTTTTTTTTAACAAAGGAGGAGGCAGCGGGGACGTTTGCCACACTGGTGGGCTCCCAGCATGCACAAGGGGACGGCTTGTGGGGCGTGGAGCCGATGGGGATTAGGTACCCCGTCAGCTATAGATAGTAGCCACGCCGGTGGGTACCCAGCGTGGCATGTACAACTCTGTTTGGGGGCGAGCACAGCCGACGGAGGATTGGGCACCCCAGTTGGCTATACAGTGCAGGGAGGGTGAGCCGCAGTATGCGTGCGTGCGTCTGTGTGTGTGTGTGTGGAGGGGCGCGCATGAGCAGGCGATATCTTATCGCTGCTCACTGAAGCATAGCTCCCCTTTCAACTGTACGCCACTGCATTTTGGACTGCTGTCATAGACAGCTCCAGCAGCATGGAGAACTGCAGCCGCCTGCAAACACACTGACTGAATTGGAAGAGGGCTGCACACCTCTGAAAACTCGGATGATGGCGCTATGTTTCTTGCACATGCGCAAGCAAACATAAAATGGAAAGGGACCTGGGGTAATCATATCAGATGACCTTAAGGTTAGCAAGCAATGTGGAGAAGGCAGTAGGGAGAGCTGGGGTATACTGGGATGCATAAGGAGAGGCATCACCAGCAGAAAACAGGAAGTTGTTATCCTCAGTACAGACAGTTGGTGAGACCCCATCTGGAGTACTGCGTCCTGTTCTGGAGACCCTATCTCTGCAAGGACATAAGACAGGATAGAAGCAGTCCAGAGGAGGTCAACTAGAATGGTGCAGGGTCTGCAAGAGAAGCCATACAAGGAGAGACTAAAGAGCTTAATATGTATACCTTGAGGAAATGAGGAGAGGGGACATGATAGAAATGTTTAAGTACCTCAGCGGAATCAACAAAGTCCAAGAGGGTGGCATCTTTCAGAAAAAGAGACATGCAAGAACAAGGGACACAATTTAAAGAAAGAGGGGGCAGTTCAGGGGCAATGTGAGGAAGTATTTTTCACAGAGAGGGTAGTGGATGCATGGAACAGCCTTCCTGAGGAGGTTGTGGGGTCTAAAACTGTGGGAGAATTCAAGAATACATGGGGCAGACATAAGGCAATTCTTGTGGGGGTAAGAAGAAATAGGCTGTTTGTTAACTAGGATCTCAGGCTTATCCTGTAGGTAGGAAATGGGCAGACTAGGTGGGCCAGCGGTCCTTATCTGCCATCAAAGTCTATGTTTCTATGTTTCTATGTGCTAGCCTCAGCGAGTGGGGTTAAAAAACACATTTATGTTAAAGTAAAGCCTGGCAGGCACTGATGGGCATGAGTAGCATACAACTTGAGGCGGTCTCTTTAAGACAAAAGATAAAATTAATCCTACCATGTCACTATGTATGTGGGTCTCTGTTAGTATGCATACACAGCGTCACTCCAGCCATACCAACAGCCCTAACAACCCAGAACTATTTTTCAAGCGGACTAACAAATGGAATAAAAATCAATCAAAATGCCCCAAAAATGAGGGCGCTAGCGAGCCGAGCAATATGGCTGCCTTAGTTTAGAGTTCTTCAAGGAGTTGGACCTTTGTAACTCAAACAAGTAATTTTAGACTGCATCGAGGAAAAATACTCAGGAGCAGCAATCTAAAGACCTAAGGAATACCATGGGAAATCCTCGAAAGGATCGTAATCTCCAGGACAGAGAAAAGCAAAGAATGTATCAGTCCCAGCTGCCACGTCCACCTCTCAACAACCGACATCTGAGGCAGAAAAGCGAGGGAGAAACCCTACAATCTCTGGGCCTCAAAATAACCAGATTAATAGCATCAGTTTCTGGACTGGCTGAAAAAATCAATGGCATATCTAATAGGTCGCTAACACTGGAAACCTCGATTGACTCTGTCTCGGCCGAATCTTCGGAGGCAAAGCGATCGGATGCAGCTTTGGGTGCCGTCAATGTGGGTGATAAAGAGAGCAATCACTTCAGAATGCGGTTAGAAAACTTGAAAACCACATGAGGGCTCCAAACATCCGTCTATTAGGGCTTCCAGAGGGTTGCGAGGGAGACCATTTGGTTCTCTTCCTCCATGACTGGCTCAGACAACAATTTGGGAAGATGCAGCCCATACAGGGCATACAAAAGGCCTACAGGATCACGTCTAGAGGTAGGCCTGATAACCTCAAGCCCCACGGGCAGTTCTGGCTATCACTGATGGCGTTTCTACTAGGGACTACCTGTTGGCATTAGCCAGACAACATAAGACACTTCTTTGTGAGAGGAAATGGTCCGACTTCACGCAGATATCAGCTTTGCCATTAGAAACGACAAAAACAGTTTGCGGCACTAGGGCACTTCTGTGTGAAGCTGAGATTCAGCACAGCATAATTTTCCCAGCCTAACTGAGAATCATGCATCAAGGGAAGATCTTTATTTTCTCGCATCTGAAAGAAGCTGACCATTGGGCTCAAAAGCACATCCCAAGAAGAAGATGACCATGAGCAGAGTGAGAATTCTTCAGACAACAAGTCATGAAAAACTAGAGTGGATTACTCCAAACAAGATTAAAAGGAATGAGAAGGACATTATTTGAACTTGATACCAGTCCTTTAAACCCCAGTGGGGTGAGAGTAGTACTGTATTCACGGTCATTAGGATTATCATTCTGACATTATTTTTTGTGTGCTTCAGTTATACAAAATAGTTGCTCCACAAGCCTCTGTTTTAAATGATATTTTTGTTTAAAGCTAGTTCCTTGTTTGGGACATAAGTCCTTCTTGTTGATGCTCTTATAAGTAAATGTAACTTAATTTAAGGTGGCACAACCTTATTAGATTTAGCACAGTTTTAAGGTGCTTAAAGTACAGCTAAAGCATGGACCTTGTCAAGTTCCTGTTAGGACACTAGAATTTCTGGACTTTATATATGGACACTGAAATAGTATGTTTCCGTGCCACTCATGGGCTCTAAATCTAGCAAAATTTCTGTTTTAAAATTAGTAAGATTATTTAAGTAACCCCAGAGATGTATCTTAAAGCAGTGGAATGTGTACTAAGTTGGAATTTTAGAGGGTGGCGTCCTCAATATATTAATATTGGTCCAGACACTGCTTGGCATGCATTTAACCTGTTTAATGAAAACAATAAATATAAAGTTCAAAAAAAATCCAAAAATTATTTCATTCATAATTTTAATCTAAAGAAAAAGGAGACATTGTATAATCGCAATATCTCACTTGGCAGGTGTGGGTGATGCAAGTTCACCACTTCTGGTGCAGTTCGGTCACGAGGCTTGCGGCCCTCGTGACTGAACCACACCGGCGTAGGTAAACCTGGCATCACACACACCCTCTCATGGTATATTATTTAAGTATACAATAAATAAAACAGGGAGCTTGTATGTTAATATGCAAAGCGGGCAATGGTGCAGCCAGTGAACATTGCAGCCAGTCAGTATGTAGTGAGTGCAACAGGAACTAAAGCAGATTGAGCAAATGATACAGGGCATAACACATACCAAGCAGGGCAGGTGCAAGAGCAGAGCAGACATGGAAGGAGAGGGCATGGAGTAGGATTTCAGGGCTGCAGGGAGGAAGCAGAGTGGACTGAGAGGGAAGTCTAGATCAGAGACAGGGAGTCTACAGGAGAAGGCAGACTGGCCTGCACTGGTCTTGGTCATGGGACAGAAATAGTGAGAGTCAGCAGAGCAGAAGAGTTAGAATGAGATGGGGCAAGACAGGAGGGAGTGAAGGTAGAAAGAAGTGAATCAAACCAGAATCTGAACATGAGGGTGGTACAGTGAAAAGACAACGTCCTTTGAGAAAGGCAGTAAAGGATAAAATTTGAGGCAGTGCTATATACTACATCCCTGAAGCTGAAGGCTAGTATGTTCATTTTCACTTTGCTCTTACGCTGGTCCGAAGAGGAATAATAATGTAGCACTGGGAATGAGATTTTGTTTTGGAACATTTCTAGAAGATACTGAGTGATGTCCATTTCAGTCCCCAGTTCTGTTAGGTAGCTTATGACTGCCAACCACTTGCAGCCAAGAATACATTGTTCTCACTGAATCATGACTTACACGCTGATTAAGTAACACCACTGTGACTAATGGGAACTCCTGTAGCCCTTACACATGCAGTCCACTAGCAGCATATGTAGCTGAAATGCTTAAGCCTTTTTCCACTGATGTCATCATTGTATAAATTTGCAGTACCTTTCCAATGCCAGTTTCTTAAAGGAAAATGGTACAAATCCCAGTCTCCTGCCTAGGAAGGCTTACCCTCCAGTTGGCTTAGTTAAAGTACAAGCACCATTTTCTTGAGCACAAGGTATTTTATTTTAACTCTAAAAGTCCGCAACCCGGAAGTATGGGTGGGGGCTCCATTAACTGTAAAGGTGGGGTGCCGCACCTTTACAGTTAATGGAGCCCCACATCCGTCCTATACTCCGGTCGCAAACTTTCAGAGTTAAAATAAAATACTCGTGTGCAAGAAAAACACTGTTGTACTTTACAAAGTTAAACCGAGGGTAAGCCTTTGCCGGGCGGAGACTGGATTTGTACCATTTTCCTTCAAGTAGACAATATCAGTGTGCTTCTAAATTGCACTATCATGGTACCTACGTGGCAACAAAATTTCTCAAATATTTTTGTTTTGTTTTACTAGAAAGTTCCTGTTGACCCAAAACACTTCTCCAGAGGAGTACCAGACAAAATGGCAGCACAAAGTTATGTTGTGGCAGTAATGCAAAAGTAATTAGTTTTACTTTATATTTTATGAACACATGAACCTATAGTATACAAGACATCATGAATAATTACAATACAAAGACTATAAAAATTATATGTAGCATAACCCATGACATGGCTTAAAAGGGTGCATTGCAAGTGCACCTGCCAATTACGATGTCCTGTATTTGTCACTTAAATCTCTTTAAGGTTAAAAACAATCCTTCATCCACAATTCTGATTGCAATTTTCCATAACGGTGGAGAGCATGCCTGAAAGTTGATTTATCATAACTTGTTCTGAATCTTGGGACCGCTAGAGTCAGCAAACATTTCGCCAGCATTTTAAAAGGTCACGCTGCATTCTGATTGCATCTGTGTCCAATACACAGATGCTAACTAAACCCTAACATAGCTAAAGATTCAGATGCTGTTGCACATATGTGAGCCAAAATTCTTGTACTTGTAGCTTGTGTCAAAAACAATGAACTTGTGTACATTTTTTAAATGCATACTGCTACAAATCATGGAAACTGTCACAATAACTTGTGCTTTTGAAAATAAGGTTCTCAATATTTGGCAAAATCAGGAGGACACCTGTGCAAGCAAAATGGCCTTTTGTCACCAACCAACCCAAATGATAATTCTGCCCTTGATCTGGGGATAAACAGGCTGCGTAATAAATGTAAGCATATCTGTGATGTAAATTGACACATCCACCTACTTTCTATCTCCACAAGTAAAACTGGCATTGAGATTATTACATTTTTACATATGTTAAGTAGATTATTTTAATTACTAAACACACTGTAAAAGCATTTTCTAAGTGCAGTAACACACTGCAGGGTGCACATTTTGGTATATCGACGCACTTCCGGTGGCTGAAGGCACTCGGCCTGTGACCTGGCACCACATAATGCACTCAGCGCATGGGGCACTCTGCCATAATACACACCCTATCATTTGCTATGCTTTTTGTGTTGTGTCAAACACAATAGGCATTTAAGGCAAATGAGATGCTAGCAACTAGTCTGCCTTCAATGCCTATTGTGCACACCGTGAACTGTAAATACATTTGACTATAACTACTGTAATGCATAAACACTACTGATAATATCTCCTCCCAGGACCCTCTTGGAAACTAGGTGTATCACCTAAATGAAACAATTCTTGAGGGTGTAAGTTATAAATAAAATAAATATAGTGTGGCCTTTAGTCATAATAATGATTTTTTTACTTTCTATTTTTCCTCCTTATTCAAGCAGGTCAAAGACTTTTCTTCAGCCCATACACAAGCCTTTGATCCAGCTTCACTGGCAACTGTTATTACTGAATATGGATGTGGTTCGTCCTCACTGTCCCAAAACACGAGTCCAGGCACATGCTCAATGTTTCTCAGGTGGGAGCATGCCACTCTGCTGCTATAGTGGTAGTCTGCCCCAACTGGGAACCGTGACTTGGGGACTAGCTGAAAGGGCCATTATTAGCCTCTTCTTAAAGAAGCAGTACTACCTAACCAGGAAGTGAGCCAGCACTTACAGCCGCTGTAGTGTCACAGAATACGCCAGCCGCCACTTAGTCAATGCAGCGGTGGCAGAAATGTAAACATAAACAAATGATAACTGAGCAAATTACGGGGTGATAATACACTGCCAGTGGAAAGAGTACCAGGGACATGCTCAGCAGAGTACAGGGAATAACCAGTCAAAAAGTGCAGATTTTTTACATTGTACTGCTTCTTTAAACTACCTACCCTGAATGATCAGATGGCAACCTCAATCTCAGCTATGTCTACAAAATGCTCTCCTACTGTACATCTTAAAGCATTTTGCTGAGTTTCAGTTTCCATTCCAAATTTTTCCAGCAGATTTGCAGTCTAACTAGATAGATATTGTCACGCTGCAGTTTATTTCTAGTTGTAGACACTAAGACTGAAACTTTCAGTTACTCTTCTGCATCTATTAACCTCATACAAGAGACATTACCACACATTTTAGGTTTCACAGATTTGAGTATATACGTTTATCAACTGCCTTCAGATACTTTTCCTCTGCTACCTATAGGAAAACCCATCTGTCTGAGATGTCACAGTTCTATCACTGATACAGTAACATTTACAGTAATGTTATTAGAGGAATATATTTTTCTGTGCTTGCCAGCATACTTGGTGGCCCATGGAATAATCACATGGTCTGCCAAAATCGAAGTGCAGAATAATATAATACTTTAAACTCAAAGGATCCAAGCCAACGAAAACCAGCTCAACTCAAGGAATGAAAGGTCAAGGAATAGCAAATAAATGAATTAGTAGTTCAAAACTATACTGTAACTGGAGCTGACCTGTGGATAAATACCGTACTTGGGAGTTTCCAGTAGCATAAATCCTACATGTTTAATAAACATCAGACATGCACCTTAAATATATTCATATACCATGAAAGTTGTTTTATCTGCTGTCTCTCTAGTTGAGAAGACAGACATACCTCCAGACCTACCGGGCAATCAGACCCGGACCCTACATTTAAAGGAACATATCTAACCATTTAGCTATAGGAACCCCTCCCACCCAAAGCTGGCAGATTAAAGTGCTGCTTTGACTTTTATATGTTGCAATCTCAACCACCGCTATCAAGGGTCTCACTGCTGATAGATAGATAGATAGATAGATAGATAGATAGATAGATAGATAGATAGATAGATACAGTAGATAAGAATGATAGACAGACAGAGACATAGTCTACCTAAGTACCCTGAATCTATCTTGACTACTCCCACCTGGCACACGGCCAGGTCACTGGTGCTCAGGTAGATGACCACATGGGGTTTACTCTGCCCCATCCCCTGCTTGAGTGGAGTGGACTAGTGGGTTGATCCTTTCAGCCGTCATACCCAGGAGGGCATGTCACGCTCCCTTCTGTGCTGGCCCCATTTACCCATTGGCCACCCTATTCTTTTACTATTGAGTCTACTATGACAAGGACTCTACCATAATCCTCTGCCTTTCTACCTCCCACCAGGTGTTCCAGTTTGGGTTTCTAGCACCTCCCTCCTGCTATCAAGTTGCTGTTCTTCACCCTTTCATTTACCCCATTACTGTGGAATGTTTCTTCAACCTCGTCACTACAGCGCTACCTTTCATCTTCAGCCTCTTGTGCTATGTAATGTGTGTTTTGCTCTCTTCTTTCCCCCCTTCCCACCTCCTTTATATGGTTAGCTTCTTCCTCCCTCTCTTGCTGTCCACAGGGTTCAGGACCTGCCAACCCAGTCTCCTCCCTGTTTTTGTTTCTCTTGCTCGGTTATCCAGTCCTGGTTAGCCTTTGGACGATCACTATTCCCCTGAGCCCCCAATGACCTTTCCTTACTTCACAACTTGAGCTGCCCTGGATACCTTGCTCCTCTGGAGAGCTAAGGACCTGGTAACAAATTTTAACTGGTACCTCTACGGAATGTACTGTAGCTAAACTACCCTTTTATCCCTTCCTCACCAATGTCCTCCAGTCTGACTCCTTAAAGTGATTTTCCGCATATTGCCGTAACAAATAGGAATAGTATCCTGTAGGAGTTGTGAATCGGTCTCTAACATTCAAACTGCCAAAAGTGATGTTTTCCATTAAAGAAATGCTTTATTTCTGTGCTCTTCTTCATTTGCATAACCCACCCTTTTTTTCTCAGTACTGCAAGCCCTAACTGTGACATCATACCAGGAAAACCCACAATGCTTCACTATGTAACTTAGTATACAGGCTATTATATTTCTGTGCTCACTGCAGAAATAGGAGACTACATCTCTCGGTATAGAAGTCTTGTAGCTAGATACTGTATGCATAATGCATTGCTTTGAAAATAAACATATAAAAGCTTATATAGTTGACACTGCTACAGAAATATGAGACTGCATCTCACAGTAGAGGAAACTGAAAACAGTGTCGTATTTATCACAATGCCTTGCTATGGACATTTACATATTAGGTGCTCACTGCTACCAACATATGGGACTGTACTTCTGAGTAGGCACATTTAAGTCAACATTATAAGTTACTCAGAACTCCTTGTTGTATGTAAAACATACCTGGTATGACATCACTCTGGGGGTGTGCCACATAGAGAAACTGGAAGGCAGCCAGAAACAAAGCGCTGATAAAACATAACCATAAAATTATTATGACAGCTTTTCTGCAAAACAAATTACAGCTTCAACATCTGAAGCATGGGCGGCAATGGCATACTATGTGAAAAGGCATCTGCGAAACATCAGACAATCCCTTTAATCTTCTCTCCCACTGTGGAAGAGGGGAGATTGGAGAACAACTCTGAGGCCTCAGCGCCTACACCTCTTACCAGTCTTCACCAGCTGCCTTCCTACCAACTTATGGATTTCTGCCCTGAGCATGAGCATCTGCACCTCAGCCATCATGAACCCCTACCCTCCTGCACACCCAGCCTCCCAGTGAGTGCTTAGGAATAGCGCCACTCATGCACCTCGGGCAGCTTGCTGCCCTCCCCATCCTGTCTCCGTCCCTGAACATTGACCTGTTCTGTTTGCCCTGTCCTGAACTGTGCTCTGTGAACCTCAGAACTGTAGTAGTGGCCTTTTCCTATGGGCAATGGTTCCCTTTGTTCTGCCCAGTGGGCCTACCACCAATAGTGTGCAGCGCCTCCCTCTGTTCTGCCCAGTAGACCTACCACAGATAGGGGTTCAGTTCCTCCCCTCTGTTCTGCATGATGGGC
Source organism: Neoceratodus forsteri (assembly GCA_016271365.2). Taxonomy (NCBI): domain Eukaryota; kingdom Metazoa; phylum Chordata; order Ceratodontiformes; family Ceratodontidae; genus Neoceratodus; species Neoceratodus forsteri. Next base: position 77,540,538 of record CM057459.1, read on the forward strand.
CCTACCACAGATAGAGGGTGCAGTGCCTCCCTTCTGTTCTGCTGATAGGTCTAACAGATGGGGAATTAGTGCCTCCCTCTGCTTTTGCCCCAGTGGGCCTACCACAGATGGCATGCAGTGCCTCCTTCTGTTCTGCCCCAGTAGGCCTATCACAGATAGGGTGCAGTGCCTCCTCTGTTCTGCCCCAGTAGGCCTAGCACAGATAGGGTGCAGTGCCCCTCTGTTCTGCCACAGTAGGCCTAGCACAGATAGTGCAGTGCCTCCTCTGTTCTGCCCCAGTAGGCCTAGCACAGATATGGAGTAGTGCCTCTCCTTTGCCCCAGTAGGCCTACCACAGATAGCATGCAGTGTCTCCTTCTGTTCTGCCCCAGTAGGCCTACCACAGATAGGGTGTAGTGCCTCCTCTGTTCTGCCTCAGCAGACCTACCACAGATAGGTGTAGTGCCTCCTCTGTTCTGCCCCAGTAGGCCTACCACAGATAGCATGCAGTGTCTCCTTCTGTTCTGCCCCAGTAGGCCTACCACAGATAGGGGTAGAGCCTCTTCTGTTCTACTCCAGTAGGCCTACCATAGATAGGGTGTAGTGCTTCCCTCTGTTCTGCCCTCAGTAGACCTACCACAGATAGGGTGTAGTGCCTCCTCTGTTCTGCCACAGTAGACCTACACAGATAGGGTGTGGTCGTCCCCTCTGTTCTGCCCTGTAGAGATACCCTACATAGGAAGTAGCACCTGCTCTTTTGTCCATATGTCCGAGATGTTTACCCCTGCTTCCCTTTCACTACTAAAGCCTGCCCAGTGGTCTACTCCTAGACATCCCTGGCTGTCCTCAAGGCCCCCTTAAACAGTTTGTGCAGCATCCTTTGTGGACCTGCAGCCTTCCTGTGGATGCCCTGTACACATCCCTCATTAGACATCACACTCATGGGGTCAGATTTAGGTTGCTCACATGTGGGGTTGCTTGGCCTTATGGGAATTATATATACAACTGCAGCAATGCTAGTGGCTGGCTAAAGGCATATGGTCCCTCCTCTCAGCAAATAGCACCAGAGCTGGCTGCCTGATACCCCCAGCCTGCACTCAGCCAAGACTCAACCTGCATCTCCCTTCCAAGTCCTCACAGCCCTGCCAGCAGGCACCACATTTTAGCCTACAATCAGTGAAAAACAAACAAACAAAGACAAATGCAAATGCCACCAACCTGATGGCTTCCAGATGTGGCTCCCAGCGTCTCTTCTGCTAAGCAGCAGCTGGAACATACTAGAACCTATGTACTTGTGTTTCAAACAGCCGACTGCAGCTGCTCTAGTGACTGGCTGCAGTCATGTGTCCCTCCCCACAGCCGATGGCGCCAGAGTCAGCTGCCTGATATCCCACCCTCAGCCTGCCCTCTGCCATAACTTGACCTCAAGTGGAAAACTGAGACATGCAAACACGTCTAATCTGATGGCTCCAGATGCAGCCCTTGGTGTCTCCTCCGCTCAGCAACTGGAACCTGATAAAGCAAATATCCACCATCTCCCTGGTAGACTATTCCACAGGTTAACCAACTTCTGAAGCACTGCTTCTAACATTACCCCGAATTTACTAACTTTAAGCTTCAGGTCATGTGCCCACATCCTGCTGGAGCACACCAGATCAGCCATTTCTATCTGCTCCATCTTGTTGGTACACGCCATGTCCCCTTCTCAGCCTCCTTATCTCCAGATTGAACCTTTTTTTCTTTATTTGCTGTTCTTTATTCTCCCCTACGACTGGTCCCACTGGCTCTACCCCATGTCCAGCCCCTGTCCTTGGAATTACCCTACCTGGTGTTCCTCCATGGCTTTCCTCAAGGGTGGGGCCTTTGAAGAGGTCCCCTCCTCCTGTTGGACAACTAAACTTGGTTTCGGGGTGCCATCAGTCAACAGTATGGGGCCTGTGGTGCAGGTGGGTGGCATCCTGCTCAGCCCAAGTTTTCCACTTTTCTGCCCTGGAGTCAGGACAAGCAATGACGCAGGGGCGTGCATGCTGACATCTGCCTCCAGTAAATGCTACCATCGGCTGTCAGAAGGCAAATGCCGGAGCTCCTCCCTCCTGAGGAGGAGAGCAACCATAGGATGCTCAACCTCCTCATCCTCGCTGACCCTTCGACACCTAGGCTTGCTTGTGAACCTGGGTCATCGGCATTGTGAGCAAAGCACTACCATTGCAACAGTGGGCTGGCCTGAATATTTTAACAAGTTCCCAGACACAGGGTACTGACAAGACTGAACTGTCAGATATTTGATTTTGGTGTCCTGCAGCAGGATGCGAGGACATGCCCTGAAGCTTGGTTGGTATATTCAGAGGTTGCTTAGGAGGCACTTTTTATCCCAGTGGATGAAGAACCTGTGGAACAGCTAAGATAGTGAATATTAAGACAGCAAGCCTTCGTTAAGCCTGGACACATTTCTGCTATCAAGGGACTCAATGGGCACAGCAGAGTAGTGTCAGAATCCTATGAACTGGTACATGTTTGCACAGAATTCACCTTTTTATACCTGTTTATGAAATGTGAGTGGTGGATATACTGGACCTAGTTTGTATTTTGACTTCCTGTTTTTGATAACATTGTTATGTACCACCTGGTAAGATATATGTATAGATATATGCTGTATGCAACCCTTGGGAATACTGTGGGTTCCTAAAATTCAGTGATGTTTCCCGCTGTCAAGTGTTAAGGTTTGAGAGCCCTGCTGTGATGTACTCTGGTGCAAGCACAGGGTGAGAGGTTCTGGTGTTGTATAACTGCTGCTCAGGGGAACATCAGTCAGTTGTTGTTAGACAAGTTGGGAGTTCAGAGGGGAGTCGCTGGTGCCAGATGTAGAGCTGCAAGGGTGGCCCCATCATCTCAATCCTCACATGCTGCCTGTGGTCCTCTGGAAGCTTCAGTGACGTGGCAGAGGTTGTTGGTATTTCATCCAGCTATCAATGTGTGCCTTGTAAGGCTCGAACCACAGCTGTGACTGTGATTGGATATGACTTTACCTGCTAGAGTCTGCCAGGATTCCAACTGCAACCCAGAGGCATTGTTAGGGTAACAAAAGATCTCAGGTCCAAGCTCTCAAAGGCTGAGGGTAGGCCACAGATAGTTTTATAAAAGATTCAACTTTAGGAAGTATATTGAGGAGAGATCGGGGCCCATATGAAAATGTCCAGAGCTCAAGCCCCTGAGGCCTGGGTCTAGCAAGGCCTCTTGCTGCAACCATGGACTGCCTTTTAGTATAAGACTCTTATTTACTGTTTACTTTGTCTCCATCTATCCCCAGAGATGTAGAGTAACACCTTTTCTGCTGCTAGCATAATGCTAATGTTCTTCCTAAGTTTGCTGCTGCAAAACATTCAACTTTTATCATATTTAATGATTACTTAACAGTGTTCTACTAGAACAGAAACCATGTCCTAATATTGACATTGCTGATGTTTGAAACCTTCATTGTAGCACCCTCCCCAAGAGCTGAAATGTATGAGTCTCATTTTTACCCCAGCCTTAACTGTATTTAGATGGGTTGTTGTGATGTAGCATGAATCACCCTGTGGAGATCCTTGCACACTGCCATGGGTAGTGTTAGTAGGGCTGCCTCATTGTCTGCTAACAGGATCTGATGCATGTTGTCTGGTTGAGTAGCAATCTATAGGTTCCATTCGACATGCATAGAGATAAGAGGATTAAGGTGTTAAATGTTGGTGCCTAGATGGACCTGAACAATCTCTTTATATACTGCAGGCATGGTGAAGTCACACAACCACTAACTCTATTGTTTCTGCAGTATGTGAATATGTTGGTTATTAGCTGTGACTGCAGTCTCTGATCAGTACTAGTGGGTGTCCAAGGGCCCCAGGTGCATGCCACTAAATCAGTTACCCAGTGGGATGTAGTGAGAAAGAACCAAATTGTTTACTGAAGTTCCCACCTACAGAAATGGCATTTCCTTGAAGCTACAACTTGAATACTAGCTACTTAGCTGTCCTCAGCTTTCAAACAGTAACAAGGTAATATTCAGTTGCTCTGCACCTCTCCCAATGGTGCAGAGCCTGTAGTGTAAAAGGGCCTAAAGTCACTTAGTTTAGAACAGTTTCTCCTGCTATGTAATTGTCCATAGGGAATGGAGTTGATGAGTTGTAGAGGGTGAGCACTAGCAGCCCTAAGAATGATGCTCCTTACTGTACTCTTTGTATGACTACTGGTGGTGACATCTTTCTTCTGCTTACTCTGCAAGGCAATGCATAGAAAATCTAGCTTCTCAGAGCTGATGCTACAGTACAGTCCATATTAAATTTAATTGCAAGGAGCTCATATCTCATTGTTTAGTCAGTTGTTCTGTGGCTGTTTGTTAGAAATTCTGACTTTGTAAGGGCTGTATTTGAATATAAATCATGTACAAAACTTAAAATATGTAAAGTCTGAACAAAAAGTGATATGCAAAATGAGTTACAATACACTGTCAACTACTAAACTGTAAAATCTTTGAACTTCATTCTTTAAACTTAGTGCTAGGTTAAATACCTGCTTGTCAACTAAACAGTAATGAAGCTGCTTTAAAGTTTAATGCTGACTATACTGTACCTGCAAATGAGACTGCAGCCATGAATATTGAATCACTTGACAAACTCCTCATCTTTGTCCTTGTGTTTCCACACACACATCACATCGTCAATAAAGTGGTACCATTTGATGATGTGGTGTGTATAGGTTTGTCAGGCTGCTACATTTTGTCTGTTTTCCAAAAATACAAAGAACAGATGTGCAAACGAGGGGGTCATGGAGGCTCCCACTGCTGTGCCTGAGATCTGACAGAAGAATGATCCTTCAAATTTGAAAATGTTGTGTTCCAAGGCAAACAAAAGGGTTTCTAGAAAGAAATCAGTGGGAAGATGTCCTGTTTGGGATTTTCCCATAAAATATTCTCACGCCCTGACTCCATCTGTATGGTTAATCAACATATGCAGGGACTCAACATCTTTCCCTAGCCACAAGAACCCTTCCTGCCACTCAAAATCCTTACATTTATTAAGGACATCCACTGAGTCTCTTAAATAGGATTTTATGCCACCTAAGTAGTCCTTTAAGAAAAAATTCAAGAATTGTGATAGGTGGCCAGTAAAGGAACAGATTTCAGACACAATGGGGCATTGAGGGATTGGGGGTTACAGGATAGGTTCTTGTGCATTTTTGTAGGACACAGAATGTGGAAGTTATGAGGTGATGGAGCAAAATACTCAGTTCCTCCTATAGCCCTTTCCATTGTTCTCTAAAACACTGCAAATACCAGCCCCCTTACCTGCTGGTTTTATAATAAGGGCTGTTACTTGTGACAAATTATTCAGTGCTTTTTGTTCAGCTGTTGAAAGATTTATGGGGGTTCTGTCCTTGGTAAAAACAGTGTTAACTTCTTTTATAACTACTTTTCATATGCTTTTATACAAGGATTGGCCTCGGGGTGGAATAAAGGTGAATTTATTTCTGAATATGTTTTTTGAAAGTACCCTTGATGAGAGCTGTATAACTTTTGTTCACTGTTCTCTTCCTGATTTCTACTGTGTCTCCATCCTCCTCATTTTCCATGTTTTGTGCACTTTTTCTGTTTTTTCTTCCATTTGGATTTTGGTCCCCCTTTTTTTTTATCACGACATTATTTGTCACCTCCTCCGAGACCCGGCAGGGGCTATGACCCCCCTTGAGGGATGCATCCTCCAGCCCATCTAGGCCATCAAGGGTCCTACCGGTCCCAGTATTTTCTCCATTTTTTCTCCCTTGCCCCTGCTACCAGTAATGTACAGCAGCTGCCTCCACTCTCCGCTGGAGGCAGCTGGCACACCTGGGCGTGGTCGAACCTCTTGTGTTGATGAACACAGCACCAAACCCCCACCCTGAGGAAGGACAGCTGTCCTCTGGATGCTCAATCCTTACCTCCCCAGTCAACCCCCAATGACCCAAGTCCATTCCCAAACCCGGTCACTGTGTGGTGGAGGTGTGGCATCCAGCACCTCAACCCTCAGTGCCATCGTCATTTTTGTTTCCTTTAGCTAAAAAGACATGTTCTTATTACTGTTTGTGCTGGGTTCCTCCCTGAACTACTGTCAGATCACTTGGCTTTTTTTCATTGTTTGTATCGTCCTTCCTTCTACCATCTCTCGATTGTGACCTCCTCTGCTTGCTGACCTTCTGCTCCACTGATCTACTTGGCTTGCTCCATGAGTATACCGTCCACTTAGCGTAATCCACCCTATCACAGTCAAGCTTTTTGTTTCCTCTTAATGAGGTCTTCACATTTAGAGAGCTTAGTTTAGAAATTTTTATCCAGTAATGTAAAGGCTGGGTTTCTGTTATGGGAGCTGAGTTCCTTTCAGTGCCTTAATTGTTTCATTTAGTTCCTCGTATTCTTGCGTGTATCTTCCTCTATGAGACACTTTAAGAACCTGCTGGACCTGTCTGCTAGATTTCCTCCACTCATCATGATTTCTGAATTATGAGAGACTCCAGCTGGTAATCTAGTGAGGCATAGCCCCTAGGTGCCTTTTCCTTCTCCAAATATGTTTCTAGTGTAATAATATTACATGTGACACTAAGTTGTGAAATATGCAGTCTCTCAAGTTTCAAGAATAATGGTTTCAGGCTTTCTTCAGAAGTACCAAATACTAGCCCGGAAGAGTGTGTGAATGCTTACCCTAGTCTGTTTATGCCTTTTCTTTGCACCCTGAGATTAAAACAGTCTCCTGGAGGCAGAAGATCCTCTGACTTATTGCTACTTTCATGATATTTCCATCTTTCATTTTACCTGATCTAGTGCTCTTATTCATCTGTAAGTCCAAGTAGTGAAGCGAAACTTGCTCTGGGAGATTATGAGGCTGTCTCTGCAACACAAATTCCTACAGAATCCCACAAAAGTATGCTGTGCTTCACAGCTTGTTAGCATGATGCCTGTGGCTGCTGGACTTATGTTTGGCTAAACAGTCCTAGAAGGTTGAATCTGTGCTACTGCAGTGCCGGATCCAGATGCCAGCCCAAGAGGGTAAACCAAACCTCAAAGCAAACGTACAGAATAGTTAGAAACTGATGATGTGAAAAAGATGGTATTGATCTGTTCTGGCCATTTTGCCAAATAATGCTCTGATAAATATTTTGTTTTACTCCTATGTTCTGTTAGCGGAGATATTTGAGCCATAGGAAAAGAAGTATCTTAATAATCATGAAGTAACTCTGCTCGAATCCCACCATCACTGAGGTGGGAACTGCCAACTTTTAAACTGTGTCTTATCACTAAGCTGTTTATCAACTGGTATATTGTTGCACATTGTATAAATGTTTGAATGTTTTCACCTTATTTTTTAAAGGAATTAACATCGTATACTAGCCAATGCTGTACAAAACAAAAGTTTTCATTTTACCTGTCAATCATGACTTTGTTGACATCATCATTTCTAACTATTTAAATGGGTGCAATTTATCTGAAGTCAAGTTCTCTGAGGAAGTCTGAATGGGGGACCTTGTTACGGCTGTTTACCTGTCTTTCTATACTTTAATAAAGTAAGCTGGTCTGAATACTAAAATGTGAGTGCACTTGTTTGTTCCTGTGTGGAGTGCTACTCTAACTTCTGCAGACTGGTACAGAATGTCGACTGCCTGACCCTTGTCCACCATCTGTGTCACCAAGTTGAAAAAGTTAATCAAGTTTGTTTGACATTATCTGCCCTTCTGAATCCGTGCTGATGCATATCTGTTAGGCTGCTATCCTATAGGAAAATAATAATCTATTCCTTTATGAGTGACTCTAACAGCTTGCTTACTACTGATGTCAGGCTCACCTGCCTGTAAATCCTTGGTTTTCCTTATTCCCACTCTAGTACAGGGGACCACACTAGATTATGCAGCCATTTGTTGAAAATGGCTAAAATGATCTACTCTTAAGAAATTTGTCCTTTTACAGTAGACATTGTTTGGAAAAATGCCACACATCAAGAGCAAACAGGAAATGGGATATCCTGCTACTTTAAATAGCAGAATCAGATTCCTAGTGAAACAGCCTTCAAAAGAGGTTGGGGAGGGTATAGGGAAAGTCAAGGTCAATGGGGAGTGGGCAGTAAAGGAGGGGTAGCAGCTGGGGAGGGGGCGGAGTCCTTAGTTGCCACTTATGGCTCCAGAACATGAGCAGACTAGAGAGAGCGCTGGGCCTTGTTCTGCTGTCAGGCTTTGTATGCTCATATACAGCAGTGTTATGACTGACTAACATACAGTAGCCTTGGCCAATTAAGTCCTGTTTTTAAAAAGTGTTTTGTGAGTTAAAAGTATCCGAGAGCAGGTACTTGGAAGGCCAGCGCCTTGTGTTGCTCTCGCCTCAATCCAGGGAGCTGTTCTTTAATTCTGCACCAACACATATACATAAACACTGCTCACAAAAAAATAGTTTACCTCAAAGAGCACCAATCATGAGGAATTAAAATAGGCCCCAAATACACAAAAAGTAGCCCTTCTTCTTGGTAAGACAGCTGAATCAAAGCCTGCTCTTACGTTAAAATGTAAGAAAGAGAAGTGATTGTAGCTTGGCTTCATAGAGCAAGTAGCCCAATCCCTTCCACTACCTAATCTGTACCCACCACTGCTTTCAGATATTTCATGAAAATTACATTCGAGGAATGCCATAGGCTTTCCATAGAAAAGAATGGGGTGTCTTTTCTATTAATTTTTATATCTAGATCGTCTTTGTTTAAAATCAGTACTACTGTTCAACTAACAAAACTCATGTTAGCTGAGCAGTGGCCTGATTTTAAACAAAAGACACCTGAGATATAGCATGTCCTTCTATGGAGAGTGCTGCATCATGCTTCAGACTTACTGTGCACACCACCGTTGAGCTCTATGAGGGATGAGGAGGAACTCACTTTAACCAGCTGGGGAGATTCCAAAAAGATTTCTGCTAACATGGATAGAGTGGTGGGCAAGTGGAACCACTTACCAGAAGAAGTGCCACATCGGCAGGCAGTTTCTAGTAGGGATGGAACAGGCATATGGGCTTAGTCAGAAGTGTGGGGGGATGGAAACTAAGGGGCGGATGGCCATTAGAGTCAGAGCGGTATAGCTAGGTTGGGTGGGCAGACTGGATGTGCCAGTAGACATTTTTCTGCCAACACAGTCAGCACGCATAACACATGTGGGTGCTTGTAGCTAGTGCCACCCTATTATAACCTCAGTGGAGCAATGTACAGCAGAAGAACTAGTGACTTTATGTTTGTGATGGGCAGGAGTAGGTCAGAAGGTGTGTTGTTGTAAGACAGGTAATTGTGTAATGCCATCATGACAGGGCTGAAATCTGAGGTGACCACCACTGTGACATGCCTGCCCTTTAAGAACAGACCACACTGCTGAATGTGTTGGTGGGTAGGGCCCTCCAAGAACACAGCAGCATTATGTACAACACATATTGTAGCTGCCCTTGAAGTAGCTAAGCATACTTGTAGCTTCACCAAGGGCAAGGCGTAAGAGAGCATTACCAAAAATAGAGCCCTTGTAGGCCTGTCCTCACCACTTCCCAACCCTGACCCAGCTGGGCTATGGCTACAAGGATGATGACAGAGGCTGCTGGTGGGTTATCGATCCTCTAGAGGTAGAAGCAACACTTGTGGTACTCTATATGGATATATCCATTCCATGTTCAGGTGACTGATGGGTGTTCCACACTGTGTCCTGCAGATTAACTACCCAGATGTTGACAGCATGACCCTGAATAGTGAAGCTAGGCCAAATGTTATGGCCATGGCACCCAAGTCATGGGCACCCACACTGAGGAGCTGGTGACGGGCACAGAAATGGTTCTGCTGAAGGTGACGTGGTAAACAGCCAAAGTTACTAGTGAAGATTATTGATGGCAAAAACTGCAGGGCACAGTGCTTAATTTTGCACCAGTTCAGGAGCTGCGCTGATGGGACATATCTGAGTTGGCGGTCACACTTAAATGTCAATTTCAATGTCACTGCAGGGTAGGCAATCATTAATTACAGGCAATAGGTAATTACACTGTAATTGCATGTTTATTGTATTTAACTACATTGCACTGTAATGTAGGTACAGTGTAGTTACACTGTAACTACAGTTTAGTTAAATAAACCTAAAGTGTTACCAGATGAACACTAAGGTGCATGTGTTTATCCCACAGAAGGTACACGTGGGACTAATATAGAGAGGTGTTCCCTGAACTCTACTGAGGTGACACTTGAGACTGCCACTGAGAGGGCATGTTGTTTATCCTGATGGAGGGACATATCTGGACTGGCAGCAGGGGTATGCTGTTTCCCCAACATGGGGGCTCTATGGGGGACTGTATGGGCCGTTGACTTTGTGGCTGATGATGTAATGGACTACTGCTATATGTTGTGCAATTAAAATATATACAACACAACTGCACATCTTGTGACTTTAATCACTGTTGACAGCACAAGCATAGTTGGGGTGGGGCACAAGCCATGTATGGGGTTATAGTGTGTATGTGTGTCTCTGTGCAAGGTGGGTTATGGACAAGTAGTACTGGCAGGTGTTATCTGGTGGATATTCTTTTGCCTTGATTGTTCTTTGGTTGTTGCATGGCAACTGTGTATTCCATACTACAAAAGGATGTAGCATTGTTACTGCAGCTTAGGGTGGAGAATGCCTATCCCATGCTGTGGGGCCGTGCACATGCACGAATGTCTATGTATCTCTGCATGCATCGGAGTTCGCCCTTACCACAGAGATGCCAGTGCACTTGAATTATGCAGCTGAGTAGAGCAGCTGTGTATCGGCTCTAAATCACAATGAAATACAGTATATGTGTGAAGGATGGACTTACGTGTTTGTTTGGATCTGAACTTTTAAAAGGTTGAACCCCCACAGTTCACACGAGTCTGCCTCTAGGAGAATCTTTTAAAATAGTGAATTTTTCAAACTTTGATTTGCCCTAGGGATCAAAACGAACACACATACTGGTCCCCTATGCAACACTGCCATGCATGCTCTGCTCACTCTCTGTCTGTCCTTCCCAATGCAGCACATGGTATTGCTGTGCTGCTAGTGCTGACACATCCTCACCACCTAGAAAAGCAGAGGACCTGGGTGTGGGAGGGGTCTTTCAGGATGGGAACGGATGACAGACTGGTGAAGGGAGTATCTCATCTCTCCCATCCCTCTAGGAAGATGAGCAACAACTGGAGTGGGCTGCAGAGATCCATGTGGTCTGTAGCACTGCTTGGGTCTGCAGACACTTTATTTCTGTGTGGTGAGAGCAGTGGAAGAGCAGGAGCAGTTCTTTCAGTCTCCATTGCTCTTGTCACTTGAAATCAGTGGCAGCTCAATCTAGTGCAAAAAGACATGTGATCACACTTGGCACTCAGATTAGGCAGTTTAGGGGTTTAGGCAGCATAAATTCATGTATTAAATTAATTGATTGGGATGGAAGAAAAAGAAGCACAGCAGTGCAGTAAGGCTGGTTAGTTTGGCTGTCGACTGCTCCTCCATTGTCATGGTCACAGACTAGAGCATTGGTGCTGCTGTCTGTGTACAACACAAACCCTGCTCTATCCCTTATTATATAGGCTTACACAACAGATGAGATGACATGGTTACTGTTTAAGGAGTCTGACACTAAGTGGAGAAACCAACAAGCAGAATTTTAGATTAAGATATATTTAGTCTGTGCTCTGCTGCAGTGACTGCTGCTATTGTTTCAAATAATCAAATAAGACTAAGAGAGAAGAATTATAAAAAATTTTTTCAAGACCAACTGGTATTTCAATCTACGAAAGCAGCATGGTTAATTAATTTCAAACACCAGAATTAGTCAGCCACTGCACTGGAGTATAGTAACAATGGCTGAGTAATTGGGTTATAAGCTGCTAACAGTTAATATACAAGAATAATTTATTTTTAGTAGGGGCTTGTATTGTACTGCATACCTGCTGCAGTACCTGCCAGCCGCCTGCCTAGTAACCAATAATTCCTCCAACCCTGACCCATCCTCACTGGATTTGTGTACCTCAGTCCCAGACGTGGTCTATTACTGCCATGCTTGTCATTTTCCTGTCTTTACACTCAACATTTCCCAGTGTTTGCGCTTGCAGCAGCCGCTAATGCTTTATTTTGGTTAATTACCCACTTGGGATTATTATCCTGTGTAACCCCTGCAAATGGGGTTCCTAAAAGACTTCCAGGAGCTTGCTTGAATGCTCCAAGCCTGAATGGTGTTTGGCATTTAAGCCATTTATCAGTGAGTGTTTTTAGAGCCTCTGGTACTGTCTTTACGAGCTGTCTGCTTGCAGACATAATTAGTTTGTATGGGGGGACTGTGTGCTTCTGAGTACCACTGAGCTGCTGCCAATTCACTTCATTTTGCAGTCACTAGAGTGCAAAGGAACCTATCTGAAAGATGAAACTGTTTGCCAGAAATTATTTAGAGTAATAATGAAATTACAGTTTGTCTAACCTGCTTTCTTTGCAGTCAGAACTGTGTCTGCTAGTTCCCCATTCTAGTTTTGAACTGCTGAACTGGACCAATCAGTGTGGGGTAAGCTAGCTCTAAAATGGTGCCTTGACGAATCAGAACTTGACTCATAATCTGAGCCAGCCACAAGAGGATTGTATGGGCAGTGACTCTGGGAGATGTAGTTTAGACTTCAGTGCCTTTGGACCAACAGCAGCAGTCTATTGTGAGTGACAGCCAATCCAGTCAAGAACTGGGAGGAACTCAAAGGAAGTGCCCGGTTTTGTCGGTTGGAGTTTCAGTTGAGCTTTGGCAGTGAAGAAGGAAGGAGCCCTGTGCTTTTCAGTGTGCAGTTTTAGTCAAAAACGGTGTAAGGCCCAGAGTTCCGTCTGCAGCTTGTGTAACAGCTTGTTAGGACTGAACTGGCCCTGAAAAGAATCAAAGGATCTCTGAAGAGTAGAAACCAGGCTCACCCTGTAGAAGACTGGAGGAATTGCTGAAAATTGCACTCGGTCTGTCAGGAACTGAATCTGCTGTGTGTTCTCCCGGTATTGTGCAGTAATTGCGATCGGATACAGATGCAGCCTGCCTGGTATAGTGCTTTTTTATATGGATGTGTGAAGAGGTTTGTGTACCTCAAGTGAGCCCTGCTGACATTGAAGGACCCTACCTTATTTGAGGTCGTGAGTACTAATTCAGGGTCGCTCCTGTTGAATTGCCACATTAAATCCAAATGGAATTACTGTACTGCTGACTGTTTAATTCTCCTTTCTCTGTGTAAAGGGCCCCTACCAGCTGCCACGGTTTGGACTAGCCACTAGGGCTTGGGTACCCAGGGACAGTAACTGATAGGGATAGGCCTGTGCACAGAGCCATAGGTAGATTATTAGAGTGATAAGCTAATTAACCTGATTTCCTGTCCTTGTTATATCCCCCTAAATAAATCAGAGCTGCTTGTTTCAGCAAAGTTATACTGTCTGAGGTATTTGTCTATGTTAAAGTACTGTACTGTGATTGTTGCACTGTATCTCATTTCACAGGAGGTCCCAGTGCCGGAACCAGACCTGGGGGTAAGTGTATACTGTGAAGGTAATTCTGATATATTGTGTGGGCCACTAGTGGGAAGAAAGGTTGCAGTGTCCCAGAGGGCTGTGACCAAGTTAGTTTAACTATTGCAAACCCTGACCTCTGGGTGGAGGCACCGCCATTGGATCCAGGCCCCTCAACCTGTTAGTGGCAAATCAGGCAGAGGTAGTAGCCCTGGGATAGCGCCATCTAGGGGTTACATCTTGAGGCTCACCGCTGGGATTGTGTGTCCTCTAGTGGCCATATTTACGAACCACTGTTAAGAAAAAATGGGTACCTCGACAGAAGTGGCTGCACCGGCTGGTGGAGTGGTGTACTGGGAGGAGATCACCCCAAAATGCTATGCTTATCCTGGACATCCCCTGGGTATCAATACGGACACTGTGCAGGGAGTACTTTCCAAGGTGGAAGGTTTACAAAACCTGTGGTGGTGGGGTCGGCATGCTAATCTGCTCACCCACACTTTCCTGGCCCTAGTAGAGTTTAAGGATCCCATAGATAGCCCAAAGTGCCACAGACCATTACCCCAGAGGGAGCCCTCACTGCTTGGAGAGTGATAACTAAGGACAGTAAAGACCAAGGGAATCAGCCCCCACCACTATCTGAAACTTTTGAGGAGAAATTTGCTGAATGGTTGCTGGGAGAGGGAAAACTGTGGAGGACTTGAAGAAACTATTCTTGCCACCTGGGGTGTTCCTCCCCAACACCCTCTCCTGCTCCAGTGCCCGTAATGGTGGCTGAACCAATGCAGACTCCTATTTCTGCACCTGCCATTAGTCACGACTCTACCAAAGGTTGAGGATCTTCTGGCACCTCCCCACCCCCCAAGGGAGGATGACTGGGAGACCTGATAGACTATGTTGCCCCTCAAGTGCTAGAATGGCAATGCTCTGGAAGGCTAAAAGCGAAAGAGGGTTAGTGAGAGCCCGAGGTCCTGCCCCTACCATCCGTGCTAAACGGCCAGTAACCTTGAACGACTGCAGGCCTATCTTTGAGGCCTTGGAGAATGTGTAGGAGCCCAGATTCTGATGAGGACCTATGGTGAGAGTAAGAGATGCACAACAGTACCAAGGGGAGTTGTTGTCTGTGTATGTCTCTCGGCTGGAAAAATTGTTGCAAGAATGCCTCTGAAAGGGTAGTTTGCCAGCGATTGAACTGGACCGAACCAGACTGGACAGAATCCTTAAGTCTGCCCCTTCTCAGAACTGCTGTTGCTTCAGTTATGCCTGGCAAATCGACTGGAATCCCACCTCCTATGATGAGTTAATGAGAGAAATTCGAGGAGTTGAGAAAAGTCGACCTCGGGAGGTACCTGCACCAACAGCTGTGGCTACGAATTCGAGTGACTGAGGGTGACCCATCAAGTGAAGGTCAGGGGCAGAGGTTGACAGTCAATGAGTGCTCTGACAAGGAAAAAGATATGCCAAATGGGGTGAACTGTTGAGAGATCCGGGAATTCAAAACAGTCCCTTTATGAAGGCCACGCCTGCAAGTACGGGCCCTGACCTATATCCGACTGCATCTGCTATGGGGTGGGGTACCCACCCATGTATCTCCTGTTGATAACAGCTCCAAACTCAATTCCTTGACCATGGAAGTGGAGAAACTGACGAGATGTCTCCAAATGCTTATCACGTGCAGACAGAGATGGCACCCAGGTTTCAGTTAGTGACACCCCGCCCTGGCTCCCCAGTGTGGCGCTCGGCCAGCTCAAACTCCAGAAAGTATGTTTTGCTATAATTGTGGGAAAGATGGGCACATGAAAAGGGAATGCCAGTCCCCAAAAGACACTGACAAAGTTGCATATAGGCTACAAGGAGAGCTTCGGAGAAGAAATCAGTGGTTAAGAGGTGCACACATGATCCCAGTGAGGGCACCAAAATGCTAATTCACGTCCTTTGTGGCAAGGTCAGTTGCCCAGGCCCCACTACCGCTCCAGACTGGTCCAGAATAGTGGGTCCCTCCATGGAGACCACTGTAAAGGTGAATGGAGTGTCTACAAGAGCTGTATTAGACAGTGGCTCCCAAGTGACAATTATGTTCCAGGATTGGTATCAGAAGCATTTGTCAGACGTACCTTTACAACCATTAGAAGGACTGCATGTATGGGGTTAAGTGAGAAGGCCTACCCCTATTCCGGTATATCCGAATTTGTCTGTCTTTCCCCACCTCCGTGGCTGGAGTGGCTGAACAAGTAGAGACCCTAGCCTTAGTGTGTCCCCCACTGGACTGTATGATGGTGTCCCTTGTTGACTGGAACAAATGCTCATATGTTCGGAAGGCTGGCACAGTTGTGTTATGAAAACAGGGGTCAAAGACTAGTAGAGCTTTAAGAGTTCCGGCTTTAATTAAGAAGGCCTATGAGGCACAGAGAGATGCTGAAAAACAGAACCAGAGGAACCGGTCGGAATTGTATGGAAGAAGGATCCTGAGTCTCTGATCCTGGCGCCAAATGCCCAGTGTACCTTACAGGGAGAGGTCCGTATCAGAAAGGATGTTAAGAATAAAATATTAATGTTGGATGCACCAGGCGATGGAAAATTGCCAGAGGGACTGCTGGTCAAGCCTAGTATTTTGCCCGCTAGAGCCCATGCTTATGCCAGAAGGGTAATGGTCCAAGTTCATAATGTGTCTGAAAGAGACATTCGAGTAAACAGAGGTTGCATCCTGGCTAATGTGCATTGTGCAGACACTGCAGTGCTACCCAGCAGCAAGAGTTCAAGGAAGAATGACAGAGTAACGCCTGACTTGTTTGATTTCGCACTCCCGCTGCCAGCTGAATGGAAAGTGAGGATCAGTGAGAAGCTTGCCCAGAGACCAGGTGTTTTCTTTAAAGGAATGGGATGTAGGATGCGTAAGGAGCTGAGCACAATATCCGGCTGCATGACGAAAGACCATTTCGTGAGAGGTCTCACGCCTGGCACCTGCTGACATAGATGATGTGGAGACGGCATCTGCAAGAGATGTTAGCTGCTGGTGTAATACAAGAATCCAGAAGCCCTTATGCTTCCCCATTGTGGTAGTGAGGAAAAGAATGGAACAGTAAGGATGTGTGTGGATTATCGCACCTTAAACCGGCGGACTATCCTGATCAGTACACAATGCCCCGCATTCAGGATGCTTTGACTGCCTAAACGGGAGCAAGTGGTTCTCTGTGCTGGATCTCCGCAGGGTACTACCAGATCCCGATGGCCCCAGAGGACCGTGGAGAAGACGGCCTTTATCTGTCCGCTTGGCTTCTATGAATTCATGAGGATGCCTCATGGATTTCAGGTGCCCCAGCCACTTTTCAACGATTGATGGAGTGCAGGGGGACATGAACTTACTAGAGTGCCTGGTATACCTAGATGATGTTATTGTGTTTGGCAGCTCACTGAGGAACATGAGAGCAGATTATTTAAGGTATTGGACCGACTGGAGGACTTTGGCCTAAACTGTCCATTGATAAGTGTCAATTCTTTCAAACATCAGTAAAGTATGTGGGACACATAGTATCCACCGAGGAATAGAGACCACCCAAGTAAAGTTGAGGCCTTGACTACCTGGCCACAGTCCAAAAATCTAAAAGAACTGCAAAGATTTCTGGGATTCTGTGGTTATTATCGCTGCTCATCAAGGACTATTCAAGGGTGATCCGCCTTTACTTAACCTACTCAAGGGTATCCCCAACCCACAAAAAATACCAAAAGTCAGCGTCCTCAAGACTGAAAGAGTGTATTTTCATCCGAGTGAAGTATTTGGGTTCGCTGGACTCCTGATTGTGAGACTGCTTTTCATGAGATCATATATCAACTTACCCATGCTCCAGTGCTGGCCTATGCTGATCCAAGAAAACCTTACGTCCTGCACACTGATGCTAGCTTGCAAGGGTTGGGGCTGTGTTGTACCAAGAGCACGAATGGCCTGAGACCAGTGGCCTTTGCCAGTAGAAGCTGACCCCATCCGAAAAGAACTATCCTGTACATAAGTTAGAGTTCCTAGCTTTGAAGTGGGCTATTGTTGACCAATTCCATGAGTACTTGTATGGGGCTAAAATACTAGTAAAACTGACAATAATCCTTTGACCTATGTGCAGACCTCAGCTAAGTTGGATGCCACTGGCCATAGGTGGCTTTCTGCATTATCTACATATGACTATGCTCTCGAATACCGAGCAGGTCTGAACCACATAGATGCTGATGCTTCTCCCGAGGCCTGTTCCCAGAATGATTGGGTCCGATTGCAGAACCTGACATTCGGCACTCTGCCGGAAGTTTGACAGGGAGGAACAATGTCCACGGACGAGTGGACTGCATGGTGGATTGCTTGGGAGCCTCTGAGAATTGCATACCTGCTGCTTATTGCCACTTTTCTGCAATAGACATTGGTGCACTGCCTCAGCTGGACAATGACAGTATTGGCGGGCTCAATCCCGCGATCCCATGATCAAAGCAGCTTTAGAAGCCCTCTATGCAGGAAAAGATGTGTCCAAATTACGCCCACTGATTTGAGAACTGCACTGTTATACAAAGAAGGTCCTAAGTTGAAACTGATCAATAAACTGTTATACAGAGAAACAGTAGACAGAGGGGACAAGTAGACAAACAACAACTAGTGCTGCCCACTGCCTTCGAGACTCAGTACTGAGGTCCTTGCACAACCACATGGGGCACCTGGTATAGACAGAACACTTGACTTGGTGAGATCCAGATTCTATTGGCCTAAGATGGGGGCTGATGTGGAGCAACACATTCGAACTTGTAGTCGCTGCTTACAGAGGAAAGCTTTGCCCAGAGGGCTGCCCCCTTGTTAACATCACCACCAGTGCACCCATGGAGCTGGTCTGTATTGATTTTCTGAGTTTGGAGTCAGATCAAAGAAATATCAGTAATGTGCTGGTGGTCACTGACCATTTCACGAGATATGCCCAAGCTTTCCCACCAAAGACCAGAAAGCATCCACTGTGGCCAAAGTACTTGTAGAAAACTTTTTGTTCACTATGGGGCTCCACAAAGAATCCATTCTGATCAAGGAGAGACTTTGAGAGTCGCCTGATCAAAGAGATGCTTTCTCTGTGGGGAGTGCGAAAGTCCAGAACCACTCCTTACCACCCCAGGGGGACCCACAGCCTGAACGTTTCAACCGCACTTTGCTAGATATGCTAGGCACCCTGCACCCAAAGGACAAGCCTAGATGGAGCCAACAAATTAGCACCCTGGTACATGCTTATAACTGCACCAAAAGTGATGCCACTGGATTCTCCCCTCACTGCCTGATGTTTGGAAGAGAAGCTCGACTACCAGTAGATGTGTGTTTTGGGGTCTCTCCTGATGGGGTTCAAGCTGACAACTATTTACAGTATGTGCAAAAGTTAAAGGCCCAGCTAACTCATGCGTACTAACTGGCTCAAACCATGGCTGCCAAAAGAAATCTGGCCAACAAAGAAAGGTATGATAAAAGGTGAAAGCACAGGAACTCCAGGAGGGAGATCGGTATTGCTAAGAAATCTGGGACTGCATGGCAAGCACAAGATTGCTGACAGATGGCACCATCTCCCTCACATTGTAGTGGGCAAACTAGATGATCTGCCAGTGTACAAAGTAAGGCCTGAGAATAATTCAAAGATGTAAAAACAATGCATAGAAATCATTTACTGCCCATTGGACAAATCTTAATTGAGTCTGAGCCCCTAGAAGATGCCCCTCTGGACCAGTGACTAGAGCTGCTGCTAAGAAAGATCAAGAAAGTCTGCATCTACAGAAGCAAAGTTAAGTGTTCCTCCACAAGTCCCAGTTGAGCATGACTGTCAGTCCATATCGGAAGAAAGTGAGAGTGACTTTGAATACTATCCTTCTTACGAACTGAGTCAATTGTTTCGGGCAATCCTCTAGTCAATACTGGAGACAAAGCTGGGCCTTCTGACTGTCTAAGCCCCCAGCTTCATCCCTGGAGCCAATGCTCCCAGAAAGTGAAGTGCAAAGCATCAGATCAGATGAAATGGAATCATTGTGCATGGTTGAACTGTTTGAGCTTTCAGGAGGAAATGATAGATTGGGGCAGACTGATGATACACCCGAACAAGAAGAGTATTTTGAGTGCCCTGACAGTCCACTGCCAGTGTCCGAAAGCTCTCCATGCGAGCCAAATGTTGTGGACTCAGAAACTGTAACTCCTGGAGCTGAAAGTGCCCCAAGTTCTAGCCTCTCTACCCCATGGAGACTCCCTGACAAGTGAGAACAATGCTGAAAATGAGGCTCAGAGTGCAGAGACTATAACAGTTCCCCTAGAAAGACTGGTCGAGCTGTAAAGCCTGTGGTGCACCTCAGTTATGATTCACTTGGGAGGCCTGTGGACTTGCCTCTCAATGTTGTCCATAAAGGAGTGTATGTGTCCCCGAGCTCATTGCCCAAACTGAGCATCAGTGCTAACTCCAAGTTACTTGTGTTGCCCTCTAATATGGTGCCCTTGCCCCATCCAGCCCCAAGGTAACTGATAGGAAGGGCCCCCTCTTCAGGTTTCATGTACAAGAGGTAATAACTTGAGTTATGGTACAATGTGTATGTAATACTGTGTAAAGAGGACGTACTGCAATGTTTCAGAAATGTGTTCTTGGTAAAATGATATATTGACTGATGATTACATGTGCGAGCCTAATGCAAATGTATATGGTTGCAGTTGAAACTTATGGGTACTTGCTTGACGCGGACGTCAAGCTTTCCCAGGCCAGGAAGGTGTAACCCCTGCAAATGGGGGTTCCCAAAAGACTTCCAGGAGCTTGCTTGAATGCTCCAAGCCTGAATGGTGTTTGGCATTTAAGCCATTTATCAGTGAGTGTTTTAGAGCCTCTGGTACTGTCTTTAAGAGCTGTCTGCTTGCAGACATAATTAGTTTGTATGGGGGGACTGTGTGCTTCTCTGAGTACCACTGAGCTGCTGCCAATTCACTTCATTTTGCAGTCACTAGGAGTGCAAAGGAACCTATCTGAAAGATGTAACTGTTTGCCAGAAATTATTTAGAGTAATAATGAAATTACAGTTTGTCTAACCTGCTTTCTTTGCAGTCAGAACTGTGTCTGCTAGTTCCCATTCTAGTTTTGAACTGCTGAACTGGACCAATCAGTGTGGGGTGCTAGCTCTAAAATGGTGCCTTGACGAATCAGAACTTGACTCATAATCTGAGCCAGCCACAAGAGGATTGTATGGGCAGTGACTCTGGGAGATGTAGTTTAGACTTCAGTGCCTTTTGGACCAACAGCAGCAGTCTATTGTGAGTGACAGCCAATCCAGTCAAGAACTGGGAGGAACTCAAAGGAAGTGTCCGTTTTGTCGGTTGGAGTTTCAGTTGAGCTTTGGCAGTGAAGAAGGAAGGAGCCCTGTGCTTTTTCAGTGTGCAGTTTTAGTCAAAAAACGTGTGAAGGCCCAGAGTTCCGGTCTGCAGCTTGTGTAACAGCTTGTTAGGACTGAATCCGTCCCTGTGAAAAGAATCAAAGGATCTCTGAAGAGTAGAAACCAGGCTCACCCTGTAGAAGACTGGAGGAATTGCTGAAAATTGCACTCGGTCTGTCAGGAACTGAATCTGCTGTGTTCTCCCGGTATTGTGCAGTAATTGCGATCGACAGATGCAGCCTGCCTGGTATAGTGCTTTCTTTATATGGATGTGTGAAGAGGTTTGTGTACCTCAAGTGAGCCCTGCTGACATTGAAGGACCCTATCTTATTTGGAGGTCGGGAGTACTAATTCAGGGTCGCTCCTGTTGAATTGCCACATTAAATCCAAATGGAATTACTGTACTGCTGACTGTTTAATTCTCCTTTTCTCTGGTGAAAGGGCCCTACCAGCCACGGTTTGGACTAGCCACTAGGGCTTGGGTACCTAGGACAGTAACTGATAGGATAGGCCGTGCACAGAGCCATAGGTAGATTATTAGAGTGATAAGCTAATTAACCTGATTTCCCTGTCCTTGTTATATCCCCTAAATAAATCAGAGCTGCTTGTTTCAGCAAAGTTATACTGCCTGAGGTATTTGTCTATGTTAAAGTACTGTACTGTGATTGTTGCACTGTATCTCATTTCACAGGAGGTCCCAGTGCCGGAACCAGACCTGGGGTAAGTGTATACTGTGAAGGTAATTCTGATATATTGTGTGGGCCACTAGTGGGAAGAAAGGGGTTGCAGTGTCCCAGAGGGCTGTGACCAAGTTAGTTTAACTATTGCAAACCCTGACCTCTGGGTGGAGGCACCCGCCATTGGATCCAGGCCCCTCAACCTGTTAGTGGCAAATCAGGCAGAGGTAGTAGCCCCTGGGATAGCCCATCTAGGGTTACATGTGTACACACTCAGCACACCCACTGAGTGTTATATCGCCCTGCTTGGGGTAAATGTCCCTGTGTTTGCACCCACAGCACCCGTGACAAGGTTTTATTCTAGTTCACTGCCCCACTTGGGATTAGTCTCATGTGTTTACACATGACACATCCACTAAGTAATTTATTGCCCTGTTCGAAATAAGTTTCCCAGTGTTTACACTACAGTAGCCATATAGTGCTTTATTAACCTGTTTGGGAATAAATTTCTCTGTTCTTTGATCACACTACTGAACGCACTCCATGAGTGCTTTACTGACCTGTTTGGGAATACATTTCTCTGTTTGCACCTCAAGGAGTTCTTTCCTGACCTGTTTCGAATAAATTTCCCTGTGTCTGCACCTTGATGCACCCATGAGTGCTTTATTGATCTGTTTGGGAATACATTTCAGGAATGATATGCCACACTATTACGCACATCTATGTGCCAAAACTTTGCAAGACATACGGGCAGGATTTTCGGAGGGCAGCCATGAGACTTAGGTTTTGTGGTGCAACATACCCCTTTGCTACAAATGCACCCGATTTTCCAGTCTTGGGGCAGCTGGGACAGTTTCCTGATTTACGGCAGCCTGCGCCTAAATATCCAGCGCAAGCTCCATAACTTAGTCCCCCCTCCCCGGAGTGGCGCATGCTGAGCACAAAACTGTGGTCTAAAGACCTGTGCTGGGTGCAAGGACTGAAATTCCCGATTATCGCCCAGAGCCTGCCACAAGCCCCGTGTGCCATATGTTCGGTGCACCAGCAGCTTGGGCATTTGTGAGGTTCCGAAAATCCGTCCCACCCTTCCTAGTAAACTACATGTACTTTCCCAACATGGACAATCCCTGTGTGACTTTTAATCAAGTACAACGAGGTAGAACTTGGTTATACGCTGTAGAACTTGGTAATATCCAGCAGAACCTGGTTCTGCCTGGTAGAACGTTTTGGTCTACTCAGAAAGTTCATCAAGTAGAACTTTCAGAGGTTCGCATAGCCCTAGATGGGACACAAACAAGGACGTGGAAGGGACCAGGCTGCCAGCTCCAGAGAGAGAGAGACAAATGCAACCCTTTCCGACTTAAATGTTTAAAGCAAAAAAACAAAACTTGCATTTATTCCTTCTGCCTTGCTGGAAGGTGAGGCTTTGTTCTCTTTTTCTAACTTAAATCACAACTGGGGCTCTTTGTAAATAATTTCCAATGTTATCAACAGGATATGCAGAAGCAAATACAATATATTACCATAAAGGACAGAAACTGCTATGGAATTGGTGCAGCTGCATGAGGCGAGTCTACACACTTCCAATTGCTTACCCATCCCCTGGGACTCCACCCCTCAATCTGGACCTGTGTGAAGGATGAATTGTCCTGCTGTGCAGAGAAAGTTGCAGGGTTGCCGGGCTAGCACAGGTAGCTAGTAGAGTAGGGATGGGAGTCTGGAGCCATGGTGGAGGTAAGTAGTCTCCAAGAGGGGACAGAAAGAAATACAAAATCATAGTTCACAAAAATTCAGTGTGATTCATGAGCACTTTAGGACCAAAGCAGGAGAAAATATAGTTCACTGGTCCAGCATGCAACTGTGTATGGAATGGTAGTGTAGCTGGCTGTTGACATGTTGTGGTTGTGCAGCATACGGATTGCCAGCTTGAGTAGCATGTGGTTTTACACAGCTACTTGTGCTTTCTGTTCCTAGTGAACTACCACCCTATTCGGGGTACTAGAGACATTGAACCCTCTGAGGAAGGTTCCACCCTTAGAGGTGCTGCAGGACACAGTTTTGGTTAAAAGGTACTGTAGGGAAGCAGCCAAAAGTCAAACCAAAGGTGTGTAGTAGGACCATCAGACCATTGACTTCCACTAAGGAAAGAGGGGCGGCCATGGGCTGAGTCTCCAATGGAGGGAAAGAGCCGCCACCACCCAAGTTCCAACTCATCCAGTGGATCAGGAACCTAAATAAAAGGTTATGACCATCAGCACCAAGGACAGAAAAATCCACTTTAAAGATGAAACCTCTGGGGATCCAAGGTCTCGGTCGCCATCTCTCCAGGCATAAGGAATAAAACAATCAAGACCAGGCTTCAGTCAGGCCAGCAAGCACCACTGTATGCTCAGAAAGAAGGTTTCTCTTTCTGATGGAAGGTTTTCCACCACAGAGGAGCCGGAGGCTTGTCATCTGGCAGCACAGTGGAGCCAGGCCAAGTAATGTTGGTGTTCAAATGTCCCAAGGAAAAGGAGAAGACTGAGACAGCTGCTTCAGGTCTGGTGGCCCAGAACTCTCCTGAAGGGCTCTGAGATATAAGAAGCCAATCCCTTGAGGGGTTGCATAGTGCAGTATGAAGCCACAGAGATGAAAGCATACTGAGTGTTGCAGTATGAAGCCGGAGATGAAAAGGCATACTGGGTCCCTGAGGGGCAGAGAGTGGCATGTACCTGGTTTTAGGAGGGCATGTGCCCATATGTCACTGGGACATGTCCTCATTGTTGATTTGCCTGAAAGTAGTGGAACAATAGGAATAGTAGATAGTAACAGTAAAGGTGAACCCTGAAGAGAGGACTAGACAGCCACCTGGATATATTGGTGGGACTTCACAGCAGTGAACCCATGGAACATCTGGAGCAACGAGTGAGCAGAGGGCATGTAGGCAGGAGTTCAGAAGCACAGCTGATTGTCAAATGGAAACCTGCTCTAACTTCTACAACTGAAGCTGCTTGGTGTACAGCATCAGGCAGCAAGAAGCTGAGCTCAGTAGTAGAGCGCGGAGAAGCCCAACACTCAGGAGTTGATGCAAGTGGCATTAGGTGCTGCCTGGTTGCTGCAGGAGAACTGAGGAGCTGATGCAAGCAGCAATAGGTGCTGCCTGGCTGCAACGGGATGTCAGTGTGAAACAGGATAGAAGCACTGACCATGAAATGGCGTGGCAGGACCCAGACTGGTCAGATGAATACAGCCATGGCTGAGATGCACAGAAGTGGCACCATGCACTCTGATGCAGAGCTGAAGCAGTACAGACTGGGGCACACCAAATGGCAGATAGGAAAACAAACAAGCCAAAGAGAATGGCAGGAACATGGCAAGAATGCACAGCCACAGCACACGAGGGCAGGGCACCCCGGGAGGGGAAGAGATGGCCAAAGCAGTGGCTGCACAGCAAGGAAGAGAACAGGGAGGAAGGGTGGTCAGGAAGCCAGCAGCTGCCTTGCCACTGCAAAGAAAAGGGCATCTAAAGGACGCCTGGGCATGTGTGCTTATGAAGTGCTTGAGGGTACATGGCAGGAGTCACCTGCTACCCCACTGAATCCCAGGCTTTCAGCTTAGTCATTAGTCAACGTATTTTACAATTTTCTAAGGCAAACTGATTTTATTTTGTAAAGAAAGCGTTGCTGCTATGAACTAAAATGGCAGGTAGTGACATTAGCATTGTACGCTTTGTATTAGTGTTGTACAATTCACTAATGCACCAGATAGGATTCAACAAACAAACATTAGCATTGGAAGTTTTGTATTAGTGTTGTACAATTCACTAATGCACCAGATAGGATTCAACAAACAAACATTAGCATTGGAAGTTTTGTATTAGTGTTGTGCAATTCACTAATGCACCAGATAGGATTCAACAAACAAACATTAGCATTGGAAGTTTTGTATTAGTGTTGTACAATTCACTAATGCACCAGATAGGATTCATCAAACACACATTAGGGCTTTGGGTCTCTGGAGCTGTGGCGAATCAGTGGTGGGGTCTTCATTGAGGTTGTCAACCCTAACACCCACCCTGCTCCTGAACAATGTCAGACATTAACTCTTTCTTCATGCTGAGCCGCAGAAGAAAGCTACAACAGACAGTGCTGGCAAGATGTGGCAAGGCATACCTCTCTATCTTTGAAGAGAGTATCACTATGATGCACTGGTTTGGAGCTGTGCCTTGTGCCTCCGATAGGGCGCCATGAGCTGGGGGGGCATTAGGGTTGACAAAACCTGATATTTCTTCCTTTTGCTGCTTGAGGGGGGGTGGGGAGTTAGGGTTGCAAACCCCAGTGCCACATTTTCCTACTTTTGTGCCATATGTTGAACCTGAACTGGCGATTAACATTTTTGCAAAGAATTTTCTTTTTGAGATAGTGGAATCATATCCTCATTCACGCAGGTCCTGAAAACAGATGCAGATGCTCAGGTGAAAAGTCAAAAATCAGGCTGTACAGTCTTGGACCACAAACTTCCGGATAAGTTTCATGCAACAATTTATTAAATAAACAACTAGATAAAAAGCAGCATAAAATCTCCCCAAAACAGCACCAACTTTTCAAGTCTCACTCGACTCTTTTCAAGGTGTTATCAATGCAGAGGGCCTCTGCCACCCATGGGTGCAGTGGTGAAGGGCCCTATGCAAAAAGGACTGCTGTCTTCACTATATGGTATCTGGGCTCATGTAGACAACCCTGGACCTTTCATTCCTGGCTAGGAGGGTGCTGCACAACAGCACCACCCCCCACTCTCACCCCATCTGATGAATGAATGTTCATTCACATCTTTGTGAATGAGTATTAGTAGGCACTGCAAGCGCAATGGTCCACTCGTGTGGTCCAGTGGGCTTGCTGCTGCTACTGTAAGCTGTCATTCGGTGGGCAGCCATGGAGGCATGAGGGTGGGTTTGCTGCCCACAATGATGGGGGGGCTGGATGGGCTGGGGGTCCTGTGTTGGTGGGGGCAGGGATGCTACTGGACCACCAGGGATTGTTGTAGTGCACTTTATGGGAAATTGGGGTTATCAGCGGGTGGAGAGTACCACTAGACTACCAGGGATATCAGTGTCGGCTGTACGAGCGATCAGAGGTACGCAGAGGAAGGGGAACCACCAGACTACCGGGACATCTGTGGGTGCTTGTGCACAGTGTTCTGGGGTGTTAGCCATCCACGACAGGAAGCTGCAGTGTTGCGCACTGCAGTACAGCAGCACACCTGTGGGTGGAGGCCACTTGAGCTATTTTTACAGGCTCAGTTTGAGCCAGGTATGTGGCACATCTCGGGTTGTGCCAGCAGATGCGCCCACACATCCTGGGCTGAATATCAGGATGTGCTGCATATGAAAGGACATGCCCCTGGAGATGTGCCACATACATTATCTCTGCGTAATTCCCACTTTTGAATATTGTCTGGCAAGAGTTCTGGGGTTGCGATGGCACAACCCAGTTGCACCAGATGCAACCCCTTTGAATATCTATGCCTAAGCGATAGAGCTACAGTAAGTTTGTTTTGAATGCTGGGAGAATTCTTGGATATTAATTTTACACTTCAATAAAGCTGAGTTTCAAAAAAATTTTTTTTCAAGATAGTCATTTTGTGATTCGCCTTATAAACATGACAAGAAGCGCTTATAGTTATTGGCTTAAACATCATTTCATACCAGAAGTGTAAAAATACATCTTGTCCAAAATTACACTTGTCACGCTTATGAAGTGGTGTAAAAATGGCTATGTTGAAAGTTTGGAGTCAAAATATTAAAAACTAGAGAATTAACAAAGTGAATGGTAAAATACTTCAACGTTGACTTATAACCTGGCCATTTTACAGTATTTGCACACCAAATTTTCAGCACAGCCTTCTTATTACCCCATCTTATGAACCTGGTTGGTGAATATTTACAATAAGCATCAGGGTGTGGTTATTGGTGGATTTACGCCATGGCTGGCAAGGGAAATCTCACAGCCGTGGTAAATCTGATAACCCACATCCTCCAAGTGGCTTATTACGATTATACCAAGGTTCATTTTTTACTATAATAAAATATAACTTTAAAGCGGTTGCTGTGGTTTTTTTTTTATTATTTTATTGTATTTATTCCTGAGCTGCAGAGGATCAGGATGTAGATGACCATTTGTATTTGCTCAACAGCCAGTGGTTATCAGAGGATTTACAACAGTGGTAAACTGCCAGTCTGACCATTTTATTGGCTGTTCACTTATGT
This sequence comes from Neoceratodus forsteri, assembly GCA_016271365.2. Lineage (NCBI taxonomy): Eukaryota > Metazoa > Chordata > Ceratodontiformes > Ceratodontidae > Neoceratodus > Neoceratodus forsteri. The sequence goes on from CM057459.1 coordinate 77,568,372, forward strand.
CCATGATATAATTTCAAATCCCTGCTGAAACATCATTCCATGCCACATGTGCAGAAATGCACTTTGGCCAGGATTGGAAAATCACAGCTGTCATGTTCATGAGGTGGTGTGAAAAATGGCTATTTTGAAATTTTGGGACAAAATATTTAAAATTACCAAAGTTATGAGAGAGCGAGAAAAGTCAATGTATGCACATACTTTATATTTTGACCCCACATTTTCGACATAGCTTTATGACCCCACCTCATAAACAAGGGCAGTGAAAATGTTCAGTTCAACCAAAAGGTGATTTCACACAAAGCGACCGTGAAATCACCTTTTGGGAAAGCTTGCATAATTCCACCACCACTGGTCATGAGGAAGGGACCCAAAAGGCCATGTGGAAAATCTGGGGTCAAAATATGTAAAATGACAAAGTTATGCATCAAAGTTCGAACCCCATTGAAATACATTAAATCAGACTTATTTTACTTTCTCACATTGCAATCGCCGTTCCAGTGCAAAACATGCCTTGTATTGAGAGTGGATCTATATCATGGGACATGTTCAGGTGAGTTAGTGTGGGGTGTAGAGCGGTATGGGGTGGTAGGTGCTGAGTGGGATGTCAGGGTGGGGTGGGCAGGGTGTGTATGGTGGGAGAGCTCCATTTTCTTTTTACAGGTTAAAAAATAAAAACAGCAAGGGACCACTGTCTTCATTTCAGGTGACATTTTGACACAAGGGATTGGGCACCGTAGTATTGGGCTAGTGTTCAGCAACATCAGGAGCTGGCACCCTGGTGCCCCCAGTCATATAAAGGAAAGGGGTGGGTGAACTGAGGGAGGGGTGAAGGAAGCAGTACTAGAGTTAGGTACCCGTCCGTATTTAAAATTAAATATGGGAAAGGCTGGGGGTGGGCGTCCTGGGGAGGGAGGAGAAGGAACAAGGGTGGGGCACTGATGCTCATGTCCAGCTCAGTCACTGGCAGCACAGCTCCGTATGAGAAGGATTTAAGAAACCTGGGCTGGAGATGACAACACCAAGCCACTAGGTCTTCACTTAAGCTCCCAGTATAAGGGCAGAAGACACTGCAACCTACTTCTTTGTGACTAGTACCAGATGGTAGTCACAAAGAGCGTGAGGGCACTTTAAAAATCCTCCTCTGCATGTAACTTACTGAACACAATGTACAAAACAGTATACCTTTTAAACACTCACAAAGGAAACACCTGCTGCTATATAGTTTGACACGATATGAAATTCAAAAGCAAGACGTATAATAAAATACGCTTCGGGTAAAACTTTATAAGAAAATGCCTTTTTTTTTTAGATTTCAGGATCCACAGCCCTCAGCACAATTTTTTTTACATAACGTGTTTATTGGTTTTAAAATATTACATAAACGCTTACAGATATTCAGTTGTACACCAACATCTCATTATACAATCGAACAATACCATACACTAAACACAAAAGCACAACAATATAAATACATCTTATTATTAAAACCTAGCTACCTACACTATTTCCTTGTATAAATCCATTAAGTAATTACAATTCAAAAAGAGACAAAAGAAAAAACTGATCAGTTAATTTATATCAGAATCACTCAACTAATCTTATTACCCTTATGCATACTCCTAACACACTGCAGGTATCTTAGTGTTCAAAGGGTATTCACAATCTTCTGGGGAACGAAACCTTTATGTTGTATATTCTGTTTATCTATGTTTTCACATTTGTAGACCCTTAGTAAAGCGCCTCGCCTGGTGAGAGCGATGCAATCATCGGTTCCATATCAACAGAAACCGTCTTCCTTGTGTTGTATGATGTATGATAGGTGCCCCAAAGCCAGTACTTCGATGGTCATGGTCTTCCACTACTGGATTGTCAGAACTGCTGCTGACACCCATGTGTTGAGAATGCAGTGTCTGGCCAAAATCAGCAGGGCCCCAACCCACCTAGAGTGAGCAAGAAAGGACAGAGAGGAAAGAGACAGACTTTCTAATGTGACTGAGCACATCTGCTCAGCTAAAAACCCTTTAAATGTTTAAGAAATTTGAAATAAATTAACAAAGGTTAAAGGAAAACATTTTCTGTCCCAGTAGCATGTAGACAAAATGCCAAAACATGTTTTTTTTTATTTTCTCACTTTTTATAGGCTAAAACAATACCTAGTCTATTCTGAAATTGTACAATGACTCATCAAACTAGCAAATGATGCGTGCAGATGCCTGAATTTGTATCTTGCCTTTTCAGGCTACAAATATAGGACAGAAGGATTTCCTTTTCCTTGTCTTGAATGGAAACAATGAGAACTTTGTTGAAAATGTTCTTTAGACATAATAGTAACTGCTTCCAGAATTTTTAACCGTGATGTCAATAGTTTCTTTTTTATTACCACTGAATAATGCAGCCAGCAATGCTGATGTTATATGGCCTCATATTTCTGAATGACATGCTTCTCCAACAAAGAAGAACTCATTGACTACCCTATTAGGAAATGACATGTTAACCATTACATGAGTTAAAATGTTTCAGTGAAGGATGCTAGTGCTATATTAGGAAGCATTAAGTTCTGCCTGCTTTTATAACTATTTTTATTCTAAGAAAGAGTCTTATGCCAAATCTGCATGCACTGTTCTAAAATACTGGTGCTGTACTCACTGGCTCCTTTCAGGAAAACACTGACAACCCCACTGCAGTTTCTGCCACCACAGGGTCCCGAGTAGGTCTTTCCACCTAGGGAAAAAATTGAAACAGTTAATAAAATACTGTATGTAGCAGAAATTACAAAGACAGAAGTATAAGTTTTAGCAGTTGTTTGACAAATATTTCTTGTTGTACATTTTATTTAAGACGGCAGTGGCACAATGAGTACGGATGAGCCAATGCCGAATTTGTGTTCTGTGAATGTGCCAGAATTCTGCAGTTTTACCTTTGATTCGGTCTAGTTGAACATTTGTGCCACTTCTGGAACACTTCATCTTTGGCCAGTTTTAATTAAAAACAAACAACAAAACTACAATTTAGCCCTTTCCAGGATTAGTCCATGACCACCCTTCACGTACTCCTATAATTTCCCATCCTTCTCCCTACACATTTTTTAATTTAACCTCCTGGCACTGTGCCAGGTACTGATTGAAGCTTTATTTGAAAATCTGACTGAAGGACCAGGGAGGGTGGTAGAAGTTGGGACTGACTGGGGTGCATGAGATGGTGGGAAGGTGCCACCTACCCCTACTTGTAGCCTGTTAAACCCCAGTACCAACTACCTGAAGTGTCTGGTCAAGTATGGAAGCAGAACCGAAAACAGAGGGTCCAAATTAAAGCCAAACCAAAGTTGCTAATTTGTACATTCACTTACCCTTAACACTGAGCCATGGCTCACTTTCAGATGCACTCCAGGTGAGGGGGTTGAGGAGGAAATGGAAAATTCAAACCATATGATCAAAAAAAAGGAAAATGTCAAAAAGCAACTGTTACCAGTTATAAGATTTGATGTTACTGCACAAAAGCAGGGTGCAACAAACAGTCTTCTTCAGATTGTGGCGCAGTCTGGCGCTTATTTGGTGCCATCCTGATGGCTGGGAAGGCATGCAGCAGACAGCATCTCTGACGTGAGGACACTGGACGCCTATGTAGTGTAAAGGGCATTACACAATTAGTAGCCAATATTTCAGGATGTAGTGTATCTTGATTTTTCAAGGCATTTGACTCCTTGCCCTATAACCTGTTGATTAAGAGACTACACAATATTGGATTGGAAGCAAACTTAATAAACAGGGTCAGGTCATGGCTAGAAGGCAGGAAACAAAGGGTATGCATAAAGGTCACTATTCAAACTGGGCAGATGTGACTACTGTCGTGGCTCAGGGCTCAGTACTGGGACCCATTTTATTTAATATCTATGTGGCTACAATCAAGACAAGTTCTAGTGTCTGGATTACAAAGTTTGCTGATGGTATAAAACTAGCAAGCACTGTCAATAATGAATCATCTGTAGCACATTTCCAAGAAGAGATTGATACGATAGGTGATTGGGTTCAACAAAATAATCACTAAACATGGCAAAGTGCAAAATCATGCACATGGGAAATAGAAACAGATGTGCTTCATATACTTTGTATGGAAATAAAATTAGTGTAACAGTACAAGAAAGAGACTTTGGAATATTAGTATCAAATAACTTCTCTCACACAGAGCAATGCAAGGTAGCAGGTAACAAGGCAAACGGGATTATGGGTTGCAGATTAGTGAATATCACTAGTCGTGAAAGGGATGTGATACTGCCCTTGTATACATCCCTGGTGATGCCCTATACTGAGCACTGTGTTCAGTTCTGGTCTCCACACAAAAGGGGATATGGACAGGCTGGAGAGAGTCCAGAGAAGGCAACAAGTATCAAACATCTAAAAGAGGAACCTTATGAAGGAAGGTTAAAACCCTCGGTCTTTTAGTCTGAGATATAGGAGGTTAAGGGGTGATTTGCGTGATATACAAAGCACCTAATGATCTGGAGCTATGGGAATGTATGGGTTTAGCTAAAACAATATGTGTTGTAGCAGATACCATGACATGCAGTATAATTCTTAATACAAATATAAGAAAAGGCTGGATAAGTTAGGGAGTGGTGGAGCATCGCAACTGACTCCCAGCAGAAGTGTGAGAAGCCCGACCTTGAGTTATTTAAGTCTTCCCTTGACGCACCATATGGGTAACAAGAAATTTGTCTCAGAGGACAATCGGTCGAGTCACTCTGGCCTATGGCTGCTGACTTGTATCAATCTATGATTCTATGATATTGGGCTGACTGAATGGACTACAAGCCTTTTTGGCTCTCACTTCTACCCATATAAATCTATGTATTTATGCTGTGATACTCCCAACCTTCATGCTGCCCAGTTCTGGCTTGTGAATGCAGAAACTGCGTTCTGCTCCTCCTCTCGCTACTTCAAATCCCAGTAGTAGCAGTGGATTCATGAAGAGACTAGGCATGGAAGCAGGTAACAAAAGGGGAACTCACCAGAGAGTTTTTAAGCCCCTACTGTCTTCATACTGTATTGCTGACTGACTGGAGGTCAGGTGGCAAGCAACAGACTTCTAGGAAAACATAAACTGAACTTACAAGCTCAAATGGGCAGACTGGGCATATAGGCCTCATATCTGCCGACACTGTCTATGTATCTATGTAACATTTTAACCCTTTCAGAGACTTTATTGCTACAGCATGTTTTATTTAGAACATATTTTACCAGGTAAACAAGCAGAGCCCTGGAGGCTCCTTTCCAGTTGTGACCTAGGGGCAGGAAGGAGTAAGATGGTCAGTTCCATATAAAAGGGCAAAAAAAGAAAGCGCAGTCAAAAGGGCACAACAAAAAGAGCGCTCACAAAAGGTGACCTGCAAAAGACCACAAAGCCCCAAATGTCGCCACAAACCCAACGCCTAAACTACAGGACCATACAGAATTTGGTACAGAAATGTTTCAGGAGACTCTGCCCCCTCCTGACATTTGTATAATCACCTCAGCACCAGGGCATGTCGGGAGTGGAGGCAGAGGACGCCTCATGGCAGCATGCCCATAAATCCCGGATGCCCACATGAGCTGCCTCACATTACAGCACCCTTGTTCCTGCGCCTTTCTGACAGTATACCAGCCCGATCATCAAAAATGATATTCACATACTGTACTTTTACTTAATACATTCACTTGCAATATACTTAATATGAAGAGGTGATGTGTGCATAGGACAAGTAGGTAATAAGCCAGAACAGGGTGTGCATTATAGGATTTCAATGTACACTCTAGGGGCATAGTAAGGCATATGGCGAAGGCTGAGTGTCATTCTACTCCTGGAAAGTGCATTAAAATCCTATGATGCACCCTGGAGGGACTTGCTATGCTTATAAAATTGCTCTAAGTATCGTCACAGCCAAAGACATGGTCAGATATTTCCTGAAATTTCTGTGATATTTCTAGAGAAATCTCCTGCTTTCTGCAGTTCCACAGTAGGGCAGCAGAGAGAACGCTTAGAAATTTTCTAAATATCTGGAAATATCTGACCATGTCTGTGACTACTACTGTAGGTTTCATGGGAGAAAAATGAGATTTGGCAACTGCATTTATAGAGATTTAATGCATGGTCAGGTGACATCTCTCAGTCAATGAAATTTATTTCTAAATTTTTTCTAGCCATTTTATAAATAAATGTATTTACGTCAAAACCCCGACTGGCTACATGCTGAAGTACTTACGAGCACAGTGCAGGCAAACCTGAATAGTTGTAGCAGAGCAACATGCCAATGTATAAGGTACAGATGGTTCTTTGTTTTGTATATTCTATATAGTTTATTGATTTTCGATGTTTTGCAGGTGCAGCCAGAGAACATTGTCAAACAAAGCTTGGTGCACTCGTAGGAAACAGGCCCAGTGGAGATTAAAATAAATGCTCACAAAGACATTACTATGCTACTCTTGTAGTTTCATTTTGACAGAAGCAAAAATCACCCCAGTGTAAAGTGTTGGAGACTCAGACTAACACACCAGCACTTCGACATTAACACAGGTCCTCGTCAGGAAGCCTGAGAAAGCATGGGAAGATTTTGGAGTTGAAGGAATGGTAAATGGAGATGTTTTGTGATATGATTAGAGAACTTTGTAATGTTACCAAGTGTTATGTAGTGATGTAGAAGTTATTTCTTTTACGGAATGAGCATCAAAATCAGACAAAAAAAAAAATTCAGTTTAACTGTTTGTGTCGATTGGCAATACAGATATTGTGTTATTATCTAATTATAAAATGTCAACATATTAGTAAATTATTCAATTGTGTTATCAAACTATGTTACAGAATGTTGACATATTAGCAAATTACTCAGTTGTTATGACATATCAGTAAATTACTCACCTCTTTGATATTAGTCATTTAATCAAATGTGGTATCAAACAGTACTTTTCTGTACATTATTTTTTTTGTACTTTCTGTTTATTGTTTTCAAAAAGAAGAACAATACATCAAGTGATCTCATGCACAGAATTAGCATTAAGCCTGAGAGATAGCTGGCTCTCCAGATACAGATCCATACATTCTTGTACAAAAGGAGTGGGGAAATTACATGTTAAGGTTCTTTGTAACCTAAAGTCCCAATTAGTTCAGTAAATGCCAGCTGCTTCATGGCTCTGGTTAAAGGAATACTGTCCACCCCTTAGGTCTAAAAGTGTCCCTAGTTTAAAAAGCACATTTTATGACTGCCAACATTCCAGTAAAGATTGCTGATGTAGCTGGCAGTTTGATTCTGACTTTTTTCTTAAAAAGTGAAAACAGACTGCCCACCATACTGGTGTTACCACACTAACAGAAGTTTGTTTACATTTCTTGATCAGCTTCAACTGCATCCTTCCTGGACTTGGGAACACCCACAACACAGTCTAGGCCCTCATGATGCAGTGGGAGTTTAGGAGGCTACTGCCTCATGAGTGACTGCACTGTTTGGGGTCAGGTGCTTCTAATGCTCAGGAAGTATGCAGTAAGAACAGATCCAGGGTTGTAAACAAAACAAGGTTGTTTATAAATATACATTAGGATGCATTTCAGTTCTCCTGAACAGGGAGATAGACAAAACAAACAGCAACACCAATGAATTTGAGAGAAGGTAAACAATCATAAAATGTAGGTTTTAACTAGAAATAATATGATGAAAAACAGGTTGACAGTGTCCGTTTAAAGTCCATAGGTAAGAGTCATAGGGATCAATCCGCACCAATCAGTAGTGCTGTTAAAGAGATTCACCAAGTTCACGGCATCTGCATGTGTACCGAGATATCGGTGCCTTACCTTCCAGGATGTAAATTGATAAGAAGCTGTCCCACAACAGTGCCACAGTTTTACCATAAAAACACTCACAATTTAACTTTCACCAGGTCCCAAGGGCTTCCGGTGTTAAAAGTCTCCCACGCCTGCCCCTGCGCCAGCAAAGTTGTGACGTAATGCTAGGGAGAGCGTGGGGCTCATTATAGTCTATGGGTGCATCTTTTGGATCTTTTTTATATTGTAATGGTCAGTTTGTGTGACGGGCACTGGTCGACTAACAAGGGCCTTCTTAGTCAACCAGTGCCCACGCTTCACCACAAACTTCCAAACTGATCGCTTTAACTAAGATGGTCCTAGCTTGAGTGGTGTCTGCAGGCCTCACCCTGGTGTTGATCTTATATGCCTGTCACAGCTACATCCAGTCAAAGTCCTCTGGTATTGATAAGTTATCTGCCAGCCAAGATCACAAAAAGCTGAAAAGGTGCACTCCTTCAACACCTTCTGGCATGCCCACTATGTGGACATTCCCAGCCCGCTTGGTATTTTCAAGTGACTCCAACCAGCCCCTAAGCTGCTGATTCTCCTTCGTTAAGAGGGCTGTTGTAGCCTGTGTGGCCAGAGATTGTTTATCGGCTTCAGCCACCAAGGAAGTCAATGTTGCGATCACTGCATCGTGACTTTCAAGTTTGCTTAAAGTTCTTTCAATTTTCGCATTCTCTCACAGACTCCAATATAGCTTGCCATGGTGGTTCTTTGGCTGGTGTCCCTGTAGCTAGATCCAACAACTCCAGTCCCAGGCTTGATTGTGGCTGTGACAGGAGGCCTTTGGATCCAGACGCTAGGCCAAGTATTTTCGCTCGACCATTATAAATTTGGTATCGCTCAGAAGCTAACGAACTCAGGAAACTGCTGATACCAAACATAGATCTAAAGAGTGCCTTAATTAGTTATCTATATGGCAAAAGCATTGTGAATGGTACAGAGCTAAGGGAAAGTGTCCTGCCTGGAACCTGGCTCTCTGGCACCCCATGTTGTTATTTTTACTTAGAAACATCACAGAGATTTTGAACATACAAGCAAAGGCAATGTATGCTTAAGTCATGCAGTACTAAACATTAAGTATTGTTTTCTTGTAACATATTTTCTTTTGAATGATTTAATAGATATAGTCTATAGGGGTAGAACTAACTACTGACTGACTTAGATGCTTCCACAGAAGCTCCATCTCTAGTGCTGAACAACCATTATTTTTAGCGATCTAAGGCATTCATTTCTTTTCACATTTCCCAGCACTGTGTAGCTCTCTGTCTACTACTGAGTGGTGTAGTTTTGGTCGAGAACCACATGGGGTTCAGCAACAACAGATCGACCCAGGGAAACCGGGAGGCAGACTACAGGAGTGCCAGAAGGCAAAGAAGCATCAGGTCAGAGCAGTGATGCACAGCCAACCAAAGTAGTCCTGTTGCTTGCTATGCAAAAGCTCAAGTCAGATATTAATAAAGCCATCAGAGTCCTAGACTCCAGTCTGTACCTATAGAACTGTACCCATACATAAATTATTTGGCATAAATTATAAAACATTATGGGAGAGGTGCAACAGAACCTTTCTAGATGGGCTTGCTGTCCTGTCAGTGGCGGGATGCATAGAGACTGTAAAATGAATCTATTACCTAGATTTCTTTTTCTCTATAACATGCTGCAGCTGCTAATCTCGATTTCCTATTGGACGCCACTCTAAAAGGTATACTTAAAATTTATTTGGGGGGAACAGGCCAGTATCAATGATAAACTTCTGACCCTTCCAAGGGATGGGGAGGGGCTCTCTATCTGATTTTTTTGTTTGTGTTTGTAACTTTTATTTAAGGATATATTGATGCATAAATAGTCAGACAAACATACAAAGCATAACCGACAGAAGAAAAATCTAACAGCACATGGAGTAAAAAGTCCATAGATATGCACATAAACAAGTATAGAGAAATGCATAATTAATTAAGAAAAGTAGATAAGGCTGCATTTTATCTGATGGATATTCTGGGGTCATTATATATGATGGCAGAAGTAAACTGATATCTTTAGATAAAGCTAGCAACATAGTAGTAGTAATCCATCTCAACAAGATAATACTTTTATTTTTATTTTGTTGACTGGGAGGGACACTGGACAAAAATCCTTTTTTCTGGTCCAACCTGACATAAATACAAAACAACAGACAACAAATATACAGCATATTATGAAAAACAACTACATACATCCAGTGCCTATAAATCATTTTTAAAATTAACTTTAACATTCTGTAGCTAAGAAGCGGAGTGTAAATTGGCCAGAAAATTATTCCAAAACAAAGGGCAGCAACCAAAAAGAAATGAGACCTGGACTTAGATTTATAAGGAATAGTCTGAAGAACACATTTGAATGATCTCAAATTCAAAGCTGAAGACTGAATTGTAACCAAATGCCTTAATGGAAATACATTACTAGAAAACAGACTTGAAAATTTGACAACCCAAAAATAAGCAAACTTTGATTTTGGAGATAACCAATCCACTAGAGAATACAAAGAACAACGTAAAGAAGAATCCAAAACAAAATGACAAACATTATTGTGCATAGTTGCAAGAATATTACTTTCCTTAACAGACAACTTAAAATATAAACTAGCAATGTAATCAAATGTGGCAATAATGTCCCAACAGCAATAGAACGGCGGGTTTCAAATGAAAACATATTTTAAACTTATACAACAAACCCAACTTTTGATTCACTACTCTACTCACAGCTTTTACTTACGAGAGAAAATTAAAACTAGAATCTAGCAAAACTCCTTGATACTTAAATTCAAAACCTGTTCAACTGCTATCCCTTTGGTATCCTGGATTTGAAGGGCTGGTTGATCCTTTAATAACTGGGGTGAAACAAACTACATTGTTTTGTTTTTCTCACATTCAAATTCAAAGAATTATTATTAAACCAATCACAAACACTACTTAATTCATGCTGTAAAGAAAAATTCATCTGAGAAACAGATTTTGCTTGGGAAAATAAAATAAAATCATCAGCATACGACAAACAATCACAAGACTTACATAATAAAGGTAACTGATTGATAAACAAAGAAAATACCAAAGGGCCCAAAGTGGACCCTTGTGGTACACCAAAATCCAGGAGAAAGAAGACACAACAGGTCCCAAGCTAACAAACTGGGTCCAATGCTTCAAATAATCATCAGACCGTCTAACCATGTTCTCAGAGAATCCCAACTGATCCGGTTTTATACAAAGCAAACAATGATCAATAAGATTAAATGCCTTGGTCAGGTTCACAAAAATGCCCCGTCATGAGGCCATTATCAAATCCCTGAGGGCGGCATTCATGAACCTGACAAGGCAATCTCAGTTCCATGATGTTTACAGAAACCATGTTGCTGAGCACACATATCATTGTTGACATCAAGATAACCAGTGATTTGATTTGAGATATTTTTCGAGTAATCTCATGAGCTTAATTTAATATAGAAATAGGCTGAAAATCATCAGCACAATCAGCTTTTGATTTCTTTGGGATGGGGCCACTCTAGCGTATTTCCAAATCGAGGAAACTGACAAGAGTAAGACACAAAAGAGGATCTCCTTGCTGGAGATGTAGCAGAAACATTAACACCATCAGTCTGGGTCGTAGCAGTTTTATAACAGGTCAGATCAGAGAATTTGACATTAAGTAAGTTAGCTATCTCAGTAGGATCAAATACCATTCCTCAGAAGTGCTTTTAGCTTCTTGATAGTAGTCTTTTCCTTTGAGAACAGCAAATGATTAACTGAGTCCCAGAATCCTTTTGGGTCTGACCAACTATTATCAAAATATTTTTGTAAAATCTTGTTTAGCATTTTTACCAGGTTGTTCACTTTATTTCAAAAAAATCGATATCTAATAGAAAGTAGATGGAAACTGCTTATAAGAAGATCAAGCCAAGATCGTGCATTAATCCACTTCTTTAAATTTTAGAAAACCACCTATTATAAATACCCCTAACCCTAACCGTTCCAAGGGAAAGAAAAAATCTGAATAGACAAGGCAAGGCAAAGTTTATTTTATGGCACCCAATCCTGAGGCTCTGAGCACTTCATATTCAGAACAAGCAAGGGAGTACAAAAACACACACAGATAACAGTTAAAACAATAATAAGACAAGAAATGCAATAACGTCAATAAATAGCTCAGCTCAGTTAACATTTACTGCACTGGGTCAGATAGCTTTGTCCGGGAAGGTAAACTAAAACAGGTGGGTCTTAAAACGGCCTTAAAGACTTCAACTGAAAGGGCAATTGTTTACAAAAATAGTCAACTGCACAGTCAGGATAGGAATCAAATCAATGACCAATCAATTAAGGAAAGTTTTAACTGCAAGGCAACTTGATCAACCTTCTTGAAATTATGAAACTGTATGGACCGTGAGTAAATCTTAAAAGGCGTTTAAAACTCAGCACAGTAGGTGACTTGATGATCATTAACCAAATCGGCTAGGACACCAACAGATGAAACAACATGTGATCTATTTGCAACAACCCAGTCTAATATAGAATGTTTATCTGTTAATGAGTTTAATCTAGTTGGCTCCTTGACTAACTGAAACAATTTACTGTATATGAATGCAAGCTGATGTCTCCAACTAAGACAAAATCAGAATCAGAAAAACAAGTAATATTATTATCCCAAACTTCCACATCCCATTAAGTCCACATTGAGGAGGGTTGTAAAGACAACCAATAGTTACATACTTTCAACCACCCAAGATCATATGGATAAGCAGCCAGTCAGAATGACTCCATAACAGTGCTGCTACCCAATACGCTTAAATCAAAGGATTCTTTATAATAGACAGCCACCACATCCCACCCTTTTTACCAGATCTATCTGCCCTAACTAAATTATATCCAGGAATCATACATACATTATCCGAATTAAGGGCTTCAACCAAGATTTGGATACAACAATCAAGTCAGAATTATAATTGTGACAAATATATTCAGTAAATAGTATGGCACCTGATTAAAAACGGATCATATGACAAAAGAAATTATCCAAGTTTCTAAATTCATATAAAAGGTAGAACTAAAAGTTCTTATCCTGCTTATAATGTCCATGGCTGTAAGAGAAACCTCAGTGCCTATAAATACGCACAGGATAGATCTAATTGCAAACAGTGAATAAAAAGGGTGAAAATGAAAATACAAATGAGAATACAAATGAAAATGGTGGCCACCCAAAATACACCTCCCCAAATCCCCAGTGCCCCATTCTAGGGACAAAGTCTCTCCTATACGATATAATGTAAATTACTCATTGTCTCCAAAACAATTCAAAATGTTCCGGTCTGTGATTTAATTGGGCTGTTACTTTTTATATTTTGTATATACTGTGCCCATCATCTCTGCCTGACTTTAAACACTGTTACTTGGCTGGGCAAATGGCAGTGGTCTGTACTTGGGCGAAACACAGATGCTCCTTGGGCAGGTATGCTATAGAAGATTCTGAGTGGAGAGGGCAGTCTATCTTTATGCTGGTCTTATCTTCCACGCCACGGGAATATCTCAAAAATACATGAAATCTGTGGGTCAAGCACACCTTAAGAATCTTATACAAGTTAGATATGACTTCAAGCACCTCCCTGGGCCCATTATCACTCATTCACTATCATCCATATTTCTTGCCCCCAAGGCTGGATAAGGAGATGCGCTATAGGAACAGACGGTCCCGACACAATTTTCACAACTTATAGCGCAGGGATCCTGTCTGCCATTCCAGACATTGCAAGAAAAATTTCAATTGAAGGCTCAGGACTTTCATAGATACCTTCACGTTTGCCATTTCATTATTAGTGAAAATAACAAGGCACAACTAGACAGATCATTGTCCCCAGGAAGATTTTATATACTGGCGGTAACCTTGAAAAGGGAATCAAAATGCATTTTAGACATGTATAAAAGATTGAGGAATTCATGGAAGAACTCCTTCATAGGATCAGATTGGTGTGGGAAGGGAAGCCTCCTGAACTATCTCTGAAAGAGACTGAACTACATGCCTAAAAAAGGTTGGAGGGGTAACCCTGTCAATTACTTGGCGAGAATTTTATTGGAGGGTACTTGTCACATATTTCCAGAGACCTACGGTGACACAACATTTCAGCCTTACAAACTGCTGATTGTTGGAGGGCTATGGGAGCATAGGTTCCACTGGCATATTTTTGTGGATTGCCCTATGCTTGGGGATGAACATCCCAAATACCTTTACTGAGTTTTTTTTTTGGAGGGGTTTTGTTTGTTATTTTATGCTGCACCCGCTCAGCACTCCCGTCCAACCACTCCTTCGGCATGCCTAGGTCCCTGTCTCCATCTCACCCTGTCACCAACCACCAACTACTACCAGCCCCGGTAACCCAACGTATACCTTTGTCAGATGAGTCCATCTCTTCTGAGGGAAAAGTGCCTAACCAGACAAATGGCGTATCCTGGGTGCTGCAGAGTTGGTCTGTGCTGTCTCTGGGGCTTTGTGGTGGTGGGGGCCAGCACTTGTCATCCGGATGGGCAGGGAGCTCCTGTTTTCTGTTTTCAACCCGCCCACAGCAGTTCTCGGTCATGTGTGAGCATGGCGACCCTAAACAGGGACATGCAGGGGTGTGTTGAGGCACCACGTCCCCAAGCATGCCGCTCAATCCACCCATGGTGCCAAGACCGACCTTCCTCCCGGGAAGGAAGCATCCAATGGATGCTCTGAACCCCCTCCTGATTTATTTATTTATTTAAAGTTGATAACTGGGAAAGGCACACAGAGCCAAGGCTCGTTTCCAGGTGCACCCGGGGCAAGGGACAAGGACATTATGTGCATTAATATAAGAGTAAGTTCAACAACAGGAAGTAAAACATTTACAATATACTTTTCAGCAGGAGTATAGTACATTTAGTACAGGAGATATCAAAACATTTATATAAATGCGTGGCAAGAGATAAGGACATTATATGCAATAACGCAAGAATTAAATCAACAACTGGAAGTAACAAAACATTTACAATATACTTTTCAGCAGGAGTATAGTACATTTAGTACAGGAGCTATCAAAACATTTACAATGTGTGTGGCAAGAGATAAGGACATTATATACAATAACACAAAAGTTAAATCAACAACTGGAAGTAACAAAACATTTACAATATATTTATCAGCAGGATTATAGTTTTTAGTACAGGAGACAAAACATTTACATTGTGTGTTGCATCAGGTGCAGGTATAAATAATACAGCAATAAAAAGTACAAGTGTGATGAAGAGGGAGAAGGCAAAGTGAGTTTAGTGCATGGAGAAACTAAGGCCGCAAAAATAATAGGCTCAGTGAGAGGAAGGCATACATATAGACACATAGAGCATTTCAAGGGTAAACAGAGCAGCAGTGAGCATGGCGAGGCCAGAGGAAATTAAGTGGGGGCAAAGGCAGAGGGCCCTCTGAAGTACTGTTTGAGGGATGTAGTGGTTGGCAGACTGTGTATAGAAAGTGGTTGGTTGCTCCAGAGGGCTGGGAGCCAGTAGGCAAAGGCTAGTTTCCCAGAGAGTGAGTGAGGCTGGGATAGGGCAAAGGAGTGGTGATCATGAGTGTGCAGCGAGTAACCAGAGTTGGGAGCAGGGATATCAGCGAAGAGAGGTAGGAGGGAAGGGTATTGAACCAATACTTGGCGATGAAGGAGGCACAGAGTGCAAGCGTCGGTGAGCAGGGAGGGATACAGTTTGGTAGAAGATGCAGTGGTGTGTGCGGTAAGGAAGGTTAGTAGTGAAATGACAGAAGGCATGAAACAGAGGATCTAACTGCCTCTAACATAGGCCTAGGGTTCACAGTATAACCTCTATATAGTCTCTATAAAAGTGTGAGAAAATTAAAACCCAGCAAGGACCTCGTATAGGTATCTCCAGTCTACCTGGCCAAATGCCTTTTCAGCATCTAAACTCATAATAAGGGCAGGGGTGCACGTTTTGTTCTGATAATCTATGATGTTAAGCATACAATGTACATTGTCTGCCGCCTAGCACCCTGCTATAAAGCCCATATGGGCAATGTCTACCAAGAGTGGGATAATGTATTCTAAAGGTTTTGACAAAATAGCTGTAAATCATTTATAATCTACATTTAATATAGATATGAGGCGGTATGACGTACATAATGTGAGGTCCTTGCTGGGCTTAGGTAACACTAAGACCACTGCTTGTCTCCATGAAGGGGAAGGTGACCTTCATCTGCCATTACTTCCTGGTAGATTCTTTGAAGCAACAATACTGCCTGATCTTTAAATTTTTATAAACTTCTAGTGGAAAACCATCCGTACCCGGACACTTCCCTGTTTTGCCATCCCGAACTACCTGCTCTATCTCCCCTACTGAAATAGGCCTACAAAGGGCCAGATTTTGCTCTTGAGATAGTTTTGGTAATTTATGGCCTTTTAAGAAAGTATCTATCTTTTCATTAGGAGCCCCTGTCGTGCACTATATAACCCTTTGTAATATTCCATGAAAGCATCCAGGATGACTTCTGTTTGATGTACTCTATTACATGAGCTTGGATGTGTTATTTTGGTGATCTGTGCTCGTGTCTTTCTTGCCCATAGTCTACAAGCTAACAATTTTAAGGCCGAGGTCCCCCACCCCCATAATATCTTGTTTAAGAAATTTCAGAGATTGTTCAACTTTCCAGTCAAAAAGCTGATTAAGCTCTTTTTAAGACAGACAAGCTCTCTCCTCTGTGTATATCCAGCTTCAATTGTTGCTCCTCTTCAAGTCTTTGTATTTGTGTCTCAAGTGTCTTCTGATGCTCTTTGCTCTGTCTTTTTCTTGTGGTGACTATTGCCACTAATTTCCCCTCACCACTGCCTCAATGGTGTCCCATAATATCCCATTCCTCAATTCTGGAATACTGTTATCCTTTATGGCTTGCTCAATCATTTGTGGGATCTGCTCCTTGACTCCATATCTTGGAGCAAAGAGACTGAGCCTCCAAAAGGTTGGAGAGCATGGTGTATAGATAGAAAGCTCCACTGTAACGGGTGCATCATCTGATATCGCTATAGGTCCTACTGTGCAGTGGACCAGTCTGGTGAGACTCACCCTGGACAAGAAAATGTCTAATCTGGAGTAAATTTGATGTACATGTGAGTAAAGGTAAATCCCAGGGTTGAGCCTTCCAGATAACGCCAGGTGTCTTGCAACCCCGTTTCCCCACCAAGGCTCTAAGCTGTCTCGATACCCCATGAGCTTTTCGGGATTAAGGGCGTACTGTTCCTATTGACATTGAAAGTGAGGTTCCAGTCCCTCCACAAACCACAACACCCACAGCTTTCTCATCCACTGTCATAAGTAAATTCCTGTAAAAATTATAGGGGAACCCGATGGAGGCATACACTGAGACCAATGGCATCATCTGTCTATTAAGCTTACCCTTTATGAGGACATATCTACCTTCCAAATCACTCACCTTGTCCAGTAACTCAAAGGGAACCCAGCGTGGATGAGTAATGTTAAAGTAGATTTGATATGCATGCTAATATTTTATTAAATGTAGCTGAAACCAGCTTTTCTGGGAAAAACATTGTTGCACTGCTGCTTTAAATAAATTCAACTCTTGGATCTCAAATTTATGCAGCAGATGTGGACAGGAAATTTGGACCCTATCTCATGTAATGTATCGATGTAAACAATTAGATCTGTATGTTGCCTTCTATTGTATGCAAGCTAAATCCAGTAAAACAAACAGGCTTCTCTTGGGTTCCATGAGAAGATACAGTATGTGTTTTCTTTTGTCAGTTGATGAACAGTAGCACAGGTAATCGAGTAATAGATTTTACAAGTGTACTATTATTTGGCGTATTATAGTAATTTATCACAACGTACTTTTTGATAATGCACCATTTTGCAAGAGTGATCATATCGCACTGCAGGATCTAATTCATGCACTAATGTGGGCTAAAGGATTATAGCTGACATTCTTAAATGGCATTATGAATTGCAGTACAGGAGGGTGTCATACATAGATCCTTTGTAAGGAAATGTCTGTTTTGATACTTGTACATTCATTATCCTCTGTGGGTATATGTTTATAAGTTTTGCTTACAAAATCTAATAAACCTAACATTAAGTCCATCTTTCAAGTATTATACGGTGTACATACGGTTACATGTGAATCTGCCAGCGGAAACAAGCCTTATGGTCTATCAAGTTAGTCTGCTTGAATGCTCAGCTAGCACACTAATACTGCAGCTGCCCACCCTCCTCTTTCCCTCACCTTAACCCCCGCACCGTGTCCCATGCCCTTTTAAAACTGCCCACTGTGCTACAGGATACCACCTCCTCAGGTAGTGTTCCATTTCTCCACCACACTCTCTGTGTGTTTAATTGTATGATAGTCTTTTTCCCCATCATCATGCATTCCATAAACAAGACCCCCACGAGATCCTACTTTGGGGATTTAGGTCTTTCCAAAGGTGAGCACTGCATCTATAGGCATTAATTACAGCCATCTCTAATAGTTTTAAATTTGGTCCTTCCAGAATAGCTCATGCTGATGTTGTTCAAGGTAAACACATTTCCAGTTAATTAGTGTTGAAAATCTTATTAATACTTACGAACACTTTGAACCAAAAGAGATCTAATTGTTTACATTGACACATTATATGAGATAGGGTCCAAATGTCCTGTCCACATCTGTTGCATAAATTTGAGATCCAAGAGTTGAATTTATTTAAAGCAGCAGTGCAACAATGTTTTTCCCAGAAAAGCTGGTTTCAGCTACATTTAATAAAATATCAGCATACATATCAAATCTACTTTAGAGTTACTCATCCCACGCTGGGTTCCTTTGAGTTACTGGATAAGGTGACTGATTTGGAAGGTAGATATATCCTCATAAAGGGTAAGCTGAATGGACAGATGCTGCCATTGGTCTCAGTGTATGCCCCACCGGTTCCCCAATAATTTTTACAGGAATTTACTTATGACAGTGGCTGAAAAAGCTGAGGGTGTTTTGGTTTGATGAGGGACTGGAACCTTTCCTCACATGATACGGTCTTCACACATGCACAGTAAAGAATTTTACCCATATATACAGTCCGAGGGAGATACAAGTAATATATTTAATAGGTCTCTACAGAGATCCTATGATCTCTCCGAGTGCTGTGGCTCCAATGACATCATCACATACGCATGTCATGGCCATCTTAGGTTGCTACTGAAGTGGGCACTTTGAAAGAGTCAGCACTTTGTTTACATTTTTAAAACATTACAAAATGCTTCTAAAATGAGTTTATGGAGAAAACAAAGTACAGAAGATCAGAGGTAAGCTAGTCTACAGCCCTACGTTTTCACATTTTGCTTTTTCGTTTCTTCTTACTAGACTGTTTAGTTGTCCTTTAATATAAAAGATGCATACCTAATGGCTATTTAGCTTACACACACCAGTGTATAAATCAAACTTAAAACATCAATAAATTATGTATTTCACAGTGTCCTTCATGCTTTACGTAAGTATGTTATAAGGGAATTTGTACTACTCACTTCATTTATGTTTTTTATTGTGTAATGCTGTCATCATTTGAAAAATAAAAGTACTTTTAAATAAGTGTTCTTATCTCATTTCCCTAAACGTATGTGTACTTAAAAAACAAGCAGTAATTTTACTTAAAAGTCTGATTAATAACTTCTCTTGTTTCCTCTAGTATTGTTCATCAGCTGCAAATGAAACAAACAACACATGCTCTTTCTGTCATCCCACCTTTCAGTGGGACATGGCTCTAAACTGGCATTTAGCCATGTAAAGCAACCTAAACTAAAAAATGTAGCCATTTTATGCAAGTTGTTTTCATGTTATACATTCCTGTTCAGTTTTTTGAGTGAAGAAGCTCTCACCTTGAAGTTCAGTTTATTCCTTCCTTGCTCCTCGTTCTCAGTTACTGAGTAAGCACTCACCCTTCTAGCCTGGCTTGTTTTGAATAATTCCCATCAGGGGTCATGCTCAGACATGGTGACATCAGAGGCAAAAGCTGACGCCCTGATGTCATGCATATCCAACTGTAATGATAACGACGGACCTCGCTATGCCCCAAACCTGGACATTTTAATCCAGTGCTAAGTGGTGAAGAGCCTAGGTGGGAATAGCGTTTTCTCTTTACTGTTGAAGCTGTATGTTACATTTAATTATTACCATTGTTTACACTCTAAATGTTAAATCAGTTGCACTTAAAAGAAACCCAGTCTCCTGTTTAAGGGTACAGCATCTGTTCCTAGTCCTACTTGACCTACCCTGAGCAACGGATGCTCTAGCACAGAACCCCAGAACAGGAATAAATATAACATGAAAAGAACTTGCATAAATGGCTACATTTTTTAGTTTAGAGCCATGTAACATGGCTACGTACCAGTTTTAGAACCAAGTGCACTGAAAGCTGGCATAACAGAAAGGGCATTTGTTTGTTTCATTTACAGCTGATAAAATGAAAAATACTAGAGGAAACAAAAGAAGTTGTTAATCAGACTCTAGGTAAGAATTATTGCAGTTTTTTAAGTACACAAACGTTTAGGAAACGAGATAAGAACACTCATTTAAAGTACTTTTGTTTTATTTTTCACATGATGACAGCATTAGACAATAAGGAGCAGAAATGAAGTGAGTAGTACAAATTCCTTATAACATACTTAAGTAAAGCATGAAAGACACTGTGACAAGTATAATTAATTGACGTTTAAATTTGATTTATACACTGGCGTGTAAGTTAAGTAGCCATTAGGTATGCATCTGGTTTTTCTCAGAACATTTGGGTGTGTGGATAATGCTATTATATAAAATGAATGAATACGATACAAAAACCTTTGATTTACATTTGAAACTTCTTCCACCCTGAGGAAGGGGTATGTTGGACAACCCAAAACATTGGTGGGCTCTAGGGTGTTTTATAGCATGTACATTAATAAACATCTTATGCCTTAATTCATATTTTGGTGACTGGTCACTAGTTTCTATGCACCATGTAGCATGTTCATAACCTTCATGGGAACAGACTGCTCCTTATTCGAGTTTCTTTGTGCCTAGGGAGGATCTGTAGGCTTCTTTTGCCAAATCCCACCACAACCCACACCCTCTCATGGATTGATGCTTAAATGTTCCTTCACACACTGTATAGAGCTGGGCTGTATACATGATGGAGTGAGAAATCCCCACGCCTTCAGCAAGCAGCAAACACTGTCAAACTTCATTCTCCACTGGTTATCAGCATCACGTATATTAGAGAAGAAGAGCGCTGGTTTGCCTTTGAAATGGATTGGATCCTTACACTGGGCCAGCCCTGAGTGTGATCCCTTGACCCAGTCCCATCAGTCACAAGCAAAAGTACAGTCTGTCACCATCCTGCTGCCTGGATATTATCTGATAGGCTCTCTGAAGTGCAAATCATCTGTGCTCTGGTTTGCTGCAAACAGCTTTCACAGCCAGTATGTCAGGAACATTCCTGCACGAACCCCTTATGCCCATCTCAGTATGTCACAATCAGTATGACACAGCTACAAGTCTGATCTTCTAAAATCTCTAGATGTACTTGGAGTTGCTGTGTATCCTTGAAAAGTTGAGAGAAGGCCTGTAGGGCAGACGGCTGTTGTTTAATATTGGACATGACCATTTTCAACACATCTATAGAGTTCTCCACCAGAATAATATGGCCTGATTGGCCACCCAGCTTGTTGTTTAACTGGGTTATTGTTGCAGCACTTGGTGAGCCCCTCCCCCAAAATTGCATTTTTCCTCCTGTAAAAAACACACTGAAGGTTGTGTATGTGGTGCAAGAAGGTGTGCTGCTGGGCGGAGTGGGGGTTGTCACTGTAACAAGCAACAGAAAAGCAAAAATATAGCACAATCTACTGAAAAAAATATTCAAGGCTCACAAACTGTAGCTGCACTCTAAAATGCACCTTTATCCAGCTGATCAACAAGATCACAGTCAACATCTGTACACAGAAAGGTGCAGTGAGAATGGGCAGTTCAGATACACAGGGTACAAATGCCCAAGCTACAAATACCACAGCCCCAGACCTTGCTTTGGGGTACCTTAGACAAACTTGCCCCAGTGCTTTGCTGGTGAGCTTTGTTGGGGCATCTGTTCTACCTCATGCCTGACTTGGGGCACTTTCATACTGCATCTTTCTGTACACAGAGTGTTTTGTTTTCATTATGTGTTTATGCCCTCTTCCTTCAGCCCCTTCAGCTTTTCTGCCCCCACCCCCAGCCCCATCATCCACCATCTCTGGGACTTAACTGGCCTCCAATGATCATCTCTTGGATTGCCCCTCATGGTTGGGGGTCAGTTCTCCTCACCGCCAGTGACCACATCCAGATTGGAAGCCAGAACCAGGTCGATGGTGTGGATGGTGCGACGGGGCAGGAGGTTCATCCTGCTGGTGAGGTTCTGAGTTTCTTGTTTTTCTCACTTTTGCAGGCTGATGACATACCATAGCATGGGCATGTGCCCTGAAGACACTGCATGCGCCAGTGCCTGCCCTCAGCCAAACGGGAGGTGAATGGTGCTGCACCACCCCACCTCCACTAGGTGGCAACACAGCAGAGACTCACACTGCCCCCTCTGAAGGACAGCTGTCACTGGACGGTCAATCCTCCTTCCTCCAGCCAGCCCCCAAATGACTCGGGTTCGAACCTGTTGCCAGTCTGGCAGGAGGTGAGGCACCCAGCACCTCCATCCTCCGTGTACCTGGGCCCAATCTGTATACAGATTGTGACAATGATCATGTTAATAAACTAGAGTTAACCTTTTACTTGAGTGCAGCTGTTTTTTAGTCCTGAGTACTTTTTCTCAACGGAGTGCACTTTCTTTTGCTTTTCAGTTTTCTTTCTGTGCTTGTCAGTATACTAAGCCATGCTAAAGGAGTTCTATTAGCTAAAGTGAAGCCCTGACTGCTTCTGAATCAGGCTTCACTGTCCAAGTTTCCCCTACAGTCGCCATGTAAAAGCGTATATTTTTCTCAGCTTACCGCTCTTAAAATTAGGGAATGCCCAGTCCAGCCACATTTTCAAATATGGTGCAGTAGTCCAGCCCCAATCCTACTACTAACAATGGAGATGATGATGCCACTGCCCTCGCATTATGGGTAGCTTTATACGGAACCATAAACAAATTAATATGTGAAATACTGATCGTTATTTTACACACTTTGCCTAAAATGCAATATGTATGTCAGCCATTCACATGGCATTTAGGCAAAGGTGTAAAAATAATGATCAGCATTTCACATATATAATTTGTTTATGGTTCCGCATATAGGGCTACCCATAATGTAGGGGCAGGGCAGTCATCATCTCGTATTGTTAGTAGAGAGATCAGGGCTAGGCTACCGCACTATACTTGAAAATGCTGGCTGGACTGGGGGATTCCCAAAATTTTACAAATGGTAAGCTGAGAAAATATCCGCTTTACAAGGCAACTGCAGGGGAATTTGGTCAGTGAAGCCCGATCTGTGAAGCAGTCAGAGGCTTCACTTTAGCCAATAGTTCTTTTTTTTTTCCTATCTTTTCTACTCCATGGCCCTGGTCAGCCCCTCGTCCAGCTGCCATCTCTCATCGCTCCGCTCCTTCAGGCCCTCACCCCATAACTCACACGCCTTACCCCGTGGCGGGAGAGCGGGAACCCCTTACTCACCTGCTGATTCCGGATCCAGTTTGGGGTGTTATCTCTGAAGATGGTGTGCAGGGACAGCCATCAAACCGCAACGACTAGCCACCAGGGTTTCTTTTCCCTAGTTTACTCCCCATGCAGGAGCACAGCGTACATGATGCCTGTGGCAGGCTCGTGCACGCCCACACATGGGTCTCACCAAGCATCTGCCATGCACCCACTCCACATTCTTATGGCGGCGTGCCGCCAAGCCCCAGCTCTCAGCTAGGGGTCAGGTGCACCTGACCACTAGTCAATCCCCACCCGGAGATGGAGAGCAGTCTGTCGGATGCTCGATCCATCTCTCCCTGCCAACCCTGGTGGCCTGCGCCGTCTCGAACACGGGTCATCGGCGTGGCGCGAGGTATGGCATCCAGCACCTCAGCCTCAGTACCACCAGGCCAGCTATACCAATAGTTCTCCTTTAAGTCAACCTTATGGCAGAAGCAGAAGAGGAATTATGTTTATTGTCTTTAGTTAGACAGAGCATGTGTGCCCTGGTTCCACTGCAACTTGCCTGTATTAAAAAGCAAGTTGGAACCGGCCCGTGGAGCAGCGGCTGGATTGATGCTTGCAACGCCTGCAACTTGGGTTCAGGAACGGACTTAGGTCACGGAGGTCCGGTCGGGGAGAAAGGCTTGAGTGTCCCACGACTACTCACCTTCTCCGGGGAGGTCAAGGCCTGCAGTTTGCCTGACCCGGTGGAGGCCTGGGGTACTGCAAATCCTGACTTCAGGAAGGGCTAGCCGAGAGCGTGGTGGACGTCGGTGCCTAGCACCTTGATGTCACGAGATGCACACCACACCAAGGGAGAAAAAGGAGGAAAACAAATGGTGTCGCTTCTCCTAGTGACGGAGACCCAGCAGTGACCCTGACTGTCCGCACTCTCCTGACATCCCCGTGGTCTGACACAGCAAGATTATTGGCACGTCATCACCCCATACCCGCCTGGGGTACAGCCACAGCTCGATGGGGACCACCGAGGCTGAATCAGGAGGCTATGGTGTGGGATGGGACTGCAATATGTGTCTCCCAAAAGAGTGGAGACCGACATCTGGGGGGTATAAACAGAAACTTAAAAAAAAAAAAAGCATGTTATCCCAAACAGTTTTCTGAAATAAGGTCAATAAACTGTACTCAAAAGTTTGATTTATTTATTTATTTTGTTAGCAAATAAAAGGCTCTGGTGCTGAATATCCGTTTCAACACACTCGGTTCCATACAACACCCTCACAAAGTATGTCTTCATGAAAAAGGATGAAAAGTTGCTCACTCGTAGAGCTCAGAAATGCCTCATTCATGTAAATAAAACGATGGTGCTGACAGTGTAATCCTTATTATGGCCTGTACATACTTTAAACCAGAACCTAATATTCTTTTTCCTTTCTCATTTTGAAGCTGTGAATACCCACTTCTAAACCATAAAGACTTCAGAAAT
The DNA here is from genome assembly GCA_016271365.2 of Neoceratodus forsteri. Classification (NCBI taxonomy): domain Eukaryota; kingdom Metazoa; phylum Chordata; order Ceratodontiformes; family Ceratodontidae; genus Neoceratodus; species Neoceratodus forsteri. The sequence goes on from CM057459.1 coordinate 77,593,340, forward strand.
GAATGCACAAAGGTGCTGCTGTTCAAGCAGCTCACCAAAGTCAAAGAAGGTGAAACGCAGGGCCCAAAAACAACCTCCACATGGAGCTGGTATTGAAAAGTACTAAAAATACATTCTGGCACTGCTGCTGCCTTTGGTCCTACAAGAAAAGGAATCTGGCAGGAAACAGCCAAGAAAATAAATTGTTGAGATGCCTGGAACAGAAACATTGCTGGGGTCCAGAAACATTAAATGGATACTGCAGCCGGTGTAAGAAGGAGGGCTGCCATCTTAACTATGTATATGCTAGACCCATGCTGAAAACCATGTGGTAGAGTGCTAAGGAATTTGTAACCCAAGCTGATCACTTAAAACTATCCAACACTTTCACACGCCTGTGTTTGACTGTGGCTTGTTACTATACTGTCAAGTCCCTAAAATAAGCTCTTAGAAAAACCGCACATTAGGTCAAGATGTGTACTTAGTTGCAATTACGAGAACCATCACTGCTGTATGCTACCAAGATTCCGCTGGCAGCTCTCATCAGTGAGGAGAAATGTCTCATCATTGTGAGAGGAATGGTATAACCGACCATTTTGCAGCCACTGTATCCCAGTATGAAGAGATATATTATCATATTGCTAGGCTAAATCATCCCCTGCCATTTGAATTCTGGATGTTGCTCCACTTGGATAGGTCTCTGACTTCATGCCTTGGCGTGTGGCTCAGCAGGAACTGCAGTCAATCCGCCTGTCCTCCCAGTCTGTTGTGAGATCCTTCTAAAGACGATCTTACTGAAGTTTGATTATGTGGATGTGGTCTACAGTGCCACCCCTAAATCGACCCTGAAAAGTCTGGACCTCTTCTTCATTCCTTCTGCCATTTTGTGACTAACTAGCTTCCATGCATTGACCACTGTTCCTCTACCTAAACTTCTCTATCCTTCTCTTGAATCTTGGCATCTCGCTCACTGTGCTACCTTCCTTTCTAAATATTGACTTGACTCATAGATACATAGATACATAGAAAGTGTCGGTAGATAAGGGCCTACGGCCCACCCAGTCTGCCCATTTGAGCTTGTAAGTTCAGTTTGTTTTCCTAGAAGTCTGTTTCCTTACCCCTGACCTCTAGAATTCCTTTATGTCTATCCATGCATTCTTAAATCCGTGATTGTTTCAGCCCCATCACTTCTCTGGCAGGGTGTTCCACTTGTCCACCACCCGTTCTGTGAAGAAATTCTTTCTCATGTTTCCTCTGAATCGTCCTCCCTCCAACTTCATCCCATGCCTCTAGTCCTGGAACATCTTTTTCGCTTAAAAATAGTGTTTTCCTGCACCCTGTTCCTCCCTGTAAGATACTTGTATGTCTCTATCATATCCCTCTCTCCCTCCTCTCCTCCAGGGAGTACATGTTCAGTTCCTTCAACCTGTCTTCATAGGACTTGTTATGCAATCCATGCACCATCTTTGTTGCCTCCTCTGAACCTTCTCTAACCTATCTATGTCCTTACGTAGGTATGGTCTCCAGAACTGTACACTGTACTCCAGGTGGGGCCTCACTAGTGTCTTGTATAAGCGGAATTATGACCTCCCTTTTCCTGCTGGTGATGCCCCTGCCTATACATCCCAGCATCCTATTTGCTTTACCTGATGCCTTGTCACACTGTCTCCCTACCTTGAGGTCATCAGAGATGACAACCCCAAGATCCCTTTCCTGCTTGGTGCATGCTATATCCTCACCCCCAACTGATATATTGTGCCAGGGTTTTGTGCCCCATATGCATTATCTTGCACTTCTTGCATTGAATTTCAACTGCCAAACCCCTGACCATTCTTCAAGTTTCTGCAGGTCCTTCTCATTCTGTCTACACCCTCTGGGGTGTCTACTCTGTTACAGAGCTTTGTGTCATCAGCGAACAGTGAAATTCTGCCTTCTAGATCCTGCGCAATGTCACTGATGAAGATGTTGAATAGGACCGTCCCAGCACTGACCCCTGTGGTACCTCACTGGTCACTCTTCCTCTGTGGAGTGACAGCCATTTACCACCACCCTCTGTGTCCTGCCACCCAGCCAGTTACCTACCCACCACACTACTGTCCTGCCCACACCCATATTCCCCAGTTTGTGTAATACTTCTATGTGGCACAGTGTCAAAGGCCTTGCTGAAGTCCAGATAGGCCATGTCCACTGCCCTCCCTGATCCACCTCCCTAGTCACCCAGTCAAAATTCAATGAGGTTGGTCTGACATGACCTCCCTGGTGAAACCATGCTGCCTTGGGTCCTGTAGTCCATTGACAACCAGATGTTCCACCAATCTCTCCTTCAGTAGTGCTTCCATGATCTTTCCCACTACCGAGGTGAGGCTGACTGGTCTGTAGTTCCCTGCTTCCTCTTTGTTCCCACTTTTGTATAAGGGACTACATCTGCTGTCCTCCAGTCTTTGGGTACCTCCCTGTTTCCAGTGATTGGCTAAACAGGATAGCCAGAGGTTCAGCCACCACCTCTCTTAGTTCCTTAAGGACCCTGGGTGCACCCCATCTGGCCCCATTGCTTTATCAACTCTTATTACTTCCAGTTCTTTCAGGACCCTTTCTCATGTAAAGGACTTGTGTCCATTTCTGCACCATTCTCACCCCTTGTACTCCCTTCAGACCCATTACCCCCTCTTCCTCAGTAACGACTGAGCAGAAATACCTGTTCAATATGTCAGCTTTACTGTTGTCATCCTCCACGTGGCTCCCAGCCTCCCCTTCAGTCTCACTATCTCTCCCTTTGTCTTTCTTTTTTCACTTATGTACCTGTAAAGGTTTTGTCCCCTTACCCACTGATTTTGCAATGTGTTCTTCTGTCTGAGCTTTGGCTTCCCTTACTGACCTCCCTGCCTCCCTTTGTTTCTCCTGGTACTTCTCCCTATCCCCTTCTGCCTGTGTCTTTTTGTATTGCCTGAATGCAATCTTTTTGGCTTTCACTTTCTTTGCTACCTCTTTGGAAAACCATAATGGTCTCCTCTTCCTTTTCTCTTGCTAACCTGCTTAATGCATAATTCTGTTGTTCTTATAATCCCATTTTAAATACTGCCCACTGTTCCTCAACCCTGATTCCTGTCCCATTCCCTTAATGCCTCTTTCAAGTATCTCCCATTTTCCCAAAGTCTGCCCCTAAAATCCAGGATACGTGTTTTGTGTGGTTTGGTTCTGCTCTTTCTGTGATTTCAAACCACAATGACTGGTGGTCACTGTTACCCAGGTGCTCCCCACTGTTACCCCATCACACTGTCCCTGTTTGTGAGCACAAGGTCCAGTATTGCCTTCTGCCGGAGTTGGTTCCATGACCAGTTGCTTGAGGAAGGCACCCTGAAGGGAGTTCAGGATAAATCTGCTCCTAGTTGATGCTGCTGCTGGGATGCTCCAGTCCACGCCTGAATATTGAAGTCTCCAACCAGTACTACCTCACTCTTGTCTGCCATCCTTTGGATGGCTAGCATCAACTCCCTATCTGTTTCTTCCTCCTGGGCTGGTGGTCTATAGACCACACCTGTGCGGATGCTGGCCCCATTTTCCTTTCCAGCTTAACCCACAGTATCTCTCCCCATTTTGTTCCTCCTGGATCTCTGTGGCCCTTATGTCATTTTTCACATACAGTGCCACTCCTCCTCCTCCTTCCTGCCTGCTGTGTCTCGTCTGAATAATATTTGTAGCCAGGTATGGCCATCTCCCAGTCATGGTTATCATTACACCAGGTTTCAGTGATGGCCACAATGTCCAGGTCTGACTGTACCATGACAGCCTCAGATCTTCCATCTTGTTACTAAGGCTCCTGGCATTTGCACACATGGCTTTCCATGATTTGACCTCCTAGACTGCTTCACTGTTCTACTCCAGCCCCTTCCTTGGTTGTCATTTATCCCTGGTTCTCCTTGCTGTCTGCCCTTCTGCTGAATTTTGACTCGCTTCCCTCTTGCCTCTCTGATACACTCTCATCCTATATTGCCTCTTCCTGAAGTATTCCTCGTAACACTTCTGTTGGCTGAGCCACCTTTTGGTGCAATTGACCTCCCTCTGGAACTCCCTTCCTTATTCCACCCGCCACTCCTCTTCCTCTAGTCCCTCTCTCAAACAGCTCCTCAGAGCCCCCTACACCCCAGTCTGCTTCTGCCTCAAACCTCTATTTGCTCTAACATGAACCAATATTACACAGGCACTACCTAGCCTCCTGGGGATGTTACAAACCTGTTTCCTCAAATTTATTTATACTACTGTTCTGCTATTCATTCTGTTCCTTGAGTCGTCACAACTGTTCCTTCTGTTGTCTGCTATTTTTCATATTTAATTGCACATTCCTCGTATATAACTGTGGCCTTGCTGCTGCTGATCTAATACCTCTCATTAATGCTCGGCATATTACATTACACCTAATATATTATTTTTTCTCAGTTTTGCACTGTTTGTGACCAACACAACATCATGTTTATTTGCACTGTACAGTTGTCTATACTGATTTGCGCCAATCTATATTACTGCTCCTTGTACCCTCCTTGGGTCACACCTGAAATGAGCTTCAGCACAGTGTGCCTTCCCCATCACCAATATAGAAATAAATACAATGCAGAGTAGCAGATAATATGGAATAAACTTTCTCTGACCATTTACAACACAGGTGACTACTCCAGTTTTGTACTTAACAGTTATCAGGAATGAACATCTTGACATGAACGTAATGAGCTGGTGTACTACCTGGAATAAATAGTGACTTTCAGAAGTAGTCAGCTATCACTACTTATATCTTAAGTATTTTTTTCAAGTTTTCTAATAAGAAGGTTTCCTGCTTGACAGTAGTAGTGATGTGCAACAGCACTCTTCCACCTGAGGCCAACACAGTCAGTTCTGCTCCTCCTTATACATCGTCAGGTGACCTCACTGACTGTGGCATCACTATTAACCATGAAGAGACAATCTCCTACTCTTTGATTGGTGACCTGTGACCCTCTCTACCAATCAGGTAGCAGGACTTGTGAATTAACAATGAGTGAGGCACAGACAGCCTATGTATGTAAAACTAGAGGACATCACATGGTATTTTGAGGCACTCGGTTGCCATATACAAGTTTTTTGTTTTTTTACTTTCTCTTTCCCCTACATTACCCCAGCTCCAACATCCTAAGGAACCCATGGAGCCATCCCTCTGCTGTCCGCCTTACCTTGATCCGCCCTCTTCACCCACAGAGCCATGGTTTACCCCAGGCGGGGGTCAAGGTGGGGCCCTAGGCACCTCGATACTTCTGGTTTCGTCTAATCGGAAAGTGGTCAGTCCTGAGGCCAGTCCTCTCCAATATCTTCATCAGTGACATTGCAGATGGACTGGAGGGTAAGGTTTATCTCTTTGCAGATGACAACAAGATCTGCAACAGAGTAGATGATCCAGATGGGGTGGGCAGAATGAGAAGAGATCTGGATAAACTGGCAAAATGGCCAGAAGAGTGGCAACTGGGGCTTAATGCAAAGAAGTGCAAGATCATGCACATAGGGAAGAGAAACCCTGAAGCCACCTTAGGCTGGGAAGGAGTTACTGGCAGTCACAAGGAAGAAACAGACTTGGGCATCATCATCACAGATGACCTGAAATCATCCAAGCAGACCACTAAAGCAGTAGGTAAAGCTCGATGGATGTTGGGGTGTATTAGTAGGAGTATCACAAGTTGGAAGAGGGAGGTAATAATCCTCTTTTACAAGACACCGATTAGGCCCCATCTGGAGTACTGCATGCAGTACCGAGGCCACACCTTCACAAGGACATTAACCAGATTGAGGCAGTCCAGAGAAGGGCAACCAAATGGTACAGGGACTGCATCAGAAAACATATGAGGACAGATTAACGGAGCTCAATATGTATTCTCTAGAGCAAAGGAGGGAGAGAGGTGATATGATTGAAACATTCAAACACCTTAAGGGCATTAACGAGGTGAAAGAGTCTAACATGTTTCAATATAAGAAAAATAGCAGGACAAGAGAACACAGCATGAGACTAGAGGATTCCGATTAGGGGTAATGTGAGGAAGTTCTTTTCACAGAAAGTGGTGGATGCATGGAGCGCCTACCTCAGAAAGTGGTAGATATGAATACAGTGCAGGGCTTCAAGCAAGCATGGGATAGGCAAAAGGGAGTAATACAGATGAGTATGAATAGATAGGCCACTGACAGAGCAAAGGCCGATGGCACGTTCATAAGGTAGAAAAGAAATGGGCAGACTGGATGGGCTCTTGGTCCTATTCTGCCATCAACTTCTATGTTTCTATAATTCAAGCAGGCGGCAGCACATTGATGGCATGCTCAGGGCTCCATCTCCTTGAAGCTGGAGGGCATTTTCCATGCTTTTTCTGTGTGGACGCACAAGTGCCCACTACATCAAGGCATGAGCACCGATGTCCGCAACATCCTCCCTTAGCTGCTTCAGAGATTTTTGAACCCCTGACCTTGTCCGAGCCAATCAAATCCTGAGGAGCCTGACGTGATACTGAGTCTCCAGCCTTCACTAGGGTTGGCATACGCCAGGCTGATTCTCCCCTCCCCCAGAGAAGGCGAGGCCATGTGACACTCAAGCCTACCCCCCAGCCAGCCCTCCAGTGACCGCCATACACAAGTTTAACATTAGAAAAGTGAAAGATGGAAACAACACAGTCAAGTGATGTTCCGATTAGTTTTGATACATCTTGATCTCTATGGAAGTGAGGTCACCAGCTGATGATGTAGTGGGACAAGTAGAACTAGGCAGTCTGCTTCAGGGTAAAATGCTTCTTTTCACATCGCATCCAGTACTATTAGGTAGAAACTATCTAACTGGCTTGTAGAAAAGAGAAACACTCAAGAAATAAAAAGTAACAAGGGGCTACTTTTGAGAATTACTAGCATTTTCTGCCTGCTATATGTTGGTGCTACTGGCCTTTAGTGCCATATACTGCGTTTGGATGCTTCAATAAAGAGCTATGTGCAGTTAATTTATACAGCTTATTATAACCTATTGTCTAGAATGTATTTTGTCTGAGATCTAGAAAAGGCAAAATAATTTACCCATATTCTTCCTCACTCCCTTCCTCTCTCTCTCTTTCTTTCTTTCTTTCTTTCTTTTCTTCTCTCTTTCTTTTCTTTTCGCTCTTTTTCTTTCTTGAAAGACCTCACGAGAACAAAACTGGCAGCTACTTCTCAGATTACAAACATTGGGTTGTCTGTATGCAAACAAAAATGGCATTGTCTACTGTTTACATGCAGTTATTAGACAAAGTTATAACCCAGCCATTCACACAATGCTCTTCCTCTGTGCAAATAAACTACGCTGTGTAATAATTTACATTTTTAACTACAATACATAGAAGTGAATTTTATGTTTGCACAGTATGAGCACATACAGCAGCCGCTATAGCAGTAACAAACATGCACACGCTTACACTGTCAATAAACTGCATGTTAAATCACTTGTTTTAATTTAAGTTTATTGAAATTAGGTACTGTATACATCATAGTAAAACATGGATGATGTATTCAGAAACAGTCGTGCACTACAATATACAGAGGAGTTTCAATAACTTTATGTCAACCTCAGCGATGGGTCAGAGTTGTACAGAATTCAATTCCTGCATCATGGGGTGAGACAGTCACTAGAGGCAAAAGGGGTAGCAGCTCTCCGCCTGAGGGGCCCAGATGCAGAACCCTGGTGAGTCTGGGGTCCTGGAACCCGGTCTAGAACATACTCCTAAGGAGTTACACTACGATCCTGCCCTTCCAGGTACAGTATCCACTGTGACCATCTACCTGCAAAGCTGGGCACCCACTGATACACCTACTATGTTAGTTCTTCTATATGATACATCTCCCCACAATGTCTAGCCAATGTTTATGTGTGGGCGGCTGTGACTATAACCATTTTCTTGTTATGGCTTTATGTGCAGCTGCCAGTAGCACCTACCATCAATAAAGGTCACTGTTGCATCTCACCCCCATCCGGGAGGCCCAGGACAGCGTGCTGTATAGTGAGTGACATCTAATAAAAAGCAGCTCCGCAGAGGTCGCCATGATCTGTTCCCAAAAATCGAGCCATTTTAGAACATGATCTGAATATGTGCATATGGTGTGCAGTCACCAGCAGGCCTGTGAGGTGGCCTGTGCCTGTTTTCCTTGGATGACAGGGGTGTAAACAAAAATAATCAGGTCCACACTTTCCAGGCAAGCGTTTATCAAAGTGGGGGAGCTAGTTATTTTAAAAGCGGTCTGAAAGGATGTGGACCACTCTTTACCCGTAAGCTCTACTCCATTTTCACATGCCCATTTTTGTTTAATATTGGCTGGACCGCTTATGTAGGCCTCAGAGGGCTTTTGTATAGAGGGCAGATACCTGGCTCTGTGGTAATTTCCTTTTAGAATGGCCTCAATGATTGCCAGAAGATGTTTGGCTGGAGGTGGTTACTGTACAGCCCGGCTCTGGGTATGTATATGTGCTCATATTTGAGATACCTAAAGTGGTCCGAGTTGCTTAAGTCAAATGTCTGTTTGAGGGAGTTGAAAACTGTTAGGTCCCTCCCTTTGCGGATCTGCACATGTAAGCATAGACTCCGACAGGCCCACCTTCTAAGGTCGGGTCTATTAAGGCCGGCTGGAATGACAGGTCCCATGCAAGCCACCTCAATGTCCATAAATAGGGGTTTAGATTGAACTTGTCCCATGTTCTATCTTCCCACCAGAGTGGAGTGGACAGCTACAAGTGTGATTTCTGAGATCGCTCTTTTTAAAGTTCAGGTCCACTGCCCTGGCTCCGAGAGGCATCCTCCTCTCTCTGCTTGATCAGCTTCCATGTGGTCTTATATGCTGGGATCATCCACAGTGACCATACGCTTACTGTTAGATAGTAATTTTCTAGATCTGGGACTGCCCTCCCACCTGCTCTCTTACTCTGCAGTGACAATTTGTATTTTATCTGGGGTCTTAACTCACCTGTTTACAGCTGAGGTTGGTTGTAGTTATATTATCTTTTGCATACATGTCCTCATTACTGCATAGTACAATGTTTGCAGATTGTAATTGTTGCTGTGTAAGAAGTTGCTTGAGTGTTTTATTTTAAATATGTAGCTATGGAAACCCATTGCCAACCATCCAGAATTGTCCTCTAAAATGTTGCTGATAAAACTATTTTTGTTTTTGAGCAGACACATTATTTACAATTTTTGTCTTTTCTGGCTCACAGGGTTTCATGATACACTGAAATACCATTGTATACTTATGGCGTGTCCTAGTGCCATCAACCATATGAGCTGCAGTTTGTGACTCCAGCAGGTGTTAAATGTGGAGAAACCATGTGATCTCACTCCTACTGGAGTGGTGGTAACTGGCCCACCAGATACCAACTGCCTGTCTCCTCATATACCATCATGAACACGTACCCTCTAAGTGGGGCTGACCTGCCAGGAGTAGAGCTAGATGGAACTTTCCATACTACAAGGGGAGGGGTCCAGAGCAAGGTGGAACTTTCCATACTACAAGGGGCAGTTAAAGAAGTCTGAGTCGCACAATTGAGTTGGGTAATCTGCAAGACCACCACCATTGTTTCCACTTGTTTTTCATCCCCCACCATGGCTCACATTACCTCACTGGGGCACAACCCAGGGTAAGAGACCTTTCTGGCCAGCCAGAAGTGGGTAAGACCAAGCCTACTCACCATGGTCCAAATGATATTCCTTGGAAGAGGGCTTCACATTTGATGCCACCTTTCATGTAGACAACATATGTCATGCCAGTGTCGGGTCTTCTCCCAAGTGGAGCCACGTGTTCTCACCATATGTCTACCTCCATGGCACCTTCTGGACCAGCAAAGGCAGTCGTGGTAATGATGGGAGACACAACCCTCTCCCTGAAGTGGGAGTTATTCACAATGGATATTTTATTTTGCCTCTACCGCATGATGTGTGAAACCCAGGCTCAGGACACGCAGAAACAGAGATGAGTGCTGGTAGAAAAGACTCATAGTCCATTGTGTCGGCCCATGTTCCTACCTGAAACATTCAAGCCTAGCTTTGGATGTGCTATTGCGTTGGCTAATGCTCTACTGGTAGTTTAGCCCTTCCTCCTTGCCTCCGCCTGCCTCCCTTTCCTATTTTTGCTTTCACCACCCCTTATAGCTACAGTATCTAATGCCCTCTTGAAACCTGTCACCATCTTGGTGTTTATCACCTCTCTGGACAGGCTGTTTCATCTATGCTCTGTACACCACTCTTTCCATGAAGAAGTGTTTCCTCATGTCCTACTGAATCTCCTCCCTCCACCTGCTTGTGACTGTGCCCTGCCGTCATCAGCAGCACAGTAAACCACACCGCTACTATTAGGACATTGGGCGACCTCATTCCATATGATTTTCTTTACATTTCTTTTTGAGAATGATAGTAGTGGGGAACATTTATTACACTGTACCCATAGATGGTAAAGAACAGTTTTTTTCCTTTTTATATAATCAACAGTATAACCAGAATGATCAGTTTCAGTGGAATCCAGTAATTAATGACCTTCAGTTACAGTTGACAGCAATGCTAGAACTCATTATTTTTGACAAATTAGTAGTGGGGCATCAGTGGAATTTGTGTCATTTATGTGGACACAAGCAATTGTGCTTCATATAACAAAGAATATACTGTTTCCAACCATTTTCTCTACAAACTCCTTTTGTCCCAGGATGTGCTCTGTTCATGTTTCAACACCTCCCACTAACAAAGGGCAATTCTCCACAGACAGTTAATAGATTCTTTCAAGTTTGGCTTCATTCCAAATTCCCAAGTTACTGGATAATCAATAATGTTTACAGTCTGTCTTTAAAAAGACTTACAAATATTCAGCACATATTCCCACTGGGAATATAAATTTGATATATCATGCTGCATTTACAGCATTTCACACTAAAGGGCTGGTGTGGCGCAGTGGAAATAACAGTAGTTCACTGGTTAATGACTGTGTAAAATGGAGGTTCACTTATAACAACTAATCTGGTGCACAAATGGAATGCAGTAAAAGGCACTAGGTCAAAATGCTGCATGCAATGACAGCGCAGCCAGAACACGCTGGGGCGGGCGGGCAGAGCTAGCCAGCAAGCTGAAAAGACGCCTCGGACCTGCTCCATACTACACTGTGGTACATTAATAAATCTATTACAATTTAGTCTTTTATCTTTAACAGATTTACTTACTTGCTTCAGTATTAAATACGGCTAAAATGGATCCCAAAAAGTGGACATAAATGAAGCTTCTCCTCAAAATCTGTGGATGAATATACTGTATGCTCCCCAAGCCAAGCTCATCTGCAGTGGTGCAGACAACTACGAGAAGGACCTGACGACGGACAAGACTTTTACTATTCTCAAAAAACAGAAGAAAAAGTTAACTAGATGAATGCTGCCTTATCTGCCATGGATCTAAGGGTCGCTAAACTTGGGAGGAGAGGAGAGCTCCAAGATGCTGGAAGAAATTGCTAGCAGGCAGTGCATTTGCTGTGTGGCCCAGGCCGGGACTCTAAATTTTTGTCCAACAAAGATTAAACTTTGGAGAACCAGCTTCATCGCCTAACCTACTGGTTGTGGGACTCCCCTATACCATTCTGGCTAAGGATTTAAAACGGAGTTTGAGTCTGTTCTTTTTACGTCCTTGGGACTTACTGAAAATACTGTCCATGGTCCATGGAGAGTGCGCAGCTGTCGACCGTGCTTGTCTCTGTAGACTCACTGGAGGAATGCCTGCTTATCCTGGATGCTGCGAGGAGAAACGAGATTTACATCACCGGGGCAAAATCTCTTATATATCCAGATGTGGCATCCGTGCACAAACGAGACGAAAAAGCTCCTGCAAATGCAGCAGCGCCTTGACGAGCATGGTATTACAGCAAATTTATTCTCCCAGCTCACCTCCATTTTACCTATAAGGGGAAACCTTATATTTTCACCGGTTGAAGCAGCTGCTCACTTTATTGACAGTCTTCCTTCTTGTGAAGAGCAGGCATCCGCTGATGATCAGACAGATGTTCCTGAAAGAACTAAAGGACTTGGATCTCCTGCACTGATCCTCTAAAAGAACTGTGGTGGAGCAGTTACTGGGGTGACTGGTACACCACTTCTAGTAATTACATGGTTCACAGTATTGCTGGCTACTAATCTTCTGGTTGCATTTTAGTATGGAGGGGAATTTACTTTGTGTATGATATCCTTTGAGCAGGACTCTAAATTCTCGTGTTTATGTACTTCCTTTTACTATAACCTTTCTCTTACTAACAATAGTTAAAAATTAAGTTTGGCTTATAGAAAGTTATTATATATGTTTAGCTACATAGAGTGTTAATACATAAAATCTCCTTTTTTTTTAGGCTACCCGCCAAGTGTTGGTTTATGGGGTGCCTGGGGTAGAACTCTAAGTTATGTATGTAATGTTATCCATGCTACGTTAACGGCCATATTTGCTTTTTGAGTTTCCCAACCGTTTCTCCAGCTCCTTCTAGGAGGTAAGCCTCACTTAGTTATGGTGATGTATGCATTTCAAGGTGAGGGCAAATCTTTTACTGTGAGACACTGCTTATGTGGATTCTCAGTTATCTGTTATGCGATCTCTGTATCATTCTTTATGCCTAGAGAATGTTCAATATCAAGTATCTCTTAATATTGAAAATTTTAATAAAGGACATTTTAAAAAAGCACTGCACGGAAAAACAGTGCTGACAATAATAGTGCCTAGTAAAACACAGAAGTCAATAATAGCACCAATGGTAGCAGTTCAAAACACATGGAACAACACTACCATGGCGAAGTAAGAAAAACCAAATTTGTATTATTGTGGGGGCTGTGACACCACACCCTCAACTGCAGGGGCTTTGCCCACCACCCCCACTATTTTTTTCTATAATCAACTCTAAGGGTAGTGGAATTTGGGGATAGGGAGAACCACGGATGGGGAATCAAGGAAATACAACAGTCGGGGAACATAAAATAACACTGGGGGGCAAAAATGAACAATTTAAATATAGTAGGAAATGAAAACTGAAAATGTATTACTCTGGAGACAGGAACAGAAACAAGGTCTCCAGGTCTCCTCTGCCCTGGATGCGAGTACCCTGACCTCTCCACCACGAGAGCAGCTCGAACCGCACTCAGCTTACAGCTACTTGACTCGTTTCCCATCTGCCTTGACAGCGACAGGGGTAACAGTAACTGACTTTCGCTATCCTACCCTGTCGCTGTCAAGGCAGACGTGCTTTCTGAAACACTGTTTTAACAGCGCTATTCTTGAATTGCTGTTTTGAGCGGTATGCAGTAAAAATACTGCTGTGCACAGTGATGCAACATTCCTAGGTGAAAGTATCATAATCGTGTTTCTTCTATAACTGTCTAATACATCTGACTTTCAATATTCAAAGAAAGAAAAGTTGCTTATGTGTAACTGTAGTTCTACTGCTGGTATTAAGGTTACCTGAACACTGCGGCAGTTCTGCTGTGCATGTCTGCTACCTATGAAAAATTCTAAGCTGACTCCTCATTCCACGCAATCACATGTCTTCAGATCTCTGTTCTTTATCTCTTCAGACCTGGATTCTGAAATCAGAATAATGTGACAGAGACTAGCCAGGGAGTCTGGTGGGTCAGGTGGAAGTGAACAGACCAACAGCAGTAGAACTATGGTTACAAGTAACATCGGCCTTCTGAGTACATGAATACAGTTCACTATCCGCACTAGGGCAGACTCCCAGCAATTTTCTGGTGAGAGGTGGCTAGAGCATGCCTCTTAGGAAAAGGGGACTGGAGGACTGAGGTTCAAAAGCAGCATCTCTGGGGATCAGCACGTCAGTGCTGCAGTGAAAACTAACCTCTGTGCTTTATACTTGACAGCAGCCTTGCAGAGCTTAGCAATGGGAATGCACTAACACAGCGGCAGCAGTATGCCTTGCAGAGTGAGCTCGTAATCTAGCAGGCAACCTCTACCAACCTTAGCATTGTTATTAATGCATTTATCGTATAGCTATGTTTTATAAGGACCCGTTGTAAAAGGCACTGGTTTAATGGCTCTGTAGCATCTTCCTAACAGAGCTGATGATGATTGTACAACAAAACCATTTTTCTTTAGAGCTGTGCTGTAGCTAAAAGACTAGACTCGGTCAAGGACAACAGGTAAACCAGCTTGGGACGCCTGAGCAAGGCAATAAAGAACACACAACACGTGGTGTGAGAACTTCTTTCACTTGAAGCCACAGGTCTTACGTATAATCTTTAAGATTATGAATATTAGTACATTATTTGTCGTATTTTGCTGTTGTCTGATTTAAAATGTTAATCACTTTGGGTTATAGAAAAGAGTGACAGCCAAAATAAATACCATACCATACCAAACCAGAGGACTCCAGTACCCATCAGATCTCTTTGGAAAGCCCCCAAACCTGCAGTTCTAACCACTCAGGTACCTGATGGTCTGGTGCAGAGACTGCAGATCTAAATGCAGGACCATACCCCAGGACTTAGTAAGGAAGTCCAATTGAAGTGGGAGCACCCATAAGAAGCAGACTCGCAAGCTTCTCAGCAAAGCGGGATGGGCACAAAACAGTGTCGGCTTCCTTTTTTCAGGAAGCACACAGGTCCACTTACAGAATTTCATGAACACCACCTAAAAATGAAGACACCACTAGTGGGACATGTCCCCACATGGCAGAGTGCCCACTAGCTGATTGCTCAAGCCAACAGAGGCGATATGTGACAAGTACCCATTGACTCAAACATTTTTATATGACTGTAGATTGTTCCAGATTTACATCCCACAATGTGTGAAAGTTCCTGCACCAGGTAGAACAGGTGGCTCAGACCTTTGAAAAATCTGGACATCCCATTCAAATAGGTCAGGGTCAGTAGACTAAAATGGCTGCCTGTTGCACCTGCAGGGATGTAGCTGGAAAACCAGACCAAGTCAAGAACCAGAGGCAATTCAGGGTGTGACTCACCTAGCATATTACTGGAAATAAGGAAAGCTGACAGCAGCAGGGGAACCTCTTCTACTTGATGCCCTAGGTCTTACAAGTAGAATCTTTCTGGGAGGCCTCCAGTAACCACAACATCTATTCTGAGAGCCCAAACACCTGTAATTCAAGCTACTCTGAAATCAGGCAGTTAGGTATAGGGACTGCAGGTCTGGATGCAGAGCTGCATCCTGGAGCTGGTCAGGAAGTTGGGTTAATATTGAAACAAAGCGCGGTGACTTACTGCTGAGAATGAGGAATAATGATATCAAAACGGCACGAATCGCTCATAGTTATCAGGGTTAGGGTCATTTTGTATCTCCGTGATACCTCTGATGGCCAGACTCAAGGCAG
The DNA here is from genome assembly GCA_016271365.2 of Neoceratodus forsteri. Classification (NCBI taxonomy): domain Eukaryota; kingdom Metazoa; phylum Chordata; order Ceratodontiformes; family Ceratodontidae; genus Neoceratodus; species Neoceratodus forsteri. The sequence goes on from CM057459.1 coordinate 77,608,682, forward strand.
GACACCCAGAGTAAAAGTAAAAACTTCAGCGTTATATGGAAGAAGCATGCATCCACGTTTACAAGCAGGTCAAGCGGCAGTTTTATTTGAAGCACAGTATGTAATTTAATAAGACAAAGCAGGACCACCATCCGTGATTCAGTAGGGCTGGACTACAAAATGCCAAAGTACTTCAGAGGTGGCCAACAGAAATTATTTAGGCACAATGAAATACTTTTTATCAGCAGAGATGGAGTGACATTCCTTACTTTGTTTGAATGACCCTGATACTTAGCCTTGAGGAACACCAAATCCAAAACCAAGCCTTGAAAAGGAGGGATCTTCCAGAAAACTGGAAATCCATCTGATGGGCCAGTATTCTTATGCTTTGTCTGCTTAGGCAGGGACTGGCATTAGTCCAGGAGCACCCAGACCTGCATGGCAGCATTCATAATAACCATGTTAATATGAAATACCAGAAAGGAAGAAGTTTTCCTTCAAGAGAATTCAAAAGGGATAAGTGGCTTCCCTCTGCATCTCCTGTAGATGAATATCAAGGGCCTGATGCTGCCATGGAATCAGGGTTGTAAAGACGTGATGGTGTTCTGGTGGGAACAGTTTCGTTGTCCCAAACTGTCCTAATCCTTGCCATGCCTCCCAGGCTTGAAGATGACATCAGATAACATTTGTTTAAGTCATGGTAGGAAACCAGCAACCCGGGACGTTATTCCAGTAGATCAGAGGGCAAGAAGCCACCTTTGGGCATCACCACAGGAGCTACACTACCCTGCTATGTGGGTCTCCACTTTCAACAACATACATGACCCAGAGGCCATGTGTGAGGATGTGGGGTTTTCCAACCACTCAGATTTGGATGACATGAGCCAGCCCATTGGCACAGAGATAGCGCCACCGCTTGTGACACTGGCAACTCGAGTTCAGGAAAGGCTCGAGTCATTGGACACTTGCGGGGGAATGAGCATCTCAAGGGCATGCTCTCTTCCTCTGGGAAGGGAGGGTTGCCATCCTCGCTGCAATACTGCCTCCTGCATGATCACAGGTGCACTGTAGCTGAGGGAGAGGATGGATGCAAGGTTGGAGGAATGGCGGCAGCATGTTCATGTGCACATGCACCTTGACCCTCCCTTGGATGTCTGTGTCCACAGGGGAGCAGAGAAACCAGGAAAAAATGCAGTCCACTGGATGATGGACAGCGGGTATCAGAGGGACCAGACCTACACTCCCCGACTGCCAGGCACCTGACAAACTACAGTTTGTTAGGGGGAGGTCCCCTCTTCCTTGCTCGGGGTGAACCACAGCAGTGTGGAGGGAAGAGCAATTGTAGGGGTCGGGTCACAGCAAAGCCATAGCGCTTGGGGATCCTTGAGGGACAGCAGGACTGCAGCCTAGAAGGGGGCTTAAACAGAGAGTTAAAAAATGAATGTCACACTGCTGGATGGGAGCCGGAGGGCCAGTGAAAGTCCATGCTCTGTGAGGGAGGGATTACGGAGAACAGTGAAAAATGGGTAGAGCTCATGCCAATGTCACCATGCTTTCCACTAGCCAGTTGTGGCATGCACACTTTACGGCCTTGCTCCACCACCCCACAAAAATTGATTATTCCAGTTGGTCACTCTCCTGTCTGAGGGGGTAAGGAAGGGCTGATGGTACTAAGGCTACACATATTGGTCGCCAATGCGCTGGGCCCAACAGGCCAAGACTGTAGCCCGTGGAGGGGTCACAATACACCCTACAGTGAGAAGGAGATGAATTACATTAAAAAACATTATTGCACACAGTAACAATGTTTATTTATTTATTTATGTCTGTGGTAGCCAGGTAAGTGTGCTGGATCCAAAGGGCCATTTTAGTCATGACCCAGGCCACAGAGTGACAGAAACAACAAACAAACATCATAGATATATGGCACACTAAATACAGGCATCAGCAAAGGAATAAACTTAATACATAAATACAATTCCATGTATTGTGGTATGAACACAAAATAAATATTACAGCCCTTACGTACAGCAACAGGCACAGGAAACACAGGTTTAAAATAAGTAAAACAGACATAATATACAGCAAGGGCCAGGGAGAACACAAACAGCACTGGAATATAGCAGCTAGAATTAAGCAGTATTAAACTAGATACAGTGCGTGTCCAAGGCAAATAAAAATAATGGAAGATGCAAAAGGGCATTACAGTTTGAGATTCAGGGTTTAAGATGATGCAGATAACAAAAGACAGCATGCCTAGACATTGCTGAGGCCTAGTCCAACATAGGAGATGGGAAAGTCGTAGAGGATGGTGGAGGTAGAAACTGGAGGAGGCAGTATCCTGTAGTAACCTGGGAAAGATTACGGCAGTTTGTGGACCCCTGCATTGTCTAGGAACAATTACAGGTGGACTCTGTCAGAAGCCAGGCTCTCAGGCTTGTTTTGAAGGACTGGCGGAATGTGGCTAGGAGAATGGTCGAGAGGGAGTCAGTTCCAGAGGGACGGGCAGCGACAGAGAAGGCTTTGCTGCCCACAACTGAGGTGACCCGGGAACTTTCAGAGGAGGAACGGAGGAGGCCCTAATGGTCCTAGCAGCCAGCCTACCAGTAAGTAGTGAGGCATAGGAGGACAACTGGCTGCTCTTAAGGGAGTTGTCAATAAGGCATCCCATGGCACAGTCAAAGTATACTAGTAAGCAGTACCCTACAACAAGGCATGCGTTTCTACAGAATTAATTCACGCCCCCGGTGAATTGGAAAGCACGAGGTCAACGGCTGAGTAACTTTCAAAGCACCCTGAAAGTGTATTAATCCTCAAGAAAGCCATGCCCTAGAGTGTGTTATTGTGCTTATAATTTTTTTTTTTTTAACAGAAAAGGGTTTTATTTTCCTTTAGTTGGGTTGTTGCTAGGTAGAATAGGTGACTTTGGTAACAATGAATGAATGTCTTTGAACGAACCAGGGAACTGCATTTATTTTGAAGAAACCTATGACCGATTGTGGGTTTTATGTTTAAAAAGTGGAAAAACTATTTTTAAAGGGGAAAGGTTTATTTTCATTTAATCAGGTTGCTGCTAGGTAGGTAGATTAGACAGGTTAAGTTACGAACTGTGCAGGTTTTAGGTAATAATCAGCAGTCAGTGTTTCACACAGTAAAGCTGTTTGATTTGGTCATTTTTTATGCCCTACTTTACAAATGTACAGTTCTTCTTTGCTACCCTTTTTAACTCTTAGCCCCACAACATTCTGCTGTCATGTTAGGACTACTTCGTCAGAAATTTCCACCCCATTCCAAATAACAAGATTTAAACCTAGGCCATGACAAAACAATAATGCTGGACCTCAGGATTCTCTCTTTTTAATTTACTGCTTACTGGCGGATAATCACGCCATGAGACAACAACCAGGAGTTTTTAACTCCCATATTCCTCTAGACAAATTATATAAGTTGTTTTAACCATTAATAAGCTCGTGTAGGGAAACATTTTTAGAATGTTACTTGCCACTTCAGGAAATGCTCTAAAAATCTGAGGCTCATATATTTATTCTTCCTGGCCTTACAGTGACAATTAATTTAGTTTACAAGAATGGGAAGCTTAATTTATCTCTTGGTTTAGTAGGAGGAAATAAGGCTGTCGGTACAGTAACAGCATGCTGTTCCCATAGGAGCTGGAACCTATGGGTGCAGGGGGCTATAGTACCCCACTTTGCCCATGAGCAGTCAGAGTGTCCCTTTGCTTGCACAAACTATCACTTTTACCCTGTGCCCTTTCAAACTTTAGCATCTCCACTTTTCCCATGTACCGGCACCCAAGGCTGTTCCCCACAAAATTCTGAAGCTGTGCAATCTCTGGGAGAAGGAAGCAGCGACAAAACACCATGCAACTGGCCTGTAAATCTTAAATTTGCTAAAAATATACCTACAAGTGAAAATAAATTTAAAAAGCATTCTACTGCAAATTATCTATAAATGTAGGTGATATGCAACAGCAAGTACAACTGCATATTTATTCTGAAAGAGGACACTCCATGGCATAAATTTAGCCCTCAGCAACCAGAAACAACTCCATGGCTGATCACACGGGGTCATAAATTCGGGACTCATCCATGCCATGCTAAAGCAGTAATTCAGTACCAAATGAATTCTGTACCGTCTCGCCTAGGCAAACTCATGATACACTGGGACCCACTGTGTGTGTTTTTTGTTTTAATGGTCCCTGGAAAAATGAGTTTTCCTTTTGTTTCTGAAATAGGCATATAGGAAATGGAAACTGATTTAGAACCACACTGCATGTCATCCAACTTAGCTGTTACATGGAAACATAGACTTTGACGGCAGATAAGGACCACTTGGCCCACCCAGTCTGCCCATTTCCTACCTATTGGATAAGCTGATTGCTCAAACAACTTGTAATTGCTTCCTTAAAAGCCAATGAAAGATGGACCCACTGCACATGATGTTCACGCTGTAACTGTGGCTACACTGCTGCGTGGCTCATATGTGTTTACCTGGTAGTTGCTCCTTTTACTTAGCATATATGATTCTTATACAGGTTACAAACTAATACTAAGACACATACTAAGGCTTTTAGAGAAGAAGCAGCCATGAAGCTCATATATACTGCTGCATGGTTTCCAGTGGTAGAAGACCATCTTAATACCTCCCAGTATATATTCATCAATGTTTATTTATTGTATATCTTTGTGTACTATATGTAGGCAAGATGATAAGACGGGGCAACATTTTCAAAGGGCTGAGAAGGATGCAAGGTGTGTGTACCACATGAAACTGGTGCAAGTAGCACCATCTTAAGGGCCAAAGGTGATTTATGTACCCAACGTGGCACTGCCTGCACAGAAGGGCTTATTTCAGCTTGCTTCAAAAACACAGGGTGTGCCATGTCATACAGAGGCGTGAATCACAAAAATGATGCTCATCCTCTTGGTGGATTTTCAAAAGTGACCGCTGTTGCTACTGTGCCACAAGGAGCAGGCACCTGTTAGCCAGAGCTGGTCTAACAGCCAGTTACACTGATGCTGAAGCCCACAGCAGGCACACCTGGCAGGACAAGAGACCTGCAGTCATCTTGGGACACCTAAGTCTCAGTAATGTACCATGTGGTAGTACACGTGCAGGCCATCCTGTCAAACAGATGTGTCTGTCCAGTGCCAGCCCCTCATTTTATGGCTCCCTACTGCACTGTTCCCTGTGTGCCAGGTATAGGTAATGTCTGTGACCCATACCGTGCACAGGTGAGCCAAAGACTGGTACCTCAGTATGCATGAGTGGCACACACACAGCCACCCTGGCAGGTATGGCAGAAGCCAGGGGTGGACATGGTGGGCAGCAGCCCTGTAACATACTCCGGTAATTGAATGGATGTGCGTTGAGGCACCCCCAAGGAGCAACTCTGTTGGAGGCATCTGCACTCTCACCCTCTGATGATGTGGAGAGGCAGAGAGTAGAGAGTGCATGTAAGGGGAAAGTGTACAGGATATCTCTGAGTGTGCAGGCAGCCTGCAGAACACAGGACAGTAAGACAGCATGGTAGCAGTATTGTGCCCAACTATAGCCCTCCCAAGTCTTGTAACTGGCACATCATCCATCTTGTCAGAGCTGACATGAGAAGCGTGGACCGTCACATGGAACAGAAAGCTGTGCTGTTAAGACGTGAAAGGTCCTGAATGCACTGGGCACAACACATGCCTGCTGGTGTGAACCAGTGCATCCCGACAGCATGGTCCATGCCCAAGTGCCCCACAAGATACTGGACTCTACTGGTTAGACCGTGATGCATTTGCTACTTCTAAACTATGCAGAGGATCCCATCCCTCCACCAGTGCCCCACAGCTCTGCACTCTGCTATGTCCACATCCAGGACCATGTCAGGATGTTCTCCACTGTGGATGTGTGCATCAGATTATCATGGACAGTCGCATTGCACATCCCTGGCAGTGGCGGCAGTATACTGGTGAGTGGTATAGCAGATTCCTTGGAATGTTGTGGTATCTGTGCAGGTTGACAGTTACAGTGTGCCGCACATTCTCATGACCCATCAGCAGTCCCTGCACAGTGCAGGAGCGCTTCCCCCTTATGCATGGCTACTGCCACATGTGACTACAGTGCCCCTGCTGTGTCCTGGCAGTGTGTGTGGGGGTGGAGGGGTGGGTTTGGGGCCATGCAGCTGGTACCATGTCCCTGAATGGTGCTGCATACCTGTGTGGGCTGCTGGCTTCCCGTCCCACTACGGTGCCAGCACTCCTGCCTTCTGTGCCATGTCTCCCACACTGCTGCGATGCTGACCCTGCCTACACTCAGTACCTATGTCATGTGAAGGATTATTTGGAGCACTGGACAGTCTAAGGTGTCCAATGGTCCCCCATTCATACTCTCTGCTGTGCTCAGATCCCCACCAATACCATGGCACCAGTCATAGTACTGCTTGTCACTTACAGGCCTGTCACTGTCCAGCCATCTGTCTCTGTCTCTGTCATGCTCCTGTGCAAACCATTGCCTACTGACCTGTTTTCCTCTGTAGCCTCTGCTGACCACCAGGGCACATGCTACAGGTCTCTGTCACTGGTTGCAATGCTACTCACCATGCCACAGCTTGACAAACCCCTCCTGTGCACCATCCCTTTGATGCAAGGACTGCTTTCGGCAGCTTGAGGACCTTGCCACTGCACCTGGTTTTCTACCAAAACCTGGTACAGGGTCCCTGGCACACCATGCACTGCCACATGCAAATGTTCAGCCTGTCTCTATCCTAACAGACCTTTGAAAATCGAGACCAGGGAGTGCATTATTGTAGGGGAGCATTTTTTCTTATAGGGAAATGCAGTTATAACTCACCAATATCGCCAACTAGTTATAATGGCAAACATGTGCCGGGTTTCTGTTGCTCCACATGCACCTGTTGCATTCTTGCCTTCCTTGCACACATACTTCATCAGCTCCTTCAACCCAACTGCAGCTACCAGCACAGAGATCGAATTCTATTTATATAACTGCTGCCGTGAAAAAATGCTCCACAGCAAATTTCTAAAACAACAATGGGGTAGTGTTTAAAAACTCAGATTCTTCACACACGCTCGGTGTTGGATACTTGTATAAAGCCCTTGAGCTTCACTCTCTGGGTTTATGAGGCATCCAACACCTTGGGTGTGTGTACAATTCTCCTTACACACATTACTGCATATATTATTCTCTATATAATTGTACACTTCAGCTGCATTGTTGGGCATGAGGTGCAGCCATGTCCCGTTACACAAAGAAGTGTGGACATCTCACCATAATTGCTAATCCTGGAGTGCCTTCCTGCACCTTTAAATTTGTGTGTGCATATGGTTGATCTGCATTCAGGTACTACTCACTACCTGTAGTACTCTGTGATGGCATGTTGCTTTGAGCTGGGGTTTCTGTTCTTGAGAGCCTTCATTCTCAATTGTCAGAGCAGGAGAGTACGCAAGTTATCACACTCCTGCTGGCTCTCAAGCCATAAGATGCACTTTCCAAAGGCACATGCTGCTTCTCCTGCTGTAGAGACTTGTGAAGGAGTCCCATCCACGTCAGCAGTCAGATCCAAAAGCCAAAAGTCAGCCTGAAGCTGAGCTCTAGAACAGCAGGAAGAGGTAAGTGCAGGCAAGCACTAGACAACCGCTAATGTGTCAGTGAAGTGCTAAATCATGGGACATGGCTCTGGTTAGGATAATCTGGAGGGTCGGTTAAGAGGGATTGGATAGTTGAGGTTATACTGTAACTGTGCTTTAATATCCTCCTCCTCCTCCTCCAGCTCTTGCTTAAAGTTTAATTCAAATATTTGGGGTCGGACTTTACAGCCTGTTACCTGACTGCCACGTAACTCCTGTGAACCATGAAAGAAATATTTTTGATAGCCTTTTAGGAAGGAAGGGATGGTAAATCATGCCAAACCCGATGGTTAGCCAATCCCTTCCACTTCTCGGTCCAACAGACATGCCCCTGCACTCAGATGTTTAGTGGCCTTGAACCAGGAGAGCAGGGTGTGCCCCACTGAAGTCAATGGGGCTCATTTGAAAACCTTTTTTGAATTGATCAATCCATTTCTGGTATATGGAAAGCCACCGCTCAATTTTTAGAGGGTCTATTAGTAGACCAGTGGCTTTCGTATATACCAGAAATGGATTGATCATAAAAATTTTGAAAATGAGCCCACAGACTTCAATGGGCACACCCCATACTCCTGGTCATACTTCACTAAACATCTGAGCGCAGGGACGTGTCTGATGAACTGAAAGTGGAAGTGGTCAGCCAGCCATCGGGCTCGGCATGATTTTACATCCTTATGTCTCTAAAAAGGGCTAACATAACATTTACATCTCACAGGAGTTACGTGGGTATTCAGGGTAACGGGCTATAAAGCCCAAAAGCAGGGGAAAAAGATTTGAAATTTACTTTAAATTATAGCCTTGTTGCCTCATCCTTTCTTTCTCTCTTTTCCCCACACTGAAGAGATGAAATGTTTACCATGGAATACAGAATTCAAAATTCTGCAGGATTCCACTGGCAGAATGTTTACCTCCCAACATATACACACAACACATGTTTTATGTGAAGCCAGGGCATTAGTTGTATCTATGGCAGGGTAAACAGTTTCCCTGGTATGCATGTAAAGAAAGGAGGGTATTTTTCATGGCCAGCAAGGTGTAACCACCCTACAAATGGGGGTTCCCAAAAGTCTTCCTTGAGCTTGCCTAAATGCTCATTGCCAGGCTGGTGTCCTGCGTTTTAGCAGTTTAAATGTGATTACCAGAGCTTGTATAGCCTCTGTGTACTGTCTCTTTAAGAGCTGCTTGATTGCAACATAAGTAATCTGAGATGGAGCTCTGTTGAAAGATGTAACTATTTGCTGAAAACCACTTAGAATGATAATGATAATGTAGTTTGTCTAACCTGCTTTCTTTGTAGCAAGGACTGTTTTGTTTGTCTCCACTATCTTGGTCCTGGACTGCAAATTGGACCAATCAGTTCTGGTGGGACCTAAAATGTAGCGGGCTACAGGAGCCGTTCAATTCAAAATCTATAGGAACTATGGTTTGAGTTTTTGCACCTTTTGCAACTGAAGGGGAGCTCTTGCGTTGACCGACAGCCAAATCAGCCAACCAAATCTTTTGGATCTTGGGAAGTCCCGGGCTGCTTGCAGTTTTCAGTTTAGTTCTGAGCTGGAAGCTCAAGAAGAAGGAGCTGAAGTAATTTTGGGCAGAAATCCTGAGTGGATTCGCATGGAAAACTGTGAAAGGGCTGAGTTTTGGCTGCATGTCTGCTGCTGCACCATGACAGGGAGAGAAGATATTTATTTCGGACTAAATCCAAGTTTGTGTGACTAAAGTAAGCTACTGAAGTGGGCCAGGCTCAACCTGAAGAAGACCGAATATTTTTGCTGAATCGATCGGCCTGTCAGGAGTTCCAGCTACCCCTAAGCTCCTGGTGTGTGCAGAGACTTTGAGATTGTGACCAGGAGCACTTGCCTGGTACAGTAGAATTCCCATACATGTAAATGTGCTATGAGCTACTAGTGGGTTGTGAGTTAGTTCCCCACTGTGTGAACTGTGTTCTGCTTGCTGGAAGCTGTATCCAGCCCAAACGGACTGCATCCGAACTTGTCTCCATGCGGTCTGGCTTTGCCAGACTGGCCCAGCCAGACTACCCACTGCACAGAGAAGCCATCGACGAGAGACCTGCCTAGGGATCAGCCCCTTGCTCCACGCCTTGAACAGGAACGATGCCTCTGCGACTTGTGTGGGCCCTGCTTCTCCTGGCATGCCAGATCAACCACCTGCGGTCTCGATTTCGTCCAGCCTGTGTCCTGTCTTGGGTATCGTGAATAAATACCAGGGTAGCTCCTGCACCAACAGCTTAATCTGAGTGTGTCATCTGATTGTCTTGTTGTTTCGTTTCCTTCTGAACTGAGCCCTCTGGCTCCGGATTACAAATATTGTGTACTGTGCATGTTGTGTTTTCCATCACAGGGCCCCAACCAGCTGCAACCCGGCAACTGTCCTGGCTAGCCCATCTCTTCTCCACCTGGGTACCCAGAGGTGGACTGTGTGGGGGACTCAAAGCGCATGCATAACTACTTGATTGATATAACCTTTAAGCTAATTAACCTGATTTTGCCCCTCCTTGTTCAAGTCCCTGAATAAATCAGATCTAACTCTTTCTGCATTTAACCTGACTGTGGTTCCAGTTTGTGCCAAAAGTACTGTATTGTTGCTATTTGCTGTGCTTAACCTTGTTTTTAAAGGTGGTCTCAGGTGTCGAGCCAGAGGAACCAGCCCTGATGGTAAGTGAAAACAGTGTGGGTACTTGTGTGGTGTACCGGGTATTGTGAAAGTGATTATAATGTATGGTAGAATGTTGTTATGCATAAAATCCATACCAGCTAAAAAGTTGTTATGCTGCAGTAACTTGTTGTTATGCTGCACCAGGTATGTAGCTACTGCAGCACAACAACTTGGAACCTTTCACATAATGCTGTAAGCTAGCAAACGCATTCTCTTTAAACAGCTGTCATAACTATACACAGTTGCGAGTGGTGATTTTAAAATGCAGGCACCAGATCAAAGCATGTCGACGCTATTTTCTCCGGGAGCTATCCGATCGTTGTTTTTTTTTTCCAGTCTACCACAATCGCTCTTGCCATCAATGTAAGCTTATGAAATGTAAGTGCTGTAAAATTCAAGAGAAACTGTTGCAATCTTTGCATTTCTGTCTCATTATGGGGTACAGTAACAACTTTCTAATTTGTCATCACAGATAGGTGACCATACACTATAAAAGATAATGTATAGTCCTCTATCTGTGACAAGTTTCGAAAACCTCTTCTCGAGGAATTTATCATGGCGACTTCAACCCTCTCAAGCTTCGCTCTTGAGGTTCGAACACGCCATGACGACCTCTCTCAAGAGTTACAAACTTGTTGCAGATAGAGGAATATGCATATCCTCTATACTGTGTATTGTTCAGGCCACTAGAAGGGAAGAGGGGGTTACAGTGTCCCAGATGGCTGTGCCCAGTTTAGCTTGACCACTAACAACCCTGACCTCCAGGTGGAGGCACCTGTTTCATTACCCAGGCCTCTTAACCTGCAACTAGTCATGCAGGCAGGGGTAGTAGCCTTGGGATAGCGCCACCTAGGGTTACAATATGTTTTCTCACAGTGGGCAGGTAGGAAGGTGGTGGAACACCCTGCCTGAGGATATAGTGCAGAGCAGTAATACAGATGTTTTTAAACAAAGATTGTATAATTATTTACTCAATAGGAGGGTTAGTTGGACCCACTGATGTGGGTAGACAGACTAGATGAGCATTTGTTTGCCTTCTTCTGTCTAAACATCCAGTGTAAGCGAGTTCGACTATTGTGTATTCGATTTGTACATCAGTTTACTAGTTACAACTTTTTTGTACTTTATTTTTAGATTTTCATATGGTCATCGTGACATTTTCCATATCCAAGACAATCCAGTTAATAAAATAAACTAAAAAATGGAAAGGGATCCTCCCTCAATCAAGGATACGTGCATCATGAGATATACTGATACCACATCGAGGGGTGTACTAAAGGCTGTGATAGAAACTCTTCAGTTATATCAAGATATAAGCTGTAAATTGAGCCCATGAGCAGTGTGACTACTTCAGAAATGCTTACGTCAGTCTAAAATCCAAGATATAATACCTCACAGAAGCTTGTGAGTCACACAATACACTAAGGAAATGGAAAAAATCTCCATTTCTAAATTTATAGACAACACAGTATTTATGCAAAATGGAAATGTAGGGTAAATCTTATACTATACGCTTGTATAGAAAGAGAATCCTTTTTCCTATTAATATATTGTGACCAAAGAGGATTGTATATTGTAGGATGCTTTTGTTAAAAATGTTATTAATAAGTTATAATAAATGGAGGTTTTGTATGCACCTTTACTATTGATAAATATAATAACACTGTGTTTAGAACACTAAATGGAGTGTTCCTATGGGGAAGGAACTTTAATGAATTGTATGTAGATTGGATATTTTAAATGTTTAAAGGCCTATTAGATGTTGAAATGTCATTATGACATGAGGCTCTGTGAGATATAAGGATGTGATTTCAAATTCTGAACCAGACTTTGATAAAGGGTCAAGCGATCCGAGCGCATCAGGCACATCATGTCTGCATGTCCTTTTATCAATAAAATGAGATTTTAAAACTTGACCCAGGTGTCCGTGTATGAGCGTGGTGAGTGCTCGGTTCCTTTCTTCATACTTTTTTCTGCATTGCCAGAGCAACACTGTCCCAGTGCAGGATTTTTCTGAAGTATTTAAACAGCATGTTGATTAACTGTAAGAAATAAAACTTTAAAGAATTCTGTCAGAATTGACCCAAACAAGTAAGCCCCAATATTTATAACAAGTGGACTAAAGAGCCCCTTAGGAGCCCTATACGATTCAACTACCAAACAGGCAATGGGCATAAAACATCAATTGTATAATAACTGAATGTCCCAACATTTATATTACATAGAGTCCAAACCAGTCTCTGTAGCAGTACTGCAGATAAAATCAGTCTTCCTCTGTCTCCTCAAGGTTCAGCTCATCATCGCTTGGTTCTTTTCATTGGCTCACGGTTGGTAACACAACGAGCAGCCCATTTACCTGCTTCTCCAGGGTCAGAAAACCCAGACTCTTCCATATTGTACAATTCTTAATCTGGCAGGACAGATCATGGTGTGCACAATGTTGGCCTCCTCAGCAATTTTCGAGCGGCATCAAAATCTTTGCAGTGCATTAATGTGGCATAGCTGATATCAGGAACAGATGCACATTATGATCATCTTGTAAGACTGGACTTGCACATCTAGCCAGATTCAAAATCTTGTCTCTAGTACCAACATGATCGGTGATCAACAGCAATGTGCGTGGGACATCTGCTATCTCCCTATAGGCTCTTGGGGTTATGTGGTATGCTTTCTGGCGTAAAATGCATATTTTGTCCTTCTAGCACAAATTTCTCTCCAAGCCAGTCCTGTAAAAACATGAGGGGTGGTCCCCTCAATCCCTCAGGAAGTCCCAGAATCCTGATATGTGAGAAGCGAGCTTGATTTTCTACTGTTTCCAGGCGTGCTCGGAGATGAGGCGTTCTCTTTCACAATCATTGTGGTCGTGGCCGCTGAGGACTCCGACTGTCTTTTAATATCAGACATTTCCAGTCTTTAATCCTGCGACCTCCGACTCAACCACAGTTACTCTGGTGCTGAAAGTGTCTATTTGTTATTAAGATCAGTGATTGATTAAATTATTCTCTGCAGCTTTATCCCAATCGAGGCCATAGTTTCTTTAGGCTCCTGCGTTGAGCGACCTGCACTTTTGGCTGGTCCCGTGGGCTGAGGCATCTTCCCAATCTTCCTCCACCTTTATCATTCCAAGGATTTCACATCTTAGGTTATCGTAAGTACTCTTTCTGATGGTGTAAAAATGATTTATGGTTTTAGACTTGAAAAGGCTGATTTTTAAAGATTTAGGACCCGATTTAGTGATCTACATAGCGTCACTGCTCAGCTCGGGCTCCACAGCGCCCCCAACTAGTTACAACTTTTAAAGCTGCTGTTTGTTTTCAACTTAACTGTTTCTTTTTATTTTAACTGCTGACTTGTTGCTGCTCTTGACAACTGAGTTGTCCACAGCATTGTGAAAGCCACGCTCTGACTGTTTCAGTACTCTGTGATGCTGCTAACCTTCAGGATAGCTACTATAACAGTGCTAACAATAAGAATATAATGATACCTTGAAGTTAGCGGCAAGGATAGCATCTGTTAACTTGTCATTTTATCTCCACTAGCATGGCATGCATTAATTTATTTGCAATACCTGACCAGGCAAGAACATGCTGAGCTGTGGTATCAACAAACTGTGAGGGTGGTGTGACAGCAAGGATCAAGAAGCTATCAAGCATGTTGGTTTTAAATAATTGAAAACATATTCTACACCGACAACGCTGGAGGTCTGTAAATAAAACTGAAGGGTGACGAGATACAGTAAATAAATAAAAGGTAAGGCTAGAAAAAATAAACAAGTCAGTCTTTGGGATCACCTGGTTAATTGCATGCACCTCCTTGGGCTTTAAGTTGTTCACTCTAACACCAAAATTGCTTATAACTGGAGGTAGAGCTGAGTCAAAATTCCAGTTTTCACATCAGGACCTCATAATTCAGTAAATGCTCACAAAAACACAAAGTAAGAAATTTGAAATTACGAAAGACAAATTCTAAGGGTCAATTCTAAGGGACCTTCACGTCCCCACCCATGCCCACTCCACCCTTTACACAGATGACCTCGTCCTCCTGGCCAGCTCACGGGACATCTCCACTATTAACTCCCAGCTTAACTCCAACTTTGAAGCATACATACTTGGCTGGGTGACCACAGGCTCACCCTCAATCTCAAAAAACTCAAGCCATGTCGTTTGGGTCCATGAACAAAATAAAATCCTGCCCTGCTTCCCTCGTATCCTTGGGCTAAAGGCTCCCCCCTCGGGGCAGTTACCTCCACCAAGTACCTTGGTGTCACCCTCGACCAGCAGCTGAACCTCTCCTGCATCCGTAACATCTGCAATGCCTCTAGTGCAAACTTGGCCTAGCTTATCGAGCCAATAGCTGCCTCACCCGCTGCCCGCCTAGCCCTCACCAGGGGGTCCTCCTCCCCTCTCTGCTATGGCCTCCTAACTTTTGCCCCAGTCCCTAATACTAGCCTATCAAAATGGGACTCAGCCTACCAATAATGTTTGCGCTTGGCTCTCACCCCTCCCTTACCCACCGGTGCGACTCCTCTACAGCCGCTAGAGTGGCTCTTCCCCGGAGAAACACTGGGTCCTTCGTTATAGGTAACTTCATTGGCAACATTGTCCGCTCTGGTTCCCTCTGCACTTGCCCTTCCCTTAACCCTAGGGCCCCATCCTACCATCTCAGGCAGAACAACCCAAGTCTGGATTTCCTGGGACCCCGCACCCTTGCGGTGTCGGTCCTTCACGTTTACACCCCCAAACTCTGGAACTGCAAGCTCCCCAGAACCAGTCAGGGCCTCCTCCTCCTTCAAGCTTTAAAGCCTCCCTCTGTAATTTCCTGAAACCCTCTTCCTCCTGCCCCTGCACCTGTAATCCTACTCCGTTGCCCCTCCCTCCCTCACACCCTGGTTGGGTGGGGGCCTCTCCTCCCACTCCCCACCTCTGCCCTACTACGCACTTCTCTCCTAGCTCCGGCCCAGCAACCTGGTCCATCCCCCCTGCCTCTGGCACCCCTGCTTGCACTTACCACTGTCTCCGCTACTGTTTACACACAGCGTTTACCTTGTCCTAGAGCTTGCCTCTCAAGCGCCTGTTGTGTTAGGTTACCCTCTTGTCTCCTCAAACTGACTAATCTTGTACTCTACCTATCCGCGTTTTTTTTAGTTATTTCCTATTGTTATTACCTGTATTACCTGTATTCCTCCTATGTATTTTCACAATTTTACTGAGCCACCTTTGTACTGCCTGGCTCTCCTATGGACTTTTCCCTTTTCTGTAATCTGTTAATTGTATGATGTCTGACTCCGGCAACTCTCCCGGGTCGCACTCACTCTGTAACTGTTGATGTACACTGTATGATACCTGTAACTCTCCTGGGTCGCACCTGAAATAGGCACATGGCTGTCTAGTGTGCTTACCGGTTAACAAAAGCAAATAAATAAATAAATAAATATCCTACTCAAGGACAGATTTATGCAGTAAGGCATGACTAGAGGTTAGATTAACAGTCTGCTGATTACACCCTAAGGGATGTCATGTGGCATAAGATACAGCCAAGAAGTGCCATTGCACCTAGGGGCTGACATGTTACTCTAACTCCTGGGAGTGCATTATTGCTATTGTAACCCCCTGCAAATGGGGTTCCCAAAAGACTTCCAGGAGCTTGCTTGAATGCTCCAAGCCTGAATGGTGTTTGGCATTTAAGCCATTTATCAGTGAGTGTTTTTAGAGCCTCTGGTACTGTCTCTTTAAGAGCTGTCTGCTTGCAGACATAATTAGTTGTATGGGGGACTGTGTGCTTCTCTGTTTGAGTACCACTTGAGCTGCTGCCAATTCACTCTATTTTTGCAGTCACTAGGAGTGCAAAGGGAACCTATCTGAAAGATGTAACTGTTTGCCAGAAATCATGTAGAGTAATAATGAAAATACAATTTGTCTAACCTGCTTTCTTTGCAGTCAGAACTGTGTCTGCCTAGTTCCCCATTCTGGTTTTGAACTGCTGAACTGGACCAATCAGTGTGGGGTAAGCTAGCTCTAAAATGGTGCCTTGGACGAATCAGAACTTGGACTCATAATCTGAGCCAGCCACAAGAGGATTGCATGGGCAGTGACTCTGGGAGATGTAGTTTAGACTTAGGCGCCTTTTTGGACCAACAGCAGCAGTCTATTGTGAGTGACAGCCAATCCAGTCAAGAACTGGGAGGAACTCAAAGGAAGTGCCGGTTTTGTCTGTTGGAGTTTCAGTTTAGCTTTGGCAGTGAAGGGAAAAACCCTGTGCTCCTTCAGTGCACAGTTTCCAGTCAAAAGCTGTGTAAGGCCCAGAGTTCGGTCTGCAGCTTGTGTAACTGCTTGTTAGGACTGAATCCGTCCTGTGAAAAGAATCAAAGGATCTCTGAAGAGTAGAAACCAGGCTCACCCTGTAGAAGACTGGAGAAATTGTTGAATTGCACTCGGGTCTGTTCAGGAACTGAATCTGCTGTGTGTTCTCCCGGTATTGTGCAGCAATTGCGATCGGGATAGAGAAGCAGCCTGCCTGGTATAGTACTTTCTTTTTTTACCATATAATGTGTGAAGAGTCTCGTGGAGCTCAAAAAGTAGCCCTGCTGGCGTTGAGGACCCTATCTTGTTTGGAGGTGTGAGTACTAATTCAAGGTCGCTCCCTGTTGAATTTCCACATTAAATCCAAATGGAATCACTGTACTGCTGACTGTTTAAGCTAATTTTTCTTTTCACTGTGTGAAAGGGGCCCTTCTAACTGCCACGGTTTGGACTAACTAGGGCTTGGGTACTTAGGGACAGTAACTGGTGAGGATAGGCCTACTGCACAGAGCCATGAGGTAGATAGTAAAGTGATAAACTAATTAACCTGATTTCCCCTGTCCTTGTTATATCCCCTAAATAAATCAGAGCTGCTTGTTTCAGCAAAGTTATACTGCCTGAGGTATTTGTCTATGTTAAAGTACTGTACTGTGATTGTTGCACTGTATCTTATTTCACAGGAGGTCCCAGTGCGGGAACCAGACCTGAGGAGTAAGTGTATACTGTGAAGGTAATTCTGATATATTGTGTGGGCCACTAGTGGGAAAAGAGGGGTTGCAGTGTCCCAGAGGGCTGTGACCAAGTTAGTTTAACTATTGCAAACCCTGACCTCTGGGTGGAGGCACCCGCCATTGGATCCAGGCCCCTCAACCTGTTAGTGGCAAATCAGGCAGGGGTAGTAGCCCCTGGGATAACGCCATCTAGGGGTTACACTATTATTAAAACTTATTTCAAAGAAAAGTAGTTAGACATTTACCTTTTAAATGTTTTCTTATCTGCACCTGAATTAAAAAAAGCAGTGGTAGTAATGCCACAAAATACATTTGAAAGGATGCGAAATCTGGCGCATGTGCAAAGTGGCATGGAATTTTTGCACCGGCAGCTCTTCCACATGCGTGCAATTTCAGCACCGTTTTCAAATGTATTTTACGGCATTACTACCGCTGTTTTTTAATCAGGTTGTTTCATCATAGGAAAACTTGCTGGATTAAAGCATTTTTTATGGGCATGTAAAAAGTGCACTTCGAATTGTGCTCCCAAGCAGACGACGTTCTCCCTGTGGATATGCTTTTTGGTGGACAGCAGAGTTTAGTCTTCGGACTGACTGAAAAGAAATGAGTGCAAATATTCAATGAATTAGGAACAAACCTTTTTTAGCTATACAGGGGCATTCAGTGGTAATTGCTTCACACATATGTGCCTAGAGGTACAATGATTACATTTACTTGCAAAATGAGGGGCAAAGCTGACAGTGCCCCTTAGCTTATTAAAAATATCTGTTTCTGGGCATTAGTTATCACTTACAATTAACAACGGAGAACAGCTGAGAACAAGAACAAGACAGTTTAAACACTTTAAAAAATTTACTTTTGATCTCATACATTATAAAAATACTGGTTGGGCAAAACCATGCACCACACTGTGCTGCTGTAATCTGAACATCTCACTGGCAGCATAGTCTGTTTCACGTGGCTGCCCAATCAGTATTCTCTATATTCTGAACTATTGCAGTACTGCATTTCTGTATGGTCTGCTTCAATTTAAATGACCATTTTTTGGCTGGCCCCATGGAGCCGAGTGATGGGTGTTCATTTAGCATGCTGGTGACCGGGTTTGCGCCCAAACCCGGATGTCGAAGGAGTGAAGGATGGCGGGCAGGAGTCAAGTGCGTCCTTTGAAGCTTTCCTCCTGGGGGGGATGGGCTATGTAGCACAGCTCCTTCAGTGGCTCCTGGTGTAACCTGTGGCGATGTCCTTGGCAGCGGGGTGGCCACACACCACTGGATATCCACCCCAGGCTGCCAATGTGGTGCATGCTTAGGTGGGAAATGGGTGGACAGAAAATGGGAATATGGCCATTTCCAGCACTGCCAGATGATGGGCACCGTCCCACCACACCACAATCCCAGGCGCTTCACTCCCATCCCCTGCACCTGGCGTTCCAGGCAGACAGTGTTCAGACTTCTCTCTCCCCATCCCCCTTTGCAGGGCAGGGGCCCTTCCGATAGGGTTAGAGCTGGAACCCTCTGGACGCAGGACTACCGGGACTTCGTAGTGGGTGCTGGGCAGTGGGGGTGAGACAGGTGAGCAACACACAAACTTGTACAGCCGAAGGAGTGGCAGGTGGAAAAACAGATAGGGCAAAACATAAATAAATAAATGGCCATTTTCACAAAATTATATATATTAATATGCTGATATTTCAGAAACCTCGGGGTATAAAAGGCCAGCCCTCACTCACAAATGTCTCCCCTGATTAAGTGGTTCTTACATCCGCAGTACCAGGGGATTTGCCTAGCACCTCCGCCCCTTTTAAAATGACAGCAGCGCTATCTTCATTCTGCAGATGAATATCAACTTCTCTGTTCTGTTAAGATTTTCGTCATGCATGGCTGCAACAGCACGGTCAGCAATATGCTTCTATCTCTCAGCTATTTATTGAGTGTGACTTGAACTTGCAAGTGCCCTGCAAATTCTTGCTTTACTTATGACTCTTGTTCACAATTTCAGGAAACGTCTGCTACTATGCCAACTCATGTCTTTACACATTTGAGTAGAGAATACATTTCAATTTAAATACAAAACAAAGCTATACTCTTACATTGTTGTAAGTGTTCAAATCTTTTGGATGAAGATGCTTCTTGGTAAGCTTGAATGCATGTTGGGGGGTGCTGTGCCTCAAAATGGGGAGGGTGCACAAATGACAGCTTTCAGAGCTGATGCCAAGAATGCTCCTTGGCTTGGTAAGCCTATGTGAATGCTGGGGGGCCTGTGCTCTCCTCCTGACCAGTAAGTGCCTGACTTCGAGAGCGAGCATGGTCTCCAGCCAGACTCAGCCTGGCATCGTATGGGAAGCCCAGTCTCCCAGATGGTGGCATGACGTGTTGCTCCTCTTGGGCTGCTAGGCCAGCCTAGGGCAGTTGTTTTAAGGAAATCCATATCCCACTGTTTATGAAGGCACAGCACAGGAACCTTTATGTTTCGATCTGTACCATCGTCACACTTAAATAATGCAAACAAAATTAGCCATTTTGGGATTCCAGGGTCACTGTTTTTATCTGCAGTGTTTAGTCTGTACAGATGTTCCCTTTACACCAAATAAATTTAGTGCTGACACAGACAGAAGATAATGAAAGTCAAGTTTTCTTTTTGACACGTGCAGCCTAAACAAACAAACAAAAACAGCTAACACATCATATTTGTTTTCATACACAATAGTGCCCTACTGCTTTGAACATTATAAATCATGTACTACAGGCCTTCATTGAACTAGGCTAATTGTGAGCACAAACTGTGCAGAACAGTTATTTATTCATTTAAAGGTTTGGTCAGGTAGGCACCCTGAGCAGAAGCATATTTCCAGATGCTAACTGGGGAAGTGAGTCCTCCAAAAAAGGCAATCAAGATTCAAAATATTACAAAAATAATAATGCAGTACAAACCACATAGGAAAAACAAAATGATATACCAAACAAGGAGAATACAGAGCAAGACTGTAAAGCAAACTACAAAGCATTACAGCTACGTGGAGGAACAGAACTAAGAAATGACATAGGCATTAGGTATCACAGCTGAAACCAAGCTGGGGAGCAATGGGGAAGGAAGGCTAGCTGCTGGTGTAGGAATGAAAAGAGGAATCTCTGAGTAGGGACTTGAAGGAGACAGGGAGGAGGAGAAGGAGCGAAGTGTAGGAGTGAGGTTACTCCAAAAGATGGGAATGCAGGAAGTGAAGGCAGCCTACCCAGTGGAGTCCTTACAGCGAGGGCTGCAGAAGGTGCAGGAGTCAGAGGACCTGATGGCATACAAAGAGGGACAGCAGCTGGGAGGAGGGAGAAGAGAAGCAGGGAGGGAGCTGAGCTAGAATTTGAAATGAAGGCAGCACTATGGGTAGCAGCCTTCTGTACAGCAAGGCATGCACAGGTTTACATAGAGGGAGCAGAGGTGAATACAGTGAGGACAATTTCTAGCAAAGCAGCAGAAAGAATGGAAAACAAGGTCCAGTCTGGCAAACTGAACTTTAGGGCAGCACTGAAGAGCACTTCCGTGTAGTCGACACACTGGATCATTTTAAGAGGATGATCTTACAGTGGACCGGGAGGAGGAGGCCAGATTTGATCACGGTGTATCAAGTTTGGGGAAGCTCTTTATGGGCTGGTGTTGCTGTGGCTGAAAGAAGTCAAGGTGTAATCCAGTGAAATGCAGAGGCATTGGAAGGAGGACTTTGTCAAGGTGGAGCCAGCCAGAGACTTTAAGTCTGGCGAGTTTGGAGCATGGTGAGTCTCTTGTTTTGTTACCAAAATTCATGGCAACCACTTTTTAGTATTTTAGAAAGTTTGTTAGAATAGACCCAGTATTATGTAAGCATCATCATGCAAAGCAACACCGCTTCCAACTAGGAGCTGAGCACCCAGATGCAGAAGTTCAGTGTCATTCTGCATACGCTGCAGAACCATCCATGTACATTTCAATGTGTGAAGAAAAGCAGAGAGAGAGGCGAGGTCATGTAGAACTAGCTTGAACACTAAAAATAAAACTGTCCTGAGAGCTACAAACTGATAATACAACCCACATTCACCAAAAGCTTTTTATACATACAGTTCGTTCACACACAAAATCACAAACTGCATCCCACCCATGTGCATTTTAAGAAGCAGATGATACCTCTAGTACCTTGGGACAGGTAAATTGCTCCAAGATTCTGCAAGCCCTGGGCTCCAGGCAAAGTGACGACATAGTTTGAGGCAAGTAAAACAACAATCAATTAATTACCGTTTTATACAGGGATCGAGTGGAGAAGGCCTCCAGAGCTGTGCAGGACTACTGAGTTATGAACTGCTGTATACATTTTACTAGCCAAAATACATTGTTTAATGCTTGTCCATAGCAAATGAGCAACTAGCACCTTGGAATGACTTGACTAGTCTAAATCTGTCAGCTTCGTTATAGTGGCAGTATGCACTTTTTCAGAGAAGCAATTTGCAATTTTAATAAATAAATATGCTACATGTTTTTCTTTGTTTAAAGAAGTGTATTTCATATAGAATAATGGATAGGTAAGTGTGAATAACCCCTGCAAATGGGGGTTCCTGAAAAGTCTTCCAGGAGCTTGCCTGAATGCTCCAAGTCTGGCGGTGTTTGGTGTCTGAGCTGTTTAAATGTGGTTCAAGTGAGTGCTATTTGAGCCTCCACGTACTGTCTCTTTAAGAGCTGTCTGCTTGCAGACTTAATTAGTTGTATGGGGGACTGTGTATTTAATGCTCGAATCCCGCCTGAGCTCATGGAGAAATCGCTCTGCTTCTGCAGTCGCTAAAAGCGCAGAGAGAGCCTAAATGAAAGATGTAACTGTTTGCCTGAAACCAGTTAGAGTGTTAAGTAAAATGCAGTTTGTCTAACCTGCCTTTCTTGTAGCTGGGACTCTGTGTCTGTTACCTCCATTTTGGACCTAAACTGCTATGCTGGGCCAACTGGGTTAAGGGTTCCTAAAATGGAGCCTGTGGATGAATCAGAACTTGGGACTTTTAATTTTGAGCCAGCCACAAGGGGACTGTATGGACAGTGACTCGGGAAATGTAGTTTTGACCTTGCGTCTTTTTCACCAACAGAGGAGTCTTACTGCAGTGACAGCTGAATCAGCCAACAGAATAGCGTGGAGCTAAAGGAAATGCCCTGCTCTGTGACTGGAAAGATCAGATCAATTATGGCAGTGAAGAGAGGAGGCTATGTGCTTCTGTAATTGTATAGTTTTCATGAGCGTGTGTGGAGCCCTGAGTTTCGATCTGCAGCCTTTGTGAGTGTCAGTTTGGACTGAATCTGAGTTGTGAGGAGAAAAAGCACTAGAAGTGTGGAAACCAGGCTCACCCTGTAGAAGACTGGAGAAATTGCTGAATGCGCTCGGTCTGTTAGGAACTGAAGCTGCTCTGTGTACTCCCGGGTATTTTGCAGTAATTGCGATTGGGATGAGGAGCAGCCTGCCTGGTATAGTACTTTCCTTTTACATATAAATATCGTAGTGCTTGTGGGAATCGTTATTTCAAATCCCTGTACAGTGAATGTGTGCTGAAGCTGAAGTAAACCCCCAGCTTAGTCGGACTACATCCGTTTGCTATCAACTGCAGTGGGGTCCAATCACAAGGACCTTGTCCTCATGCCCTGCTCTTCTGGCAATCCAGAGGGACATTCTCCATCCGATCCTCAGCTTGGGTGTTGTAGTATAAATCAGGGTATTCCCTCCAGCTTGTTTTTACTCACAAGTGTCACCTAATTCTTGTTGTTTCACTGTTTCATGGACTGAGCCCTCCGGCTCCTGATTACAATTGGGTGTTGTGCATATATTTTCTTCTACAGGGCCCTATCCATCTGCACTTGCCGCCAACCCTTGGGCAACTAGACCTGGCTAGCCCCCACATGGGTACCCAGAGTGCCACTTTTCAGACCCTGTATGTGTGCACAGTACTGTGATTTAAATATTTCAAAACTAAATCAACCTGACTGCCCCCTCCTTGTTACTGTCCCATAAATAAATCAGATTTGTTGTTGTTATACTATATACTGTCTGTGGTGTTGGTACTTATGGAAATAGTATTGTGTTTTGCTGTGTATGTTGTTAAACCTTACTTTACAGGGGTCCTCAGAGGCGTGCTGCAGAATCAGTTTCGAGGGTAAATGGTATCTGTATGAGTGAACAGTGTACTCGTGGGGTATTGGGGCTGTAACTCTGGTGTACTGTATGAGCCACTGGAGGGAATAGAAGGGGTCTCATTGTCTCAGAGGGCTGTGACCAAGCTAGTCTAACCACTACAAACCCTGACCTCTGGGAGGCACCTGCCACAGGACCTAGGCCCCTCAACCCGTCCGTAGCCAAACAGGCGGGTAGTAGCCCTTGGGATAACGCCACCTAGGGGTTACATGTGTATGACAAGGCTATGTTTCCATTGATGGTATTCTATTACAACACAGACTTCAAGAGGGAGGCTTGGGAGGTCCATGATGTTACAGTCCAGATGAAAACTCAGCCTTGCTTTTGCTGACTTACTCATCTGTTACATAGTACATCATGAGCCCTTACTGTGAATGGAAGCAAAACAGGAAATTTAATTCAAGTAAGCATTCTGACACTGACACCAACAGACTGCGTGTGAAAGGCTTTACTAACACAAAATGCCAAATTTCATTTGAGTTACAGTGAGTGTTCTTAAAACAAACGGAACCACAAAAATGTCACTGTCTTGTCTAGCTCCTTGAAATAATTTGTAACAATTTTTAAATCGGCTGCGTTTTCTTTTTTGATTGTCCTCCAACTTTCTTGTTGGTTATAAAGTTTGCCTAATTAAACCCAGGGTTTTGAGAACTCTGAAGCAGCCATTATGATTGCTATACTCTTGGCACCAGCAGCGGATAAATCTGACAGGACATTGAACAGCCGGCTGTGAGCACGTGAATAGTACAGCAGCTTGAAAAAGTTATAGTATAGCAGTGATGTAGGTACTATAGTACAGCAACATTTTTGACCTCTGAACTGTTGCACAACAGCCTTTGAGGCTGTATGTATTTCCATTCACAATAAGGGCTCACTACATATGATACTACAATAACCCATTCGCCACCACTGACATACTACATAAACAACAGCATACTACAAAATAATTAACATACAACATAACAGCAGGTGTGATCAGTACTTGCATCTATAGTTCAGTCTAAGCATTTAAACAAAGATAACAGTTTAAGTACAGTCAGCATCTTATTATTAAAGCAGCATATTGATTTATATAATGTCATATCTTCTAGATTATTTGATCATTTTGGAGCATAATGTGTGAAGGGCCATTGTCTGGATTTAGTTCTGTGCTGTTTTTTCAACTTTTTTTAAATTTATTTCACTCGGTCGCGGCCCGTGGACCCTCTCTCGGGCATCCTGTCCGTGTCCTGCCTGCCTGAGAACCCTCAAACTGTGCCTCCTCTCTCCCCCTCCCACAGCCAGCACCCTGGTTTAACCCATCCAGGGTGGGTAGCCCCCTCCTCTTGGAAGCTCTCTTCTAGAGGCAGTCTCCGACTGCGGATGAAGGACAGCGGGGGAACTGAAAGGCCAGTCGAGTGAGCCCAGCTGAGGGCATGGGGAACAGGTGCAGTCACCTGCTCCATGGCACCTGTGTTTTCCTTGTTCTGGCAGAATTCCCCTTGCGTGGGCACACCTGGCGCAATGGAGCATGGCAATCCTGCCTGCATCAGCTCATGCTGTACTAAGTGCAGCCCAATGCACTGCAGCGCCCTGTCTCCTACTGGAGCCACTGGTGTACCAGGCTATCCTCGCCCTTCCCCCTGGGAGAAGAGCTGCCCCTGGAGTGTTCAATCCTCTACCAGCCCTGCTCGACCCCTGAGCCCAAGCTCGCCTCCCAACTCGGGTCGCCAGCGAGGTGTGGCGGCCCAGCGCCAACCTCAGCACCACCGGCCAGCTTTCTTTAACTTTATTAAGGATGCTTGTCTTGTATTGTATTGTGTGAATGAGTTTGCTCTTGTAGTTTATGAGCTTGGGGAGGGATACTGAACAATTTTATAAATGTTTAATAATATTTTCTCATCTGATGAGATAATATTTAGTCTACTATATAATTTGCAACGATAGGTTAGCCTTGCAGCATTCAAAGTGAAGTGACTAATTTTGGTAGTCATTATCTTATATTTTAATACAGTACATTAGGAAGTTTTAGAAATTACCATAACCAGTTGTGGGTAGCGGTACCTGTGAAGTAACTATAAAGCATGCCTCAGCAGTCAGTGAGTTCTCGTACCTATATCAGAGGCTAGATTTTGACTGATGTGTTGTGTTATATCTAAATGTATCTCAGAAGATTATGCTTTAGCTAACATACTTGTTACATTTGATTCACTAAGTGATTCTATCCTGTGCACCATAGTTTCTCTTTTTTTTGTTTGCAATTCTGCACCATTACTAGACTCACTCACCATGCTCTTCAAAAGCTGGTTGGTGTAGAGGTCTGCTACCAGTGTCCAAAACAGCATTGCCCACTGGAAAACTGTGTGAACTATGCAGATGTTATTTCACTTGCGGGGCAACAGTGAAAAAAGACAAACACGTGAGAATGGCCATATTTTTGCACTTGAAAAAAAAATCAAAACATTTAAAAATATTTCAAGAGGACTGTGCATCACTGCAGCCACAACTAATGTGTGAAGCTCCCTCCGATCTGCATATTAAATGTGCAATTACGACTTTTACGACTGTACCTACGGTAGCCTGCAGACTAGCATGGAACTGGTGTGCAACCGCATTTCAGACAGCTGATAGCTTCAGGACCCCAAACAGCACTACTGGGTCCACTGCAGTACCAGGATTTTTATGCTAAATCAGGGGCTGCCCCATACACCAGGTGTAGGATGTAGTGATGCACATTCCAGCAGTAATACAGTAAGGTGTAAGATATCATAGCCCAGGATAGCCTCAGGTGTGTTGTGAGGATAAGGCCATAGGCAGAGTGACTTCAACCACCTGAGAAGATTTGATATTCCATGACATCAAACACACTGGAATGCGATTATGAAATGGATGTATTTTGATTTTGTTGACTTATGGCATGACTGTTTTCAGACTGGGAATGTGTACTGAAAGGGTCTGCACTGATAATACATGTAGAGAAAATGGGCTAACTAGGTGCGCCAGACAATCCTTATATGCCATCACATTCTATATTTCTATGCTACTGAAATGTTATCCCAGCTGAATGTGGTCTCAGGCAATCAGATTTGAAGATTTTACCATCCATTTCATAATTAAGCAATAATGCACAGCAGGGTGTGGTATATAATGGGACATGTCGTCATGCCTCATGTGTGGTTGTCACGAGCAGGCGATGAAATCCAATACCTGAGAAGTGATGCTATCCCATGAAGTGCATTATTGCTATTGTGAACTGGATTAAAGGTTTATAAATAAAAATAATAATAAAAAACTGTTAAAACATTTTAAAAATTTCATTTTGGGGTAGTGCATGAGTACTATTTCAGAAAATATAGTTCTTGGGGGTTGTAGTCAGTAGGTGGCACTGTTTTTCTTGAAGCAGGTGGAGCTCTTGTGTTAGTGTGAACTCTCTTCCAGACTCAGCCTGGATGTTAACTGTGTGTACCCTCATCTACTGATTGTCTCTCTTCCCATCTGGCTAAAGTGTGTCTGAATTGTTTATATAAATATATATATATATATATATATTTTTTGGTGACTTTTGTGGATTTTTTCCATTTCTGCAGATGTACAGTTGAAAGCAGTGGGACTAAAAGGAAAAATTTGGTAAGTGCTGCCATTTTCAAATGATCTGCGCGCTTTTATGAGGAGTTTTGTTTTGTTTCTGTGTTTGTGCTGCCACTGACTCGAACTTAGAAAGATGCGGGAGAGAGCATCAAGAGGAGTGCAGCTTTTTTATTTAGTTTTGTACATGCCACGGTCATCGCCATTTTGGCTTGTGGATCCAGGGTCTTGCACAGGATGTGCAGAAGTTCGGTGTTAGGTAGCCTTTTGAGCTTGGTGAATCAGGGAATGCAGGTGGAGCAGTATGTACTGCTGAAGATTACGCGTTGCCAGAACTTGATTTTAAACTGTGAGTATGTAGCTAGATATACTCACGCCTGAGACAAGTTCTCAGGCCAATCAGGGTTGCTGGATTTTCAGCACCCATTTCACATTCTATATTAAACACTTATAGAATCAGGAGATCACACTAGTACAGTACATGAAAACAGAAGAAGCTGAAATCTGTTATACTAAAAGGAGACAAAGTTGAGTTTGATTTCTAGTGATCATGCAATGCTGCCTAATACCAAATATGAATTGCTTCAATACTCAACAGAGGCAAGGTATTCCATATATCTTCCACTGGGGTCTCCGTGATTCACCATGCCAAACTGAAGTGCAGGGCTGTGGGGTGGTCTTTTTTAGATCTGAACTGGGCTGTGTGGTGTTACCTATAGAGATGGTGGCATCTCTTGAGTGTGCAGTTCTTATGTATGTGATTGGCTTGATTTTCAGAAAAGTCCTTCTGTATCACCATCGCGATGTGAGGTGGACTTCTTGCTGGAGTTTGCTGAGAGGTTGTCTACCATGATGCTGGATTCACTGACTCTTATTGTTCTCGGTGACTTCAGCACAAATGTAGACATGGCACCAGGGTAGATGATCTCTTGGGTCATTTTCCATCCAAGCTCCTCCAGCTCACCGATTAGATGGGACTAAAGCAAGATATTTCTGTGACCACACATGACAGAGGCCACTTGCTGAACTTTGTCTTCTCAACAGGTATGGAAGTTGACAGTACCTCAGTAGATCCAATCATTCAGTCAGACCACTGCCACTTTAGCTCAGAATCAGGGATCCCAATATGTCACCTCTAACTGTGGAGTTAGTTGTTTCCATGCAAATGGAACCTGGATTCTAGTAGATTTCTAGGTCTTCTGAACACCTCAAGTTTAGTGGTAGGTGGTAGCCTCCTCCTGGTGTGAGCTGCAGTAGTCAAGGTCTATAATAAAGCCTTGGCTGAGGTACAGGTCACCCTGGTACCATTTCCTCCTGCTGAAGCGTATTCTGGTTTAATGAAGAGCTTTGGTGCGTTAAAGTACTAGGTAGATGGTTAGAGCCCAGGTGGAGGGAAGTCAGGGGTACTGGCTTGCCTGATGGCTCATCTGTAAAGTTACCAAGAAGCAATACACACAGAAAGGAGGAAATTCTTTTCTGGGCTTATTCCACAGACAAGGCAGGCCAGCCGCACTTTATCACACAGTGGATAGACTTTTACACCCTGACTGTCTCCACTGCAGGGAACCTGTTCCCTGGAGAGAAGTGAACAGTTGAATATATTCTTTAATGCCAAGGCTGTCAAAATCCAGGACGCATTTTCTCCACTGCTAAACAGAAAAAGTGACATCAGCACAGCTGAGCTGATGAGAGAACTCTTCCACCTGAGTTGAGTTCCACCAGGTGGATGGGAGGATGTCCTCAAATGATCTCAGGTCTGTGCTGCACCACTTGAGGCGGACTCAGCTCTGACTCAGCTCCTCAAGACTGAGGTAGCAGATTGGGCTCTAATATTTGCAGAAATTGTCAATGTTTTCTTTGCATAAGAGCCTTCTTCCAGCATCTCTGGAAGGGGCTGTGGTTAGGCTATTACTCAAGAAGGCGTCTGTAAGCGTGACAACCCTGCAAATTCTAGACCAGTCTCCGATGTACATTTTGGCTAAGGGTGTAGAACAAGTAATGACAGAACAGCTTGTGGGGGATCTTGAGTTTGTTTTTGTAACTCTTTATTTATTGGATTTTGTTAACCAGGTAGGCCCACTGAGACTGGAAATCCCTTTTCAGGGGCTACCCAGATTAGTTAACAGATGACAGCAACATATACATATCAAACATCATAATACAAGCAAATATACAGACAGTAATAAGCAAGTTTACAGTTTACAATGGTAGGAATAGTTGCAAAGAGGCACTACATTAAATGCTTGTTAATAACTCTGGCCAATCACAAATCACAGGATAGGAAGGAAGAATTCTAAGAAGGAAAAGACCAAGCATGAGCAAACATATTCAGTGGTAACAGCTACAGTGACTCCTCCCAAGTGAGAGTCCTGACACTGTTCTTGAAATTAGCTAACGTTCCACAGACCCAGATTTCTACGGGAAGATTATTCGGAATTCTGGAGGTAAAGCAGACTAAGACCTGCTACCTACCTTAGAGTTTGGAATGTCCAAGAGGGAGCTGGATGAGAAGTGAAGAGTTTTCTGCTGCAGTTTAGGCTTTAGGATGTCGTGACAGACTGGGGAGGAGTACCAAGCACTAATTTATGAGTAAGGCATAGAGAGGGAGTTCCAACCTACATTCTGAGGAGGGCCAGTTTAGCGGGAGAAAACTCTACAGTGATGCTCCCAAAGGACACCAGCAACAAACCTCCTAATCTTGTTATATAACACTTTGAGCCTGTTGAGCTCCACATACCTCACAAAGCAAGAACAGATGCTCTGTATAGTAGACTGGGCAGCAGGATACTACTGGCAACAGTCTGCCATGCAGACTGGGAGGCAGACCCTAACCCAGTACATTAGCCTAAGCTTTTTGATAGACAGATTTTGACAACTGTTCAACGAGGGACTTAAAGCTTAGCTCCTGGTCAAGGTGGACACCAAAGTATTTTATTACCGCTACCACTCTATCTGAGACCCAGAGATGAAAGATAGCTTTAGTAAATCACTTCTGTCCACTCTGAATCACCTGGTTCCAAACAACATAGTGTTTGTCTTTTTGAGTTCAATACCAGTTAATTCCTTCCAAATCCATCTTCAAGCTCCTTGAAATCATGTGCCAAAGCAGCATTTAGGATGGCAGGGTCAGGATGGCTTTCTATACAGTTCAGTATCATCCACATTAATGATGTCTATGAGACATTGCAGACTGGGTTCCACTGACATCATAACACTAAGACAGCTCTGGTCAAGGTCTACAAGGTTATCTACCGTACTAGGCAAAGGGTCAAAGAGAGGCTTCCATTTTGATCCTCCTTGACCCACTGTCAGCTGATATGATGAACCACAGGGAGATAGTTGATAGACTGGAGGTGCAGGGGGCTACCAGATACCATCCTCAAAAGAGTCCACTCCTTCCTTTTAGAAAGGGTGTACTTGGTGCTGCTTGGTACATGCCAGTCTACACTGATTGCACTGGACTGTGGTGTGCATCAGGGTCCGGCCCTTTCTCCTGTATAGTTTGTAGGTACATGCTACTGCTGGAAGAGATCATGATGTAATCCAGTATGGAATTTCACTGCTATGCAGATGATACCTAGCTGTATTTAGTTTTGCACTGGACAGGAGCTTTGTACACTGAGCATTTAAATTAATATGACATATGCACGCTGGTTGCGCCATAGACAAAATAATCAGAGAAGGCCTTCCGAGTCTATTGCTTGCTGGTTCAAACCTTCCTTATCGACCTACTCTTGCTGATGAACAACTCTCTACTGGATATCTCCAAATGCAACACTAGGATGGTATGCCGTTGCAGTGTCTGGACCAAAACTCTGGCACACTCTCTCTAAGGAACTGAAACGCGTGCAGTCCACCATATCTTTAAAAATGGCCTCAAAAGCCACCTACAAATCAAGGACAAATGCACTTGCCCCTAAACTATATGGAGTACTGACCTGGTTCTTGTCTCTCCCAAGGCCTCACTAGCACTTCTGGGACTCCCATCCCAGCTCACTGCTGTTGGAACCAAGCTGCTGGCCTCTTACCTTGACTCCCCTATTAGTCCTCTGGGTAATTCTTCCCACTCCGATTCATGGTGCCCTCTGTGCATTACATGTGTTATTTTTTTCTCCTTACACTGATGACTGCCTACTAAATTCCTTGTACTCTCTGTGTATATTCATTGTATACCACATGTCTATCGTGTACCCCACTGTTTTCTGTGCTGTATGCTGTCAGGAACTCCCCTGTTATAATATGCTGGTTTTGTCTGTAACTCTACCAGGTTGTGCCTGAAACTAGATAATGCTGTTGTTTAGTTTACTTACCGGTCAACAAAAGCTAAATAACTAAATAAATAAAACGTCTGTTGGAGAATGTCTGTCGGAGTCCCTAAGCCAGGTAACACAGAATCTCTACTTGCTGTTCATACCAGCAGTTATCAGCTCAAGTTGTAAGGAGTACTGTTGGTACAGTGTGCATGTTTGTGAAGAGGAACCTCTGTCCTGCGTGGGAAGAAGCTTTTATAAGTCTGCAGTTGCACTCT
Source organism: Neoceratodus forsteri (assembly GCA_016271365.2). Classification (NCBI taxonomy): domain Eukaryota; kingdom Metazoa; phylum Chordata; order Ceratodontiformes; family Ceratodontidae; genus Neoceratodus; species Neoceratodus forsteri. The sequence continues at coordinate 77,640,289 of CM057459.1, forward strand.
GGATTAATAAAGCAGATACCATTTCTTAGCAGAAACAGATGGCGTCAGAAGTGAAAGTACAGTAAAATAATTTACAATTGATATGATTTAGCTGGTACTCCCATTTACTACAGCACAGAAGGGCTGAAAAGTGCAGCTGGCAAATTTTCACCCCAGAAGGTTTAATTTTGAGAAACTGGGCGAATGGCCAGAGTGCTGCAAAATTCTCTGAAAATGGAGCTCTGCAAGTTAGTTCATTAATGTACGCCATGAGGACAGAAGCAGAGCAAGTTTTCAAGTAATTTAGCTTTGAAGAAGTGAAAGATGCTGATACTTTTCATGTGGTTCTGCAACTTTTATGAACATTTTATTCCAACTGAAGTGTTATCTGTAAGCATGCCTGTTCCCATCAAAAGCAGAGAAATCAAAAAGTTGGTTAATCGGCTGAAGCCGTCATTTGAAGTTTGTATGACTTGGCACAATATAATGATTTTGGCCCCAGTTAAGATGAATAAATCAGAGACAGAACTGTAATACTGCAGCCCTTTCTGGATACCCACTGCCGCAGAAACTGCAGCAACGCAACGTCAGCTTGGCCTCTATGACTGAGCATGCCCCAATTCTCAAGCAGGTTTCCTGGCCCTTCCTGGCAGCTGTTTCAGAGGGGATGGGATTTCTGGTCCCATTTCTCTCATTAATTCAAAACCTTTATATGGGCCCACGAAGGCATGTTAAGATGAATGGACATATGCTCTTTCTCTCTCCTGTAACCTTTTCGATGGCAGCAGGCAGGGCATGCCCCATGCTGCCCCGCCTGTCTGCATTCTATACTGAGCCCCATGCGACAGCTATAAGAAGGCCAGAGGGAGCGAGAGGATAGAGGTGGTGGGGCACTCTCTTTGCATTTTATGCATACAATATGGCCTTGTATCTAGCTAATCCAGAGTGTCCTTATCATCTGCTTTCAAAATATGCGAAGAGTATGGTGAGGTTTCTGGTTATAGGTTAAACCCTTATTTTTTGGTGGCCCAGCTCAGCCTGTTTTTGTGTGGCTCACTGCAGGATACTCCCCTCCACTGGCTATAGAGAATGAGATAATCTCCTTTGTGGACCTCATCAGATTGTTATTGTATGCCCTACTTGAGAGGACCACCTCAAGAATTGAACCACTGGATTGTTTCAGTAGTCCAGCCATGGAATACAGTATGAAAAGCTTTCTAACTGACACCTTTTCTAGCCCACTTGCCCTTGGCATTATCATCATACTTTTACACCCCAATACAAAATCATGGCTATAGGACATGGGAGTGTATGGGCCTGCAATATATTCATCTGTTATACCATAGAGAGGTATTTGTCTCCTTCGCTGATTTGCAACAGCAGTACGCCTGTGCCAGCAAGATTTCTATCACTATTTACAGTTCCATCATTCTATTAATTTCCTACCAAGGCTGGCAAGGGACATCAGAAATCTTCTTCTCATAGCTGGCCAGCCCATCAGCTCAGCAGTACTGCTACAGCTCCCAACACTGGTGACCCAGTTCAGGAATGACCTCGGGTTATCGGGAGCCGCCAGGATGAGAGATGGGCAAAGCCGCTGGAGGATGCTCACCATATTCGGTGGAAGGGATTACCAGGGCAATGTAGGCATACCCTATTTGCTTCACCCCAGTGGAAGGATGGGCAGAGGCATCTTTCAGAAGCAAATCCTGGGAGGGAGAGCGATGTTAGGTGCTTGATGGTGGTGTGTTTCTGCTCATAGTCCATCTGGACTTCCGTCCTCATGCCTCGCCCTCTCACAGGGTGGAGCTTAAGAGGCGGGGAAAAACATGTGAGACCTCGGTGGCATGAAACTGGATCCTGGTACACCAGGACCACTGCCTGCCAAACCAGCTGGTGACCTAGGTACACCAGGGCACGGCTGATAATCTCGGGAGGGCTAAATACTAGCAATTCTCTCTCGGTGCCATCCCAGGTCCTGAGGGATAGAAAGTTAATAAAAAGAAATCTTCCTCCCATAATACAGGTTTTCCTAACCTTCTTATACACTTGCAGCATGTTCCATCTAGTGTCAATTCTCTATAGAGCCATACAAGAAACACAGAATGGGACACACTGGCACTGACCAGAAATGGGCGGTGAGTTAATATCCCCATCCCACCTCAGGAATGCGGGAATAGTCATGTGGGACCACCAGTAAAATAATGAGTTCCACGTTTGGAGGGAATTTGGGAAACATGACCAGGTTCTTCAGAACCCCGTTATAATGGCACATTATGATTAGAACAAGGGAGCTCTTGTGTTGGCACCAATGTGGTGAGTTCTGCGCAGCAACATCCACATATTAGGAATGTGCCAAACTTCAACTGCTTCTTCTAGCTGTAGAGATGGAAATTGAAGCCCTAATCCAACAACATTAGACATTGACACCCAAGGTACACTTACTGCTTGAAAACCCAGCAAGTTGGTGGGACAAACATATCCGATACTTCCTGGGCATTCCAGTGCTGCCCCATTTCCACCCTTGCCAGGCTGCATTCTCTCTTTCACTCTTTCTGCCACTTTGCCCTGGTTCCTCCCCAGAACCCACCACTGTTCCCTGTATCCCCCTTGCCATCTTGATGTCAGACACCTCGCTCATTGCATCCAGGGCTCTCAGTAGGATTTTTGATTGGGGGTCTGGGACTGCTATGAAAAAAGGGGTCCACAGCCAAAAGGTGAGTCCCTGGAAAATTTCAGGGGTCCCCATTCAAATACATGGGAGCCGCACTCTTGCACCAGCACTGCTTTAACTGTAGTATTCTGCAGGGTGCTCTATTAGTTTCTGTTGGAGCATTTTAATCTACATATTTTTATGTTTCAGAGGGTGTATTCAAACAAATCATAGCCACTGCTCAACTAACAAGGGCTCTGTTGGTTGAGCAGTAATATAATATTATAAATCCCCTCTGTAACATAAAAAATTAAAGTGACTCCGGGGCTTGGCAGCTGAGCATCTCGGGGACTTTCTCATTGGTGGTTCAGTGGTAGAATTCTGCGCCTGCCAGGGAGGCCGGAGTTCGATTCCGCCAATGCAGTTAAATGTTCCGTCTTCGGATGAGGCGTTAAACCGGGGTCCCATCTGCCTGGATTGGTGGTAGTTCAGGTGGATGTTAAAGATCCATGGCACTTCTCGAAAACAGTAGAGAATTTCCCGGTGTCCTGGCCAATTTCCTCATTCACTAAAAATACCACCAACAGCCAATCTGGTCCAAGGTCAGTTGCCATTCATCTGTATCCCCCTCCCACGGGTCGTGCCTGAAAATAGGCAGGATTTGTCTAGTGCACTTACCGGTCAACAAAAGCTAATAAATAAATAAAAATTCGAGCATCCGGGGTGCAAAATGTGCGTAAGGGCGCAGGCGCCCACGTCCCGAGAGCCCTGTCATCCCTTCATCTCCAAATTCTGGCTGGACTCCCTGCCCCACCTTTCCTCTCACCCTCCTCACCTCTCCTCCTTCAACCTCCCACTCCCTTGGCAGCTCTGACACCTGCTCTCTCACTCTCCCCTCGTCCACACCCTCTGCTGGTCTAGCTGCTTTCTCGTTCTGCTTTCCCAAACTTTGGAGCACCCTCCCTGTTGCTATTTGCAATGCTTCCTCTTCAATATCAGTACAATTGCTCCTCCGTGACTTCACTACTCACTCCTGCAGTTGCCGCTGATCCGAGGTTAATCCCACTACTCCCCTCTCTATAAACCCCTCCCCTACTGCCCTGGTTTATTTGTCCACTTTTACTTTTGACTAGTCCACGGCTGTACTGCAGTCTCCTTTCCCTCCCTCATTTGCTGCCAGTTACACATTGTGGAACTGCTGCTATTGATATGTAATCAATATGCTTTGTTTTGCACTACTTACTTTGTGCTTCATCTCAATTGTTTACTGTATACTTTTACTTTTATAATTATTATTACTGTTTTTTTTTTGTAACATTACTGATATAACTTATTACTGTACTCCCCACTTTCTCCAGGATACACTTGGAAACAAAGGGTTAATTTAGTATCCTTTCCTGCGTAAACCCTTCAAATAAATGTAAATGTGTATAATCTGGCTCTGGCTCTGGCTGAACCCCCGATTTAAACCTGAAGGATACTATTAACCAAATTTATAACATTGAGCGAACTATGTTCTCCCTTAATAACAGAATGGAAAAATGTAGCCCTTGTTGGACAAGATGGGTTCTGTATATTATTTTTATTTATTTATTTATTGAAATGTTTCACGGGAGGGCACACTGAACAACAAGATGCTCGTCTCACGGTGCGACCTGGGGAGGGTTACATAGGGTTGTGAAGGATGATCCGTTACAATAGTTTGTGGGTAGTACAAACAATACAACATTGCAAGATTGTGCAACAGTTGGAACACAAGGTATTATGACTAGGACAAGACCTTTGTTCCATAGGGTGCACTAATAGTGACTTCCGTTACCTATACATATTGGACCTCTGTGGGTGTGGGATGGGATGTGTCCTTTTTCTTCTTCACTGATCCCTGACTCCCTCCTTACCACCACCCCACCACACCACCATCGCTTGCAGAAAATCTGGTACATCTTTTTATTACCAGATGCAGTATGGTCTTGTATGCTAGTGGGATTCCCGGAATGAGCTGAATGTGACCATCCGAGCTGTACCAAATGGGTGGTAGAAATGTATATTGTTTGTATCCATCGGGGTAATAAGATGCACATGTATTGATCACTGAATCATCTCACAAAATGTTATGGTGTGCATTTCAATAAACAGAGTTACGAGGTGCCAGAATGCCGATCTCAGGCAGGAAGCTTTTTCACAAGCTCTGCACTTTGGCTTCTAAACTTTATTAAAAATATCATTGGGGGCATGGAGCTAGCAGCCCAGCCATCAGCAGCACTTTCTGGGCGCCTGCAAAGCTTTACCAAATTATAAAATAACCTTATTCTCCATCGACTTTTCTCAAGAAATTGACTCAGTGATTGAAGAAGTCATTGACGGCAACTTCAAATATAAAACTACTTTGAAATGGGCCAAACTAAAGCGATGAAGCACGATTTCTTCCACCTGCACTCCTGCTGCCCAGCCACCAGACCATGCAGATGATGCTCCAACTACGTGCAGAACCCGAGGCAGCCCTCGTTAACCTCATTACAACAAGCAGTTAATGCACTTACTAAAACAGTGCAGAATATGGACCAAACATTTGATGTCTTCTCACAGCGATTTCTGGCTGTAGAACCTCGACTGGAGGTGATGGGGAGATCACTAAAACAGCAGAGGTGATGGCAGGAAGGCATTCAGCCGCTACAGATACCGCTTAAAGAGCAGGTTGCACCGGAGCCACGTGAGCAGTTGGAAAATAGCATACAGCAGCGAATATCTGTATTTTGGTCTCCTCTGAAGAGGCGGAGGAGTTAGCCTTCTACAATATCTGGAGCGTTGGCTCACAGAATTGACGGGTCTATAAATTTAGAATTATTAAAGCCTACAGGATTTCACCCAGATGGCCCACTTCCATGGCGGACAATCACCGTACTGTTTTGGCAACCCTTTCTTCCTCAGCAGAGTGAAATCTTATACTGGGGGCTACTGGTAAAACGGACAGGTTTATCTGGAGGAGACTCGGGTGCTTTTCTTCCCGGACTTTTCATATGCCACTAGAATGAGGCGTAAGGCCTCGATGGAGTCAAGCATAGACTCAGGGACCTGGGGATAATGTACTGATGGCTTTCCCAGCTCGGTTGTGCTTTTCAGAAGGCCGCAGACAATACTGCTTTCTGGATCCAAGGAGGCAGGAATCTGCATAGAGAAGATCGCCGCTAAAAGGGCCCAGACGATCGGGAAAGTGATGCAGAAGAATCTGAGGAGGACTGAACATTACAAGAGTCAATTCTGGACATTTCTTATATCCTGGTTTGGATTCACTTTAATTTGGGGACATTAAAGTTAATGATATAGTTCTCATTAAATCGGAGTCAGGGAATATTGGGTCTGTATTTCTGGGAAACATACTTAATAATTTGAAAAATGTTTTAAACTGCATGCACCAGTATATTCCCTATGTACTCCAGTGGGGTAATCTAAACTTGATGGCAAGGTTCACTATAATTGTAAGCGAGATACTCTGTTTCTTTTAGAATCCTCAAAAGAATGCAGGATAACACGTCTTAATTTGTTTTCCTTACCAGTGGTTTGGAGATTAAGGTAGAGACAGTTAAATGTTAAATGTTACTGATATTTAGGTAACTCTGAGTAGGAGCAATTCAATTTCTTTCCCTATCTCCTTTGTTTTTAATATAACCTAAATGAGAGATGCTGGTCTTTATAAGAGCCCATTCATGGGACAAAGGATGATCTGTGTAGGAGGCGGATCTCCAGGCATATTTATTCTGATGTGTCTGACATATATCTATTTTATTTATTTATTTATTTATTTTTATTTAGTTTTGTTGACGGGTAAGTACTAGACAAATCCTGCCTATTTTCAGGCACGACCGGGGAGGATACAGATGAATGCCAACTGACCTTGAACCAGATTAAGCTGTTGGTGGAATTTGTAGTGAATGAGGAAATTTGGCAGGACACGGAAATTCCCCTACTCTGTAAACGAGTAAGCTGTCGATCTATCTGCAGGAATGGTGGACCTCAGTTCGGAGGAAGTTGTGGAGGAGAGTGGATGTGATTTGGAACTCCTGAGGTCTTGGAGGAGCCTTCTATATCTGGAAAAGAAAGCAAGTCTGTATCAGACCAGGACCAAGTATTGGATTTGGAATCTACTATTTCTACAGAAGTGACGGAAACTGAAACATTTGAAGAACAACAATTAAAAAGTGAGCTAGATAAAAGAAAGCACAATTACTAGACTTGATAAATTTGGCAGAACAGGATTTTCATACCTGCAGACAGAAATTGGAAGCTGAACGCAACAAAAGAAAACGCTGTGTCGGCCTTCTACTCAAGATACAAGTAGGAGACTGTCTTCTTCTTTATCTAAAGGAAATCAGCCTATTGATAATGATCTAACCACTGTGCCAGTGGTTATAGCGAACAAAGTTTGTATATTTACGGATTGGTCCCCAGAGCAGCTTTACAACAAAGCAGGATAGCTTTGGGAGGGAGGTCGCTGGATACGGATCCACAAATCCTTTGCCTGGATCCTGCTTTAGATGACCCGTCTGGGTCTAGGGCTGAGGTGACTGAGTTGGTTCCTGATGTTCAGGGTCCTCCTGTCAGCCAGTTACCTCTGCCCAAATCTTCGACTGCACATCCCCAAGGGCAAGCAGGTGGAGTAAGGCATTCAAGCGTTGGTATCGATCGAGTTTTGCAACATAGCAATTCCAGCTCCTTTTGCTCTGAAATAGATTTACAATCTATCGATACACCTTCTGGAAGTCTGCACAGTGAAGGCAAGTCAAATATGGGAAAGATTTCTGATAAGAATCAAGTAAATGGGGTCATCTACTAGAACTGATTCCTGGAGCCCTAAAACTTATGCAGGCTTGTTCATCAACAACTGAAAGCGGCTAAGCATACGTTTTTGGTCAAACTTAGCTATGGGGTAAAGCCCCAGTGGTTCCAAACAGGATTTGGGTTGGGAAAACTTTGCTAGTGGATTCTTTAGGATTTTCACCTTTGGAAGTATGCCTTTATCCATCCCCCAGGTGAACATTCTTATGAGATCAGCTTTGTAACTATGAAATCATTGGATAAATTCTGGAGGAAGTATTACGAAGTCAAGGACACTAAGGTTTGGAAAGACTTTTGGCTATCCCGATTACTAAGCCAACTATTAAAACTGTGACTGTCCTTTTTCGTAATGAGGGCCTAAAGTGGTTAACATTATATTTTGGTTGGAAAAAAGGTGTTCGTGTATGATGATCTAAGACCAATAATAGACAATGGTTTTGGACTGGGGGTGGACAATAAGGGTGCAATTACATCAGTCTGAGGAGGCATACAACACCTACCAAGTTCAATTTTTTGGGTCAAGACAGGAATAGTTTTTATGCAGGTCAGCCTAAGAACTGTTACAGATGTGGGTCTTTACAACATTTGAATACTGCATGTGACCAAGTGAAATGCTTTCAGTGTGAGATGTTGGGTCACACTGCAGCCCACTGTGTTGCACCTTCTGTTTGTCATTTGTGTGGGGATCAGGGTCACTCTTACACCGATTGCCCTTGGGCCACACATGATACTGATATTTCATCCGACCAAGAGTATTTGTTGTATCAAGCCAGGAAATCCTTTCCTCCTCAAGAATTTGAGCTTGGAAGCTTAGACAAAGGTAGAAGACGGGGTAGAGGTAGGGAGGGTACAAAGTGAGATAGTTATTTCGAGGCCTTTGGGTTGGGACCTCATTAGAGGTTAATACTACTGTATTGGAAGCTATGGAGGAGTCTCTCCTCCCTCCCAAAACATGATTGATACCAGTGAGCGAGAAACCCCTTAGTGACTCCACTTGGTTCCCGGCAAGAGAGAATAGAGGACGTCTACTCTCTTCCTCTTCAGTGTACAAAACCAAGAACTCCTTCTAGTATCTGATGTAAAGAATTTGACCCAGGTTTAGATGCACAGGAACAAGGAAAGTCTCTTTTACCGTCTGAATTGGTGGAGAGAGAGAAGGTATTGAGATGCAGAGGTGCCCTTATCTGCTTTACCATTAACCAATAGATTTAACCTGTTTTCTACTTGGGAGACCAAATGGAACAAGAAAGTCCCTTCTTGGATACTGAAGGTAGTCAGGAGAGTGCGGATGGTCAATCATCATGTGCAACTTCCCCGAGAAAAGTACAAAGTTTAGAAAAAAGCGTATTACAAGATCTAGTGGGAACATTTTGAAACCCCTCCCTGAACTATCTTCTATACGCATTGCAAGTTTAAATGTAAATATATAAAATCTTCAGTTAAACATCTCACAACCTTTGAGTTTTATCCCTGTTAAAATAAGATGTTTCTCTATTACAGGATCACGAGATTACATAGTTTGAGTGGGGTAGAGCAAGCAACAAAAGACTGGCCTCGGGGCCTCTCCTATTGGTCAGTGGGAGAGGACATTTGCAGTGGGATTGGGTTTGCTTTTGACTTCAGATGCTCAGGTTTTACGATCAATAGATGTTGATCCAGGGAGGCTTTTTGTTAGATGTGGTTCTTCATGGTTTACAGTGTCAGTTGGTCTCCTTTTATGGTCCTCAGACAAAGGCACTGAGAAGAGCGTTGTTGAAAAAATACAATCTTATTTGTACACAAGCTGCCACATTTTCTTTTGTGGGGATTTCAATATAAATTTACATCAAAGAACAGAATCAGGAAAACAATATTACGATAAAGTTTTTAAAGACAGTTCTTACCCAAGCAAATTTGGGGGATGCACATGTTCAAAAGCGCTTAAAAGCAATGCCTACATTTTCAAAAGGGCTTTTAAATTCTAGGATTGATTTTATTTTATACATAAATCTCTAGTGATTGATAAAGTAATGAATACACCAATGGAAACTTCTGACCATTCTCTAATAGGAATTGAAATCCCCTAGATGAAAAAGAGGTCCTGAGATACGTGGTTTAATTCTTCTTTGTTAACAATACCAGATACTGATAGTGATCTAAAAATTATTATACAGGACAAACTTACAACAATTGAGTTATATAACAATACTGCAGAATGGAAGATTTTAAATGCTGTTTGAATGGGTATTTTCAAGCTTTAGGTAAAATGCAAGTTAAAACTAAGCTGGAGGAATATAATAGACATAGACATCTATTGTGTTCTTTACCATCTCGACAAGAAGAAGGTGAAGGGGTCTGACTGAGGAGATTGCAAAACCAAACGTCTGATGAGTGAATATCAGTATGACAAATTTCTTCTTTAAATAAAGAGCAGATGTTTGGAACACAAGGAAAACAGCATTCGTTAATCCCTTTACTGCATGTAAAGACCGTATGAAGAAAGCGTGTTTTGAATATTTAGATACCCTTCTGGAGTAAGCGTTTATGACAATATTAATATAATGAAAATCCTTGATGATTATATCAAACATAAATTTGGAGATCAAGCTGAGATTTAGAATGTTTACCACACTTGTTTAGTGCAGCAAACCTTCCACAGCTTTCATTAAGTTGGCAAAAGGCATTAACTAGAAACTTACCTTAGCAGAATTAGAAAATGTTATATTATCTTTGAAAATAAATGTATCTCCTGGGTCAGATGGGTTGCCAGATGAAGTTTACAAAACCTTATGGCGATTAATGCCCACCATGTTATTGTCCCTGTATAATTATTTTTTGATGGAGAATTTTTACCGTCACAGATGTACAAAGGATTATTGGTTTTCTGTATAAATCCGGTGATCGTGCAATATTGAGAACTGGTGGCCTCTTACATTATTAAATGTTGATTTCAAAATATTCTCAAAGCTATTGGGAATAGGCTATCTTTAATTATGCCAGATGTAATTTGTAAAAACAGTATTGTTCAGTACCTGGAAGGCGCATCACGGATGCATTATTGCTGATTAGAGAACTTTTGATATACAAGATGGAAATAAGAAAGGAGATCAAAGCCACAGGCTATTTAGGTAGTTTGGATCAGGCTAAAGCCTTTGACGAGGTCTCCCATACATACTTATGGGAATATTTAACTGCTTATGGGCTACCTGAAACTTTTGTTCAGTGGATTAAACTATGTTATGTTCTTGCTAATGTAAAACCATATGATAATGGGTGGATAGGGTCTAGGCATCAGATTCTGAGGGGGTCATGCAGGGTGCCACTTAGCCCCTTTATATGTATTTTCATTGGATCCATTATTAAGACTATTGAGTAGGTCTCCTAGAATTAAAGAAATAGTTGGGGATTTTGGCACCTTTCCTAAAGTATTGGTATACGCAGATGATCTCTGCTTATTTTTAAAAGATGGTAAATCTATTGTAGCAGCTTCTGATTTGATAAGCGGAGTAGGTAAAATAACGGAGGCACGAATAAATTTGAGTAAAACACACTGTTTACGCATAAGTGGGTTCCTGTAGAATATGAAGTAGTGGGTGGTTTACCTGTAGATAGGTTCCTTGCTGGATTTTAGTAATTTATTTTGGGGTATTAATATTGCAGAATATAATTGGAATCAAGCTTTGGTTAAAGGGAATAAATTAGTGGCAAACTGGAATAAATGGAAAATGTCTAAATTGAAAAGGGTTTATTTGATTAAAACTTTTTGCTTCCAGTTTTTTGTTTTAAGTTCTGTTTTCTATTGCCGTGAACTCTGGAAACTAAGTTGATGGGTTGTTTTTTTGTAGCTTTTGGGGAGCCGTTTAAATCTGATTAGGCGGAATGTTCTATATTTAACAATAAAAAGGTGCTGTAAAAATGGTTAATCCAGTTTTATTTTTTTTTTTTTTTACAGTTTTTATATAGTAATGTGGTACCATTAATTAAAGGAGAGACTAATTGTTGGAATGGCCTAATAAATAGGCAAGTGTCAGGAGTTTTGTCTGAGTGGAACTCTGGTTCCTTTTGTATAAAAACAAGAGATGCTCGAGATTGGCATTTAAATGGGAAGCAGTATTTGATAAAATTAAAATGTGGCAGATAGGTTGGACTTTTGTAAAAAACAATTACAAGGAAAGCTTTATATTTAGATGTACTCCAGAGATGTTTTGGTGAATCACCCTTTTCGAATTTCACAGTGGTTCATCAGCAAGACATTTCAGATTACATTACAGATTTTAGGATACCTAAGCATATTTGGGACACTGTATGGTTGGGTCTCCACAATATAGTGAATGTTGAAGTAACCAAAAACACAAAAGTCTTCAGGAAAGATACTGTCCAAGAGAGGTTGTATTGAGGTATTGGAAACCATGTTACATCTTTATTTTTCTGTCCTTATGCAGTAAAATTTTGAGATGTGGTAGAGAACCGTGGAAAAATAAGATTCAGTTCCTCCAACTACAGAGTTACTTTTTATGGTATTACTAACATATCCGTGGCTAAAGACAGTCTTAGTACATTAAGGTTAATAAATGGCTATTTTCTCGACTGGTTATGGATTAGTAGATGCAAATTATTATTACAGCAACAATGGAGCTCTCCTGAAGAATTACTCTATATGGTAATTTTGATTTGCGCTGTTTAAAACATACAGAAGCTTTGCATTTCAGTTCTATTCATTGGGTTAAATTATGGAGTGGGTATGATTTCCTTTAAAAGCTGCTTAGAATTTAGGGATGTATAAAGTAGATTAGTAATACTGTATTTTTGTTTTGACATGGGGTGGGAGGAAATTTAAATTGTTTATATTGTTTATAATGTTTTCCTTATGTTTGAGGTTTTGTATGAATTAATACTTACGTTCTTTTGATTTTTTCCCTTATTATGATTATGTATGATGTAATATTGATTTGTATAATTTTGTTATGATGTGTTTAGAAAAAAACAATTTTCCCCACTCTTAGAGTGTGTGTGTGGGGTAGTTAGAATAGTTTTTTATGATTATTGTATGAATTAATATTTATGTTTTGTATCTATTGATTTGTACATAATTTGTTATGATTTTGTTTTGATTTTAATAAAAATCCACTACTCTTTTCGATAAGTGCCATGGGATCTTTAACATCCACCTGAACTACCACCAGTCTAGGCAGATGGGACCCGCGGTTTAACGTCTCATCAAAAGATGGCACCTCAGAAGTGCAGTACCACTCTCATGCTGCACTGTAATGTCAGAATTGGGATATTAACTCAAGTGCCAGATGTGGGAACTGAACCCACAACCCTCTGATCTCCTGGCCTCAGAGGCGAATGTGCTACTACTGAGCCACTGACACTGCTATATGGAGGAGTATCATTTGCATTAGTCTCTCCTGGCTAAGTAGGGAAAATCTAGCACCATACTGGTTTTAAATGGGGCTTTAGGAGCTCGGAAGAGGGACACCTTGTTCTCAAAAGTTTGACTTCTTACATAGGACCTGTTAGGTCAGTTACAGCATAACTGTTTACTAGCCCTGGACTTATTATAGGGGCGTTGGTTGCATTATAGCTTAATTTCTCATTTTTCTTGTCACTCACTGATCTTGGTTATGCCTCTTACTGCTGTACCATAAAAACTTGTAATCTTCATCCTTAGTAATGTATAATGTTTACACAATGCCTGATATACTTGTTCAGATTTGATGTATTTTATGCTTATGTATGAAATACTATAAATAAAAGTTAAAATATATATATATATCATTTTACACCATTGGAACTTCTGAACTACAGCTAGATTTGATTTCCTGAACTTTAGCTTGCGATTGGTACCAAACATCTGAAGATTCGACCGGGGATCTTAACTTTGCAGCTTTTAACCTTGATGTTATGAGCACCCACAAGACCGCAAAGCCTACACTCTCCGCGCCTACATTCAAGATGACCTCCGTGCAGAACTCTCCTTGAGAACAACTATTTTCTTTACTAAATTGTATGGACTCTAAGCTGGAGAACACCCTAATAAATGCTGGGATGTCCGCTGAAGCATCTATGGCTCAGGTGAAGCAATGTGACACTATGACATGCGACCCTTAGCAGCTATTCCGGAGACTGCTGCGGGACTGATTCTGAGGAACACAGACATGGGGCAGTCGTGCATTACGACTTAGAACTTGCATTGGGGTCCCTCGCAAAGACGGATCCGATCGAGAGGCGCAGTGGATTTGGAGTTCTTTCCTCCTGCTCCGGATGAAGTTCGATTTAAGCTGCATTTGGATGGCTACCTCTTTTGGTCTAATCTCCCAAGGGCCCTATGGCGAATGCTGAGATCCATTGCACTGCAGTCAGGCTGTTTGGCTTTCAGATGACCGAAGATGGCGGATGATAAGGATACTCTTCTTCTGCATGGGAAGGACTGAATGCAATTTGGCAAGTTTGTGGAATATTGGTGCATAAAATCATTGAAATAGTTATAGGGCCTCCCGAAATACCCTCCGAGGACTTTTTGGACTGGGACTCATGGCTGCTGGGTTAGTTGGGGAGACCACTACAGTATATTTTTGGATGGGAGTCTGATGCAGGTCATTTTATTCCCAATGGTGAATTATGCCACCCTCTGTACTTCTTTTGTCTTCCTAGCCCGCCTCAGCTATGTAGACATCAGTTTCTCCACTCTGTGAACAGGAAGCTCTATGTGATTAATAAGCTGCATTCCTGTATTACTGTTTAGGTATCAAGTTAATAATACTGAATCTAGACCTTTGAAAGGTGACAGTGTACTAATTTTTCAGTTGACTGAAGAGCTGTGTGAGAATTAGCACATATTTCCTGTTTTGTTTCACTGTTTCATGTTACCTGGATTAATAGCAGTCATTTAGACTGCGTTTAAATACCTCTGTAAGTTCTACCTTTTATGGACACTCCATGGCCGTTGAGATGGCATTTCTGGGACACTTTGCTAAGAATAATACTGAATACCTCCCCCACTGTAACAGCTTACAGGGGTTGTTTTATGATTATCACCTATATCTAAAAACACATTTTATTTAGCCACGCCTTTGGGGATTCTTGAAGTTGTAATTACTCTGTTTTTATTGATCTATTTTAGATATTTTATTGTTTATTTGTGTTTTAATCCCTGTACAGAGCTTTGATACTTGTTGAATTGCGCTTTATAAATACATTTTATTATTATTATTATATCTGATACTCTGTCTACAACCCTGTATAAGGTATTTGTGTGTATACATATACATGAAAACAATAAAAATAAAGTAGACAAAAAACACAAAAACAATTAATTAATTAAGAGGATACAGAACAGATAGGAAGAAAAATTTGGAGGAAGTTCAATGGGCCAATGTAACTCTAAAGAACAGTTATAAAAAGGGGTACTGATAGTTTAGTAGACTAAAGCAGAAATAAAGCCTAAAACTGCACCATCCGAATGCTGTTCAAGATGTAATGGAGATCGAGATCATGACCAACATGATTGCTGCCCTGCTAAAATTTCAGCATGTGGAAATGCAGGAAAAGAGGACAGTCTCCTGTGTTGTGCAGAACAAGAACAGTGCAGGAAGAAGTAACTGATAAGCGGCCCTCAGTATGTGAGACAGAGACGTCAAGGAGCTTGCACCATGCAACACATGGCTATGCCCAATGTCAGTGATGTCTCAACCCTCCATCTACACTACCACCTGTGCACATCCAGGCTACAGCACGGTGGCAGCGGAGAGAACCCTCCCTCCCTGGAGAAGGACGTTCTTCTAGGCGCCTTCTCTACTCAGTGCACCACGGCAGCTAGGACTTGTTCCTGGACTTGGGTTACCAGTATCATCAGTGCTACCCTAGTGCTGTGCCAGCAGCTGGCCTACAGGACTGGTTTTAAATTATGGTTGCAATAGCCAGGACAAATACATAAATTATTCATCTGATTTTTGTTAGCAATTTCCATTAGTAGAAAGCAAAATTTGTTTTATTTTCTTCTCCTCTGTAGACTGAAATTTGTCCACTATAATAACAAAAACAACTTCTATCCAGCCTGCAGCGTTAGCATTGTGGAGCCTGATCCAGTCATATCTTACGTTAAGCCTGGTCGGGCCTGGTCTCTAGTCAGATGGCAGACTTCAATGAATACCAGGTGCTGCAGGTGGTGGTGCTGGCAGCTCTTCTGGGGCACTCTTTCCTTACTTTGAAGTTACCTTAAATTTGTTCCCATAGATGCCATATGGTGTCCGAACCATCCATTTACTGGAATGGACCAAAATGGCCACCAGGAGCAAATGAATTAAAGATGCCCATATACCATCAGCACAATGAAACTATCACAGTGAAGACCATTACAGCAACAAATATCGCCAGATACTGTAATGGTCTTCCATATTCTCAGGTGTTTGCCCCCACCCAAAACAACTCCAACATGGGTTTGTTATTTAAAGAAGGGGGGTGCAGGGGACACAACCCCGCATGAGGGGGTGCAGGGTGAAACCCCCACAAAATAGTTTTAATCCTGACAGCACAATACCAACTGTCGGCATTGTGCCTGTTGCTGTGCCAGATGTTGATAACTATGTTGTCGCTGCAGCAGGGTAGATCCAAAGATGTCCCTGTAGGTGTCATGGGGACACTATGCTGTCATGAGGTGCCATTGTTCAGGTAAGATGTTAACCATGTTCCGCTCTGCCTGTTCTGGCAGCTGTTCAGGTGGGCATTAAAGGCAGCTGATGCCTTTTTACTCTGGGGCAGGCGTTACACTGGGATGCTGCCATCCCAGGGTCTAAACAAGCCATCTTAAAAATTGTCTCAGTATTCAAAAGATTTCAACCTTTTAGTCTTCACAACCCTACCTGCTCTGGAGCCTAAGCTGTACCTTCACCCCAAAACAGCACTCTAATGATGTTAAGTAAGGAACAGGGTGACTTTATGGTCAGTGGGTAGCACAGCAGAATCGCTTCGGAATCTAACAAGGAAGCTGTGTACAGTAACTTTAAAAACATAGGTCCATCTTTCACTTTTGGGGTAAGTGTTATACTAGGTATTTAATATAGTGTAGCACATAACTTTGGTGAAAATATTACAGCGACAAAATGAAAGTCACTGCCGGTCACTGCAATGGGGCACGGGACCCCAGCACAGCTTCTCCTGGTCTTGTGCCCCCTCCCTGAAACACCTCTGCTGTGAGGTGATTATAATCAAATCTGAGGGTGTGGGGGCTGTAAACACACTTGTGTTTCTCGATGGCATAATGTGGACTGTGATCGTGGTTGACACTGTGCCATCGCTGTAAAGCCAATTGACAGGTTTTCCATTGAAGTGGCTTGGTGGAACCTTAATATACTACCCCAAAAATCAAAAGTGCTCTGCTACATTTAAAAAAGTTACTGTATACAGTTCCCACCCTGATTTTACTATACTATCATTAAACATGTTCCTCACTTAGCATCATCAGAAGAAATGGTAGACTTGGAAAACTTTCAGGAACTCAGTTCTGGGGTGAAATTAAATGTCTGACTAAGTTCCAGGAGAATGCTCTTTTTCATCTGCCTCCTGAACCCACATATGGACTTTATCTGCCCCAAGTCCACTGCTGAATACTTCATAATTTTATGATGCTGAGCCGGCCCGGTTGCACTGAGGGCTGAGGTGCTGGTGCCTGTGCTTACGCGGTGACCCGTGTTCAGTGCAGGCACGGGCCATCGAGGTTGGCAGGGAGGAGAAGGACTGAGCATCCGATGGACTGCTCTCCTTCTCTGTGGAGGGTTCCAGGTGGTCGGTGCTTGTTTGCACCCCAGCAGAGAGCTGGAGGGACAGGGCGCCGCACCACAAGTTCAGAGAGGAGTCAGGCCAGACACCTGGAGGGAGGCGTCTTGGAGCGGCGTCGCGCTCCCTCCACTGACGACACTGCACGGCCCCTGACTCCTGGGAGAACAGCAGAAAAAACACTGGCGTGCAGAATAGCGGAGGCGCCTTGCAGGCTTAAGCCCCTGGCTAGCAGCCATGGCGCTGGCCAGCTAAATCAGTCCTCAGTGGGGAGTCCAGGATCCCACCAACCCCTGCTAGGGGTAAGCCCTGGGTCAGGTCAGCGTCAGCTGGTGGGCCTTGAGGGACAGGGCTGGGGCGCCCTCCTGAAGATACAAGCCGGCAGTAGGAGGTAAAAATAATAACAAAAAAATAATTTTATGATGCCGCATTTTGTCAGGGACAGGATTGTATTTGGGCTCCATGGAACAGAGCCACTAATCCTTCCACTTCTTGGTCCTGAGCACCATGCCTGTGCTAGCACGTTATATGATGTAATAATATGGAGCACATGGGGTGAGCTCCATAGACATAATAGGAACTGGTTTTGAAGTTGTTTTTTGTATTATCTGTTTATCCCCTGCCTGCACCAGCTGCATGGTCCTCCTGTCAGCCATCCGCTGCCCCTCGGGTGCCACCCCCAACCAACCCGACACAGCCCTTCATCTGGGGCCCCTTGCAATGATCACGAACAGGAGGGAGACTTTCAGGGCCACAGCCCTTCTTCAAACCTCATCGGGAGCGGCAAGGTCACAGCATGGACATTCCTGGCTATTGCAGCGATGGGAGGACAGGCTGCGTCAACTGGAGCGGCTTGGTGACCATTTTTCCAGTTTTGTTCACGCCCACTCAGAGGCATGCTGCAGCATCCTGGCAGATCGCGCATGTTCCATGTGGTCACCCATGCCGCAAAACGCCATGAGCTCAGCCGCCAAGAGCCGCCAAAGCAGGATTACGAATCACAAAATTGATTAGCTTTTGCTCATAAAAGTGCTAAAACATTGTGAAAATACATAGCACTTGCCTCACTGTGTTTAACAAACATAACACTTCTAGAAAACCTATATAAATACTTTCTGTACAGTTAGCATTGTCCCAAGAAAAAACTGCTAATCAATTATTTAAAACCCTGCAAGGGTTATGCCTCCTGACCCTCCACCTCTGAAGAAAGCATCCAAAGGACACTCTTGAGCCCTCCCTGCCAGCCTCCACTCCTGTCATCTGGGGCTCGGGCATGAACCAGGGACATCAGCATGCCAGGTGATCCCCCATCGCCCAGTGCCATGGGGCTGGCCAATTTTTTTAAATACTTCAGGGTTCCGACTTGGACAAATCAAAGGCGGTCGCTCAACTAACAAGGTCCTTGTTAGTTGAACAATGTAATATGATTTGTGGAATTGGAGCTCTTAAGTATTAAAAACAACTTGAAACCAGTCCCTGCAATAGTTTATGGAGCGCCCCAATGCCCTTCACATAATTACATCACATAACGTGCTAGCAAATTTACAGAAAATGGACAAGATGGTACTTAACACTAGGAAATAAATCGGATATTGAAAGTGAAACAGATTCTTCCTAATATAAATAAACCAATATGGAGGAATAGAAAAATACTTCTGAGGCAGTTTACTTAATCCCCTTTGGGAGGTTTTAATCTAAACCTTGAACACCTGCAACGTTATTACCTCAGGGACCGGGAACTGCACTGCTGTTCCACAAGATTAGAGGACCCCCTCTTACTAGTGAGGGAATTTTGTTGGTTTGGATCTGTCCGCCTCATGTAGTTTGTAGTATATAGTTTTTAGTTAGTAGTTCACAGTTTGTTTGCTTTTAGCTACAGGTTTCTAAAGGTTCTTTATGGATTTAAACACGAGATTAGGACTAGTTCCTGGGTATTTTAAACTACTCCACAGAAAAAATCAAAATGTGAAAAGTACTAAGGAACAGCAATGGTACCTTCATGCCTGTTTTAAAAAGAATGTTATCAGCTATCTATGCAAACAGCTATTCACTGACTGTTGTACAACTTGAAAGTGTCAGTATGTAGTATGAACTCCTCAATAAAGAAAGATTTTTAAAAGTGCTAGCACAGGGCAGTACTCAGGACTGGGAAGTGGAAGGGCTTGGATCCATAAAGCCAAGATACAATCCTTTCCCTCTCCACGAAAGAGGCATCATAAAATTATAGCGTATTCAACAGTGGACTTGGGCCAGATCAGGGTCCATATGTGGACTGGGGGAGGGCAGATGGAAAAGGTGCCCTTTAAGGCATAAAGTGACCACATCATGTAAAATGCAACATAAATGGAGAAACACATTCCAGTCCCTGTCACAGAGTATTGATCCTACATCAAGGGTGGCAGGTTCTACAGTGATCCCTTTTCCCCGTTTCCAGTGCCGCATTTTGGGGATGGAGCCACAGCTTGAGACTCCAGAGCACTGCAAGGTTGTGAACCATAAAAATATTTAAAATCTTACTGTGACAACATTTTTAATGCTTTGTTTAGATCCAAGGCTGGCTGAATCCTAGTGTAACGTGCCTGCCCTGATCATGTTAGCAGCTCTTTAAAGTTCCCATAGCACTTTTGATAAAGAGCACAGGGACTTCCCTGGTGTCCTAGCAAACTCCACTCCCCATTCACTAATCCACCACAGATCATTTTGTACCTGGGTTTGGAAAGCAAGGTAGCTGTTGTGTAATGTGGTGACACAACGACTGCAACGTAACACTCACAAAGTAGCTGCACTTCTGTGAATGTTCAGCATTTTGTTGTGTGTTTACTGTACAATGCTTTGAGATGTTTGCATGAAATCTGCAATATAAATGCAGTGGCGGTAATGGTATACCTAGCATCCAGGCGGGGTCAGAAACACCATAACTGACTTCACAGAAATCCAAAAGTGCTCAGTACATTATTTATTTATTTATTCGTTTCTGTGCACATGGGAAAGCTAAATTTAAGTAATGCACCTAGGATGGGATTTTCAAGCGGAAGGGCATGAGTGCAACTCTGGATATTGAGTTTGACGGTACCATCTGAAATGCACCAACACATTTTTGTTTTCTTCACATGTTTTGAGGCACAGTTTCACTGCTTTACAGCAGCTTATATCATGCATCACTTTTTTGCACAGGTGGGACCTGAAATGCCACAGCTGGCAAACATTTGTGTGTAATTTGTGGGGCGGCACCAAAAACATGGCACCAGTTCCGGGCTAGTTTGAAAATCCTGCCCTTGGTGTCCAAGAAAGTTTAGGGGACATTACCTCATGCAGGATAAAATGGTTACAGTACATAAGTCAGTGGTTCAAAATTACACAATTATGGTAAATACAAATGTGAGTATTATATACAGATATAGAAATGCTTTACAAATCACTCTAAACAGCACAGTATAAGGGACTACATGACTTGAGTAAAGCAAAAAACTCAATAAGAAAATAACATGCAGCAAATCCATAGAAACATTTGAATTTTATGGCAGATAAGGACTGTGGCCCATCTAGTATGACCATTTCCCTACCTACTGTAACACTGCAGACCATATACTTCATCTCTGCCCCCGCCCTTTCCTTACCACTAAGGCTCCCCTTTGTCTATCCCATGCCTTCTTGAATCCCATTACAGTTTTTGCCCCACCACCTCCATTGGGAGGCTGTTCCAGGCATCCACCACTCCTTCTGTGAAGAAATGCTTCCTCATCTCCTTGAGTCTACCCTCCTGCAGCTGCATGGCACGTCCCCTGTTCTGCAGCATCTTTTTCTCTGAAAAAGACTTCATTCTCGAACCTTGTTTATACCTGAAGGTATTTAAAAGTCTCAAACATATCCACGCTCCCTCCTTTGCTCCAGGGGTACATACTAAGGTCCTTCAGTTTGTCCTCATAGGGCTTTTGATGCAGACCCTGCACCATTTTAGTTGCCCGCCTTTGGACAGCCTCTACTCTGTTTATGTCCTTCCAGAGATGTAGTCTCCAGAACTGGACATAGTATTCCAGATGAGGTCTCATCAGTGACCTATACAGCAGCATCACCTCCCTCTTTCTGCTGGTGATACCCTTCCTTATGGACTCTAGCATCCACTGGCTCTCCCCACAGCCTTGTCACACTGTTTGACCATCTTTAGGTCATCAGATATGTCACCCCAGGTCTCTTTCCTGTTTAGAAAGGAAATCCAGGGATAAATGTAGATTTTACTCATGCTTTCACTTTTCGTAATAGTCTAACTTTGACATATCTTTGTAGTAGTAGTTTTATTGTTTGTAGTGTCCTTCCAGGAGGCCCTACGGCACCATTACAAAGACAATAAAATACATAATAAACAATATACCCGACAGGAGTATGGGTATTGGAGGTTTTACTAATGGCCAGGGTCTGTCAATGAGGCGCAGCCAAGAGACTTAACCACACCAGTAGTGGTAACCACCGTATACCCACCCCTGTCAATCAATCAATCAATCAATCAATCCATCAATCAATCAAGTCTTTATTTAACCAGGCGTTCATCGTTGAGCAGAAGCTCATTTGCAAGATGGACCTGGGTGGAGCTATGAACAATTGTATATACAGGTCAACACAGGTATTTATAAGGCAATACAGATAATACTCTTTACAGAGAGGAAGAAAAAAGTTCATATGTACATAGAATTATACAGATATTGTACAGATTACAGTATTTACATACATAGAAGTGTCTATAGGAAGATAAAGCAGGTTATCTAAGGTTGCAGGAGGAAGTAACGGAAGAAAAAATAAAAATAAAAATATACACCAGGTAGGCGAAGGCAGGGGGAAGGGAGGGAGGTAGGGGAGAAAGGCTAGGAGGGCAAGGTGCACAGAGAGGAGTTGGTAAAGCGGATGTAGAGAAGGTGGATGGAGAAAAGGAGTATGTGTGAGCCCCAGGATTGAATGCTATAAAGCAGGAGTTCTCAAATGGTGAGGCCAGCCTCCTGGGAGGCCCCAACCTGTTCCAGGGAGGCTCAAGCAAGTCTGAAAAGTACTGTATTTAAATTTTAAGTTTTATGTATTTTGTGTGAAGAGATGAAGCAAACTGAAAGAGGATAATAGTAAGTGAATTTTATGTATTTATTTACTAATAGGTGACAAGGAAGGTGAATGAGCCAAGGCTCATTTCAGGTATACCCGGGAAGGGTAGGTAGTAAATACATTTCAAAAGGTAACTGCAAAACAATCAAGAAATACACAGTGAACAATAGTGCAAACAAATATGAACAATAAACTAATAATGAGTGGTAGTAATTGATCAAATTTGTAGACTGATGTAGAACAGCCCAAATACAAGGGTTGAGCACAGAAGTGCTCAGAGCAATAACAGGAAGGAGCAAAGTAATCCCAGAGAAGTTGCTTAGGAGCAGGGAAGGAGGAGAGGCAAAGATGTAGGAAGGTTATTTCATATAGCGGAACAGAAAAAGTAGTCTGACCCATTGAGGTACTGCAACAAGAGGTAACAGTGGTTCAAGAATGAAAACAGTGGAGCAAATAGGCTGGCCTGTGGTGGGGTTATAATAAGCTGAATAATAATGTGTTTATTTTATTTATTTGTTATTCAGATAACACATTTGAGCACAAGAGCTCTTTTTCAAAGGTTCCACATCAGTATAAGACAAAGAACTGAATGTGAGCCAAGTACTCAAAGGGGTTCAATTTATTCATGGTGTACTACTTAAAGTACAGTATATGTTATTTTGTTTGGGAGGCTCAAAATCTTTTCCATGGATTTGGGAGGCTCACTGTGACAAAAGTCTAAGAACTATTGCTATAAAGTATGGGGCATGGTAGGATGTCACAACCCAGGGTAGTGAGCTCCTATCCGAGGTTGGGAAAAGGAAGAATAAGGGGATGGACGGGCCTAGTGTTGATAAGACAGGGGATAAGAGAGAACAATTAGGCTGGTGAGGAGCAAGCTGGGGGTCAGTACTTAAAACTGGGTCTAGGCGTGGCTATATACCAGTGCAGACACGGTACTGGGTCTGAGTGGGTGAAGCAGTTACATACTTCTCTGATTGTACAGAAATAGGCGTCTTGAGGGCATTTATACCGATTAGAGTGTTTAATTTGAGGTTTTGTAGATCGTTCCATAAGGTAGGTACACGAAGCTATGGCTGCCCTGCCGAAGCGGATTTTGCTTTGGGTACTTTAAGTATAATAGCTGAGTAACTTCAACGGTATTTCCCAATTATACTCAGGGAAGACAGCAGGAGATATAGTAAGGCAGCTGATTAGAGATGGCTCTATAGGTCCAGAGGCGGCGTTCTGTGGGCGCCTGAACTTTAGTGATGTCCACCCACTGCCGCATATAGGGTGCAGTGATGCATGTTGAAGGAGTCCGTTATAAACCTCAGTGCTCGATGGTAGAGTGTGTCCAGTTTAGCCATGTAAGGTTGGGGCATTGGCTGTGAGGAAATCAGCATAATCAACCAATGATAGGAAAATGGATTGGACCAGTTGTTTCTTAGCATCTCTGGTGAGAAATTGGTTGATTCTAAAAACAGTCAAGCCTTTGCCAAAGTCGTTTAGCAAGTCTCGATATGTTCAATGAAGGAGAGTCTTTGGTCTATCAAACTCCCAGATACTTGAATTTTGTAAAAATTCTAGTTTTCACCTAGAACTGTGGTAATTTGGGGAACTGTCCCACTGGACACAGGGTTAGCTGTATGGATAAAGGGAAGGGACCATGCTTTAGTTTTTGGCACTAAGGGTAGCTTTTTGGAGGAGTTGGCTTTGCAAAGGTTGAATTCTGACTGTAGGTCATTGCAGGCAGCTTCAGGTGTTGGGTGACTCACGAGAGAACTGTATCATCTGCAAACAGATGGATGCTGGCTTCTTTTATACAGTAGTCGATGTTATTAATGTAGATTGCAAAAGTAAGGGCACTAATATAGAACCTTCATGTACCCCTCTTTGCAGAGTTTTAAAGAGGACAGGCCTCCTTGACTTTAACTTGTTGAAGGCGCCTGTAAGATAGTCAGTAAACCAATGCAGAGAGGAGGGGTCCACCTTATGGTTTGAAGGAGGAGAGGAGCAGACTATGGTCGACGGTGTCAAAAGCCTTGCTTAGATCAAGGAAAACAGCACAAATAAAGTTTTTGCTCTCAAGATTACGCTGCCAGTCATTAGTAACTTTGGCGAGGGCTGAGATAGTGCTATGTTTAGCTCTGAATCCAGACTGCATAGGATTTAGCAGTTCCTAGACTCAAGGTGAGTCCTCAGCTGTGCATTTACAATTTTCTCTAGGAGCTTAGACAGGACGGAAGGAGAGAAATTGGCCTGTAGTTATTGAGATCGCCAGGGTCACCTGATTTGAGCAGTGGTATGACATGTGCTGTCTTCCATATAGGTGGCAAGGTGCCTGAGTCAAGGATAAGTTAAAAAGGTGGGTGGCGGGTATTGCTAGTGCAGTGGTAGGCAACTTTTAGGAAGTAAAGGTCAAGGGTGTCGGCCCAGCACTTTTCTAGTATCCAACTGAGCAAGGGTCCTCTTTCAGTGGGGCAGGTTGAAGCCGAGAAAGGCGGCGAAGCTATCAGATTTCAGGCAGTTGGCTGGCAGTCTGGGAGCAAGTAATGTTTGCAGGGAGTTATCAAATGCCACGCCTGCAGTAGCAAAGTGGTTATTGAATCGTCAAGTATATCCATCTTTTCGGTTATAGTCAAGTTGCCAGAGGTAATCTTGGTGAGGAGTAATTTCCTGGGAGTGGCCTAGCAGATCATTGATTGTGTTCAGAGCTTGATTGGGCTCTTTGTGGCAGAAGTCGAGTTTGGATTTGAAGAAGGTGGCCTTTGATTCTCTGATTGTTTTGGTACATAAATTTATGTAGTCTCCTGAACTGGTTCCAATCCTCTGCAGTGTTCAGTCTACGCACTTTTTCAGAGCTTATCTCTTTCTAGAAGCAAGGACTTGATCTAAGGGTGAACCATTTACAGGTTTTGGTCCTAGTTCAAACTTTAATCAGGGAGCATACTTATTAAGGGCCCTTGATATAATGTTGTGGAAGATACTGTAAGCTAGCGTGTCGTTTGGCCAGGTAGAAATCTTGCCACTGAAGTACTTAGCTCGTTTAGGTAGGCATGTTCACTGAAGTTGCGCTGGATCTCTATTTTCATAGAGAACTTGCTGATGGGTGCTGGGTTGTTGGTAGATCTTACTCCCAATAAAACAATGGTCGCTGGCGTCTGAAAAAAGACATCAGCGTGGGAGAAGACATGAGATTTGCTCACCATTAGCACATCAAGGTGTACTTTACTGGGGTTCTTCACGTTTGGGCGTGTTGGATCAGTAATAAGTTGCGTCAGCCCATGTTCATCACAGAAGGATGCAAGGGAGGCAGCTGTGTTAGAGAGCCAGTCAAAGTTGAGGTCTCCTAAAATAATAGTTTCTGGCAGCCCCTGTCCCAACATGCACTTGATATAGATACAAGCTGTAGAGCCAGCAGGCGGTGGTCTGTAGCATCCTATTACAGAAGTGCAGTAGTCTGTGTAATTTCCACTTTGAGAATTAGGTATTCGAATTCGCTGGCGACAGATGCCAAGGATAAGCAGAAGGCAGAAAATTTGTCTTTAACGAGATAGCTACCCCTCCTCCTCTGGCATGCCTATCAGCTCTGAACAAGGCATAGTTGGATATGTTACTTCTCTATCAGTGGTGCTGGGTCTAAGCCAAGTTGGAAATCACAAGTATGTCAGGAGAGGTATGATTTACCAGGTTTGTAGAAGGTTATCTTTTAAGAAGGCTACATACATTAATATGCAAGAAGCTATTCCTTTTAAATTTGCTAGTTCTGTTGGCAAAGCAACAGCTTCTGGGGCCAGGGTTGAGTTCTACATTGCCTGAACATAGCAGGAGGATAAGTAAGATTTTTCTAGGCGCTAATTATAAGATTGTAATTCCTGCCTTTCTCCGTCTAGTAGATCTGATGTTTTTAGGGACTGGAAAGTAGCCACCATAGGAGAGCTGATCTGTTGTTAGGAGCTAGTACCCCTACCACAATAAGCGGGAGGAGATGAAGTCTCGTGGTGGGAGGTGGGCCTTGTGGTGGGAGTGTTATAAGTACTACTGGTATGTGTGGTCCAAGAGCAGGGTTCGAGGTATTGGTACTTGGAATCACAGAGACAATTAAAGGATAAGTTGCCATGTGGTATACAGCACAAGGTGCCGTTGTAGACCAAACATGATGGTAGTTCAGCTGTCCAATGCTCAGCAGCTGGTATCAGCAGAAGAAGGGGCAGTATAAGGAGCCATATAGGGCCCGACATGATGGTACCTCAAAAAAGGAGCCACTCAATTAGCCAGGGGCCAGTGGGGTTGCTGGATTAATGCAGCTTATCAGCAGCTTTCGATCCGAGTCGAGCCCGGATTTGATAACATTTAAAAATATTCAGTGGTGAAGAGCACAGCCAAGGACAGCCTATGCGTTTTAGTAGTAGCGAGGCCCTGAGAGTTGGATCCCGTGGGCTGGACAGAGAAGGGGGGATCATGAGCTAAGTCTCTATTGGTGGGGCACTGCGCCAGGGACATGGACTAATATTTTGGCAGGAGCTACTGTATTTAATAATCAGCGGAGGTGGGGGAGGGCGGTCGAAAAAAGTTGCGGCAGTTGCCGTACCTTGTAGGGCCTTGGGTCCGTGTCTGCAGTCTCGGCGTCAGCTACAGGGGCCCGACCACCCGAGCCTTGAGAATCCCGTGGCTTAGGCTGGGAGCCTGGGCGACAGTTCCTCAGCTGAGGAGAGAAGGAAGTGAGGGTTAATAAAGGGATTCACATAAAGGTTAAACAGAACAGTAGAGTCCAAAATTTGCAGAACAAAGGGCGTGTATTACTTTGGCACCCAAAAGTGTCTAGGGCCAGTGCGCGTATGCAGGAAAGAAGGGCTGTAAGACTAGATTTCTTTCCCAAACCACAATTTAAGTCCTTTCAATTACAGACTGGGTTAACACTTGACTTTTTAACATCTGTCCCAACATTTGTCCCAACATAAACATTTTCGGGTTTAAAATCAAAGAGCAGAATCCGGCTTCCGCCAGGGACCAATCAGGCGTGGTCTGAGAGGGCGCTCGCAATCCAGCTGGTTGGGTGCAGTTACCGCACTTTGTAGGACCTTGGGTCCATGTCAGCAGGCTAGAGCGCTGCCAGAGGGGCGCTGAACACCCAGTAGCCGGGAATCCCATGGCTTAGGAGCTGGGAGCCTGGGTGGCAGTTCCTCGGCTGAGGGAGAGAAGGAAAGAGAGGATTAATAAAGGGCATTCATAGAAAGGGTCAGACAGAACAGCGGGAGTCAAAATTTGCAGAACAAAAAGGCGTGTGAGTACCAGCAATGCCAAAAGAGGTAGTGAGGAGTAGTAGTAGGTGGTTGCACCCCATGGTAGTTTGTTTGGTGTTGCTGGCCTGCTTAACTGCTAGCTGGTTTATAGTTGGAAGGTATATAGTGAATTAGGGTGAGGTCCCTAACAATAGGGCAGGTAGAGCAGTAATTGAGAGGAGTTAGATGGAGTGACTGGAGAAAGGTTGAGAGCAAATGTGTGATCCTGTGGGTGGGACTGCTTTAAAAGGGGCAGTGAGAAAGTGGGTCAAGTCAGGTATTGGAGACAGGAGGCCAATAGCATGAAAATGTGCAGCAGTGGAGTGACCAATCTGCTGCTAGGCTGAGAAGGGGTGGAGTAAGGGTCTATTTAACACTGTGACGAGGAGGGGAGGGGTGGGCAAAAATTCAGTCCAGAACAAAGCACAGAAAGAGATTTCCTGAGATCAGGCGCCAGGCACTGAAAATCAGCCAAGGAAGTAAAGCTGTCAATGTATAATTGTATAATAGCAACTATACCCTGGAGGTATATTGCTATTATACAAATGTTCTCAAGCTTGTTTTTTTTACAAAAAATATTTAAAACATCCGTTTGTTTTAAAAGTTGCTGCTCGCTTGTTTTTCACTACAGCGTACTGCTCAGATTTTTTTAAGTAGTTCTGCGATGTGCCAGAGGATCGCAGATTTCCACCGCCACTGTCCCTAATTTTTCAGCTTCTTTGCTTTGGAGAGAATGAACTGCATTTTCTTTCTTTTTCTTTCCGGTGCTTCACTTTTTTGAATAGTGCGGCAGTTTTCTGAACTTTTGAGGCTAGTGCGGAGTATCGGACGTCGGGTTGAGGACGAGGTACCCTCGCCATCGCTCATGTGTTTGGCAGGTGTGTTATGAGGAACGGAGGGATTTGCCAGAAAGTTCCTGATGCAGCTGAGTGGTGGCTGGCACCTTTTCCAGTGGGTACTCTGGAGGATTTACAATGCTGAAAAGGTGCCAGCCAGCCAATCAAAATACAGAATTCTCTATATTTTTGTGCCCATTGTATAATATAAAATAGAACACACTATCAACTCTTTTCAGTATGATTAAAACAAATAAATAAGTATTTAAATACTAATAGCTAATGTACTCATTTACTCACCAAATGCTTGCATGAACAAAAAGTTTTCAGACCCTGTTTAAAGGCCTCACCGAGGGCCCTCCTCAAAGTCCTAGACAAGGAATTCTATAGGATCAGAGCTGACATTTCAAACGCCTGGTCCTTGGACAATTTTATTCTTTCCTCAGGACTACCAGCAGGCCTTTCTTGGCTGAGCGAGATGGCAACTAGGAACAAGAGGATGCAGGAGCTCTGACAGGTAGCCTGGGCCCAGCCCTTGAAGAGTCTTGTAAGTCAGAAACCCATTTAAAAAGATATGCCACTTCACCAGCAGTGAAAGCAGTTTGCAAGACACCGGTGATACATGACAGGATCTCAAGAGGCCCATCAGCAGCCAGGCCACAGCATTCTGCAGCAGCTGCAGGCATTGCAGCACTCCCGACCACAAAGTAAAGAGTGTTTCAGTAGTTGAGCCTCGAGGTCACAAATGCATGTACCAGTGTAGCCAGGTCATCAGGTGGGACAAGGGCTTAATCCAGCTGATATTCCATAAATAATAAAAGCCACTCCAGAGAACTGCCACCACCTGAGCCTCCAGTGCTAGCTTACTGTCTGGGATAGCCAGATTTTTCATCTTAGTGGAGGCTAATAACCTAGAGGGGCTGAGCAAAACCCAGTCTCCTCCCAAAAGCCTCCACTCCAGCCCTTTGACCCAGATCCACTACTAGTACCTCAGTTTTCTCAGGGTTCAGTCTCAGCCAGCTCAATGACAGCCAGGACTAGATCTCGGATGAGCTCTTATTTAGCATACTGACTGCACCCTGTGTCCCAGGTGCAAAAGACAGGTAGAGCTGGATATCATCAACAGAACAATAGACCCAAGTCCATATCTTCTGATGATCTCACCTTGAGGGAGCATATATACTGTGAACAACATGGGTGACAAGACTGAACCCTGGGAACCCCAGGGACAGAGTCACCAGGTATGAAGAGTACTCCACCATCACGACCCTCTGGGTCCTGTCCTTAAGATAAGACTCAAATCGGCCGATGACCTTGCGGTGCCAGTTTATGATCTTATAAACTGTAACTGTACCGTATTTCAGTTGTTGCCATCACCTGAAGCTGATTGGTTGATTCAATAAATCCATGAAAAATCAAAAGCGAATACTGACTCAGTGGTTTAGCAGTTCCAATATCTTGTACAGCAGCGAGGAGACCCAGGTGCAGAAGTGAAAATACAGAACTTACTGTAACAATAGATATTCGAGAAGATTTCTTGCAGCAGGCCATCACTAGCAGGACTATAGCTGACAGGCACTAGGACCACACAGAAACTTAAGTTATCAGTTTAGCACAGGGCAGCACCCACCTCCGATTTCAGCCACTGACGCCGGCTAATCCTATAAAAGGCAGGCGGCCCCCATACCTCTTCTCAGTTCTCCTGCTGGAGACCAAAAGCAGAATGCTGTCCAGGGAACTGAGGAAGATTCCGAGGTATCCCAACAGTAGAGGAAAGAAGAAGCAGAAGGTTCACCCCATGGAAGAGGCGAGACAGACAGGAAGGGGAAGGAAAGCAAGGCCTGCTGCAAGAGTTCCTCTCTAAGATCTAATGTTACAGTAAGTTCTTACATAACTGTACCATCTTACTTTGAAGAATCTCTTGCAGCAGGCCATCACCAGTAGGACTGAGTCCCAAGCAGTACTGGCTACTACAGACAGTCTGGGTGAAGAGCAAACCGAGGGTCTATGAGAGGAGGCCCTGAAGCACAGCAAGGCCAGAGCTGGCCCTGTGCTCAGAGGTGATGTACAGAATGTAATGTTTGGTGAAGGTGTGGACAGTGCTCTATTTAGCAGCAGCGCAAATGTCAGCAGCTGAATATCCTGAAACAAGCAACAGATGTGACCATACCCCAGGTGAAATGGCCTTTAACCATTTCTGGAAGCTCCTCACCGTACCTCCAGTAACACTAGATAATGCAATTGGCTATCCATTTATACAGACACTGTTTCGACACCAGGGCACTCTCTTCCCTAGGGTGGATGAAACAACTGATTAGACATCCTGAGTCTTCAATGCAGTGTGCATAGTAACTCAGGATTCTACGACATCAAGGTATGGAGCAATGTCTCCTCCTGACTGGAATGCTCCAGAAAATAAATAGGCCGTGGATGGATTGATTGCTCCAGAAAATAAATAGGCAGGTGGATGGATTGATTGCTCCAGAAAATAAATAGGCTGGTGGATGGATTGATTGCTCCAGAAAATAAATAGGCAGGTGGATGGATTGATTCAAAGTAAACTCCGACACCACCTTAGAAGGAAACTTAGGGTTGGTATGCAAAGACACCCTGTCTTTGTGAAAAATCAAATAAGGCTCTTTACACATCAGGGCCTGAAGCTAAAATCCTATGAGCAGAAGTAATAGCACTAAAAATAACGCTTTCCATGACAGAAAGGCAGAGTGAAAGTCACAGCTGGTTCAAAGGAGGCAGCCTAAGCTCTTCCAACATAAAGTTGAGGTCCCAAGCCAGGACAGCATCAGGAATGGGAGACTTCAAGTTAAGAATGCCCCACAAGATAGTGCAAGCGCATCAAGTTGAGCCATTGAACAGCCCTCAACAGGTACATGGTATGCAAAGATGGAAGAAAGATGTACCTTAATCAAGGAGTACCATAGGCCGAGTCTGAAGGGATAGCAAGTACTCTAGCACCTGATCCACTGGATAGGTGAAGGGATTAAACTGGTGTGATGCAGCCCAAATAGCAAAGCGCTTCCACTTCATAGAGTAGGTGACCCTAGTGGAGGGTTTTCTAGCCACACGCAAGAACATCTGCCAGCCTGGGGATACCCCAAACTGGGCAATGGCTATGTCCTCAGGAGCCACACATGGAGATGGAGAGATTTGAGGCCCAGATGGACCAGGGTGCCCTTCTCCTGGGAAAGCAAGCCTGTGCACTGGGGCAGAGGAAATGGGTTCCACAGTCAGCTGCTGAAGCAAGAGGAACCAAATCTGACAAGGCAAGAAGGAGTAATCAGGATCATGGTGGCCCCCTCCATCTGAAGCTTGATCAAGACCCTCTGGAGGAGCAGGAAGGGAGGAAGGCATGAAGAACCTCCCTTTCCAAGAGAGGGACAATGTGTCTTGCCATAGCAAGCAGAAAAGTGTCAGTTTTGCATTGTGTGGGGACACAGAAAGGTCCAACTTGGGATGACCCCATCTGTTGAACAGGTCTTCACCACCAGGGTAGAAGCTCCCACTCATGGGCTCTGAACCAAGACTGGCTTGGACTGTCTGCCAAGACATTTGGATGCTGTAACATGAATGGCCAGGAGCACCAGCCCATGTTCTATGGCCCAATACCAGACTCTCATCGCTTCCCTGCACAGTGGGTAGGAATGAGCCTCCCCCATTTGTTTATGCACAAACCACTTACATGTCCATCTGAACTAATAGCAGATCTAAGGATAGCCAAGTCTGAAAAGGCCACAGGGTGTACAAGACTGCTCGCATCTCCAGAACGTTGATGTGATTGTTCTCTCCTCAGTCCACGTGCCTTGGGTTTGGTGGACCCCATGGAGCCCCCAGCCAAGATTCGAGGCATCTGTCATCAGTACTTGCTAAAGTGGAGGGATGCTAAAGGGAATCCCTAAAGCAGGTTGTTGGGCTCAAGCCATCACAACAGTACCTTCCAAACTGGATCGAAACCATAACTAGCTGATCCAGGGTGTCTGTGCATTGGTCCCACTGGACCCACAGCATCCACTGAAGGACCGAGCTTGATGAGCTGCAGCACCAAGTTGTCTGTGGTGATTTCCTCCACCTGTCCAGGTGCAGGGAGAAGCGAATCCGACGACCGCCTCCTGAAGATCCACTGGAGGAAATGGGTCTCGCAAGGAATCAGGAGGGGAAGCGACAGCCATTGAAGCATGCTGTCCCTCGGCACTATTTATTTTATTTATTTATTTAAACTGGTGACTGGAATGGCACGCTGAGCTGAGGCTCATTTCAGGTGTGACCGGGTACAAAGCAAGCACAGCAGATGAATATGATTACAGTAAGCATATTACAAGAATATACAGGGAAGTATTATACATGTACAATATATGCAAAGGTAATACACAATATATTAGGTGAGAGAACATAATTGAAAACAATATTTAAGTTCTGGGGGCCCTTAGGCATGGGAGGCAGCTGGGGAAGGGTGGGGACAGAGCCCCTGACTTTGCATTTACCCTGAGCCTTTGAGGGGGCCGAGGTGTCTGTGGGAAGAGTGACAAAAGGAGCCCTCTGTCCCGTCATAGTCTGGGTATGCTATAGAGTGAATGGATTTAAGGGTCCGTCCCAAGGTTTGCATTTTGGAGATGAGATCCTGGACATCAACTCCGAACAGCTTGAGGCCCCAGAAAGGGGCATCTATTATGTTGGACTGGATGTCCAGGGCTGACCTAAGACCCGTAACTAGGAGTGACGCCTTATGCAGATGCCCGCTGCTGCTACCAGCCCGAGGCCTCAACTACATCACAGAAAGCCCTCAGGACATGGGCAGCAAGGCCCGAGCCCATTCTGAGGACCTGTAGGGTCTGCTGCTTGGAAGGTCATCTGGCATCGCAGAGACAGCCTCCTATCCTGATCCCACAATAAGTTCTAAAACTGCACCATAAGGGTCAAGTAATTGATGGTCCAAAGGGCCAGAGTGGCAGATGTAAGCTTGTTTGCCCATCTGGTCTAGTTGGCAGAACTCCCTGTCCAGGGGAGGGAGCTTAAAAGTTTTGTCTGCTTGGTATGGTTGTACGCTGCATTGATGATGACTGAATCAGCCTTGAGCTGTTCCCCAAAATACTGCTTACCAGCTGGGGCATGGTAAAGCCTGTCCACCTTCTTGGAGACTGCCAGAACTGTGGGGGGTGATTCCAGGCTGCCCGGGTGACATCCCTCATAGGAGTCAATAACAGGAGGAATACAAGGAGTGGTGTC
The DNA here is from genome assembly GCA_016271365.2 of Neoceratodus forsteri. Classification (NCBI taxonomy): domain Eukaryota; kingdom Metazoa; phylum Chordata; order Ceratodontiformes; family Ceratodontidae; genus Neoceratodus; species Neoceratodus forsteri. The sequence goes on from CM057459.1 coordinate 77,673,933, forward strand.
AGTCTAATGCGAGGTAGACAGCTAACCGGCCTCTAAGTGTCATGCTCCTCGGTCTCCCATCCCATAGTAGATTGAATGTGCATGATAGCCATAAAGGTAGGGTTATCAGGAAGGGACTAGGGAACATTAGCTGGGGCATCCTCCTTCCAAGAAGTCGGTGGGGAGAGTGGAGGACTCACTACTGATGCACTCCTTACTGTCGTTCCCATCATCACTGTTATAATGCCGACATCTGTCTGAGCAACCAGAAAACCCACTGTTGGGCCTCCCTTTGAGAATGTGAAGAACACTGGGCGCGGGTGAACCAGGGCCGGAGGGGCGAAGGAGGCTGTTGAGGGGGACGGAGCAGCGCCCTTAGGGCAGGAGACTGAGTCTGCATAAAGATCATAAAGTAGAGATCAGGCCATGGTAATTAAAAGTGGCAGATGCGGTCCCCGAGCATCGGGTAGGGGAGTACACCAGTGCAGGTCCTGTAGGCACTGGTGGGGTAACCTAGCTTAGGTTCCCTGGCACAGGATAGGGGTAGGAGGGCACTGGATGCACATGCAGATGGAGGGTACCCAGGATGTGGGTTGACAGGCAGCAGTTGTGGCAGGGAGGGAGCAGGGAGCAGCCGCATGGGCAAAGATCCTGCTGGTGTTGGCTGTGGGCTGGTGCAGGCTCAGCTGTCACTGGCTGGGATGGCGTGGGGCCTGCAGGCTGTGGCGTGGGAAGGACTGGCGCAGGCTCCATGGGTCGTCGCAGGAGGATGCTGGAGTGAGGTCCACAGGCCATGAGGAAGCAGGTGCTGAGGTGGAGGGAGAACCCTCCCCAGAGTGAAGGCTGAGTGGAGACCAACCCTTGGGAGACACCGGTGCCTTTTAGTGTCTGCCCCTGTAAAGAGGAGCAGATCTGGCAGCAGTCCCAGAAAGAACCCGTCATGGGAGGGGTGCAGGTGTTGGAGGGGCAGTCACTGGGAGACTGGCGACCACCACACCCATGCCAGCCAGAGACTCTGGCCAAGCCACCTGACTGAGTGCCTGCAGAGCAGGCTGAAACTGCAGGGGCTGTGGGGCATGATTCGGAGCACCTGACCTGAAGAGCCACAGCTGTGAGGAAGACCTGTGGGCGGGCCAGCAGTAGCCTGTGGTAGTTAGGGCATTCGGCTGAGGAGGTCGCACCACCCAAGGAGGAAGACCAGATGTGGCAAGGCTTTGTGAGGTGACTGTGAGCAGGAGGAGGACTGGAGTCAGTCCCAGTCCTTGTCCTGGTACTTGTGCTTCCCAGAGGTTTTATCTTCGGACTTTGACAAGGAAGACACCAAGGACTGGGCCAGGGAAGTGGAGGAGCTCCTGGCCTGCAGCTTCCGCTCCATCAAGGTGACCTTCTGCTTAAAGATAATTCACCAGGATCTTCTGACGATGTCTGCTGGGTGGCCAGGTTGAACTTATGGCAGGCCTCACAGGCTTGGACTGGTCTGGGTCTAGGCACAAGACGCAGTCAGAATGGCCATCCTTGTCAGGAATCTGCTTGCCCATGAGCATACTCTTGAAGCAGTTGGAAGATGAAGAAGGTTGAGAAGACATAAACTATTCGGTGAGACCACAGAAAATTTGATGTTTGACCTAAAAGAAAAGGTAAAATAATAAAGTGCAGGAAACATAGGAAAATGGTGGTCGACTGAAGCTGCAGAGGTTTCCAGCAGTCCAACGTGCATTGTTCAATGGCAGGAAAGAACTGAGGAGGTATGGGGCTGCTCACCTTTTGATAGGACTGGCCAATGTCAGCGGCTGCCATGGGAGATGGGCGGCCCCTATGGTAGACTGTTAACTAGAAAGTTTCCGTGTGGTCCTTGTGCCTGATGGCAATAGCCCTACTGGTGACGGCCTGCTGCAAGAGATACCTCAAGTCAGATCTCTAATCCCCAAAGCTTGAGGAGGCGGGCATGTTACAAATGTTGTGATGTTTCCTTTCCTAGTGAGTGTGCATCTGTGGGATGTTATATGGTGCATACAAGACTGGGACTAAGAATCAGAGGCCATAACAGCCTTTTAATTAATTTTCATTACCAAAATTGACCGAACAACATATCAAACAGTTGGAGTGCCCAATTAGACCTGAGGAAATTTTATTACAGGTTAAATAACTAAAACCGTTGAAGTGTCCTGGTCCACAGATGGTTTCAGCCCAGGATGGTACAAAGCCTTCATACCACAGCTACTTCCCAGCCTTCTTTCATTGTGCCAGGCAGTGGCTGAAGGTGAGACTCCACCTCCATCATGGAATTATGCGGTTCTCTCACCCCTGCTGAAACCCGACAAAGACCCCCTCCTTCAATCATATCATCCCATTTCTACTATAAATGTGGATTATAAAATATTTATGGCTATTTGGGCTAGGCGTATGGAACCAATACTGACATACCTTATACATAAAGATCATTCTGGCTTCATAAAATTAAGGAATACCTTTGATAATTTACGCCAAATTAGGTTGTTAATGGAATTTATACACGCAAGAAAGATCCCTCCACAATACTAAGTTTAGACGCAGACAAAGCGCTCTACAAGGTGAATTAGGAATATTTATGGGCCAACCTATCAAAATTTTCTTTTCCTAATGTTTTTCTTTTTGTATGAAAAATATTTACTCCCACCCTAAAGCCTATGTAGAGTCAATGGCTCCATATCTCAACCGACTATGATACAAGGGGGCCGCGAGACAGGGCTGCCCTTGTCCCATTACTTTTGCTTTATATATAGAACCCCTGGTCAAAACAATACAGAGTAATCTTGGATTGAGGGCATTCTAGTGGGCCAACGAGAACATAAGGTACTCCTGGTCACAGATGATACCTTGATTTCTACCATATCCCGGAAACCTCTCTCCGGCTTTGGGAAGTCTTGAACAGCTCTGGAGTGGTCTCAGGATTTCAACTGAATATAGCCAAGACAGACCTCCTTTCATTATATTTTTCTTTGTCACCAACTCTCAAAAAGAAATATCCTTTAAAATGGTATCAAACTAAAATTAAATATCTGGGAGTTCATATACACAGAACTTAAACAACCTGGAAGTGGCTAGAAGGATCAATAGCCATGAATTTGATAAAGAAAACAATTGTTGATTTTAATAGAAAAAAGGAAAGCGCTAGTGGGTAGTGGTATATGCTCCCATGCTGGCAACCTGAGTTTAGGAGCAGACATGGGAGCTGGTTAGGCGTCCTGTGGTATTGAGAGGGCTGGGGTATGCCGTTGCAGTGCTCCCAGCCTGGATGGATGGTCGTCCACATTCCGCTGTACCAGCAACCCCATGGTGAGCCAGGAAGCTTGTTTTTGTCCATGGATCATGCTCACTGCGTACAAGGTCACTGGGACATGATCTGAAGCTCAAGTGAGGCTTAAGAGGAGGTGGGAGAAAAAGGAAAAAACAATGAGCAATGGTCACCATTAATGATGGTGCCAACCCTCAGACATTGCCCCATGTGGATTCCCAGTAGCTCAACAAAGAGGGGCAGTGGCAGTTGTGCTTCCGCCATACCAGTGACCCATATGATGAGCCATGAAGTTTGTTTGTCCATAGGGGCATGTCGACTGTGTGCAAGGTCTGCTGGAACATGACCTGATGCTTGGGTGGGACTTAAGAGGGAGGGACAAAAGGAAAACATTTAGCATCAGCCACCATTAGTGACAATGGCGTCACCTTTGGGCCCTACCCATGTCGATCCCACTGGTTCGACAGTGGGAAATGAAACTGTGGCTGGAGTGGGGTAGCTGGGAAGAATGCCTGAAGCTGGCGAAGGTGGTAGCCAGGGGCCAAACAGTTGTATATAAAACAATGAATACAAGAGTCATGTCCATGGCAATGAGCAGTTGGGGACCACACTGACCCGCTGTCAATCCAGGTTCACACTCTGAGTCTGGGATGTAAGCAGCAAAGACTGGCAGAGAGGTGTCAGCATCTGCATGAGTGCTCTTCTCCTGGGTTAGTGGGTTGTGTGTTGCCACACTTCCAGCAACTCCTAATGGTAATGTGGTGGCAATGGGTGGCCATGCACTGCTTGGTACCCCACCATGGTGTCTGCATGTATTCATTCCACACCTGAGATGGTGGGAAAGCAGAAAACTGGAGAGGAAAATCCCTCTGAATGGCACAGAATGAAGGGGCCAGAGAGTCACGCTCAAGATCAGCGCTGCTCTTAAAGGCCAAACCCTCCTCTCCATGCTGGCACACTTGATATGACTTTCTCTACCCAGCTACAGAGACAGTCATTCAAAAGGGAGAAAGCACCCAGCCGTGGGGATAAAACTGCAATTGACCAGAAGTGTTCAGGTCCACAGAATGGGGAGCAATGGCCAATTAGAAACGGTCCATGTGTAGGATGCAGCAAACTAGGCAGACTCAGGATGGTAAGCATTAACATAGAGCGAAAACAGAGGCAAAATATAGGGACAGCTTTAAATATATAGAGATGACATGGCCTGACTGAAGATATCAGGCTCGATTTTCAAAGCCTGGGGAATGACACAAGATGCCTGTGTCAAACATAAATGACTCAAGTGGCACCTTGTGTCAAAAGATGTAGTAATCCCAAATTTTAAATGCAATCTCTGTTGGGAAGGAAGCCATTGTGCCAAAGTGGTGCTAGCCAGCCTTGGCATAAAATGGGTGCACCAGATAGCAAGGGAGGCTTGCACCACAGAGTAGCTGCAACATCCCTATTTTTCCCCACCCCACCTCGTGGACGCAACAAGGGCTCCACTTAGATCAGCCAGGAAGTGGTCTAAAGAACATGTGCCAGTGCCACACACTGTAGTGAGGGGACCAGGGTCTGAAACTGTGCTGCTAGGTCAGAAGGGGCACAGGAGGTGACATGGGAGTCAAGGGAGAAAGCTGGGCATGGGAGGGAGTGATTTTGCACCGGCAGAGTACTTTTTTTATATTCTTTCTTGGCTATCAATTCCTAGTAGTGTCCTACAAAGGTACCACAGCATTATACTCTACATACATAATCAGATCATGGCCAACCACATCCGAGGAGGGGCAAGTGATATGTCCAAATATCGTCATCATCATATTTACATGTAACTCAGCAGACCTCAAACCGTTTATAGTATAGAGACTGCAACAATCGATGCCACGTCACTTTTGTCCCTGGACCCACCCTTGCAGTCCCAACCATCAGCTGTGAGGATATGCAAATGGAACTCCCAATCTTAGGTATATAGCAGATGATTGCTGTGGTCTGTATACCATAAAAGGTTTGAGGTCTGCTGAGTTACGTAAATATGATGATGTTGATATTTGGACATATCACTTGCCCCCTTGAATGTGTTGGACATGATCTAAAATGTATGTAGAGTATAATGTATTGTTCCTTCAGGACACTACTACTAATTGATAGCCAATAAAGAATACATAAAAAGGGAAAAGCACCCTACTGGGTGCAAAATCACTCCCTCCCATGTCCCGCTTTCTCCCCAACTCCCCATATGCCACCTACCATGCCCCTTCTTCCCCAGTTCCTGCCTGTCCAGCTGGTTCACCCACCCCAACCATCCTGGACCTCTAGTGTTGTGCCAAGTGGGGGTGGCTGGATCTCAGTGGCAATTCCACAGGTGCACCATATGTTTGGCTAGACTGCGCTGTGACAACTCCTGGGTTTTTGGTGCAGGACTCCCCTTTTCTAAAATTGGGCAGGGTCCTTGACACACCTGGAGCTTCTGCAGCCATACAGAGCGATGTAACTTGTAACGCTCAAAGGGCTCTGTGAAAAACTGGAGCCCATCATATTTATCTTCTAAGAGGTTAGATATGTGGTATCTCACGAGTGGGAAGCCATGAGTGAGATATCTTCATGTCACTGGCCTTGAATGAAGATTAATATGATATCTTCAGGTAGGCATTGCCATGTTCTGTTAATACAGATGGATGTTTTGGGATAAATATATTGGGAATGTGTAACAAAATGCTTGTGACTCTGAAATGTGCAACTAACTTCCAGCTTCTTTTACAGTTACTGTACTTGTTTGGGAGTGGTTTCAAGATGTGCTATTACTATAATTAAACTCACTGAACCTCATAGCTTTACATTATAGCCAGTATAAAAAGTATTACGTGACAATTCTTTTTTCTCCTCTTTGAGGGCATTTGTTTGTCCAAAAGTGAAAAATTTGAATGTTCTGCAATTTTGTTAATTTATAAAAAGTAAAAGGCACCTATCTATAAATGAAGCACCACTCATTTTTGTAGATATTTCTATGCTGAACAATTTTTGTGTCAAAGTGCCATGCTATAATTTTTCATTTTAAAGTTATTTGCATTTAAATATGGTTAGTACTGCTACAGAGGTTGACCATTCTAAACCTATGAAAGATACCATTATGACATAATGCATCAAGCAAAGATATCAATTATCTTTTCTTGATGCATTATATCATATGATATCTCTCCTTCTTCAGAGATATCACTTTTTATCTGGCCAGTTATCTCAAAACATATGTTGTAGAAATTTTTTTTGTTTTTTGAAATTTCTCTTTATCCTCCTCACAACCTGCCTCCTCCGACCCTTCAGCTGATGACCCCGGACATCCCACTGCCGGAACCCTGCCCTCCACACAGACCACAAATCCCATAGAGCCGCGGTTTACCCCCGGCGACGAGGTGGAGGTTCTAACCCCGTAACTTACATTTCGTCGGTCTCGTGGTCTGTTGGGCGGGCACGGGCACATCATGGGCACGCCCAAGGTCCTCGCAATCTTCCCGGACGAGGCAGGCTCTTTTCCTCTTTTCTCCCTCCCGAGCAGCTGGCGGCCTCCCCTGGCGGCCGCAGGCGCGCCGTCGGCGTCCGTGCTCTCAATGGCCAGCCATCCCCTAGTGGGGCTTGCAGTTCCCCGAGCCTCGCCGGGGTCGTACAAGTGCCAGGCATCGACTGAATCCCTCCCGGGAGCAGGCGAGCTGTCGACGGACGCCAGCCTGTCTCCGGCCGACTCCAGACCGACTACCCGAGTCCGCCTCCGAACCCGGGCACGGTGTGGAGCGAGGCTGCCCAGCGCCAACCTCAGCGCCACCGGCCGGCACGTTGTAGAAATTTTAATATATAACGATGGACTCGCCTGTGTTCCCATTATACTAACTTACTAACATGCCAGCAGAATGGGCCTGCCCCTCGATTCTGCTCGATTTTCAGCACCGCACTGAGGCCAATTTTGGTGTCTCCCCACCTTGGTTATACTGTCCCCAGTCCCAGATGTTCCACCTGTACTGGGCCTGGTCAGATTTACCTCCCACTGCACCTGTACCATCCCCTCTTAAACTCGTCCACAGTCTCCACCTCTACCAGCTCCTGGTCAGTACCTTCCATGGCTCCACCACCCTTTCAGTGAAATAACATCTCCACCTCTCCCTCTGAGCCTGTCCCTTCCAGCTTACACCGTGCCCTCTTGTTGCCCCACCCTCCTTCCTTTGGAGCACCCTGACTGGGCCTCCTTTATTGATCCCTTTCATGTACTTAAAGACCCTCTATCATGTCCCCTGTCCCTCCACTCCTTCAGGGTGTACATATCGAGCTCCTTGAGCCTCTCCTCATAGGTCCTCTCCCCAGGCATCAGATCTATTTGGTTGCCCTCCTTTGGACCCTCTCTAGGAGTGTAATGTCCTTCTTTAAATGTGGTCTCCAAAACTGTACACAATACCTGAGGTGTGGCCTAACCAAGCTGTTGTACAGTGGAAGGATCAGTTCCCCTTCTGGAGGTAATCCTGGCGATGCATCCCAGCATCCTATTTGCCCTTGCTGCTGCCCTCCTACAGGTCTTTGAGTTGTTCATTTGACATCTACCACTACCCCAGGTCCCTCTCACCCTCCGTGACTTGAATCATGTCTCCTCCCAGGGTATATCCCTGGCCTGGATTTTGACACCTAGGTGCAGAACCTTGCACTTCCCGCACTGAATTTTAGTTTCCATTTTCCTGACCACCTTTCCAGAGCCTCCAGGTCCTCCTGCAAGGCCACCTTCCCTCCTCCCCATCCACCACTGCACCCAGCTTTGAGTCGTCTGCAGAGACTCCATCTCACTCCCTGATCCCCTCCTGATGTCTGAGATATAGGCGTAGAACAGGAGTGGCACCAGCACTGACCCCTGGGGAACCTCACTAGTATCCCACCTTGGGGATGAGGCTAGCCCTCCAACCACCACCTTCTGAGTAGGCTCAGAGAGCCAATTTCCTATCCATCTTAACAACTGTCTCCCTACCACCATTTCCTTCAGCTTAGCTAGCAGGCCACTATGGGGTACCAAATCAAACACCTTGCTAAAATCCAGAAGAGGACATCCACTGGCCTGCCCTGGTCCAGGGCCCTTGTCACCCAGTCATAGAACTCAACAAGGTTTGTCTGGCATGATCTTCCATGACAAAGCCATGCTGCCTATCGTCCAAGTACCCAGTTTGCTCCAGTACCCCCTAGCCTTTCCTTGACAATACTCTCCATCACCTTGCCGACCACCGATGTCAGGTTAACGGGCCTGTAATTTCATGCTTCCTCTCTTGAACCCCCTTGTGGATCGGCATGACATGGGCCACCCTCCAGTCTTGGGGCACCCACCCAGTCCTCAGAGAGATGTTGAAAAGCAGGCTAGAGGACTGCCAGAACATCCGCCAGTTCCCTCAGCACCCTGGGATGTATCTGATCTGGCCCAGGCGCTTTCTCCATCCTGGCGACCTGAGGGCTTCCCTTACCCTCTCTCACGGGATTTCAGCCTCTACGCCCTCCCTTTCACCCTGCACTGCTGGGCCCCACCTGTCTGTGGTGGCCTCCCTTTCCCCAGACCCATCAGGGCCCCTGGTATCTACTGGTCCCACCCGTCCTCTGGTTTGCCCGGCTCCCCTGCAGACATAGTCCCTCCATCCCCCTAGTAAAAACTGAGGCAAAGTACTCATTTAGGACTTCTGCCTGTTTTCCCATCTCCTGTGCCCAGCCATCCCTATCCTTATCTTGCTGATCTGCCCTTCACTTTTTCCCCTTTGTATCTAAAGAACCCTTGTCCCCCCCTCCGGATCCCACTGGCCAAGGACTGCTCCTTTTGCCTTAGCTGCCTCACCACCCTGGTGACTCTCCGGCTGTCAGCTCATATTCCTCCTGATCCCTTTCACCCTTGAGCACTTGAAGTGCCTATAGGCCACCTTCTTTTCCCTCACCACCTCCTGTACCTCCCAGGTCCACCAACAGGGTTTTCTAGCCTCACCGAACTTATGCCTTTCCCTTGTGCAGGATCTAGTAACCTCCTGTATTCCCTCTTAATGATCCCCCACCTGCTGTCAGCATCCATATCCATCCTTATCCTGTCCAGACAATCTTTAAGGATCCTTCCCAGATCCCTGAAGTCTGCACCCTGAAGTCGGTTACTACCGTCCTTGTTCGGCTTTCCTCCCCTAGGTCCAGGAAGAACCAGACTGTGGCGTGATTACTCCCCGCCAACGAGTCCCTCACACCTTAGGTTCCTAATCTGATCACTGTCGCCAGGACCACATCCAGTGTATAGGCCACCTTAGTTGGCTCACCCACCTGTTGTGTCAGAAATGCATCCTGGAAGACATGCAGCAGCCTCTGCTCTCTGGACACTGGTGACATCAGAGTCCCCAGTCTGTTCCTGGCATGTTGAGGTCCCACATTACCACTACCCTTCCCTTTCCCAGTCTAAGTGTCCTCGATTTGCCACCAAACTTTCTTCCAGGACCTCCGCCAGTGCTGGTGGTTTGTATACCACTCTGACCTTCTCTCTTACCCCCGCATCAGCAAGGTGACCCACACAGCCTCCACATTCCTCTCTGCCTCCTCTACCCCTCCAATACCCACACCATTTCTGACTGGCAGTGCTACACCACCACCCTTCCCCCCATCTTTTCTGAACATAGTGTAGCCCTCCAGATTTAGGTCCCACTCATGCCCTTGAGTGGCCCAGGTCTCAGTGACTGCTGCCACATCTACCTCCCCTCAACTAGCATCGCCTGGGCTCAGGCATCTTATTTCCTAAGTTCCTGGCATTTATCAGGACCCTCTCTCCCCTTTTCCTCCTCTCCTTTCTCCCCTTGAGCTCCCATTTCTCAGCTCCTGCACCTACCTGGTGACCCAGTTCCATATCTCCCTAGCCCCCTAGAGAAGTGGAGACCATGTCCCTCATTTATCGTACCTGCTGGCATACTGTAAGTATGCAATTTGCTCTAGTACAGTCTTATTCCTCTCATTATTCTACTTATATATTTATTTAGAAAATTGGTGACTGGGAAAGGGATCCAGAATTGACTGCCAGATTGTGGGTTGGGGGTATGGCAAGGAGTGAACTGCAAAGCGTAGTACAGAACAAATACAGTGCGGATAAAAGGCAAAGCACAAAGTTTACACAAACAATAATAATAATAAGAAGAAGAATAACTGACACAGAAGTTGTTTCAAACTTACAGAGAACAACTGGCAAACAGAACCAAAAGGCAGAGCCACGTAACCCTACTCTTTCTGGATGGAGCTCCCTTCTTACTAAGCTCCGCACTGACACAGTGCTGCTACTGTTCAGTTCACTTTTATACCTGCTGGCCCATTTCCCAGTCTCACCCAATGCCTGTCGGGGATATAAGCCTTCATTTGCCTTTCCTAATATAACTGGGAATTTGAGAATGTGTGCTGTCTGTTTAATCCCCATTCTGCACTGTTTTTCTGCTAATTCTTAATCTTATTGTGTCCTTTGTAGAATCTCTTCTTTACGCTGCCTCATTCCTGCCTGATATTCATTTTCATTGCCAGTGAGTTTCAGAAACATATAACATTAGTCAAGTAGCAGCCTTTGCTGTTCTTGACTTTCACTCTTGTGTCATTGAGTTCTGGAAGAGGTCGAAAAATAAGACTGGGAAAAGGCAGCATCCACAGGAGACGTTACAGGAGGGACATTAAACAGACTGCACACATGCTCAAATTTCTAATTATTTTGAAAAAGAAAGCCAGATGTCAAGTGTCAGGGTCTCTCAACACAGACGTGATGCTGCAGACTTCAACACCTGCTTCCAGTGAAAACTTCAAACTGCTTTTTCTGGTACAAGGCTAACTGGCAGTGGCAGGAGTTGAAGAGGCAGTCCCATAGAACTCTCGGTCTGTGAGAAGGGTCTCCTGCTCTGTGTTGCTCTGGGTACAGCTTCCCTTGTTATTCTAGGAAATTGAAGCCATTTCGTAAGGAACTCCATTAGTCCTGCCTTCTCTGTCTGGAAATGGCAGCAGAGGAGGCCCATTATTGGAAAGGTGTGAGAATGCTGATGACATGCCCAGATCGTTTTACTTGCCCGTTTCATAGGATACATGGCCATCGACCTGGTGGGATCAGGAGTCCTTGGGAGTGTGACTGGTAAGGAAGCAAGATGTGAGTGAGTGGGTGGGTGCATGGGAACAGAGGAGAAAATGGGAGAGACAAAAATAAAATAAGAAAATGGTACAGCCTGCCTTGTACCCAGTCCTTTCTCTTCAGAGATATCCCACTGCTACCAAAATATTTTTTAGATGCTGGAAGTACTAACAAAATAGTAACTGAGGTTTATTTATAGTTTACTGGGCAGCTGATCATATGCACTGTGTGTATGTTGTGCTTTTGTGCTGTACTGTGGAATAAGCTCTCTGGAGTATTTATACTCTTTAGAGGTGCCATGGATATGTGGACCCATAACTGAAGGAAATACTGCCTGAACTCCCCAAAAGAATACCCAGGTGAGTGCTGCAGAAGGAGGAGGGTGGGAGGCAGAGAGCGGTCAACTTGGCAGAGGGTTTCATTTGGCTGATCATTTAAATGGGGTCCGATCAACTGACCACCAAACTCACACCAACTGAGAGTTTAGTGAGCAGCTGATCATATTTTGTATGTTGTGCTTCTTCTACCATACTGTGGCCAATGTTCTTGGAGTACTCCTACCTTTCAGAGTTGCCACAGGCATGTGGACCCATAGTTGAAGGAAATACAGCCTGTAATCCCGAAAAGATCAAGATCATGTTTGTCATGTCACCTCCTCCAACTTATGGATTTACTGGTCCCTTGGCATGGAGGAGGGCAATACCCTGTAGGGGAATTTCTGGGGTCAGGGCTGCGGGACGCTTCACTACAGGCACAAGAGTTAGAAGGCTAATATGTTTTCAACTAGGAAGATTCTGTTAGTTTCTTGGATATAGGTTTTGAAGCAGAGGTCCAACAGCCCATGGTTCTAATTAAGTGTGCTGGTACGTACCCATGTGGATGTCCTCCATTTCAGCTTCAACTGATGATGTCTCGGGACAAATCTGGGTTACCAATGTGAACAGTTGTCCACCACTGCTCAGCACCGAGGGGATTTGATCAGCTGACCACCAAACCCTCTCCAGCTGAGAGTTCACTACAGCTGATCTTATGTATATTGTGCTTGCTGTTCTACACTGTGGCGATGCTGTCAAGTACTCCACTCTTTAGAGGTGCCATTGGCATATGGACCCATAGTTGAAGGAAATACTGCCTGGACTCCCAAAAGATAGAGACAATTTTGCCATGTCATTGCCTCCAACTCAGGGAGTTAATAGCCCCTTGGCATGGAGGAGAAGAAAAATCCCCAGCGGAGGACCTCTGGGGGTCCAAGGCTGTAGGATGCCTTACCTAGATGCATGAGAGTTAGGAGACTAGCATGTTTTGGGCTAGGCAAATTTCTTTAGTTGGATCTTGGATGTAGGTTTTGAAGTGGTAGGCGGTCCAATGTCCCGTTGTTTTAATTCGTGTGCTGGTATATTCCACCAATGTCCCATCATTTTAATTACGTGTGCTGGTATATATCCACACAGATGCCCTCCCTTTCAGCCACTGCTGCCATGCCATCTCTGTCTCAGGGGACCAACCTGGGTTGTTAGTGTGAACAGTTGCCCACCACTTCGGCACCATATGCAGTAACTAACCTTGACATATGTGATTATTTTTGGGGTTTACTTTTGCCCCATTTCTTCTCACCAGCTGCCAGGTCCTCCTTCCATCTGCTCAAGCTCTTCCACCCACCATAGGAATCCTCTAATAGTCCAGCTTGCTACCAACCTCTGCTCAACATCCTTCAGGACACCTGGCACGTAACCCACAGCTTCTCCCCTGCAAGTAGGCCCCTCCAATTCCCTAAGCCAGGTGGAGGATACTTCACTCGACAGTTGAGGCCCAGAGGAGAAGCCGCCAGGCATGAGAGTAGTCAGAAGGCCCCTACTGTGGCGTGAGGTATGCTAGTGTGTGACTTTATCTACCTTGTGCTGCTGGAGTATTTTTCCCCTGCTAAGCTGTCCTTCCCCTCTCCAGGGCACGGTCCTGAGAAGTGAGCCAGGAAAGCACCTATCGGGACCACGGAAGGGTGAGTGAGCCACCCTACCTCCAGAACTCCCATGCATTCCCCACTCCAGACAAATGATGCCTCCGTGTCACTCATCAGGTGAGTGGTGAGCCGATATAAGGCTACTCCAGGAGAGGCACTTGTTCCATCCTGCATGACACCCCCGGCCATGAGGGGCAGCTGCAGTGATGGAGGTCCACCTCCTTGAGGCAGGGGCGCCCAACAGATACCAGAGTCCAACTCACCAGTCACTACCAGATGTCCCGGACTGGGGTGTGAACTCAGTGTGTCTGGATGACAAGCGGTAGCTATACCGCTGTGCTAGCCAAGCCAGTCAATGTACATAATTTTGATCATCTGTGAGCTTTTTTGTTGTCAATTACCAGGTGATATTTTCATTCAAAGCAGATTTTACTTGGAAGAAAAACAGAAGATAATTACTTTAATATTATTCACATACGTATACAATGGACAACAATAATACGTGTACAAAAGGTGACACTTGTTAACAGAAGAAGTGTTCTTTCGAAAAATACAGAGTGTTTGAGGGAAATAGTCAGAGTTTTTACTATTACTGAATGAAGTTCTGTAAACATGTTTCAGTTAACTGTGGTTCACAGCTCTGTGCTTATGTTACATACTGTAGTTGGAAGGTGTAGGTTGTGCTTGGATACAGAGGCCAGACCAGTAAGTTGGACAATGCTTGCAGGGTACTAGTAGTATGAAATGATTTGTGCTTAGGTACTTTGGCATAGACATGAGCAAGTCAGTGATTATAGTACATATGAACTGGGTAATATATGCAAGGTGCTTAGATGCTTGAACTGATGAGTCACTTATTATGATTTGATAGTTTTGGCCTTTCTCTGTATCCCACCTGTAGGAAGGAAGCTTAGTCCAGTATATGAGACCCTCAAAAATAAAGATGCCAGCGATTGTTCTGTATCCGACTGTAAAGGAGTGGGTAGAATGACACCCCAGGAAAATGAGTAGCAGTAAGATCACCTCCTCCAACTCGGAGGAGTGTGACCATGCACTTGGGAGGAAAAACCCCTTTGGGGAAACCTCTGAGGACCCATGGCTACTGGCCTGCCTGTTCTTCTGGGCATACTAAAGGAGAGTAATCCAAATTTTTATAATCGACTAATCCCAACCCCAGTTGTAGAACCAGATCCAGAGAAATGGAGAACTGAAGAAGTATTGAATGCGACGTGACAGGTGAACAGAGCAAGCATCCATCTGGTAAACTCCAAGTTTGAGAATCCATAATCAGGCTGGAAGCGATAGTAGAGAGGAATGCATGGTCGATATGAATTGACGACGAGTTGCAGTGGTGAAGCACTCTAGCAGGTGAGGATGACTTCTCAGAGGAGAACCAGGAATCAAAGGCTCAGCACCCATATCTAGAAGGAGGACTGTTGGATCATGTTCTGCTTGGCAAGCTTTACAAATGAAGGCCATGGCAATGAAGCAGAAGAACTGGCATGTGCTGCGTGATCAGAGGATGGAGCAGTAGGAGCAGTTAATGGGCAGACTAGATGGCCTAAGCGGTCCTTATCTGCCGTCAAAGTCTATGTTTCTATGTTTCTAGGAACCTCTCCTATCCAGAGAGGAAAGCAAGTATGTGACTGAGGCAGAGATCATAGTGTGAATAGGTAGACATAAGTCAGATGTATGTCCAGCCCACGAGGAGCGAAGTAGGTTGTAAAATGGTGAGTTAGTCATGACCTCTAGCCCTGTAAGGGCGAAGCAGGAAGTATGAGCAAGTAATGTAAATAAATGGACCTGTACATAGGTCAGTTGTAGTAGTAAGTAAAGCTGCATGATGCAGACGTAGTAGCAGGGAAGTAGTATTGCATAGCTTATGCAGGAATACAGCGAGGAGTATGAAGAATGGTAATAGCAAGGAATTGAAGAGTTTCGTGTGGATCAAAATAGTTACGTAACAATGTTGATATCCACGTTCCAAAGCCAGAATGGTACCTTAGCTAGAATTGATTTGGTAAGAATATTCTGACGAGTCCTAAATAGTCTAGCTTATGAGTCAAGATGGTGAAAACTGAAGAGGCGGAGACAAATGAAGTAGCATTGTCACAGGGTCCAAGAAGCCTTAGAGCATAAATCAGGTATTGAAGGTCCTCTGGATGAATTCAACTAAGTGTCCGTAAGAGTGTAGCAGTAGGAATTTCATATGACTGAAGGCAGAGCAGAAACATCCAAAGAATAGATGACGAATGTCTAAACAATCCAGATGTGAGTCCATAGCAAAAGGAGCTCCTAGGGCTGGCTGACACGGTGGCAGTGGGCGTATCATAGAATATACGAATCTCCAGTCCCCGAGCTGGGCGAGGCAGGTGTAGAGTAGAAGTAGTTAAACCCCCAGCCCGATGGGCGAAAAGCAGGTCATAGAAGTAGGCGATTATGGTGCAGTAATATATATAAAAGCAAAGGATCTCCAGGCCCATAGGGCGCAGGTCTGGCAAATGCAATGGCGAACCTCCTGCCCCGCAGGGTGAGACAGGTTGCAGAGCAGTGGTAGATAATGCAATGGAAATGTTGAACTCCATGCAATGCAGAAAAGCAGCGAGTGGTAAGAATTAAATTATAAATGGTAATGCAATGGCGGCATATCCTGAGTCAGTTTAGTGGAGTAGTACTGTAGTTTTAGCAGACTTATGAGGGTAGAACGGTGCTGCAGATTGTCATATTCTGAAGTTCGAGGATGGTAGAATTGCAGTGAAGAGGCCTTGTGGAAGAGTTGGAACTCGACGAGAGGTAACAAGCATCCTGAAATTGTAGTAATTCATTATTTGAGGCATCAGTTCAACCAAGGAAGACAATATGGAAGAAAGGTTGGCATGGAGTCCTGGCGGAGAGCGGTAGTAGTAATTCTGGGAAGTTGAAGTAGCATGGCGATGAGCATCCAAGAGAATTAAAGCGAATATCTGCTGTACTCCAGAAATAAGCCAATGTAAGGCAGAAGCTTTCACGGAGCATATTTGGAAAGGTAGGTCTGAATGAAAAGCAGCTCTGCAGGAAGCATCCATGGGAGCGAAGGGGCGAGCCCGATGAGATAAGGAAGTAAGGCTAGACCACGGTAGGTAAGCCAATGAGCCGAGATGGTATGGTTGAGTGAGTATGTCAGCCGGTGAGTAAATAAAGTAGTAGCTACATCCAAGAAGGCTAGCATGCAGCTAAGCCATGCGAGGTCAGCTGGTAAGGTAAGTTAAGAGTGGCAGTTAGTCCCCACGTAAGCTAACATGCACAGTAAGACCACCTGTAGGTCAGCTGGTAAGGTAAGTAAATAGTGGCAGCAAAGCCCCATAAAGGTTAGCTAATACGGCTGGACCCCTCGCAGGTCAGGCGGAATGGAGAAATGAGTCAAGCTAGACCCACATAGGTTAGCATGACCAACGCAGCCATGGAGGGCCACCCAGCACGGATGCTTCCAAAGGCTGAAGGCAAGTCCGTAGCAGACAACAGAACAATCTGATGCAGGACAAGACCCAGTAAGTAATGCTGCGCTTATGAATCGACGCCAATGGCCTCCAGTGACGTCATTCAAGGCGTACTGTGCAAGGAAGCATGATCAGATGAATGCATTGACGGAAATAATCTGGGAGGAGTATACTGTATACAATGGTGTAGCACAAGATGTGCAAGTCTCGGAGGTGTCCGAATTCCTCAAAGTTCAGACAAAGGCACTGGCTGCTACATGCAGTGAGTGCTTGCAAGGAGGTTGAAGGAAGCTATCGATACAAAGCTGTCAACACTGAAGTGTAAAAGGGCAATGGCACCACAGAAACAGACACAGGGCCTAGAAATGTCAGCTAAATGTAAAGTCCAATAACAAATATAGCGAAACAAGCTGAAGGTGCTTCACCAGCAGGTGGCGGCTTACTGTAGTCAAAGTGTAAGTTCCCTGATTTACCCCAGCCCTCCTCACGAAGATGCTAGTCAAGTGAGCACCATCACTGTACAGTTAGTGATGGCACTGCCACCCAGCCCTTCAGGTAATGTTGAAGAATAAGGTTTGCAAGCAATATAAGAATAGATGGCAGGTGGACAGGAAGCTGCTGCAAGGATGAGGTTGTGCGGCTGGTTAACATGGAACGAGCCAATAAGGTATAATGCTTTGTCGGAGAGGGGTAAATTGGTTTGCTTAAAAGGCCTCTAAATAATTACAGTGTCAGGAAGCTCAGCAGTGAGGGATGGTAATCAGTGAAAATGGAGAAGCATCCGGTACATAGCATTGTAACAGAGCCTTAAACGTGTCCCGATCCCCATCTAGAACGGTAAGAGTGGAAATGTTGCATAAAATGATTGCCAGCAGCATGGGAATCTGTAAATGAAGCCTCTGATATTGAAAGCACCCCAGTAGCATATCCGATGGCAGAATGTGGCAGTAAGTTAGGCAGAGCTGTAGTGAAGAAAATGGAAAGCAGCTGCACTGAAATTGCCCATGGGCATAGTAAGACCAGTCTCCCCAATGGATAAAATAACAGATCCACAATGTAGGTAAAGACTGTCAATCGCAGCTAGCCGTAGGGTATGAATCAAGCGAAACAGGCCAGGAATGCCGAAATGAAGAGCTGCAGTAAATGGGCATATTGGAGCAGTGTACGAAGGCTGGCAAGAGGAGCTTGGTACGGTGAGTTCAGGTACATAGAAGCCAGGTCAGCTGTAAGGTAGGAGGGTAAGGAGGCATGGTGTTCTGGAGCAGGAGGAATCTGCTGCCGCCAGGAAAGCGGGACCTAGGAAAACATAAGGGAGCAGTACAAAAGAGCATGTGGAGAAGGAGGTCACGAAGGTCTGTAGAGTGCAGGACGGAGCAGAACAGGTGAACGAGTGGCACAAACTACAGTGCTGCTGCTGGAAGCAAGCAGACCCCCACCAGAAGCAGAAAAACAAACAGGAGGAAGGGAGGAGGAAAACACAAAACAAGAGGAGAAGCAGCAAGGAAGGCAGGGGGCATAGAAATGGAGGCAGGAGCCAGCCCCAGCACGCAGCACGGAGTGAGTACAGTGAGTGCGACCGCTCTAAGCAGCGCAGCCTGCTAGTTTAAATAGGATGTGGGGAGGAGCTCTTCCCCCACTTAACCACGGCATAGCCCTAAATTTATCGGATTCACTGTCAGGCATAAATAACATCACTGTCCAAATAAGGTAACTAGTGAATTTATTTCATAATTTCCAAGGAGCATGACAAAATTCTGAATGGACTTGCTTGGAGAGAAACAGGCTGCATACATACAATTTTTGTTAAATGATGAATGAAATGTCTAACCATCTTAAATAGGCAATTCAATAAAGGACCTCCGCATGTGCATGCAACACACACCCCTTTCAGCTGGGTCAAAACCAGTTCTATACAAGTTTCATGAATTGACTTTTCATCTGCTGCAGTCATTTGCCATCTTGTCATGCAGGACTTCTTTTGATGTCTAACAGCCAGTGTCATCAGCAGTGACATGCTGATGGCCGTCTTTCACAGCAACAGAGACTTTAGGCAATTCCACATCCTTTCTGGCACATAACTGGGCTAAATATATCATAGATTTTCATATTCACATTTAGTAGGAACAGCTAATTACAGCACTGTCATTCCAAAGGCTTCCATGATTTTGTTCCTATATAGTGTCTTTCCTCACAATGTAGCTCATACAACTTTAGAGATCGAGTTAAACACTGGAAGGGCACAGGCTCTATCTAAGCAACCAAACACACACACACAAACACACACACACACACACATACACACACACACACAAAGCCAGGCTCTATAACTGCCTGCGGATGCTGGTGAATGCTGCCATGTTTGTCGACCTACTGTACACTGCCAGAATCAAGTCATTCCTGAAAACAGGCCATTGGCCAGGTGATCTGACCTGGTTAATAAAAGCAGAGATAAATAACTGAAGTGATTTGATTGTAAAGCTGTTTGAGTTACAGTGTGCATAGAAAGGTACTATATAATACCAAATCAGTCATCTGGCTCTTCTTCAAGTTTGTTTAATCACTTAAGTGCACTTTGTCTAGTCATCAACTCGGCAAGAGAATTCTACGAACCAGTATCTAAGCCATTTGCTTGTAACCTTCTTAGCCATGGGCGTTGGTTTGGATGCTGTTTTGCCTTTATTGCAGTTTTGCCTGTCATACTGTTTTAGTATACCTTGCCATTTTGCACCCTGCTTATTTCTTGCACTCCATCTGTATATATATATTTATGAAATTTATTATAATTGTCATGTTATCTTGTTCTTTGTACATATCTTTTTCTGCACTGTTTCAACCTGCACCGACTCGTATCGTTTGCACTGTACTGACAATGGTATTGATTACTTTGACTGTCCGGGTTCTCTGTCTCAGTCATGTACCACCCCTGGGTCACACCTGGAAATGAGCCTAGACTCAGTGTGCCTTTCCCTAGCCACCAACTGGGTCAGACCTGGAAACAAGCTTCAGCTCAGTGTGCCTTTCTTTGGCCACCAACTGCCTTTCCCAGCCATCATTTCTAAATAAATAAACTACAGAGTTGGCTATAATTTTAAGTGGTGTTATTGTACAGATGCAAAAGTCCTCCAAGTATGATAGGCAAAGCAATAGAACAAAACACAATGAAGCAACTCTTGTCGAAGAACAAGCTGTTAAACAGTTCTAATGATGTTTCCAGTACTCCCATCAGAAATCTGTGCAAGTCCAGCACTGTCAAGGTACAAGAAGAGTTGACTAGAACTGAATAACTTTCATAGTTACATAGATAAGTGTCGGCAGATAAGGGCCTATGGCCCACCCAGTCTGCCCATTTGAGCTTGTAAGTTCAGTTTGTTTTCCTAGAAGTCTGTTGCGCCTTATCCCTGACCTCCAGAATTCCTTTATGTCTATCCCATGCATTCTTAAATCCGTGATTGTTTCAGCCCCTACCACTTCCTCTGGCAGGGTGTTCCACTTGTCCACCACCCGTTCTGTGAAGAAATTCTTTCTCATGTTTCCTCTAAATCGTCCTACCTCCAACTTCATCCCATGCCCTCTAGTCCTCTTTTCACTTAAAAGTAGTGTTTTCCTGCACCCTGTTCCTCCCTGTAAGATACTTGTATGTCTCTATCATATCCCTCTCTCCTCTCCTCCAGAATACATATTCAGTTCCTTCAACCTGTCTTCATAGGACTTGTGTTGCAATCCATGCACCATCTTTGTTACCCTCCTCTGAACCTTCTCTACCCTGTCTATGTCCTTACGTAGGTATGGTCTCAGAACTGTACACTGTACTCCAGGTGGGGCCTCACTAGTGTCTTGTATAAGCGGAATTATGACCTCCTTTTTCCTGCTGGTAATGCCCTGCCTATACATCCCAGCATCCTATTTGCCTTTACCTGCTGCCTTGTCCACTGTTTCCCTACCTTGGGGTCATCAGAGATGATAACCCCAAGATCCCTTTCCTGCCTGGTGCATGCTATATCCTCACCCCCAACTGATATATTGTGCCAGGGTTTTGTACCCATATGCATTATCTTGCACTTCTTTGCATTGAATTTCAACTGCCAAACCCCTGACCATTCTTCAAGTTTCTGCAGGTCGCTTCTCATTCTGTTTACACCCTCTGGTGTGTCTACTCTGTTACAGAGCTTTGTGTCATCAGCAAACAGTGAAATTCTGCCTTCTAGGTCCTGCGCCATGTCACTGATGAAGATGTTGAACAGGACCGGTCCCAGCACCGATCCCTGTGGTACCCCACTGGTCACTCTTCCTCTGTGGAGTGACAGCCATTTACCACCACCCTCTGTGTCCTGCCACCCAGCCAGTTATCTACCCACCACACTACTGTCCTGCCCACACCCATTCCCCAGTTTGTGTAATAGTCTTCTATGTGGCACAGTGTCAAAGGCCTTGCTGAAGTCCAGATAGGCCATGTCCACTGCCCTCCCTGATCCACCTCCTAGTCACCCAGTCAAAAATTCAATGAGGTTGGTCTGACATGATCTCCCCTGGTGAAACCATGCTGCCTTGGGTCCTGTAGTCCATTGACAACAGATGTTCCACCAATCTCTCCTTCAGTAGTGCTTCCATGATCTTCCCCACTACCGAGGTGAGGTTGACTGGTCTGTAGTTCCCTGCTTCCTCTTTGTTCCCATTTTGTATAAGGGGACTACATCTGCTGTCCTCCAGTCTTTGGGTACCTCCCTGTTTCCAGTGATCGGCTAAACAGGATAGCCAGAGGTTCAGCCACCACCTCTCTTAGTTCTTTAAGGACCCTGGGGTGCACCCCATCTGGCCCCATTGCTTATCAACTCTTATTACTTCCAGTTCCTTCAGGACCCTTTCTCGTGTAAAGGGACTTGTGTCCATTTCTGCACCATTCTCACCCTTGTACTCCCTTCTGACCCATTACCTCCTCTTCCTCAGTAAAGACAGAGCAGAAATACCTGTTCAGTATGTCAGCTTTACTGTTGTCATCCTCCACGTGGCCCCCATCCTCCCCTTCAGTCTCATTATCCCTCCCTTTGTCTTTCTTTTTTCACTTATGCACCTGTAAAGGTTTTGTCCTCTACCCACTGATTTTGCAATGTGTTCTTCTGTCTGAGCTTTGGCTTCCTTTACTGACCTCCCTGCCTCCTTTGCTTCTCCTGGTACTTCTCCTATCCTAGTTCTGGTTGGATACCTAGTATCGTGAAGGCAGAAAGGACAGTGTCCATTGTTTCTGCTCCTCTCTGCTGCAGCAGTATCTATACACAAATTTGAGTACTGACACACATTCTAGCTTAAAGTGCAACTATTATAATAAAAAGATTAAAAATGGGCCAGCCCACCAGCACAGGGGTAGCGCTACTGCTTGTGGCACCAGCAATCTGAGTTCGAGAACAGGCTTGGGTTGCTGGAGGGCCAGTTGGGGGAGGAGACTTGAGCATCAGGACGCTTGTCTCCTCCGGGAGTGAGGTGGGAGTCATGGCTCGGTGCATAACTGGCCTCTGCATCACGCTGGGAGGGAGCACAATGGAGCTGGCTTACACCTTGGCATCAGTGCATGTCACCTATCTGAGGGTGTACACAAGGAAAAGCCCTTGGCCCGGCATAACATCGACATGATGGTCCAGGAGGATAGCCCTCGCCACCAGCGTGGCAGCCCGAGGATATGGACCCCAACACAGCTCAAGAGGTATGGAGCAGGGAGGGATGGCTACGAGGCCCAGCGACCTGCTCCCACTCTGTCCTCGCCTGGGGGTAAGCCATGGCTCCGTGGGGGGTCCCCGGGGCTTGTCGTGCAGGAGGTTAGAGCCAGGTGACAGTGCCAGGAGGCCAAGAAGAAATATCAAAAAAAAAAAGGTTAAAAATACTAGATTTAGACCAATTATGTTTTAACTTCATTGTTTTCTAGTTCTTGGTGATTTTGTTTACTTTCCCCACCTGTTGATCTATTGTATATTGTAGATAATGCAGCAATTTACCTCTCTGAGTCTTTGTAAATGTATCTGATGCTCCCCTGCTAACCACACAATTGATGTTTGCCTGTTTGTGACATCATGGTCTGCTGTGGTGAATGCTATGATGTCATAACCAAAGGCACAGTGAGGTTAACAAGGAAAGGCAAATGTTCTCTATATAGATGATAATGCCTGATGTACAGGTGATATCCATGGTGTAATCACCTTGAGTGGTTGCTAGGGCATCAGTAAACCTCAAGAGTTTGCAGCTCAAGGAGTTTACCATTGCCTAACAACCACGGCTGGTGATTATACCATGGTTATCACCTGTACATCAACACTATCATTATATAGTGTGCGGGGCTTGATATTAGAAGTTACCCCGAACACAATGTAATTTAACGTGCCTTATTAATGAATCTGCACTATGGCCATATGATAGTGTAGGAAAACAATTTATTAGGATGCACGGACTGAATGACAGTAGGCCAAAATAGCACCAGAGTTAAAATCTCTATCAGACATGGAGATCGCTAGATTCAGTAACAGTAAACTGTGACAATGGAATGTTATTTGAATACTGTATTGAGACTAACAATCACATTCTTGGTGTGTAGAATACTGAATAACAATGGCATTTCATTTTGTAAACTCACTGCTATGACATAGATGAGAGGGGTTTATAAGGTTCTGACATCACAACAGTGGGATTACAAGGTTATAAACAGCTTACTTTCAGTGGGTTATTTTATTTTAGTTGTTTAACCAAGTATAGCACACTAAGCTGAAAGCTTTTTACAGGAGCAACCTGGGAGCACAAGGAGGTTAAGTGACTTGCTCAGGGTCACACAGTCGCTAAGTGGAAGCTGTGGGATTCAAACCCAAGTCTGGTCTGCTGGATGTCACCAAATTTTGCACTCAGAGCCTTAGACCACTGCGCCATACTGCCTCCGGGTTATTAAGGGCTACCCATAAATTATACAGACTTTTAGACTGACTACTTGGATGTGCTATAAAACTTGAAAAAGAACACTGAAAATTAAAAACTTATTCTCTAGTAAACTGTAACAGCTGAAACATCTTATTTATGAAAGCATGTCCTGAAATGCAGTGCTGCTCTTTAATTGCTGAACCCTCACTGCTGTTTCCCTGAGAAGGCTGTCTTGTGCTGAGCTGAGAGCCTAAACAGCAGGGTGGAAATGGGGGTGGGGTGGCACTCAGTCACAGGAGTGAAATAAAAAGTGTGACTCAGTTCAAGCAGAAAACAGGGAAAGTATGCTCCTGTGGAAAATGAAGCCCCTAAAAGCACCCCTGCCAGAAGTTTAAATGCAGATCCTAAAAGTGTATGTCGGGGAGGACAATGCAGAGACTGAAATGTGATTAAGTGTGGTAGTCATGCCCACATTCTGACAATACTGCTGTAGTGCTGAACAAGTTAGATTTATTAATTTCTAAATGATTTGATTTCTAAACTGGTGAAGGAAATGGCACACTGAGCAGTAGGCTGCTTTTTCAGGTATGAGGGATTACTGGGGAATAGGGACACATTTATGCAATACAGACAAAATATTAAGCAAACAACTCAAAAGTTGCATAATAGAAACATAGCACACAGTCACAATGCAAAATAAATGATATGAGGTGCAACAGTAAAGCAAACACATGCGCACACACATGCACACACACCCTGATCACATCAAAAGAATTGGGAAGGGACACAAAAGACTGGTGGAGTGCAAAGATGAGCAGGAGGGAAGAGAAGGTGTGGTAGGAGAAATAATGAGCAGAATACAGCAAAGAAAGGGTTTAAGTGATGGAAGGGTGTCGAACACTATAGCACACCAGGCAAAACAGGAGTGAGGACAGGCCGAGGGAGGTGGGGGAGAACAACCTAAGGTGGCTTCAGAGTGAGTGGGGAGCAGGAGAGGTGAACTAATGCAGTGTTCCTTTTCTGGGCAGGCTTGGTCGAAGGTCGGACTGGGGTACAGAGGGCCCACCTGGAAAGAAGATCAAGGGCCCTCCTGGAAAGTCAGTAGAGGAGCCCTGGTTGACACACTCGTATCAATATTCCACTTCAGTCTGATACACTAGCTCTGTATTTACATCTTACATTTATCAAGTGTCCCAGATATCCCATTTAATTAGAAAAGAAGATAAATGCAAAGTTTTCAGAGTTCAGAAGGTAACCACTCACCCAACTGAGGGGGCCCACCTGAAATTTCCAGGTATCCAGGTGGGCCAGTCCGACCCTGGGCTTGGTTGGCCATATGGTCCTTTTCTGACAACAAATTCTATGTTTCTAATTGGCAGGAGAAGCTGTTCCAGACGTTTGCAAGGTGGACAGAGAAGGTGGGTTGTTCATTAGAGGTTTTGGAACATTAGATGAAACAAGGAGCGAACATCAGAACAGCACAGGCAGTAAGAGTACAGGATAGAAGGGCAAGGAAAAGGAAAGAGAGAACCAGGATGTTTTAATGAACAAGGAGCAGTGACACAGTGGCAACATTTAAGGGGGTGGTGGTGAATAAGTCTGAGGTAGAGAGTGGTGATCTGAGTGAGGTGGGATGTTTAATAAAAATCAGCCAAAGGCATGAAAAAGGGAGTCCAGTCTAACAAGTGGTTTGCGGGCAGCATTGTAAACCACACCTGCACAGTCAAATTCCAGTGAGTCCATGTCAAGGATGCCTCACTGGGGACCAGTAGTGGCAGGCAGGACTTGTTTCAGTATAGTGCACCAAACATGAGTACAGCTTAGTGTGCATGGCATCAATATGGACAGATAAGACAGATAAATCAAGGTTATGATTCTGCCACACACTGAGGTACTTGAAATTAGGTACTTGAAGTTAGGTACTTCTTCAGTGGGCTCCATCAAATGTCCTGAAGAATGGAAATGTTTGAAGCTAAGCTAGCATCTGCTTAATGTCCAAAGTCAAGAAAACAATATTTTGCCATTAAGAGACAGCTAGTGTGAGACTGAACCAACACTCGACAATTTTCAGAGTCATGCTGAAGCAATGATTCTGGCTTAGGCACTGTAGTTTCAGAGGAAAAATACAGTGCGATTCCGTAATTCAGGCGAAAGGGGGGAAGGTGATCCTACCACTATATAAGTCACTGGTTAGACCACAGCTTGAGTTCTGCTTGCAGTACTGGTGACCATACCTGAAGAAGGACATTAGGTTACTGGAGGGCATGCAGCACACGACAGCGAAGATGATCCAGGGGCTATGGGACATACCCTACGAGAGCAGACTGAGGGAGCTGAACATGTACTCCCAGGAGGAGAGGAGGGATGAGGATGACATGACTGAAACCTTCAAATACATGAAGGGAATAAATAAGATGGGCACCGGGGGACTTTTCAAATTAAGGGGAACACTGAGGCATGACCTGAGGTTAGAAGGTGTAGATTCAGGAGGAAATGAGGAGACACTTCTTTATGGAATGGCTGGTGTTGGGTGGAACACATTTCCAAAGGAAGTAGTATCCTGTAGAACAGTGCGCTGCTTCAAAAGGGTATGGGACAGAGGTAAGGAGGATGGTCAGGAGGGAGGGAGGGGCAGCTGCAGTTTAAGGGCTGCTAGCTGCACAGTCAAGCAGACTTGATAGACCTTAGGGCCTTTATCTGCTGGCAATTTCAGTATATTCATATGTATGTTCGAAAGAGGAGACATAGACTGAGAGGTGTTTAAAGAACTAAAGGGTGAGTATATGCTCTGACAAAAAGGGCAAAATGTTTTCTTCACCCTGGAACATGTGAGAATCTAGGAATTGAGCTACATTTTGGGAAGCCTATAGGACTAGGCCAAACAAGTGGAGTAGTGTCAAATGCTAGAGTGTTGGGTAATTCAAGTAATATGTAGAGGAGATCGACAGTTCATCTACCCTTTAATCTACATTCAGAAGTCTTAGTTTTCCAGAGAAATGGCCGGTATGGGCAGTGGGAGCTGGAGGTGGGCAAACCCCATCTTTGGTAACCAGGTCCACCTCTACGGATTTCTGCTGTGGTTGCTACTTTGCCTCATGCACTTGGCCAGTGATGGAGGAGGTACCCAGGACGTGGGGTTGCAAAGGAAAATCTCTCTAGGAGTCGAGACTCTAAGTGGTGTGGGGAGCCACAACAAGTGTAAAGAAGAATTCTCTTTGTGAGATGGGAGTCATAACAAGTAAGGAAGAAATCTCTCTAGGAGTCGCAGACTCTAAGTGGTATGGGGAGCCACGACAGGATAATTGGTTCATTCTTCCAATGGACCGTGGATCTCAAGTGGCCGACCGGGGGCAGGGCCAGTCGGCTGTGTACCCAAAGTGCGCGGCAAGTCCGGGCTGTGTGGCCTGGTGGGTCCAGAGCCTGAAAACAGTATAACTGCTTCATTCTTCCAGTGGACCGCTGTAGTCTCTAATCTGCATTACCAGGAAATGTAGCCCCATGGGGGTCCGTCTATCCTTTGTTGTGTTCAGCTAGTTTGTGAATAAAAGCCACACTGAAGAATCTCATTCCTGGTTCTGGACATTACAGTTATTGCTTCCTGTGTTTCGGATTTACTTGGGTGCCCCTGTCCAGAGTAGCGAACCTAGGTCCCCGGTGCCGAGTAACCTCTTCCTCCCTGAACCCAGGTCCCCACCTGGTACTGCTGTCAGCTTCAACAGCATGCCACCTGTCGTTTTGGCAAAAGGCAGGGGTGAGGGTTACAATATGTATGTTTGAAAGGAGACATAGACTGAGAGGAGGTGTTTAAAAAAAACTGATAAAAGGATGGGGTCAGGAGAGCTCTGGGGGCTCGGGATGTGAAGGGAGTGGGGAAGGATAGAACATCCCCAGTTTGAAATGGCCAGTGCCAATCAGCTAAGCAGGAATTGAAACAGCCAGCCAAGAGGCCAGACAGACCCGCCCTACCAAGCCTGTCCGGCAGGATGGGGTTGGCCACAGTACTGAAGATCTTGGTCAGGTTTTAAATATCTGAATCACAGACTTCTGGAGATTAGGTAAAATGATGATTTAAGTAGATTACTGGGTGCTTGATTGATGTCAACTACAACAGGCTGCTTTGAGTACCTGGACTGATTTAAAAATAAGTCCACTTGACCACCATTGAGTGGACATCAATCTTGAGCCCAGCAACCTAGTTAAATCATCAACATTTATCTGCCACTTACAACAATTATGAACCTTGTATCAAGAAATGTAGAAATGCTGAACAATAATCAAATCAACTGCAGAAAAACAGCCACAATGTAACAAGCGCTGAAAGACAGGCATTAAAGAACAACTTTTCAGTACCCCCAAGAAGCATAAAATACCTTACCGGGCTCCGAGTCCCTGGTGCAAAATTTTACATTTCTGTGCCCCCATTTGGGAAGGAAGGGATCATAATTTGGCTCTGTGGGCGAACCACTGATCCTTCCACTTCCATGTATAACTAGACGCGCCCACCTCAATCCTCCCTCGCTATGTTGTTTCTGACATTATTATTTGTAGAAGCGATGGTGTCTCATATACTTTAATGGGACCTTTTTTAAAGTAAAATTTGTGTACTTTACATTGCCAGTAAGGAACTAACCATGGCCACGCGTTACTAACAACTTTTTTGGTTAGCGGTGGCTCTGATGTCTACTGTCAATAATGCCTGATTACTGAAAAAAACCCAATGATCAGAGAGTTGAGGTGCTGGAAGCCACATTTCAGGTCGCCCGGCAACCTGGGTTGGGAATGGACTCGGGCGCCCGAGGGTCGACAAGGAAGGGGTAGGATTGAGCATCCATAGGACTGCTCTCCTTCCCTGGGGTGGGTTGGGGATGCATGGTCGCTCTGCAGTGGACCCTGGTGGAGACCGGGAGCACGGCAGAGGGATTGCATTAAGGGAACACCAGAAAAGCGGAAAACACGCTCTGGGGACTGGCCAGATGCGGCTGCCAACCCCAGACACCTTTGAAGACTCCCAGGAAGCTACGGAAAGCCTCAGCAGGACCTGGGACTGAGGAAAGATAGTGTGCCAGTCTTCTCCCCACGGTGCCTTCCCCTCGGAAGAGAGGACCCACCGGTATAGGGTTACACGGCTATCCGAGGATAGCTGCAGATCTGAGTAAGGTGGCTTGGGGAGATAGTAGGAGGATGTCTGAGGGTCATGGCAGCCTTGAAGGAGAGGCAGCTCAGAACACGGCAAAGAGCCATAAATAGAATATACCAAAAAAAAAAAAAGGCCCCATTGCAGTATATGGAAGCATTTACATCTCTACAAATAATGATGTCAGAAAATGACACAGAGTGGGGCAGATCGGGTGCAGGCCACAGCCTGAAGTGATACATGGAAGTGGAAGGGATCAGTGTGGCTCAGCTCCATGGAGCCAATTACGATCCCTTCCTTCCCTTCCTAAATAGAGGGCTAGAAAATTAAAATTTTGGCACCAGTGGACTCGGAGCCAGTAAGAATTTTTATGCTTCTGGAGGAGGTAATGGAAAGAGCACAATAATTGCTCTTTAAAGGAATAAACAAATAAAATACCAAAAAAGTGATAAAACCAATGGATGGGGGAGGGGGTATAGTTGTCTGGGTATGACATTAATGTATGGCTGAAGCAAAAAGGCAGCTATCAGACACAAGCTTTACTCAAGACTTTGTGCTGATCCTTCTGATAGAATACAACAGCAAGCAAATAAGTGATTAAAGGGTGCTTTACAATATGGTTGGATAAGTAATAAATAAGCTGTTTTCTGACTATATTCCTTGTTCAGTACACAATCCTGTGTCCCTGCTGTCCAGTGGCACCCCCCCTCCGATCACACATCTCGGTGCTAGCACTAAGGTCCCTGGTGCCTAGCAGCACCCCCACCCTCTGAATGCCCTTCCCTAAATGTTTATGCATGTCTTGGTGTCTGGTGGTTCCCCACTCACCCACGAGCACCTATCCTAGTGCCTGCTGATTCCTGTTGGCCAGTGACCACTGCCTAGCTCCGGCCTCCCAGCCTGTATAGTTCCCAGTCTCCAAGTTGTCCAATGGCATGCCCCGTCTCCCAGCCCATGGACCTAAACCTATCCCTAATGTTCAGTGGTACACCCTAACCGCCAGTTACCACATGGACCATTGAACAGTGGCAGTTCCACAGCCCCCTCACCCCTCGGTCTGCAATTAGTAAAGCACCACCACCCCTTACCGCAGAATGCATTGCTGTATGGCAACTAGCACAGCCCTCCTCTCACCTCCTTGATTGACCATTGTATGAGCCGCAGTGAGTGTGCATCTATGCTCAATGCAACTCATATGTGTGCTCACTGCAGCTTATATGGCAGGCGGCTGAGGAGGTGAAAGGTGGGCTGTGGCGTCACTGTACATGGATGCATAACAGAGTACCATCCGGCCCAGCAAGGGGGTTGGAGTGGGTGCTGTGTTACGTGCAGGAAGAGTGGGTGGGAGAGCCATGGAACCACCACTGTTCAGTGATCTGTGTGGTGATCAGCGGCCTGGGGGGTACCACTGGACACCAGGTACAGGCATGGGTACATGGACCAGGAAATGGGGGCGTGACAATGGACACCTGAGGACAGGGAACTACACAGGTCAGGAAGCTGGAGTGGGGGGGTCCCGCTTAGCCATCAGGGAATCAACGGTAGCACAGAGATGGGTGCTTGGCAGGTGGTAGGTACCCAGACACCAGAGCATACAAAGCATTTGAGACAGGCGTTCAGGGTTGGCGCTGCTAGACACCAGGAACCATACTGCAAGAATCAGGATGGATGATTGGATGGTGGGGGGTCACTGCACACCAGGAACATGGGATTGTGTATGGGATGGGGACTCGGAGGGTGGGGGTGCTGGTACAAACCAGGGATTATAATGGAGTCACCAGGATGGATGCTCAGAGGGAGGTGGATACCAGTAAACACCAGGGACATCTTGCCGTCATTGGGATGGGTGTGCAGTGTAGACACCAGGGACTATAGTGTGATCACCAGGATGTGTGTGTTGGGGGTGAGGCGGCACTTGACTAACTAAGCAGAAGAGCTACATTTGGGAGCACAGTGAGGCCTACCAGTGCTAGACTGATGGGTACTGAGGTATGGACTGGGCAGACTCCATGGACCTGGGATCTTCTTCTACCTGTAAAAGTCTATGTTTCTATGTAAATTTAGGATTAGAGGCTTTTCATATCCAGCCAGTGTAGTGCCCTGAGGGTTAAGGCACTGGACGTCACACCTCTCGCTGCGCGGCGACCTGGGTTTGGGAATGAGCCTGGGACGCCAGGAGTCGGCTGGGGGGAGGAGCTGGACTGAGTTGCTGATTGGCGACTCTCTTCTCCTGGAGTGGGTCGGGCGCTGCACCAACTAGTGGGCATTGTCGGGTGGGGAGGAGTCATTAGGTAGGTGGTGGAAGCCATACCTCACCAAGGCTTACCACTTGGATGTCGTTCTGTTCACCGGCATCCTCGGGGTTGGGACGGAACAAGCTAGCTAATTACCGGAAAAATCCCACCCCACGGCCACGTAGAATGATCCCAGATCAGGGGTGAAGAAGCCCGGGATGGTGGTACGCCGCCACTGAGCCCTAGCTGGAGTGGGTTAAACAGACAATACATATATATATAATAAAAAAGGCTTTTCATACTGTTCCTGGTCCTGTATATGGTAGGTAGCACTATTTCAGGTTCATATACATTGTAAAGTACCAATTTATTCTTGATAATCACCAAATGATCAAATTTCCGTTTCAGTTAGATATCTTGGAAGATCTTAAACTGACTTTCTACTGTTTTCCAGCTGTTAATTAGATAACGTTTCATGGATACTGGGGCATATAAATATTTCCAAGAATGAGTGTCTTGATACCAGTAGAGAGCAATAAAAACGTAACATTTTCATGCTGCGAGTACCTTTACAACTTTGATATCCTAACTACAGTATTTTGAAACAGCATAACAATCCAACTATTAGCCCACGCTGGGAATTTAACTTTTAGCAGACATTTTATACCAGTGACATCCATTAAACAAGAACTGCTAATCATTTTGTAATCAAGTCTCTCACAGACACAGAAGTCATTCACAATCTGCAAGGATGCCCAACAATGATGGAATGGAACTGACTGGATCACTAAGACAGATAAGCAAATCATCAACAGACAGAGACATTTTAAACAGTGTTACAGACTGACTAACCCTGAATAGTCCCTGTGTTTGCATCTTCCCAGCTAGGGGTTCAAACAACAAGGAAACAAGAGTAGGAAAAGGACACCCTGATATGTTCCTCTTTGGACATTAAATTTAAGAGAATGCAGATCATTGCCCCTGACCTGAACTTTTGGGGAGGCATACATTGTGAAAGTCAATTTATAAACATAGTACCAACATTAAACTTAGAAAGAGTGAATTTCAGGAGTTGCCAATGAACTCCATCAAAGGCTTTTCAGTGTCAGATGCAAGTTTCTGGAGCACCCAGCAGAACAGAAAACATTTAAAATTGCCTAACGCTATTTCCATGTTCCTGGTAACACAGCAATTTTAGGTCAGAATAATCTCTACTATATGTTCATCAAGTCTGCACCCTCTTGTTTCATAAAGCGGACCAATAAGGAATATGCTCTGCAAACAAGTACTAATAATTATGGGATATGCAATGAAATGAGTGGAATAAATCATTTATCTGTACAAAACAGTTTGACCTCAAGTAGCCTCATGAGTGGTGTAAGTAAAGCAATAACCCATTCAGGGTGTGCGGGTATTGGGGATTAATCAGCACCCAGGTGCATTGTGAGGCATGAAGTGAAGCCCGGTGCCCTCACAGCACCCAGGGTGTTGATTAATCCCCACTACACTCTAGAATGGATATTGTCTGCTTTATCATGGGTAACTTAAGAACAAAATCATTTACCCAAACTGTTTATTTCTCTTCAAATTAAACAAATCTGTCTGTATCCTGCAGCCTGACAAAGTAGTCCCCATCATTAATGAACAGAGAAAGGATTTCCTGTTCATAACACTCAGCTCTCAGTCCCTTCCGTTGCTGGGTCCTCTCTGTGCCCATCTGCACAGAATGCAGACACAGAAACCATCACAGCAGCACAGCGCCAGAGCACTGCTGCACACTTATAGAGACAGAGAGACAGATGCTGACGCTGGTATGTACATTTTTCTCAACACAGTTGCACTGTACAGACAGACATCAGGGACAGCTTTTGAGGAGCAAGCATCCTGATGCTGCACGCGGCTCTGTCAGCTGCTCTCTCATGTCTTGCACAAAAGCTGTCCCTTCTATATCAGCCACAGATATTGGATGTGAGTGCTAGGGAAAACTTTGTTGGCTCCCCTACCCCAAGTCCAGTGACACAGTGGTCGCCACTACTCAGAGCATTGCGTAGCCAAGTGCTTAGCCTGCAGAAGCAGATTGCCAACAGCCACAGCATTCTAAATATTTCAAATGCTGCACAACTGACCTGAAACACTTATTACTATTGCCACGGCTATCTGGTACAGGGACACCATCCGGCCTGACTCAGTGCCCGGCCTGACTCTGGGACATGCTATACTTGCTTTGCCATGTTGCTCTGTGTGGCCGCTGTTTGAACTTCTTAACTTGCGAAGTTGAGAGAAACAGCCAATAACACGCTACACTACTTCATGTGTGCAGAAAACATATCATGGCCCAAGTATATACAGTACTGTGAATTGTCCCACTGTCTGTCTTCCCCACCAACACTCCCTTGCACTAACAGCATTGCTCAAGAGGGAGATAGACAGACTCACATACTGACAACCACAACATCACTGCAGGACTGCACCTGTTGCACAACCAACAGCACTCCTATTACACAACTACAGTGGTACAGGTGCTGTGTGATAAAGAAAGAACACATATGCCACACAGTGAACACGACAGCAAGTCCTTCTTCACCACCACCTGTCTCTCTCTTGTTCTGTCTCTACGGCAACACCGTAAGCAAGCAATGCAGGGGACCTGTGTGTCATTCTGTCTCTCATGTTCATGTGCTACAGGTCTGAGAGAGAAGTAACGGAAGGATGAGGGACATTCACTGGGGTTCACTATGCCACTCGGTCAACTTTTCCCAGGTGTTGACATATTTTTAACAAGTGGTACTGCTGCCTACGTCTGTATGTTTCATACACATCATTCTGCATGGGAAGCATAGACTGTGGCTCTCTGGTGCTTGGGAATACTATTGCTTGTTTTGAGATATTTTTAAATGGCTGCCGCTTGTGACAGAGTTCCCCACATAGAACGAGTGCAGGTCTGTACAGTGATCTCTATTCACTGCCCCTTCACTACTAGGTGTGCGTATATCAGAATTAATCAACAGTCACCTGATGGCTTTGTACCGATCAGGAACCTGTCTTCCCCTACCCGTTATAAGTCACAGTGAGGTGTCCAAAGTTAAACTGCTGAGTACAGATAATTCATTTATTCCATGAGTTTTCCATCACATATTCCATTTATGTAACAGGATAGGAGTTTTTGAATTTTTTTTTATTTATGTTTAGTCTAGTTTGTGTTTTATTTTTTATAAATGTTTCCCAGTGTAGCTGCATTTATCATAGTGGTTGCCAGATGGTTGCTATGGACACTCCAACTTTACATTATGGTCAGTACATAATGAAAATGTTTGATGCACAATTCTTTTGTTTTGCTGCTGGGTGGGCATTGCTCATGAAAAAAAGGGAAAAAAAACATCCTGAATTTCCTGCCATTTTTGCTGATTATAAAAATGTAAAAGGTATCTATAAATGAAACACCACTCATATTGTAGATATTTTTGTGCTGAACAACTTTCGTGCTCACAGTATCATGCAATCATTTTTGTTTAAAGTTATTCACATTTGTTTGTCGAAAATGTTAAAAATTGAATGTTCCATTGTTTCTTGCTAATTATAAAAACCTAAAAGGTATATATAAATGAAACAGCACTCATTTTGTAGACATTTGTGTGCTGGACAAATTTCATACTCACAGTACCATGCTATCATTTTTTGTTTTAAAGTCATTTACATTTATTTGTCAAAAAGTGAATAAAAAGCTTTGATTGACGGTGGCGTTCATTCAATATATGTTGAATAAATCTAGGATTACAAAATTTTTCAACATATGTGAAAATAAATTGATTTATTTAATGGCTTCTGAGTCCACGCCTATTGCATGAATAGGGATTCAGCACCCACTATGCTACCCAGGGTACCCTGTTATTCTCTTGGTAAGCAGAAATATGTCCATACTTACCTTTGAAGGCCTGTACTGTCTTCATTCCCACTGTCTCTGTTGGTGGGCTGTACCACAGATTCACTACCCACTGGGGAAGATGTGCCTCCTAACATTACTCATAAATATACCACCTTTGAGCTTCTAGGTGAGTTACTTTGTCCCGCTGGAACATGCCACATCACACATCTTCCCTCTGTCCGACCCTGTCAGTACCTGAAGACTGAGATCATGTCCTTCTCTGTCTCCTTTTCTCCAGGGTGAACATGGTCTGGACTTCCAGCCTTTCCTTACAGCATTCATAGCTCCTTTTGGGAATAAATACCATCTGGTTTGGATTAATCCATTTTTGGAGGCTTTCTGTCTTAAGGGACCTTAGTGAATGCTTTTATGTCAGTGTTGCTCAATGAAATTGACTGATACAAACTACAAAGCAATGGATCTCTGCCAGGCTTTGGAGGGATTGATATCATTGCTTCCATCTATTTAAGCAGCAATTTCTTATTAGTCATTCCTTTATGAAGGGCTGGAAAAGGGAAATTGAATTGTATCTTAAAGCTGCTTGTGGAATTCTCAGGAAATCCATCTACTCCTAGGAGTTACCATTAGGAAGTATCTTGATGGTTGAATTTGCATTCTGCTCTTCAGCCATAATAGGAACCACCAAGCTGGTTTTGTCCATATCTTAAAGTCTGTTTCATGAGCCCAGCACATAAATATTGTCAGTAAATCATCTCACTTAAATGGCGCCTCCTTTTTTTAATAATGATTTTCATAGAAGCTTGCAAAGTGTCATGCAATGTCATATGTTGAAGTACTGGCTACACTGTTCTCTTGATACATCACAACACGGCATAAGTTCCTTGAAGCAAACACCTGGTGAAGATGCAGGTGACCTGTTGGTGTGATGTGTTACCCGATGAGTAGTATTGTCTAACAATTTAGAAGTAGCTTTCACTTTCACAAGTGACAGACAGAAAAGGGTGCTTAAGAGTTGCAAAAGCTCAAGCCAATTTAGGAGGGTTGAGGTGCTGAATGTCATAGCTGCTGCCACAATGGTGACCCACATTTGAAACCAAGTCTGAGTCATTAGGGGCTGGCCGGGGGTTCAGCATCCCAGAGGATGCTCTCCTCCTCCTCCTCCAGGGAGGAAGGGCAGTCAGGCTGTGGTGCAATAATGCCACCTAGGTGACAAAGGTGGCAGTACCCACAGTGAGACTTACTGGGTAGTGGATGCTGGCTGCGACACAGTCCTTGCTTGCATACCACCCAAAGCTGGTGTCCCAAAGGAGACAACCAGGAGGAAAAACACTGGACACAGCAATGATGAGATGTCTGACCCCTCGAGACCCCACATCAGGGATAGGGTTCTCACTCCATGAACAGGATTTGTTCTCCAGCAGGTAAGAGGGGCCTGCCAATTCCACCATGGGCGGAGCCATGGAGGAAGAATAAAGGTTCAAATAAGTCCCTGGGATGCTGGGTGACTGAGCTGGGGAGGGGTCAGACCAGGATAATAGGGGCTGTACTGGAGAAGCATAAACAAATTAACAACAAAAGATGGACTGATAGATAGACAGATAGCTAGACAGATAGACAGACAGATACTGTAGATAGAACCCTATTTATAGCGCCTTTCCAAAGCTCAAAGTGCTTTACAGATTAAACAAAGAAATTGGCATCATATCCAAGATTCAATTATACAGATAAAAACAGAACTTGAATCACCTATTCATGATTAAACAGTCTATCAGTCTAATCAATTGGTCTACTCAAGCTTCTGAAAAGCCTGTCTAAAAGGTAGGCCTTCAATTTAGATTTAAAACTTTCAACCGCACTGGCAGAAAGACATTATTAACATCTTTGTTTACAAGGACCTCTTAGGGACCATGCCACTTCCTGTATTACATTACTCACCCCAGTTCAGAGACCAACTCTATTTGCCATGTATTTAAACTAGTGCCACTACTGATCATCAAAGAAAGGTCTAGAAGTGAGCCTCCGATATCTTCTGATACTTGAATGTGATTGTGAAATCCATGTACTGAATACAACAGCAATGAAAGGTCTAAAAAGCAGTGGAAAACAATACAGTCGAGTAAATATTTAAGAACTGTGCCCCATTGTTTGCTCCTTTTGAAATTATATACCTGTGGTGGGGATGGGCTTCAGGGTGGAGGAAGGACAGGTAAGGTCTTCCCAGTAAGACTTCCCAGGTTTCAACAACACCCCTAGTCTATGAAAGAAGAATCCTATCCATTATAGAATGGACTCACCTTGTCCATCTGTTTGTAAATGTGGGTAAGGCATTATCTAATTTAGCCGTTAATTTTCCATCTAGATATATATATACACCCATCTTCCTCCATTGTGGGATGGAGGACAAAGTGTCCATTAACCACAATCACATAATCACCTTCTGGGTAGCCACAGGAAATACATTTAGTAACAACTGGTCTGATCTACAAACATCTCCTGCATACAAAGGAAGCCTCAAGGGAGCCATGGTACATTCCATCCTGGCTGGTAACATTTCACTAATTTCTAGCACCAAATGTTGCCAATATTGGGACAATTTGGGAAAGTAATAAAAATATGAGATTGTGTTGCTTTAATTTCTCCATATTTTCTACAGCAGACTGCACTGGATGAGGGAGGTATTCTGCCTAAATTGCTGTGGTTCTGAAATAATGAATATACACTTTACAAACAAAATCTCTCCAAAATGGGATGAAGTAGTGGTATGCACAAAGCATCAGAAATGTCCCATTGTTTATCCTTAATCTATCCCCAACTCACTAGCCCATTTATTCTTTTTTACTTTATATTTACTGCATTTAGTGAATACAATACAAAGTATCATCCTTTTGCCAGATATCAATAGTGTTTAGGATCTATCAAGTGGACAAGGTTCCAACAATCTGGGCAATTAACAGTTAAACATATGAGGAAGTCCATACAAAATTATACACTAAATAAAGTAATATGAATGACTGCACCCTACAGAAATTAGGTGGTCAGTTTAAAATTATAAAAACATTCCATCATGTGTTTTCCTCAACAAAAAGTTGATATGACCTCTTCCTAAAATACTTGTAACCCAACCATATTTTAGCATTCACACTAACTCCCAAAACAGCTGGGAAACAGTTGACTACTTTTCTTTAGCCGTACTAATTTGCACCACTGCCACTTATCAGAAACTGGATAGCGTCTCTTTTACCAGACCATAATATTTCCAGTGTCCTTCAAGTAGTCGACTCTGACTCATCGGAGCTGTGGTCTTCTATTCTGGACCCTTGAGCAGCCTCAAACTCCCGCTGTATAAGCTCTGTCCTCTTCCTGCCTCCACGGGTCTGTAAATTGAAAAGTGCGGCCACCATAAAATATTCTTAGCTCCTTGGCATCAACAGGAGAGCACCACTCCCAGACCCCTCAGCTTCTCGGACCCCATCAAACTGTTTGCGCCTTTTCTAGTGACATACAATAGATCAGGAAGACTTGAACTGTTTGGCCATGCATATTCAAGTGCTTCACCGTTAGAGCTGCCTACAGAACACAGTCTCTCATCGACACCGTCTGTAACCAAGTATAGTTCGAGGTAAGTCCTTCTGTGCCTTACCGATCACGGGAGATTCTGTAAGCCTGAAGAAAGTGTTGTTCCATTCTTGTTCCAAATGCAGAGCCCTGGGAGCCAAGCTTTCACAAAAGTAAAGGATCAGGGTCATTTTGTTCTCCGGTATCCCTACAATCCAAGATTGGAGGCACACTGTAATTTTCTATTGCCTCCAATCTGTACCTGAGTTGTGAGTTTTCCTGTGTTAGTTTTGTAGTTACGGAAAGGGCTTTATTTGCTTGGGTCTCCGCATGATGTGGCCATTTTAGTTGCCACCTCAATCTTAACATCTTGTTCCCCTATCGTTGCAGAATAGTTTCAACTTTTACGTCGATGGCCTGCATCGACAGTTGCAGCGCTTTCAAGGGGATCAAGAGCTGTACTCGTGGTCGCTGTCATTGGGGCCTGTTGCTCCATCGATGGTGGTATTTTCGATCCACCTGGAACCCCTTTATTAGAGTGGCCCATCTTTTGAAATTTCTGCCCTGTATTCCTCAAGTGTTACTCTGGCTGATGGTGTCGAAGTCGAATATAATTTTAAACTTTAAGTAGTTGTTTTAAGGCTTTAAATTCGCTGTTTGTAAAGAGCAGTAGAAAAATGCTTCCCCAGTAGTTGTGCTCTCTAGCACCTCAGCCCATTTATTCTTAACAGTAAAGTACTGCCACTCTAAAGGAAAACTGTCAAAAATGCCCCCCCAAGGTCTTACTGCCTGATGAGGCTTTCACAAGGAAAGCAATGTTTTTAAGCATTTTACTTACTTTATTTTAATTCTGTAAGGTCCGAGATTCCGCAACATGGTGGATGCCACGCATTCCATGTCAAGTAAAAGTGTGAGACTACACCACTCACTACAATACACTTGTATTGAAGTGAGGGAGTGCAGCACCGCACTTTCACTTGACATGGAACTGTACAGTGTCCCCATGTTGTGGAATCATGGACCTTACAGAATTAAAATAAAGTAAGTCAAAGTGCTTAAAAACATTGCTATCATTGTGAAAAGCCTGATTTGGCAGTAAGACTTTGGGGTGGTGGAGGAACCCCATTTTGACAGTTTTCCTTTAATAGTTCAACAGACTCTGGTAAAGCTTACAGATAATATGAGTTAAATAATTTGTTCCTTCTCGACATTTTGTATTTGCCCCAGTATACCACACGAAAATTCACCTGCCAACAACAGAGTCAGATAATGTCTAACCTGAAGGTACCTGTAATAGTCCATGTTACAGAGACTATACCTTTGTTTAACACTGCAAACAGCAACAAGATTCCATCATCATATAACTGATAACAGTAAATGAGCCCTAAATCTTTCCACTCCTTATATCCATGGTCTAACTGAGGAGATAAACATTTGCCATTATAGACCGTACTGTAGCTGTCAAGTATACTATTTTTCCTGTCTCTTCCTAATCACCTTTTTATCCTGAGAAGCTCATACCATGTATTCTAGGTTAAATGCTCAAATGGATTTAGTATACATTTCATGGAGAATCAGATTGAAAACAACACCTTGGGTAAGTTAGTGAGGTCCTGCTTATAAAGCTCTATAGTCTTCCAATTAGCCCTATACCACGTGGACAACCAACAGCATAAAGTTAGCAGCTGCGTGCTTTAGAAGTTTACATTACATTCAGAAGGCCTAGACCACTTTTCCTGATAGTCAATAGAGGGTTCTATATTTAATTTGTGTTCTAATGCCAGCCTACAAAACCCAGAATTATATTTATACCATAACCTAACATCCTCTACCATAGGGGCAGTGGGCAAGGTCTGAAAATAATATAGCAAATAGAGTGTCAGAAGTTGCCAAAATTCACTGTGCAAAAAATTCATAAATCTTTCCAAATTCACTTTTCCAACAACCACAGTTCACGTAGTTATTTGCCCAGCGGATTGCCTAAATTTACATGGCAGATTTATGAATCTTGCTAATTCATGAGTGAACTAGCAATTTGTATAGTTCTGCCATGTGAATTTAGGCAATTCACCAGCAAAAACAAAACAAAACACAAATTGCAGTTCCTATATTCCATTAAGTCCCTCCAACCACCCACAATGGTATAATTCCACCCCTCCTACCTCCCAAGCACTTTTAAATCTCAACCCATCCCCACTAGCACCTTCTCCCTCCTCCCCTCTGCCCTATTGAGTGAATATGTAACCCCCTGCAAATGGGGTTCCCAAAGACTTCCAGGAGCTTGCTTGAATGCTCCAAGCCTGAATGGTGTTTGGCATTTAAGCCATTTATCAGTGAGTGTTTTAGAGCCTCTGGTACTGTCTCTTTAAGAGCTGTCTGCTTGCAGACATAATTAGTTGTATGGGGGACTGTGTGTTTCTTTGATTGAGTACCACTCGAGCTGCTGCCAATTCACTTCATTTTTGCAGTCACTAGGAGTGCAAAGGGAACCTATCTGAAAGATGTAACTGTTTGCCAGAAATTATTTAGAGTAATAACGAAATTACAGTTTGTCTAACCTGCTTTCTTTGCAGTCAGAACTGTGTCTGCTAGTTCCCCATTCTAGTTTTGAACTGCTGAACTGGACCAATCAGTGTGAGGTAAGCTAGCTCTAAAATGGTGCCTTGGACGAATCAGAACTTGGACTCATAATCTGAGCCAGCCACAAGAGGATTGTATGGGCAGTGACTCTGGGAGATGTAGTTTAGACTTCAGTGCCTTTTTGGACCAACAGCAGCAGTCTATTGTGAATGACAGCCAATCCAGTCAAGAACTGGGAGGAACTCAAAGGAAGTGCCGGTTTTGTCTGTTTGGAGTTTCAGTTGAGCTTTGGCAGTGAAGAAGGAAGGAGCCCTGTGCTTTTCAGTGTGCAGTTTTAGTCAAAAACGTGTGTAAGGCCCAGAGTTCGGTCTGCAGCTTGTGTAACAGCTTGTTAGGACTGAATCCGTCCTGTGAAAAGAATCAAAGGATCTCTGAAGAGTAGAAACCAGGCTCACCCTGTAGAAGACTGGAGGAATTGCTGAAAATTGCACTCGGTCTGTCAGGAACTGAATCTGCTGTGTGTTCTCCCGGTATTGTGCAGTAATTGCGATCGGGATACAGATGCAGCCTGCCTGGTATAGTGCTTTCTTTTATATGGATGTGGAAGAGGTTTGTGTACCTCAAGTGAGCCCTGCTGACATTGAAGGACCCTATCTTATTTGGAGGCCGTGAGTACTAATTCAGGGTCGCTCCTGTTGAATTGCCACATTAAATCCAAATGGAATTACTGTACTGCTGACTGTTTAATTCTCCTTTTCTCTGTGTGAAAGGGCCCTACCAGCTGCCACGGTTTGGACTAGCCACTAGGGCTTGGGTACCCAGGGACAGTAACTGATAAGGGATAGGCCTGGGCACAGAGCCATAAATGAATTATTAGAGTGATAAGCTAATTAACCTGATTTCCCGTCCTTGTTATATCCCCTAAATAAATCAGAGCTGCTTGTTTCAGCAAAGTTATACTGCCTGAGGTATTTGTCTATGTTAAAGTACTGTACTGTGATTGTTGCACTGTATCTCATTTCACAGGAGGTCCCAGTGCGGAACCAGACCTGGGGTAAGTGTATACTGTGAAGGTAATTCTGATATATTGTGTGGGCCACTAGTGGGAAGAAAGGGGGTTGCAGTGTCCCAGAGGGCTGTGAC
The DNA here is from genome assembly GCA_016271365.2 of Neoceratodus forsteri. Taxonomy (NCBI): domain Eukaryota; kingdom Metazoa; phylum Chordata; order Ceratodontiformes; family Ceratodontidae; genus Neoceratodus; species Neoceratodus forsteri. Next base: position 77,716,149 of record CM057459.1, read on the forward strand.
CAAGTTAGTTTAACTATTGCAAACCCTGACCTCTGGGTGGAGGCACCGCCATTGGATCCAGGCCCCTCAACCTGTTAGTGGCAAATCAGGCAGGGTAGTAGCCCTGGGATAGCGCCATCTAGGGTTACATCTTGGAGGCTACAGCTGAGTTGTGTGTCCTCTGAGTGGCCATATTCTGAACCACTGTTAAGAAAAAATGGGTACCCCGACAGAAGTGGCTGTGCACGGCTGGTGGAGTGGTGTACTGGGAGGAGATCGACCCCCAAAATGCTATGCTTATCCTGGACATCCCCTGGGTATCAATACGGACACTGTGCAGGAGTACTTTCCAAGGTGGAAGGTTTACAAAACCCTGTGGTGGTGGGTCGGCATGCTAATCTGCTCACCCACACTTTCCTGGCCCTAGTAGAGTTTAAGGATCCCATAGATAGCTCCAAAGTGCCACAGACCATTACACAGAGGGAGCCCTCACTGCTTGGAGAGTGATAACTAAGGACAGTAAAGACCCGGGGAATCAGCCCCACCACTATCTGAAACTTTTGAGGAGAAATTTGCTGAATGGTTGCTGGGAGAGGAAAACTGTGGAGGACTTGAAGAAACTATTCTTGCCACCTGGGGTGTTCTCCCCCAACACCCTCTCCTGCTCCAGTGCCCGTAATGGTGGCTGAACCAATGCAGACTCCTATTTCTGCACCTGCCATTAGTCACGACTCTTACGAAGGTTGAGGATCTTCTCTGGCACCCTCCCCACCCCAAGGGAGGATGACTGGGAGACCTGGATAGACTATGTTGCCCCCAAGTGCTAGAATGGCAATGCTCGGGCGCAAGAGAGAGGTTAGTGAGGCCTCCGAGGTCCTGCCCTGCTACCATCCGTGCTAACGGACAGTAACCCTGAAGCGACTGCACAGGCCTATCTTGAGGCCTTGGAGAAATGTATGGAGCCAGATTCTGATGAGGACCTATGGTGGAGAGTAAGAAATGCACAAGTACCAAGGGAGTTGTTGTCTGTGTATGTCTCTCGGCTGGAAAAATTGTTGCAAGAATGCCTCAGAAAGGGTAGTTTGCCAGCGATTGAACTGGACGAACCAGACTGGACAGAATCTTAAGTCTGCCCCTTCTCAGAACTGCTGTTGCTTCAGTTACGCCTGGCAAATCGACTGGAATCCCACCCTCCTATGATGAGTTAATGAGAGAATTCGAGGAGTTGAGAAAAGGCGACCTCGGGAGGTACCTGCACCAACAGCTGTGGCTGACCCGAGTGACTGAGGGTGACCCATCAAGTGAAGTTCAGGGCAGAGGTTGACAGTCAATGAGTGCTCTGACAAGGAAAAGATATGCCACAATGGAGGCGAACTGTTGAGAGAGATCCGGGAATTCAAAAACAGTCCCTTTATGAAGGCCACGCCAGCAAGTACGGGCCCTGACCTATATCCGACTGCATCTGCTATGGGGGTGGGGTACCCACCCATGTATCTCCTGCTGATAACAGCTCAAACTCAATTCCTTGACCATGGAAGTGGAGAAACTGACGAGATGTCTCCAAATGCTTATCACGCAGAACAGAGATGGCACCCAGGTTTCCAGTTAGTAATACCCCGCCCTGGCTCCCAGTGTGGCGCCTCGGCCAGCTCAAACTCCAGAAAGTATGTTTTGCTATAATTGTGGGAAAGATGGGCACATGAAAGGAATGCCAGTCCCAAAAGACACTGACAAAGTTGCATATAGGCTACAAGGAGAGCTTGGAGAAGAAATCAGTGGTTAAGAGGTGCAGCATGATCCCAGTGAGGGCACCAAAAATGCTAATTCACATCCTTTTGTGGCAAGGTCAGTTGCCCAGGCCCCCACTACCGCCTCTCCAGACTGGTCCAGAATAGTGGGTCCCTCCATGGAGACCACTGTAAAGGTGAATGGAGTGTCTACAAGAGCTGTATTAGACAGTGGCTCCCAAGTGACAATTATGTTCCAGGATTGGTATCAGAAGCATTTGTCAGGCGTACCCTTACAACCATTAGAAGGACTGCATGTATGGGGTTAAGTGAGAAGGCCTACCCTATTCCGGGTGTATCCAATTTGGCTGTCTTTCCCCACCTCCGTGGCTGGAGTGGCGAACAAGTAGAGACCCTAGCCTTAGTGTGTCCCCCACTGGACTGTATGATGGTGTCCTTTGTTGATTGGAACAAATGCTCATATGTTCGGAAGGCTGGCACAGTTGTGTTATGAAAACAGGGTCAAAGACTAGTAGAGCTTTAAGAGTTCCGGCTTTAATTAAGAAGGCCTATGAGGCACAGAGAGATGCTGAAAAAACAGAACCAGAGGAACCGGTCGGAATTGTATGGAAGAAGGATCCTGAGTCTCTGATCCTGGCGCCAAATGCCCAGTGTACCTTACAGGGAGAGGTCCGTATCAGAAAGGATGTTAAGAATAAAATATTAATGTTGGATGCACCAGGCGATGGAAAATTGCCAGAGGACTGCTGGTCAAGCCTAGTATTTTGCCGCTAGAGCCCATGCTTATGCCAGAAGGGTAATGGTCCAAGTTCATAATGTGTCTGAAAGAGACATTCGAGTAAACAGAGGTTGCATCCTGGCTAATGTGCATTGTGCAGACACTGCAGTGCTACCCAGCAGCAAGAGTTCAAGGAAGAATGACAGAGTAACGCCTGACTTGTTTGATTTGGCGACTCCCGCTGCCAGCTGAATGGAAAGTGAGGATCAGTGAGAAGCTTGCCCAGAGAGACCAGGTGTTTTCTTTAAAGGAATGGGATGTAGGATGCGTGCAAGGAGCTGAGCACAATATCCGGCTGCATGGCGAAAAGACCATTTGTGAAAGGTCTCGACGCCTGGCACCTGCTGACATAGATGATGTGAGGCGGCATCTGCAAGAGATGTTAGCTGCTGGTGTAATACAAGAATCCAGAAGCCCTTATGCTTCCCCATTGTGGTAGTGAGGAAAAAGAATGGAACAGTAAGGATGTGTGTGGATTATCGCACCTTAAACCAGCGGACTATCCCTGATCAGTACACAATGCCCGCATTCAGGATGCTTGGACTGCCTAAGCGGGAGCAAGTGGTTCTCTGTGCTGGATCTCGCGGTGGGTACTACCAGATCCGATGGACCCAGAGGACCGTGAGAAGACGGCCTTTATCTGTCCGCTTGGCTTCTATGAATCTGCTGAGGATGCCTCAAGGATTTCAGGTGCCCCAGCCACTTTTCAACGATTGATGGAGCGTGCAGTGGGGACATGAACTTACTAGAGTGCCTGGTATACCTAGATGATGTTATTGTGTTTGGCAGCTCACTGGAGGAACATGAGAGCAGATTATTTAAGGTATTGGACCGACTGGAGGACTTTGGCCTTAAACTGTCCATTGATAAGTGTCAATTCTTTCAAACATCAGTAAAGTATGTGGGACACATAGTATCCACCGAGGAATAGAGACCGACCCAAGTAAGTTGAGGCCTTGACCACCGGCCACAGCCCAAAATCTAAAGAACTGCAAAGATTCCTGGGATTCTGTGGTTATTATCGGCGCTCATCAAGGACTATTCAAGAGTGATCCGCCTTTACTTAACCTTACTCAAGGTATCCCCAACCCACAAAAATACCAAAGTCAGCGTCCCTCAAGACTGAAGAGTGTATTTTCATCCGGTGAAGTATTTGGGGCCGCTGGACTCTGATTGTGAGACTGCTTTTCATGAGATCATATATCAACTACCCATGCTCCAGTGCTGGCCTATGCCGATCCAAGAAAACCTTACGTCCTGCACACTGATGCTAGCTTGCAAGGGTTGGGGCTGTGTTGTACCAAGAGCACGAGAATGGCCTGAGACCAGTGGCCTTTGCCAGTAGAAGCCTGACCCCATCCGAAAGAACTATCCTGTACATAAGTTAGAGTTCCTAGCTTTGAAGTGGGCTATGTTGACCAATTCCATGAGTACTTGTATGGGGCTAAAATACTAGTAAAACTGACAATAATCCTTTGACCTATGTGCAGACCTCAGCTAAGTTGGATGCCACTGGCCATAGGTGGCTTTCTGCATTATCTACATATGACTATGCTCTCGAATACCGAGCAGGTCTGAACCACATAGATGCTGATGCTCTCTCCCGGAGGCCTGTTCCCCAGAATGATTGGGTCGATTGGCAGAACCTGACATTCGGGCACTCTGCGGAAGTTTGACAGGGAGAACAAATGTCCACGGACGCAGTGGACTGCATGGTGGATTGCTTGGGAGCCTCTAAGAATTGCATACCTGCTGCTTATTGCCACTTTTCTGCAATAGACATTGGTGCACTGCCTCAGCTGGACAATGACAGTATCGGCGGGCTCAATCCCGCGATCCCATGATCAAAGCAGCTTTAGAAGCCCTCTATGCAGGAAAAGATGTGTCCAAATTACGCTCCACTGATTTGAGAACTGCACTGTTATACAAAGAAGGTCCTAAGTTGAAACTGATCAATAAACTGTTATACAGAGAAACAGTAGACAGAGGGGACAAGTAGACAAACAACAACTAGTGCTGCCACTGCTTTTCGAGACTCAGTACTGAGGTCCTTGCACAACCACATGGGCACCTTGGTATAGACAGAACACTTGACTTGGTGAGATCCAGATTCTATTGGCCTAAGATGGGGGCTGATGTGGAGCAACACATTCGAACCTGTAGTCGCTGCTTACAGAGGAAAGCTTTGCCCCAGAGGGCTGCCCCTTGTTAACATCACCACCAGTGCACCCATGGAGCTGGTCTGTATTGATTTTCTGAGTTTGGAGTCAGATCAAAGAAATATCAGTAATGTGCTGGTGGTCACTGACCATTTCACGAGATATGCCCAAGCTTTCCCACCAAAGACCAGAAAGCATCCACTGTGGCCAAAGTACTTGTAGAAAACTTTTTGTTCACTATGGGGCTCCACAAAGAATCCATTCTGATCAAGGGAGAGACTTTGAGAGTCGCCTGATCAAAGAGATGCTTTCTCTGTGGGGAGTGCGAAAGTCCAGAACCACTCCTTACCACCCCAGGGGACCCACAGCCTGAACGTTTCAACCACACTTTGCTAGATATGCTAGGCACCCTGCACCCAAAGGACAAGCCTAGATGGAGCCAACAAATTAGCACCCTGGTACATGCTTATAACTGCACCAAAAGTGATGCCACTGGATTCTCCCCTACTGCCTGATGTTTGGAAGAAAGCTCGACTACCAGTAGATGTGTGTTTTGGGGTCTCTCTGATGGGGTTCAAGCTGACAACTATTTACAGTATGTGCAAAAGTTAAAGGCCCAGCTAACTCATGCGTACCAACTGGCTCAAACCATGGCTGCCAAAGAAATCTGGCCAACAAAGAAAGGTATGATAAAGGTGAAAGCACAGGAACTCCAGGAGGGAGATCGGGTATTGCTAAGAAATCTGGGACTGCATGGCAAGCACAAGATTGCTGACAGATGGCACCATCTCCCTCACATTGTAGTGGGCAAACTAGATGATCTGCCAGTGTACAAAGTAAGGCCTGAGAATAATTCAAAAGATGTAAAAACAATGCATAGAAATCATTTACTGCCCATTGGACAAATCTTAATTGAGTCTGAGCCCCTAGAAGATGCCCCTCTGGACCAGTGACTAGAGCTGCTGCTAAGAAAAGATCAAGAAAGTCTGCACCTACAGAAGCAAAGTTAAAGTGTTCCTCCACAAGTCCCAGTTGAGCATGACTGTCAGTCCATATCGGAAGAAAGTGAGAGTGACTTTGAATACTATCCTTCTTACGAACTGAGTCAATTGTTTGGGGCAATCCCTAGTCAATACTGGAGATGAAGCTGGGCCTTCTGGACTGTCTAAGCCCCAACTTCATCCCTGGAGCCAATGCTCCCAGAAAGTGAAGTGCAAAGCATCAGATCAGATGAAATGGAATCATTGTGCATGGTTGAACTGTTTGAGCTTCAGGGAGGAAAATGATAGATTGGGGCAGACTGGTGATACAACCAACAAGAAGAGTATTTTGAGTGCCCTGACAGTCCACTGCCAGTGTCCGAAAGCTCTCCATGCGAGCCAAATTTTGTGGACTCAGAAACTGTAACTCCTGGAGCTGAAAGTGCCCCAAGTTCTAGCCTCTCTACCCCAGGGAGACTCCCTGACAAGTGAGGACAATGCTGAAAATGAGGCTCAGAGTGCAGAGACTTAACAGTTCCCCTAGAAAGACTGGTCGAGCTGTAAAGCCTGTGGTGCACCTCAGTTATGATTCACTTGGGAGGCCTGTGGACTTGCCTCTCAATGTTGTCCATAAAGGAGTGTATGTGTCCCCGAGCTCATTGCCCAAACTGAGCATCAGTGCTAACTCCAAGTTACTTGTGTTGCCCTCTAAGTATGGTGCCTTGCCCCATCCAGCCCCAAGGTAACTGATAGGAAGGGCCCTCTCTCAGGTTTCATGTACAAGAGGTAATAACTTGAGTTATGGTACAATGTGTATGTAATACTGTGTAAAGAGACCGTACTGCAATGTTTCAGAAATGTGTTCTTGGTAAAATGATATATTGACTGATGATTACATGTTGAGCCTAATGCAAATGTATATGGTTGCAGTTGAAACTTGTGGGTACTTGCTTGATGCGGACGTCAAGCTTTCCCAGGCCAGGAAGGGTGTAACCCCGCAAATGGGGTTCCCAAAAGACTTCCAGGAGCTTGCTTGAATGCTCCAAGCCTGAATGGTGTTTGGCATTTAAGCCATTTATCAGTGAGTGTTTTAGAGCCTCTGGTACTGTCTCTTTAAGAGCTGTCTGCTTGCAGACATAATTAGTTGTATGGGGGACTGTGTGTTTCTTTGATTGAGTACCACTCGAGCTGCTGCCAATTCACTTCATTTTGCAGTCACTAGGAGTGCAAAGGGAACCTATCTGAAAGATGTAACTGTTTGCCAGAAATTATTTAGAGTAATAATGAAATTACAGTTTGTCTAACCTGCTTTCTTTGCAGTCAGAACTGTGTCTGCTAGTTCCCCATTCTAGTTTTGAACTGCTGAACTGGACCAATCAGTGTGGGGTAAGCTAGCTCTAAAATGGTGCCTGGACGAATCAAAACTTGACTCATAATCTGAGCCAGCCACAAGAGGATTGTATGGGCAGTGACTCTGGAGATGTAGTTTAGACTTCAGTGCCTTTTTGGACCAACAGCAGCAGTCTATTGTGAATGACAGCCAATCCAGTCAAGAACTGGGAGGAACTCAAAGGAAGTGCCGGTTTTGTCTGTTTGGAGTTTCAGTTGAGCTTTGGCAGTGAAGAAGGAAGGAGCCCTGTGCTTTTCAGTGTGCAGTTTTAGTCAAAAACGTGTGTAAGGCCCAGAGTTCCGGTCTGCAGCTTGTGTAACAGCTTGTTAGGACTGAATCCGTCCTGTGAAAAGAATCAAAGGATCTCTGAAGAGTAGAAACCAGGCTCACCCTGTAGAAGACTGGAGGAATGCTGAAAATTGCACTCGGTCTGTCAGGAACTGAATCTGCTGTGTGTTCTCCGGGTATTGTGCAGTAATTGCGATCGGATACAGATGCAGCCTGCCTGGTATAGTGCTTTCTTTTATATGGATGTGTGAAGAGGTTTGTGTACCTCAAGTGAGCCCTGCTGACATTGAAGGACCCTATCTTATTTGGAGGTCGTGAGTACTAATTCAGGGTCGCTCCTGTTGAATTGCCACATTAAATCCAAATGGAATTACTGTACTGCTGACTGTTTAATTCTCCTTTCTCTGTGGTGAAAGGGCCCCTACCAGCTGCCACGGTTTGGACTAGCCACTAGGGCTTGGGTACCCAGGGACAGTAACTGATAGGGATAGGCCTGTGCACAGAGCCATAGGTAGATTATTAGAGTGATAAGCTAATTAACCTGATTTCCGTCCTTGTTATATCCCTAAATAAATCAGAGCTGCTTGTTTCAGCAAAGTTATACTGCCTGAGGTATTTGTCTATGTTAAAGTACTGTACTGTGATTGTTGCACTGTATCTCATTTCACAGGAGGTCCCAGTGCGGAACCAGACCTGGGGGTAAGTGTATACTGTGAAGGTAATTCTGATATATTGTGTGGGCCACTAGTGGGAAGAAAGGGGGTTGCAGTGTCCCAGAGGGCTGTGACCAAGTTAGTTTAACTATTGCAACCCTGACCTCTGGGTGGAGGCACCGCCATTGGATCCAGGCCCCTCAACCTGTTAGTGGCAAATCAGGCAGGGGTAGTAGCCCCTGGGATAGCGCCATCTAGGGGTTACATATATGTATATGACTAAGTGAAGTCCTCCACCTGTACTGTCTGTAGAAATCTTTCCCCACCCACATGCCAAACACACTCCCATTTTCCCCACCTGACCACACCCTATTGCACAAGTAAATCCCCAACCCCAACCTAACCCTCTTCTGGCTCCTCCTCCAGCATCCAGAAAACATCTGCTGTAATAAAGAAAACAGTCCCTTTCCTTACTCAGTTTCTAAAATAAAAATTGGTGGAACCATTTAATTATTTTTAATAAGACGTTCAAGTGTGTGAGCAACTGTGGGATAATGGCACTTCTCAGGCATGTAAGGCACATGAATTCCTTGTGCCTTATTTACCCAGATGTGTGGTTGTCCAACAATATCACACACCATGCCATGGTTTACTGCTAAGACAGTCCGGCAAAATAAATACTGGCACCACTCTACTGCGTTTAAAAAAGGCTTTATTAGACTTCAAATTTTAAAACATACTGCCACACAGAGCCTCGACAGGCCAGATACTGGCTAGAACAAGATGATGTGATTGACTTGCATCAGAGACAATTTCTGCTGGATTGCTCTGAATATGTATTAACTAAAAGAGTTTTCTTTTTCAGGGTGATTATTTCCTCCAGATCAAGGGTAAGGCTGTGGGGTAAAGTTCACCCCCGTTATACAAACCTATATTTGGGATGATGGGACAAAACAACATTCTATGACAGCCAGGTCAATCTTTTTATGATAGGACTGACCAATGGTGTAGCTTTATAGACAACATATTTATGGTGTAGCATGGCACTAGAAGTGAGTTGACAGAGTTTGTTCAATATTTCGAGAACAGCAATAACAATTGAAAGTTTCATTACAATGTGATAAGACATCTGTCTCCTTCTTGGATTTGGATATCACTCAAAAAAAAGATGGGACCATAGAAAAAATTGTTTCCAAAGGAGACAGACCACAATTCATTGCTGCATGATTCTAACTGCCACCCACACCATCTAATAAATAACATTCCCAAAGTCCAAATGTTAAGCGTTAGAACATGACAGTGAGAACAGTGACTTTGTTGCTAATGGTTTACAGACGTGCCAATGGTTCTTGGAAAGGGGCTATGGTAGGAAGGTTGTGGAAAAGGCATTTCAGAAGGCCTTTGAGTTTAATAGGGAGGATCTTTGTCTGTTAGAGAGCAGTGAAAGGGGTCCATAGAGGATGAACTTTGTCACAACATTCCCTAGACACTCTACAGAAATTGAGAAAATCATTAGGAAAACTGGAGAATTTTACAGAGTCACCCATTACTGAGGGAAGCCATAGTGTCCCTCCAAGGATGGTATACAAGAGGGGTCCTAATATAAAAGACAGGTTACTGCACAGTTAGCAACTGGAGGAAAAAGTCGACCATGAAGTCTGGAAAATGGTGGGCCAAACGACCCTGTGGTACTCACCTCTGTGGGAACTGTAAATTATGTCCACCCATTTAGAAAAGTAACACTTTTACAACTATAAATGCCACTCAAGTGTATGAAAGTAGATCCATTTTCGTTGTATTACTAACAACCTGGAGTATATGGTGGTTTGGGTGTGGGGCTTCTATGTGGTAAAACCACAAGACCATTTAAAACCCACATAGGTGAACATCCTAGGAGCATAATTGGAATGATACCAGTAATGCATTAGCAAACCACGGTAGGATAGCAAGGCAGGCAGAGATAAAACACACATTTAAATGTTGTGGCATCGAGAGAGATGGGTGGGTCCACGGTGGGGAGATCCAGACCAAAAGCTCATTAAATGTGAGTCCTCTGGATCTTTACACTGGGACATTAAATCCCCCAGGTCTGAATGACAGAACAGCCATTCTTTCATTTACTAGTAAATGATGTTGTTTGTTTCAGTATATATTGCATATTTGACTAACTGATATAATCACGTGTGTCTTTCCTGTTTAGGGTACAGAGGATCTACGATTTGTATGCCTCAGAGTACCTGGGTGATTTGAATGGACTGGGATACATATATAAGTTTAACCCTAATAATCAAGTAAACACCACATTAATGGAATGCATTAGTCATGTTTTTTCCTGCTTTTGAAATCTGTGATTCTTTTAAATGTGTATGTTATTTTAATAGTGAATGCTGATTTATAGTGTGGTTCTATGGCAATGTGGTACACCTATGTTGAGCACTTTACAACTTGACACTTGTGTAACTGAACTGTCACTTTAAATTATATTCTGTTTAAAGATCCCATTGTAATGCACTAATCCATCCCCCTGATGATGCAGTGATTGTGAAACCTGTTGGGGCTCTGTGCGGCCCTATGCAGTGGTGGTATGGTTTTTCTATATGTATTTTAGTATGTTTTACCCCCGTTTTCTCCCACCCACCTCGCCTCTGGCACGCTTGCATGTGTGGAGGCATGTGTCACTGTGCATCGAGACGCTCTCCCTTCATGTCACCCTCCACCTGCACAACACCAGACCTCCACCTGGTGGTGGCAGGACTACAGGAGAGCAGCCACCTCCCCAGGAGAGGACAGCTACCATAAGGCTGCTCGATCCTGCCCCACCCCCATGCTGGCACCCTAATGACCCAAAGTCGCTCCCCGAACCCAGGTCCCTTGCTGTGAAAGCACAAGGTAAGGAGTCCAGCATCTCAGCCTCTGCACTACTGGAGCCTGACAGTGGTAGTATGTTTTAAAGATAGAAATCTAATAAAGCCTTTTTAACACAGTAGAGTGGTGCTGGTAATTGTTTTACTGGACTGTCAGTGTAGTACACCATGTACACTCAGTGTGGTGGAGCTGTTTTGTAACAGACTTGCTGCTGAGATGCTTACCTGATGGTTACAATACATATCATTGAAAGAGTGGGGTATGATCTTGATGGCTACCTACCTATCTTCCAGTCTAAACTACCAGTATAGTAACTAGTATAAAAGTTCTGCCCTGGCAGCCTACAGCAAAGCCAAGGTTTCAGGTTGTCTATCAGATTTATTCTGTTACTCTAAAACCTATCTTATCTTCTGTATCAACTTGTATCTCAATACAGAGTTTCTTTTATAAGTCACCTTGTTTGTTAGTTTATCCCGGATCATTTTCCAGGCTCTGTTCTTCGTCTGCTCCTTTCTCTACCTTCTCCCTATGTCTACAATCTTAGGTACCACTTCTATGCCAGTGATACCCAACTATACATTTCTTTTATCTAGTTCTCAAATACTACGTTGTCTCCCTATTCTGTCTTGGCAAAATAAACTCCTGGCTCCAGGTTAGTTTCCTTCAGCTTAGCGTTACTATGACTGAGGTCCTCCTCCTCCTCATCAAATAAAGTGTACTTTTCCACAGTTACAGCTACTTCTGTCACTCTCCTTGACTCCTTCCTCTCCTTTGCCCTCTCCCTGTCACAATTGGCACCCTCCTTCATCAGTAACTCACCTTTGCTCCACATATCTTTGTGGTCTGCAAATCTGCCTAAAATCTTATTTCCTGCATCTGCCATTTCTAGACCCTTCCTCTGCTGAAACCCTGATCTGTTAGGGGTTTGGCTTCATTAGGGACTGGGGTTCCATTTGGAGGGACACCAGCCTATACTGGCAGGATGGTCTGCATCTGTCCAGGAAGGGAACAAGTCTTTGAGCAATCAGTTTAAATGCTTCATTTGCAAGCTTTTAAACTAGTCAAAGGAGGCACTGACAAGCAGCAGGAAAATCCCAGCCTCTCTACAAAACAGGGTACTAAATGAGAAAAAGACCAAGGTAGAACGGTCAGTGGGGATGCTGCAACAGAAGGTAAAGCCATCAAAAAATGAGCAATGAGTACCAATGCCCGTAGTCTGGGTAACAAGCTTCCTGAATTAGTGGCCTTGATGGAGGAGGAACATCTGGATATGGTGGCAGTCACAGAAACATGGTACACACAAAACCATGACTGGGACATAAACATACCAGGATACACTGTCTACAGGAGGGACAGGGAGGGTAAAAGAGGAGGAGTAGTTCTTTACATAAGGGAAGGAATAAAAGCAACAGAACAAAAAGGTAAACAGGGAGAAGAAGAAGAAGCAATCTGGGTAAATTTGGAGACAGGCAATGGCACCACAATACGCACAGGGGTTGTATACAGGACCTCCTTCAGGGGGAGGAAATAGACAGGGAAATGATAGAAAGTATACTTAGAATGGCAGAAAAGGGGAGATATTGCTGATGGGTGATCTGAATATGCCAGATGTTAACTGGAGTGCAGTTGCAGCTGCCACTTCAAGAATGCAGTTATTCTAGATGCCCTACAGGGGCATGCCTTAGACAACTAGTACTGGAGCCCACTGAGAGGGAGCAATATTAGACTTGATTCTCTCAAATGGAGATGGAGAGAGGATCACAGATGTAGAAGTGGGTAGCCATCTGGGAACTAGCGACCATCGAACAGTATGGTTCACAATAAACACAGCAATAGAGTCAGCCATACAAAGACAAAAGTACTGGACTTTAGGAGGGCTGACTTGCTAAAATGGGTGAGTGCCTAAGGAATGCACTAGCAAATGGGCAGGAAGGAGGGTGGAAGAACAATGGGGAATAATAAAACTGCCATCACAGAGGTAACGAGCCTTTGTGTGAAGCAAATAAACAAAACAAGACGATGTAAGAAACCACTATGGTTCTCAAAGGAAGTGGCAGTGAAGGTTCAAGAGAAAAGAAAGCATTCAGGAAGTACAAGGAATCGCAGAAGGAGCAGGACAGAGAACTGTATCAGTTAAAGCAAAGGAAGCTGGGAAGGCAGTCAGAAGAGCAAAGGCCCAAACCGAGGAAAAGATAGCCAACTCAGTTAAGAAGGGATAAAACCTTTATAGGTACATCAGGGAGCAAAGGAAGACCAAGGGAGGGATAGTGAGGCTTAATAAAGGGGAGGGAGGGTGGGCAGAGGGAGACTGTGAAAAGGCAGAGATACTAAACAAATATTTTTGCTCAGTATTTACAAAATGAAGAGGGAGGTACATAAAACAAACAGTAGTAACACTCTGGATACAGAAGTTGATACCAGCCCATTTACAGAAGAAAGGGTTCTGAAAGAACTCTTAAAACTGAAGGTGGACAAAGCAATGGGGCCTGATGGGATTCATCCCACAATTCTAAAAGACCTAAGGGTAGAACTAGTGACACCACTGACTACCCTTTTAACAAATCATGGGAGGATGGGGTGGTACCCGAGGACTGGAGGAGGACAGATGTGATTCCCCTTCACAAAAGTGGGAGCAAGGCAGAAGCAGGAAACTACAGACCTGTTAGTTTAACCTCAGTGATAGGGAAAATGATGGAATCACTTCTGAAGGAAAGAACTGTCGGTACCTAGAGGCCAGAGGGCACAGGACCCTAGGCAGCATGGATTCACAGCGGGAAGGTCATGCCAGACAAATCTGATAAATTTCTTTGACTGGGTGACCAAAGTAGTAGATCAGGGAGGGGCTGTGAACATGGCCTACCTAGACTTTAGCAAGGCATTTGACACAGTCCCACACAAAGATTAATATACAAGTTAGCCAGCCTGGGAGTGGGTCCCAAGATGACAGCCTGTGTAAAGAATTGGCTGGAGAATAGGACACAGAGGTAATAGTAAATGGAGTCCACTCAGAAGAAAGGAGGGTTACTAGTGGGGTACCGCAGGGTTCAGTATTAGGACCGGTCCTCTTCAATGTCTTTATAAGAGCGACATGCTGGAAGGACTGGAAGGAAAAGTATGTCTCTTTGCAGATGACACTAAGATCTGCAACAGAGTTGATGCACAGGGCGGGTGGAAAGGATGAGAAGGGACTTGGCAAGGTTAGAAGAATGGTCAAATGTATGGCAGCTTAGATTCAATGCTAAGAAGTGCAAGGTAATGCACCTGGGAAACAAAAACCCAGGGAAGAGTACACAATGGGGTGAGATACTAACAACAACAAAAATGGAAAGGGACCTGGGGGTAGTCATATCAGATGACCTAAAGGTGGGCAAGCAATGTGAGAGGGCAGCAAGGAGGGCTGGGGGATACTGGGATGCATAGGGAGAGGCATCACCAGTAGAAAACAGGAAGTTATTATCCCTCTGTACATACAGCTGGTGAGACCCCATCTGGAGTATTGTGTGCAGTTCTGGAGACCCAATCTCGCAAAGACATAGACAGGATGGAAGCCGTCAGAGGAGGGCAACTAAAATGGTGCAGGGTCTGCACCGGAAGACATATGAAGAGAGACTTAAGGAGCTTAATATGTATAGCCTCGAGGAAAGGAGGAGAGGGGGACATGATAGAAACTTTCAAGTACCTCAAGGGAATCAACAAAGTCCAAGAGGGTAGCATCTTTCAAAAAAGAGGTGTGCAAGAACAAGAGGGCACAATTTGAGAAGATGGGGCGGCTCAGAGGTAATTTAAGGAAGTATTTTTTCACAGAGGTTGTGGATGCATGGAACGGCCTTCCGGAGGAAGTTGTGGAGTCAAAATCAGTGGTGGAATTCAAGCATGCATGGGACAGTCATAAGGCAATTCTGGGGTGGGGATAAGAAGAAGTAGGCTGCTGGTTAACTAGGATCTGCAGCTTATCCAGTAGGTAGGAAATGGGCAGACTGGGTGGGCCAAGCGGTCCTTATCTGCGTCAAATTCTATGTTTCTATGTTTCTATGCCTTTCTGTCCTCTCACACTAAATATTGTAATTCTCTTATCTATAAACTTCCCAAATCCCAAGACCACATCACTCCCATCCCCTTCACCTCCACTTCTACTGGCTCTCTATCCAATACTGTAGCACAGTTTGTAGCACTAGCAATTTATTTACTGTTAACCAGGTAAGAGCACTAGACAAATAAATGCCTATCTTCAGCCACAACCCAGGAGGTAGCTACAAATTAAAGTCAACAAAGAACACGCGTGCAATACAAAAGACATATGTTACAGACGAGTGGGCATAATACATACACAGAATACATGACATTATAGTTCATAGTAACATATAGACAGAATACATGACATTATAGTTCATAGTAACATATACACAGAATGCATGACATTATAGTTCATAGTAACATATATACAGAATACATGACATTATAGTTCATAATAACATACACAGAATACATGACATTATAGTTCACAGTAACATACACACAGAATACATGACATTAATAGCTCATCTAGTAAAGCACTAATATATAAACCCTGGGTAATGCGACACAAACGAGCATCAGTTGGGAGCATACAGGAAACTGTACTTGAATTGTACATAACCAGAATTTAACACAACGCAGTTAGGCACAGGAGCATAATGATAACATGAGGAAATGGCTGCATGAGGAGATGGCTGTAGTATCTCTTTTAAAGATGGACACAGTCAGGCATTGACGGAGATCTGCCAGAATTCCATAAATGCAGACCAACAGTGAAGACAATATCCCCAGTCTCGTCCTGGTTCTAGGTATGGATAACAGGTCTAGATTAGAGAATATTAGAGGAAAGGCACCATTTGGGGGCTGGAGAAGCCTTGTGAGAGATGATGGGGACTGACTGTGTAATATGTTAAAAATTGCCTCACCTAACATTATATCAAGCATGGCTACAGTGCGGGGAAGATACCCCAGTCTAGAGGATAACATACAGTGATGAGTACGGCAGTTCAGTGACAAGACAAAGCGACAGATATTATTATATGTTACACCCACTTCTGCAAGGTAGATCTGACTGAAGCATAGAATACAGACACACAGTAGGTAAGTTTAGGGAGTAGGACTCTTTGGGATACAGCTAAGTGGGTAGAAGGGTGAGATTATGCTTGACCCTGTACACCAGCCCCAGTTTAGTGTTAACCAATTTAAAGATGCCCATAACATGCAGCAAGAAATCCAGGAATGGGTCTAGTATCACACCTAAGTACCTGAATGAGGACACTGATGCAAGAAGAGTTCCATCACAGCACAAATACGTACAGGGTCTGACAACTTTTAAGTTTGGGAACTGAGCCAAACAGCAGTGCCTGGGATTTTGCTTTGTTTACTATCAGTTTGTCTACAAAGAGTCATTCTTGAACTCCCTGGAGGTCAGTGGACAGTCTTTAAAACTGACCTCAAGTCATGTTGCAAGAGATCAGGTACAGCACCAGGTCATCAACATAGATGATGGGGTGCTATGGATTAGGGTCAAGTGCATGTCATCAATGTGAAGCGAAAAAGGAGAGGCCAAGGATGGATCCTTGTGGCACTCCTACCAAGGTAGGAACAGGGTCTGAGAAGGAGGTTCTGAACCTTACCTACTGATGCCTACTGTCCAGGTAGTTCTGAATCAAGGAAGAGCACAGAAGGATACCCCACGGTTGCCTTAGTTGGTACACAGTAGATGGTGAGGTTCTATGTCATAACAGTGAAAGCTCAAAGGCGATCGCCATTATGCAGAAGTCAGAAGTGCGAAAATTTATTTCAGCACTTTGACACCCGGCACAGCAAAGGGTGCCAGGGACTTAGTTTTTAAAAGTTTTCTGCAGGGGCTATGCCCCTGCACCCATGGGGGCTTTGCCCCTACACCCCTACTAAAGGATTCTCAACCGCAGGTGCATGTGGGGTTAAACATTAAAAAAGGTTTGGGCCAGGCACAACAAAAACGCACCAGCATCCAGACCAACCCAGTACCCTACCAACCATGCCGGCAACCCACCCATTACACCTCAGGGTTGGCTAGGGCAACCCACCGTAGCACCACCCCTCACATCCCTCACTGTGCATGCCTGCTCCCACCCACCCCAGCACGCATCCAAGAGCAGGGTCATTCTCGATGCCCTGCAGGCAGGCCTTAGACAGCTAGTGTTGGAACCCACTCAGGAGGAAGCAACACTAGACCTGGTACTCTCAAATGGAGAGGATCACAAATTTAGAGGTCGGTAGACATCTGGGAACAAGTGACCACTGCACAGTGTGCTTCACAATAAGCACAACCATGGAGACAAGCCATACAAAACAAGCATACTGGACTTTAGAAGGGATGACTTTGGCAAAATGGGTGAATACCTGAGGAATACACAGGCAAATGGGCAAAAAGGAGGGTGGAAGAACAATGGAGAAAAATCAAAACTGCCATCATAGAGCAACAAGCCTTTGTGTGAAACAGATAAAGAAAAACAAGCGGAGTAAAAACCACTATGGTTCTCAAAAGAGGTGGCAGGGAAGGTTAAGGAGGAAAAGTCTGTATTCAAAAAGTATAAGGCATCACAGAAGGAGCATAACAGGGAACTGTATCAATTAAAGCAGAAAGAAGTGGGAAAGGCAGTCAGAATAGCAAAAGCCCAAACTGAGGAAAAAATAGCCAAGTCAGTTAAGAAGGGATAAAACCTTTTATAGGTATATTAGGGAGCATAGAAAGGTTAAGGGAGGAATAGTGAAGATTAATAAGGGAGAGGAGGTGGGCAGAGGAGACAGTGAAAAGGCAGAGATACTGAATGAATACTTTTGCTCAGTATTCACAAAAGAAGATGAGGAGGAGTTACCTAAACCAGACAATAGAAGCACTCTGGGTAGGGGTTAACACCAGTCCATTTACAGAAGAAAGAGTCCTGAAAGAACTCCTAAAACTTAAGGTGTGACAAAGCAATGGGGCCTGACGGATTCACCCCAGAATCCTAAAAGAACTAAGGGAGGACCTAGTGACACTACTGACCACACTTTTAACAAATCATGGGAGGATAGGGTGGTACCTGAGAACTGGAGGAGGGCAGATGTGATTCCCCTTCACAAAAGTGGGAGCAAGGCAGAAGCAGGAAACTACAGACCTGTATGTTTGACCTCAGTGGTAGGAAAATGATGGAATCACTTCTGAAAGGGAAGAATTGTTGAGTACCTAGAGACAAGCGGGCACAGGACCCAAAAGCAGCATGGATTTGCAGCAGGAAGATCATGTCAGGCAGATCTAATAGACTTCTTTGACTGGGTGACAAAAGTACTAGACCAGGGAGGGGCTGTGGATATAGCCTACCTAGACTTTAACAGGCATTTGACACAGTCCGCACAAAGATTAATAATCAAGTTAGCCAGCTTGGGAGTGGGTCCCAGGGTGGTAGCCTGGGTTGCAAACTGGCTACACAACAGGACACAGAAGGTAATAGTGAATGGCACACATTCCGAGGAAAGGGGGTCACTAGTGGAGTACCTCAGGGCTCAGTACTGGGTCCAGTCCTCTTTAACATCTTTATAGGTGACATTGCAGAGGGTCTGGAGGAAAGGTATGCCTCTTTGCAGATGATACAAAGATCTGTAACAGAGTTGATACACAAGGGGGTAGAAAGGATGAGAAGGGACTTGGCAAGGTTGGAGGAATGGTCAGACATATGGCAACTTAGATTCAATGCAAAGAAGTGCAAAGTAATGCACCTGGAAACAAAAACCAGGAGAAGAGTACACAATAGCAGGGGAGGTACTAACAACAACAAAATGGAATGGGACTTGGGGTAGTCATATCGGATGATCTAAAGGTGGGCAAGCAATGTGAGAAGTCAGTGAAGAGAGCCAGGGGATACTGGGATGCATAGGAAGGGGCATCACAAGTAGAAAAAGGAAGTGGTTATCCCTCTGTACAGACAGTTGGTGAGACCCCATCTGTGTGCAGTTTGGAGACCTCATCTACGCAAGGACATAGACAGGATGGAAGCAGTCCAGAGGAGGGCAACTAAAATGGTACAGGATCTGCATCAGAAATTATATGAAGAGAGAGACTGAGAGAGCTTAATATGTATACCCGTTGATGAAAGGAGGGATAGGGGGACATGACCGAAGCGTTTAAGTACCTCAAGGGAATCAACAAAGTCCAGGAGGGTAGCATCTTTCAGAAAAGAGATATGTAAGAACAAGGGACACAATTTAAAGATAGAGGGGACAGCTCAGGGTAATGTGAGGAAATCTTTTTTCACAGAGAGAGAGTGGTGGATGCGTGGAACTGCCTTCCTGGGGAGGTTGTTGGGGCTAAAACAGTGGGGAATTCAAACATGCATGGGACAGACACAAGGCAATTGTAGTGGGGGTGGCAGGAAGTAGGCTGTTGGTTAACTAGAATCTGCAGCTTATCCAGTAGGTAGGAAATGGGCAGACTGGGTGGGCCAAGTGGTCCTTATCTGCCATCAAAGTCTATGTTTCTATACATATAGCGACATCCTGTCGCTATAGTCCCCACCCCATCCGACCGCCCTACCCTCCCATAGCTGTTCCTGAAATGCGCTGGTGGTGGATCACCATTATTATAGGCACCCATTCCCAGCGCTCCTATCACGGGATACCGATGGGGATCATCCAAACTGAAGGCCTCTGTAAGGCTGCTAGAAACAACCCCAGTGAAGTCACCCTCTCGATGTCATTGGCAACATTTGAGGAGAGGGACAAGAGGCTAGTAGAGGTATTGTGTCCTTTATGGAACCCATGCTGTGCTGGAGACATAAGGCTGTACTTGATCAGGTAATTGTTCAACTGTGAGGCAACTGTTTTTCCAGTAATTTGTTGAGAACTGGAAGAACCATAATAGGCCTGTGATTACTGACTAGTTTAACATTAACTTTCTTGAATGCAGGGATAGCATGGGAGAGTTTCAGTAACTTAGGTGCCACTCCGGACATCAAGGACAGATTAATAATTCTAGTAAATGGTGATGCGGTTCATTATCAGTGGCAAAGTTTGGTGTTAATTTCTTCTGAGCCCACTGCTTTGGCCATTGGGATTAGCTGAAGGTGTTACATACCGCTGAGATGTTAACCACTTTAAAGTGAAACTGTGCATGATTTTGGGAGTCACTGAAAGACCCATTATCTAGCTGCGAGATCAGTAAGAAGTGTGGGCAGGCCTCCATTTATGCTGAGAGGTTGGAGAAGAATCTTTTGAAAGTATTTGCCATGGTGGTGGGGTTATTACATTAACATAATTTATTATTTATTAGCTTTATTTACCAGGTAACACACTAGACAAACATATGCCTATTTTCAGATGCGACCAGCAGATTACAAGGAATATACAGACAGAGCAAGGTTAAGAGGATTTCAGAAACATTTACAGACAATGCAGGATTTACTGACGAGGCAAGCAAAACACTGCATAACAAAGTAAACAATTTAACAGTCAAGTTAAAACTCTCAGATCATATTGGACTCAAGATGGAGACCAGACAGAACGATGCAGTGCAACACTTGTAAAGGGCCACTAATGGTTAGGCACAGTTACATGCGAGGTGAGCCTAGATAATCCCAGAGGAGTTTCTGAAACAGGTATGGGAGGAGGCACTGTAAACATGAACAGGAAGGAGTTTCATAGCCTAGGTGCACAGATGGCAAATGCCCAGTCACCCATTAGCGACAGGTTTTTGGAACATGGAACACAGATGAGTCATCAGACCTTAGTAGATATGTGGAGTTTGCAGGCTTAAAAAGCTCTGCTAGGACTGGAAGAGTAGCTGTTCTAGCTACTTTGTCAGTGAAACAACCCAACACAAAGTCTGATGATTTCCTGGAGAGAGTCATGTAAGTTTGTTATATAGCTCACATTGGAGTGAGTCGGGGACAGAGAGGCAAAGTGACATATGTCATTATATGCAATATCCATTTTGACAAACTGAATTTGGCGGCATGGGTAAAGGTTATGAGCCCATAACAGGCGTGGGGAGGAGTACACCTTTAGCCAGGGCAAGATGTATTGCTAAGAGGAGGCAGTATAGCGCAGTGGTTTAGCGCTCTGAGTTGCAAATCTGGTGACATCAGCAGACCAGACCTGGGTTTGAATCCCACAGCTTTCACTTGCATACTGTATGACCCTGAGCAAGTCACTTAACTTCCTTGTGCTCCCAGGTCACTCCTATAAAACAGCTTTCAGCTTAGTGTGCTATTCCTGGTTAAACAACAAAAAAATAAATAATTG
The DNA here is from genome assembly GCA_016271365.2 of Neoceratodus forsteri. NCBI lineage: Eukaryota > Metazoa > Chordata > Ceratodontiformes > Ceratodontidae > Neoceratodus > Neoceratodus forsteri. Next base: position 77,737,267 of record CM057459.1, read on the forward strand.
ATCAACATATCATACAGCGGAGGTTACCAGACTGACCTATGGCCTGTTTAATACATTTCCAGAAGTGTTGTGAATTACAAACTAACAAGTCAAGGAGGTTTTTAGTGTGTACTCCTTTTCTGACATGTACAATAGCTTTGTGGCATTCATTTCTGTGGGTCAATATTTTACCCAGTGAGAGACCAGCTTAGAAGCCAGCTACACTGACCAGCATTTTTCCCTTGCTTTACTCAAGGTAAGTAGTGAGCAATTTAACCAGCTGGTAACTAGACCCCATACTCTCCTACCTGTGAGGGGACATGCTTGTCCTGGAGGCTGGAGAAAATCTGTTTAAAGTGAGAGATAGCCAAGTAACATCCTCACTGTTCAAAGATATGACCAGTCACTGCAGGCTACATCATGTAAACAGTGGTGGGTTAAGGCGAGAGTGATCATGGAAGTGAAGCAGTCTAGGAGGGGCCTAGAGGATTTAACTATCCAGACACAATACACTGGTGAGTGGTCACTGTTAACATTAGGGAGTACTCTGGAACAGGCGATCCTAACAGCCCTAGGTGTAAGTATCCAATCAACTAATGGGATAGCTTCCATTTACTTCCATTATATGAGAAAGGGTTCAGTGATTTTTGGGTAAGCTGTAGTTTAATAAGAGTCAAGTCAATATTTTTGCTTTTGAGGCTAAGGCAATCTATGTTAAAGTCTCCAAACAGTATAAACTCATTATGTCTTACTAGGGGTGCAATAGTACCCATGGGGGTTGGAACACTCAGTGGTTACCAGCTGGAGAGTACAGGTGCAAAACAGGTGCAATTTCTGTGTGCCCTCAAGCAGGAGAACAGCATGGCAGAGTCCAAAACCAATATCAGAGGGACCAGGAGTGCCTGGGGAGGATATATTTAAACGGGTCTTAAAATATGTCATGTTGTCTCCTCCTCTCTTACAGCCAATGTGATCATTTCTTATAAATGTCACCTAGGCAGAGCACAAAGACTGTAGGATAGATGGCTTAAGCCAAGTCTCCGTGACACCTACTACATCGAGCTGCAGTGACTGATCCACACTGTATTACTTATTCTGATTTCACTATCCCTCCTAGTACTTAAGCCTGCCTTCTGATGCTACCTACACCAGCTGGGATGGATTTATTTTGATGTCATCATGACTGAAGTATCATTATCAGGGTGGGCTTACAAACCTAGAAGCCTTTTGATTTTTGTGATCTGCAATATTCTTAAGTTGTTAATAAAAAGATTTTGCAAAAGTTTTTTCATTCTTTAGTTATCCTCCTTCCATGGCGGTATCTGGTTGGCCCCTCTGGCTGTAAGCCCCCCTTTCCTGAGGTACTTATCACAACCTCTGTCCCTCATTCCTTCCCCATTGATACAGCCTTTGAGCATATACCCCTCTGGATGTCTGCATTCAGCAGAGGAGGGTGCCTAGTCAGTGGTGAGGACTGGCCATCACCCTAAGTCAATTTTTCTCTAGTTTCTTCCCCAGAACACAGGCAGCACTGCTCCCTGGCCCATGAGTATTGGTTTTGCCCCACAGGCAGGGTTGTGGTGGAGGAACCCCCAAATCCCTTTTTGTTTTGTCGGGCCTTCCATTGTGGTCTCACAGACCGGTGGTGAGGGCACCTCCTCTGCCAGTGATGCTCTGCCAGGTCGATTTTCTCCGGTAACCCCTGGATGCAGGTTGCGCCATGGTGTCTAGGCATATGGCTGACGTTCTGCGCACTCCTCCCCTCTGTGTGTGGTGTCACTCTGTACCTCTGGCCTCCACCAGAGGTCAGACCAGCACTGGGCCGATGTCCCCTCCCTCCCAGGGGAAGGCTGTCCATCAGATGCTCAAGCTTCCCTCCTGGCCAGGCCTTCAGCTCCCCAAGCTCGTTCCTGAACTCGGGTCACTGGCGTCACAAGCAGTAGTGCTACTTCTGTGCCAGTGGGCCAACTTGACTAGCAGTTGCTAAGCAACAAAGTGTGCCACCTTCCTAACTCCCCAGCTGGGAACTGTTGCACTCAACAGCACTATATCCCAGCCTGGCAACCCGATCAGCGACTCCTATTCACTCCTTATCCCAGGCTGCCAGCACGAAATTGCAACATGCTCTCCATGTGACATCGGATGGCACTGCAGTGTTGTTTTTAATTAAAATCTGATTCAGTACTATAAGCGCTGATATCCTTTAGGTAAGTACTGTTAGTGAAACTGATGTTTTTGGCTAACATAAACTTCTGCTTTAAAAGTAACAAATACATGAGATTAATCACAGATGAAAGTGGCATCTAATGGGGAGTTAATGCATGGTGGGACGTTGTGACGCGAGGCCAGAGGCCGGGCGTACTAGCAGTCCAACCATCATCCTCACGTAGATCCACTTTCATCGGTGATTAATGCGTGTAACATGGACATGCCCGCTGTTAGTGTGGACTACACATCTTGCTCCTCATATAACAGAAAACACAACGCTGAGTGATATGATCTACTGTGATTTTTAATCTTACTTTCAGATTTCTGAACAGTACTCTCTTACATACAGATGTCGTTCGATTGTTTTTAATACAGTGAACTTTTTACTTTCTTAACCATTGCTGCACATTTTAATGATTTGTATGCGGCTGTTTGAGTAGTACATTAGTTAGGATGACTCTGATTCTCTCGCTTTGAATGTGTGCAGAGTGTGTCCCTCTCTCATTTGAATGCGATGGCATCATTAAGTGCCTCACTTTTGTATTTGTGTCCTGCTTGCTCTCCCTTCACACTACTGCTTCTCCTACCTTTGTGCCCTTATCCGTGTCTGCTCTGTGGTCTCCATGTGTGACTGCTGCAGCATAGTTAAAGTTGACAGTGCCGTGGGCGGTGAAATGTGTGTGATAATTGGTCGATTTCCGGATGTGCCTCCTCTAACTCCTGCTTCCGCTGCTGCTTCCTGTCTCGGTGAATATTTGTGGGCGGGTTGACTGCCTCTGTCACTCTCTGCTGTTCTGTGTTGCTCGTTCTCTGTCCTTATGCCTCTGTGTTTCTGATTAGGTTTGTTGCGTGTGCCTTTGCTCCAGCTTCATTACTGCTCTTCGACTTTTCTGCCTTTACTGTGCTAGCCTATTTCTCCCTCTTGTGCCTCTCATTGCGTTTGGCTCTCTGTTACTATCACCCACTTCTCCCTCTCATGCTTTGTCTGTGCTGTCCACTCCGGCCCTGTCCTTTCGTGTCGTTCTGTGTCTTCGCATTCCTCATCTTCTCCATTTCTTTTTACCGCTGCCCTCCTCCTCCTCCTCCTCCTTTCTCTCAGTGTTGCAGGCTGCATTATTATACTATCCTCTATGTTGTCTACTCATGATGTGTGCTGCCTGTGACAAGTCGGTCGTTCCTCTCTCTTCTCGTGCTGCCATCTGCTACACTATGAGTCAGTGATTTGGGTACAGACAGGATATTGGACCACTTCTCTCTGTCTCCCTGGGTAGGTGCCCAATAATTTCGAATGCTTGTTTCACACCTGTGTCCTGTGACAGGCATAATTTCTCGTTGGTACTCCTGCCTGTGACAGCATCTGCACAGTTGTGCTCCTCACACTATGATTAGGTATAGCGCCTGCTTGCCCTGCCTCCTCGGAAATTTTTGCCATCATCTCCCCAGAAAATTTCTACCATTGGCTGTCTAGAATACCATATCTCTTTCTGGTCTAGGATTCTCTGAGCCTGCTTTATGGGGTGCAGATAGAACCTTGAGGGGCTGTCTTGGGGCACTGACTGATGTACTCCTTGAACATTGCCACAGGACAGTCCTTAGATTCTCTCTGTGCAAACAGGACACCTCTCAGTGACTGTCTGTTGCTTTCATCTGGTCTAGAATGTTTTTTGTTGCCTCATTAAGCGTCAGGCTTATATATTCCTGTCCCATTTCATCCTCTGCTACTTCAAATGATTTCTGGGTCAGCTCTCTTAATCCTTCCTTCTTTCCTCTTCTTGCAAGCCCTAACTGCAGCTCAAACCACAGCCTCTTTACCAGCCCTTGCGCCGTTTCTGGGTCCAGGTTTCAAGTGTCTCTTATTTACACAGGTCTTCCTCTCTGATAGCAGGGTGGTGCTTTGCAGTATCTTTGCCATGTCTTCTATATTGTTTAATGACTGCAACAAATACATTGTTAGCAGCTTGAAACTGCACATCGCTTATTATATTGATATTTCTTCTAACCTCGAGGCTATTTACAGATCTGTTCAGCCCGGCTCTTATTCCACAAAAGAACTGATACCAAATTGGTCACCATCCTCCGCCCTTACTGATGCATAGAACTCTCTCAGAATGGCACACAATTTCTCTGCTCTCACTGTGCCTATGTCTCCAGACATATTCTTCAATTTGAGCCAGTCTGAAAACACATTACAAGCCCACTGTGTGTTCTTCGCTGTGTCTGCCTCCACTTTTTCCTCTCCAGCTCATCCAGCTCTCCTTTTGAGATCTCTATATGTCTCTTCCTCTCTGATGTCTTCTCCGCTCTCTAGTACATCTTTGAATCCTTGCACGTTGTAACTCTCCTCGACTACTAGGTCCAAATGCTTCACTTTTGCTATTTCTTCTTGCCCACTGTCTCTGGTTCTCAGTCACATAGTGTCCTCAGATCTGCTTCTCTTTCATCTCTCACTTCCACTTCCTCTACAAACTCACTCTCTGTCCATTCCTCAATTTCCATGGCTCCACATAGATTGAACAGTACTGCCATTTCGTCCATCTCTACACTACCTCACTGTGTCTATCTATCTCTACGTATGTGCCTCACCTCTAGTTATCCCCCTTGCTATGTGTGCTACTGTCTGGCTATTCTCACAGTGTGTGGCTCTTTGTTTAACACTGCCAGCTGCAAACCCTGTTACTTTTCTTCTGCTGGCTACTTTCTGTACTTCAGGAGCAACACAGCATTATAGTCTCATAATGCCGTGTTGCTCCTGTACCACGTACGCTTGCCTGCCGTATCGGCTTTCCTCCTGATCGCTATTACATTTCTGCCGTGTTACAAGCTGTTTTAAGAGTGAGAAAGTTATACTGTATGTGTGGGCAACAATAATGTGTGCTGTTGTCTTTATTGACTTCATTCCTGATTGTAATGTTTTACAGCAACTGACTAAAGTCAGCAGCATTTGTGGCAGTTTGAGTAAATCGGACAGTGAGTACATCACTTCTGTCTTGTTTGCTTATCAAGCAGTTCTAAGGAACAGAAACTTCTGCTGGCTTTTCTCACAGAATCCTAGGCAGGCAGGATGTAAAACAAATGCAGGCCAGCTCCACAACTCATAATCCATATGAAATTAAAGTTCATATAATCCTACTTTTTATTTATCATTATTTTTCTCTATTTTTGCCTATTTACCTTAAGTCGCACCTCACCCCTGCCCAAGCTTACCAGCTACATTGGGATCCTGCCATAGTATTGGTAAACCATCCATCCTGGCGTGTACCCACCGACCAATTATCATGCAGGGCTGGCTCCTGACCATAATGCAATGCAGTCTGCCCGCTGAACAGGCCAATCCCTCTCTCTTTGTGCCACATCCGGGAGTCCCCATTGACTGAAAGTGTGCTCTTTCTTGGTGGTTGACAGAGAGAGGCAGCACTGCCGCTAGAACTCTGCACACTGAGCACCTTGGACATGCCCAACATCGGGAGAGGCCTAGTGCTGATGCTTCCATTCCTTCCCAATAATGGTCTCCAAGACCAGTCTAGTACTAGAGTTGGGGGCAGGACTAAGCTGGGTTCTTTTCAGAATTCAGAATATACATAAGGAGCCAGAAGAACTGTGGGTCACCAGGAAACAGGAAATGGGACAGCCATAAGAACTGGGGTTGTCTACAGGCCCCAGATGGGGAGAGGACACAGACACATTACTGTTAGAAGATATACAAAACATGACAGCTAAAGGGAGGTTCTGAAAATGGGAGACTTCAACATGCGGATACAGATTGGTCAATACCAGCAGGAACATCTGCCAGAACTAAACACATGGTGGATTCCCCACAGGGAGGGCCTCACACAACTGGTACAACAACCCACAAGAGACAGGGATATACTAGATCTAGTACTGACTAACAGGGAAGGATCACAGATCTCCAGGTAGAAGGTCACCTGGGGCCAGTGACCATCACATGGTATGGTTCAATTTGGCCACTACATCTAAATCATGCCATTCCAAGGCAAAAATATGGGACTTCAGTTGACTTTGATAAGATGGGCAACAGAGTTAAGCTAGCCTGGCAAAAAGAAACACAGGGGAGGGTACAGGCAAAGTGGGCAAACATTAAGGATGTAATGCCTGAAGCAACATCCCATTGTGTTAGATAGAAAAGGAAGTGTAAAGAAGAAGGAAACCACTTTGGTTCTCAAATACAGTAGCAGAAAGGTCAGTGCCGAAAGGCTGGCCTTCAGGAATATAAAGGAACACAGAGGGATGAAGATAGGAGGCATACCAAACTGCCCTAAGGGAAGCAGGGAAGGCAGTAAGGCAGGCAAAGTCCCAAACCGAGGGAACACTAGCACGAACAGTAAAAGAAGGTGACAAGACTTTCTATAGATACATGAGTGAAAGGAAAAAGTCCAGAGGGGTATTGCTAAGCTCAAAGGAGAAAGGGGGCACATGAGGAGGAGGACCCTGTAAAGTATCTATCCTAAATAAGATACTTTTGCTCAGTATTTACTGAAGAAAAGGTATGGCAGGGCCCACAACTCAGCACCATGGATACAGGGGAGGGAGGTGAGCACTACTCCCTTCACAAAAGAAAGGGTCCTACAAGAGCTCACTGAGCTCAGGGTGGACAAGCAATGGGACCTGATGGCATACATCCCAGGGTAGTAAAGGGACACTGTTAGCTTTGCCCTCCGTTTTTGTAACTTCCTAACATTGTGCCTTTTGACACTACACTTACATCAACTGCAGAGTACAATACCCACATTGGACTAAAAAGAAGGAAATGCACAAGATTTGTATATTTTACTATCATTAGGATTTACCCCAACCCGAGGTAAAGTCTTGTGTCCCGGAAGCAGACCCTGGCCGAGCAGCGCAGCAGGCGCGGACGCAATCCCAAAGTGCCATTTATGACATGCTTACTCTACAAACATGCTCTCCTGTAACTCCTATGATCGCAAACTGATCTTGGTATGTGGAGCATAAAGCAGCACCGCTGAATGTTATAATTATTTTCCTAACGGAGCTGAAATTCCACGCATGCATGGAAGAATCGTAGCAAGATCCGCACATGCGAGAACATGCCACCATTGCACAATGCATGGGATTTCGGCCCGGTTAGGAAAAATAAATTATAACATTCAAGGTGTCGCTTTTGCATTCTACAACACGAGGATCAGTTTCATGATTGTAGGAGTACAGGAAGAGCATGTTTGTAGAATGGGCATGTTATAAAATGCCACTTTGGGACCTCGCCGTGCCTGGCTGCACGCTCTGGACCAGGATCTGCTCGCAGTACGTGTGGGTCAAGATAAACTTTATAACAGTTAAAATATAGAAATTTGGTGCATTTCCTTCATTTTAGTCCAATAGGGTATTGTACATTGCAGTTGATGTAGGTGTGTGCCAAAAGGCACAATGTTTTGGAAGTTACAAAATGGAGGGCAAAAGCTGACAGTGCCCCTTTAAAGCTAAGGGTGGAACTAGCACAGCCATTAGCAGAACTGTTTAGCTAGTCTATGAGCACAGGAGAGGTCCCAGAAGACTGCAGAAGGGCTCATGAGATCCCGCTCCACAAGAGTGGTAGCAGGGGAGGCAGGGAACTACAGACCAGTCAGTCTTACCCTCAGTAGTGGGCAAGATTATGAGGCATTCCTTAAGGAAAGGATAGTGCAACACCTGGAATCCATAGGGGCACAGGATCCAAGACAGTAAGGGTTTACAAAAGGAAGGTCCTGTCAAACTAATCTCATATATTTCTTTGACTGGGTAACCAGAGTGGTGGACCAAGGGGAGCAGTTGATGTCACTTACCTTGACTTCAGCAAAGCTTTCAACACTGTTCCACATAGAAGATTGATAAATAAGCTGGGTAGGCTCGGGGTGGGTCAGAAGTTGGTCAACTGGGTGGCAAACTGGTTGTGTGGACAGAAAACAAGAGAGTGGTGGTAAATGGTATACAGTCAGAAGAGATGCAAGGTCACAAGTGGGGTACCTCAGGGATCAGTCCTGGGGCCAGTCCTCTTCAATATCTTCATTAGTGACATTGCAGATGGGCTAGAGGTAAGGCTTGTCTGTTTGCAGATGACACCAAGATCTGCAACAGAGTAGATGATCCAGATGGGGTGGGCAGAATGAGAAGAGATCTGGATAAACTAGCAAAATGGTCAGAAGAGTGGCAACTGGGATTTAATGCAAAGAAGTGCAAGATCATGCACATAGGGAAGAGAAACCCTGAAGCCACCGATAGGCTGGGAGGGAGTTGCTGGCAGTCACAAAGGAAGAAAGAGACTTGGGCATCATCATCACAATGACCTTAAATCATCCAAGCAGACTTCAAAGCAGTAGGTAAAGACCCAGGGGGCTGTTAGGGTGTATTAGTAGGGTAACACAAGTCGTAAGAGGAGGCAATAATCCTCTTTACAAGATCCTGGTTAGGCCCCATCTGGAGTACTGCGTGCAGTACTGGAGGCCACACCTTCACAAGGACATTAACCAAATTGAGGCAGTCCACAGAAGGACAACCAAATGGTGCAGAGACTGCATCAGAAGACATATGAGGACAGATTAACAGAACTCAATATGTATACCCTTGAGCAAAGGAGGGAGAGAGGTGATATGATCGAAACATTCAAACACCTTAAGGGTATTAACAAGGTGAAAGAGTTTCAATATAAGAAAATAGCAGGAAAAGAGGACACAGCATGAGACTAGAGGGAGACCAATTAAGGGGAATGTGAGGAAATTCTTTTTCACAGAAAGGATGGTGGATGCATGGAATGGCCTACCTCAGGAAGTGGTGGCTATGAATACAGTGCAGGGCTTCAAACAGGCATGGGACAGGCATAGGGAGCAATACAGATGAGTATGACTAGATAGGCCACTGACAGAGCAAAGGCCGATGGCACATTTATAAAGTAGAAAAACAAATGGGCAGACTGGATAGGCCTTCGGTCCTTATCTGCCGTCAACTTCTATGTTCTGAAATTACTGAGTGGAGAAGAGACTGATTTTGTCTAAGTGAATTAGGTGAGACTGCCTGAGAGTTGATGAAAGGCATTACCCATGCCTGTAATGTGTCCATGCAAAATTTGTATCTCACCCTAGAGAGGCTGGATTACACTGTTTGCCTCTTTCATTGTGTCACTAAACAACCACAAGAATAAGAAAGAAAATGTAGTGATTTCATCTGTATCCAATTACAAAAGTATGCTGCCAACTTTGGAAAGAGCTAACAAACTCCTAGTATTAGAAGCCTAATGGTGTGAGAACAACTGACATTAGAAACATAAAACATAGAAGTTCAGTATGCTTACACAACTAGATGAGATGAGATGATGCTTGTGTGACCTGATTTACTTCTGGCTTTCTGCCACTCTATCCATCAGGATATACCACCTGTAGAAGTCTGACGCGAAGGAACCCTAGAGGAGGGTTCCCACAGGTGCTCGGGAATGATTGTGCCAAGCAAAGGTAGCTTAGGAAGAAGCCTACAGGTAAGAGAGATGAGCCACAGGAGGACAAGGGGTGGATGGTGGCAGCAAGAAATGAATGTTGGAGAGCCCCAGAATGAGAGACCTTATAAGCCTGATGGGAAGTGATGTAATTGCTCGCCCATTGAACCTCAGGCTTAAACCCTCCAATCAATGTGCTTACACAACTAGATGAGATGAGATGATGCTTGTGTGAGCTTCCCTCTCTATCCATGGGATATACACCTGTAAGGGAGATGTGACGCAAGGAACCCTAGAGGAGGGTTCTCAAAGGTGTCAAAGGGAATGATTGCATCGACTAAAGATAGCTTAGGAAGAAGCCCAAAAGAATACCCAATCGGGTGTCAAGCATTGAAGAGGTGAGGATGGTGAATGAATGAATTCTGAGAAGATGATAAGGGTGGACTTCCTAAGGAGAGAGGGAAGCTGGGCCACCATCCGCCTCCATCCAACTGTGGAACCTAACTAATTAACCTAAGAAAGTACCAACTCTAACTAATATTATGACCACTGACGCGGAGGAGAGAAAACCCTTTGAGGAGGAAACCTCTAGGGATCCAAGGCCTAGGTCATCTTCCTCCAGGCTGAAAGGCGTTTTGATTAGGGACAGCACCGATACAGCAAGTTAAAGTAAAGATCGAGGAAGGAGGAAAAGGTCACATTTTAGAGGAATCTCTGGCTCTGTCCTTCTAAATGGACAGCAGTTGAGGGATCGAACAATGTCTGCAACTAAGCACTCAAAAGCAAAAAGGAAGTGTGATGATGGAAAGAAGTCTTGAAGGCCTGAATAGTTGAAGGTGAGACATGAAATGACGATACATGTGATGGAGATGAAGCCTGCCAGCCCATAGCAAGGGGCAACAGACATGAAGCAAGTCTCTGAGTGGAGAGTCAGTCAAGGTAGCATGGACACGAAGGTTATGCTTGAGCAGTCAATATGAAGGTTAGACTACATAGAGGTCAGATGAGCAAGCGATACCCAGATGTGGTCTTGAGAAGACTGATGGTGATAATAACTGCAGGAGTGCAGCAGGTCAATGAGGTAGCATACAATCCAATGAGAGGTATGCTCGATTAATCAATGTGAATATGTAGACCCTGAGGTCAGACTGAGTGAAGGAGAACCAGACTCAGGCACCTGGACATGAGACGGACTAGGGTAAGGGAGGATATGAATAGGGAAGGTGATGGCAGGATAGGGAAAACTCCCCAAAAATGAAAAGGTCAGAGAAGGAACGGAATGGAGGTAGAGGAACAGGAGGAGGAGGAGAGGGGCAACAGTGGAGTCAACAGGGTAGACCCCCAAAAGAGTGGACAGAGGCAGAGAGAAGGACTGAGGCCAGCCGAGGTTGACTATGGAACAGGTTGTGCATCCACAAATAGCTCAGACAGCAGGAGGGTGCCACAGAATACAGCACTACCGAGGCGTGACACCACTGGCATAGCACAACAATTCTGAGGAAAGGTAGCAAAAGATGGAAATGCCCTTGCGACAGTATGGGATGTGAGCAATGGGAAACAGCTAGCACCGTGTCAAACAAATAGACAGTGCAAGCAATAATGCCTCCAGAGTACATGAGCTATGCACACAAGCACACCACGACCACTGAGGCGATGATTAGACGGGCCAAGCAGGGAATGTAAACCATCGAGGTGAGAGAAATTGATTCCAGGCCAGCAGGACAAGGAAGAAAAGATTTAACTGGGTATGACCCAAGAACAACAGATGCCCATTGTCAAGGGATCCAGAGATAAACAACAGCACCTACAAAATAAATATTCAATACAGCCGTCTATACAGAAATCAGGTGCCATTACACTTGCACATAGACAGGTCCAAACAGTATATGTGAACACCATTTTAGACATCAGCAAGTTGCTGGAGTCGATGAAGCAGGTAAATCATTCCAGAATAGAATGTCTTTATAAAGAAAAGAATGTTGGCCCCGGGGTGACCCATGGACAAACTGAAGGCGGGGTCTTATGACATGAGTATGAGACGATCTAGTTGTCAGGGAGTAAGTACTGGAGTAGCATCAGCAGTAAACAATAATTAAAATGGGCATGATAGGCAGGAACAGAGAAAAGTGTAACAGGGAAAAGAGCAACTGAAGAGATAATGAGCACATGGAAGACCAGCAGGAAGGGCGAGGAGGACTGGAAGAAACAAGGAGGACGGCACAGAAACCAGCAGTCCACAAGCACCAGGTGGGAAGACCATCAACAGAAAGAGGCGACCCAGGCCGGGACCAGCAACCCCACGACGGAAGCAGAATCCCAAGGCAGGATGGATGGGGAGGCACGGAACGAGGTGCAGCGCCCGCAGCTGATGTCACACCTGAAACACCAGAGGAAATGGAGCCATAGCAGGCAAGGGCGGCAGAACACCGCAGAGCATTGGAGTGAACCGGGATGCTGCAACGAAGCCTGCAAGGTGAGACAACACGAGCAGAAAATGAGACGAGGCAGAGGAGGGCGAAACCCAGATAGGGACGGGGGGCAGCACTAACTACCAGGACAGCAAGAGTAGGATACAAGGCATGGAAAGAGCACAGAAACAGCAGTAGCAGACTGCCTCCAAAAAGCCACCAAAGAGGCTGAGAAGCGGAAGAAAAGCAGCAGAATTAGTGAGGGCTGGGGGAGGCTATCCGTGCAGGAGGGAGCCAGAGGTGGCCACAGGAACAGGGGTAGCAGTAGGCGAAGCAGGGAGCAGGAGGAGTGGCGCCTCTGGCTGCAACGAGAGCGAATCCTGGAACAGTCCAGAAGAAGTGGCCTTTAAGGCCTGAGGGGAGTGACGTAGTTGCTCCACCCATTGAACCTCAAGATTAAAGCCTTCCCATTGCAATGCACTGATGTTATACACACCATCTCTGCTATAAACCCCTTCACCAATTTTAGAAACAGACCAGCAGGAAAACAGACAAGGAGGTCTCATATAAAATGAATAACTAAATAGCCTGATGGCAGCCTGCATTCTGACACAAAACCTGGAATGTTGATGTGGAAAGCAGGAGGAGAACTGAACATCCAAGAGGACATCTCCTCTTCCAGAGAGGGAGGGGCAGCAACTCCTGCTGCAATACTGCCACCTGGGTGACCACAGGTGATGGTGTGGCTGGGAGAGTTTAATGCAAGGGCAAGCAGGTATGTGCCACATTGCATTATTACAGCCACATGCGGCATTCATAGCAGGAGAGGGATTTGAGAGTGTTTGGTGGAAAAGGGGATAGAAGGAAGATACTGCCTCTATGTCACCATGGACCATTCCTCTTTCAGGGAAGGTTTCTGTATACTACCTGACATGATCAGTATTCCAGGCTGCAATGCAGGGCAGACTGGGACCTGCTGAGTAAGGGGGCAGAGGGCAAGACAGGGTTACCCTAAATGGGAGAGAGCCTGTGACTGACAGAAGAAATAAACAGAAAACAAAAGCATTTGAGGGAACACAGGTTACAAAAGAGCAAATAGTCTGAGTACTGTGATCCAAGAGAAGTTGGCTCCTCATGGGTTTTAGGCACCAGACTAAACCCAGCAGGGTTTCTGCATCAAAGAGAAGTAGAAAGAGGCATGATCAGGCAGCTGAGTGGAGCACATGTGTTTCTGTTCAGCTCATGAGAGAACGTGAAATATGGATTTAAATCTACTATTGCCAGTGGCGGTTCTACACCAGGGCCGCGCCAGTGCACATGCCCTGGTATAAAAATGCTGCGCCCCAGTTGTCTCTATATGCTGCAGAGCTTCCCCATAGTAACAATATATCAGTGCCTGGCTGCCATCTGTTGTGCCCCAGCTGTGCCCTGGTAACCATTTGTGGCTAGAGCACGCTACTGACCATTGTAATGAACTTTAGGCTTTCCATAATGCTTACTACCCTCCTAGAACTGTGGCATACTATAAAATGGGTTGTCCAAAAGGAAAAGCCCCACAGATTAGATTAACTTTTTAAACCTAAAGGGATCCTCTCTCTTCCAACAAGAAAGCTGCAGATCCATTTTCTGCAGTCCTCATCGACAATGAGGTAACTCTTCTCATAGTTAATCAGACCCACGTATACATATATATATATATATAAATAACTGGTGCTACTTTTTCCCATAGGAAACTGGAGTTGCAATTCTGACATTATAACGACAAAAAATGCTCCAGTTTCCCAAGCTTGGCACATCGCCCACACGATCTTGTCATGCATGCTGTCAGCCTTTCACCATGTTTCCACAGTTCACTGCACTTGAAGTCAGCGGCAGTAAGTAAATAAAACAAACTAGCAGTTTTTTGTAGAGGGTCCGAGTTAACAAAAGAGGTGGCTGACTTAAAAATAATAAAAAAAATAAGCCTTTTGTCACGAGCACTTGAATCACACAGAAACCAAACTGGTCCATGGCTATCTTTATTTTATATAATCGCTGTGGTGAAAAAATGAATCCAGCAATTCGTAAAAATAAAGGATAGGTGATAAGTCGAAACTCAGTTTACACCCCTCTGGGGTGTAAAATCCTCATTATCATCACCTCACCATCCATTATATACATATATATATATAAATATATATATATATATATATATATATAAATATATATATATATACACCAGGATGTCACAGGCGCCTGCTGGATACTAAGTTATTTGTACAGTAGCCTGTCACCTCTCGTAAATCTTACCTCGTGGGCCACGAGTGAGGTTCATGAGAGGTGATAGGCTACTATACAAATAACTTCGTATCCAACAGGCATCCTTGCATACTGGATTTATGCAACAGGCGTGGATGTTTGTGTTATTTTTGTTTGTGTGGTTGTAATTTTTTAATTGTTTTGGAAGTTTAGGGGTTTTATTGCAAGTGTTGCTTTCCTTCTCCCCAAGTCCCTCGTGCCTGGTTGGTGGCGTTAATAGTATTTCAAACATCTGTGGTGACTGGCGGAGGTAGAGGTTTGAAAAAGTCTATGAAAAAATGGCGATGTATGATTTGCACAGGTAGTTTCTTTACGTGGTGTTCGCTTTCTTTTTGTTTATTTAAAAACAAGTTTCCAGTTTTTGAAAGTGATGGCAGGGGTACTGAGGAAACGTTGGAGGAGGAGCAGGGAGTGTTGGAGTTTGAGCGGCAGGAGCTGATTACTAGAGTTGGTATGGAGTATAGAAGGTATATGTTAGAATGAAAATGGAAGAAAATCTACACGGAAATGTTGGTGGAAATGCTAGAAAGCGGTAAAGCTACTGCTGGTATTGTTAAGTTTTTATGGTGTGTGGCTGGGGTTGGCTTGAAGGAGGTGACGGGTTAGTGTGTTATGAGCAAAAGGGAGAGTGAAGGAGAGGGAGGGGTATAGGAGCAGTTATTACTGAAGGAGGTGCATTTATAACGGTATTAGTGATAGAAAAACGCCCAATGAACAGGAAAAGAGAATAGCTGTACAGGAATGGCTATTGATTTTGTTGGCTGCTTGAATTTTTAGAGTGAAGGGGGTCACTGAAGTTGTGCACTTTTGTTTTGTGGTATAGTGGAGGAAGGTAGTACCGGCAGGCATGGGGGCAGTGAGATGGGGTGTAACATAATCACTAAGGGAATAACTTTGAGTTATTCTCATAGTGATTACGTCATAGTCATTTATCTGTACAGTGTCTTAAATAAGCACATTTATGCACCATGTTTTATTCTGCTGCCTGTTGCATATAGATATATATATACTGTTCCATGCAACACATGGATAAAAATTTGGACAGCTAGATGGGAAGGTGAACGATCTTCAGCATCCTGTAGATGTAATTTTTTTTTACTTTTGTTTATGGCATGTGTAAATTACAGCACATTATAAAACACGGGATCACAAGATATCACTGAATGGAAATGAAAGAACAGTTATACTACACTGCATGGTTACCATCCTGTTTGCACAACCGGGGTTCAAACAAACCAGGAAACCTGAGATTGAGCTCCTTATTCCCTTGCTGCTTTTGGTAGCAGAAGACGCTGATCTAAATCCTGACACCATCAACGCACCACCCTTTCAACTGCCCACATGGCTGAGGGTTGCCCATTTAAACATCTACAACCTCCTCCCAAAACTGACCAACTGCCACCTATCAAACCTATTGTCCTTACCCTACATCTGGATGTATTTGTTGTGTCTGAATCTTTGCTCTACACTAAGGAGCATTCTGCTGTAGCTATTCCTGGTTACTCCTTATCAAGCCAGGATTGCAGAAGAGGTGGTGTTGCTGTTCACATATCGATCAGCATTCTTCCGCTCCTACTATGGGATGCTTCTCCTGAAACTTTCCCTTCCTTCTCAGTTGCCATCTTTATTGTTGGTTTTACTGTTGACCTGGTATGTTCCCAGCTTTAGTTACTGAGCTCCTTTCCTCTGTCTGTTCCAATTCTCCCAAGGTGAGCTGCTTGCCCTTGGTGACTTCAATACAAATTAGGCTCTTCCTTTGCAAAAATTCTCCTAAAACATAAAATCTCTCCCATTGACTCAGTTGATTTCTGACCTCACACATCTAAATTTTAAATCTTTATATCACACTATCTTAGACTGAATCCTCTCATCCTACACTCACTGTATAGTGGATGGGTATCCTTCCTGTTGCCCCTCAGTGACCATCCTATGGTTTACTGTGTGCTTGAGTTACATCATCCTAAGACATCCTTCCCCCACAAATTCATGTAGCTCAATTGCCGACCAATGGGCATCAGATCAGGTGTAGCCAGAAACTTCTGTTTTGTACACAGTCTCCTACGTTACACCCCCATTAAAAAATGTACATCCTTTCCAAATGGCACTTCCAAACAAGTCAGATTGTTGTCAGATCATTCCTCCAATCCTAAACAACAGAAGTTTAAACAGAGTCACTCCTCAGTGGCCTACACTAACCCAAGTACTACAGATTAGAATGAAAATGTTAACAGAAAGGCATGCGGTTTGTGACAGGCATACAACAAAACTATACTCAAATGTGTACAGTGAGTATGCCTGTCTACACCCTTGCATCAGATTGGTCTCTCATATCTGCAACCACTAATATTAATTTTGCCCTCCAATACATTCAGGAGACAAATTATGGCTCTATGTGATCATTATGCTTCCCTGGGGAACCAGACTGAGGGCTCCCACCTTCCCTGGATATCAGCTGAGTTGCTAGCTTGCATCCATACCAGAGACTTTGCCTGGTGATACTACAAGATCACTTGCTCCCCAGCTGCTTTGGCCAACTACTGGCACCTTTGCAGCGCCTGTACCAAAGCCATCAAACTTGCAAAGTCAGAGTATTTTGAATCCACACTCCAGAGCAACATTAATCATCCTCCAAGTTATGGAAGGTTGTCCATTCCCTTTTCTCCCTCTGACCCAGTCTCTATCCCATTCTCAAGGCTGGTAACTCCTCATCTCTGACCCTTCTTCTGTTGTATTTTCTTTTAACACCTACTTCACCGCCTGAGCTCTCTTTCTGCTGTTCTTTGCCCTCCTCTTCCTATTCCCTCCTCTGCCTTCCCCTCACTCTTTCTCCTTCTCTCCTACCACTCCCTCTGCTTCTCATACGGTCCTAGTTGCTCTTAATCCTCATACGAGAGTAGCCCTGAAGGTCTAGATCATAGCTTCTGATTCTTTGGCTCCTGCCACTGCTATGCCAATTACCCAACTCCTTAAACTCCTTTTTCTTCTGCCACTGTCCCTGAAGGTACCCAGTGAATATATCACCCAAATTATAGCACAAGTATAATCACGCGGCAAAAACAGCATTGGGCAAAACAGCTACGGGACAGATAGCACAAGTACATTACTGCTATCCTTGTAGCTGTCACTTGGGACAAAGACAATAAGGTATCCCTGAGTGGCCTTGCCAAGCAGCTGCCATAACACAGAGGTTAGAGCCACGAGCAGCAAAATGCAGTGGAACAATGCAGTTTACTAGGGTTCGATTCCCAGTCCTGCAACTGTTTTTGTTTTTCTCCTCCTGTCCGACTTTTTATTTTTGATGTGTCCCTCCCACCCTGCACTTTTGCCCCCAACCCCAGTTGTGCTCATCTCCTTGCACCACCCCAACACAAATCTGATTCCCCAAAGTTCCTCCAGATTCCGAGTTGCCACCTCCGAGGTGATTACTTATAGTTTGGGGATGCGTGGGGCTGAGCCCCTGCAGACAGTCAGTTACAGTGTTTTTACATTGTTTGTCACGCTTTTGTCAATGTGCTACATTGTTGAGTGCCGATTTCTTCTAGCGTTTTTTGACCACTATTATTATTCATTCGGCATTTTAACCTAGTGCCGTTCCTGAAGCCTGAAGTAGTTTGCTGTCATCCCTCTCCTAAAGATGGTAATCCTTCTTCTCCTGGTAACCTCCATCTTATTCTCTCTCTCTTTTTCCCACTATAGCTAAGTTACAGAAACACCTTATTCTCTTTGTTATCTTGGCGTTTGACTCCTTCTTCTTCACCATTTCAGTCTGTATTTAGGAAATCCTACACTTCCACCTCCCTACTCTGGCTTACTGACACCATCCTTTCAGGCATGGGCAGGATCTGATCACTTCAGCCACCTCTGTCGATCTAGTCAATGCTTTCAACACATTGGCACACCCCTCCTTCTGGACAAGCTTAAAGAGAATGTCCAAGTTTAAGAACTGTGCTTTTCTAGCTATAGCCCATTGCCTAATGGTGGCAAAATCTTCTAAGCTATTAATTGACTTTATAAAGTTTTCCTGTTTGGTAGGGAAGGGATCATAAATTGAGCTGAACAGATGACCAGCCAATCCCTTCCACTTCCCAGTCTATCTGCCTCGCCCCTGCACTCAGTCGTTTTGTGGTGTCTAACAAGGGAGAGCATGGGCGCACCCCATTAACGCTTATGGGGCCAATTTGAAAATAACTTTATGTAAGATTAAGCAGCCTCTGATATAAATGAAAGCCAGCACTTAACTAAATAGGGCCCTCTCTATGCGACCTCCATACCATAGTCCACCAGCTGCTTCGACTGTCTGAAGTCTTTGTAAAAGAACTGAACTTCAAATTTCACAATTTCAGTGACTTATGAATCTTCTACATGGTGGTTATTTAAAGAGATTACCCTGATTTCAGAGTCCCACCTGATGCAGCCTCCTCTGCCTTACCCAAGTCTTCTGTCAGTGGCTTGGACTTGAAAAGGTCCTACAAACTGCTTGGAGTAGTTTTAGGCTTTCCCATTGTTCAAATATGTCCTCAAACTCAGCCAAAGCATGCAACACTAGTCCAGTGACCTTTCTGGCAAGTTAAAAGTAAATCCACGAAAATTTGAATAATAGGAGGATTTAAGCCCAAGGTTCGATGGGCGAACAACAACGTCACTCCCCATCGAGCTTAAAGGTCATACATCCTGGGCTTCACCAGGATTCCTTTTTCATTGTGGCCGGAGGAGCCGCCTCCTCTTCCTCCTGCAATGCTGTTGTTTTGAGCACCTCCGGCCACTGGTTCTCTTCCTGCCATGCCTGAGTTTCTCCCCTCCATATTTTTTTTCTTTCAGCTTCATGGCATGCTTCATCCCTACCGTTGGCGCTTGCAAAGCGCCTCAGTTCTCGCCTTACCCCTGCACGACTTGCCTCCTCGTCCCACCCAGCACACCCATTTCCTTTCCCAGCCAGCTGATTGTATCTTATCCTTGCTTCCCCTTGGCCTACCTAGCTTTTCCCTTTCATGCCCCGAATTCCTCTTTTTGCCTACCCTGCACCAGACCTTGCCATTTCGTTCCCATTCTCTCTAGACTAGGGTTTTCTGCCTGCATCTCCTGGTTGGCTTTTTTCTGTTTATTGCTCCAGCTTGTTCGTCTCCTGGCGCTCATCCTTGCTTCTTGGACCCAGGATCTGGTGAATGGCGGCTCGCATTTTCCTCTGTTCATTTTGTTGCCTTGTTTGCTGTTTGTCCCTCTGAACTTGCCTCTCTGTTCCTCGAGTCTGATCGTTGGCTTCCACGTGGTACAGCATTTCGCTGGGTCTACGGTTCTACTACTGTAGTCATGCCTCACCGATTCTTTTTTCTCACAGGCTGCGCAGGCATCCCCTCTGCTCCTCCTCACCGACTTGTTCGATTCTGTGTTCGCTTCCCTTCCTGCTCATATGCCTTGTGCATCTGTCGCCGACTGTACCTGCCTTTGCTACTTGAGTCATCAAGTATCCTCATGTTTTTAAGGACTGCCATGTTGCATGCACCCTGTCTATACCTGTAGATTTTCTTCTTGCCGGCTTGTATTTGGTCTTTGGATGACTTCAAGTTCAATTTATCAATTCTCAGCTGGTGCAGGATGTCTGCCTCATGTGCCCTGATTACCTAGACCACAACACTGCCCCCCGTTGGCAGGTTTCATAGTTATCATTGCAGTGTTCTACTAGGATCTTCCAGTGCTTCAGAGCCTGCCTTTGACATATTGACAAACTCTGATCTTAGACCCTGCTTCACAAAGGCTTTCAGATCTTGAACACAGGCTTTCTGGTAGACCATACTGGTGGGGTTGATAGGGGGCATGTACTGGGTCCTCTTGGACTTGCTTGACCTGCATTATTCACTGCACAGTACCTACAGTTCTGTTTGTCTCTTGTTCCTGCCTGCTTCATTTTGTTGCATTTCAGGATGTGTGGTTTGGAGCCCTCTGATGCATTCTTTGCCTGTCATGGATGCCTGCAGCATTTCTGCGCCTTTTGGGGTTGGCTTTTCTGTGCATGGAGCTTCAGGCTCTTTGGTTTGCTGCTTGCTGTATTTGAGCGTTGGGATCCTCTGGTCCCTCCTGACCTCCTTCTCTCCCCTCAATGTTTTGCATCCTCACTTCTCCTCGAGACATCGCCACTCCGACCTCTCCATGGGTCTCCTCCTTCTCATCCACTGCTTGATCTGTGTCCTTTCCATCGCCTTCTCTGCTCCACCTGTGCATTTCTTTTGGGGTTCCCCTATCCTACGTGCCTTGGCTGACTCAGTTTGGCCTGCATACCAGCCTCCATGACTTCAATCCATCCTCGTACCTCATCCATTCCTATGTTACCTCAGCACCTTTGTTCAAAGTTCATGTTCCAGTTCATTCCGTCTCCTCTTATTCACATTCCATATCCCATTTCCTCTTATTCACATTCTGTATCAGCCATCAGGATTCATTCTGTACCAGCCATCAAGGATTCACTCCGTTTCCTATTTTACCTTCCTTGGCCTAGGCCTTTTTCTCGTCCCAGCCATCATGGCTTCACTCCTCCATAGCTTCTCTCCTCATAGTATATCATCCGATTTTGCTCCTCTCAATTGCCCGTCTTGATTGTACCCTCTGGTTCCAGACATGCCTTGGCCTCTGAGTCTACCTCCTTTCAAGGAGCCTACTTACCTGATCATTCTATCGAGCCATTCCTGGCTCCTATACCACCTCATCTCCATGCTACCTTGAATCAACTCTATCTTTAGTCAGGACATGCTGGTCCACGATACCTCGCCTCGACCTGCTTATCTATGTCAATTACTCAATCAGTATGCCTCTGCTGTCTCCATCTGGCCATACTACCTTTGTACAAGTTCCTTTTCAAGTTCATTCCTGTCTTCTCCTCTTCCAATTCTGTACCAGGATTCACTCCACTCGAGGTCTGCAATCGATATTTCTTTTGGGCATACCTATCATAACTCCTATGCCACCTTATAAACCCATGGCCATCCTGCCGCATGTATGAGTTCACAACTCCAGTCATCATTCACTCAGCCTTACCTCAAGGTTTATCTACTTACATCGCTACTCAAGCATTCCTATCACTGAATCCTATGCTCATGACTACAACCTCAGGGTCTAATCGTTCACATCACATAATCAAGCATGCCTCATCAGCCTCAGTGTCTCATCAGCCTCCAGTGTCTGCTCACTGCGCATCGCTCAATCAGGCCAGTCTGCATTATCATCGGTCTCCTGAAACACATCTGGAGTCTCCTCATTGAGCATATCTGGACCTCATTGGATCTTCTTCACCTCATCAACCTGCTGCCCTCCTGCAGTGCTCACCATCAGTATTCATCGTTGCCTCATGTTCCTTCTTGATCTGTGCACAGCCTCATGTTCCTTCTTCAATCTGTGGTTTCTTTTGGGAATTTCCTATTACATCATCATCCTCCTTACTTATATCCCTCTCGTTACCGTACTCTTCTCTTCAACGATGTTAATGAACCATTCTCTTGACCGATATACCTCCTCAAATCAACGCCGTCAGCCTGGAGGGAAGGCGACCTAGGCCTTGGATCCCCAGAGGTTTATTCCTCAAGGGGGTTTTCTCTCCTCCATGCCAATGGTCATAATATTAGAGAGTTAGTGTTTTCTTTGATTAGTTAGTTAGGTTCGCTGTTGGATGGAGGCGGATGGTGGCCCTGACTTTCCCTCTCTCCTTAGGAAGTCAGCCCTTATCTCCTCAGAATTCATTTATCATCCTCGCCTCTTGAGCTCGACACCTTTGGGTATTCTTTTGGGCTTCTTCCTAGCCTACCTTTAGCCAACGCAGTCATTTCCCGTGGCATCTGTGGGGGGACCCTCCTCTAGGAGTTCCTCATGTCGTACCCTACAGGGTGGTATACCCACGGACAGAGAGGCGGAAAGCCACAAAGCAAATCTAGCTACACAAGCATCATTGTATATTATCTCATCCAGTGCGAAGGACATCGAATGGGAGGGCTTTAAATCTGAGGTTTGATGGTTGGAGCAACAACGCCACTCCCCATCGAGCTTAAAGGTCACACATCCTGGGCTTCACCAGGATTCCTTTTTGTTGCCCACCATCCACCCCTCCTCCTCCAGCGGCTCGGCTCTTTTCCCCGTGGGCTTCTTCCTAGCCTACCTTTAGCCAACACAATCATTCCCACGGCACCTGTAGGGGAACTCTCCTCTAGGGTTCCTTGCGGCACCCCTACAGGGTGGTATACCCACTGAATAGAGGCGGAAAGCCACAAAGCAAATCAAGTTACACAAGCATGCGTTGTATATTATCTCATCCAGTTAGTAAGCACATCAAAGTTATTTTTAATTTAAAGTCGTTCCATGTAGGAACCGTACAAAAGATGTCTGGATGCCCATGCTTCTAGCTACACACACACCCACCCCACCCAGTAGATGCAATTGAAACTATGGTGGAGAAAGAACAATGCATCAAGGCCCAGGATTTATTTATTTATTGTAAAATCGAATTACAACCTTTGAGCTAAGAGCTCATTTACAAAGAGATCCTCATCAATACAAGGTCATCAGAATGCGGTCGGAGAAAACAGTAGTAGCTAACAGGCATTGTCTGTAAAACATCATATACAGGATATAGACCATACAAGTAAGAACAAACTGTAACAATCCTTTATCCATAGCACAGGTACTACATACATAAGGGAAGCAGTCCCCAGAGTGGGAAGAGATAATAAAGTGGAAGAGACAATTCAGGTACAATAAAGGGTTTCTATGTACAAGCTAGCTGAATACACCAAAGGTAGCAGCTCTATTTATAGCACTGTCAGATTCCAAGGGTATAAGTGCAGATACATCAATCAAAGTCAGTGCAGCTGCTGGAGTAGAAGTAGGCAACAGGCTAAGGGGTGTGGAGGAGAGTTGGCCATGGGTAAGAAAAAAGGAGGACAGAGAAGTACACCAATGGGGGTGGAGGTTGGTGGAGGGGTACCTGGGTCAGTAGATAGGTGGGGAGAGACATGGGTCAGTAGAAGGTGGGAAGAGAGGGAAGCAGCAGGAGCATCCATGGACAACCTGGCGGTACCAGAGGGACAGATTGTGACCCTAGAGCATGAGAAGCTAGTTTCACCCAGCATTAAGAGTGGCAGTAGCAGTGTACAGAGGTGGGATGGATTTCTGAAGTTCAGTTTTGAAGTGATTGAGGCATGTAAATTTGTGGTGGTGTGGGTGAGCTCTTGCACAAGCTTTGAGGATGTTACCTCAAAGCTTGTGCAAGACTAACTCAACTACTATGGCAATGATAAGAAACTCTGGAGAACAAATATTGGGCCCTGCAATCTTCAACTGGTGGGGCTGCTGGAGGAGGCGAAGGGGACAACCAAAGAAGTCTGTGACAGAATGGCTGGAAAAACATTTACTATCGATGCCAAGATGGGCAGCGGTTGCGATGTCAGGACCACGGATATTGTCAATGGTGTGTGCAGGGGCTGGTATTAGAATGATTTCCAAAAGCTGCAAGGAAAAGCAGGATGCCATGTACAGTATGAAGAGGAGCTAGTGGCAATATTCCTAGACCTATCGTATAGCACTAGGTTAGAGTCCAAACAATTTGACACCGCTTTGATGAGAGAATTGCAGGGCCAGAAAATACATCCACCAAATGTTACTGCCAGCTGAGTTTTTGGTCACTGATGGTAAGCACACTTTGCTTTATGAAGACCAATATGGCAAAGAGATCCAAGAGTGAGATGAATGACACAGTGTTGACTCTGCTGCATCTGAGAGGACTGAGGTTCTGAGACTCTGTACTAACAACTTGAAATTGGCATTCACAGCCATGTGCACTTTCCTTCCTTCCTTCCTTTTTTTTTCATTATGTCCTGCCCTGTCCCTCCGAATTTAAAGGCTACTGTTCATCCCAGATTATTCAAACAAATGTTCGAGTTCACTTTACGTATGAGGATGTCATGCTGGACTATCGAAGACTGGTATTTCTCGAGAACAAGTTGGGTTAGCAAACAGATCGATACTTCATGTTCCGGGAGTTCTACTATTCTAGTGCAAATTCAGACTTTTTGTACACATGATAGCTCGCGTACATATAATATTTAACTATTTAACAAAGTGGGATGTCAATACACATAGTTTGACAAAATAGGTTTTACCAGTTACACCACAGTTTTATGTTCATTTTTGTGTTCATTTAGGGCAAGGAAATGGTTCAGTCTAAAAAATTAGCCTGGAACAATTAATGGCCATCTAATGCGGCAGAGAATTGACTTGTTAACGAAGAACTAATTGTTAACAAATGACACCACATGAAAAGAATCTGAACATAATGACCCTATCATAAGCATGCATACACAGATGTACTCTTGCATTCCTCTGGCAAGTTGTTCGTGTACATTGGAAAAGAGAATCCCATAACCCAGATCCTTGAGGCACCCACGTGCTAATCGATTTCAGTCTTGAACGGAACCTCAAACATAACTGTGAAAGCAATTGCTTGGGAAGCATGCCAGTGCACTAACTGCTATACAGCCAGGATAGTCTTTACCCGTCACCGTAAGTTAATATCCTTACTATGAGCACTCTCTCTGAAGCACATAATGTTGGGTCAAATGTCTGTGATTTGGCCCTGCAGTGTGCCACACATGAAATAATACATAGATTATAGTACCTAAATCAATGTACTGTTAAATGTTTATACAACATTACATTGTGTTGTTAATTTGAAAGCATGTCAGCTGCTTACAGGGTGTGACTGTAAACAGATGAAAACTAGCTTGTATAAATATCTCTATCACATACCAGCTAATCCAAACTAAATCTGTGCTGGCCGGCTTCATGGCTGTGTGGAGACCTGGGGCTCACTTAGTTGCTGGAAGAAACATCTCATTTGACACTCCTACTGAGTGACTGAGTGGGGTCAGTGATTAATTGCCTCATGGTTTCTCTAGTTGTTAATTTCACTCTTGGCACCACAAACTACAGAGCAGCCTGTTGTTTTTAGTGACAAACGTAAACTTGATATTACCACTGGGTGGGGGAGGCACCTAGTGGTTCTGTATGCATGTGCCATTGTGAGCTCATGCATGCAACTAGAGTGCCAACATCTCCTCAGGGTGACTTTCAAGGGGAAAAATTGCAGGCCTGTGGACAGACGATGACTGGTCTTCACAGCTCTCTGACTGGGGGTTTTGCTGGGTATGCCTGATAACTGAAACAAGCCATTGGGCTCTGAGTACATAATTGGATACAAAGAGTTTAAGGACAGAAAAGATTCTGAGTCCATTGTGTCTAACCAGGTATTCCTATGTTGTTTTACTATGCTCTAACAGAGTTCTCCCATTTGTTACTAATAACTCCTATGAGGATGCCCCATTGGGTTTCGAACCCTGAGACAGTCCCAGCATTGATCACATTACTGGGTAGACTGTTTCACCTGTTCCTAACCCACTCCATGAAGAGTACTTTCTGCCATCTGTCTAGAATTTCCCTCTTCCATTTTACGACTGTGCCCCTGGTGGTTGTGCTACTCCTTAACTATGTGGAGTCCGCTCTATTATATCCTTAAATGTATCGGTATGTTTCTGTGATATCCCCACTTTCCATCCTGTCTTCTACAGAGTACATGTTAAGACTGTCCCGTCTCTTACTTGGAAGAGCCAAAAGCTATATATATACAAAAAAAAGACTGGCCAGTCTATCCTCATGAGGCCTTAACCTGTAGTGCCTGGATTGTTGCTGTAGCCCTTCTCTGGGTAGTCTCTAACCCTGTCCTTCTTAAGAGCAGGGTTCCAAACATGCATGCAATACTCCACCTCCAGTCTAACCAATGAGCTGCACAGTGGCAATATCACCTTCTTGCTGTGACTAGTGAAGCTACGATGATGCATCCTGTTACCATTCCCATATGCCATACTATGCTGGGAACAGGGCAACGTTCACTGCCCTCAGTCCTGCAGCATTTTCCTGTTGCCAGTAGCTCATTAAATACGGCAGGTCTGCCAAGGTGGCTGCTAGGGCCCGTTAGCTTCGCTAGGCATGCTTGGGTGCAGCCATCTGGCGCTGGGAATTGTTCATGTTCAGGTCTTGCAGACAGTTTAGAACCTCTCCTTAGTTATATACCCTATCTGTAATCTGTGGCTGTTGGTATTCTTGAATTTTTCTTGCGGTCAGGAATTGGGTCTATAATCTCCCCTGTGAACACGGAACCGAAATACTCATTTAAGGGTTGCCTTTCCTTCATCTTCTCCATGCTTGTTCCAGCTTTTTCTTATTCTTTCTATGCTGTCCTTCACCTGGTGTTTCTCCTTGTGTACCTAAAGAACCTTTTATCATCAATAAACACAATACATTAGCTGCTCTCAAACAGCACCACATGCACAGACCCTGGGTTCTAAATATCAGTATTCACAGCCATGGTCCATTATGTGAAACTGAGTCAGCACAATTATAAAATGCACATAAATCAGAACAATCTTCCCAGAAGATAGCTCTATCGCATCTTCTTCATCACTAGCAATAATGAAATGTGCAAAAATGCTGGACAAACTGACTCCCACACCTGAGGCTGTACAAGGGCTTCAGCTAGGAGGAGGGAAGGCTAACAAAGTGGATAACAGTTCCAGGCAAGCAAAGTGTGCTATATTACTTGAAAGCAGCAGCACCAAAATGTAACTTCAAGCTCACAAAATCTGGAAATTCACATAAAATAATAAAATGGAAGAACCTATGTACTCTCGAACATGCTAGCCCGTGTCTTAGCAGTCGTGCCTGAGTGCTTATGTACTGACACCAAGATAACGTCTTCATCACAGCATGAAATACACCACAGTGGAGGTGCTTAAAACACTGGGTCTGATATTCAGAAAATGGGACAAGTGCAGCACAGCCATCTGTGTTGTGCTTCCCCTGCTCTCCTCAGCACCTGTGATATTCAGACTGATAGCGAGCAGCACTAGCCGACTAAATAGTGAACCATGCTGGTGCATGCTACGTGAAGTTGCACTGCACAACATGATCCAGGGCTCATAATGGTCCACAGGAACAGCACTGCATGAAATGGGATAGCACCAAGTCCCTGTGGGTTATATTTAGCCTGGGCATGCAAATGAGACCACTCGCGATGCAAGGCGCTAAGGGCTATTTGCATGCCCATTATGAGACTCATCTGAATGCACAGTGGTCCCTTAGCACAACATACAAAGTGTAAACAGAGCCCTGGTGGTCCAGTGGTTCCCCATCTCCTGTTGTCACAAGTTTATGTATTGCCTGATGTCCAGTAGTTTCACCAGCCCTGATCTCCTATTGTTACAAGTTTAAGTATTCCCTGGTGTCCAGTGGTTCCCCTCCACCTTGCATTTGCGCATTTTTCTATTCACAGTATTCACTAGTAGGCCAGTGGATTCCCTCCCGATCACCCTTTATATAATCTACTACCTTTCACGGTGGTCCAGTGCCCCCCCAGAAAGCCCCCAAAAAGCCCCCCCCCTGACCCACCCTTTCTCATCCCATCCTCGGCAGCTCCTAGCTTGACACAGCCCTTCTCTTACCTCTGCGGCTGGCCATCCTTTGAGCAGTCAGTAGGAACGCATTGTAGAAACAGCTTTTCTCCAGTTATGCATGCTCACTGACAACTCATAAGGCAGCTGGCCCCAGAGGTGAGAGGAGGGCTGCTGGCCATAATGTAAGCTGTGTGAAATGCCAGACACTTGGTAAGGGGAGATGCGGGAGGTGGGAAGGAGCAGGGTTGGTTGGGGGTTACTGGACCACAAGGAGTAGGTAACATATAGATAAGGACGCTTTGGGGAGGAGAACCACTGGACACCAGGACTTCTTAAACATGTGACAACAGGAGATTGTGGGTGGGGAACCACTGGACACCAAGACTCTTTAACTTCTGACAATGGGAGATCAGGGTCGGGGAACCATTGGATACTGGAGACCAGATATTCAAAAGTTAGCACAGGCACTAATGGGCTTTTGCCCATGCTGTCTCGGTCTGTGCCCTTTTTGGTGGGGTCTATCAGCCCTGTAGTGTGGGCTAAACCTGTTAGCACCCAGGGACTAACATAGTGCGTGCCCATGCAAATGAGGGGTCTCATCCTGCATACAGGCACAGCAGCAATTTCAAGGTTTGTGTCAGTGGTAGCGGCACCCAAAGTGGTGCTATTGACCACCTCTGAAAACCTCGACTTAACTGGGTGCTAAGCCTGTGACCCCACACCATCAGTGGCAGAATGGCTGTAGTGCAGCTGCCTGTCCCCATTCGCCTGTTCCATGACTGTCAGACAGCTCCACTGTGTCTAGTGGCACCCCCAATCCCTACCACCCTTCTCCTATCTGTTCATTTTGTCCCTGGTGTCTAATGCCACCCACCATCCCGATCACCCGTCCCATATCTGTTCATTGGTTCCGCATATCTGCTGGCACCCCATATCCCCAATCACCTATCCTGTCACTTCCTTGGTGTCTAGAGGCTTTCACCACCCCTCCTGATCATCGTCCCTTAGCTTTAACACTGATTCTTGGTGTCTAGTGGCACTTCCACCACTGATTATTCATCGCATGGTTGTATAGCTCTTCCTGGTGTCTAGTGGCAACTCCCACCAGTCCTATAGGTTTAACACTTTCCCTGGTGTCTAGTGGCACCTCCCACTCCTCAATCACCCATACCATGTATCTGAATCCTTTCCCTGGTGGCTGTGGCACCACTCCCCTCTGATCACCTATCCCATATGTGTGAATCCTTTCCCTGGTGTCTAGTGGCACCCTCAACCCACTAAACACCCGCCCTGTACATAGAATCTTTCCTGGTGTCTAGCACCACTTCCCATTCCTCCATCACCTGTCCTAAATGTGAATCCTTCCCTGGTGTCTAGTAATACCCCCACCCCTGAACACCCGTCCCATATCTGTTTATCTTTTCCTGGTGTCTTAAGGTACCCCCAACCCTTGAGCACCTGTTCCATATCCCTATAGTATCCCTGGTGTCCAATGGAAGCCCTGCCCACACCCCCAGAATGCCGGTTGACAAATGGACTGGCGAACATTGGTGGGGTCAGCGGCACCCCACCCCACCCTGAACATGCCTGCTACAACCCCCTACCAGCATGTCTGGGGCCATGCGCCACATCCTGGTATGGCAATAGACACATCCTCCCTCTCACCCCTTGGCCACCCACATAAGAGCTGTAATGTGCACATACACTATACATGAGAGGAGAGCTGTGCTGGTCACCATACTGGATAAGGCAGATGGCCGTGACACATTGTGGCGGGCGTGATGGGCGATGTTCAGTGGGTGTGGAGGGTGTTGAACTGCCAGTGTTCACCAGTCTGTTTCTCAAATGGCATTTGAGGTGGGGTACCACTGGACACCACAGAGGCTCTGAGGAATGTGGATCGGGTGCTTGGGGGTGGGGTAATGCACTAGACACCTAGGAAAAGATCAACAGATATAGGACAGGTATTCAGGGGTGGAGGGCAAGCCACTAGACACCAGAAGGATCTACATATAAGGGACGGTTGTTCAAGGATTGTGCCACTAGGCACCAGGGAAAGGATTCACATTTACAGAATGGGTATTCATGGGTGGGAGGTGCCACTAGACACTAGTGAAAGGATTCATATACAGAGACAGCTGATTGGGGTGGGGTGGAGGATGCCACTGGCCACCAGGGAAAGGATTCACATATGTAGATGTGTGTTTGGAGGGTGCCACTGGACACCAAGGAAAGGATTCACATCTATGGGATGGGTGTTTGGGGGTGGGGTGCCATTAGACACCAGGACAAGATTACCATATACAGGATGGTTGACTGGGGAGTGGAAGCTACTCAGACATCAGGGCAACGATAAACATCTAAGGAACAAGTGATCAGGGGTGGGGCACGCCACTGGACATCATGGACAAGATTACCATATACAGACTGGGTGATGAGGGAGGTGCCACGTGATATCGGGTATCATTGTCAAAGCTATGGGATGGGGATCAGTAGGTAGGGTGCCATTAGACACTAGGGAAAAGATGAACAGATACGGGGATGGGTGTTATGGGGCTGGTGGGTGCTCCTAGACACCAGGGATGATGTGGCAGCCCACAGGATGGGTGCAAAAGGCCACCCCTTCCCATACAAATGAGCCTATAATGGCTTCCAGATAGCCCCTTAGTGCTTGCATGCCCAAGGGCTCATCTGCATAGTGGTTGAATATCGTGCCATGGCTCCAAATGCTACCTGGTCCAGGGGCACATTCCCTGTGGTCTGGATACAGTCAAGTCCATGTCAGGGCATAGTGTTGTGCAAACTTCAGCCCATATTTAGTCAGATAGCACCGGTCTGCTATCTGACTGAATATAGCAGCCACTGGGTTGGGCGCTGGTGTAAGCATGGCACAAACCTATGCACCCTGCTTGTGCCTGTTTTTGAATATTTGACCCCAGGATTCTTAAACTTATGAAACAAGAGCTCAGGGGATGGAGGGAACAATAGGACACTAGTGAATACTTAAACATGTGACAATGGGAGATTGGAGGGCACTGGACCCCAGGGTGTCATGACAGCAGTGGGTATGGGAGATTGGGGTTGAAAGCTGCAGTATAGCCATCCTGCCTTTGAGGGGCAGGCTTAATGTCCAGGTATGAAGAGGTTTACAGCGGTGGTAAACAGAGCCGCTGGTTGGAGGGAGGGATAACACTGTTGCAAACCTTTAAATATATCCCACTGCACGGTATGCATGAGCCCCATCCCCATTTGCATAGGCACAGTGGTATTTTAGTGCCATGCCTGCTCTGGGTTTGGGGTGCTCCCAGGGTCTCTGAATATGGCCCTGCCAGGCACTCGCAACAAACTTGGTTAGTGCTTGTAAGCAACCATGTTAGCACGGGCGCTAACTTTGAATACTGGCCCCATTGTTACTTAGGTAGGCAATCACAATAATGTGCAAACAGTGCAACAAAACTTGGTATGTGAACAGCTGCACAACATTGACAAATACTGTGCAAAACAGAGAGCATTATGCATAGCGATTACAAACATTTCAGCATTACGAACATTTTGGCATATTCAAACAATAACTGCCAGACAAGGGAAGGGGGCAGAAACAAATGAGAGTGGTGGGGTGTGGGCCGGGAGAGTGGAGGGTATACGTGAAGGGTTAGAAGGGCAGGGAGGGAAGGGCAAGAGAGTAATAACCACAAAAGAAGGGGAAAAACACAGTCAGAAAATGAGAGCATCCAGTTCATACAACTGAATGAAGGGAAATCGTCATTCAGTTCTGGTGGGCAAGCATGTTCAAAGTGGAAATCCAGAATGCTTACTCTAGTGCAGTTTTTCAAGATCTCCTCCATGTACTCAAGTTCTACTTTTTGATTCCTAGAAACCTTAGGGTGGCCACAGAATGATGTCCATCCTCCTGGTAGTGGCATGCCATGGCATATTCAAAGTTCCCATTCCCATTGCCATCTTGAGCTCTCCCAGTGACATTTCAAGCGGCATTTTGTATAGTTAAAATGCCAAACCACAGGGGCAGGATAACAGATATATAACTCCAGTGGTACTACAGTTTATAAAGCCTTTGATGTCAAATTTCCTTCCTGACCTTGGGTGGTTAAACATCTTAGTGTTCACAGTGTTGGCACAATGCACACATCTATAGTTTCAGTGAACATTTGAAAGCCAATTGTGCTGCAGTTCTATTGGTTTTAAAATTATGTGTACAAGTGGGTCTTTCAGATGAGTACTTCTCCTGTAGCTGATGCACAGGGTTTGTCTTGATAACTTTTCTAATTTAGGGTATGTTTTAATAAGTCCCAATATTCTCTAATGATGTGACCCACTTTGGGTACTCCAGGATTGTATACTCGGTCACAAACGAAGTTTCGTCAGGGCCTGAAAGTGACTATAAGGATGGTCAAGAATCAAGGACAGAAAATCCTCTACTAAGAGAAGCCATTTTTTAGAGGAGGATCTGGGAGGACCTAAACCCAGAAACGCAGAAACATAGAAACTGACGGCAGATAAGGACCACTAGGCCCATCTAATCTGCCCATTTTCCTCAGAAAGGCACCAAGGAGGACAAGGAAGGGCTGAGCGGAGGAAACATGAGATGCTTCAGAGACAGTTGAGGCAGATCTCATTCAATAGGGAGAAAGGACTGGGGACTGGTGAGGAGGTCATTAAGGACAAATAACTCAAACTGGCAGTCATACATTTATCTAACATTGAACTGTTCAGAGCCTGCAGACAGTTTAGAACTCTCTCCTTAGTTATATACCCTATTTGTGGCTTATCGGTGTTCTTCAGTCTTTAAAAGCCAGGTTAGGTTTCTTCTACAGAATAAGCCCTTTTCCTCTTGAAACTCGGAACAAACTTGTCCAGGCCACCTTTCTCCCCTGCTCGACTATGGAGATATAATCTATTCCTCTACCACTCTTTCAAATCTAAGTAAACTGGACGTCCTCTATCACTGTGCGTTAGGTTCATTACCAACTCCCTTACTGTTCGCATCACTGTGACTTAAATACAGCTGTCGGTTGGACATCCCTTACTACTAGTCGCCTGCTCCATGCTGGACTATGGACTCTTAAACTGCTCCTGCAGAAATTGCCAGTTATCTCTCATCCCTCATTAATATCTCATATAGTGCATACCGTTAAGGAAATCTGACTTTATTATGCTTGATATACCAAGGACGCGGACCTCCTTTGGTAAACGTATATTGCATATGCCTCTTCGCCCATTTGGAATCAATTGTAATCCATACTGAAATTAACTAGCACAGTTTCAATCAACTTTTACAAATTGCTAAGTTCAGCCAAAATAAAAGACACCTGTAACTGTCATTAAATCTCTCCCCTCCCACTTGTGCCATTGTTATACACGGGTAAGATATAATTGCCTTACCAGACTATCTGCTTTCCTCCCTATCTACTCTAGCCTCCCAACGCATAAGTTCCAATGCTACACTATCAAATTACTCCTACTCCCTTATCAGTTGTATTCTGTTGTCCTAGCTGCCAAAATATATGTATTGCATAATTAGTTTCAGTTATCAGTATGCAACCTGTAATTCATTTCCTGTGTTAAATTAGTGTTCACCACCTGTGCTCATCATTGTGGAGCCTTGTATGTATGTGTATTTAGCCTCTATCATGTAATGCATTTCATGTATTTACTGTTAATACCTATCTGTATTGTACATTGCTTAGTCTTTATGTATTAGGACCTCCTTGTGAATGAGCTTGCTCAATGGAGTTTTCCTGCAATAAACTTGAACTTGGACTTGCTGTCAGGAATTGGGCCTGGCTGTAACCTCCACTGTGAACACAGAACTGAAGTACTCATTTAAGGGTTGTCTTTCCTTCATCTTCCTCCTCACTTGTTCCATCTTTTCTTATTCTTTCTATGCCATCCTTCACCTGGCATTTCTCCCTTATATACCTAAATAACCTTTCATCATTACTTTTGATCCCTTCTGCTATCCATAGTTCTTTCTTATGTTTTCTATGCTATCCATTGCCTGATGTTTCTCCCTTATTTACCTAAAAACATTATAGTTAGACCCCTTCACTATCCTTGATAATTTTATGAGTGTTCGCTTTTGCCTTCTTATGACACCCTTGCTTTTTAAAGCTTATAATTAAATAGAAACATAGAATTTGATGGCAGATAAGGACCGCTTGGCCCACCCAGTCTGCCCATTTCCCTACCTGATGGATAAGCTGCAGTTAATCAACAGCTTACTTCCTCCTACCCCCCACTAGAATTGCCTTATGCCTGTCCCATGCATTCTTGAATTCTCTCACTGTTAGTGTCTCCACAACCTCCTCAGGAAGGCTGTTCCATACATCTACAACTCTCTCCGTGAAAAATACTTTCTACCATTACCTCTGAGCTGCCCCTCTATCTTCAAATTGTGCCCCTTGTTCTTGCACATCTCTTCTTTGATATGATAGAAGGCATTCTTAGAATGGCAGAGAAAGGGAGATACTGTTGATGGGAGCCTGAATATGCCAGATGTTAACTGGAGCATTTGCTGCAGCACATCCAAGAGCAGGGCCATTCTTGATGCCCTACAGGTGCAGGTCTCAGACAGCTAGTTTGAACCCACTTGTGAGGGAGCAATCTTAGACCTCATACTCTCAAGCGGGGCAGTAAGAGGATCTCAGATCTAGAGTGGGTTGCCATCTGGGACAAGTGACCAACAAACAGTGTGGTTTGGCCGGTGGCACTGAGGGTTGGCGCTGGACGCCACACCTCGTGCCATGCCGGCGACCCGGGTTCGAGGAACAGACTGGGTCGGCGGGGGTTGGCCGAGAGGGAGGGATTGAGCATCCCAACGGATGCTCTCCCCTCAGGGGTGGGATACCAGGGGCAATATGCACCCGACATCCCAAGAGGCCGGTGGAACACGGGCTCCAGAGAGACTGGCGTCCGCTCACGGAGTCGGGGAGGGGACGCTGTCGGGCACTTGAGAGAGCGTGCATCTGCACGCCGCCTCTGGATGTATGTCCTTGCCAAGGCCCCAGGGGGCGGGTTGAGGGGAGCACAGAAACGGATAAGCCTCTCGATGGTCCTAGATGAAGACGGCTCCACCCAAGACCACTGATTCTGGACAGACCCCACTGTGCAGATAGGAGGGAGGAGAGAAGCACTCATGGGGCAGATTCTGGAGGAGTGGCACAAAGGGTATGAGCAGTCCAAGGAGTGGACACCGAGGTAGGAAGGGGATAAATAAGAGAGTTAAAAAAAAAAAAACAGTGTGGTTCACGTTAAACTCAGCTACAGAGTTAAGCCATACAAAAGTGAGGGTACTGGACTTTAGGAGGGCTGACTTTGGCAAGATGGGAGTGCCTCAGAAAAGCACTAGCAAACAGGCTAGAAGGAGGTGTGGAGCAACAATGGGAATCATCAAAACTGCCATCACAGAGGCAACAAGCCTTTGTGTGTAGCAAATAAACAAATCAAAATGAAAGAAAAAGCCACTATGGTTCTCAAAAGAGGTGGTTGTGAAAGTCAGGAAGAAAAGATAGCATTCCGGAAGTATAAGGAAACACAGAAGGAGCAGGACAGAGGCTGTACCAGTTAAGGCAGAAGGAAGCAGGGAGGGAAGTCAGAATAGCAAAGGCCCAAACTGAGGAAAAGATAGCCAACTCAGTTAAGAAGGGGGATAAAACTTTTATAGGTACATCAGCGAGCGTGAGAAAGACAAAGGGAGGGATAGTGAGGCTGAACAGAATGAACGGTGGGTGGGCAGAGGGGACAGTGAAAAGCAGGGATACTGAACTAATATTTCTGCTCAGTATTCACAGAAGAGGAGGGGAAGTGCCTAATCCAATTAACAGAAGCACTCTTGATAGGGGGTCCATCCCAGTCCTTTCACAGAAGAAAGGGTTCTGCAGAACTCCTAAAACTGAAGGTGGACAAAGCAATGGGTCCTGATGGAATTCACCCAGAATTCTAAAAGAATTAAGGGAGGAACTAGTGAAACCACTGGCTACTCTTTTAATAAATCATGGGAGGATGGTGTGGTACCCGAGAACTGGAGGAAGGCGGATGTGATTCCCCTTCACAAAAGTGGGACCAAGACAGAGGCAGGAAACTATAGACCTGTCATTCTGACCTCTGTGGTAGGGAAAGTGATGGAGTCACTTCTGAAGGAGAGAACAGTTGAGTACCTAGAGGCCAGTGGGGCACAGGACCCAAGGGGCATGGGTTCACAGCCGGAAGGTCATGTCAGATGAATCAAATAGATTTCTTTGACTGGGTGACCAAAGTAGTAGACCAGGGAGGGGCTGTGGACATGGCCTACCTTGACTTTAGCAAGGCATTTGACACAGTCCCACACAAAAGATTAATAGTCAAATTAACCAGTCTGGGAGTGGGTCCCAGGGTGGTAGCCTGGGTAAAACATTGGCTGCTACAACAGGACACAGAAGGTAATTGTAAATGGAGTCCACTCTGAAGAAAGAGGGGTTACTAGTGGGGTACCACAGGGTTCAGTATTGGGTCCAGTCCTTTTAATGTCTTCATCAGTGACATCGCAGAGGGACTGGAAGAAGGTATGCCTTTTGCAGATGACACAAAGATCTGCAACAGGGTTGATAAACAAGGAGGCATGGAAAGGATGAAAAGGGACTTGGCAAGGTTGGAGGAATGGTCAGAAGTATGGCTGCTGGGATTCAATGCAAAGAAGTGCAAAATAATGCACCTGGGAAACAAGAACCCAGGGGAAGAATACACAATGGGTGGGGAGGTAGTAACAACAGCAAAAGGAAAGGGACCTGGGGTAATCATGTCAGATGACCTTTAGATTAGCAAGTTATGTGAGAAGGCAGTAGGGAGGGCTGGGGTATACTGGGATGTATAGGGAGAGGCATCAGCAGCAGAAAACAGGAAGTTGTTATCCCTCTGTACAGACAGTTGGTGAGACCCCATCTGAGTACTGTGTCCAGTTCTGGAGACCCCATCTGGGCAAGGACATAGATAGGGATAGAGGCAGTCCAGAGGAGGGCAACTAAATGGTGCAGGGTCTGCAAGAGAAGCCGTATGAGGAGAGACTAAAGGAGCTAATATGTATACCCTTGAGGAAAGAAGGAGAGGGGGACATGATAGAAACTTTTAAGTACCTCAGTGGAATCAACAAAGTCCAAGAAGCAGCATCTTTCAGAAAAAGAGACGGCAAGAACAAGGGGACACAATTTAAAGATAGAAGGAGGCGGTTCAGGGGCAATGGAGGAAGTATTATTTCACAGAGAGGGTAGTGGATGCATGGAACAGCCTTCCTGAGGAGGTTGTGGGGTCTAAAACTGTGGGAGAATTCAAGAATGCATGGGACAGACATAAGGCAATTATTGTGGGGAGTAGGAAGAAATAGGCTGTTGGTTAACTAGGATCTATGGCATATCCTGTAGGTAGGAAATAGGCAGACTAGATGGGCCAAGCGGTCCTTATCTGCCGTCAAAGTCTGTGTTTCTATGAAAGATACTACCCTCTTGTACTTTGTTAATTCCTTGAGATACTTAAACGTTTCTATCATGTCTCTCCCCTTTTCCTCAAGGGTATACATATTAATCTGCTTTAGTCTCTCCTCAGATGTCTTCTTGTGCAGACCTGCACCATTTTGGTTGCCTCTCTGAACAGCTTCCACTCTGTCTATGTCTTTATGAAGATGGGGTCTCAGAATTGCATGCAGTACTCTAGATGGGGTCTCACCAACTGTCTGCACAGAGGGATAACAACTTCCTGCTTTCTACTGTTGATGCCCTCCTATGCATCCCAGTATCCCCCCAGCCCTCCTTACTGCCTTCTCGCATTGCTTGCCCACCTTTAGGTTATCTGATATAAGTACTCCTAGGTCTTTTTGATTTTTGTTTTTGTTATTATCTCACTCCCATTGTGTACTTCTTCCCCTGGTTTTGTTTCCCAGATGCATTACCTTGCACTTCTTTGCATTGAATCTGAGCTGCCATATATTTGACCATTCCTCCAACCTTGCCAAGTCCTTTTCATCCTTTCCACCCCACCTTGTGTATCAAACCTGTTGCAGATTTTGTGTCACCTGCAAAGAGACATACTTTTCCTTCCAGGTGCTCCAATATCACCTATAAAGACATTAAGAGGACCAGTCCCAGTACCGAACCCTGTGGTCCCCGCTAGCTACCCTCCTTTCTTCACTGTGGACTCTGTTTACTGCTATTACCCTTCGTGCCCTGTTGTCCAGCCAGTTTTTATCCAGGCTACCACCCTGGGACCCATGCCAAGGCTGGCTAACCTGTATAGTCCAGTATTGTCTCCAAAATTGATTGGTCGGAGATCTCTATCACACTGTTCTCAGGACGCTCTTAACCTCTTCATCACTAAATTCCTTACAGTTCAATGTAAACATGCCCTAAAGATCACCCGGAGAGTGAGGGTAAACAAACAAGATGGCTAGACAAAGGCTTGCTCAAAAGTTTGCACCTTAGAGATAAACTCTTGAAGCGCTACGAAACATCAGGCCAGCAAACAGATTTCTATGCTTACCATACGCCACGAATTCATGCAAAGGCAAGTCAGAGCTGCTAAGAGCAAGTACTGTAAACACCTACTGATTAACTCGGCCAATGATCCCAGAAAATTCTGGTCACACATCAAATCCTTCCTAGGATCCTCACAGTCAACTTCCCTGGTGATATGCTGATAAATGATTTGCACTACAATGACTCACAAACCATAACTAATTCTTTCAACCTGCATTTCTCTGATCTCTCCCAATATACCTCTTCCTTCGATCCCACTGCAGTGTCCTCCCACTCCTCATCAGGAATCTGTCTGGATAAGCTGGAAGTGTTGTCCCTGTGCCTCCTTTATACCTCCATTCTATTTTAAGGCTGTGTCTAGAAAGGAAGTCCTGAAGTTCCTGGAGGTCCATCTCTGATCATACCAGCTCTGGCTCAGACTCCTGGAACCCCGCCTCTGAAACTTGCAGCTCCCTTACTGCATTACCGCTTGGCCAAAATTTATAATGCTATCACTTTCAGGTGGAGGGTCCCTGACCTCTGAAAGCTGCTCAGATCACACCTGTACTTAAAAAAAGGATCCTAAGGTTGTCATGAACTACAGACCAATTGCCATACTCTTGTACTGAGCAAAATCCTGGAGAAAATTGTCTAACTCGGACAACTGACTATCTACTTAAGCACAGCCTGCTCTCGGATACCCAACATGGCTTCAGGAAAGGACATAGCACAACAACTGCACTCCTTAAATTCACCACAGACACTCTTTCAAAATGGATACTGGCAATCTGATTGGGGCTGTCTTTATTGACCTCAAAAAGGCTTTTGACCTTGTTGATCACACTTTGCTTCTTTCCTCGCTTGACACCTGCATTTCTCCCTCCTCTGTTGTTGACTGGTATGAAAGCTACAGGACAAAAAGAACTCAAGTGGTGAAATTTAATTCCTCTCTATCGAACAGTACCACCATTAACATTGGTGTACCTCAGGGCTCCATCCTAGGGCCCCTCCTATTCTCTCTTTACATAAATAACATTGGAGCTGCTCTAAAATCCTGCTCTGCTATTCTATATGCTGATGATCTTGTCATCTATACAATATAGACACTATCAACACAACCCTTTCCTCTGACTTTAACAATATCCAAAATTGGCTATAAGACCACAAACTGGCTGCCAACACTAGCAAAACTAAAGCCATGCTGTTGGATCGCCCCAAAGCTCCAGGCTTGTACAACAGCACTGACGGTGCAGGACTTAGAAGATCAATTACTGGAATGTGTGACCTCTTTCAAGTACCTGGGCATCCTGCTAGATCAATCTCTTGATCTTAATCTTCATGTACAGTCTGTTTGCAGAGCTGTCAACTCCAACTGGGTGTTGCATATAAGACTAGTTATATGCTCATGCCATCAGCTAAAATGGCCATTTCGAGGGGGATGCTGCTCCCACCCTAACCTATGGGACTCCCTTATTTGGGGCTGCTCATAAAACTGACCAACTCAGATGAGATGTTACATACAACAACATATGTTGCTATGCCTCTTCTGCTTCTCGGCTTAAACACCACTGTCAACTTTATTATGATCTTGGTTGGCTCTCTCCGTTGGCTAGTAGAAAATACTACCTTGGCTCTTCTTATTGATTCGATAATTGAAATCAAACCCCTAGGTGTCTTGCAGCTATGCTTGTTCCTCAGGACACACTCCATGGTCTACGATCAGCTAATAAATCCTTTCTGAATTTGCCGAAGGGGCCGCACTAGGAAAGGAACTGTTGCATTTGAGCATGCGGCTCCACAGCTGTGGAATTCCCTTCCCTTGACATTAGACTTTCTAGCTCCCACACATTCTGTAAGAGAAAACTGTTCTCAATCTGCTGATTGCTGATACCTGTTCCTGCTTTCACCCTACCTAATGACTGATGTCTCTGGCTGTACAATAGTATTTCCTCACCTCTATGTAACCCTCTTACTGCCTCAGCCTGTCCCGGCTCCTTTTCCCTGCCCATATACAATCTTGCATTGCAGGCATCTCCCTTACACTTACATACACTCATATAATCTAATTTCATGGCTTGCTCCCTCTTCCTTACTTATCGACCTTTTCCTTAATGACACCCCCTGCTCTCAGAGGTAATTTCTTCCTTTTGTATTACCTGTTTTTGTGTACCTTGTTCTGTTCATATGATATGTCACCTGATAATTTATTGTCCAAAGTCCTCCATTCATTGCATAGGTAGGCATCTATGAACTTATGAATGGTCTACTCTGTATGTCTCTGATATATTGTATCCACTTTAACTCATTGTATGCAAAGCGCTTTACTTTGTATGTTCTGATATATTGTATCCTCTTTAACTCACTGTATGTAAAGCACTTATAATTTGTTATCCTGTTAAGTTTCTGCATGTCTGTACTCTCATGGGTGCGTGCCTGAAAATAGTCATTGTATGGTTAGTGCATTTACCCAGTTAACAAAAGCTAAATAAAAATATTAATCTTTTGTGTGAGACTGTGTCAAATGCCTTGCTAAAATCTAGGTAGGCCATATCCACAGCCCTCCCTGGTCTACTACTTTGGTCACCAAGTCAAAGAAATCTATTACATTCGTCTGACATGACCTTCCTGCTGTGAAACCATGCTGCCTTGGGTCCTGTGTCCCACTGGCCTCTAGGTACTCAACAATTCTTTCCTTCAGAAGTGATTCCATCATTTTCCTACCACTGAGGTCAAACTAACTGGTCTGTAGTTTCCTGTCTCTGTCCTGCTCCCACGTTTGTGAAGTGGAATCACATCTGCCCTCCTCCAGTCCTCAGATGCCACCCCATCCTCCCATGATTTGTTAAAGAGAGTAGTCAGTGGCGTTATAGTTCTACCCTTAGTTCTTTTAGAATTCTCAGGTGAATCCCATCAGGCCTCTTGCTTTGTCCACCCTCAGTTTCAAGAGTTCTTTCAAAACCATTTCTTCTGTGAATGGACTGGTATCAACCCCTATTCAGAGTGTTTCTCTTGTTTGGTTTAGGTACCTCCCCTCCTGTTCTGTTGTGAATACTGAGCAGAAATATTCATTCAGTATCCCTGCTTTTTCACTGTCACCCCCTGCCCACATTCCCTCCCTTTATTAAGTCTCTGTATCCTCTCTTGGTCTTTCTTTGCTCCCTAATGTACTTATAAAAGGTTTCATCCCCTTCTTGACAGAGTTGGCTATCTTTTCCTCAGTTTGTGCCTTTGCTATTCTGACTGCCTTCCCTGCCTCCTTCTGCTTTAGCTGATAAAGTTCTCTGTCCTGCTCCTTCTGTGTTTCCTTATATTTCCTGAATGCTATCCTTTTCTCCTTGACCTTCCTTCCACCATAGTGTTTTTCCCCTTCGTTTTGTTTTGTTGATTTGTTCACACAGAGGCTTGTTGCCTCTGTGATGGCCGTTGATTATTCCTCCATTGTTCCTCCAACCCTCCTTCTTGCCCATTTGCTAGTGCTTTTCTGAGGCACTCTCTCATTTTCCAAAGTCAGCCCTCCTAAAGTCCAATACTCTTGTTTTTGTATGGCTTAACTCTATGGCTGTGTTTATTGTGAACCACGCTGTTTGGTGGTCACTTGTTCCAGACTGCTACCCACTTCTAAATCTGAGATCCTTTCTCCTTCCCGCTTGAGAGTACCAGGTCTAAGAGTGCTCCCTCCCGAGTGGGTTCCAACACTAGCTGTCTGAGGCATGCCCCAGGGCATCAAGAATGACCCTGCTCTTGGATGTGCCTGCAGCAAGGTACTCCAGTTAACATCTGGCATATTCAGTTCCCCATCAACAATATCTCCCTTTTTTCTGCCATTTTAAGGATGCCTTCTATCATTTCCGTGTCCATTTCCTCCCTGAGATGCAGGTCTGTACACAACCCCCATGTGGATTGTGGATTGAGGTCAAACTAACTGGTCTGTAGTTTCCTGTCTCTGCCCTGCTCCTACTTTTGTGAAGTGGAATCACATCTGCCCTCCTCCAGTCCTCAGGTGCTACTCCATCCTCCCATGATTTGTTAAAGAGAGTAGTCAGGGTAACCTAGTGACTCATCAACTTCCTATTTACTCTTTAGTTCTGTTACTTTAATCCCTTCCCTTATATAGAGAGCTACTCCTCCTCCTCTTTTACCCACCCTGTCCCTCCTGTAGATTGTATATCATTGGGCTGGCAGTATAGTCAAGACCCCTGAATTCTGTGGTTCTGTGGTT
This sequence comes from Neoceratodus forsteri, assembly GCA_016271365.2. Lineage (NCBI taxonomy): Eukaryota > Metazoa > Chordata > Ceratodontiformes > Ceratodontidae > Neoceratodus > Neoceratodus forsteri. The sequence goes on from CM057459.1 coordinate 77,779,791, forward strand.
GCAGAATTTGCTGCAGAATTGCATCATGCCGAGAATATATATAGTGCCTTAGAATTCATTGTTTTGGTAAATTTTCATATAAATATACTGTTTTTCCATAGTGTCAGGCTTTCTTCCCACCTCGTTTATCCTGAAGCCCCTCCTCTATGCTCAGCATATGATGTCATCGATTACATCACATCATATTTAGCCAATAACAGGACTGCATTCTGCCAGAGAAATTAATAAATCATGCCGTCGAAATCAGAAAATGCTGCACGAGAAGTCAAGGGAGCCCTGCCGCAGAAATCAGAAAATTCTGCCACGAGAACACCAGGGGTCCTGAGTATAGTCTAGAGGTTAGAGGAACGAGGGTGAATGAGCTTGATACATCCAGCAGACCAGACCTGAGTTTGATTCTCCCAACTCCACTTGCATATTAGTGACTCTGAGCAAGTCACTTAACCACCCAGTGCTCCCAGGTCGCCCCTGAAAACAGGCACTTGTGCCTAGTGGGTCTACCAGTTACCAAAGACTAAAATAAAATAAAAATAAATGTTGACATCCCAGTCATGGTTCTCTGTGTACCATGTTTCAGTGACTGCCACAATATCCAGGCATCCCTCTTCCATCAAGGCAACTAGTTCAGGGAGCTTGTTACACAGACTGCGGGCATTGGTACTCATTGCCTTCCATTTTTTGATGGCCTTACACCTTTAGCCCCATCCCTGTCCTTACTGCCTTTTCTGCATTTACCCCTGCCCTGCTCCCTACTAACTTCTCTACCTTGGTGTTTACCTCTCTAACTACTGTGTTTTATGGGGAGGCTGGGATTTCCCTCTTTTTCAGTCCCCGGCTAGTTTAAATGCTTGTCAATGAAGCATTTAAACCTATCACCTAGGATCCTGGTCCCCCGACAGATGCAGACCATCGCGCCAGTATAGGCCTGCATCCCTCCAGGTGGCTCCCAGTCCCCAATGAAGTCAAAACCCTGAGCTCCACACCAGTTTTCAACCATTCATTGAATCCCATGATGCGGAATACCCTAGCATCATCCTTGCCATAGACAGGCAGCACCTCCGAGAAGGTTACAGTACATGCTACTTGTCTAAGGCCCTCCCAAATCTACAAACTCCTCTTGCACTGCTCTGATCCCATTCACACCCAGGTCATTTGTCCCTCGGTGGACAATGTCATCCAGCTCCCTCCTCTGCAGCTGCTCCCACGATCCTGAGGATTTGCGTCCTGTCCCTCCGAGCCATGGCACCTGGCAGGCACCTTACCTCCGTAAGAAAACTGTAGTCCTGTTGTTGTAATTCAGTTCCTCCTTGTATACCCAGAATGCTTTCCTTTGTCTCCTTCACCTACTTGTCTAGTCAAAGGGTTTTCTTTGTGTCTTAGCCTGTTTAACGAGTTTTATGTAACAAGAGGCGGCTTCCGTTATTGCCCCATTAACTGCTACCCACTTAGTTCCTTTGTGTATGTTCTTCAGATGACCATCAGTTATTACTAATTATTATAATTTTCTGTTATTACTAATTATTCTAATTTTGCTAAAGTCAGCCTTTCTAAGGCGAGGACCAGGCGCTGGATTACAGTTGCTGAGGTTCCCGTGACAGTACTGAATCTGATGCTGTTGTGGTCGTTGTGTCCGATTGTGTCCTCAATTGAGATATCCCTGATAATGTCCTGGATGCATATTGCCAGTTACAGAACTGCTTCCCACTGGTTGCTTCTTACACACATCGTGTTAGAAAGCAGTCCTGTGTTACCACTATAAACATCTGACTGTTTGACTTACTATGGCACTAGGCCGTGGCTCAGCATTCAAAAGCCTGCCTTTATAGACTTTTACACTTTCAAGAAGGTGTTTAAATCCTGTGCCAGGAAAATTGTTTCTGGGCAGACTGGATGGATCCTTGGTCTTTATCTGCTGGCAAAGTCTATGTTTTATGTTTCTACCTTGGAACGTACCTTATCTGTGTGGGAGACTGAAAGGTAATCAGCGGTCATGTGGAGGACCCCAGCTTGATGATCTCAAAGCTAGGGAGCAGAGGGTGGGTTAAATGAAAAAGGAGAGTATTTTCCTGGTTGAAATGTTAAGATCTACTTAAGTCTGTGAAGCATATCAACATGCAAACTTATAGATAGTTAAGTCCGGAAGCTTCTCAGCTTACAAACATACAGACATAGTTACCCTCCCTCAAGGCATACTTGAACTCTGCACTGTTCACCTGGCCACCATGAGACAGACATACACTGGAGGTTTGTAATGCAAATCCAGGTTTCCTATATTGCAGAAGAAAATGTTGCTATCCTGGGAGAACAGACTTAGACACATACTTGTACTTTGACTTGGGCTCCTGTGAATATCTCAACAAGTTTTTGTTCTGTTTGTGAAGCAGTTCATGTTAAAAATTAATTTTTCGGTATTTTCTTTATGCACTCCTTTGCAAGCCTTAATGTTGATTTCCATTGTTCGTTTGTGCTTCCATGTCTATTTAGATGGTACTACCTTTCCTTTCATGCTTAGCTTTTAAGAGCGTAATATGCCCATGTCCCATCAGCCAGACACACTGTCTGCTGCATATTTTCATCTTAGTACAAGAACAGCAATGTTAAACTATGGGTGCTGAAATACAGCTAAGAATATCGACACAAACCTTTAGACAGCTACAGTATATTCAATAATGCCCACCATTAAATTATTTCAAATGTAAAAACTACTAAAGGACTTCCAGTGACATCACCATGATTTCAGCAAGGGAAGCCTGAAGCTCCTCACTGCCTGAATAAAACTGAACCGCATCCTCGCCTTACTGGACTTCAGACAGCAAGCTGACTTGTGTATCTATTCCCCACCAATGTCGGAAAACCACCATGGTCCCGGGCTCAAAACTGGCGAACAATCAAATAAAATGAAACAGCTCTCGACAGACGCTAGCATAGATGGCTTTATGGTCTCCTCGTGATACGCCACCATCTGAATCCTCAGTGGACTGGGAGGGAGAATCCAGGAGTGTCAGAGTCAGTGGGTAAAGCTTTAAATAAAATACTGCGGACAGTAAATAAAATTGAATCCGCCATTGCGGACCTGCAGATGGATGTCTGCAACATCAGTAAGAGAACTGATGAAGATGAGCGTCAAATTACCCAAGTCAATGGACCACCAAGAAGCGGCCGACAGAGTACTGCTTTACCTGTTAAACAGGGAAAGACTCACTCATTCCTATCTGGTACATGCTGAGAACCGACTTAGGAGAAACAACTTTAGAACCTATGGGGTAAAGGAGGGCGAAGAGGAGGATTTCATCAGCTGTGGATTTTATAAAAATGTACTGAGAACCACGTTGTCCCTGCCATCTGATGTCTCCCTGGATATGAAATCGCCCATCGGTCCTTGGGACCGCACCCAACCAACCCACTGCAAGGCCACAATCCTGGATTGTCAGGATGCTAAATTACCAAGAAAAGGAAATGATTCTCCTGGAAGCCTGGCGGTATAAAGATTTGAAATATGCCAGTTACCAATCTTCTTTAATCATGATTTTTGGTCAAGCTTCAAATGAGAAGAAATCAGGTGCGGGCAGTTATAAAGGAGCTATGGGAGAAGGAGCAAATTAAAAGCTAACTAAACTTCCCAGCCAAACTAAAGGTGTTCTTTGAGAGCAAAACAAAAGTATTTAATTCCTTGGTGGGCGGCATCATTCCTAAAGGATCATAAGAGTGTAATACGGACTAAAATGAAACTCCTGGAGAAAAAGTTGGTGGCAGGAGCTTGGGCCTTGCTTCTCAGGGCAGGAAGAGGGGTCTTGTGCGGTCTCGAAACAATTGGCCCTGGATTGCAGAAGCTTATAAATACTGTGGATAATGAGCAGAAAGTGATGGGAAGTAAGACACTGGCAGAAGAAGGTGAAATGAGGTAATTGAACTAAGTGGTTGGGAAGTAATTTACTGGCAGTAATGCTGAGTGTTTTGACTGTTCAACATGGACGCTTTTCTAAGCATACTTAAGGGAACTCTTAGCATCTGATCACACAATGGACATGTGAGACATGGAGTGATGATAATAGCTGGCCCGGTGGTGCTGAGGGCTAAGGCGCTGGATGCCTTACCTTGCAGCACACTGGCAACCCGGATTCGGGAATGAGCCCGGCATTCAGAGGTCAGCAATGGGGGAAGGAGTTGCATGGAGCTGCCAGAGGCAGCCTCCTCTCCGGAGGTGTAGCGGCATCCTCGGCTGATGGCTGCCTCCTGATGAGGCTGCAGACAGCACGGGCTTAGAGGGTGCCAGACTTTAGGCCAATGGGGTGGGGAAAGGGGTTGTTACCAGGGCTGTAGGCGCATGCCACCTCCACGTGCATGTGCTCCTACTCTTGGGGCCCCAGGAGAAAACCAGAGGAGAAGAATTACTGGTGGCAGGATGACGACCGACTCCCCCAGCAGTGCCGCTCCCAGGCTGAGCATAAAGGTAAGCCTTGGTAATTCCAGGTGAGGGGCTGGGGTCGATTGGATGGGGGCTGTCTGGACAGCGTAAAAATGTTAATGAAAAAAAAAAATGATGAAAATAATAGCCCATTTTTTGGGGGACAACCAGGAACAGTTAAGTAAAGGGATAGGTCCACCTTGATGATTTAAAAGCAGACTGCACATTTATTTATTTAATTTTGGGATCTGGGTAGCTCCTCAAGTCCAGTAATCGGTCCTTTTTCAGGGGTAACCGAATTAATTACAGATACAGCAGAAATGTAACAGTTATGAGATACAGAGACAGTATTTTACATGAACACAATGCCGGTACAACGCTAACAAAATTCAAGACTTTGCAATATTTGTGTTCTTAATTACTGCTTCTCCGAGGTGTTTTGGACACAGAAGGAGAGCTTATCCTGTTAGTCGGTGTGACATTTCTCAACGTGTTGGTTCAGAGTTGGAGTTGTGTGGAGACAGAACACCGCGGAGTTGCCTACGAGCTACTCTGATGGGAGCAGAAACCTTACTGAGACCACTGCTTGAATTTTTGGTACACTTAGGAACTGGTATATGGAAGACTATATGCTTTAATTAGAGGTTTGAGAAAAGAGTTAGCTATGTTTATATTCTGAGTTACTCTGTTAAATTACACATGATTAGTAGTTTACTAGTTCTATTATTTATTCATTGTCTGCTGATTAGCGTGTAATAATACTAAAGTTGATGTCTATTGTTACACATTAATGCAAGGGTTAAAATATGACAAGAGGCTTCTTGGACTAGGAAACAATGGATAAGTTGGGTATTATTATTACATACAATATAAAAGGAATCCATCCTCCTACAAAAAGGACCAGAATCCTACTAGAATTAAAAAGGCTGAACTGCGATATAGCTTACATACAGGAGACACATTTAACGGATAAGGAGCATCTTAATCTCCGACACACATGGGTGGGGCAAGTTTTGCATCTGCAAGAACGGGTAAGAAAGCAGGGTGGTCATTCTGGTTAAAAGGGCTGTCCTTTCATAGTGTCATCCATGGAATCATATACAGCGGATGGTTTATTAGGTCTCTGGGATTATTCAAGGAGTGTCAGTTCAGGAGATCTTTGCAAAATGGTGGAGTTACCAAAGGGCAAATTATATTGGGGTGATAATTTAATTGTGCCCTTCAGCTGGCTTGGTATAGGTCCTCGCAGTGTATGGCCACCAACAAAACTGCCTCAAAACTCTTAACTCCTTGTTGGTGGAGGTTGGAAATGGTGGATATATAGAGAACAGAACCCAAAACTTAGGACTACACATTTTACTCGCATGTTCAGGATCCCATTCAAGAATAGATTTATTTGGAGCTGGCCCAGTGGCACTGACGGTTGAGGTGATGGACGCCACACCTCGCACCACACTAGCGACCCGGGTTTGGGAACAAGCTGGGGCCACTGGGGTCAGCAGGGAGGGAAGGGATTGAGCATCCAGTGGACAGCTCTGCCTTCCCTGAGGAGGGTTTGGGATGCACACTCGTGGTGGTACCTGGTGGCCATTTGCGCAGCACAGACTCTGTGGGGCCACGCTCAGCAGGGGAAGAGCTTGACAGTCGGCAGCACACAGTGCACAGCCGATATTGCCTCGCCCAAGCTCCTCGGGACTACTACAGCAAGAAAACCCTCCGGTTGCCTGGTGAGATGACGGGACACCAGAGGTGCACCCATATCCCATCGCCGCCCTTGCACCCAGGAATCCTCATGGCCAACCCAGCAATGAGGTATGTTCCTCTAATCCAGAATGAGCCGCCAAGAGAGGGTGGACCTCCCCAGAGGGTGATCTGGGGGCTGGACCTGTCAAGTCGTCCGGGGAGCCTGGGAGGATTGCAAGGGTTCAGGCAGGAGTGAGAGGCACAGCTGCGAGGGTACCTCTGAAGGATGCCCAGGCAGCAGAAGTGATAAACAGAATTACAAAAAAAAGAATAGATTTATTCTTTACGCAGAAGTACTATCAATATAAAATACAACAGTCTCAGATATATTCTGTATCTAACTCTGACCATGCTACTTTGTCCATTAGCTTTCAACCACTCATGGAGCAGAAAAGAACGTTATGGAGATTAAATGTGTCCTTACTCACAGATAAACAATTAGTGGATAGGTTAAAAGATAGAATCAAAGAAATCTACTTATTCGGCTCTGAACACAACATGTTCACAACCCTGGGGTTAAGGAGTGTCACAGAAAACCTGCAGTGTGAATTGAAACACAGACAGCCTTAGGGGCAGGACATTGTTTTCAGAAAAACAGGTTGTATTGGAACAGGAAGGGTTATATATAACCATTGGCAACAAATTGCCCTGGTGGAGATATCCAGACTAGATCAGATTACTATAAGTACTGGCTGCAATTTTCAAAGACACAAAACACATTTTCTGGAGCTGGAAGGACACTACTTTCTTCAACTGCAGAGCTGTGTGAGAAATTCTGTATTGCACTTGATATCTACAACAAACGTGCACTTTTGCTTAATTCTGTGGAGGTGAAACTAACCACCCTTGGAAATTGCTTTTATTCACATTTATTTAGTGTTTAACCAAGAAGGGGCTTGTAAACTCTGTTTATCTTGTTAGTAACTTCAGAAGGATTTAAATACTGCATTTGGGTAGGTCCTTGAGGTAGCTAGATTGTCTACTAGGATTTGCTGACAGTTAAACTATTTTTAAATGAATTACAGTTGGCTGAGGAGTTGAAAAAGAAACTTGCAAACTCTGCTTATCTTGGAAGTAACCTCATAAGTGTCTGAATACTGCATTCTGGGTTGTCCCTTGGGGGTAGCTGGATTGACTACTAGGATTTTGGGACAGAAACTATTTTAAATAATTTACTGGTGCGTAGGAGTTTGTGATAGTTAAACTCTTTTAACAGAGTTACTGGGGTTAAGGATGGTCATAGAAAAACCTGCAGTGTGAACTGAAACACAGACAGCCTTAGGGGCAGGACATTGTTTTCAGACCAAACAGGTTGTATTGGAACAGGAAGGGTTACATATAACCATTGGCAACAAATTGCCCTGGGTGGCGATATCCAGACTAGATCAGATTACTATAAGTACTGCTGGCTGCAATTTTCAAAGACACAAAACACATTTTCTGGAGCTGGAAGGACACTACTTTCTTCAACTGCAAGCTGTGTGAGAAATTCTGTATTGCATTGATATCTGCAACAAACGTGCACTTTTGCTTAATTCTGTGGGAGGTGAAACTAACCACCCTTGGTAATTGCTTTTATTCACATTTATTTAGTGTTTAACCAAGAAGGCTTGTAAACTCTGTTTATCTTGTTAGTAACTTCAGAAGGATTTAAATACTGCATTTGGGTAGGTCCTTGGAGGTAGCTAGATTGTCTACTAGGATTTGCTGACAGTTAAACTATTTTTAAATGAATTACAGTTGGCTGAGGAGTTGAAAAGAAACTTGCAAACTCTGCTTATCTTGGAAGTAACCTCAAGTGTTTGAATACTGCATTCTGGTTGTCCCTTGGGGTAGCTGGATTGACTACTAGGATTTTGGGACAGAAACTATTTTAAATAATTTACTGGTGCGTAGGAGTTTGTGATAGTTAAACTCTTTAACAGAGTTACTGGGGTTAAGGGGTGGTCACAGAAAAACCTGCAGTGTGAAACAGGAAAAGACAGTCTTTCAAGCAACAGAGGGTGGTGGATCTAGGTTTACGTTTGTTTGTTACAATTCTTAAGATTTTCAGTGCAGGAAGAGTTTAAAGCACAGCTGACTTATTTTGGGGCTCACAGCTTCGAGCACAAACCACCAGGCCTGTTTTGGGGCTGGGAAGGTTTACCTGTGTCTGACTTGGATGTGTGGATTTTCTCTGTTTGATTAGCAGGGTATTTCATCAAATTGTTGTAGGGCATCTTGCTGACAGGAAGACACTCATTGCAGCAGTGGGTCAGAGTTTTTAGCTGATTGTTTTGGAGGGCACAGTTTAGGCCCAACCCTTCCCACCCTCACCCCACCCACCCCTGGAAATAGTTCCTTATACCTGGGGTTCTGACATCATTTCTCAAGAGTGCAAGGTGCATGTCACTGTCATATCCTCTCTAGCACACTGCACTGACAATATAAGCATACACATTGTATATTATAAATATATATTTCTATATTACAAACCAATCACACACAAAAAAAAAAAAAAATGTGGGAGTAGTGCAATGTAATGGCTGTGGGGCAGCAGTCTTCCGGGAGTCTTTCTGGAGGCTGAGATGCTACCCTATTTGCAGACAACTCTCTGCCCTGAGGGAGGAAGTTGTCGTCTTCAGGCCACACTGGACAGTAGTATGGGGACCTTCCCCAGGCCACAATGGACAGTAGGAAGGAACCTCCCATCCAGGGAGCACCACAGCCACCACCACTACCTCAGGATTGCGAAGAAAACACAGCAGTTGGACCACAGTGGGCTCAGGAAGGGTGAGGATGGTGGAGCAGGCGCATCCAGTCAGTTGTTCCACTCCACAATCCATACACCATTCTGGGACTATAGCCCTCTATGGATGCACCCACAGAGGAGACTAAGGAGGCTGAGGACAGCTGTCACAAGGGAGGCCCACAGGAAGGAGGCAGAGGACACCACAAGGAAAGGAAGCAGCTCCTGGTGGGGGACTCATTATTAGGGGATAGAACTGGGAGGAGCTTGGAAAACTGAAGTAAGGTGCCTGCTTAAGGTGCCTGCCTGGTGCCATGGCTTGAGGGACAGGAACGATCCTCAGGATCACGACTAACAGCTGCAAGGGATTCTGAGCTGGGACGTAATTGTCCACCTAGGGACAAATGACTTGGCTCATCATGAGGTTAGAGCAGTGCAGGAGGATGACGTAGAGTTGGGGAGGGGCCTAAGACAAGTAGCACACACAGTATCCTTCTCAGAGGTGCTGCCTGTCAAAGGCATGGGTGAGGCGAGGGTAATTGGCACCACGAGTTTAATGAATTGTTCAAAAATGGTGCAGAGCACAGGGTTTGGCTTCATTGGGGACTGGGGTTCCACCTGAGGACAACAGCCTATACTGGCAGGATGGTCTGCATCTGTCCAGGAAGGAACAAGTCTTTTGAGCAATCGGTTTAAATGCTTCATTGGCAAGCTTTTAAACTAGTCAAAGGGGGAGGCACTGACAAGCAGCAGAAAAATCCAGCCTCTCCCTACAAAACAGGGTACTAAATGAGAAAAAGACCAAGGTAGAACGATCAGTGGGGATCCTGCAACAGAAGGTAAAGCCATCAAAAATGGAGAGCAATGAGTACCAATGCCGTAGTCTAGGTAACAAGCTCCTGAATTAGTGGCCTTGATGGAGGAGGAACATCTGGATATCGTGGCAGTCACAGAAACATGGTACACACAAAACCAAGACTGGGGCGTAAACATACCAGGATACACTATCTACAGGAGGGACAGGGAGGGTAAAGAGAGGAGGAGTAGTTCTTTACATAAGGGAAGGAATAAAAGCAACGGAACAAAAGGGTAAACAGGGAGGAGAAAGCAGCACTGTGGGTAAATTTGGAGACAGGCAATGGCACCACAATCTGCACTGGGGTTGTAAAGACTCCTTCAGGGGAGGAAATGGACAAGGAAATGATAGAAAGTATACTTAGAATGGCAGAAAAGGGGAGATATTGCTGATGGGTGATCTGAATATGCCAGATGTTAACTGGAGTGCAGTTGCAGCTGCCACTTTGAAGAGTGCAGTTATTCTAGATGCCCTACAGGGGCATGCCTTAGACAACTAGTACTGGAGCCCACTCGAGAGGAGCAATATTAGACTTGATACTCTCAAATGGAGATGGAGAGGATCACAGATGTAGAAGTGGGTAGCCATCTGGAACTAGCGACCATCGAACAGTATGGTTCACAATAAACACAGTAATAGAGGTCAAGCCATACAAAGACAAAAGTACTGGACTTTAGGAGGCTGACTTTGCCATAATGGTGAGTGCCTAAGGAATGCACTAGCAAATGGGCAGGAAGGAGGGTGGAAGAACAATGGGAATAATAAAACTGCCATCACAGAGGTAGAGAGCCTTGTGTGAAGCAAATAAACAAAACAAGGCGATGTAAGAAACACTATGGTTCTCAAAAGGAAGTGGCAGTGAAGGTTCAAGAAAAGAAAGCATTCAGGAAGTACAAGGAATCGCGAAGGAGCAGGACGGAGAACTGTAAAGCAAAAGGAGGCTGGGAAGGCAGTCAGAACAGCAAAGGCCCAAACCGAGGAAAAGATAGCCAACTCAGTTAAGAAGGGATAAAACCTTTTATAGGTACATCAGGGGTGAAGGAAGACCAAGGGAGGGATAGTGAGGCTTAATAAGGGGAGGAAGGGTGGGCAGAGGAGACTATGAAAAGGCAGAGATACTAAACAAATATTTTGCTCAGTATTTACAAAGGAAGAGGGAGGTACATAAAACAAACAGTAGTAACACTCTGGATACAGAAGTTGATACCAGCCCATTTACAGAAGAAAGGGTTCTGAAGAACTCTTAAAACTGAAGGTGGACAAAGCAATGGGGCCTGATGGATTCATCCCAGAATTCTAAAGAACTAAGGGTAGAACTAGTGACACCACTGACTACCCTTTTAACAAATCATGGGAGGATGGGGTGGTACCCGAGGACTGGAGGAGGGCAGATGTGATTTCCCTTCACAAAAGTGGGAGTAAGGCAGAAGCAGGAAACTATAGACCTGTTGGTTTAACCTCAGTGATAGGGAAAATGATGGAATCACTTCTAAAGGAAAGAATTGTCGGTATCTAGAGGCCAGAGGGCACAGGACCCTAGGCAGCATGGATTCTGGCCGGAAGGTCATGCCAGATGAATCTGATAGATTTCTTTGACTGGGTGACCAAAGTAGTAGATCAGGGAGGGCTGTGGACATGGCCTACCTAGACTTTAGCAAGGCATTTGACACAGTCCCACAAGATTAATATACAAGTTAGCCAGCCTGGGAGTGGGTCCCAAGATGACAGCCTGGGTAAAGAATTGGCTGGAGAATAGGACACAGAGAGTTACAGTAAATGGGTCCACTCAGAAGAAAGGAGGTTACTAGTGGGGTACTGCAGGGTTCAGTATTAGGACGGTCCTCTTCAATGTCTTTATAAGCGACATTGCAGAAGGACTGGAAGGAAAGTATGTCTCTTTGCAGATGACACTAAGATCTGCAACAGAGCTGATGCACAGGGTGGGGTGGAAAGGATGAGAAGGGACTTGGCAAGGTTAGAGGAATGGTCAAATGCATGGCAGCTTAGATTCAATGCTAAGAAGTGCAAGGTAATGCACCTGGGAAACAAAACCAGGGAAGAGTACACAATGGGGGTGAGATACTAACAACAGCAAGAATGGAAAGGGACCTGGGGTAGTCATATCAGATGACCTAAAGATGGGCAAGCAATGTGAGAGGGCAGCAAGGAGGACTGGGGGGATACTGGGATGCATAGGAGGCATCACCAGTAGAAAACAGGAAGTTATTATCCCTCTGTACAGACAGCTGGTGAGACCCCATCTGGAGTACTGTGTGCAGTTCTGGAGACCCAATCTCCGCAAAGACATAGACAGGATGGAAGCTGTCCAGAGGAGGGCAACTAAAATGGTGCAGGGTCTGCACTGGAAGACATGAAGAGAGGCTTAAGGAGCTTAATATGTATAGCCTCGAGAAAGGAGGAGAGGGGACATGATAGAAACTTTCAAGTACCTCAAGGGAATCAACAAAGTCCAAGAGGTAGCATCTTTCAAAAAAGAGGTGTGCAAGAACAAGAGGGCACAATTTGAAGATAGAGGGGCGGCTCAGAGGTAATTTAAGGAAGTATTTTGTCACAGAGGGTTGTGGATGCATGGAAGGCCTTCCGGAGGAGGTTGTGGAGTCAAAATCAGTGGTGGAATTCAAGCACGATGGGGTAGTCATAAGGCAATTCTGGGGTGGGGTAGGAAGAAGTAGGCTGCTGGTTAACTAGGATCTGCAGCTTATCCAGTAGGTAGGAAATGGGCAGACTGGGTGGGCCAAGCGGTCCTTATCTGCCGTCAAATTCTATGTTTCTATGTTTCTATGTAAGATGGGTACCATAAAAATGAGATCAGAGTGAACTTATTAGTGCCGCAGTGGGTAAGAAGAAAATATCCCAACCAACATATATCAGACGGAAGGAAACACGAGAGAGAGATAGGAAGAGCATAAACAGGATCCTGCAAATCAGGCTGCACTGGAACGGCTGAGGGCAGCAAGGGAAGAGCTGGAGCCTAGGAGGGAGAAAGAAGGAAGGGGATTCTCATGTTTTAATAATTATAAACATTGTGCAGTAGGGGCAAAGCACTGAAGTTGTTAGCTATGAGGCTTAAAAGCAAGAAGCAGAAAGAACAGTGCTCAGAATTACAAAGGGAGGGCAGAAGGGAAATATGTGTGACTCCGCTGAGATAGCAGATGGCTTTATAACTCATTATCAGACTTTATATCAGGAAAGTACAGTAGGGATCGCAAGAAGTGAAAGTAGAACCACTGCCTTCTTGGAACAGATAAATCTTTCTATACTAGAGTCCGAGGCACAGGAGAGTTTAGGGGCAGCAATTTCTACAAGGGAGGTAGCCTCAGCTGTCGAGAAATTTAAACAAGGGAAGTTACCAGGCCGGGTGGTTATAGTATTGAATTTTATAATACTTTTGCAGATGTGATGTTCTGACCAATGATATGCCGTGCTGTTTGAAAATATTTTAATATGCTGGCTGTTTCAGAATGTTTTAATTCCCTTCTCATACCATTCTCCCTAACCTTGTTGACCCTATACCTGAAATACTTGTTATTGCTCTGTATATTTTTTATTTCTGTATAATTATGTCTGTTTATTATCTGTACATAAAGTGTTATTCTTGACCTTATGTAACGCAGGTCCATCTTGTAAATGAGCCTGCTCAATGGTGTTTGCCAGGATAAATAAAGACTTGATTGATTGATGTGTCAGTTCCTATTCTAACCAAGGTTTATAATGAATGCACGTATCGAAAGCCATGCCATCCACGTGGTATAATGCAATGACTGCAGTCATCCCAAAGTAGGGGAAACCACTGGACCAATGCTCCACATATAGACTGATATCTCTTTTAAGAGTACCTTTCCCAGTCATTTAACTTTCATGCATAAATTACCCCTTCTTGCATTGATTCTGGAATTGAATTTCATTATGGTCCTCTGCAGTTAGTTTTGCATTTTGAGCTGCTAAAACTGTAGGGTGTGCCAGAGCTTCTGTAGCAAGCCTGGTGTTGCTGTGGACCCAGGGCTGTACTGCTGACATCACTATAGGGCAGAGGAGTGACTCACACTGTGCAGAGTTTTCCCTTCCCCAGACACCCTGTTAGCAATGCATTATGCCAAAATCCGAATGCCTTGTCAGTATGTTTTTTGTAAAATTGACTTGTGTGAGTCACTCCTCTGCCATATAGTAATTTGAGCAGTACAGCCCTGGGTCCACAGCAACACCAGGCTGCTACAGAAGCTCTGGTACATGCTGCAGGTTTTAGCTGCTCAGAATGCAAAAACTAACTGCAGAGGACAGTAACAAAATGGTATTCCAGAATTAATGCAAGAAAGGGTAATTTATGCATGAAAGTCAAATGGGCTGGGAAAGGTGCTCTTTAAATCTCACTCTCTCTCAACAAAATATTGCTCTCTTTTATAAGCTGTATTTTCCTAGCAGTTTAAACTCTGCCTCCTGTTCTTGCAAGTTTCATGTCCTGTCACAGAATGGGGTAATTTAGCATGAAAATCAAAAGGACTGGGAAAGATGCTGACAGCAACTCTTATCTTCTCTCAATACCCATGCTTTGTTACAGAGGCAGAAGTAAGTCAATTATACAAAAAAACATACTGACGAGGCATTTGGATTTTGGCATAATGCATTGCTAACAGGGTGTCTTGGGAAGAGGAAACACAGTATGTACACTGAATACTGGTAGGTTCCCTTGCAACACCGTTGCAACTGCATTGTACTGCACAGTGTCAGTCACTCCCTCTACTCTACAGTGATGTCATCAGGAGCTAGCAGCCCAGCAGCTGAACAGCAAAGGCAAGTACAGCAGGGCTCACAAACAAATCCAAATTATGGAAGGCAGAGGAACCTAGGCCAAAATAACAAATGCACACACTCTTTCAGGTCTAGTACTGCATATAATGACTACAAACTGTAACTTTTTAACTATCATGAAGACTTAAAATATTGACAAAAATACTGACAACACAATTACAAAATTATATCCATTCTTGATACATAGTGATCAAACAGATTTTATATCTGGTAGCATTTAACAGATAATATTAGAAGATTATTAAATATTATGGTCCATACCACCAACCAGTGAACCCCCATCTGCCTATTTTTCTAAATGCCGAAAAGCGATTGATTGCCTTAATTAGGGTATATTTACAGATGGTGTTGGATAAAGTAGGGTGGGGGAGGGTTTTTAAAATGGATACAGTTACTATATAATGTCCCAAGAGCCCAGGTGAGAGTTAATGGGATGATCTCCGATAGTTTTAGGATTGAATATGGGACTCAAACAGGGGTGTTCCTTATCACCCTTATTAATCGCACTTACCTGGAACCTTGGCTGAAGCATTGCAACAGCACCCTGAAAATAAGGAATAATAGTAAATGGTCAGATTAATAAAATTTCACTATCACGACGATGCGGTGATATATATAGCAGACCCATGTCAGTCACTTCCACCATTTTTGGATCTGTTCACCAATTTGGAGATCTATCTGGGTATAAAATTAATATAGAAAAATCTGAGGTTTTGGGGACAGCAGGAGTCTTAACACCAGAAATTAAACAGATCCTTCCTTTTAAAAAGCAACTGGGGCTATTAGATACTAGCCAGGCTGAGTCAATTATATCAATGTAATTATGGATTATTAAAGAAACAAATTTATGAAGACCTGGTAAAGTGGCAAGTGTTACCTATCGGATTCGCTCAGAGAATAGAGATCATAAAGATGAATGTCCTACCCGTTTTCTATTTCTTTTTCCACTCTCCCTATTCTGATACGAGCAAGGATTGGAAGGAATTACAAAAAAGCTGGCACAGTTTGTCTGGGCAGGAAGGCACCCAGAATTAGGAGAAGCCTACAGACAGAGGAGAAGACTTGTTATGCCTGGGTTATGCCCCTATCGTCCCACATATACCACATACACCTCACACTGTATTCCTGGTCATTGTACTGTGATACTGCTATTTGCACTAACATGTAGATTTTAGGCACCCATCATATAAGCATGAGTGCCAGGAATGTGCTTTGCTGCTAATATATGCTAATGTTTATCATGCCTGATTCATTATACCTCACTATAATACATTTATCTAGAATATGTTTGTCTTTCATACAGTATATATTCCATATATAATCTACCTAATCACTGATAAGATGACTCTGAGGATCATCAGTGATTATTGTATACTTGTAACATGGCAAAAATCAGAACATGCGAAACAAGGAATACAACTGGCTGAACTGGGTCAGGTGACAGAAGAGCAACACGGCATTATGGCACGATAATGCCATGTTCGATCAGGAGCATGCACAGAAAAGAGTGGAGTAGCCTGTGCTGTGTGTACGTAGCGTGAGAAATGTGGAGCACCTGTGAAGAAGTAAAGACAGCATACATAGCAGAAACTTTGACCAATAGGTGGCACTACCAAGACACACTGTGAAATGCAAGTGCAGTGTGAAGGAGCGAGCACAGCCTTGTTGCAAGGCAAAGGCAAGTGTGTTTGTGCACAGACACCAAAGAAAGGTGAAGTGTGTTGCTACCCAGCCACCCACCCAGGTCATATTTGATCAGTCCTAGTATAGCAAAGAGAGCAGGCAACTGTCCTGTGTCCCACCCATGCAGCCACCCACTTCATATTGTACAAGTCGCTCAATGCTCGTATAAGTGTCCGAAAGCACCACCTATTGGTTGGACTAATGAGCCAGAGGTCAGGGAAAACGTATGTGTCGGCAAGTGTCTCAATTGTCAAGCAGTGGAGAGAGTAATGGGCAGGACATAACATATCTATATAACGTCAAAGTGTGGTGTGATCTGCGGGCGAGATGCGCGAGGCAGATAATTATAGTGGGACAAGATGTGAAGTGTAACAGCATGCCGACCGAAACACATCAATTGGAAAATGGAAGAGAAGTGCCGTGGTCATGGGAAAGCGCCACCTATTGGTCTTAACAGTCAGGGCTGCGCTGTACAGGCAGGGACAATAGTACCGTGAGTACTGGAGGATAGTAAGCTATGCAGAAAAGACATATTCCTACAATGCAGCACAGTAGTGATCTGACATAGAAGCGAGCGAAGAGAAATAGTGTAGCGACTAAAACTAGGAAGTTCAGAGGTGTCAGCATTATTTAATGGCAATATTCATACATACACCACAGTTGAAAAGTGTAAAGAAGTGGTTCCCACTATATTATTTGATGTCGACTGATCAACATGCATGCTTGCGCTTCAGTTACAGAAAAACTTAAAAAGTAACAGATGTGAAACATAATTGTGAATGTCAAATAAGTATTTCTGCTCATTAGTGTTCCATAGGAAAAAACAGCATCTGACAAATAGTAGACTTGCACTTGCCATGTTACAGCGCATTAATCCACTCGAAGGTGGCATCTAATGGGAATTAATGCATGGTTGGGCTGTTGTGGCACTCGTCACGGCCTCGTGCTACAGCTGTCCCAGCCATGCATTAATCCCGATTAATACTACCTTTCGTGAATTAATGCTTACTTATATTCTCATATAATTATATGTAGTGTGTGTTTTACCTCAGGCAGATATGTCACATGTAATAGAGCCTGTCAGCAGTTCTCTTTGTCTAACAAGCTGACACAAAGAGAAACCTTTGTTATGTCTTATACTGTACATAAGCAAGAAATGCCACATGTAGTTTGAACCCATCAGCATTTCTTTGTCCAAGCTATAATGCTAATGGCAGCATATTCTGTCTCATATGATACTCATTAGTAAGTCTGTCTCTAAGTCATCATCCAATGGATAATGACTTAGGACCAATACATATTGTTTCTCATATCTGTAACTATGAGGTAATCTCTGTTGCTATGCTGTTATCTCTAGTATATAGTTGTCGCCAACCTACTGTAGCTGCTCTAGAAGATTAGTACTCTAGAAGGGCAGACAGCTGGACCGTGGGAGAGAAAACAAGATCTTAGAGAACCTAAGATCTACAATCCTGGAGATTATGTACATTCTTCAGAGAGTTGTGAGAAACCCATCTTCCTTGTGATTTTCTCTGTCACATGCTTGGCGTAAAGTAGTATAATAAAGCTTTATTAGTACTCCTTGCGTTTACGAATGTCTCTTGGCAGACTCGAGACACAAGAATCTGTATTATTATTATTTACCTTACACACCAAGAGTGCTTAGGTAACAGATCTGCGGGATTTGTGGCCTCCCAGATCTAAAGAAATATGATGCAGCACAACTTCTACCAGTACTGAAAATGTTGCTAGTGGATGAATTGGAGGGTTGGTTGGAGATGGAGAAAGGCACACTGCATTTTCCACTTCACATCCTGCCTTGGTGGTCACACACCCAAACCCTGCCTGACATTTCCAATAGATGGACCAAACATTCGTTGAGTGTGTGGCCTAGAGTTAGACAGAAGTGGAACTCCCTCAACCAGTGTGGCAATATATTCCCCTACAGTATATTTTTAGAGTATTAGGAACACCTAACATAATTGATTTTACAGTCTGCAGACAGAGAGGGTTAAACTATTTATCACAATGTATAGAGGACAGACTTAAACCTTTTGAACGGTTACAGAGAGTTTCATCTGCCCAAAACCAATTTGTATAGATTTCTTCAATGCAAACATGATTACCTAAACTATTACTGTGCAAGAAATTTCTAAGCAGCCAACTGAGGGATAATGTTTCTCTGACAGAGAAGCACCTCGGGGGATATGAAGAAATTTATCACAAATATATACATCGGTGCATTGAAGGGAGTGGACAAATGGCTAGGGAACTGATACAAGACAGATGGGGAAACTGAAATGTCTACATCCCTCAGACTGCAACAGTGGGAATAGATTTTGGGAGGGGGTACAAAAACATCGTACTCCCAAGTTTGGAGGGAGTACAGAAGGAAAATCTGTATGAGGTATTTTGTGGTGCCCATGCTATCTAACCATTATGGAACCCACTCTAGGGATGCCTGTTGGAGAAAGTGTGGGAGAGGGGCACACATTTTCACATCTTCTGGAGTTGTCCAGTGATTACGGAATATTGGTTAGATATCTGCAGGCTATAGTGAAGATTTTTGGCCTGTATTTTGAACCGAATTTGAATGGTTGATGTTGAGACTTCCTCCCTTGAACTGAAAAGCTGGATCACAAATACCTTTTTATATTTTTGGTGGCTGCTGCAAATAAAGCTATCACCCAAAGTTGGTTATGAGAGGTGGGCACACTGGGTCCCTGGCCAAGATAAAGGCCTCCCTGCCCCTTGTGTATCACTGGTCTTGATGGTACCCGTCCTCATCACCGACTCCATTAAATACCTTGGGGTCACACCTGACCCTCAGCTTGACCTTTGATTCCATATCCTTAGTGTCTGCAGGCCGGTAACTGCAAACTGGGTCTGGCCTATCATGCTAAGAGCAATCTTACTCCGCTGCTACTTATGCGCCTGGCTAGAAGAGTGTTTCTCCTCCCTTAGCTATGGGCTTCTCCTGTTGCTCGTGCCTCCAAAGACCACCCTCTCAGGTGGTCCATCGCCTATAATAACATTTCCCGTTTTTGCGCTTGCTGCCCTTGACTCATCCACCACTGTGAGTAAGCTTAACTGGCTCTCCCCATCCAATTACTTAAATTTTGTCCTGGGCTGTTTCACGGGCAAGGTCCTTGGTACTGGCACCCACCTGGTTTGGCAGAGCTCCTCGTACCAGCGGCCTCCCACTCGTACTCCTTCAGATCCTTGGGCCTTGCTGTGCTAAGAGGTCCTGTCACTGCCTCAATGGGGGACAGAGATTTTGCCTTGTGTGCCCCAGACTATGGAACTCCTTCCTGCCCAGGTTCCTCCTCCTCCTCAGGCTTGCCTCCGAACTTCCTTGTGGAGACATTTTAAGCTCTCCTCAGCGGTGGTTGTCCCAAGCCTCCGTAATCTCTCTTGATCCCCTGCACTGTGCATCCCTCCTATTGTCCTACCTGCCTGCATGGATACTGTCCTGCACACACTTTATACACTCTGTCTATTGGGTATTGCTCTGGCAGTGCCTCCACTTTTCTGGGGACTTATACTGTACAAAATGTGTATATAATGCACTTATACTGTATATGACCTGTATATAATGCACTGCTCGCAGCCTTGGGGATCCATTGTATTTGTTCTGACCATTTGTATGTACCTGCTGACTACGTTATGTTTCTGTTTTCCCTGACTCTATATAACTGCCTTAAGTGTATCATATTGTACTATGTTGTATTTCCAGTACTGTCCCGGTCGTACCTGAAAATGGGCAAATGTCTTGTCTAGTGTACTTACATGGTTAACAAAAGCTAAATAAATAAATAAATAATTACTCGTGGAAAAGAAATGTTCTGCAAATTCAAAATCTGGAAGCTATGTCTGCAAGACTACAATTAAATCTAGATAAATACAATGCAAGGTGGTTGCCCCCTTTTCATTCAGGAAGATACGGAATTTATTCCGATTTTGGATCAATATCTTACATAATCCTGCTAGTTCGAGCCTGTTTTAGGTGGGAGAAGGATTCCTAGGCACATATTCATAACTGGGAAGAATAAACCACCACGGCAGACATAACGTTTTCTCAGGTTATAGATTTTATTAAGTCACTGTTAGACTTTATAAAGCGAAGACAATAAGGAAATTTATGTCATTTATTGGAACATATATAGCGTTAGAAACAGAAAGCAAAAGACAATATTCTGCTATGTTACTGAGAGGCGTACTGTGAGCAGGAGGAGCTAAATGATAATACTAAAACATTTTTATACCATACTGCACCTACATATGGAAGGACTATGCTTCTAAGAGAACATAAATTGGACTCTGAGCCATATAGAACAAGGTTTTGAATTGTACACCAAAAATCTGGATCGGAACAAATGTATTAACGGCATTGTGATATCATGACTAGTGCCATTTTTTTGTATGTAACAAACTTTCTTTAATAAAACATACAAGTTAAAAAACTGCTAAAGCAGACACAAAACAGAAGAAAACAAAGGTAAACAAAAACAGAAAAGTGCAGGTACAACATTTCTGACATAACATGAACTGCTGCTTTAATGGGTGATGGTATGTGATTTTTGTGGCCCCGATCTCAGCCACGCTTGAAGAGAGGAACTTGAAGTTTGGTCTGCCCCAGTTTCAAATCTACAGTTCTGGTGAATATTGGATGAGTAGTTTTAAAGCTGGAAAGGGTACCTCTTGGATGTGGAATGCAGTTACAGACATGTGATGAAATACTCAGACCTTGCTATGTATTCCACACTTGAACCCAATGACCTGGGACCTCATTTACAAAGTGGTGAAAACTGCATACATGCAACAGGAAAATCTATGTAACAGGGTCTTGTTGTAAGGCCCGCAATTCCTGTTGCCCATATGTATTTTTCTAATGTGCCGTTTGCCACCCTGTGCAGCAGCGTGCAGCTTTTTTTCTGCACCACGTGCTATGCCTCATACAACCAGGCACATCCTGTCCAGCACACGATACAACTATGCACATGTTATGCCTCATACGACCAGGCACATCCTGTCCGCACACGATACCACGCACATGCTATGCCTCATATGACCAGGCACATCCTGTCTCGCACATGATACACCCACGACATGCTATGCCTCATATGACCAGGCACATCCTGTCTGGCACATGATACACCTACCACATGCTATGCCTCATACAACCAGGCACATACCTGTCCGCACACGACACCTACCCACATGCTATGCCTCATATGACCAGGCACATCCTGTCCGCACACACACACCTATGCACATGCTATGCCTCATACAATCAGGCACATCCTGTCTGGCACACGATACACCTACACACATGCTATGCCTCATATGACCAGGCACATCCTGTCCAGCACACGATACACCTACGCACATGCTATGCCTCATATGACCAGGCACATCCTGTCCGCACACAATACACCTATGCACATGCCATGCCTCATATGACCAGGTTCATCCTGTCCGCACATGATACACCTACGCACAAGGTGTGCATCATACAACCAGGCACATCCTGTCCGCACACGATACACCTATGCACATGCTATGCCTCATACAACCAGGCACATCCTGTCCGCACACGATACACCTATGCATATGCTATGCTTCATATGACCAGGCATATCCTGTCTGGCACATGATACACCTACGAATATGCTATGCCTCATACAACCAGGCACATCCTGTCTGGCACACGATACACCTACGCATGATATGCCTCATACAACCAGGCACATCCTGTCCGCACACCATACACCTACGCACATGCTATGCCTCATACAACCAGGCACATCCTGTCCGCACACGATACACCTATGCACATGCTATGCCTCATATGACCAGGCACATCCTGTCCGGCACACGATACACCTACGCACATGCTATGCCTCATACAACCAGGCACATCCTGTCCGCACACGATACACCTACTGCATACGTTATGCCTCATATGACCAGGCACATCCTGTCCGCACACGATACACCTACGCACATGCTATGTCTCATATGACCAGGCACATCCTGTCTGGCACACGATACACCTATGAACATGCTATGCCTCATACAACCAGGCACATCCTGTCCGGCACACGATACACCTACGCACATGCTATGCCTCATACAACTAGGCACATCCTGTCCGCACACGATACACCTACCCACATGCTATGCCTCATATGACCAGGCACATCCTGTCCAGCACACGATACACCCACGCATTACGTTATGCCTCATATGACCAGGCACATCCTGTCCGGCACACAATACACCTATGCACATGCCATGCCTCATATGACCAGGTTCATCCTGTCCGCACATGATACACCCACGCACAAGGTGTGCATCATACAACCAGGCACATCCTGTCCGCACACGATACACCTATGCACATGCTATGCCTCATACAACCAGGCACATCCTGTCCGCACACGATACACCTATGCATTACGTTATGCCTCATATGACCAGGCACATCCTGTCCGGCACACGATACACCTATGCATATGCTATGCCTCATATGACCAGGCACATCCTGTCCGCACACACATACCCACGCACATGATATGCCTCATACAACCAGGCACATCCTGTCCAGCACACGATACACCTACGCACATGCTATGCCTCATACAACATGCACATCCTGTCCAGCACACGATACACCTATGCACATGCTATGCCTCATATGACCAGGCACATCCTGTCCGGCACATGATACACCTACGCACATGCTATGCCCTCTACAACCAGGCACACATACACCTACACACATGTTATGCCTCATATGACCAGGTACATCCTGTCCGCACGCCGATACACCTACGCATATGTTATGCCTCATATGACCAGGCACATCCTGTCTGGCACACGATACACCTACGAACATGCTATGCCTCATACAACCAGGCACATCCTGTCCGCACACGATACACCTACGCACATGCTATGCCTCATACAACCAGGCACATCCTGTCCGGCACACGATACACCTACTGCTACGCTATGCCTCATATGACCAGGCACATCCTGTCCAGCACATGATACACCTACGCACATGCTATGCCTCATATGACCAGGCACATCCTGTCCGGCACACAATACACCTACGCACTTGCTATGCCTCATATGACCAGGTTCATCCTGCCGCACACGATACACCTACGCACATGTATGCTCATACAACCAGGCACATCCTGTCCGCACACGATACACCTACGCACATGCTATGCCTCATACAACCAGGCACATCCTGTCCGCACACGATACACCTATGCACATGCTATGCCTCATATGACCAGGCACATCCTGTCTGGCACACAATACACCTACGCATATGCTATGCCCTCATATGCAACCAGGCACATCCTGTCCGCACACGATACACCTATGCACATGCTATGCCTCATATGACCAGGCACATCCTGTCCGGCACACGATACACCTACGCACATGCTATGCCTCATATGACCAGGCACATCCTGTCCGGCACACGATACACCTACGCACATGCTATGCCTCATATGACCAGGCACATCCTGTCCGGCACACGATACACCTATGCACATGCTATGCCTCATACGACCAGGCACATCCTGTCTGGCACACGATACACCTACGCATATGCTATGCCTCATACAACCAGGCACATCCTGTCCGCACACGATACACCTACGCACATACGTTATGCCTCATACGACCAGGCACATCCTGTCCGCACACGATAACCACGCACATAGTTATGCCTCATACGACCAGGCACATCCTGTCCGCACACGATACACCTACGCACATGCTATGTCTCATACAACCAGGCACATCCTGTCCGCACACTGATACACCTATGCACATGCTATGCCTCATATGACCAGGCACATCCTGTCCGGCACATGATACACCTACGCACATGCTATGCCTCATACAACCAGGCACATCCTGTCCGCACACGATACACCTACGCACATGCTATGCCTCATATGACCAGGCACATCCTGTCCAGCACACAATACACACTACGCACATGTTATGCCTCATATGACCAGGCACATCCTGTCTGGGTACACGACACACCTACACACATGCTATGCCTCATACAACCAGATACATCCTGTCCGGCACACGATACACCTACCCACATGCTATGCCTCATATGACCAGGCACATCCTGTCCAGCACACAATACACCCACGCACATGCTATGCCTCATATGACCAGGTACATCCTGTCCAGCACATGATACACCTACGCACATGCTATGCATCATACAACCAGGTGTATCAGGTATGCTGAACAGGTAACGGGCACTGCTGCAAAGGAACTATTGAAAATATCAGTTTCTCTGCAGGTCGAGGGAGTAGGGCTTTAATTCTGCATCAGCAGGTTGCAAGGAACTCAGCCCTTAGGCCTGTTCCAGCCTCTAAAAATTGGACCCAAAAGACAAAAGAGTTCACAAAGGTGACAAAGTGTCTGAAAGTGGCAACTGTGCAGAAACCCAGAAAATGTGTTGCTGTCTATTATCATAAAGATTACATGTGCACAATAAAATTATTCTGCAATGTAGGGAAAAGCAGCTGAGAAAAGGACTGCAGAGAAAAACACTATAGAAATATGTGGCACAGCTGGTTCAGTTGTGCTACCACTCACTAGATCAGTGTGATCTGGGTTCAGGAATGGATCTAGGTCACCAGAGACACAACCAGTGGGTGGAGACTGAATGTCCCTAGGATAGCCTTTTCCCTCAGGTAGTGGGTTCACAGATCTGCTGCTTGACTGACACCAAGTGGAGGCTGGGTGTCAGTGTAACCTGAGCCCAATACAGTGGGAAGAATTCTACATACATGAACGTGCCTTGCACATGTTACAGCTTGCATGTCACTGCATGGCAAAGCTCCAGGAGACGACAGAGGCAGAAAATCACATGCTCATGTTGGGTGATGTCGGGTCCTCACAATCCAAACACACTAACTAGGCACGCCCAGCAATTAGATCCTGCTTCCCTGAGGTATGTGATTACTCTGGGGACCCCGCCACGAGGGGTACACCATGAGGGCAAGCCTATGGGATAAATCCTTGAGGAAGGGGAGTGATCGGGCTGAGGGGTTCAGCTGAATGTGGGCAGAGCAGGTGACAGAGAGGAAAAGCTTGCCAGTAAAAAAGAAACGTATAGCACAGCCCATAAAACTAAATTTTTAGCGCTGCATAATTTATTCTGCACCCTCCAAAACAAATGCACCTGTACTACGCTACTTAGAATAAGATGTTACCGAGAGACATAAAAACTGCTGAGGGATGGAGCCCGAGAGAAGTCTCCAATATCGCCAATGTCTTGTAGAAGGCTTGCTGGGCATCGAGGCGTATTATCTATAGGTGACAGAACACTACACTATAGTATACCACACACTAGGGTTCACATGTAGCGGATACTACCAATCACTAAAATACAAGCACAGGTTATTAAAAATGTAAAAGCAAGCTTCACTTTGTAGTTTTATGTTCATAGTGACTGATATATATACTGCATGTTTCAATGTTTCAAGTAGAACTACATCTCATTTTTTTAATGGTCTCTTCACACTAACTGCGGTTGTCCGTGAATGTCAACTACATGTAAATAGGTCCACTAGTACCAACAACACCTTTTCAGACACGCACCCAGGTACTAAAAATACATTACATCATGCCAAAACATGATACAGAAACATAAAATCCTATAACTATAACCAGGAGGAAAAAGTGTATAAAATGAGCTACAAATTACACAAACTTCAGCAGATACTAACTTTTGTAAATTACCTTTTTTTATATTCTTTATTTAGCCTTCTGCAGACACCAAGGCTATGACCCCTCCGGTACATCCTCTGGTCCGATTCTCAACTCGTCTGCCCCCGAGGTTCCCCCAGAGTCCCCTTCCACGGCAGGGCCAGGTGGAGGTGCTGGCAATCCCCTGTCACCTGGTGTGCGCAAATCTGGTGGCGGGAGGCAGACTGGCCCAGAGCAGACGGGCCATCAGGGGTCCGTGCAGCCCCGGCCTTTTTCTGTTTTTCTTCCTCCTCTGGACGTAAGCACGTTGGCTTTAAGCTTCTCCGACCATACTGCCCTCCAGCCACCGCTAGAGGGCAGTCAGTGGGTGGTACAACTAGTCCCATTCCCCAAGAGAGGAGAGCAGTCCTCTGCAATCCTTCCCCCAGCTGACCCCCAGCAGCCCAGGCTCGCTCCTGAACCTGAGTCGCCGGCATGGCGCGAGATGTGGCACCCAGCACCTCAACCCTCAGCGCACCGGGACAGCTTTGTAAATGATCTTTAGAGGAAACTGTAGGTGTTGAAGACGATCTGACAGAAGATAGAATAGAATTTCAAAAGGAAGCAGCTTGGTATCTGGATGAACTGACATATTTCTTAGACTTTTGCATGTTGCTGACATTCAGTGATAATTGTGATTACTACTTTTCTTAAGAACATTATTGTATACTTTTAAAACACACTGAATGTGATTCTACATGTAAACCTATATCAATATTAACAAACAACAAGTGATAAATGAAGTCAGTGTTTGAAGTGTTCCTAAAATACATGGTAGCAATTTTCTGACATACATCACCTATATACTCTGTATGTAGCACAGTGTAGCATGACGTAGTGTCTACTACATGTAAACTCTCTCAATGTAGCCTGCCCGGTGGCGGTTGAGGTTGAGGTGTTGGATGCCACACCTTGTGCTGGGCCGGCAACTTGGGTTCGGGGAACAAGCCTAGGTTGTCAGGGGCCGGCTGGGGAGGAGCGAGACTGAGCCACTGCAAGGCAACTCTCTCCTCCTGGGGGACTGGAAGCTCCCAGCCACTGGCTGCCACCCGGTGGTGGATGGATGGATGGTGGCACTTACCTGAGGGAGCTCTGGTGATAGCCATGGGGAGGGGCAGAAGAGGCTGAGCCGGCATCACGGGCACGCATGTGTCTCCACACATGCAGGACACCTGTGTGCTGGGGCCCCAGGAAACCTAAGAGAAAATGGGTGAAAAACTGCAGAAAATATAAATAAAAAAAAATCCTCGACATGCAGATGTTTCCTGGTCTGTCAGGGCGGGGTTCATTTTGGGTGCTGCAGGTGAGGCTGATCACGTGTGGGTGGTGCTGGCCCGACGTGTGTGCAGCTGGCCCAGCTGCAGCTAGGGAATGTTTGCCTGTGGCCACTGAGGGTGGCTCTGCTGCTGCTGGTCCAGCTGTGGCTGATACTGGGGAGCCTGGAAGCAAAGGTAGTCTTGCTGGGTCTGTTGCTGCATGCTGTGGTCAACTGAGTCCATTTTGTTTCTGTTAGATGTGTCCTCTGTCTGTTTGTGCCTCCTGTAAGACCCGCAGTGAAGACTTTCTGCATAGAAACATAGAAGTTAATGACAGATAATGACCGCAAGGCCCATCCAGTCTGCCATTTTCTACCTTATAATGTGCCATCGCTCTTGCTCTGTCAGTGATCTATCTATTCATACTCATCTGTATTGCTTCATTATGCCTATCCCATGCCTGTTTGAAGCCCTGCACTGTATTCATATCCACCACTTCCTGAGAGTAGGCCGCTCCATGCATCCACCACCCTTTCTAACTTCCTCACATTACCCTTAATCAACCCCTCTAATCTCATGCTGTGTCCTCCTGTCCTGCTATTTTTCTTATATTGAAACACATTAGACTCTTTACCTTGTTAATGCCCTTAAGATATTTGAATGTTTCCATCATATCATCTCTCCTCTCTCTCTCTCCTTTGCTTTAGGGTACACATATGGAGCTCCATTAATCTGTCTGCATATGCTTTCTGATGCAGTCCCTGCACCATTCTGCTGCCCTTCTCTGGACTGCCTACATTTTGTTAATGTCCTTGTGCAGGTGTGGCTCTCCAGTACTGCATGCAGTATTCCAAATGGGGCCTAACCAGTGTCTTGTAAAAAGGGATTATTACCTCCTCTTATGACTTGTGATACCCTACCCCTCTAGCCTTATCTACTGCTTCAGTGGTCTGCTTGGATGATTTCAGGTCATCTATGATGATGATGCCCAAGTCTCTTTCTTTCCTTATGATTGCCAGCAACTCCCTCCCAAACTGTAGGTAGCTTCAGGGTTTCTCTTCCTATGTGCATGATCTTGCACTTCTTTGCATTAAACCCCAGTTGCCATTCTTCCGGCCATTTTGCCATTTTATCCAGATCTCTTCTCATTCTGCCCACCCCATCTGGATCATCTACTCTGTTGCACATCTTGGTGTCATCTGCAAACAGGCAAACCTTACTCTCAGTCCATCTGCAATGTCACTGATGAAGATACTGAAGAGGACTGGCCCCAGGACTGATCCCTGAGGTACACCACTTGTGGCTTGCATCTCTTCTGACTGTATACCGTTGACCACCATTTGCTCTAAATAAATAAATGTTTGATTGCTTACAGAGCTTGCAATTCTGATGCAGGAAATACAAACTATGTGGTTGGCTTGTATTCCCAAATAGAAATATTATGAGAAGTTTTAATTTGCAGGTGAAGTTAAGGTAAGTCGCCAAATCTGCTAGTATTCTATAAACACAACCATGGGTTCTGTTCTCTTCTAGGATGATGATGTATGGTGATTTTTGGTGATCCATATATCAGTCCTATTTAAAACTAGAAACTTGACATTTGGAATGTCTGAATCTTAAATCTGGTATCTAACTTCCCAATTTTGGTGACCCGACAGATAGTTTATTTTTCATTAAAGTGTTTCATCCCTGCAGCTCAGAGGCCTGTATCAGCCCTGTCCCAGCCCCAGACTGGCACCCATCTCCCCAGGGATTTAAAGGGCCCTGAAGTTCCCCCACAGACTTCTTCCTATGGTGGGACCAGAGGAGGGAGGGCCATCCCCCACCCCACCCTGGAGACATGATCTAGAGCTAGATCCAGCCATCCTAGGTGACAATGCAGGTCTGAGGCAGGCAGGGTTTCATATGCTCAAACTGCCTTTTCATTTTCACCCTGTTCTCCTGCTACTATGCAGATCCTGGTACTTGCCATGTGGAGCACACATTTACCACGTCAAACTGTGGCACCTCCTTTCGTGTTGCTCATGCTCACATGCCACCAGGCCTACACCCAGTGGCTGTCTACAATGGAACAGAGGACCACTGCTCCCTGGAGAGCAGCACAGTCCCTCAGACGATCCATCCCCAGCAACCAGAGTCTGCTCCCGAATCCAGGTTGTCAGCATTGTGGGCGGCAGCCACCGCTAAGCCACTGGGCCAGCTTTGATAGGTTTACAGTTAAAATGAGATACCTAGAGGGCCGCCAGATAGCCTAGGCTTCCATGTGGGTAAAGGACTTAAGAAGCTGAGATCATGGTAAGCAGGGCTGGGATTGCTGCTGACAGTAGAAAGAGTCCAACAAAGGGCCAGCCGGTGGTGCAGAGGGCTTAGGTGCTGGCCGCCCCACCTCGCGCCACGCTGGTAACCTGGGTTGGGGAATGACCTCGGGCCACTGGGTTGCAGGCTCGGGGGAGGACTGGAGCGGGATCAAGCTATGGCTCTCCTCCCATAGGGGTGGATGCCACTCTGCTGTGATCCCGCTCCCACCAGGTGGAGGTCCGGTGGGTAGTGGAGGTGGATAGGAGCGGCGATGCAAGTCTAGGGGAGGGATGGAAGGGGCCATCGGATCCTGGCGTGGCATGCATGTACACGCATGTGTATGATGTGGCCCGGGGAGTAAAACAGAAAAAGTCAAAAGTATATATGAAAAAAAAGAAAGAGTCTGACGAGGAGGGAGATGTCTGGAATAAGGCATTGCAGTGACCCCTCACATTGGGCCAGGGTGCTCCCTCACAAGGGGTGAACTCATGCAAATGTACACTGTGATGTCCCAGGCCAACAGAGGCATAGCCCAACATCAGGGAAGGTGGAACAGTGCCATCCCTTGATGACGGCCAATGACTGACCCAGGACCCACACTATGCATCCTACACCATAAGAAGGGTAGATAGCGTGATGGAGAATGTAGCTGGGGTGGCTGCCATGGGGGGTATAGCCCCATCCAAGGACTGGGTGGAGAGTGGTAAAGAATAAAACATTATATAAAAGACAAGAGAAAGACAGACCTATACAATGCACATATAATTTCAGGTTTTGCCTTACATATCTTGCATGGAAACAAGCTCTGTGAAAGTATCTCACTTATTCCAAAATACCATGGTTTATTCTCTGAAATGGATTTTCTCTGGTGAGCTGAAATACTATCTAAAAACCACCACAACCAACAGACTGCAAAGGAGTTAAGAATTGTCATGCTTCAAGAAGAAAGTACAAGTGGGAAGGAGAAAGGATCTCAGATTTAGAAGTGGGTAGTCATCTGGGAACAAGTGACCACCAAACAGTGTGGTTCACAATAAACACATCCATAGAGTCAAACCATACAAAAACAAGAGTACTAGACTTTAGGAAGGCTGATTTTGGGAAAATGAGAGAGTGCCTCAGAAAAGCACTAGCAAATGGACAAGAAGGAGGGGTATAGGAACAATGGGGAATAACCAAAACAGCCATTGCAGAGACAACAAGCCTTGTGTGAAGCAAATCAATAAAACAAAACGAAGGAAAAAAAACACTATGGTTCTCAAAAGAGGTGGTAGGGATGGTTAAGGAGAAAAGGATAGCATTCAGGAAATATACAGAAACACAGAAGGAACAGGACAGAGAACTTTATCAGTTAAAGCAGAAGGAGGCAGGGAAGGCAGTCAGAATAGCAAAGGCACAAACTGAGGAAAAGATAGCCAACTCTGTTAAGAAGGGGAAAAACTTTTATAGGTACATTAGGGAGCAAGAAAGAGAAAGAGAAAGGGAGGATACAGAGACTTAATAAAGGGAGGAATGTGGGCAGAGGGTGACAGTGAAAAGCAGGGATACTGAATGAATATTTCTGTTCAGTATTCACAACAGATGAGGAGAGGGAGGTACCTAAACCAAACAAGGAAGAAACTCTGAATAGGGGGTTGATACCAGTCCATTCACAGAAGAAAGGGTTTTGAAAGAACTCTTGAAACTGAGGGTGGACAAAGCAATGGGGCCTGATGGGATTCACCCAAGAATACTAAAAGAACTAAGGGTAGAACTAGTAATACCACTGACTACTCTCTTTAACAAATCATGGAAGGATGGAGTAGTACTTGAGGACTGGAGGAGGGCAATGTGATTCCACTTCACAAAAGTGGGAGCAGGGCAGAGGCAGGAAACTACAGGCCGCTTAGTTTGACTTCAGAGGTAAGGAAAATGATGAAATCACTTCTGAAGGAAAGAACTGTTGAGTACCTAGAGGCCAGTGGGGCACAGGACCCAAAGCAGCATGGTTTCACAGCAGGAAGGTCATGTCAGATGAACCTAATAGATTTCTTTGACTGGGTGACCAAAGTAGTAGACCAGGGAGGGCTGTGGATATGGCTACCTAGATTTTAGCAAGGCATTCAACACAGTCTCACACAAAGATTAATATACAAGTTAGCCAGCCTGGGAGTGGGTCCCAAGGTGGTAGCCTGATAAAAACTGGCTGGACAACAGGACGCAAAGGGTAATAGTAAGGAGTCCACAGTGAAGAAAGGAGGGTAACTGGCGGGGTACCGCAGGGTTCGATCTGGGACCGGTCCTCTTTAATATCTTTATAAGTGACATTGGAGAGCACCTGAAGGAAAGATATGTCTCTTTGCAGATGACACAAAGACCTGCAACAGGGTCGATACACAAGGTGGGGTGGAAAGAATGAAAAGGGACTTGGCAAGGTTGGAGGAATGGTTAAACATGTGGCAGCTCAGATTCATGCAAAGAAGTGCAAGGTAATGCACGTGGAAACAAAACCCAGGGAAGAGTACACAATGGGAGGTGAGTTAATAACAACAAAAATCGAAAGAGACCTAGGAGTAATTATATCAAATGACCTAAAGGTGGGCAAGCACTTGAGTTCACTGGAGCTTTGCACAATCCCTTGACAACGGCCTTCTCACAGGGCTGCTGCTGACCTCTCCAAGGCCTTCGATACAGTACACCATGGACTACTAATACACCAACTACTGAATGTCGGGCTATCACCTGACTCTTCTCTCTGGTTTAAAAGCTACTTAGAAAACCGTCACAGAGAGTAAAAATTAGCGGACGCTCTTTCTAACACCCTGCCTGTTCGTTCGGGTGTCCCACAGGAATCCATACCGGGACCCCTCCTTTTAGCCTTTCTTAAACTCCCTCCTTACCACTGCTCTGAGCAGATCATACTATATGCCGATGATGCTGTCGTATTCTCCACCCACATGAAGATCCTGCAACTCTTCAACACAACCTTCAACTTAGTTTCAGTTCTGTAGAGACATGGTTTCTTAATCATAAACTGGTCCTCAATGACAAGAAAACCAAATCTATGCTCTTCTGCAGCTCTCATAACCCACACAAGCTACACCACTTGGCTATCTCCACCACCCAGGGAACACTCTAGATCAGGTGGTGTCTTTTAAATACTTAGGGATACAGCTTGACCCTAATCTCTCCTATGGACTTCATGTAGATAATGTAGCTAGAGCTGC
Organism: Neoceratodus forsteri; assembly: GCA_016271365.2. Classification (NCBI taxonomy): domain Eukaryota; kingdom Metazoa; phylum Chordata; order Ceratodontiformes; family Ceratodontidae; genus Neoceratodus; species Neoceratodus forsteri. Next base: position 77,812,603 of record CM057459.1, read on the forward strand.
TAATACACGGCTTGGTCTCTCTACAAACACAGACCACACCTCACGCCAGAAGCTTTGAAGGTTGCAGTCCTGAGCTCTCTTATCTCTGTAATAGACTATGGTCTCATCATTTATAGCTCGGCCACAACCACAACCATAGGCTCTCTCAACTGCCTAAAATAAAGCATGTCGGCTCATCACTGGTGCTCACCGTCTCACCCACACCCTGTGACCTGTAAACTCAGACCGGCTGGCTCCAACTATCAAACCGCATAAAGTTTCTCACCTGCTCCATGGTCAAAAAATCTACCTTGGCCTTGCACCTTCTGGGGTCTCAACTCTGTTACAACACCGAAGTAACAAATGGTGCCTTAGGAGATCCATGCTACAGCTACTGAAAGTCCCCACTGTCACACTTCACAGGGACAACGCTCTTTTGCTTATCGAGCACCACTCTGGTTCAATGGTCTCAGCCCAACCATCTCCTCTACCCCAACTATTGGTATGTTTAAAACTAGGCTCCGGACTATCTCACTACCAACAACTCCTGTGACTGCCCAACTTAACCTTGTTTCTCCACTTCCTTTCTGCTCTAGTTGTCCCTCCTCACTGGATTCTACCCTCACATCTTGGTATACCCAATGCTGCACTTTTCACCCTCTCACCACCCTTCCTACAGTCCTTCTCCCCCCCACCCTCTTCCCTCTCCCCATGACTCTGGCACTTCTTATCTGTTGTCTCTTTTCTGAACAATGCAGCTTTGCTTCTTATTACAATGCTACCCTTGAACTTATTAATCTGTACTCTGTTTGCAATGTCCACATTGTTGTAATGCCTGTCTTGCTGTTCCCCATAATTTGTATTTCTCTGACGTGGAACCTTTGTAAAGAGCCATGGCTCAAAGGTATTGTAATCCTAGACTTGATAAATAAATAAATAAATAAATAAAAGCAATGTGAGAAGGCAGTAAGGAGGGCTGGGGGATACTGGGATGCATAGGGAGAGGCATCAACAGTAGAAAACATGAAGTTGTTGTCCCTCTCTACAGACAGTTAGTGAGACCCCATCTGGAGTTCTGCATGCAATTCTGGAGACCCCACCTCCGCAAAGACATAGACAGAGTGGAGGCTGTTCAGAGGAGGGCAAACAAAATGGAGCAAGGTCTGCACCAGAAGACATCTGAGGAGAGACTAAAGCAGCTTAATATGTATACCCTTGAGAAAGGAGGAGAGGGGCACATGATAGAAACTTTCAAGTACCTCAAGGGAATTAACAAGGTACAAAAGGGTAGTATGTTTCAGAAGAAGAGATGTGCAAGAACAAGGGCGCAATTTGAAGATAGAGAGTGGACGGCTCCAGAGGTAGTGTTAGAAAGTATTATTTTCACAGAGAGAGTTGTGGATGCATGGAACAACCTTCCTGAGGAGGTTGTGAGTCAGGAACAGTGGAGAATTCAAGAATGCATGGGACAGGCACAAGGCAATTCTAGTGGGGGTAGGAGGAAGTAAGCTGTTGATTAACTAGAACCTGCAGCTTATCCATCAGGTAGGAAATGGACAGACTAGGTGGGGCAAGCGGTCCTTATCTGCCATCAAATTCTATGTTTCTAAGTATGTGGAATATCACAAAACGATGTTAATAGACAAAAGTCGGTGCTAGTAAAATATCATTCACAATCTTCTCCATCAGCAACAATCTATTATTTCCTGTTGAAAATAGCAGATACAAGGGCTGTGGCTACACACCCAACTACAAATGACCACATATTGGCAAACAGTCCATGACTAGTGTGTTGAGCTGTTAGTGAGATCAAGGTTCAAATCTCACCAAAGTTACATGTTGTTTGGCCCTGAGCAAATACTTATTTTATTTGATCCAGAAGCAAATGGTTTGATACCTTTTATTGGACCAACATAGATGTTACAAAAGAAAACTATCTAAGCTTCGGACCAACCTAGTCCTTCCTCGAGACTTATGACAGTTGTTCAGAGAGCTCATTCAATATATTAACACCCAGATCATACAGAAAAATACATAGAAAAAAAACAGAAAAAAATCTCATTGGTTTAAAGTACCTATTTAAAAATCATAGATTTAAATAGAATGAACAACATTCTATCAACTTGTTACTGCAGAGAATGTTTTCAAGGTCAGATAACATTCACAGCAGATAAGCGGAACACTCAAGTAGACAAAACCTCTGACTGAAATTATTAATGAATGAGTGTGTTATAAGAATACATTAAAATTAAAAGCAAGTCCAATGTACCACAAATGCCCAAGTTAAAACTTGATAGTATTGTATGATAAAAAACTATACAACGGAAATTTATGTATGGAAATAAGAAGGAATAAAATATATATATTCCTTGTATAACAACTGTTTAAAACATTTATATAGAATTAAACCTGTCTGGAGATATTTTCTAAACTATACTCTCAACTAGGTAACACACTCCATAAACATTAAAACCTACAGTGCTGTAACAATATTTGTTACAAGATAATATCAATTGTCAGTATTATTGCCAAATAAAAATAAATCTCTCAGGGACCACTTAGAAAATGAGTTCCTGCATCTTAAAATGTTCAAAGTTCAATAATGAGTCAGTATATAATCAATTAACTATATGAACAGAAACAGTCTTAAGAATCTGAATAAAACCCCAATGTAATTAATTACCCCGAAAGATAACTAGAAAAGAAGTGTATATTCACTATGTATGTGAGCGAGTCCTAACACCCTGTAGCATAATTATGACATGTACCTGAATATAAGCCTACCTACATATATTAGCAAAACCCAACCTCTCCCCCACACAGCCCCTCCTCACTAAAAACAAACAAAACCCACCATCCTACAACCCCAGAAACACACACAAGTTACCCTCCCACATACACACACTAAACTCCCCCATACACACTCACCCAAGACAACCCAACCTCCCCAACCCCTCTCACACACACACACACACACACACACACACACACACACGTATATTTGGTGATAAACCAACATGTTGATAACCAGTTGAAAAGGACTCTGTGAAAATAACAACAACACACTGAAGTCCTGTTAAACGTCCATCCTATGAAGTAAAATTATGTGTAAGTTTATGGGGTACTGTGTCATGAAACCCAAATCAATATCCATGCCATCTGCTACCATACTGAGAAGTAAAATAAGCTTACTCTCAAAAGTCTTTCCTGTTGTGTATTTTTAAAAACCTTTAAGACCATTACTGACATATCTGAGATTGAGTGATCATTCTGAGAGAAGTGTCACTCCACTGTCAGTCATCTTCACATTAATAGTACAGTATGTCTGTATGCATTCATTCTACTACAGAGAGGTTGTGTTGTCTCTCCAAAATATCCTGTTTGTGGACATCTTCTGCATTGAATGACATAAACAATATTACGTGATGTACCAGTATGATTCCCTGTATCCTGAATATTTTGTTTTGTGATGTAACTACACAATCGGTGGAAATGAGCTCACAAGTCCTACATCTGTTTTTCTTTCTATGTATTTTTATGTATGATCTGGGTGTTAACAGAATGTGACTCTCTGAACAACTGTCATAAGTCTCTGAGGAAGGACTAGGTTGGTCCAAAAGTTTAGACATTGTTTCTTTTTGTAACATCTATGTTGGTCCAATAAAGGTATCAAACTATTTGCTTCTGGATCTGTTCTTACAAGGACCAATACGGCAAATAATCTATTTCTGTATGTTATTTTATTTAACTGATAATCAGTAGAAATACATAAAGACTAACACTTCCATTTATCCCACTTTCTCAACCTACAAGTGGTTCAGTATATCCACCTGTAAAATCAGTATGGGCAGGGCCCTACTGAAAAAAGAGACGATAGAGCTCAGTTGGGATATTCTGGCAAAAATTGTAACACTTACAAACAACTAAATAATTGATGAATTAATTAAAAGGTTAACACCAAAATTGAGAAGTTCTGTTGAGCCAAGGCTTATCAGTCACTGGAGTTGAGGAAGCATATAGCATTCCTGTGCTAGCAGAACCTAACCCAATCATTGTGAAATGTGCTCGACTGATCTCCTTCTTCTAATCTTCCTCTTAAGTGATTTCAAACCAATCTGGCCCCCCAGTAAACTTTAATATTGGCTCCCCTCATGACCCTAACTGGGTATCTCCCAGGGGACTCGAACAGTCCACATGAATGTATGCAGCCTGCGACCTAAGATCCATGAGGTCCAGAGCTGAGTAGACATGTACAAGCCCGACATACTGTGAGTGTCTGAAACATGGCTTAAACCAAACATCTTAACACAAAACTGACCTCCTGAGCTACTCTGCCTATAGGAAGACAGGGAGGCAAGAAAAGGGAGGGTACTTATCTACACAAGGGACACCCTCTGCTTCTCTTGCCTCCCTACCCCTACAGACTGCACTGGCAGTGAAACAATATCTGTCAAAATAACACTCGCAATGCCAAGTCCCTGCTGCTAGGAGGTTTGTAAATCCTTCCAAAGTAGCCAATCTGGCTCTGAGGCCTTAACCAAGATGCTGGCAGATCAAGCCCCTCCGAGTTACTCCTCCTGGGAGACTTTAACCTTCACTGGGCGACTGATTAAGAATAAGGTTACAATACATTACTGCTTGGCGTGCACCTGACCCAGATCATCACAAACCCACAAGACACAATACAAAAACAGGCAACCATTCAATTATTGAGTGGGTGCTTGTCACTAACCCTTCAACATACAGGTGGCAGGCACTCGCTCAGATGCCTTGAGCAATCACTCTCCCATATTCTCATATGGAAGAAACAATCTCCCAATATTCCACCCAGGTCTTTATAAGAAGGGACTTCTCTATATTCTCAGCTCCCACCTTCCAATCGATCTAACCAACCTGGACTGGAGCCCCATCTTGTGTCTCCCAACCATAGATGAAGCACTGGATTACTTATAGAATTGCTTCATGTCAGCGACCAACAAGCACGCTCCACTCAGGAAGCTCAGGGTCAAGGGGCATAGTGCTATAAATGGATCACACCTGAGCTTAAGACCCTTAAGAGGAAGTGGGATAAGCCCTGGGAGACCTACAAGAAGTCTGGCACATTCTCAGACTGGGTAGCATACGGTGCTGAGAAACCAAAGCACAAAATTCACTAGCACTGCAAAGCACGAATACCTAAAAACATTCAGCAGGTAAATCTGACTGACCCCAAATGCTTTTGGCAGCAGATCAATGGTCTGATGAAAGGTAGTAGCAAACCCACGTAAGGACCAATCGTCTCCAATGGCCAAACCATTGGTAACAACAAGAGCATCTAATGCCTCCAACAGCTTTACACTGATCTAGAAAAGTACAAAGCTAACTTCCTCCCCTGCCTCTGACCATCCCCGTCCCTGAGCCCAGAAACACAGCATCTGGAATGCCATCTAAAAGGTAAAAGCGATCAGATGTGCTCCCACTATTAAAGAAAATTAAGGCCAGAGGTTCTGCAGGACCAGATGAATTGCTCCCCAGATTACTAAAAGAAGCTGCCCCTGCCATTGCCTCTCCTATCACCTGGTTAATCAACAGGTCCCTATTAGAGGAGTTGTTCCAGCCAAATGGAAAGAGGATCATGTAGTTCCAATCCACAAAGGAGATCCCAAGGAACCTAACGGAAACTACAGGCCAATCTTGCTCCTCTGTATCCTGTCCAAGATACAGCAGCAGCTCGTCTATAACCAACTACGTGACTATATGAAACAAACCACCTGCTGGCACCCAGCCAGCATGGATTTAGACAAAATCATGGAACTGACACTGCACTAATCAAATTCACTACTAACACTCTCAAGGCCCTCGACAATAGCACCTCCACTGGCGCCATATTCATCGACCTAACTAAATTTGTTATTGTTTTAATTGTTTATTGTTTAATTAGTATTTCGGAAAAACCATTGAGTGTGAGTTCTTTTACAAAGGTTCCACGTCAGTGTGGACAATAAGACAATACACATATTCAGTGGATACAGAGGCCTGATCATTAGGCATTAAAAAGCGTTACATGACAATTAGACAAACAGGAGAAAAAAAACTGAGCAGTTGTAATTGAATACTAAGCTATTTCTAATCGGTTGCCCTAGGCAGCACACCTGAAACCTCAAATCCGATGATAGACTATGGCAGAGTAACTGCATAGGGTTTAACGCTAACCAAGATGGCTAGAGGCTGGGTGGCAGTGAAACAAGGGATTGGGTTTGAAACCAACCCAGAGAGCGAGAGGTGGGGATAGTGAAATGGGGGCTGTGATGGGGAGCAGCTCAGAGGGCTTTGTCGGTATGGTGTGTGTGTGGTGGGGGTTTGGGAGGGCAGTACCAAGTGCGTTTAAAGAGGACTGAAGGCCTTTGATTTGGTAGATCATAACCGTCTGTTAGACAAGCTAAAACTCACTGGCCTAGACCACCACTCCCTGCCCTGGTTTGAGAGTTATCTATCTCAACGCGCCAACAGGTCAGGTGGAAGGGATCCATATCAGAATGACTACCTATTAAGGAGGGTGCACCCCAAGGCTCCATCTTGGGGCCCTCCTGTTTTCCCTATTTGTAAGTGAACTTAGGAATAACTGTGGCGGTAGCCAGTTATACAATATGCTGATGATGCTGTGCTGTATAGAACCCGAGGCAGCATACGCCCTTGGGCCTCAGCTGGAGGAGGACTTTCAGACCCTAGAAAGGTGGCTGCTGGCTAACAGGCTGCTGCTAAATGATAAGATAGCGAAAACCATGCTTTACGGACCTAGAACCCTGGGCTTGGACAGAACCCTATTGCTCCCTAGTATCCTCATCAGGTACGCCAACAGATGTGAGCTCCTTCAGGTAGCTGGGTCTTGTCCTTGATCAAAGCCTCACCTTAAGATGCCATGTGGACCATATCATTAGAGCAATACACCAAAGGCTAGGTCTACTTTATGGGCTGAACTCGTAACTCATCAAATCAAATCAAATCATCTTTATTTTTATAGTGCCTTTCAGAACCAAGGTGCTGTACATAAAACCAATTACATCAAATATAAATAAGACTAAAACAGGAACAACAGAAACAAATCATCCATATTTAGGGAAGGCTAATCCGAAACCAGGGTAGCAACTGCAAACAGCATCCTCCTACCCAAGCTTACCTATGCTGCCTGAGTCATACAGCCACTTACGGAAAAGAACTGAACAGGATGCAAATACGCTACAACAAGATTGCTCGATTTGCATCCAGATCCCATCCAAGGTGCCACCACTGTGAGTACTTGACTCTAAACTGGCCATCCCTATCCTAAAGTCTCCAATACCCTGTCCTATGCACCACCTACAAACTAATAAATGGTTCCCTCGATGGGCCTTGCGGGCTGCTGGTTCCCAAGCCCCAGAGGCTGACTGCACACTTCCTTGGGAGCTCACAGAGGTTCCCATGGTGAGGATGACAGCAGGAATGAAGTCCTTCTCCCATGCAGCCCCAATCCTCTGGAATAATCTCCTGACCAGCTGCACAATGCCGGCACACTGATTTCCTTTGAAAAGGGCTCAAAGTGCACCTCCTGGCAAAAACCATGCACGTGCCAGGGATAAACCAGGTAACTTAGCCCCCTAGTAACCTATCCTACCCAAAAGGGCAATGCCCCAGCATAAAAGGCATAACAACGAAGCTAATTTATATGAAACGCCAACATGGCCTGATGTCTGTTACCTGTAACCAGAATAACTTGTAATTAACACGCTGTCAATGTTGGTAGCCTCTTCCTGTCTAAATGAACATATGAAAAAAGCCTAAGTATGTTACACCAAAGTATAAGTCTTCTGGAATTTCTGTGACTGTCTGGAAATACTGTGTTTATTCCTAAAATTGCTTTGTATCATCATAATGTATCATTGATGTGTCCTGTACCCTACAGGCTTCTATGTAACTAATCTTGGGTAGCCCCCTGAAAAAGACCATTTAGGTAGCTGTAGGCCTACCAGTAAACAAAATGAAATAAACAAATAAATAAATACTATCCATCATTGACTCATGCCCATACAAAACTACTCAATAAGCCTGACAAAAGCATGAACAAACTATGCTCACTCATAATGCAATGTCTTCCTAGAATGCACCACTGTACAATCTGAGCACCTAAACTAGTTTAACCTAACTGCTGGAAAACAAATACACTAACACTGTCTCCTTCACAAGTGTACCAACTTGAAAATCCTCCCTTGTCCCAGCCATCTGGTCTGCCTCCTCTAGACTGTAACCCCCTCCTCAGCACCATGACCTACCTTCTCCTGAGTGTACTCAGCTACCACTTACCCAGGACCACAGGAAGTGGTGGATGGGGTTCAGGTCAGTGTCTTGAGAGTTTGCAGTGGGTACCAGATAGTGTGAGAGTCTGCTGGGGGTGGGGTTGTCGCGTCTCCTCCTGGTGGACGGAGCTGAATTTCCAACATTTTCACCCCAAAGGGAGGCAGTGCGCAGTGAGATGCACACTGAGGCATGTGACATTCCAGCATCAGCAGCATACCTGCCGTGCTGTGCTGGTTCCTGATGTGATACCACCTAGCTTCTGCTAGGTAGTGATCTGATGCCGGACACAGATTCTCACCAGCCTAGATGGAGGAGGATAGCCATCCTGGGGATGCTCAGTCACCCTCTCATTGCCAGCCCCAGCGACCCAAGCCCAGTCACTGTTACTGCGATCAGTAGTGCTACCAGTGCACCGACGGCTGGCTCCTGTCTCTCAGATACTTCAGCATAACAGGCATTACCACCAGCACACTATATATACTCCATGTTACAAAAGATAACAAAGATAAAAAACAGAAAAAGGGAAAGCTCCTCACGCAACAGTGTTTTCTACAACTGGGGCAAGATATCCCACTGCTATCATTGTCAACACCCTTAATATGTCTAAACATTAAAGCAAGCATTCACATACTCAGACGTATGCTTTAAAGAGCAGCTGACACCATTAGGAGAACGTTAATAAAACATAACATTTAGGCACAGTTCTGCTTATATTTCACATTAGTTCTGCATTTCTCCTCCCATTATTTATTACTGAGGTAATTTGCATGAAAACATGATCTTTGCTCCTGAAAAGTTAATCTATTCCTGTTACTTTCTCCCTACCTGAAGTCATAATGCTCTGCTTGTGACATCACTATTACTCCCATGGCAACAGACTGTGATGTCACAACAGAGGATTATGAATAGGGAAGTAAGCTAAAGAGACAGACAAACTCTTATGGATACAGAGTATGTTTTCATGCAAATTTCTCATATAAATAATAGAAAGAAAATATATATATACATATAGAATGCAACTTAAATTGTACCTGAATATTATGTTTTCAAAGTTTTCTTTGAGGTGTCAGCAGCTCTTTAAATAATAGGCATGAACAATCCATGTTCAGATGGACGGCATGGGTATTGTATAGCATGCAACTTGACTCCACATTTGTTCCACAAGTGTCTAAATAGATGCTGCATCCATGTTCCATGTCTTCTCTTAGCTGCCTGTTTCTATGACCCAAAAGGGTATGGCATGACTTCATGTTTGATCCTCTACCCTTCCTCAGATCCGAGTAGGCTGTGCCTGCCCCTAGTTCACCCCTTGCTGGGCTCAAATCTTTCTCCTCTGGTACCTGGTTATGACATAGTATTGTTTAAGCTACCAGACTGCAGTACGTACTGTACAGCATGTAATTGTATAACCTGTATACTATGTGTAATTTTTAATAAAAAGACAGTTACAAAAAGGTCACTATTTATCCATATTTGCCAGCCTTGCTCCCTAGTTAATAGTGTCCTCTTGGGTTGTTCAGAATCCCTCCGACATAACTGGATTCATCAGATTCCAAGCATTTTTTTATTTCAGAAATTCCGTATTTGTAACCAAAATCAAATCTAAAACAACACATGTGAAATCGGACGCAGAATCACAATCCAATTTGATCAATTATGATAGTATATGGAAACCTCCCCTCCCCCATACAACACACAGTCAAGAGTAGAGAAAATGAAGTGGCTACTCCCCACCATGCAGCCCAATGTCTGTCCTACCTTGTGCCTTCTGCTTGCCATGGTGGTCCCTCCTGGGCTGATAAGCACTGCACCAGTGGTCCATCCGACTCTTCAACCCCCAGTCCACTGCTGTCCAGTGCAGGACTGGGACTGTCTTGATCCATTTGGACCCAACACTTTGCTGACTATGCCCTAGCCACCAAGTCATTAGTAGGCTGCCCCAACTCAACCAAGCAAAACTGTAGAATTATACTTAAACAGCTCACGACATCATGTGACCACTGAACTGAACCCACACCCACCCCGATAAGTCCCTTGCCTGTTATGATGCTATCACACTCTGGCTCTTCACGACAGCGCAAATGAGACCCATACTTTCTTGGTGGCCTACCAAAATAAAACCCTGGGAAAGGAGCCCATACTCCTCACAGTAAGAGCGGAATGGCTGAACTCTTTCCCAGGGTTTTGTGCTTTCAGACACTTCTCCAATGAAAGGGACATTGAGATAGCAAGCGATGTGGTGGCACTGGCACTCATGGCAGGTGTTGCAACACCGTGACTTAGGGATTGAGGAAGGAATGAGGACAGGACATGGGAGGAAGAGAGATGCCAGTAGGATTGGAATATTTGGCTGGATTCAGGTAAAGGCTGGGGACTCAGGGAAGAGCAGTCAGTTCCATGAGGTCAAACAGAGTTGGTTTAGTTGGTCCCTCGTTTGAACCACTGGTGGGCAGTGACTGATGGAAAACAACAGAACTCATGCAGGATGAGGAGAAGAACTGATGGAACTGGCAGGACCAATGGAGCAGGACACAGACCATCTGAAGGCAGTGTGAGCAGGGGGCTGCTGATTGAGCCCACTTAGGTAAAGTGAGTGCTGTAATCAGGGAAGGATCTATAACACCAGGGGTCAGACTACTAGCTAGGTACTTTGCTAATTACTTTGTTTTATTCTGCATCAGGTGGTATAGAGTGTACTGTGTAGAGCAGTGATACTGGCTGTTGGAGGCAGAATCAAAATTCTGATGCCATTTTCGGCTCCGATTCCATCTCTGATACCTAACAGAGGTGGGACAGAATCAGAGTTGAAATTCCAATGGATACAAAATAAGATGGAGTCTAGAGAATCCAAGCAGCACTAATGTCCTCTATAGCCAGTGTAATCCCTGGGTGGTCCTGGGTGCCATTGAAGCCCCAGTAACCCTTGTGTTTACCTATATAGTCCCTGGATCTGCTGCTGCAGATCCTCCTGTTACCTTTGAAATTATAACATTCCCTTAACTCTGTGTTGTGCACAAGGGAGACGAATGGCAAATGAGAGGGATTACCGATCTCTTAAAAACTGAGCATGCCCACTAGCACTGGCGTGAGTGAGGAAGAAGTCTTAGGATTTATGAGGACGGAGGTAGTAGAACAGTGGCAGACGCTCTTTGGAAGTGTGCATAAATTGGTCCTGTGATGTTGATACCCTTTTCTGATAAACTGGCTTTAATATGGGAACATCGACATTGCACAACCGTGGTGATGTCTTTCACTGAAGACCAGCTGAGTCATGAAAGGAATCATGAAAACCCTGTGTCTTGCTTTTTGAAATGGAAACTGAGATCTGAGACCGATACCTTACTGTCTGAACTTCTAAACTTTAAGCATTGACTTGTTGAGGCTGAGGGATCCCCTGTTACTACTTACAAAGGAGAGTGCTCATCCGCCACGCTGTAAAGCAACTGTAAACTGTATACTGGCCCACGCTGCTGCTGGGTGAAGTTCTGAAATGTCAGTTTTCTTTTCTATGACTTGGCACTCTGCTTACCAATCAAGTCTGGTTTACACTTCAGTCATTCTGAGTGTTGCACTGCCTACTCAGACAACCCAATTTTATGACGATAACATCATAATGAAATAAAAGGTATGTGATAAAGTGTTTATAATCTGTCTCAGAGTATGTTAATACAATTTTACTGTACAATGCCAGAAGGTCATTATGCACATCAACTGCAGCAACATGATGAATCCCTATAGAATCTACCCAACCCCTACGTAATCCCCAACCAACGAAGAACCAAAATCACTACAAATCACCACAGAAGCACCCCACCTTAAGTACAAAGACACCCAGACCAAGAAACAACATTTTAACAAAGAAACAGCAGTTTCTGCAGTGTGTATGTGCTTGCTCCCTGTCAGTCAGGCAGTGGCTGGCCGAGGTGTTGTGTGGGTGTGTGACTGTGCCAGTCACCATCTGGGGCCCTGCAGGTTATCACTGTATTACTGGTTATCACAAGAAAGGTATCACTGCACACTCAAGCAGACATGATTGACCACAAGGCCCTTATCTACTGACCTGTTCATATGTTTGTATTGTTTACTGTTCAGGGGCTGAGTCAGGTGCCAATGGGGGGATGCTGAGTGAGATGGCTGGAGAGAGGGGTTTTTGTACTTTATTTTTATTCATTTCAATACTCTTATGACATAGTAACAAAGTACCGTATCTTTGACAATGCCACATCAGCAAAATCAAATATGAGTAACAACCCACTTACTCAAAGGAGAGGAGCATCAAAGATATAATGATACCACATATGAGGGGAAAACAATCTTTTAACAGTAATAAAGCTAAAAGATTATGCTGCTTGTCAAGCACAAGAGCAGTATGACTTATTTATGAAAATCCAAGGTCCAAAATACAAAAGTCTGTTTTTTGCACACCCTAAACATAGATTTGTGGCATCACACTTTAAGCTAAAGGAAATTCAACATTATAAGGAACCAGATAGCTTACTGTAAACTAGTTACCAGCTCAGAGAGCAAGAAATTGAAAATTATTCAGTATTTATGACCAGATGGCACAAGTAGGATGAACTGAACACAAGTTAAATCAAAATGTTTTAACTGTACATAAACCTCGAAGCTAAAGTTCAGTTTAATAAGACGGCAAAGATCATTAGAGGTTCACACCTCTTTTCAGTCCCTTCATCTTCCTCTGATACACGGCTCTCTGTCCCTCAGCTGGATTTTGGGCCGATGCTGCTCCTGAATACAAGTAGCCCATTTTCCAGCCTCCGAATGGTCTGAAAAAACCCACACCTTGCCACTGAAAACAATCCAAAGCCTTGCTGGGTAAATCATGGCATGGGGAATCGAGACAACTTCTGTCGAACACCGTCGGGCTTTTTACGCTTCATGCGGGTCATGTAACTGATATTCAGGAACAAATAAATTGTTCAATCATCTTGAATTAGGGACCCGTGATGGTGAGCCAGCCGCAAATATGATCCCTTGCCCCCATGCCATTGGTCATAAGAAGCAAGGTACGAGAATATCCAACTCTTCCCTATATCCCCGTGGAGTGATCCAGTAGGCTTTTTGTAATGAAAAGGGGATCAATGACTCCTCGGTGAAGTTTCTCCTGAAACCAATCCTGTAGGAACATTAGCAGGATGGTCCCCTTCAATCCCTTTGGGGAGCCCCAGTATCGCACATGGGAAGATTGAGCCTGATTCTCAAGTCTCTAACCTGGCTCAAAAGTGAGTGTTTTCTTTAACTAATGTCACAGTGGTCACAGCAGTTGCTTTGGCTTGTCTCTTGACATCCCCGATTTAATTTTTATCTGGTCACTATAGTTTCCATCAAGTTTAAACAGATGCCAAAAGAGTCTATTTAAGCGTTCATATCGGAAACAACTGTGATTAATCGCTGAAGCTTCAACCCAACTGAAGACATGATCTCCTCCGATTCACCAGAGGCGTGGCCTGTGCAGTAGCGTCAGTCTTTCAGGCTGAGAGGAACCAGGCGATTTTCCTCCCAATACCCGCCTTTACCTTTGCAAGGGTTACCTATTATAAATTTTCAAGGGTGCTCTCCAAGAAAATAGCCATGAAATCTCCAAATGCTCAGTCCAACTGGGTAAAATAATTGCTTTTTTAGAGCTGGAAGAAGGAGCTACCAAAATGTGCTACTACTCAGCTCGGGCTCTAGCGCCTCCCAGGAGAGAACAGTTTGACAGCTACTGGGTGGGGCTAGAGGTTCATTAGACTATCAGAAAAGGGATAGTTGTACATGACAGCTCGGTACAGCAACTGGGGGTTGGGGCCAGTAGCCCACCAGAGACAGTATTTACAGATACGTACATATTAACATCAGGACAGCGATCAGGGGTGGAGAAACACTGGACTGACATGGTTAGGTTGGCTCTACATCAAGGCAATGATTGGAAGTGGGGTCACTAGACTGCCAGGGAGGGTATTTCTCATATTTTGGCTGCATCAGGATGGCAACTGTGGTTGTGGGGGTACACTTGTAGGCAGGACTGACAGCTCTTGCTGTCAGTCAGCAATTTAGGGATTCAGAAGGTGGCGCCAGGCTCCACAAAATTCCTCTGTGCATTTGTGTGCTCTGGCAATATGTAGAGCTGCTGATGGCCACATAATGACTTGAAAATGGTCCTTGCTGGGCCTTGCATGTCATTATGTGTCCATGCATGCCTTGCTTCTGAATACGGCTTACTGGACCAGAGATGCTAGCCTGTTTAGTTGGCTGTTTCCTTTGCTCCTGTAAGTTACTTTTCTGCAGGGGTTGTGTTAAAGCTACACATAGTTACTAAGTGCAGTACTAGCACAGCTCCAAATTCAGACAGGCAGCATGCACTGTTTGGAGCACACTGCCTGTCTGAATATGACCCCTAAGTTGGCCATGTATTATCTCACATGCGCTACTAACTGTTGTGCCGTGCAAACAGCTGACTTCAAAATGGAGTACCATGCACTGTAGTTGGAAAAAAAGAGTTAGACCTTGTATTGTGAAAATACGTAGCACTTGCCTCAATTTGATTACCAAAATTAAAAATGCTAAAATATTTATACATATTTTTCCTCTGTTTCAATACCCCAACACACACACACATACACACACACAGCACATTTACTTTTTCTTCAGGAGATACAGACTGCATTCCAGTACCCCACCAAATAAGGCACCAGCTGGTAACACCCCCGATCCCATGTATGGAAAACCCTCCCCAACCCATGTCAGTACCACCACCTCCCCATTCATGTCCTCTGCCACAAACTTAGTCACCTACCGAAGCCCCAATCTCATGTATGGCAATCAGCCCCGCCACGCATCTCAGTACCACCAACTTCACCACTCATGTCCCCTACCAGAAACTAAGTCACCTGCTAATGCCCCAGTCTGAACTATGGCAAACCCTCCCGCCAAGCATCGCAGTACCACCTCCCAACTCATGTCCCCTGCCAGAAACTAAGTCATTTGCCAAAGCCCCAATCCCATATAAGGCACTCCCCCAACCCATCTCAGTACCACCTCCCTACTCAAGCCTGCTGCCAGAAAATGAGTCACTTGCCAAATCTGTGATTCCATGTATGGCAAAACCTTCCCCTGCCCATCTCAGTTCCATCTCGCCACTCATAACCCTGCCAGAAACTAAGTCACTTGCCAAAACGCCAATCACATGCATGCCAATCCCCATCCATCCATCTCAGCCCCACCTCATGTTCCCACAGACACTCACCCACAAGTAGTTAACTGTTTTACGATGACTTGCAGTGTGCCGACAACGGTATACCAACAGTCTCACCACTAAGGGCCTGAAATGCAGGAATGCTGGAAATCATTCCATGTGATATCAAAAAGCACTAGTGATTGCTGGCATTTGGGTCCATGGCAGTCAGACTGTTAGCATACTACTGGCAGGACCCTGCAGGTCACAGCAGAACAGTTAACTACTTGTGGGTGACTGTCTGTGGGGACATGGGTAGTGAGGAGTAGAAGGGCTGAGATGGGAGGGTCACAAGCATTGCATTTTTTTTTAAATATAAGGATGGATCACATCATAAAGTGTGATGCAATACCAGTTATTTAATACCCTGTAGTAAAACCATGTCAGTCCTCCAAAGAAAATGGATGAGCTAGATAACATTTGGTCAGGGTGATGATAATCCAGGAATAGCAGGAAAGGATAGATGAGGAGGGTTCACAGATCTAAACATGTACACCTTAAGGTGAGTAGGCAAAGAGACTGGAGAACTGAGGTCCCAAAGCAGCATTCCAACATGATATAATGTTGATGCTATAATGGGAGATGAAGGTGTGTTCTTTTCTCTACGTAACAGCCCTACAGATAATCAGATGTAACAGGAGATGCATGTGTGTTCTTTCCTCTGGGTAGCAGCCCTACAGATAATCAGATGTAACAGGAGATGAAGGTGTGTTATTTCCTCTGGGTAGCAGCCCTAGAGATAATCAGATGTAACAGGAGATGAAGGTGTGTTCTTTCCTCTGGGTAGCAGCCCTACAGATAATCAAATGCAACATGAGATGAAAGTGTGTCCTTTCCTCTGGGTAGCAGCCCTACAGATAATCAGATGTAACAGGAGATGAAGGTGTGTGCTTTCCTCTGGGTAGCAGCCCTACAGATAATCAAATGCAAAGGCGTCTAGTCATGTCCCAGCTCACCCCTACCTGGATGCCTCCTCTTTCTTCACTCTGTTCCAGTCGAGTTCCGAAAATCCCACTCCACCACCACCTCCTGATCGTGTCACTGGTGACATTCTCACGGCATGGACAAAGGACCGTCACCTCAGCCATCTTTATAGACCTATACAAGGCCTTGATACCGTCTCACACTCCCTAATCCTCTCAAAACTCACCAAAGCAGGGCTCTCAGATCCAGCCACTGAATGGTTCCATGACTACCTAGTGAACAGAAACAAACAGTCAAACTGGCATCTCACACCTCAAACCCCTGCCAATCACTGCCGGAGTCCCCAGGATCTGTCCTAGGCCCACTACTTTTTTCCATTTTTTTAACGACCTCCCATCTGTATGTTCCCATTCATCCATCCAAATGTATGCAGACGACACTGTCCTGTACACCTCCGGCCCCTCCACACAAAGCGTAGCAACCCTCCTCCAGGAGGACTTCTATGCCATCCAGCACTGGCTGAGGACAAACCAGCTATTCCTAAATCCTAAAAAACAGTAGCACAAACATTCGGCACCCAACAAAGACTCTCCCACAAGCACCCAGCCCCTTTCAAAACCACAGTGAGACTCCCCTGGACAATTGTACTAGCTTCAGATATCTAGGCGTTTGGCTAGATCAGCACCTAGATTTCACCTCTTACATGAACTCACTACACAGAGACTACTTCCCAAACTAGGTGCTCTATTCAAGCAAAAACTGCCTCCCACACAAACTAGGCAGCCATTCTCCAAAAATTATTCTCCCTGTCACGACTACGGTGACACAGCTTACTCCATTGCTCCAGCGTCTGCTCTGGCCAGCCCTAGACACCCTGTTCCACTCCTTCTGCCGTTTCATTCTAGACTGCCCACAATCCACTCACCATTGCAACCTATACAGCTCTTTAACCCTGCCGTCTCTCCATGATCGTAGACAAATAAACTGCGTTAGGTTCGCTGCCAAATTCTGGTCCCTCTCCCTCCCCTTATCTGGCCTCTACCCTCTCCCAACAATCCCCACCTCGTACTCCCTCAGGAACACGGACCCCAGACTGCTACCGTCCCGTATATGCACATAACCAAAGGCCAGGCCGCCTTTAATTACCGAATCCCACAGATTTGGAACGCCCTGCCGGCCTCCATTAGACATGCACAGCACCCTGCCAATGCAACCTTCTACTTAGAGCCCATTTCTCCTCCAGCTGCTCCTGTTATAACTAACAACTAAATACTATGCTTGTTGTACTATAAATGAATATGTAATGTAAATGACCACTCATTCTTTACACTGTATGTATCCACCCCTGTCTGTATTCTATCAACAAATGTTATAGGAAAGCCTTGGCTTCCCAAAATGTACTGCATATGTATATATCCCATGTATTGTAATTAGGTCTCGGCCCCAGGTGCAGCATCTGGAATCGAGCTCTTAGCTCAGTATGCCTTCCTGGTAAATCTAAGTAAATAAATAAATGCAACATGAGATGAAGGTGTGTCCTTTCTCTGGGTAGCAGCCCTACAGATAATCAGATGTAACATGAGATGAAGGTGTGTTCTTTCCTCTGGGTAACAACCATACAGATAATCAGATGCAATG
Organism: Neoceratodus forsteri; assembly: GCA_016271365.2. Classification (NCBI taxonomy): domain Eukaryota; kingdom Metazoa; phylum Chordata; order Ceratodontiformes; family Ceratodontidae; genus Neoceratodus; species Neoceratodus forsteri. Next base: position 77,830,688 of record CM057459.1, read on the forward strand.
GGAGATGAAGATATCTGCTTGTGACAGGGAGCTCCTGCCACTCTTGAGGACTGACCTTTTCTTAAATCTGTTGCAACAGTTCTTTTAATTCTTAGCCTAATCTATTCCTTACAATTTCTAGTCCATAAGGTGGCCACCTATAGGCACCCTTCCCTTTCTTGACTGTGCTATAGTGTCCTCTTTAATTTTCCTTTTCCCTCTCAAGCCCTCATACAGGAGGTTATTTTGTGATCTCTGCGCTGATATAAAACAACAGGCTGTGTTCCTCGTTGTTGGATTCAGTATGCAATGACACTATGTCATAAAATACTTTAATGTATATAACTTATCTGTATGAAACCTGTAAATGTTGAAAATACCATGGCACTAGGTGTTTTGTTAAAGGTCAAAAGTTGCTAGGGGACTGTATGATAAAAAATAAGTTAGTTGTGCTATTTAAAATGCATGTAAATTGCTGTAAACTGAACAAGTCTGAAATTTCATGGTGATCTGCATATATCTCATGATGATTTGCATTATGGAAGTATATGTGATGTTCTGTTTCTTTGAAACTTAGCTTATTGTCAATGCTCTTTTGAGTAACCCTTGTTTCAGTGCTTCTGCACTGAGGTTCTCTGTCTTTAGCTTTTTTATTTTATTTGAGCCCCCCCACCCAAGCAAACAAGGCCGAGGTGCTGGCTAAGTGTAGAGGAAAGACTTACATAGTTTGTTGTACAAACTGATGTACTGAAGCAGGGATATGCCATTGTTGCAGGTTATCTGCTACATTTTGAATAAACATCACACAGAGATTGTGTGTTGAACTTGAAATTCAGTGTCTGGTCCATCTGTTGTCCTACAACCCCTCCACAATGCTTTCCTCTGGGTAGCAGCCTACATATACAGTAATCAGATGTAAAGGGAGATGAAGATGTGTTCTTTCCTCTGGGTAGCAGCCCTACAGACAATTGAAGGCTATGCCTGCAGTTCAATGGGTGAGCAACCAGCACGCCTACTTCCCAAGCTATATAAGCAGTTCCTCTCAGCCTCCCTCTGAAGCACTTTCTCTTGCTAGTCAGAGGTACTGTTGGATCTGTTTTCTCACTTTGGGCCTGCTGCAGCCTTGCTTGGGGCCTGCTTGAACACCCCCCTTTCCCGTTGTCAGTGGTCTGGGACCTATTTGGTTCTGCTGAATGTGTCTGTGTGTTTCTCCTGCTTGGTTAGTATTTGTTTTGCTTCTGGGCGCTATGTGCTTCCTCCTGTGCTTGTTTTCTGGATTCCTCTGTTTGTGTGTTTGTTTTTCTTTTCTTTGGGGTTTTCATTGCCCTTTGTGTGTGCTATGCTAATCCTGTACTCAAGCCCCTTTCCTTTTCAGCTGCTTACCACCCTCAGTTTTCCTGCAATTGTATGTTTCAGCTCCCATTCCACCTTCTCTGCTGCTGCTTCTCACTGCACATGGCCTAGGCTCCTGCTCTCAGTTTTCTGCCTCTCCCTGTTATAGCCTGCTCTCAGTTCTCAGTGCTAGCTCTACTCTGATACTGCCAGCAGCCTTGTATTCCACTATGGTTCTTTCCTGCTTCTTTACAGCAGCGTTTTATTTATTTACTATAATTCCTTCCATACACCCTCAGTTTTATCCAGACCATTTGGGGATTTAAATCTGCTCAACATGTTAATTTGCACTGTGGGAATCAAACCTGATCTACTGCGATTCTATATTACTTTCTCCATGTGATTCAAACTTGCTCAAATGCAACTGTACCAAGCAATTATTATTATTGTTCCAGTGCATTTTGCCCATGCCTACAAATTTCTATGCTCGTTCAGTTGTTCAGCTCACCTACTGCTGGAATCTATAACTAATTACTGCTGGAAACTATTCACTATTAGTACAATGCTTTATTATACTCTGGAGGTCAGCTCAGCTACAGCTGTTGCTATAAACTAGTTTATTATCTGCTTGTCGGTCGCGTACTTTACATTAGCTTTTTTTTTCCTACAGCAGAGGATGGGGTTATAGTGGAGAGTTGTGGCCCCATGTGGTTCAACTGCCTCATGCTCGTATACTGCCTTCACTGCTAAGATTCTCGGGTATTTATGTCACCTTTAATTGGCACTCACTGATGGACTGGTTGGCTAGTATTCCTTCCTCTTTACTTGCATCACATGTCCTATAACCTTACCAGGCAGCGCCTTGCACTGAATAAAGGACCAGGTTACCTGAGCTGTTTGTGCAATTCCTACTGCTATCATACTTCTGCATACTATTTGTTTACTATGCTGCATATTGCCTGTTACTCCTGTATTACCATGTATGGCCTGTTACATTACTAAACGTGTTTAGCATGCTGCATATTGCCTGTTACTCCCTGCATTACCAAGTATGGCCTGCTCCATTGCTAAGGAACTAGCCAACCATGCTTATCAATTTATTGGCTCTGAGCTTGCTCTCAGCTGATGGTCTCACTCTACTCCCTAGTCCATCTTGAGCATGTGATGCCTGTGGGGTCCTCCTGTCTGGCTCATAGTGGGAATGTCCTTACCTCAGGTGGAGCTTTAACCATTTGTGCGTGGCGGCACCTCTTGATGTGAATTTATGACTTGCTGCGAAGGGTGGTTATGAGTGTTCCCCTTTGGCGTTAGTATTAATTTACTACCATTGCATCTTCAATGCTTCTCCCTATGATGGCCTCTGGTTCTCCAGGTCTGTATTTTAGATTGGTAAGCTGGCTGCGTGCCTAGCGGTTACTGCTCTCCTCCTCCCACTTTGGAGGTGCTTGTTGAAGAACCCTTGCAACCCCTCACGCAGTTCCTGTTAGAGGGATAGGTGAGAGCCCTCCATCAAATCAGAATATTTTCCACCCCTTGAACTGAATTTCAAATGGCGCAGTCGAATCATCACTAAATAAAATAGCCCAAGCCTGGAGGGAAGAGATCTCGGCCTTGGATCCCCAGAGATTTCTTCCTCAAAGGAGGATTTTTCTCTCCTCCATGCTGCAGATCACAATACTTAGTTAGTCTTAGTAATATTCTTATGCTTACTTAGGTAGGTTTTGCTGTTGAATGGAGATGGATTGTGGCCCTACTAGCCGCTCCTCTCTCCTTAGGGAAGCCCCTTGCTGTCATCAGCAAAAGACATATTATTGGAGTTATCCTGCTAACTAGTGTGTCTCATTTATGTTTCATTAAGCTGCATGTCACTGTCAGTCTGCTTCTCTACCTCCTAGTCATCGATCACTGCTACAATTCTTCTGGAGTTCCTTCCTAAGGTACCTTTAGCCAAGAGACCCTTCCCTTGGCACCTCTAGGGTGGAACCTGCCTCAGGGTTCCTGCCTTCAGTACCCCAACAGGGTGGCAGTTCCTGATGGAATAGAGAGGCGAAAGCCACAACATTGTTATACAATTGCACAAGCATAACATTATTCTGGCTGAGTAGGCAATTGAACTGAAAGAGCTAGCCTGCAGTTCAATGGATAAGCAACCAGCCACTCCTACTTACTGAACCATATAAGCAGTTCCTCTCAGCCTCCTGTGAAGCACTTTCTCTATGCCCCACAATCCTCCCTCCTTCTCCAGCGGCTCGCCCTCTACTCCCAGAGGGTTCCTTCCTAAGGTACCTTTAACCAAGGGACCCTTCCGTGGCTCCTCTAGGGGTGGAACCCTCTTACAGGGTTCCTTGCTTCAGTACCTCTACAGTCTAGTAATTCCTAATGGAACAGAGTGTGAACAGCCACAACATTGTTATACAATTGCACTAGCATAACATTATTCTGTTGTATAGGCCACTGAATCACCGTAACGGGAGATGAAGGTGTGTGCTCTCCTCTGGGTAGAGCCCTACAGATAATCAGATGTAATGGGAGATGAAGGTGTGTGCTTTCCTCTGGGTAGCAGCCCTAGAGATAATTAGATGTAACGGAGATGAAGGTGTGTTCTTTCCTCTGAGTAGCAGCCCTACAGATAATCAGATGTAATGGGAGATGAAGGTGTGTCCTTTCCTCTGGGTAGCAGCCCTACAGATAATCAAATGTAACAGAAAGATGAAGGGTGTGTGCTTTCCTTTGGGCAGCAACCCTACAGATAATCAGATGTAATGGGAGATGAAGGTGTGTCCTTTCCTCTGGGTAGCAGCCCTACAGATAATCAAATGTAACAGAAGATGAAGGTGTGTGCTTTCCTTTGGGCAGCAACCCTACAGACAATCAGATGTAACAGGAGATGAAGGTGTGTTCTTTCCTCTGGTAGCAGCCCTACAGATAACCAAATGTAACAGAAGATGAAGGTGTGTGCTTTCCTTTGGGCAGCAACCCTACAGATAATCAGATGTAACAGGAGATGAAGGTGTGTTCATTCCTCTGGGTAGCAGCCCTACAGATAATGATATCTGATGACGTAAAGGTGGCCAGTTAGTGCGACAAGGCAGTTGGGAGGATTAGTGGGATGCTGGGGTGCACAGGGAGGAGTATCACCAGGAGAAGGAGGGAGGTGGTGTTGCCTCTGTATAGATCTCTGTTAAGACCTCACCTAGAGTAATGTGCCCAGTTCTGGAGACTATGGGCTCGTTTTGAGAACCCCATGAATGCTACCAAGCTCCTGGTGTGCTGATCGTTTTGGCTGGGGTTTCATGACATTCACTTGAGTAACAATCAGAATTTTCGATCCTGGACAGCTAAATGCCACAAGTTAGACCAGGTTTTCCCTTGTCTAACTTGTACCATTAGGGTCCCTGTTTCTGAGGCTTAGCTAAATATTTGGCACAAACTGCTGTAAATCATGGACAGTGCCTAATTGCGCCTAATGTACTAAAACTGGGTGTAGTTGCATCAAACGCAGTTTGGTACAGCTGCACCAAAGAACAGGATTGACGAGGGGCTTGATGAAAGTCCTGCACCAGCCTTTGAAAATCAAGCTCTGCACCTCTGGAAGGACATACTATGGAGGTGGTCCAGAGGAGAGCAGCTAAAATGGTGTATGGTCTGCATCAAAAGCCCTAGGAGGAGAGACAAAAGGACCTCAATATATGCATGCCTGTAAGAGAGAGGGAGAGGGAGCATATGATAAGAGATTTTTAAATACCTCACGGGAATAAATAAGGTACAGGAGGAAGTATTTTCAAAAAACTATGCTCAAGTACAAAGAGGAGACGGAATGAAACTGGAGGCGGTAGATTCAGGAGAGATGTGAGCAGCTACTTCTTCACAGAAAGAGTGGTGGATGCCTGGAACAGTCTTCCAGCAGTGGTGGTAGCGTTCAAGAATGCAGGGATAGGCATAAGGAATCTTAGTGGAAAGGAGGGGAGAGCTTGAGATCAGGTAGGGTCTGTGATGACACTGTAGATAGGGAAAATGGGCAGACCAGGTGGGCCAAGCTGTCCTTATCCACCATCAAATTCAATGTTTCTATGTTTAAAGAGGTGGCCTCCAACGCAATGGGTATGTCTGGTGGAATAAGCCCGAAGCCCTCTGTGAGACTCCCTACCAGCTACTCTATAGCAGCGTCAATGCAGGATATAATCCACCTACCTGTCATCCACTCTGCTGCTGGTCTGTCTGGTACGACTCTAAGTGCATGTTACAAACAGCTGGCAAGCCTCACCCCAAACTCCAGCCATGCACTCTTTATAATAAGTGAGTGCTATCCTGCAGGTCCAGAATATGGAGACTCCAGTTGGCCTTCAAGATGGCTCACTAAAATATACCAGAAGGTTAATCACCTGGTTAAAGTGAAATTCTGATACTATCTTCAGGAGAAATGTCAGGTGGGGACAAAGGACAACCTTGTCCTTGTAGAAGACTAGATAAATAGACTCCAACCAGGCGCCTGAAGCTCACTAATCCTTCTGAATGACATGATAGCCACCAAGAAGGCCATCTTTCATAACAGGTGCAACATCTCACAAGTGTGCATAGGCTCAAATGGCTTGCACATGAGTATAACCAACACCAGTAGTAGGTCCCAAGGTAACAGTGGTTCACGTACACAGAGGGACAAGTGGTCAAAGCTCTTAAAAAGCACCTGACCAACTTCCTGTGCCACCATCGATTACCACCACACCAGTAAACAGAGATGGCTCTCAGGTGCATCTTAAGGGTGTTGCTTGCAGGCCGACTAAGAGAGGGGCCAGGAGGTAATAAAGGATGCTTGCCATAGAGCAGGCAAGTGATCAAGTTCCCTGACTTGGCAACAGATGGAGAACCTCTTCCACTTAGATACATAACACCTGTGAGTTGACTCCTTTCAGGAGGCCTCCATAATGTGGCGAAATCTTCTGAGAGACCCAAAGGCCTGGAACTCTAGCCACTCAAGAATCAGGGCTAAGAGGTGCAGGGAATGGTGATGCAGATGAAGGACCTTCCCTGTTGTCTGGTCAGCAGGTCCAGGCAATGAGGCAATCGCCACGGAAGCCTGCTCCTGACACTGAGGAGATCTGGGTACCAGAACTATCTGGGCCAGTCTGGAGCTATCAGGATCTTCCACGTCTTGTCCTTCCAGGTCTTGACCACCACCTTGTGGATCAAGGAAAGGAAGGTGTACACAAGCCTGGGGTCCAGCATCTGCAAAGCTCCCCAACAGTGTTCTGTGGAGGGTGGAAACAAACAGCCTCAGCTTTCTGTTCTCCCAGGAGGCAAACATGTCCATCAGAGAGGTGTCTCACTGGGAGAAAAGTGGTGTGCTACTTCCTGATGCAGGGAACACTCGTGCAACATCTTATCCATCCAGCTGAGATCCTGCCAACTGTTTGTTCACTTCTGTAACATGGATCACCAAGGGATCAGCAGCCAGGCTGTACATGACTGTCGAGGTGTGGAGAACCTCCCACCACACGGGAAGGGAGTGAGTTCACCCTGCCTGTTCAATCAATCAATCTTTATTTTACCAGGCAAAACATCATTGAGAGGCAATCTCATTTAAAAGGTGGACCAAAGTGAATTACATAGGTGAAGAATAGTAACAGTTGATACAATAAATATTTACATGGCATCAAGGGAATGACGGGGGGTTCCAGAAAGGAGTGTTAGAACAATATTACAGATGTTCAGATAGAAATCATAGTTGCAATATTGTCCATCTGAACCTGCACAACCTGACCCCTGATCACAGGACCAAATTCTGTCAGAGCCAGCCACACTTCACAGAGCTCCAGTAGGTTGATGTGGTGATGAGACTTCCGGGGTGACCAGAACCCGTGGGCTCTATGGTCTCTCCACTCTGCCAGAGATGCATCTGTCATGAGCATGATGGACAATTCTGAGCAGGCAAATGGGATTCCTGCCTCCATATGTTGTAGGACCAGCCACCATTGGATGGCATCCCACACTGGCTGGGTCACAAGGACTGGCTGATCCAGATGACATAGGCACCAAAACCATTGGCAATCGGCTTCAGTGCTGGTGGTGCATCCACTAAAATGACCAATGGACATACGAACATATGAATTTGCCAGCAGAAATAGGCTACCTGGTCTATCAAATCTGCTTGAGTGTGCAGCTAGCACCCTCACCCTGCAGCTGCCTCCTGCCCTTCCTATTTTCCCTCCCTCTCATCTTGTTCCATCCCCTTTGAAACTACCTAATGTCTTACAGGCTACCACCTCCTCCGTAGAGCATTCCATTCTGCCACGACCCTCTCCGTGAAAAGTGTCTCCTCATTTCCATTTTAAATCTTCCCTCCAATCTAAGGTGGTGCCTCTGTTTCCTCCCTCCAGCCTGAGTATCCCTTCAGTACCTGCCTTGTTTATTCCCTTTACGTACTTTAAGCTCTCAATCATATCCCTCCGCTCCTCTCTCTCCTCCAAGGAGTACATGTTCAACTCTTTCAGCCTCCTCGTATGGTCTGTCTTCCAATTCCAGGATCATCCTTGTTGCCCTCGTTGTACCCCTTCCAGTAATTTCCATCCTTCTTCAGATATGGCCACCAGAATTACTCACAGTAGTCCAAGTGTGGCCTGACCACATTGGTGGTGGATGCCATGTACCCCAGCAGCTGCAGGAAGTCACAGGCAGGGCGCAGAGAACCCAACCGAAATAACTGGGCAAAGAAGATAAGGTCCTGAGCCAGTCCTCAGGGAGAAGGGCCATGGCCTGCAGGAAGTCTAGTTCTGCCCCAATGAACTTGATCAGCTGTAAGGGGATCAGTTCGGACTTGTTCAGGTTGACCAACAGGCCCAAGTCTCTGCAGGTCTGGAGGGCCAGATCTATGAACCATTCAACTGCCTCCTTGGGAGGCCTGGCTATCAGTCAGTCATCCATGTAGAGGTACACCCTGAAGCCCTTGTGCCTCAGGAAATCTGACACCACTGCCATGCACTTCATGAAGTCCCCAGGTGTGGATGAGAGGCCAAGGGCATGACCTGGAACTGATACAGAACCCCTTCTGCATGAAACCAAGGTACTGCCAGTGGAACGTATGGACTGGGATGTGGAAGAATGTGTCCTGAAGTTCCATGGAGCAGACCCACATGCCCCACTCCAGGAACGGTATGATATGGTTTAGAGTGATCATCCAGAACATTGGCTTCCGAATAAACTGGTTTAGGTCTTGCAGATCCAGTGTGGGGCACCAGACTCCTGTCTGTTTCGGCACCAGGAAGTACCTGGACAAATACCCCTGACTTACCAGGCGTCTGGGACATGGGCTATGGCTCCTTTGGCAAGGAGGTGAGATACATCCACCTGAGGGCAGACAGTGTGTCCTGCGGCACCCTGGCCTCCCGAGAAGCGTGGAATCACTAAGATTAAAGACCTTCAGAATACAGAGGTAACACTGCTTACCACCTCTAGTTCCCATTTGTCCAAATTAATGACAGACCAATGTGACCAGAAGAGGTGCAGCCAACCCACCACTGGGAGCTGGGTTAAGGACTGGATGGGCAGAAGAACACTGCCAACCCACCACTGGGCATCTTGGAGTGGGCACTGGCCTCTGGGAATGGAGGACACCGCTTTCCTGCTTCTACCTCTTTTCGAACTTGGGTTTTGGGCACCAGTGTTGGTTCTGCCCTGCAGAAACTGCCGAGGAGCTACTGTGCTGAAAGAACATGAATTGAAAGGTCTTTTCCTAGGCTTCAGTGCCTTCACGTCCTTATGGGATAATGTCATGGAATCTAGGGTAGTACTGGACTTCTCAATCCTGGTGAAATGCCCTCACCCGGGGTCAAAGAGGTTGGTGCTCAGGAAAGGGACAATGGCCAATTTGTGTTGGGTATGTGTAGTGAAGGTGGAAAGCCGCAGACAGGCCCTGTGATGCATCAGCGATGGCTATTATCATGGTACCGGCACAGGAGCCATCCAAATCCAGAGCCGTCTGGAGCTTATGTTTACCCAGCAATTTACTCTGATCTCTAACCAACTTCAATGGTATCAGCAGGAAGGTAAGGGAGGATTTTGTCCAGCACTCCCAACAGGGAGTGATTAAAGATAGCCATTATCACAGCATAGCTCACCTGACAGAGACCCAGCGATGCAGTAGCATAGATCTTTTAGCTGTGTGGTTAATCTTTTGGACTCTTTGTCCAGGGGTTGTCCATGTCCCCATGACCACCAGATTTCTGCAAGGCTGAGTCTGATGCCAAATCTTCAGCTAAAGATGATCAGAAAACCCTGAAAGGGACCGGTAGGAACCGCATACTTGCAGACTACATGGGTGGAGGGTGCTGGGCAGGATGCTGGATGTTGTGGATGGTCCCAGAATGGCCTCAGCCACAGGAGCAGCAAACCCTGTGGATTAATCTCTGTTCAGCATGTCAGTGAAGGGTATTTAACCCTCTTCTGAATTAGCTCGAAGCGCATGATTATGGACTCAGATGTGAGACACAGTAGAGCCCCAAAGGACACTGGCCCATGGTGGATGGACACTTCTTTGACTGAACCACGGTCAAAAGTATGGAACCTTCAGAAAAATCACAGAAACTCCTCAGAGGTACCTGGGGACTCCTCAAAATTGGGCCTTGACCATTTATCACCATGGGTCACCCTAGTGTCTTTGACTGAGTGAGCTTCACCGATAACTGGCCTGGCAAGCTGGTAGCAGCACAGAAATCCTTCATAGCAACATCCAGTGAGGGCTGCAGTGGTGATGGCTCCACCCTTAGCAATGGACAAAAAGGTGCTGGAGACATCTGTTTTGGGTAGACTGGTGGGCATTACTGGCAGTTGCCAGGTGACCGACAGTCCAGAGGGCAGAGCCATACCCTGTCTTGCAATAATCCACTGCTTACAAAGGAGCTCCTCACAGTACCAACACCTCTGCGATGGTGCCTCTTCTCACCCACGGATGAGGAGGTTGAGAAGTGTTGGAGGCAGCACTTGCTGGTTGAGCGAGATCGACAGCATGAATGATGCCTAGACCATTGACCTGAGGGCCAACGTTAAGATGATTCCTCTGGAGGGTCCCAAGAGACCACATGCTCTAGACATTCAGAAGCAAGTGCTTGGAGGCATGACCATCAGCCAAGGCTGGTCCCATAGTGATCCAACTGGGGACACTGACTCAGGCCACATCCTCTTGCATGAGGACCAGGAGCACCGGATCTAGGAGGCTGATTTCTTATCAATCTCAATAACCAGTCAGCAGGCTCGAGAAATATCTTGACTGCCTGCTTGACTGGAATTGAGGTCAACAAGCCTGATGGGGGTATAGACAGAGCTTTCAACCTAACGTCAAAGTGGTTGTGGGGAGTCGAGGGAGCAGGAGGACCCTAATCGGCCCCGACCCCATGACATGCACTGGTGGTGCTTGTGCTTTTGCCTCAGTGAGAAGGACTCTCGCCAAAGGTTTGAAAGGCTCCACACATCTCTCAAAAATCTTCTGAGAAGGACCTTCTGATGCTGGCCCCAGCAGGAGCAGTGCAGAGACTGATGAGGAATCCACTGTGGCTGCAGTTGCCTCCTACCAAGGGCCACAAGCTGTGAAGCTGACATGGCAGCCACCAATGCCTTCTTGCAGGCCCTTAGGCTGATCCATGGGTCCCTTCCCTAAGGGTTGACCAGGGCAAGTCTGCCTGCCCGTCTTCCAGTGATGCTGGGAGCTTCATCTGGCAAAGGCTGCAGTGCATTCCCTAGCAGTAGAGGCAGGACATGTGGGGTCACTGAACAACATTTATTACCTGCACTGGATGCAGAATTTAAACCACGTGGCTTCCGCTCTTCCATGCTGACGCTCAATCTTCATCAAGAGGCAGAACAAGAATGGACAATAATTGAAAAGAGCAAAATGAGTCAAAGTTTGTTTAACTAAAGCACCAATATCCTCGTATGCTGCAGAGCTGTGAAGGAAGAGACCTGTCTCTTCCAGTGGAGAGAAAGATCTGATGCCAAGGAAGGAGCCGGAGGATATACTGCTCAGGTGGTAAGGGAGGAGCTTAGCTTGAAGATGTCTGACGAATCAGCCTGTTACAGGGAACTGCCAAAGAGTTGATAGTGAACTGTGTCCATGCCCTTAGAAGTACTTTTACACAAAGAGGATGGTGGAAGACTGGAATAGGCTTCAGGAGGAGGTGGTCTATGGGAGGACAGTGGTGGGGTTAAAAGAAGGTGGTACAGATACAAAGGTTTGTAAAGACAACACCAGAAAGGGTGGGGAGGGGAGCGAGAGCCTCTAGGGCTCTCTGCTCAGTATTAGTTAGGTAGAATAGGCAAGTCACATGAGCCACCAGGCCTTCTTCTGTCAACAAGTTCTATGTTTCTATGTAACATGACAGGGAAGGGTGTGTGGTTCCCAGGTGAGGATCAAAACGGTGGGCAATCGGGGTGAAATAAAATAAATAATTCGATTGACACAGCCTACTTATTATTCTATTTAGACCTGATTATGAAGTCAGGGAGTGGACATGATTGACCTAGAGTTCCTCCCCTTAAATTACTATGCCAACATGAATGTTTGGGGATATCTGGTTTATCCAGAATGCGTAGCAGACTGCTACATGTACAACAAAATGGACCAATGGGACCTAATGAAATCTCTGAAGTAGCTAATGCCGGATCAAATTTTTTTATTTCTGTCAGTTTCTATTTTGTGTTGCTACTAGTAAATTACCTTCATAGGTGGCAGCTTTGTTAAACACACAAATTTCAACACATAACCTAAGGTTTCAGACTCATGCCGTACTTTGAAGTTCACAATGCCAAAAATAACAGTGGTAAAAAGACACTGTATTACAGTCTTACCATATTTGGAATGCTTTGCCAGTCTTCCAAATGTTTCAGTCTGCAGACTCTGCCAAATCCTCAGCCTGATTAAGTTAGACAGATTATAACAGACCCACTGAAAAATATGTGTAATTATTAGGCCTGGTCTGCATTGCAGGCCAGTTCCTACTGTGATAAAGACAGGAGTGTTTTGCAGGTGTCCCACTGAAATGAACTGGGGACTGAGACATGATTTTCTATGGATGTCAATGAGTGAATGGAGTGCCTTGCTATAATTACACCTCTAGCTGTCTGTAATGCTCTGCTAACTTTCTACTGGCTGCAAGGAGAAAGAATAGTTACTACCGTAACAGTAGTTCTTCTGAGAATCTCCTCCATTGAGCCACGTCATAGAACTAAGCTGGTTGGTGTTGGGACCACCAGGAACTTTGCTAGCTGGAGCCTCCCATGTTAATGTGCACTGTCAATGCCTACAGTGTATAACATGGGTGGCGCCATCATGTCACCAGAGAAAAGCCTGGAGGATCATCATACCAGGACCAAACCAGGCACATAGGAGGAGGATATGGACACCTGAGTATTATAATACCAAATCCTGCATAACAGAACCAGTGTGCAAGAGCAGGCAGGAACAACCACCAGCCACCTAAAAAGGGGAAGGGGAGGGAGAGCTGTGGCTCAACGAAGAAGACTCTCTCAAGATCTACTGTTAGGGTAAGTAACTATTTGATCTTTTTGAGGATATCTCCTCCACTGAGCCACATCCTAGAACTATTCCTAAGCAGTACCAAAGTACAGCGGAGGAAGAAAGACCTAAATACTGTGAATTATTGCCTGTATCAGCTATCTGCTCCCCTTCTCCTCCCCAAGTCACATCTGTAATTGAGGTTGTTTGTATTTCTTTGTGTGTTTACCCGTGAAACATTTTAAATAAATACTGTACATATACATAAATAAGGAGGCCTTGTAGGACAGTAAGGCCAAATCTGGACATCTACAAGAGATGATGTCCAGACTGTAATGTTTAGTAGATGTGCAACAGCATGCCAAGTGGCAGCAGCACTGATGTCGGCAGGGACATGTTGTCAAAACAAGCCATGAAGTAGCCACTCCACAGGTGGAGTGAGCACGACAGGACCAAGAAGCTGCTTATCACACATCTGATAGAAATTAATGCAGCAGGCCATCTGGAATGGCCCTACCTAGAAACAAGGAAGCTCACCATCCTGAGGGAGAAACCTGCAAATAGTTGAGAGGATTTCCTACAATCTTTAGTACAATCAAGGTAGCAACACAATGTCCAGCAGACATCAAGCATCTGCAGATGACGCTCCCCACTATCCGTGGTAGTTGAGAAGTAAACCAGAAGGTCAGTAGTCTGATTTAGTGAATGCTCAGAAACGCCCTTAGCAGAAACACAAGGAAAGGAGGCTCCATAATTATAGCTTGTAGTTCAGAAATACATCTAGCAGATGTCATAGCCACAAGGAACCATGTCTTCCAAGAGAGGAGGCACAACCCCATGTAAGGCAGCAGGCTTGAGAGAAGGGGCATTAATTGTCTCAGAACAATAATAAAGTCCCACACAAGAACCAGATCTTGGGCCAGGGGTGCAGAAGCAGACCACCACTGAGGAACCAGAAAAAACCTCATACTTTGCCACCCTTGCCATCAGTGAGGGCATGAAAAGGCAGCAGTGCAGCCAAGTGAGTATTTAATGAGGAATACCCAAGTTCTGTATCCATGTGGGACAGTAGTCCATAACTTGACTGACTAGACACGTAAAAGGGTCCAGCTGACGAGCAGTACACCAAATCGCACATTTCCATTTTTTGAGTAGATGTACATAGTAGATGGCTTACGAGCCAACAGCAGAACAGCTGCAACTGCTTGGGACACCCCCAAAGTGGGAAAACTCTTAAGTCCTCAGGAGCCAGGTGTGTAGGTTCAGGGATGGAACATCTGATTCACCAGAGAACCCTACTTTTGTGACAGGGTTAGCTGAAGCAGAGAGAACAAAACTGTCCAGGCCAGTGCAGCACCATCATCAATCAGGATGGTCGACTCGACCCGCAACTTGACCACAGAGCCTCTGTGTTGGAGGAACAGAGGAAATGCTGACATGAACTTCCCTTCCCAATAGTGGAAAATGCATATAACAAAAACTCCAGGCCCTGGAGACAGAGAGAACAGAAAAGCAGCAGTTTTGTGCAGCAGAGGGTGGCCATGACTGATTCCAACAACTCCTTTTAATGGCAGTATGCCTGGAACCTGCTGAGGCGGTCTGCAATGGCACCGAGGGTATCATACAGAAAGATGGCAGACAGGAACATGCTGTGTTCCATGACACATTCCAGACTCATTACCTCTCTGGTGGTTGAGGTAGTACGTCACCGAAATGCTGTCTGTATGGATCAACAGCTGGTGACCCCACAGGAGGGTAGCCAAGGCTATAGGCCAAGCAGAACAGCTTTTATCTCCAGAGTGTTGCTGTGTAGAACCACATCTAATGGAACCACTGACCCTGAGTCTGGAAGAAGCCCAGATGGGCACCCACCTGGAACTGGAGGCATTCACTGTCATTACTAGAAGAGCACATTTAATTTGCCATCATTCCCAGGAGAGTTTCAAAACAGAACTGGAAAATTACATTTTCAGACACGTGAACTCAATGACCCACTAAATAGTGGAGACAATCACGATGTGCTTCAGCCTTCTTTTGTCTTATATACCAAGAAACCAAGAGGAGACAGATGGAGAAAGGGGACCTCTCTCAAGGTTGGAGAGTTCCAACCACCACAGCAAAGAGCGGCAAAGTGGAGTAGTCACCTGTATAAGACTCCCCAGTTCATCCAAATGCTGCTCACTAGGCATGGAGGAACCATTGTGGAATCCTCATACAGATGTGTCAGTGGGACAATGAGAACAGCAGTAGCCATGAGGTCTATCTATCACAGGAGACATCTGGTTGAGACTTAGTCACTTGAAGAGACCAGCTAAGCCTGGGCAACCAGTGCTGTAACATGGTCCAACAGAAGAAAAGCCGCCTGCCCCTGTGTCCAGAACTGCCCTGTGTATAGGAGACACTGGCACAAAGTGAGCACTGACTCTAGCTTTTTCACTAGACTGCCTAACTACTCTCAAAGAGCTATTCAGTACAGAATAGTGTATAAATGAATGTCTCCTATGACAGGCCTTCAGAAGCCAATCACTGAGGTATAGGAAACATAAATGTCGCCCTTCTGGAGGATAGCTGCAACTGCTGCAAAGCATTTTGTAAAGACACGAAAGTGGAGGATAAGCCAAAGGCAACATACAAAACTGATAGTTAAGCCCGCTACATAAACTACAGGTTGTGGGACTTGTGAATCTGATATGGAGGTACGCCCTTCATATCCAGGGCATACAGCCAGTCCCCGCAGTAAAGGAGCAGGGACTGTTGAGAGACCATGCAGAACCTTTGTATTCTATAAACAGGCTGATGCCCCAAAAGTCCAATACGGAGATAAATCTCATGTCCACTTTGAGTACAAGGAGTGCCAAGAATAGCAGTCCTGATTCCTTTCTGGAGACGGGCTCTATAGCCCTCTTGTGGAGGGATTGAACCTCCTCCAGTGGGAGGGCAAGATATCCCAGAAGATAATGATTTAGGAAGGAGGATGTACAGGAAAGACAGAGAGGAGTTCTAGGGCATGTCCTGCTGAACCACCTCCAGACCCAAGCATCTGTTGTGATCTCCCACAACTTTGGGAGAAAAGAGGAGATGCAGCCTCACACAAGGATCTGCTGATTTGCAGGGGTTGGAGGAGGCAGAAGGAGAAAGAAGGCTCTGGGGGCAGCTGGTGCCACCAACACCATACCTTCTGGTGGCCCTGGCAAGGCACAGGAGGCAAAGGGGCCTGAGGGGAGGCCTAGGTCCACTAGGTGCCATGGCTAGGTCCTCTAGAATAGCCTCTACCAAACTGGCATACAGTCTATGAAAGGAACCCCTGCCCCCAACACCAAGGCTTTGGATTGAGGATATGAAGGTACCACAAGGTCATTATAGATGTCTGCAGGTCCTGCAACACAGACTCCACATCAGAATCAAAAAGCTGCTTCACTCTAAAGGAGCATTATGGACTAATTGTTGGACATCTGTAGCAAAGCCAGCCACATGTAGCCACAAGTGACAGCAGAGACAAATGCCAGAAAGTCACACAAGCTGCAGCATCAGAGGCATCATAAGCCAACCTTAAAGACGGACTGAGACCAATATTTTGGCATCAATAAATTCAGAATTTGGATCAGGATATTCTCTATCAGCCTCATGCCAAAAATCAGATCTGTTAAGTTACTTTGTTTAAAAGTTACAAGTCATTTGTAGCCCTTAATTCACTGCCTGTTCAAAAGCCAGTTTCAGAGAAGCGGTACTTATGATGTCATAACCTGAACTCACAACCTAATCTTCCCTGCAGGTTACCTTATATGACTTATTTCTCTATGCTACTTAAAACTGCAGTTTGTAGTAAACATCTGAAAAGGGAAAACTGACACGGGGTGGGTCAGCACATACACTTCTATAATGTGTGCATGCAAGGTACAATACTTCAGAATGCGATAAGGGGTTAGAGTGCAGCGACAAACATGGCTTAGAATGACAAAGTTGTGTGCAATTTTTAGAATACTGCAGGTATGAGATTTTGAAATGCCACCAGGTTGCAATTGTGGAATGCAACAATGGCACAATCTCAGAAAGTAGCTGGGACACATAATTTCAGAATGTGGCAGTGATGCACAATTTCAGAATCCGGTGGTGACACACAATCTCTGAATGCGGTACTGATACACAATTTCAGAATGTGGCAGTAACATCACAATTTTGGAATGCAGTGATGTACAGGTTACCGTAATGTGGCAGTGACGCACAAATTTGAATGCTGTGGTGACGCATCGGCTCAGAATGTGGCAGTGACACACAGGTTCAGAATGTGGCGTGACACACAGGTTTAGAATGTGTTAGTGAGCGCAATTTCAGAATGCAGTGGTGATGTACATTTTGGAATGCAGCGGCAATGCAAAATTTCAGAATGCAGCAGTGAAGCACAGATTTGGAATGTGGTGGTGATGCACAATTTCAGAATGACAGCAGTGGACGCACATGTTGGAATGCAGCAGTGATGCACAGTTTCAGAATGCGATGGTGATGCACATTTTCAGAATCGATGGTGACATGCAGTCTCGAATGCGGTGGTGGACGCACAATTTCAGAATGCTTGGTGATGTACAGGTTTGGAATGCAGTAGTGACACAATTTTGGAATGTGGTGGTGACTTGCAATTTCGGAATGCGCAGTGATGCACAATTCAGAATGCAGGTGACACCACAGGTTCAGAATGTGGCGGTGATACAGGTTCGAATGTGTCGGTGATGCACAGGTTCAGAATGCGGCAGTACGCACAATTTTGGAATCGCGGTGGTGATGAACAATTTCAGAAAGCAGCAGTGATGCACAATTTCAGAATGTGGCAGTGACTTACAATTTTGAAATGCAGCAGTGATGCACAGTTTTGGAATGTGACAGTGATGCACAATGTTGGAATGTGCGGTGACACATAGTTTCTGAATGTTGCAGTGATGCTTATTTTTGGAATGTGGCGGTTATGCTCAATTTTGGAATGTGGCAATGATGCATAATTTTTGGAATGTGGCGATAATGCACAATTTTGGGCGTTGCAGTGACAATTTGGAATGTGGCACTGAAATACAACAGCGAGGATATGCAATTTTGGAATTTGGCAGGGATGCACCATTTCAGAATGTGGCAGGATGTGCAATTTAGGAATGGGAGGTGTGCAATTTCAGAATGTGGCAGGGATGCATAATTTTAGAATGTGGCTAGACGGCATAAGGTTAGAATGTGGTGGGAATGTGATGCACAGTTTTGAAATATTGTTTGTGCATACAATTCTGAATATAGCAGGGCAAAGTAATTTCAGAATAATATGGTGTGTCCTGTCACTTTCCAACAGCATTCATCCCAACTGTATTCTGAAATTGCCAGCCTCCACCAAATTCCTTGATATGTGTCCCTGTCGCTGCTCCAAACTGACTGTCCTACCACACTTTGAGATGGCATACATCCCTGCCACATTACGAGATTGCAAGTCCCTCCCCTTCCAACATTTTAAAATTGTGCACCACCTTGACATTCTATGCCTTGGTTCAGTGCTATATTCCAAAACCACCTCCTGACGTGTTCTAAAATACAGTGCCATGAATCTGAACATTCTGGAAATGCAAGCACTGCAGCCAACCCTATGTCAATTTTTTAAAGGATTACTATAGAGACAGTTTCTCAAACTTTGGAGAAATAGGTCACAAGGTTGCTGACAGGGAGGACTGGGCTGTGAGTTCAGGAGATGACATCATCAGTGGCACTTCACTGAAACTGGCTTTCTGAATAGACAGTGAAATCAGGATTGCAAAATAGCTCATAACGTTAAAACTAAGTATTGCAGAAACCTAAGTTTGGTATGAGATTTATTGGGGTATGTTTATTCTAGTTCTGCAATGTAGCACTTTTGGTAGAGTCCCTCTTTAAGAAGGTCCCTCTTTAAGAAGTGCTTATCATCCTCCAGACCATGGGCAACAGTCTATTGGACTTCGGTTTTGTTTGGTCCTTCAGGCAGCTTATTGGCCATGATGGCCATAGGACGTCCCACAGGCTATTCTGATATTTAATCATATATGCCTGGTAACTGGCAACCCTGAGGCCAAGAGACACAGAAGCATACATCCTCTTGTCCATGACATCCAACATCCTTGATTCTTTATCAGAAGGAAGAGAACTCTTGTGTTTCAGAGCTGTAGGATGGTCATGAGCAGCCATAACAAAGAATAGTTACTCACTGTAACAGTAGATCTTCGAGAGAATCTCCTCCATTGAGCCACATCGTGGAACTGTAAGCCATCTTTGTCAACACCACTAGGAAAATTTTGCTAGCTGGGCCAGCCATGTTGACGTGCACTGTCACCACCTATATAATGTGGCGAGGATCATCAGACCGGTAGGGACCAAAGCAATCAGGACCAAATCAGGCAAGCAGGAGAGGATAGAAAACCTGAGCAAATATGCCAAATCCAAGTATGAGAGGAGAACCAGCATGCAAAAACAGGCAAGATGACCTCCCATCACCCAAAAAGGGGGAGGAAGGAGGAGAGCTGGGGCTCAATGAGAGATTCTCTCAAAGATCTTCTATTACGGTAAGGAAAAACAGGTTACTCACCTGTAACAGTAGTTCTAGGAGTGGTATATGTTGTTCATCCACACCTGAGGACTGTACCCGACAGTCCACAGATGAACCTCGGACCATGACGTGTTGTTGGGCCATCTGAGGTTCATATGTGGACTGTCGGGAACAGTCCTCAGGTGGTTTACATTGTTCCTCATGGGTAGATCACAGAGAATGGTGTCCGGGGGTTTATTCCTTAGATCCTACTTCTCTGTGTGTAGGGTACCTCAGGGCTCTGTTCTTTCACCCATGTTGTTTGCAGTGTACATGCTGCCCTCTGGGAGACATTGTAAGAAGGTATGGGCCGAGGTTTCACTGCTATGCTGATGGTACCCAGCTCTACCTGTCTTTTGCACCTGACCAGAATGGAGCTGTCTCGGTCTTTAATAACTGTCTGAAAGAAATCCAAGATTGGATGGATTCCAGTTAGCTAAAGTTGAACTTGGATAACACTGGGTGTTGGTGGTGGATCCGGGTTGTTTATAAAGAAATTAGGAAGGGTTAGCCCTCGGAATTTTTCTCGGTGGTGTCACTCCCGACCTTTGAACAGGTGCGTCACCTGGGGGTAATTTTTGACGAAGGGCTGACTTGCATTCGCAGGTGTCGGCTGCCCGCCAAAACTTCCTTTTTCCATCTTAGGAATACCGCCAGGATTAGGCATCTTGTTCCGCCCGATGACCTTCCTACATCGATCACGCCTTTTGTTTCCTCGTGCTTAGATTATTGCAACTCCCTTCATCTAGGGCTTCCTGGGGTAGAAATCCGCAGTGGCCCGGCTTTTGAGTGGGGTTTTGAGATCCTGTCATATTTCACGGTGCTCGCAAACTGCACTGGCTGCCAGTTCAGTGGCAGATCACCTTTAAAGTCGGTTTGCTGACTTTTAAAGCCCTACAGCACTGGGCCTAGACTACCTGAAAGAGCTCCTTATTCCCTACTGCCTTGGATGATCACTCCGCTCAGCCGGCGAGGGTTTCTAGAATTCCAAGGTATGTTTAAAATCTTCCGGGGCAAGAGCTTTGAGTTTGCAGCCCCTACCCTTTAGGATTCTCTACCCGTCGGATTCACGAGTGTACAACTGTGGAGGATTTAAACAATCATTAAAAACATATTTACGGCATCAAGCTTTTGATAACTGAGCCTCTTGTTTTATGGATATCTGTATGATTTATTGAAGCTTATTATATTTTATACTGTTTATTGCGGTTTTAAAATGTGAGGCATACAAATAAATGTTATTATTATTATTATTATTATTGTTGACAGATACCTTGCCGCTTAAGTGGTGCCGAGAGAAGTCTTCGCTGGCTCCTCCCACCCGCTTGGGTGGTATAACCTTGACTCCCCCCATAGCCAGATCTTAGCCCGCTGGAAGCCAGGTGTGTGCTGAAGCCGGAGGTCGGGTGGGTCAGTGTGGATGAACAACATATACCACTCCTAGAACTACTGCTACAGGTGAGTAACCTGTTACATAGAAACATAGAAGTTGGGCAGATAAGGACTGCAAGGCCCATCCAGTCTGCCCATTTCTTTCTACTTTATAAATGTGCCATTGGACTTTGTTCTGTTTTTCTAGGGGACGTGGATATTGTTCATCCCACTCGTTGTGAACTCCTAGCAGTTCTCTTGGGAGGAGGAGGCGAGATGCACACCCTACTTAAGGAAAAGGACTGGAGAACTGAGGTTCCAAAAGCAGCATCCTGGAGTTACTTAAGGTTGATGTGGTAATGGTAAATGAAAAAGACAATAACCCCCAGCGCAAACACTGAGGCAATGGTTACATAAAGGGCATTTGGCTGGAAGCCAAGTTTCAAAGAAATACAAAATCACACATGCCCCCACAATGCAAAGCATCATGGGATGCATATGCAAATTAAATGAAGGTGTGTGCTGACTTCCTGGTAGGGCGTCCTAGAAGCAGCCACCAGCACTTGTGACATGGTGGGTGAAATGAGCCCTTAGCCCAATGGAGGCTCCTACCTGCCAAACTATAGCAGAAGTCAATGCAAGATATAATCCACCGAGCTATTGTCTGCTTGGCTGCAGGTCTGCCAGAGCGCTTCAGCGTGGGTGACAAACAGCTGGCAAACCTCTACGGAATTTCCGCCATTCACTCTTTGTAATAGGTGGCGTTCGTCTCAGGTCAGAGTATGGAGCCTGTACTCGCCTCCGATTTGTGACTGGGGTAGAACACCGGCAGAGTAATCACCTGGTTAAGGTGAAACTCCGACACCACCTTCGGAAGGAATTTGGGTGGAAGCGCAGGACAACTCTGTCCCTGTGGAAGACCAGGTAAGGAGACTCAATGGAAGCACCTGTAACTCCCCAGTCCTTCTGGCTGATGTGATAGCCACCAAGAAGGTGGTCTTTCATGACAAGTGTGACATCTCACACTTGTGCATAGGTTTGAATGACTTGCCCATGACCTTTGCCAAAACCAGCATTAGATCCCACAAGTGGAGGTTCAAGTACCAGAGGGATATGTGATCTAGGTCCTTGAAAAGCACCAGACCACCTTCTCCTATACCACCGACTGCTGACCTGCCCACACCTGGTAAGCAGTGATGGCTGCCAGGTGCACCTTTAGGGGCGTCGACCATAGCCCCTGCTGAGAGAGGGACCAAGACGTAGTCAAAATGCTAGCCACTGGGCAGGACAAGAGGTCCAATCCTTTGCCTGACACCAGATGGAGAATCTCTTCCATTTAAAGGTGACAGCATTTTCTGGTCGATTCCTCTGATGGGACGCCTCAACAACGCTGAGGACTGGTGAGAGAGACCCAGTGCCTGGAACTCTAGCCTCAGGAACCAGGCCATCAGGTGCAGGGATTAAAGGTTTGGATGGAATACCTTCCCTGACTGACTGAAGCAGGTCCGGTGTGCTGGAAGCTGCCCGTGAGAGCCTGAGCTGAGGCTGAGGAGATCTGGATACCAGAACTGGTGCGCCAGTCTGGGGCTACCAGGATCACCTGCACCTTGTCCCTCCTGACCTTGATGAGCACTTTGTGAATCAAGGGAGTGGAGGAAGGCATAGAAGAGGCCTGGGGTCCAAGGCCTCTAGAAGGCATCCCCTTGTAGCGAATCCTGCAGAGGGGCAGGCATGGAACAGCCTCAGCTTTGCGTTCTCCTGGAGGCAAACAGGTCCACCTGGGGGTTCCCCAGAGGAAGAACAGATCATGTACTACCTCTTGGAGGAGACCACTGTGAGATGCCCTTCCCATCCGGCTGAGGGCATCGACCAGCTGATTCAAGGCTCCTGCCACATGAATGGCTAGGAGATCTGCCACCAGGCTGAACATGAGTGACCAAATGCAGAGAACTTCCTTGCACAGAGGCAAGGAGCGCATCCTGCCCTGCTTGCTGAGACAGTACATGGTCATGGTGCTGTCTGTCTGGACTCGGACCACTTGACCCCAAACACATGGAGTGAAGGCGGTCAGAGCTAGGCAGACTGCTTGGAGCTACAACAGACTGGCGTGGCATTGAGACTCCTGAGGGACCAGAGCTCATGAGCTCTGTGTTCCCCAGATAAGCACCCCAGAGTGACCATCAGCTCAGGGTGGACAAGCGGGATCCCTTCCTGCAGGTGGGATGGGATGAGCCACCACTGGAGGCCGTCCCACATCCTCTGGGTCACAGAGACCAGCTGGTCGAGATGACCTGAACACTGAGACCACTGGCTGGTCAGTTCCCACTGAAGGGAATGCATATGTCAGTGGGCCCATCAGACCACACTGGTGCAGGCGGATGTAGCCCAGAAGGCCAGGAAGTCCGTGCAGGGTGTAATTGCCCAACCAGAAATGATTGGGCAAAGGAGGAGAACCTCTGCCCTGTCCGCGGAGTCAAGCTCTGCCCGATGAACTGGATCACCAGCGCGGTATGAGTTCTGGCTGGCCTTGTTGATCAGAAGGCCAAGTTCTGTGCAAAGTCTGGAGGCAGATCCTGGACCGCTCCACCTCCAACCTGGAGGGACCTGCTACCAGCAAGTCGTCCAGGTAAGGGTACACCCAGAACCCTGGGTGCCTCAGGTAAGCTGCCACCACTACCATGCATTTGGGCAAGACCCTGGGGCTGAAGACAGGCTGAAGGGCATGGCCTGGAACTCGAAGAGATTTCTTCTGCTCTGAAGTGGAGGAACTGTTGATGGGAAGGATGGATCGGGACATGAAAGAACACGTCCTGAAGATTTAGGAGCAGAACCACATTCTTTGCTCCAGGGATGGTGTGGTCTGAGGCAGGGTTACCATCTGGAAAGTCTGGGACCTAAGGAACCCTTTCAGGTCATGCAGATCTAGAATGGGGTGCCAGCCCCCATCCACCTTGGCACCAGGAAGTACCTGGAGACAAACCCTGAATCTGAAGGCGAGTCCGCTACTGGGCACACCACCTCCTTTAGGAGGAGCTGGGCCAGGTTGGCGATGAGAGACACCTGAAAGCTGGGACATCTGATCCCCTGTGGGGCACAGGCTTGGTATGGAGGGGCCTGCTTGAATTCCAGAGGCAGGCCTCAACCGACCCTTCAAAAACCCACCAGTCCGTAGTGATAACGGACCAAGTGGAAATAAAATGGCTGAGCGGCCCCCACAGGAGGACAGGGAGGCATGATGGAGTTGGAGGCCCCCCAGCCTGTCACTGGGCAGGCTTGGAGAGGAGGTGCAGCGGAGGACTGCCAGACCTTCCCCAGGCTTCCTGAAGGAGGAGGAGGCCGTGGACTTGGTCCGAGGGGCCAAGTCTGAGCCTGCTGGCCCTGCTGCTGGAGTTGATGCTGGGCCAGTCTAGCCACAGGGTGGAGGAGCAAAGGATTGCAGTTAGCCGCTTGGAGCCCTTGTCATTTTGGGCAGGCGTAGTAGAATTCAAGATGGCATTGGACTTCTCTTTGCACTGGAGGTGACCCTCCACACCTGGCCCCAAGAGCTTAGTACCCAAAAGGGAACATCTGCCAACTTGTGCTGCATATCTGCCGTGAAGGTCGAGATGTGGAGTCAAGCCCTGCAGCGCATAGCCACTGCAGCAGCTACCGAGCGGGCACAAAAATTGCCAATGTCCAGAGCCATCTGGAGCTGCTGTTAGCCACTGCCCTCCCTGGTCACAGACCTGCCTGACCATGGTCTGAGGTCAGCGGGAGATGAGGGATCACCTCATCCAGGGAGCCAAGAGCGTGCAAGAAATGTGCCATTATAATGGCTGAGCTGGCTGTGAAGGCCCAGAGAGAAGCTGCACAGACCTTCTTCCCGGAGTGTCCAGGGGTCAATCTGCATCTCCATTGTTGCCTGAGCGCTGAAAAGCGGAATCAGCCACCAACCCCACGCACAGGGGTGCTCCTAAAACCCGACAGGGACCCCATGGGCACTGCATGCTTGTGAGAGCCATGCAGGGGCAGTAGAAGGTGCAGGACATGGGCGGGACACTGCCACAGCTCAGGGCCAGGCCACAATGGCCTCAGCCACTGGGAAGCCCCCAGGAGGGTCCCCCTTATCAGAATCTCTGTGAGGGGGTGCCAGCCTGTTTCTGCACAGGCTCCAGCTCCATCTCCGTGGACTCAGAGATGAGCCAAACAAATACCCATCAGCGAGGAAGGGCTCTCGTCAATGGAAAAACTCCTTAAGGATTCCGCGTCCACCGGACGGAGACCATGGAGGAGTCCTCGGACTCGAGTTCCATATAGTTGACACCCACCCGACTCACTCTCCACCCTCCCTGGGCGGTTGAGTGAGAGTGACCAACAGCCCATGGGGCCAAGCCTTGAGCCGACCGAGCATCCTGGTGGTGCCTGAACTTTGCCTGCTCGTCTGGCCCGCTCCACGAATCAGTGGAGTGGCTGGCTTCGGCTGGGCCAACAGGGCCACAACTGGCACCTCGGTGACGGCATCCATAACTGACGTCAGTCGCTCTGGTGAGAGCATTTTATGGCAGGAGTCGGAAACAGGGTCGGTTTGGATCCGGACAGGACCAACGACTGCTACATAAGATCTTAGTAGCATTGACACAATTTATTTTATTTATTTACGAGTTTTACCAGGAAAACATACTGAGCAACATGCTTCGATTCCAGATCGACCTGCACCAATTTGCACAAAGCCTCTCCTCACCCGAGGAGGATGAAGATGAGGATGATGAGTGGCGGCCGCTTGCCATGACATCAGGTTGAGACTGGCGATGGCGGGGACTTTCGACATCGAGCCGAAGGAATGGGACGGGGCCTCGACCATGCGTGGTGCCAGCCGGAGAAGCTCAACCAGAGGTGAGAACCCTTGGCTCTGGTTCCAGCTCTTAGATGCCGGCTCCTGCCCAACATTCTGGACAACCCTTCACAGAAGACAACAGGAGCACGGCATTGGAAAAAGAGAGTCGTCAGCCAGATCGGGCAACAACCTGTCGGCTCGAGAAATATCTTGGCTGCATTGACAGGCATCTCAACTGACTGGTTCGATGGGAACACCGTAAAACCAGTGGCCTCGACGCTAACTTTGCAGACTGAAGTCGAAACAGGGTTCTCCTGTGAGCGGACTGTTCTTGTCCCATGAACGCCGACGCAGTCGATTTGTCTTTCTTCGACTCTTTCTTCCTAGAACATGAAACATGGGACTCAAGGCTCTCTCCCTTAGTCAAGACAGAATGATACAACTCCTTGAAGGAAGCCAAATAGGAAGATCCAGGGTGCAGAGGAATAAAGGCGAAGCCAAAGGAGGACTCGCCGTGGCCTGAGCCGACTCCTCTCGAGGGCTTTGAGCTGTTCCAACTGCTTGGCGGACCCCACAGCCACGGAGACCACCCAATGGTCCTTCTTCGATTTGACGGTGGGAAACACTTTTCAATCGCCCCAAAATAGTCGGTCAGCCCTGGTCTTTGAGCACATTCGAAGTAGACTGACAAAATCAGTAAGCCTGCAGATCGTGATTTCAGACCTCAGGCAATAAAATGCACGAGGCGTAGGATCTGTGCGAGACATCTTCTGCCCACAGGGGCACAGCGGAAACCAGGGGTTGATTTTCCTCCAAGCACGGATGCAATCGGGAGATGAGCAAATTGCACTCTAGAGAGCTTGAGGATCAGTTTGGAGGAGAATCCAAAGATTCTGAAGCTAGGGCCTACTACAGCAGGAGCGCTAAGGAGGGAACCTGGACCTTCCGGCAGAAAGGAAGATCTGGCATCATGGGGCAGAGCCGAGGTTATACCACCCAGGTGGGTGGGAGGAGCCAAGCAAAGACTTTCGGCACTACTTAAAGTGACAAGGTACCTGCCAACAAGTTTGGCTGAGTAACATATCCACGTCCCTAGAACTATTCTATCTTCTTCATGGATATCTCCTATTAAGCCACATCATGGAACAATTCCCAGGCAGTACCAAAGCACTAAGGGAAGAATGAAGGATCTAAGGACCTTGATTAAGGAGGCCTTGTAGGACAGTAAGGCTAAATCCGGCATATCTATGAGAGATGATATCCAGACCATAATATGTAGTAAATGTATGAACAGTGCTCCAAGTGGCAGCAGCACACATGTCAGCAGGAGACACACTGTGAAACAAACCACAGAAGTATCCACTCCACAGGTGGAGTGAGCATGGACAGGACCATATAGCTGCTTACCATGCTTCTGATAACAGAAAGAAATGCAGTAGTCCAACCATTTGGGAAGGCCCTGCTTCACAACAGGGAGCCCACCATTCTAGAAGGAAAGCCACAAGTAGCTGAGAGGATTTTCTACAGTCTGTAGTACAACCACGTACAATGCAATGTCCTGTATGCAGGTGATGTTCCTCACTATCCATGGGAGTCAAAATAAACCAGAAGTTCAATAGTATGATTTAGTATTCACTCATAAATGACCTTGACAGAAAATGAGGATTGGTATGCAAGGTAGCCCTATCCTCGTGGAAATAAGAAAAGGATCTGCAACTGCAGCCTGCAATTCAAAATGCATCAAGCAGATGTCATAACCACTAGAAACAGTGTATTTCAAGAGAGGAAGCACAGCTCACTAGTAGCAGCAGGCTTAAAGGAGGTGCAGTAATTGTCCCAGAACCAAATGAAAGTCCATGACTGGAACTGGATCATGGCAAGGAGATGAAGAAGTAGAATACCTCTGAGGAACCAGTGAAAGATGAAAACCTCAAGCTAG
Organism: Neoceratodus forsteri; assembly: GCA_016271365.2. Lineage (NCBI taxonomy): Eukaryota > Metazoa > Chordata > Ceratodontiformes > Ceratodontidae > Neoceratodus > Neoceratodus forsteri. The sequence continues at coordinate 77,858,205 of CM057459.1, forward strand.
GCCACCATCTTGCCATCAGTGAGGGCATGAAAAGCTGACACTGTGGCCATGTGGACCTTCATGGAGGAATACTGAGGTGAGTCCATAAGGGAAGGAAATAGTCCATCACCAGAATGACTGGGCACTTAAAGGGGTACAGCTGATGGGCAGCACACCATACAGTAAAATGTTTCCATTTTTGTGAGTAGGTGTACTGAGTAGATGGCATCCGAGCCACCAGAAGAACAGCTGCAACTACAGGGACAACCCTAAAGCAGGAAAGCTCTAAATCCTCCAGAAGCCAGGTGCGTGGGTGCAGAGATCAAACATCTAGATGTACCAGAGCACCCTCTCTTGTGACAGAAGTCCCGCTCACAGAGTGAGTGAGACAGAGGTTCCTCTGTCAACTGCAGGAACCAGGTTTGTCTGGGGCAATACAAGGCACCAGCATCAGGGTGGCTGACTCGGCCCTCAACTTGACCAGAACCCTCAGTATGAGAGGGAATCAGGAAAGACATATATCAATCTCCCTTTCCAGGAGAGGGACAATGCATCTTGCCAAAAACTCCAGGCCCTGGAGCAAGCAAGCAGAAATGTGACAGTTTTGTATTGCATGGAGGCATAAAAGATCTATGTCTGGATGATCCCACTTTAGGAAGAAGTCATCCACGGAGTCTTGCAACTTCCATTCATGGCAAAGCACCTGGAACTGACTGAGATGATCCACCACAATATTCAGGGTGCTAGGCAGGAAGGCGGCTGGCAGGAACAAGTATTCCACTGCCTAGTGCCAAACTATTATTGCTTTTCTGCAGACAGGATATGAGTGTTGATGGTCGATGTAGTTCATCACCGAAATGTTGTCTGCATGGATCAACCGCTGATAACCTGGAAAGAGGCACTGAAGGACTGTAGGCCAAGCAGAACAGCTCTAATTCTCCAGAGTATTCCTGTAGAACCGTATCCAAGGGGACCATTGGCCCTGAGTCCATAAGAGGCCCAGATGGGTACCAACCCGAACCCAATGCATCCATCATCATCACTAGAAGGGGCAAAGGACAGAGAAAGGGATCCAGTCTTGATGTTGGAATTGTCCAACCACCAGAGCAGGAAGTGACAAAGCACAGGAGTAACTTTAATGAGACACTCCAGCTCATCAGAATGCTGAGCCCACTGGGCAAGAGGAACCACTATAGAAGTCTTGTGTGCAGATGCACCACCAGGACAGTCAGAAAGGTAGACTTAAGGTATCTGACCAAGATATAGTTGTTGGAAGAGACCAGCTAAGCCTGGGCAACCAGCACTACAACACGGTCGTGGGGGCAGGAAAGCCCAATCCAGCCCAATATGTAACTGCCTTATGTACTTGAGAGACTGGCACAGAGTGAGAACTGACAACGACTCATTCACCAGAATACCCAACTGTTTGAAAAGTTGTCTGGTTCAGAACAGTATGTAAACGACAGCTTCCCTCAATGGGGCCTTCAAAATCCAGTCAGTGTATGGGAAGACATACTGTACAGGCCTTCTAGTCCCTCTGGTTGGAGGCGGCTGAAACCACTGCAAAGCATTTGGTAAAGCATGTGGTGTAGACAATGAATCAAGGTCATTACACAAAACTGGTAGTGTGAGCCCTGAAGCATAAACCACAGATACTGTCTGTGAGACTTGCAGATTTTGATATAGAGGTAAGCATCCTTATATCCAGAGCAACCATCAATCCCCTTTTAAGAGCAGGGGAGGAGGGACTGAGAGACCATTTGAAACCACTTGTATTCTACAAACAGACTGCAGCTCCGGAGGTTAAAGACAGGCCTTAAATTCCCGGTCCATTTTGGTAGCAGGAAGTACCAGGAATAATAGCCCATGTTCATTTCTGCAACCAGGATGGGATCTACAGCCAGTCCTCTTGCTGAGGAGGGTTTGACTCTCCTCCAACAGGAGGGTGAGATGTCCTGGCAGGCAATGGTTGGGTAAGGGAAGGTGAACCGGAGGGTAAAGAGGGGGCACTAGAGCACATCCTCGCTGAACCACTCCCAACACACAAACATATGTAGTAATCTCCAACTTTGGTAGGTAGAGGGACATGCAGCCCCTTACCAGCACTCTCTGTACAGTCAGGGCCAGAGGAAGAGGGGGCAGTCAGGAGGCGCCATAGGCAGAGGAAGTGCCTCCGGTACCTGCACCCTTGGTGTGACTGGCACGTGTACTGGAAGGCAAATTTACCTGAGGGGATATCTGTGGACACTGACAGCCATGGTGGGGACCCCTTGCCTGGACAGGATAGGACCATCTAAATGAACCCGGCCCCCACCTCATGACTTAGGGTTCAGCATGTGCATAGACCTTTAAGCACTGACTGTTGGACATCAGAGACAAAAGCCAGCACACAACCAGGAGTGACTGCACTGGCAAATGCCAGAGGCAGCTACAAGAACAGCTGCATCTGAGGCATCACAGGTACATCTTAGCAGGTGCTTTCCAGCCTCAAGGTCACTAGCAGCAGTCTGTCGGACCATTAGTTTGTCAGAGCCATCTGGCAGCTTGTCAGCCATTGCAGCCATAGATTTCCACAGGCAGTTTTGATATTTAACCATATATGCCTGGTACTTAGCTATTCAGAGCCCAAGAGATGCCAAAGCAAATGTTTTTCTTCCCATGGCATCAAGCTTTCTCAACTCCTTATCAGGAGGAATAGAGCTAATGTGTCTTGGAGCCTTTGTCCTATCAGGGGCAGCCATAACCACCACTAAATCTGTTTCTGGTCGAGAGGAATAATACAACTTACCAGGTGCTGGATACTGTTCATCTGCCTTCCTTGGTATTGCAGGCAGAGCATAGCATCTGTGCCAAGCAGCCACAGGGGCATTCTTTAGAGTCAGATGGATTGGAGGAATAAGTACTGAAGGGAGGTGGACACCTCTAAGAACTCATAAATATTTCTCTTCCCTGAGCCACAAATCCCAGTTTGAATTGGACCTGCCTGAGAAAATCTGAAAAGATGCATCTTCAGGAGGGACCATGGAACATTTTTCATGGTTTTCTTAGTACAGGAGGAAAAAGTAGAGCTGGAAACCACTGCATGCAGGAATCAAACCTTCTTTCATGTTTTCTTCATATACTTCCTCCATATAGTTTGAGTTGTATTCCAGCACCTCCTCCTCCTCATTGACAGTTATTGGCAGCAGGTAAGCGAGCAGAGAGGCTATGAAGGAGTACCGTCAATAGACTTATCATTGATGTAGGACGATCATGCCCTGTATTACAGCAGGTAGGGGGAACTCCTGTGTCAGAGATGAGGTCAACGATAGCAACATCAACGAGGATCGTGTCAACGATGGAGGCAAGGGCATTAGCCTTTGAAACAGCTCAGACATCATCTGCTATGGTAGCTGGCCATCACAGAGCCCCGATGGGGTTGTTGATAACAAAACCACTGATGGGACTTTGCCTGACAGTGAATCATACAACAGCCTGTGCCATACCACAACCATTAAGTCTGAGAGACTGTGGGGGAATGGGGACCACAGTACCAAAGGCCTTGGTCTGGGTCTTGTCTTTTGCTAACTTAACCTCTTGTCAGGGAAATCGGGACCAGTCTGGAGAGGCATCATTTTCTTTGTGCCTCTTTCTCCTTGTGTGCATGGCAGTGTTTGTCTGCTGATTTGGCAAACTTGTCCCTCCTTTTGTTGAATCAGTGACAAACACCATTGACCGTGGAAAATGACATGTCAATGGCAAACCTGGGACGGAAGGAGCAACAGGCAGTATGGCTAAGTAGCTTGAAGCACCTTCCTTCTCCACCATTGCCTTGATGTTTAAATATAACCCAAGGCCTTCTTGAAACATCTCTAAGTGGCCTGGTTAAAGAGGACAGGAACTGATTTCTAACTGGCAGCCGTTTATAATGTTCCCAGTTACATAAATGATATCCATAAGCCTAAATGATTCACGTTACTCTACCTGAATTAAAAGTGATGCAAAAAACTGTATTTTGCATTGTTCTGTTTTATGGGCTGCATTCTCTTACAGTTCTTTTCACGGAACCAGTGATCTGAAGTTTTAACTATGTATACAGAATGCTAAGCATGAGCCGTTGTCCTATCAGAACCATGCTCAGAGTTCTGTACACAAACGGGACATAGTTAAAACTTCAGATCACTGGTTCCATGAAAGAACTGTAAGAGAATGGTGCCCATAAAACAAAACAATGCATAATACAGTTTTTGCATCACTTTTATTCAGGTACAGTAACATCATGGATCATTTGGAAGCTTATGGCTATCATTTATGTAACTGGGAACGTTATAAACAGTTGCCAATTAGAAATCATTTCCTGTCCTCTTTAATGTCCTAACAAATGCCACAGGCCTTCATGTTGTGAGCTATGCCTAAGCAGTGAATGTTCATGGAATGGTCATCATCTTTGTGTAGTTTAACATTACCACAGTAACAACAATGGAACAATGGTTCCCTTTCTTACAATGGTGACAGAAAAGACTGAAGAGCAACTCTGCACTTCAGCATGTACTTTCAGAAATAAGATGTTTCAGCTATTAATTTACTAGAGAATACATTTTTTCAGTACTCCTTCGAAGGCTTTCAGCACATCTTGGTAATCTTAAAATTCTGCATTAGACATTTGCCTCTCCCTGTTAGCCTCACAGTGCCCTTTCTATGATATCATACTGCTCACCAAGACAACAGACTTTGATGTCACAAACAATGGTGCCTATGCACTAATGAGGGCGTAAGGTATACGCCAAAGCACGTACCCTGCCCATGTAGCTCTCGGCTTGGACATGTGCAGGTGCACGATATACATGACCGCAAACACCACGCAGGGCACCTGTTTGCGCCCCTGCTCCCCAGTAAGCAGGTTCACGGGACGGCTGGGCAGAGGGTGGGACCTGCAGGCATCCAACTGGATGGCTGACACAGGTCCCAGAGTGGATCCCTTGAGCCCTGGCAGAAGGGGTACATGGGAAGCGCAGATCCCACATTCAACAAAGGCAGTGGGCAAGCTAACAGGATGCTAGTGTGCATAAGGAGAGATATAACCAGCAGAGGAGGGGGAGGTGCTGATGCGCTTTACAGTTCCCGTGGTTAGGCCACACCTGGAGAATGGGGTACAGTTCTGAAGGCCCCATCTACAAAAAGACATAGATGGCATCAAAAGGGTGCAGAAAAGGGCCACTAAAATGGTGCATGGGCTAAGTGGGAAGACATAAGAGGAGAGGCTGAAGGAGCTGGATTTGTATCCTCTGGAGACAAGAAGGAGAGAGGGACATGATCGAAAACATTCAGATATGTGAAGGGGATTAATAAAGTGGGGAGAGCTTACTTTCAGGAAGGTAGACACAAGAACTAGGGGCATGGATTGAAAGTGGGGGAGGTTTAGGGAAATGTTAGGAAGTATTACTTCATGGAGAGTGGTTGAGCGTGGAGCGGTCTGCGGAGGAGGTGCTGAGGGCCAGTACAGTGGAGGGTTTCAAGAAGACCTGGGACAAACACAAGGGTTGTCAAGCGGGGGTCTTGGAGGGGACAAGTGGGGTGGGGGTGGGCAGACTCAATGGGCCAGGAAGGTCCTTTTCTGCTGACATGTATCTATGAATCTAAACAAAGTATGGGCACTCACCTGAGCGACTGCTCCCAGACCTCCCCATCTGCCTGGTGGTCTGGGGCAACATGGAGGTCATCTTCCAGTCCCGCAGCCAGCAGGTGTTAACACTGGGGTGTGCACTGGGTTATGGCATGGTCCCAGCTGCCGTAACCTATGCCCTGCTTTGCCTGCCACTAGACACCTTAGTGAATGGCATGTAGTTCAGGCAGACCCCAAAACTATCCCCCAACTGCCTGTGGTGTGTGCTGCCTGCGACTGGGTGATCCACTGCGCCCAACTGGCTGGTGCACTGTCCATGAATGCCACCAGGAGCCTGTAGGACCAACGCTGTGTGGCATTCCCCACTTAATGCTGCCTATGCACTCAGATATGTGGCACGCTGGCAATCTTTTTTTTTAGCATAGGACCTTAATTAGCATGTTTAACAGGGCAGAGTCAGATACATTTTGAAAGATTCAGTGAAATAATTCCTGCATTATCTACAATATTTAGTAGGCCAACAGCAGGAAAATAAAAAGAAATAACAAATAACTAGAAAACAAAAAGTAAAAACACAATTGGTGCAAATCTAGTGACTGTAATCTTTTATTATAGTAGAGAGTTGCTCTTTAAGTTTTTAAATAACAAAAAGTAGCAGCATTAGCGATACTTGCAAAGTTCGACAGCGTCTTCTTCAGCAATGGTGGGAGCAGGAAAGGAAGAAGCAGAGCAGACAGAAGAGGGAAGGAACCCCATAGGTAAACGAGAAAGCAGCCTGACCAACACTAGATGTCATTTGAGGGATAGCAAGAGTGACAGCACCGGCCGGTGGCACAGAGGGCTGAGGCTCAGCGTGTCCTCACAGCACGCCGGTGACCGGGTTTGGGAGTGAGCCCGGTTCGTCAGAGGATCGGCTCGGAGGAGCAGAGTTGGATGGGGCTGCCGATAGCAGCTCTCCTTTCCGGAGGTGATATGGCATCCCTTGCTCATGGCTGCCCCTGGTGGAGGCCGAGGGCTGTGCAAGCAGGCTGCGGTGATAGGCCAATGGGGGCGAGGCGGAGGAGGGTTAGTACCAAGGGCTGTAAGGTCTAAGCGTGCCTCCACATGCGTCCTTCCACTGGGGCCCTCGGGTAAAAATGGGGAGAAAATGAGGAAAACAATGCAGGATGGCGACTGACTCTCTGCAGGCACCACTCAGGGACCGGGCATAAGTAAGCCCCGTAATACCGGGGATGGAGCTGGGGAGCTGATCAGATGGGGGCCGTACAGGGTGAGGAGCATAAAGCCTTGTACATCAATCAATCAATCAAGCAAATCTTTATTTATTCAGGCGAGCATCTTTGAGCAAGGCTCATTTACAAGATGGACCTGATAAGGTCAAGGTTCAGCATTGATATACAACAGATACATCAATACACTTATATATACAGTTATACATACAGGAAAAAACACTTATAAACACAGTGATGCACAGTAAGATTCACATGATAATGTGGGTTATAGGAAAGTTATACTAATAAATACAGTATATCACATCCCAGTTGAGGAGTCATGGCATACGCACAGCATAATGTAATACTAGGATGGTGGGAGGCATTACTGAGGTGCCATAAGAAGGGGTGGCTGCCTGGGAGGAGAACTGAAGAACAAAATTCTACATAAAAAGAGTGACAGCAAGCACTGCGAAGAGAGGAAGAGGATGAAGGGAAAAGGAGATCGGTAAGATCTGCCATGCTGGCCCTGAACCATCTTGTCACCCTGCACTGCACCGTCTCCAGCCTGTCCCTATCCCTCCCAGGTGAGGACCCCAGAACCGGCACAGCGCTCAGGTGCTGCCTCATCAGTGACCCACACAGAGGCACTAGCATCTCCCTTTCCTGCTGTCAACCCTCCTTCAGACACAACCCAGCATCCTGTCAGCCATACCACAGGCCCTGTTACACCAGCGAGTTGTTTCAAGGGTCACTACTAATGATTCCCAAGTCCCCTCCTCTGCTGCTACACTCCGTTTATCCCTCCATGCAGTACTCTGTCCTGGCATTTCTGTTCCCTAGGTGCATCTCCTTGCTATTTTATAATAACATTTTATTGCATTTTACAGCATTAAAACAACCAAAAACTGCTTCCAAGAAGAGGTCATGACAGGTTACAATTCTAAATCACAGTAATTAATAAAGGGCACATAAGACATAGTTCTTGCTGATGCATCTATGAAGCTTCCTAACGGAGGGGTGCTGTGGAGCCCAAGCAAAATGGCAGCAAACAGATAGTGCTCGGTATCTTAGTGGAACCACGAAGCTTAAGAAGGACATTTTTGGAGCATGTGCAAGTACTGAACAGTGTGATACTTGTCTGGGACAATATACTTGACAAGATGGGCAACCCTGGTAAAGAAAAACAGCAGACTGAAGGTGCTAAGGAAAGAATCCGAGTGGGGCTCCTGCCACGCAGTCTTCACAACAAACTATCGCCAACGCAGTGGAGAGCCATGCTGAGGAGACACTTCAACCACTTGGTCACAAAATGAATAGACTGATTTTCTCTGCAGGGGCTATCTGACAAATTTGATAGCTTCACAAACCGCATAATTAATGTGGAATCTAAGGTGGAAGCAGTGTCGGAGGCAACTGTAGAAGCCATGAAATGGGCCGATGCGGCCATGGGGCTGTTACAAATGTTCTTAAAGAAACGGGCACTAAGAACTAGACTCAAGCTCTGGGAAACCTAGTGAGGGCAATGAATATAAGAATACTGGGACTCCGGACGGCTGTGAAGATGACCATTTAATGCTGTTCATACGGGAGTGGTTGATGCAGCAACTGCGGGGGAGGGAAGTGGCCACATAAACTGAGAAGATCCAGAAGGCCTACAGGGTAACACCATGAGGCAGGCCTAATAACCCCAAGGCCCCTCGTATGGTGGTGGCTTAACAGATGGCGTGGGCACCGGGGACTACCTGTTGACTCTGGCCAGGCGATGTAAAACTCTGCTACATGATGAACAAACTATGCAACATTATCCTGATGTCAGCTACGTTACCAGACAGAAAAGAAAACAGTTTGATGGGACAAGAGTGCTACTGAGGAGACTGGCATACCCATGGTATTATATTCCCAGCGTGTCTCCGCATCATTTATCGAGGCAAGATCTTTGTATTTCTGACTCAAAAGATGCACTGAAATGGGTTCAGCACCAGATTCCACGGAGAGCGAGAGTCCCGGACTGGAAGAAGAATTATCCGATGACAAGGAGCCATGAAGACATTCGATTATTACTTTTTCACCACGGAGGTAATGGGTGGGTGAAAACAGCTTTAAGTTAACATTATATACAGAATGGTCCATTATTGGAAGGAAAGATTGAAACACCCACTTAAAAGCCTAAACTGACACTGACATTGTTAACCTTGAACGCGGGCTGATTCAATAACTTTAGTTGAGACTTCGATGGCAATAATTATTAAAAAATCTGTTCTTTTAGAAAGTAGGTAAAGCAAAGCCTGTTGTTTAGATTTTGATATTTGCAGATCTCCGCAGAAAGGTTAATTTAAAAGTTTAAATGTTACTAATACACAGGTTCCATAATGCCTTACAACTGTATGGTTACTATATGTAAAAAAACACTATCTTAAAAGGGTTTATGCTATTAGTGTATTTATAAAAAGAATAATGCATGGGAATTTTCTTGACTTCTTCAATTGAGGAAGAGAATATAAAGGAGCCAGAATGATGGACTTTGAAGGACATTACCATGCCACTCATGGGCTCATACTGCAGCTGTTTTAATTTGTATTGCTGCTCTTGATATTTAAATGTAACAGGATTACCCCCATTGATGTATCTTAAAGCAGAAGATGGATTAATTGGTAATATTAAGAGGAATGGCAACCTCATTGTGTCCTGTACCTTAACATACGTCACATCTATGCTTAAAAATGACTTTACACTATTTATGTGAAACAATAAACATGGCCGGATATTTCAGAATGTGCCAGGCAGTGGTGCAAGCCAGCGTGAGCGCAACTGATGCTTAGGGCCAGGGCTGGGGATATTCAACGGGATGCACCACAGTGCAGCACCATTGATTATGGCAAGGTCAGCACACAAATTGCATATAGGCGCGGTGGCACTGTGCGGGCGCAAGCTCCACAGATAAGAGAACAGGATGCACCAGTGCAGTGCAGTTAGTAGGTGCATCACCACGATAGTCAGAAGGGGCATGCAAATAAGGCCATAATATATGCAAGGTGCAAACAGGGTCATTTGCATGTCATTATGGCCTCATTCGCATGCTTGCACAGGGCAGCCTGGCGACTTGCGCACTGGCCCCTGCACAACATAGACGTGTGCAGTGAGGATCCCAGGGCATCCCGATCCATGTCCACGATCGAGGAATATGTCAAACGACACAGCCCCTGGTAGTCAAGTGGTCCCCTCTCTCCCGAGTCCATGATAAATACCATATACAACCCCGGTTGTCTAGTGGACTTCCCTCCAATTCCCGAAAATGACATTAAAGGCCCCTCGGTGAAGTGGTGGACCCCCGCTAGTTGCTGCGATCAGCGGTACAGCACCATAAATATATACCTGGTGATCCAGTGGTACCCCCACCCCCACGAACTCCTTGCCCACCCACTTCCCCCATCACTCAAGTGGCGGCCAGTAACTCGTCTCTCGCATACCACCTGCACGCCCGCGAGACAGGTACAGTAGGAGTTGTAAGCCCATTGGTCCTCAGTGTGGACCAATGGGCTCGTAGGGTATAATGTACTAGACAGTTCTAAATATGTGAATGAAGTCATCCACATACTGTATTTGGGATTGTCTAGTAGAGTATGCCCTGCAAGCCCATCGGTCCACACTGGGACCAATGGACTCACAGCCCATACTGTACCTGTCATTTGGCAGGTGGCCAAGCGGTACGGGAGGATGCAGCCACCGCCGATGACAGGAGGAGTGGGGTGGGCAAGGGTTCGTGAGGTGGTACCACTGATCACCAGGGATATCTTTTATGGTGCTGTACTGCGATCAAGGCAACTGGCGGGGGTGTTCCACCACAGTACCAGGGGCTGTCAATGTCATTTCTCGACTCGAATCGGGTGGGTGGTCCACTAGATCATCAGGCAGATATGGTATTTATGTGGGACTCAGGGACTAGGGAGGGAGGGGGACCACTAGACTACCAGGGATTGTTTCACTTGCAATTCACCGATCGTGGCTATGGGCGGGGGACCACGGGACCACCAGGGCGATGTGTCTGCTTGTGGACACAGTTCTAGGTGGGCAGGTGGCTACATGACTGGCGGCTGCTGTGTTGCACCCTGCAATACAGCAGCCCACCTGTAGGGTAACGGGTTGTTCCACTCCTCATGGGCTCAACTTCGAGCCTAACCTTGGCACCAATGCAGGGCTGTACCAGCATATCCCGACGCACATGCATAGGCACACCCTGCATCTGCATTGCATACGATTACACTGGAGCCCTGGCGATCGGGTATTGCGCTGTGCTGGGCAGCTTTTCAATATCCCCATAGAGCGCAATGCGGGTTGCTCCAGGCACAACTGCTTTGAATATCTGGGCCATAAAGTTCAATATAAAAAGTAAGGTTCCTAACAGCAGAAACTCATAATTGTTTAACACGTTTGAGCTAACTGCACTGCCAGGCATACGACACATTCAGCTAGCTGATATTTACCACATGACCGCTATCAATTACATAATCTGCACTTACTGCAATTTAGCATTCACTGTAGACTCTTTATGACCTGTGTTTCTTGAATATATTTCACCATATGAATTTGAGCTTCTTGACAGAACAAAGCACATTCATTCAGAAAATGCACATTCCACATGGGAAAGAGTGCCAGTTTTATAGCCTGCTTTATTGTTACATGCCGGCTCAACAGATTAACAACAACTAAACGTCTTGGTGTCAGTATTCCTTCTAGAAAGTTTGTCTGTAACCTGATTATGCTATAAATCTACCCCCTGACAGAAAAAAAGCTAACGGTTTTGAAAGAAACAAACAGCACAGCTCTAAATGTGCTAGCAAGGTAATATTCACTTCCACGAGCAGCAGTTCCCACTATGGAGCTGACCAATGGTTCCAGAATTACACAGTTCCAGCAGGAGTGCAATTTAATCTTATCTCTCTTTGTCGTACTTTGAATTCCACAGGCCAGGCTGTTAGGCAGATGTTTCACACGCGCTGTAACCACAAAGAACATCTGGCATACCTAGGGCTTCCTGTGTATTCATAACAGATCAGCATCTCCATTAGTAAGTAAAAGGTACAAGTGCCTTACTGGTACAATCAACAATGCATGATGTTAGGAATCTCAGAATTTATGTACTAAGCAGAGGGAATCCTAATGGCTGTTGCTGAACTGGTCAGTGGTTTGTTTTACTTAAGATACGTTTCATTTACAGGTATCTTTAGCAATACCATCTGTGCAAATAGAGACAATATACTGAGATTTCTAATACACATTTTATTTACTAATTTAAGATTTTCCAGGTAGGATTGCCCTTATGAGACACAGCCTCTCATTTTCACGAGGGTGCTTGGTGATGCATTACAACACTCACCTTTACAAGTGTAGCAAAGCTGCCTCACAAGGTGATGAAAGTCAGAAATAAATACACAGATGAGGTAACACTTTCAAAGCCTCGAATCCTCACAATGCCTCTAGGACAGTTTTCAATTGGCTGAGCTGGGCCTTGTCCTACAGGGCATCTGGTACAATGCTGGTTGACATGATCGACAAGGGCTAAGTCAGCTAAACCAGTTTATTTTTGTCTGCTTCGTCCCTGTTGGCAGATGCATCCACAGTTGAAGCGTGCTGCAAAACCATGGCTGACTGTGGAAAATCAGATGGTTTTGAAAACAGCACTTGTTGCTGCTGACCATCTGCACAACCGTAGTGTTACCTCTTAAGATGCCAATGACCGGGTTCAGGAAAGAGCCCAAGTCGTCATAGTGCCAGCTGGGAGAGGTGAGCTTTGAATTCGGAGGGTGTTCTCCACTTCATGGAGGAAGGGAATCTAGACTCTGCTGTACTACTGCCACCTGGGTGACACAGGTGGCAGTGCAAACAGACCCACAGAGTCAGGGAGGACGCTGATGTGGTCTGACATGCAATGCACATCAAGGGCTCTTCTCTGCGTCCTACAGAAGCTGGGACAGAAAATGGGGAAAAGAAGGCCAGATGCTGCAGGAGGATGTCCGCCCCTCACTGAGGCCCCACCTCAAACCGTGGAACTCTCCTCTTTAGCACTGACCAAGTCTCCGTTAGGGGTAGGGCCTCCTCCCAACAGCCCCACCTCAGGGGGTAGCCAGCATGACAGCAGGGGCGAGGTAAGTCTTGGGGCAGGTGGGAGGGGTGGGTGAGTGGGTAGAAACACAGAAACATAGACTTTGATGGCACAGAAGGACCGCCTGGCCCACCCAGTATGCCAATTTCCCTACCTATTGGATAAGCTGCAGATCCTAGTTACCCAACAGTCTACTTCCTCCTGCCCCTCACCAGAATTGCCTTTTGTCTGCCCCATGCATTCTTGAATTCCCCACTGTTTTGGACCTCACAATCTACTCAGGTAGGCTGTTCCATGCATCCACCACCCTCTCTGTGAAAATTACTTCCTCCACGTAACCCCTGAGCACCCCACTATCTTCAAATTGTGCCCCTTGTCTTTGCACATCTTTTTCTGAAATATACTACCCTCTGGATGTTGTTGATTCCCTGAGGTACTTGAAGGTCTCTATCATGTCCTCCTCTCCCTCTCCCCTCCTTTCCTCGAGGGTATACACATTAAGCTCCTCTAGTCTCTCCTCCTTATGACTATGGTGCAGTTCCTGCACCATTTTAAGTGCCCTCCTCTGGACTGCCTCCATCCTGTTTATGTCCTTGCAGAGATGGGGTCTTCAGAACTGCACACAGTACTGTAGATGGGGTCTACCAACTGTCTGTACAGAGGGATAACAACCTCCTGTTTTCTGCTAGTGATGATGCCTCTCCCTATGCATCCCAGTATCCCCAGCCCTCCTTACTGCTGTCTCTGAAAGCACCTACTTTAGATCATCTGACATGACTACCCGACCCCTTTCCATTTTACTTGTTGTTAGTACCACACCCCCATTGTGTACTCTTCCCTGCGTTTTGTTTCCCAGGTGCATTACTTTGCACTTCTTTGCATTGAATCAAGCTGCCATACTTTTGATGAGTCTCCAACCTTGCCAAGTCCCTTCTCATCCTTTCCACCCCTCTTGTGTATCAACACTGTTGCAGATCTTTGTGTCGTCTGCTGGCCTGCCCGCACAGAAGTTGGATTTCCACTTGCAATGCCAGCGATCCGGGTTCTTGAATGAGCCGAGAGCTGGAGGTCTAACCAAGAGGAGGAGGAAGCTTGAGCATCCCAAGGACAGCTTGTCTCCTCTGGGGGTGAGGGGAGATCCTGGGTCTTGGCGCTTGTCTAGCCTCAGGTGGAGACCGAGGGTACTACAGGCCCAAGCCGTTGAGAGGGGTGGCGTGTTGGACTTCCGACATTTGGAGCCTTGATGTCAGGGCACAAAGCACACCCAGAACATCAGAAAATACCCTGCAGCACTCCCGGTAGACAGACCGCCAGGCCCGATCCCCAGTCCCTACCTGTCCGGTAACAGCATCCCGAGAATAAGGAAGACTTTGGGTGTAAGGCCCTCACCTCATACCCGCCTGGGGTATAACCATGTTACATGCAGGAGGACTGCACCAGGCCTCCAGGTAAGAGGGCGGGACTATAAGGCTTAGGTGTCTCCCGAAGAGTGGAAGGCATGGGGGGGAATATAAAAGAAAGTAAAAAAAAAAGATCTTTGTGTCGTCTGCAAAGAGACATACTTTTCCTTCTAGTCTCTCGGCAATGTCCTTATAAAGACATTAAAGAGGACGGTCCCAATACTGATCCCTGTGGTACCCACTAGTAACCCCCTTTCTTCGAGTGGATTCCGTTTACTTACCCTCTCGTCCTGTTGTCCAGGGCAATTTTTACCCAGCCTACCACCCTGGGACCCACTCCAGGCTGACTAACTTGTTTATTAATCTTTGTGTGGGACTGTGTCAAATGCCTGGCTAAAATCTAGGTAGGCAAGATCCACACCCCTCCTGGTCTACTATCTTGGTCACCAAGTCAAAGACATCTATTAGATTAGTCTGACATGACCTTCCTGCTGTGAATCCATGCTGCCTTGGGTCCTGTGCCCCTCTGACCTCTAGGTACTCAACAACTCTCTCTTTCAAGTGATTCCATCATTTCGCTACCACTGAGGTCAAACTAACAGGTCTGTAGTTTCCTGCCTCCGCCTTGCTCCCACTTTTGTGGAGGGAATCACATCCACCTTCCTCCAGTCCTCAAGTACCACACCATCCTCCCATGATTTGTTAAAAGGTTAGTCAGTGGTGTCACTAGTTCTCCTCTTATTTCTTTAGAATTCTGCAGTGAATTCCATCAGGCCCCATTGCTTTGTCCACCTTAAGTTTCAGGAGTTCTTTCAGGACCCTTTCTTCTGTGAAAGGACTGGTATCGACCCTTATCCAGACTGCTTCTTTTGTTTGGTTTAGGTATCTCCCTCCTCTTCTTCTGTGAATACTGAGCAAAAGAATTAATTCAGTATCTCTACCTTTTCACTGTCACCTCTGCCCCCGCCCCTCCCTCTTATTAAGCCTCACTATCCCTCCCTGGTCTTTTTTTGTGCTTTATGTTGATTCACTGTTGTTAATAAACAGTTAACAGGCACAGTGCTCATACAGGGTATAGGTATGAAATACAGCAGGTACAGATTGATAAAACAGTAAATCAGAAACCCATAATCTCTTACAATTAAACAGTAAGCGTGACCAAGGGTTATGTTAATGGTCTGTTAATCACCGTCTAGGGTGTACTGTGGCACAAGGTGAAGCCGAGTGCCACATGTCCCTAGAGGGTGATTAACTGACCATTAACATAATCCTGGAGTGCCTTTATTGCTATTATAATAAAAAGTTTTAAACAGTGTTAAACCTTGTTCAGCATATGGCTAAGCTCTACATGTATGTTAATAAAAGATTAACATAAGGCTGTTAGAATGTTTGCAGCCAATCAGAAAACTCCATTTCTCAGAGCCTTTTTATAATAGGAAATGGGGCTCTCCTTACAGCTGATAAACCAAGTCACACAATGCCCAATAAGTTGCCAGCCTCTTCCGTGGATAAAGGTGCTTCCTGTAGGGAGTCCTCGGTCTTTTCTGTTCCCTAATGTACGTATAAAGGTTTTATCCCCTTCTTAACCAAGCTGGCTATTTTTCCTCTGCTTGGGCCTTTGCTCTTCTGACTGCCTTCCTGCTTCTTCTGCTTTAACTGATACAGTTCCCTGTTCTGCTCCTTCTGTGAGTCCTTATACTTCCTGAATGCTATCTTTTCACCTAACCTTCCCTATGGGTAGGACCAATGGGACTGCCTTCAGAGGCATACTAAAAACAAAAACAAAACTGCACTTGTTGAAGGATCACACTCGAAAATCCTTCGATCTGTCATGGTCAGGGGTGTATTTTATCAACTTGTAAAGCTGATGGCCTTCTTGACAAATAATGATCTGATCACTTTTATACATGTGTTTGTCACATAACATGGGTTACTGATAGGAGAAGATCACCACCTGCAAGCTGCCTAACAAACTGAGACATAAGCTATGCATTATCCCAACTGATCAACAGTTTTACTCGTGAAAATGCAAATCAATGTTGCAGTTATTTAAAACCCAGCAGACAGCCCAGAATACAACAAAGAGCATTTTAACATCCACTAGAATGTCAGATTACATACTGTAAAACCTGTGTGCTGTGATCAGCATTGATTTCCTATATATTGGAGGATCAAATTTAAGGTACTGATTTAAGCATAAAAAGCCCTGAACACACTGGGCTCCTTTACATCAGAACCCTTAAGCCCTTACTGTATGTCCTCGCCCCATCCTTATGTTCTTCTGGAATGCTAGTGGAGGTCCCCAGATCTAAACTGAAATAAGCAGAAAAGCTTTAAAGAAAGGGTTAAAATAATTATGTCTGAATAGGCATTTCAGCATGAATATACCATATAACATGGTAATTTAAGGTCAGAAGGGACTCTAGATGCATTATGTCCAACTCCTACTGATAAGCAGGAATGAATAAGTATGCTTTACAAATATGTACTAAGTTATGTAATATGTGCATATCCCTTTTAATGTTTTGCCACTAACTGTATTGTGTTATTTGTTGATTGCACACAGTGACGTCCCTTGAAACTCAGAAAGGGGAAAATACTGTAGAACAAAACCATTACAAACACTCTGAAATGGTACAGCAAAATATGTACTGTAGAAACTATTCAGAGTTTGCCCTGAACTGAATGCATCTGTTTGTTTCTTTCTGTTTAGGGAAAAAAATAGTGTAACTGAGCTGGGATTTAATCAGGCCTCCTGACTTCTATCCAAGTGAGCTACAAGGCCATCTGGCTAACTTAAAGTTCCATGGTTATCTCTCTCTCTCTCTCTCTCTCTCTCCCTCCCTCTGTGCTGTAACATGTTACCCCTCCCCATAGGGATATTTTAGAAGAAGAATCAGAACCAGCATTTTATAGTGCTTGTCGTATGCAGTGTATCCCAAAGCACTTTATCAGCAATGCTACGCTGGTATTGAAGTGATTGAATGTGTAGTGGCAGCCATTTTGCATCGTCAAACCACACACAGCCTTGGACAATTGCATCAGCTGGTTTTATGGAAAGGAATTATGGCAGGACACCAGGAAAATCCCTCCTCTTGTGAAAAGTGCCTTGGGTTCTTTTACTTCCACCTGGACACCCACCAGGACAGCACTGTACTGGTATATCGATCAACTTGAGAAAACTATACCCATACCTGGTGAGTTAGCCCTGTGAATTAACAGAAAGCATATTTTTCTGTTTTGCTATTAATCCCTTCATCATCAGCACTACAGTGACCAAGATACTAAAATGCTGCATTAAAAACCCTGCAAGATGGAGGTGGACAGCAGTGCCCTTGCTTAATTTTATGTAATCTACCTGCTGCTGAATTCAGCTTTCTAAAAAAAAAGGCATCCAGCTAAATCAAGACCAGATGGGGCTTATACAAACAAGGCAGGCCCCTGACAGTGTGCAGCGTACAGTCCATGTAATTGACCACATCTGTACAGTCCATGTAATTGACCACATCTGTAAACACAATTCCAGAGCTTTCTTGGTAGTACTGAGGCAGAGAGGGCTTTCGATAAGCTGGTATGGATGTTTTTATACCGGTGGGTCCTTGCAAAATTCAGCATATACAAAGTTAATGCTAAGCTATACAATTCCCGAAGGCATACATTCAAGCAAATGGCATTTATTTATTTATTTTTGTTGACCAGGTGGAGTGCACTTGGCAGACATTTGCATATTTTCAGGCATGACCTGGAAGGGTACAAGGGTAGGGTTTTACATTACTCAGAGAAAACAGTAACAAAGCACCAGGAGTAGTACAGTAGACACATTGGATGGTACAAGCATTAGCACAAGTAACAACTGTAACAGAGTACAAAGATGTAAGCTCATTGCAGTAAATATACAATTTTGCAAAATAGCACGCAGATGCATAAGAGGCAAGAGCAATGAGGGTGAATAGGAGCAAGTGGAGAAGTACTGACAAAGCAGTAGTGAAGAGCAATGAGTTGTCAGTTAGAAGTAGGAGGGATAGTGAAGCGGTTTGTGGATTAGGAGTAAGCACACAGAAAATGGAGCTGGTAGGATCGGAAATTACGTCTGAAGGAGTTGGCGAGTTGGCAATGATGTATGGGAGGTGGGATGCTATTCCATAGATTAGGGGCAGTAGTGGCGAAGGCCATTCCACCACACTTAGACCTAGACCTAGGAATGGTTGGCTGATCATGGTCAGAGGATCTGAGGGAGTATGAGTTTTGTAAGTTACAAGGAAGGATGCTAGGGAGTGGGATATGAGGTTCAATAGTCTGCTGTGGATAATTCTCCTGAGAGAAAAGTCCCATAAGGCAGAAGGGATGGCCAACTAATTTAGTATACAGTATGCAATGGTGGTTGAGGTATTACCTCGAACCCTATGAATTTGTACTGTGGGATGAGGTTGGGTGACACCCACACCTCTTATTTGCCATATACATTTAACTTTTAGTGCAGTGTATCAGGCAACACTCGGGCATAATGGAAGTCCCTCTGGGAAGGGAAGCATGGCCCTCTATGCAGACAGTGTTCTACTGTATCTGACAGATCCTGAGAAATCAATTCAGAAAGTATGGAAAGGGCTAGAACTACTTAGCAGCCGTGTAGGATATGTATAAAACACCTCCGACACCAAGGTTCTAATCTTTAAAAGTACCAGTTTGGTGCAGCCCCAAGCTCCCACAGTTAGTTAACCTACATAAGGACTGACACTGTCCTTGTTTGAAAATTTTACTTTCCTGATTTCTGTAGGGAAGGGGTTGTAAATCTTAGTATTAAGGAGCTGTCAGCCAGATCCTTCCTCTTCCTGGTACCATTACACACAGCTCGGCCCTCCGTGCAGCTGACTGAAATCAACCACCGCTCAACTAACAAGATTCTTGTTAGGTGGCGCTAGCTATATTTAAATTGGGAACCTCTAAAATACATCAAAATGCAATTCAAAACCCACCCCACTGAAATCAATAGACCGCACTCCACACTGTGCTCCTATGTCAAAAATATATGGGCATAGAGGCAGCATGGAGTCGAAGATGTGTGAAGCGGTACCAGGAAGGGGAAGTGATATGGCTGCCAGCTCAATGCGATTTACAACCCCACCTCCTACAAAAAACAAGAAAGTAAAATTCTCAAACAAGTACTGTTTAAGTCCTTGGTAGCTTAAGTAACAGTGGAGGCTTGGGGTTGATTAGTAAATTGGTCACTTGTTGCTCTTTAACCATTAAGTCTCTGCAGGGTTGAAATCTAACGATAAATTGAGTGGAGTGTCCAAAATAAATAACTGGAAGTACATATAAGGAGAGATAATGGAAAATTATTTGACTGCAATTTTAAAAGGAAGATTTTACATAATGGTCACTGCTGAATCTCTTAATTTATTCCAGCCTAGAGGCCAATAATATAAGTGGTTTATCGTTGTTTCTGTATTTGGTTCAGAGTGTTCCTTTGGTAATCCCCTGAAAGAGATCTAAAGAATGGCAGAAAGCTTTTCCTAATTTATTTGGGCAAAAATAGACCCATAGTATGTTTCAAACTTCATCAAGAAGGAAAGTCCGGGAAGTGAGCATTGCTGGCTTTAGAATTATACTGCATAGCAGCCTACCTTTGAATTATGTTGTTGTGGTCCAACCCAATTTTCATTATGTTTGAAAGAGATAGAAATCCTCATGGAAGTAGACCCACTTGGGGACAGAGAACTTGATATCCCATTAAGGAAGGAACTCAGCCTTGATACCATTTGGTGCTAGTAGTAACAGTAGGTAGCATGCTCATCTCTGCAGCTGGTAGGTTGTGAGTTCTAGCCCCAGATCAGGTACGTGGCGTAATACTCATAACTGACACTGTAGCGCAATACAAGTGGGTGCTGCACTGGTGAGGTGCCGTCCTTCAGATGAGACATTAAACTGAGGTCCCTTCTGCCCATATCTGGTCACTGTCCAGATGGAAGTAAATGATCCCATAGCATTTCTCGAGAAAGAGCAGGGAGTTTCCCCAGTGTCATGGACAACCTTCCCTTGTCAATAAAGAAGGGTCCATGCAACCTAACTCAGGATGCACCTTGAAACGAGCTTTAATAACTTACTGTGCATTTCCTGTTCAAAAATGTAAAATATATAAATGATAAAGTGCCACAATTTTTATGGAGTGAAGAATATTACATACATTTAAGCTGGAGTCTCACTTCTGGTTCTTTAAATGATTATGAGAGACCCTAGCTTCACCCCAGCGAGTACATGCCAGGTTTAGCTGAAAGGGTAGGGCTCCAATACTCCCAACAGTTGTTAGTTCAGGAGCGGTTAATACCTTTGATCACATGAAGGAAAGTTTTGCAAAATGTATTCAGGTACCTGCAAATTTGAGATTATAGCCACACCAAATTATTGTCAGTACAAGACCCTTCCCAGACAGGGGGCACTGTGACATACCTACTGTCTAGACGTGCTAGGGATGAGCTCTGCTACCAAAGAGGATTTTCTTAAAAAATCTTATTTTCTCAGTGATTATAAAAATCTAAGAACAGCAGTGAATTCTTCTCATCATGCTGAACAATTTTATATAACTATTATGCAAGGTCATACAAATAAAGCCACGGGTGGAGGCCTGAAAATCAGCAACCAGTCAAGAAGCAGCTACTGGCTGAGCAACAGCCACCATCGGGCATGGAACCCCCGAAAGGCCTTGCAGAAGTCCATGCAGGCGATCAACTCCAAGGTGGAGTCCATACTGACCAGGTTCACCAAACAAGATGCGAAGATCAAGGTTGCCATGAAAGTTACTTCTTCAGCTGAATCTATGGCTACCAAGGTGTTAGCCAGCTCAAGTAAAATGGCGCAGGAAAACTGTCAATTGTGGTATCCCTGAGGCTGTAGAGAATGTGCAATGGGCTGCTAATGTCAGGATAGTGGGCCTCCCAGAGAGTTGCGAAGGGAAGGCTTACTAGATTTCCTAAGCAGCTGGCTACCTTGGAATCTCCATCTGGAAGAGACTTTATCCCCAGTTAACTTTCTGAAAGCTTATCGTATTTCTCCTCAAGCTGCAACTGGTCAGCATGACTCACCTCATACAGTTTTACTGGTCACCTCTGGAGCATCTACTCAAGACCTTATATTACAGGCTGCAAGAGGATCGGGACTGTTGAAGTATCATGGGAAAACAATACACTTATTCCCGACCATTCTTTTGCCACATAGGCCAGAAGGAAAATATTTGATGGTGTGAGGGCCAGGCTGCAATCTCTGGGCATAGTGCACTTTTTATTGATGCCCACATGGCTACGCATTCAATATGGAGGCACACCTTCCAGTTACAGATCCAGATGACGTGGAGGAAGGTGGAGGCCATTGGGAAGAATTCAAGCATTCTCAGCCCACGACTCCTCAGTTCAGAAGAAGCCTCTTGAGGATAGACTGATTTCAAATGCGGACTTACACAATGAATGCTTACAGGTTTTACTGTTTAATGGTATTTTGAACATTAGCAGTACAGGCGCCTAAGTTTGGTAGCCCATGTTGTACGGTACACACTGGTCATTGTTCAGTTTAACGAGCTACACTCTTTAGAGTTTAATGTTTTGCAACTAATCAATAAAAACTTAAGAGGTCTTTAAAGAAAATGGGCAGTAGAAGGTGTGAAGCATAGGCGACAGAATTCTATAACAGCTTCTAATTGTTACAGGAGACAACGGATCTGTTATTATAGTTTAGCTGCCCTCTTTGGTTAAAAGCCTCTCAGTGTTAGCAGAGATTTCTTCCACCCTAGTACTTCGTATGTTGTGGATTAAATATTTTAGAGGGGGCACAACAACACAGGCTGTTGAATTACATATGTTTTGTTTTGATTCTCAGTTTGCACTTGACCACCTATTGTCCTGCAGGGTGCAGCATATCTGGGACAGTTTTGATGAACCTGATTTTCTGATATACCCCAAATCCTTTCACAAGATTGCGAAGACTTGTGAATTACTATTACATAATGTATCGGCTGTGTCCTTAAGTGATCTCTTGCATGAGATGGTTATATGCCATTGTTTTTATTTTGAAAGCAATAAAATATAATTAAAAACAAGACCCTTCCCAGGCAGCTCATGAAATTGAAGGCGACCATGAAAAGTATCTCACTGTGGAACCACAATTAAAGGAGCTATCTCTTTGTGATGTAAAACTCTATGTAATTGAAGACTAAATCACATGGGGTATAAGGAATAAGTGGGAGGGAGAAAATGGAGTCCAGCTGTCAGAAGGGGATGGAAGGGGTGTTTATTAGCACCTGCTGGGTGACATACTGCACCCAGTGGCACACACTGTGCTAGAAGGTTAGGACACAATTTTTTCATACAATACATATTCAAGAGAGCTTGGGGGTTGCACTAATGCCAGCTGTTAGAGGAAGTGCAGGGAACAACATGCTACCCATACACTGTCCCTCACAAACCTCTGACAAACAAACCTGCATCACATTAAACAGACAACAGAAATACCAAGTGGGTTCGGCCATGGAAACAAGAGATTTTTTCAGCAGAAAAGGACCTTTAGGTCCATCCAGTCTGCCCTTGTCCCTGCCTATTCCATCATCACTGACCCTAGCTGGTCATAGGTGTCACTCCCTCCCCTGTTCCTCTACCTAATATGCTCCTGTTCCTATCCACACATGCTTGAAGCTCCCACACTCCTGCCCCACTACCTCCTCTGGAAGGCTGTTCCAGTCATTCGCCATCATGTCCGTGAATAAGTATTTCCACACATCTCTCCTAAGCTTCCCCTCTTAGCTTCACTGCATGCCCGTTGTTCTAGTACCTTCCTTTTCTGAAATAGACCCTCCATTTGCAGCTTGTTCACTCCTGTGCGGTACCTGTAGGTTTCAAACATGTTTCCCTTAATAGATCGGAAGCAAAAGCATATCTCAATGGGATTCTATCTGCAAGGGGTATGGTAACCACGGAGTCCACCAGAGTTCTGTCTTAGGGCTTATACTTTTCTCTAAACATAGCCAGGACAAGAAACAAAAACATCAAAATTTGTCCAACAAGTTTCCCAATGATACCAAGTTGGGTGAAATAGTTGCGACAGCAACTGTCAGAACTACATTAAAAGAAGATCTTATTTATTTATTTTTGTTGACGGGTAAGTGCACTAGACAAATTCTGCCTATTTTCAGGCACAACCCAGGGAGGAATACAGATGAATGCCAACTGACCTTGAACCAGATTAAGCTGTTGGTGGTATTTTTTAGTGAATGGGGAAATTTAGCCAGGACACTGGGAAATTCCCTAGTCGCCAGTAGGGGATCCACTGTCTGTCAGGATGGCCACTTCTCCTGGAGCGCCAGAGAGAATGGATGTGCAGGAGGTGGAGGATCTGACCTCCCTCTCTACCTCCTTACCGCAAGAGGGCTGAGAAATTCTATGATGCACCCATGTGGTGGCGCCACATCGTCTTTCAGTGCTGATGGCAATGATATTGAGATAAGAATGACAGCACAACAGCCATAATCTAATGATTTGTTACAATCAGGTGTTGACATGCCAGGAGCTGGAATGGTAATGATGTAGTCAACAGGGGACAATGTGAAAGATCTGCAGATGTTGCTGCAGTCTGAGGAAGACCGCTTTCTGAAGCACAAGGCAGAACACCAGCGGCGTTAACGCTAGTGGTAAATTACAGTTGAGAAGGAGCAAAGTGTCTCCTGCAATGGAGCTGCCCAGGCCCAGAGACAGCCTACTGCAACAGTAGACACGGAACGGATTACACCCACTCAGATGGAAAAACATCAGGAATCTATACCTGTAACTATCAGCAGGTTCAGTACCAGCTCGGGACAGGACGACGGAGGGACAGGAGCTTACAGACGAACTTTCACTTTTCAAGCAGGTATGAGCAGTGACCCACTGTTCATATTTAAAAGCAATAAAATAAACTTTAAAGATCTCCCTTTGGGAATGGCAAAAGCAAGTGTGCCAATGCCGCCTAAAGCAGGACATATCTGTTTTACCTGAGGCTGCTGGCGCACAACCATAGTCGGCTGGAGTGGCTTTAAGATCTGTCGGATGGGAGGACAATGAACGGATAGGACAATGGAGACTGGTTCTCAGCCGATTGCCATAACGGGTTAGCACAAATGCAATACCTCCATTTCCTGTACTTTTACAACCAAATAACACTACTACTGTATTAGATGTGCAAGGGATTAATGTGGACCCGATCTCATGTTTATCCTCTCCACTGCATCTTACACAGTGCTTGCAGATACCCCACACCCCAGATCTGGGGACCAGGCAAAATACTCCCCAAAATCCAGGTGACAGATTTCAGGCAGTCTTACCACCAGGCCAAAATCTACAGGCCAAAAATCAACAGGGGCTAACCAAAGGACATTTGATGTCAATCAAGGGCTTCTACTTCTCACAGTGATCAGTCACAGGACCGACCACAGACCCTGAACCCCCACCAGAAGTTGAAGGTACTCAGCCCAGGTCGTATGGCTCTTTTTCGTGCTCCAACATACCTGGCTAAAAGGCACAATGCCATGAGATTAATATACAGAGGGGGATTGGAGACCTTCGAGACAGAACATTTGTAGCCAGAACATTGATAAAATGTTTGATGGATTTTCTGCAGCTGAGATGTAAGCCCTAATCCATGTGTCAGGGGACACAACTTTTGACCTCAGCTGAATACTGGATTACAGAAATTCTGGATGAAATACTGCCTTTTGAAATCCCATCCCTGTGGGCCCCATTTGAAGCTATTCCCTTGACTAAACCAGCCAATCATACTATAACTGTGCTCTTTAGAAACGAAGGTGTCAGCATAACTGATCTGTTGTACTGGTTCACACAATGTTATATGATCTTGGGGAATCAGAGGCCATATTTGATGATGAGCAGATTTGGACAGGGGATGGTGAATCAAATAATTCTGAACAGTACTGATACAGGGTTGGGACACTTGCCCAACTGTTTTTTTTTTTTTTTAGGAAGGGATAGGGGTTCTATTTTATGCAGGCCAACCTAAGGCATGCTACGCTGTGGATCCACGGGCATATAAGCAGACTATGTGACAAACTAAAATACACCATTTGTAATGAGCTGGGTCATACCAGTGGCTTCTGTAAAATGAACAAAATGCAGCCTTTGGGAAACTGTGGGCCTACGTATCATACTTGCCCTTGGGCAGCCACAATCAGCTAGACCAAGCTGATAGTGAGGAACAGTGCCTCCTGATAGCTTTGGCTCAAAGAGAAAGGTCAAGTCAGCAAAATCCTAGCTAGCCCTCATCTGCACCTCCCCTTCCTCCCTCCAAGGAGAGTGCTCCCAGGAACAAGCACCCTACCCTCTGTGCATATAGCTGCACCAGTTGCTGACACTGCAGAAAGAGTAACTGAGCAACCTCCTGACAACCTGCTAATTGAACAGCCTGTAGAGGTAGCAATGGAAGCTATCCCTGTTGTAACTGTAAATGATATGCACCCACCCACAGAAGGAACAGCAAAAGACCAAAATGGGAAATAGGAGGAAGCGGGTTTGCGAGATGCCAGCTCCCAAAATCTCTAAATCTGCTGAAATTTCTACCCAAAACAGGTTTGAGATACTGACCAAGGTGGTGGCCACCTCAGGATTTGAGTCAGACACCTCCTCTGTGTGGTCTTCACTACAGGATCCAGAATCAGATATGGATAGCCTGCCACCTTCAGGTAAACATATGGAGGGAGCCTCAGAAGAAAGGGAAAGGTAAACAGAAAAGTACCAAGCGCTACTAAATCAAGAGGGAAAAACCTCCATGAATGGCTTAGAACTAGATTTAACTCCGTTCTTTTCTTGAACACCCACAATGACTCCTGCTTTCACGCTACACTATCAATATTAACAGTATAAAGAATCATAGGAGGAAGCAGGCAGTTTTTTCTTATTTAAAATCCTTTTCTTCAGGGATTTTTTTTTATTCAGGACACCAGGCTCCACGCAAACCTGGAGGAGAAACAAGCCATTTCTCTGTGGCAGATAGGGCCTTCATACTGGTCCACTGGAACTGATCCCTGTTCTGGGTTGGCCATACTGTTTAATGCCATACAAGTGTGACTTCATAAAATTAATTGATCTGATACCGGGCAGGGCACTGATTTTAGACACCAAACTAAATTCTACACTCTACAGGTTGATTAATATTTATATTGCACAAACTCAGGCGAAAAGGATTGCACTCTTTCAGGCCATACAACCATACTTACATTCATCACAAAATGTAATTTCAGGGGAGACTTCAACTGTGGTCTGAGGTAAAGGGATCGAGGATGAAACACCAGAATGAAGAAAGTATTTTGTGACATGTCCTTTCTTAAAAATTATCTTGACGGCAAATCTGAAGGATGCCTATTTTACGTCAATGGAAGGTCAGATCCAACCTTCCATAAAGGGCCTCTGGCAACAAGGATAGATTATTTCATTGTCACTACAACCATACTAACTCATATGGTTTGGCTGTTGCCTCGCGGAATTTTCAGATCACAATATGATTCAGGTCACTCTTGGAAACGGTTGAACCTGGAAATGGTTCAGGAGACTGGAAATGTAATTCTTTGCTTTTAGCACAGTAAGCTTTAATTACAAATTTGCAGTACTTTACAGGGGTAGAAAGTCAATCTTCATAATGCACACTGACCCTTTGGTGGGAATATGCTCATGGATTTGGTTCCTCTTTGAAAAAAATACAATAGAGAACAAAAATGTAATATAGATGAGATATTTACAGTACAGAAAATTACTACACCATTTACTGTCTCTGGCTCATACTACAGGGCAGAATTTTACTGTGCTAATACAGCAAGTGAAAAAGCCATGACACAGTACCATCTACCAGGCCCAGAGCTTACAGTTCCTGCAAAGATATGGGACACAGAGTGCTAGAAGCAATATTTGCACCTTTGAACAATGTAAAGACAGAATCCGGTATAAACAAATGGATGGACTTCTAGGTCAAGATCAGGGGTACACTCAGCACCACAAGAAATAATGCATATTGTTACACAATATTAGTTAAGTCTCTTTTGGCCAGATAATGTAGATATGCCAGATCCAACTGTTTTTCCAGTCATATCAAGTCCCAGAGATAGCCACAGTGGCACAAAATTGGTCATAAAACATATTACACCTGCTGAAGTTGTGCAGGCAATTTCTTCTCTACCTAATGACAAAGCCCCAGGTGAGGATGGGTTCACAGAGGAATTTATAAATGTATGGGAAAAGGAATAGCCTCTGAGTTAGCAGCAGTATACTCTTACATTTTAGATCATCAGGCCCCTTCATTACGTCTATTGAATGGCAGACTGTTCTTTTTGTTTAAGAAAGGTGATAGACAGAACATTGCAAACTTGAGAACAATTAGTCTTCTTAATACTGATTTCAAAATATTATCCAAAATTTTGAGTATGTCCACTTATTGACATAAATGTAATTGTGCTAATCTGAGGCTCTTTACACACAGGACTTTGACTAATAGCCAGTGTACTATAGTAAAATAAAGTAGCATGATAAACTGAAGTATAATTATAACTAGACCCAAAATCCTCTGGGACATATACAATTGTTACTTTTTAATTGGGATGCATACTTCTACAACTGTTACACTTCTGAAGCATTATAATTACTTGTATTTTGATAATTATAACCAGACTCCAATTGACTTGGGATATATACTCATATTTATTATACTCATATCCTTGCAGTATTATAGCTATTTTATTTTTAGAAGTGCCTAATTTATATATAGACTTCATTTACCTGGGAAAATCGGTATTATGTGGGTCATCTTCTGAGGGGCTGCTGATCTTGTTGGAAACTGCTCAGATAGATTATGTTAATCAGGTGAAGGGAGTTGGGAAAAGGAACCTCAACATTGTCTTATGTTTATATAAATAGGGGTACAGCTGAGTGGTCTCCAGAACATAACATATACATGCTGTGGCAAATTACACTCTGGCCTAATTGGTAATATGCTTGAATCAACACTGGTAAAATGGATATCCATTATTTGCAAGCCTATAGGGGTTGGGGAAGAAATATTATGTTGATCCA
This sequence comes from Neoceratodus forsteri, assembly GCA_016271365.2. NCBI lineage: Eukaryota > Metazoa > Chordata > Ceratodontiformes > Ceratodontidae > Neoceratodus > Neoceratodus forsteri. The sequence continues at coordinate 77,886,587 of CM057459.1, forward strand.
CATAAAAAGACTCAGAAAGAAATCACAGTAGGGAGAGATTAATTCAAATAAGTATTAATAGGTTATGTAAATTATTTCTAACAATTGGTTTGTCAATAAGTGGACATACTCACCTTAACCCAGGACCAAAGATCAACTCATCCAGAGGTATCACAGAGGAACTGATGGGGAAGGGTCTTCAGATTGTACACATTAATATATGCAGTTTATTAAAAAAAATAGAGCATTTAAGAGAATGGGTTATAAAATACAAACCTGATATATAAGTTATAACCGAATCATGGTTAAATTCAAAAATCACTGATAATATGGTAGCCCAGACAGGGTTTAACTTGTGGAGGAAAGGTAGATCTAAAAGAGGTGTAGGAGTGATTATACAGTATATGCAAGAAACTGGGTAGATGCAAAGGAGGTTAGTAATTTAAATAATTGGTCGGGAACAGAAATAGTGGCAATGGAATTAATACCTTATTCAAAACTGATGCTATTAATGGGAATTTATCATCCCTCAAGTAGTAACTGCCATGTATTTGAAGAACCATAAGAAACTTTGAAGTACCTGAAACCCATGAGTTATTTATTGGTAGGAGATTTTAATGTGGACTTGGGTACTATTATTTACTAATCATAAGTTACAGGATGTGTCAAACATATTGGGATTGACTAAGTTAATAAACAGCATTACTAGACTAAATGCTAGAAACCTAAAGACATCAACAACGTTGGATCTGATTTTTTCCTCAAATCCCAGAAAGTTTGAGGGGAGTGGAGTGTTACCTGCTACAATCCTCCTTAACTTGTTCCCCTATGAGCCTGCTTCAGCTTCACCCCACCTCTTTCCTGCAAAACCCTCCCCCTACATCCTCCCCAGCACCCCTTCCTTTCCACCTTACTCCCACCCCTCCCGTTCCCTCCTCTGCACCATCTTACCCTCACTATTCACTTGCCGTTGCTTGGCCTAGGCCCCTGGCAGGGTTCTCTGCACCCTAGAGGGGTCCAGAACCTAGGCAAACACCTTCCTCGCCTCCTACTCCCATCCCATTCTTTCCTGAAAGGCTTGGTCTCAGCCCCTCTTCTCTCTCACCTCCCTCCTCCCTCTCTCTTGGTCCTTCTGAAGCCTACTTCCCTGCTGTCATGCTCTACCTCTGCTGCCTACAACCTGCTTCCCTCCTGTCATGCTCTACTTCTGCATTGTGCAGGCAAGGTCCCACAGCACACTGGAGGCTAGGCCTGGCAGACCCTTCTCCTCCACCCTTGCTTTCTCCTCCTTCTCCAAATCTCCTCCTTTCCACCCCTGCTCTCTGCCTATATGCCCCCATCCACCCACCTTCCCTCCTCCTTCCTAGCCATAGTTATTGGCTAACCCCTAATCTCTAATGCACTTACAGTCAAGCTTGCACTTTTGTTACACATTGCAAATTTTGTTCTATCTGTGTCTCTCCTCTAATCTTGCCCTAGTTCAACCTCGTGTTCTAGCCAGCCATTTTTAACTACAAAGCTATGTCCCACCAAGTGTTTGCCAAAGATATTTGTGCTTATCGTATCTATCTAGTTCAAGACTTAGCATTGTATCCATCTAGTTCATACTTGTTAGCATTCCTCCTTAAACATAGAATTTGATGGCACATTAAGGACTGCTTGGCCCACCTAGTCTGCCAATTTTCCTACCTGATGGATAAGCTGCAGAATCTAGTTAATCAACAGCTTACTTCTCCTACCCCCACTATAATTACCTTATATCTGTCCCATGCATTCTTGAATTCTCCCACTGTTCCTGACCCCACAACCTCCTCAGGAAGGCTGCTCTATGCATCCACAACCCTCTCTGTAAAAAATACTTTCTAACATTACCTCTGAGCCATCCACCTCTATCTTCAAATTGTGCCCCTTGTTCTTGCACATCTCTTCTTCTGAAAGATGCTACCCTCTTGTACCTTTTTAATTCCCTTGACATACTTAAAAGTTTCTATCATGTCCTCCTTGCCTCCTTTCCTCAAGGGTATACATATTAACCTGCTTTAGTCTCTCCTCGAGATGTCTTCTGGTGCAGACCCTGCACCGCTTGGTTGCCCTCCTCTGAACATCCTCCACCTGTCTATGTCTCTTGCAGAGATGGGGTCTCCAGAATTGCACGCAGTACTCCAGACGGGTCTCACCAACTGTCTGTACAGACGGAAAACAACTTCCTGTTTTGTACTGTTGATGTCTCTCCCTATGCATCTCAGTATCCCCAGCCCTCCTTACTGCCTTCTCACAGTGCTTGCCCACCTTAGGTCATCTGATATAATTATTCCTAGGTCTCTTTCAACTTTTGTTGTTGTTATTAACTCACCCCCCATTGTGTACTCTTCCCTGAATTTTTGTTTCCTAGATGTATTACTTTGCACTTCTTTGCATTGAATCTCAGCTGCCATATATTTGACCATTCCCCAACTTTGCCTAGTCCCTTTTCATCCTTTCCACCCCATCTTGCATATCAACCCTGCTGCAGATCTTTGAGTCATCTGCAAGAGACATACTTTTCCTTCCAGGTGCTCTGCAATGTCACTTATAAAGACATTGAAGAGGACCGCTCTGATACTGAACCCTAATTTTCCTGCTAGTTACCCTCCTTTCTTCACTTCCTTTCCAGTACTTGTGTACAATCTGCTCACTTTATTGAATGTAATCAAATTGTCTATCTATATTGTGTACCGAATCTCTGTATACTATGTTCCCTACTGCCCTGGTCACACACCAGGAGATGAGCAACTTGTTGTCAGCGTGCCTTCCTGATGAAACATTTCAATAAATAAATAAAAATTATCGGATCACCAAATTATATATTGTATTAGAAATCAAACAATGAAAACGCTCCCGGAAAATAATAAGTACTACATCCTATAAACACTTTGATTACATTAGATTCAAGCTAGAACTGGAAGCCTATAACTGGGAAAGACTGGAATTGATCCCATACATGGAGGATGCCTGGGATCTGTTTCAGAATGACTTTCTAAATATTTGTAATTCCATGCCCCAAAAGAGACAGGTTAAAGAAAATAATTCCCCATGGTATGTTTCAAATTTGTTCAAAATAAAGACAAAGTAATAAAGCCTGGAAAAGGGCAAAATGTACCAGTTTGGACCAGGATTGGATAATTTATAAACAGCTGTGAAATGTGTACACTAAAGAAGTGAGGCAAGCTAAACAGGATTATTATAAAGAAAAATTAAAGAATGACATAACTGGAAATCCAAGATCTCTTTGGAATACATTTAATAAGCTTCAGGGATGGAAAAATCAGAATACCCAGATAGTTTTGTTAGAGATGGTCATGATGTGGACCTAGGTGTAAAAGTGGTGGATGATTTTAATGACTTTTTCATCAATATGGGAACACAGCAGAATTTATACACTAGTCCCAGCAGTGCAAATAAGTATATTAGGACAGGTTATGAATTTAAATTTTCAAAAATAACAGAAAAAGGGTAATGGGTTTGTTACTTAAAATTAAAACAAACGGCGTGGAAGGGTTAGATGGTATTCCTGTTACCCTATTGAGATTAGCCGCCCCTGCCATAGCATATCCAATCACCAAAATGTTCAATATGTCACTAACCTATGCAGAAATACCTCAGACTTGGAAATCAGCTAAGGTAGTTCCAGTATTTAAATCAGGTACCAAAATCAACTGGAAAACTATAGACCAATTTCGCTATTGCCAACCATCTCAAAAGTCTTTGAAAAAATTGTGGCAATTCAAATTAATGTTTTCTTAGCTAAACATAAAGGGCCAGATTTTCAAAGGCCATAGAATGATGCAGGGTGCTTGCATGAAAAACAACTGGCCATAAGGAGTAGGATGTGTCAGACCTAGCACCAATTCTGATTTTCAAATGGTGCCGCGTGTTAAAATAGGTCTGCATGCGCCAGAGTAAGCTGCCCATGCTGTGCACAAAAAAATGCCTGCGCCATGTAGGAAGGGATGCCTGATTCACTGAAATGATGCACCATCCCCATATTTGGGATTTTCAAAGAATGCCAAGTCCTGTCCTTGTGCTTACAATGCCTGTCACTGTTAGACCAGCCAGAGCTGGTCTAAGAGGCCACTAGAGTGTATAAATAGACACAAAGCAGGTGACCAGACCTAACTATGTTACTATTAAGGGCCAGTATTCTCCTGCAGGACTAGTCTAGAACATTTTGGAGGTTTAGCTTTGGCCATTTTATCTGCGTTTTGTTTTACTTAGCTTGCGTCATTCTAGATCCTTTCGTCATTTTTACTCTACTTGACCATTTTTTTTACTCAGTTTGCACCATTGTTGTACTCAGTTTGCGTCATTTTCATTCCTTGAGTCATTTTTCTGACTCAATTTACCATTTTTGACTCAACTTGCACCATTTATTTTGGTGCAGCTTGCATCATTCTCATCCCTTATGCCATTTTGTTGACACAGTGGACTTGGTGCACAGTATTTGCACACCTAGATCTAACTCAAGTTGGTTGTTTGACATAGCTTGCGTGGATCTAAGGGCCCTTTAAAATCCGGCCCCAAGTGTTAAATAAGTTCCAATCTGGCTTTAGACCACTCCATGGGACAACAACAGCATTAGTAAAAGTTACTGGGAATATTGTAGAAGGTCTGGACAGGGGGTGCCGGTGGGAGCAATTTTATTGACTTACCTAAAGCTTTTGACACCTTGGACCATGACATCCTCCTGTCCAGACTGTAATCCTCTGGTATACCTGAGCAGGCCATAAGGTGGTTTAAAACCTATTTGGAGGAAGCGATCAACAGGTTGCCATCAATAGATGGTCCTCTGGAATGAAAACGACCATCTCGGGTGTACCACAAGGATCAATATTAGGACCAATTTTGTACAATTTGTATACGAATGAATTTGTTGTATCTCAGCAGAGGTGGATTTCTACCTGTATGCTAATGATACTGTTTTGTATACCAAAGAGACGTCACTGTTGGGTATCCAACTGTCTTTACAAAAAGCTTTTGATCACTTGTAAGATTTCCTGATAAGATTCAAATTGGTATTAAATGCAAATAAATCTAAGGTGATGCTGTTTAATAAAGGGAAAGGGACTTGCATGACTAAGAAGTCTATTCATATTGTAACATTGTCAGGATCAAAGCTGGAGCAGGTGGGACACTACAAGTTTTGGGAGATTTATTTGGATGAGAACATAAATGGGACACACATATTGATCAAACAATGAAGAAAGTGGGAAGGAGAATTAGCAAATTCATAACAGTTGAGGTTAGAAGACATATCATAGATACGGTGGTGTTGCCAGTATTGGAATATATAAGTTTAGTCTCTGGGGGAGCATCCTATATGCATTTGAATAAATTAGACATAACGTATAATAAATTAGATTTATTATGAATGTTCCTAGAAGTACACATAGGCTGGACATGTACAAAGATTTAAATAGGATACCCGGAGACAAGAGAAATTATCAAGGTTTGATGTGTATGATCAAATGCATAATGGGAAAAGGTTCAGTACATTATAGAAAACATACACTTTAAAAACACTAAGCAAAGCTTTAGATCCGCTGATGTCCTAGAATGTTATTACCAAAATTTAAAACTGTAAGAGCAAGAAATCATTTTATTTACAATGGCCCTGTAGGCTGGAACAAATTACCAATAAGCCTGAGACCTATTAACAGAAAAATCAATTAGGAAAGTAAAATCTTTTCTCTCAACACAAAATATGTAATAAGTGCGGGTATTAGTACTAGCCCTATAATATTTTATCACTGTCTTGTGGGTTCCTCTAATCATGATGATGGAAAAGAGTATCGCTGTATGTTGCTGTTTTGTCTAGGAGAATGAAAACAAATTTGTCTATGTGTTGCATGTTGTTATTTAATTGTGGTGATTTTTATATGTTATGTATGTACTGTTTGATGTAAAAGTAACTGGAATTTTGTAAATGGACCTCACTGAAATGAGCCCTGGCTCAGTTGAGTTATCCAATTCATTTAAAATGAATGCAATTTTACTACTACTTCTAAGAACAGAAGTTGGGACTTATGGACATGACCTGTTAAGAGAGGTATGATCCTTAAAGAACTGTATATCTGTTGGGCTGTATCTTCTATAAAGGAAGTTTAATTTATGATGCTGTGTAGTAACAGTTGTGCAATACATGAAGTTTAAAAAGAATTAAGAAAAAAAAGAAAAAACATTTTCCATGGTCCCAAAAAAGGCTAGAAATTGGAGAAAGAAACAGCATGTTCGGTGGAGGACATATCTAAGGTTAGCACTAAGCCAACTCACAAGTATTTTGTCTGCGCTGCTCACAGCACATTGGATTTCAGGGTCCACCTATGTATGGCTGAGGCAGAGTCTGTAAGTGCTAGATATGGGAATAAAACTGGAACCCAATCTAGGGAGTCAAACCTTGTAGGGCGGAATATGCAAACCAAGGAGGAGTGAATCTCTATGAAAACACAAGTAAGTGGGCCACCCGTTGTTCCAGTGGGCAGCACATGTTGTTCCGTGCCATTAACTCAGGTTCAAGAGTGGATCTGGGAGTTGGCATGGGCGACAGGGGCAGCTGGGGTGGCAATGCTACATGGCACAGTCCTCAGCTCATGGAGGGGCAGTAAGCGTTGCCCACAGCAGCCACTGAGTACCGCCAGGAGCTAGCTCCATCTCAGAAGAACACTGTGTGCCCGAACGCCACCAGAGGCATCTGCTCATGCTGTACAGAGTGGTGGAAAGAGCAGGAAGAAAATGGAAACAATATGTGCCAAGCCATCTGAACAATGATCACCAGCACCTGGGGCCCTCCTATATAGATCCCAACTGGCAGTGGATGGTGCAACAAAGGTTTACTGCTACAGAATCTGCAGTTCAAAGTGAAGATATAGCTGACTATCACAGTCCAGGTGCCCTAGCACTTCACTCAATCAAGCTCCATCAGGAGTAGGCTCCTGGACTAGCCACTCCTTTAGGTACCTGTCACAGCATAGCATATTAATCAACAAGCATGGTTACTTAAAGGAAAAAGGGCTGTTGTGACAGAGGTACAGGGAGGGATTCAGACCTACTACCACAGTGAATACAACATAGCCAATATAAATCCGATATAATTCAAACTGTATTAAAAAGGGTACAAAGATGAAACAGGTCACAGAAAATAACAAGAAATAACAATATCAAAACTGCCCGCAGGAAAAAATATTGGCTCAGTTAGTACCGCATTTCACAAAAGTTCACTAATAAGATAATAAAACCTAATGAAATTGGGGTGACCACAGAATTTGGTACCTACTCCAATGACATTATTTCTGTTTTTCTGGGAGATAATGTCCAAGATTTGCAGAAGGGAAGGACAGCCCAAGCTGCACTCCATGGAGGTGTGTCCCCCCAACTGCCTACCTCAGCTCCTGGCCAGGGTGTGAACTAATGTGTGTAGGCGGTGCCCGCCCTCCACTGGATCTAGGCCCCTATAAGCATACTTATATTTCAGTGGTTTAGGCTTCTTTTAAATGCCTTCCTTTGTTTATTAAGATTACTGTTATTTGCATAGTGATTTGCACAGTTTCTGATGTTGGTTGCTAACTAGCTCCTCCTGTATTTTAACTCCTTTTCATAGTCTGAAGATATTTTCTGAACTAAATATATTGCTACTTGTCACCTACTTTTTATTTTTTCCTATTATATGTTTTCCACCCTTGAAGCCTGGCAGACTGCTCCGGTCCTACCTCGGAGGAACTCGGTCTCTGGTTCTCCATTCCCCAACCCGACCTACCCTGTGATCCCCATGGTCCCCCGTGACAGGGCCGGTGAAGTGGCACCAGCATTCCCCACCCCCAGAGCAAAATCCAGATGCTTTGGGAAGCCGGGACAGGTGCAGGAGAGCCATCATGGAGCCTGCCAGCTCCATTTTCCACCACTTTTTCTCCGCCCCTCCCCACAGACAGGCGACGTCATTCACGTGCCTCCCGACTCGCTGATCTCCTCCTGCCACTGACAGAGGGAGATTGACCAGCGGGACAGCAATCCTCTCTCCTCGAGAGAGGAGAATAGTCCTCAGATGATCAATCCTCTCTCCCCCCGCTGACCCCAGCGGCCGGGCTTGTTCCCAAACTCAGGTTGCGCGTGGTGCTAGGTGTGGTGTCCAGTGCCCTCAACCCTCACGCCACCAAGCCAGCCTTTGTCACCTATCTTTTGCTGGTCTCCTGTCCAAGGCTGTGGACTATATTTCCTCTTCACTGCCCTCCCGTGCTTGGAGCTAGGCCCCAGAAATTGTCCTGGCTTATCTCCTGCATCCTCCTACCTATCTCAGAATACACTATACAGTACTGTGGAGCTCACTTGCTCATTACAATCTCAATGTTTTCCATCCTACTAGCCCAACTCATGGAAAACAAAATCATACCAAACTTCTTCTTATTCTTCTGATTCTCTTAGTGGGTGCAAAGAAAATAAACTGGCCCCTCTCATAACTCCACACAGCTCTCTATCTTCCCCAAGGGCTTAAAATTGTCCATCCAAATTCCAGAAGTTTCTTATTTAAACCGATTAGCTGTGGCTCTTCAGGTGAAGAATCAAGATGTGCTTATTTTAATGGAATCCTGGCATCAGCATAAAGTAACCAATAATGATATGTCTATATCTGCATACACAGTACACAGGCACGGCCATGGCAAAAGAGGTGGAGCAGTTGTATTTTTGTGCACACAACCATCTGAACTCGAAACTGTACTAAACACTGCTGCACCAAACCCCAAGAGCTGCTACTATGCAAAATTACTTTCCCACATTCCTTGCTAGTTTTTTTTTATCTCTTGAATCTACTGCTCTTCAGGCATTCAGTCAGGCACACTCTGCTTGACATTCTATCCACCTTCTTCCCCTTTAGGCTTCTGGATAACTTCACTTCACTGGGAGTTGTTAACACTAAATGAATTGACCCTGTAGCCAAGAAATGATTTCTGAAGGTCCAGACCTTCACCTCACTCAATCTCTGATCCACTCACCTTAACCATAATTCTTAAAACATTCTTCTATCAACTGGATGTTTGCCACCCACCCACACTGTGTAACTGAGGCAGGCATCCTCCTGATGCATTCATTGGTCACTGGGTGATATACTACATTCAAAAGGTCTGCAGTCCAAGACTCCCGAGATAATCACCACAAGATCTCAGCACTGCCTGGGCATAGATTTTCTTTGGACTTACTGTGCACTGTCTGGTCTTCTGGGGAGATAAGCCATGCAGTAAATTATATCAGAACAAAATTAATGGAGCTATGTGACAGTCACTTGCCAGTTGTTAATGCTTGGTTCAGAGGGCACAACCTCACTTTGATCTCTGTGAAGCTCATGGCCCTGCTCAAAGTTCATGAGTCCGCTTAGTGTAACCAGTAATGTTGGCTCAAACTTAAGTCAACTAGTATGCCAGCTGATTTTGTCAACTACAAAATAAGTTTAGGAATTCCTGCACAAAAGCTGAGCTGCCAAAGCTAGCTACTTTCCATCTAATTTTGAGAACAACCTTGATGACACTTCACAGTTTTGGAAGTTGTGCATAACCATGGTGATCATCCCTCTCAGTAACACTCTCCTCTCTAAAACAAGATAAGCATATTATCCCAAATCCTGTGAAAGTTCCTTTCCTCACTAATAATTTCTTTTACAAACTGTGCTAAACCCCTTAATTGTCCTCTCCCTTTCATCCTCTCCTATTTCTCCTCCTTCCCTTCTCTAGTTTTCTTTCTTTGGTACAGTACATTAGTCCTCATTTTAAATACCTCCTCTTCCTCAGCTCAATAAAATGCACAGCCCTGAAAGGCTTAACTGTATCCTTCTCAGCCTGGTAGCCCCAGCCATAACTGCTCTAGTTTATGACCTGATCAACCTCTCCCTCCTAACAAGAGCAGCCCATGTACCTGGAAAGTAGCTGGTGATTGATCTCCCTTTATAGGGTGGGAGTGAGATACTGTACTACCTGGCAACTAATTACCTATCTCCTGCTTCTCCCCCAGCACATTACTTGAAAACATAGCTCAGACCCAACTTTCAGCCTTCCTTAAAGCCTCAAATTTCCTCAACCTCTTTCAATCGGACTTCAGGGAGTGCCGCTATAGCATCATATCTCTTGAGGTTCACTGACTATATAAAGGAGGCCATGGATCAAGGAAACATCACTGTTGTCATTTTTCTTGACCAGCTAAAGTCTTTGATATGGTGTTAGACTCTTTTAATGGTTAAATTAACTAAGGCAAGCTCTGTTCACCCAAGTGGTATCGACGAAGTCCCATCTTCCTGAGCACTTACAGTCTCTCCACATTGGTTGGGGCCAGATCCCTCCTCTCTTAAATTAGATAGGATCCTCAAGGCCCCATCTTGGGACCTATTTTATTCTTGGTCTTTCTAAATCACCTGCTGTTTGTGCCTCTACATTTATTCACATGTATGCTGATGATACAGTCATCTAGTTTTTGGCCCAAATGCAACTGTGTGGTTTGAACATGATGCCTTACATTGCTTCTGTGCCAACTGCTTTACACTAAATACCAGCAAAAGTGTTTCCATGTTTTTGGAACCATGCCATCCGTAGCCTCAAACAATATCACCATCAGCCAGGTTGAATAATTCAAATATTTACTTACTCATGAGGGACAAATGAGAAACGGTTCATCTTGGTCCTTCTTGGTCTCTCATCATTGTCTGATACAGTGGATCATAGGGTGCTTTTGATCACCTGAGGCATATGTGGGACTTACCAGCACTATTTTATGTTGGTTTGAGTCCTACCTGCCTGGAAGGGTACAAAAGTAGCACTAGGCAATTCCATTTTGAAGCTGCTGTTCTCAGCTGTAGTGTGCCTCAAGACTTGATCCTCACCCCATATTGTTCGGCATCATGCATGCTGCTGGGGTTGATCATAAGATGACACTGCCTTGGGGTTTCATTGCTACGCAGATGATACTCAGCTGTACCTATTTTATTGACCTGACAGGATACATGGTGCCTCTATGGTCAGTCATTGCCTAGTAGTAATCTTTTCATTTAATTGCCTAAATTAAATCAATGTATGGATGTCCTCCAACTGGCTGAACCTAAACCCAGGAAGACTGAGCTGACGACTGTCAAACCAGGTTCTTGTGGATCGCCTATAATAGGTTGTGATGCCCTGCTTCAATTTTTAAATTGCATCACATCTGGAGCTGTGGATATGGTCAAAAACTGAAGAATCGTTAGTAAGTCAGTAAGGAAAAGTTTATTTATTTAGCATCCAATCCCGGAGACTCTGAGGCCACGCTGTACAGGTAGGCAAACAATTAAATAAACATACAATAATAAAAACAAAAGAAGAATTGAACAACAACAGTACAATCTAAATAATCCTAAACTGTTTAAAATAATGCAGCAGTTAGTATAATAAAAAATATAGGCAATCTACAAAACCTTTTTAAAAGATGCACCTTCAGCCTCCGCTAAAAATCTCCACCATTGGGGCCTCCCTCCAAGATTTTGAAAGTGAGTTCCACAACACTGGGCCCACCACCTCAAATGAACGGTCTCCAGAAGACTTTAGGCAGGCCCTGGAACCGCTAGGAGGCCCTCAGTGGAGGAGCGGACAGCACACGGGATGGAGAGGAGTCAAGAGGTCATTCAGGTAGCTAGGGACCCATTCATGTAGGGCTTTATAGGTGAGCAAACCCAACTTGAAGATGATTTTCCACCTCACCGGCAGCCAGTGTAGCTCGTGCAGAACCAGGGTCACATGACAGGACCTTGTCAGGCCCATTAGCAACGAGTCAGCTGCATTCTGCATCAACTGCACTCAACGGAGAACCCATCCATTGACTCAAGGTAATGTCATTACAGACTGCAAACTGACACTTGAATTTTAGGTGCAAAAACACAAAGAACTATGCTCACACAATTCTTTGAGCATATACTAAGTGTTGCAGGACAAACAACAACACTCAATTTCAGAGCTTCAAGCGCTCTTCCCTCTTCCTCAGGGGAATGAGAGCTGTTCTCAGCTGCTGGGTATAACTACATGTAAGAAAACATAAACATTTCAATTACATCTAACAATGTGCTAGCAACAAATCGTGCAAAACATCCCCAATGATCCACCAATGATATTTGCTACCTATCAGCTCTTAAATAACAATTTCAATGCATAATAGCTGCCATGATCTGCCAAATTCAGGCGTATCATTAACTAGGAGCCGAATCCTTAAAGGACTTTTATTTCATTTATGTTAGTCAATTTCTTAACCAACAATTTAAGGATCTAAGACGTGAACATGTTACACTTCAACAGTGTGTATTAGGAAAAAAATGAACTGCAAAAATGGGGCTTTTTCTAACCCGTATTGTTTAATATGTTTATGTCTTAGATGTCTTTGAACTGCCAGTTAAGAACTCTTCAATGTAGTCCTAAAAGTTACCTAATAATATTTTCATTGCTGCTTTTCATCTTGTTGTGAATTGCAACTTATTTTTTGGAGCACTTTTCCAACCCCCACACACACACACACACACACACACAATTTTCTTTTTTGCTACTGTCACTGTTTTGAGCTGATTTTAACTTGGGGTATGCGGTTACAAGTATAGTACTTGAATTCTCCTATGGGTCAGCTAACTTAAATTAAATAAAAGCCCCTAAGGATTTAGCTCCTGGTTATTGACCAACTAATCTGGCATATCATGGCAACTATTATGTAACAACATTGGTATTTAGGAGCTGAGAGGTAGTGATTATCACCAGGGATGTTTTTGAACAATTTGTTACTAGCACATTGTTAGATGTAATTGAAATGTGCACGTTTACTTACATGTATTTATACCTAGCGTTTAAAAACAGCTCTCATTCCCTGAGGAAGAGAAAGAGTGCCTTAAAGTACCAGGATTCAGTGGTGTTGTATTGCCCTGCAATAGTACATGCTCAAAGAACTGTGGGAGTGCAGTTTTTTTTTTTTTTAAATATTGCATTATGCCCTTTGATACTGTGACTTCCTTAAACTTGGCAGCACATACCTTTTCCTTTACTCTGAATTTTAGGTGTCAGCCTGTCACCCTAGTGGCTTTTTTTTTACCTCTAAACATCACTCAAGATTAAACCATATCTAGCACCCAGAGAACTGGTTATGATAGTTTATGCATTCAACACATCCAGGTTGGATTACTGTAACACTCTCTACTTAGGGTTGTCTGAAAGTTTGATGCGCTGCCTGTAGTCATTACAGAACTTGGCAGCACAGTTAATCACCAGTATATTTTACAGGGAACATACAGCCCCTTTGCTGCGTGATCAGCACTGGCTTCTAGTTCAGTGACACATCCCTTTCAAGACAGACTGGTTAACTTACAAGGTCCTGCATAATTTGGGTCCTGGTAATCTTAAAGAGTTCTGTCTCCCCAAACCTCTGTCTACCTACCCCACTCCTCCAAGCAGACCTTCTGGTTGTTCCCTGGTCAAGACTGAAGCTGTCCATAGATATGGCATTTGGATGGCTGCCCCTCCTCCGGAACTCATTGCCACACCATATTCACTCAGTCCATCCGTGGAGGCCTTTAAGGGAGCTTTGAAATTTTACTTATTTCAACAGGCCTACCCCATAATCAGTTAGTTTTATTGATGTACTGAGTTTGTTTTATATATTTACGTGTATACATTTTCTTGTATTTGTTCAGTTTCCTTATTGTTTGTTTATATATTTTTTTGTCAAATGAATTTTATTCAAAAATTTAAAAGTTCCAACATGTAACTTTGACAAGGCAGAATACCGACATACCCAAAAGGAGAACAAAAAAGACATAACAGGACAAAACTAATACAACAGTTACAAACTGGTACAATAATAACATTGTTTATCAGCAGTTTATCACTATGAGACTTAAAGATAACATAGAACATTCCCAACATTAATACCCCTTCCTCCTCGTCCCAACACCATATTCATATCCCAAGTTAATCAGGCAAATCAGACATTTTATCTAAAACAGTCTGCTGCATGAGGTTTCTTGATAGGAAAAATGGAAGCCACAAGGCCTTCCATTTTCTGTGGTATTTTGAAGCTTGACTGCCATTCACTCCATCAGCAAGATACCCCTACAACTCCCTAACCAGTTGTCTTTAGTAGGAGAAGAGGCTGTCAGCCATTTCTGTATTACGGGCTTAGTGGCTGCCACTACCAGACCCACAAATAGGTATTTACAGCTTCTCTAGTTAATCCCTCGAAGTAGCTGTCTGTGGACACAGCATTTGGGTGTCTTCCCCTACTCTGGAACTCCTTGCAGCAACATATTCTGGCTCGGTCCACTCCGTGGAAGCCTTTTAAGGGAGCTTTGAAATGTTATTGATTTCAACAGGCCTACCCTGAATCAGCTAGTTTTATGTAATGATGAAGTGAGTTTGTTTTATATGATTATTTGTATGCACTTTTTGTATTTATTTATTTTCCTTATTGTTTCTTTTCTTGTATGCTGCCCTCAATCACCAGGAAAGGTCCTAACAATTAAATTTGTCTTGCCAAGGCATACTGCTTGCTGAACATCTAGATTTCTCTCATCACATTGGTGCCATCTGTTCAGAACCCCCCATCTTTCTTGCATGCTCTATCATCAAGGCCACTGATTTATGGTGGTTAAAGTAATGAAATTCCATTTCCAAGACTTGAAATTTGGGAACTACACCAGTGACTGTTAGTCTAATTTCTGAATTACCAGGGTTCTACTGTCATTTTTAGTATGTGTATAAATAATCAGAATAAAAAAGGCTTACTATACAGAGCATTACATGAAGCTAACTGAAAATAGTACAGGAAGCAATTATAAGAAAAATACAAGTTCTGTAGAGTTACTGATCTGGTTTAAAATGCTGAATTCTGTAAAACTCTTTGTTTTACAGGTAGGCAGGCAATCAGATTGTGGAATTTGCTGGGTTTTCCAGTAAAAACCAAAAACGAGTGGCCTTGTCTATCATACTGTAAAATCGTGTCTCACTTGCAGTCTGTCAGGGAGCTCATCTACAAGATGATTCTACCCCCACTAAGGACTATGGCAACTTAAGTTTAGTTGTTTCCCTACTACATTGTCAAAGTACATCATGTACAATTCTTTCTGACAGTTTGTCCATGGCAGGCATCCTGTACCTGCTCCTGTGCTCTGCACTTTTGCCTAAACTAGCCATCTATGGAGGGTCAAGTTAAATGACATGGGACCACTTCCTCATTAAATTCTGGGCAGCAGACTCCCCACTGTCTTCTCTCCTGATATCTCTGATTAGCCTCATATTGCTCTATGCTAACTTTTTGTAGCATTTTGTGCTACGTAGTTGTGCTACTGTACTGTGTTGTTTACTTTGATCTGGGTTGTGGCAGAAAAAAGGAGGCACAGTATGTCTCAGTCCACCTTGCCCACTTGCTAAAAACTAAATAACTAACTAGTCTGCCTACTGTATGTCCTTAGAAGGCAGGGTTGCCACCTTTGGAGGAGGCAAACGGATCTAAGCTCTCCACTAGCCCCACCCCTTTCGTGATTCACCATGCATTGTTCCTCCTAAAAAGCCATTTGTTATATCAATAAAGACTACACTTAAAGCAGCAGTTCAACAAAATGTTAAGATACTGTACTGAACCTGTTAAAGTTACTTTCCTAGGTTCTTCCTAGTTATTTATTTACTTATGTATTTATTTATTGACATTGGTTTACCAGAAAAACATACAGAGATAAAAGAAATCTCATTTACAGATATGATCTGGGGAGACAAGGAAATACTATAAAGAGCATACAGCAGTATACATGGTATATAATAATACATAATAAAGAAATAGTTTCCTGTAATGTGTTTTAATATATTTTTCTGGCTTCATTTCCTTTTCATGTCCACAGTACTATTTTAAAGCCAAAGAAGTGGCCATACTTTTGTCTTGAGGAAACCAATAATTTAAAACATTTAAAATGCCTAAATTCTGTTAGAGATGAAAATGTTTACCAGCAAATGAAAGTGGAAGACAAATGACTGTGTTACTGTTACAAAGGTGGGGGCAGCTTGCTGCTATGCCACATAAGATGCAGTGAAAAGATTAGGTTAAGTAAGTGCTAATGGTGTCAATGGCCATACTTTACACCTCCCAGGTTGACTGCTTTCTCAAAGAAAAGGCTATACTGATGACAGAACTTGTTTATAACCTGGCCATGTAGCTGAAACAATGAATGAGAAGACACAATCTGTTTCAAAGTATGTGAGCACTCAGAATGGCTCAAAAACCTGACCACCACAGAGCAAAACCGTATGACCTGATAGGAACCCTGAAAACCTGATCACCAGGTAAAAACCTGACAGGTGGCAACCCTATTAGAAGCCAACTCCATTAATCTTTTCTGATACCTAGATGCTCTAAACTCTAAAGTGAACTGCAAAGCAGGGTTTTCTACAGTTCTTTAACCTCTGGAATACTCCTCTTGAAATACACTTGGCCACCTTCTGATATATTCAAAACCACTGCCAAGTAACCTGATTATCCTAAGCTGCAGTTGTGCCTGGTTGTAATTGTATTAATTGTTTTATAAAGTCTGCACTTACTTTACTTCCTACTTGTTCTTGGGCATTGTATTGTTTGAGTAGTCTTTTTAATACAATTTAAATAGCAGTGCTGTTTCTTTCTTCACTATTCTGCTGCTCTTCCTGTATATATATATTTCCAAACATGTTATACATAGTAAATTGTTTGTATTATTTTGTTGTGTACCCCTACCCCTTTCCCCCAGGTCACATCTGGAAAAGCATTGATTTTTCAACATAGTACACCTTCCAAGTGAAACAGACAGACAGTCACCAGAGAACCCCCACCCCGGGCAGATCTTCACAGCAGCTGCCGCCGCCTCCACGACCAGACAGACATCAGAGAAACCCCACCCCACCTCGGGCAGATCTTCAAAGCAGCTGCCACCGCTGCCCATCCAGACAGACACCAGAGGTATGAGTATTCACTGAAGCGCCTATGTTTGCTATTTAAAATTACGCCTCTTTCTCCACTGAACCGCAAAAGCCTTTTTCCTGGCAGCTGAGCTGAGCGCACCCACTGTAAAAGTCGGACTGCTCTCACTCAGCATGCTTTTTCTGCTCGCCCTCAGTTGAATTATTTATAGCTAATTTTATCATTAATTGTATCTTTCTGAATTGTTGGAGTGCCAGCATAGCAGTTATAGTCAGTGGCTGGTGCACTTGCTCCATTCTGTCTCTGGTTGGGACTGCCCGCCCCCCCACCACGTCCACCCTTGGCTGGCTTTACTTATATAGCCGGCAGTGGGTCAGGTAACTAAGTGACCAATTTACCATTTGCTGGTTATACCGTAGGGCTGCACATCTAGAGGGCACCTCAAACATACTGCTCCTGTTCCCCATTTCTCTACAGTTCATAACTCCTTCACTATAACCAGTGAACTGCTCTTGATCTGCAATGACTTCTCTGAACTCAGAGGAACAATCTCTGTGGTAGGAGACTTATTGATACATGGACCATGTGCAGAAGTCCCCACAGGGGTTTCACTCCTAGAACCACCCTACTCACTATTCATTTTCTACCCTTTCTCTTCTTTTTCACTCCTAGAACCTCTACTCTCTATTTTATTTTTACTTTTTCTTTACTCTTTTCACTGCATCCCTCCGAACCAGAATAGACCAACTATTTTCTGGATTCTGGTTGTAAAAGCGGCAAAGCTTCTGCAGTTACTTAACACTGCTCCTAGCATCATAGCCCTTCCTCCTATAGGCCAGATATTCAACTTCCTCCTGCATAATGTTTCAGATCTAAGCACAATTCTTCACTCAACTGGAGGACCACAGTCTGGAACACTACCTTTGCACACTGCAAAATACCAATCACACCCTTGCCTTCTCACCAAATAAAAGATGCCAGCTAGTAGCAGTAGCATTGTACTGGCTCAATTACCTACACTTCCTTACAGGAGAAGACAGCACCCTCAACTTTAAAAACAATTACAAGAGGGCAGGACAAGAATACTCCTCACTGCAGCAAGAAATACCATACTAATGCTGGTATTACTCTCCAGGGATGTGCACCTAATCCTGGACCGCCTCCATCTAGGTGGCAGGCTGGAAAAATGTACTGTGCACTAACAATTGCAGCAATGAACATAGATAGCCTGCTACCAAAAATTAGCCCATTTCCATGCTTCATTGCCTGCACTGCCCCAGTAGCATCTGTTTGACTGAGACTTGGTTTTCTGCCAAGTTAAAGACAATACCATCGCACTACAAGGATATGGAATCTACAGACTTGATAGAGCAGGCAAAAGGGTGGGGGCTGTGACGGCTTGGCTCTATGATTTGTAATATAGAATGTGGTATGTGACCTATCTCACGGAGGCCTCCTTGTGCCCTGGGATGACATCCCCCACCAGGTTTCAGTTAAAATGACAGGATATATGTTAAACAGCAGTGCTCTGTAATGTGATTAACTTCTAAGAAGTTGCATTTTATGGCCTTGTTGATAAGCTGTGCTTCTTTGAAGCTGGGAACTTAAAATATTCATTTTGTGACATATTAGAGGAAGAACAGTTAATATCAACTGGTGTTAAGAAGCTATATGACATGTAGGTGTGAAAAGTCATAAAAACCCTTAGATATGGGCTGAGAACAGGAACTGTTCAGAGATCAAAGAGGAATGTAGATCAAAGAGTCATATTGGGAAATGAGTTTTTGCTGATGTCACCTTATTTAATATACCTCCCAATAGGACATCCTGTGTGTATTATTTTTCATATTTAACAAGGAGGAGCTGGGCACATCATGGAAGAGATGTGTTTGAGAGTCAGTTTAAACTATTCTGTGTCTAATCATTTACACACTTTTCTTGGTGGGCTCTTATAAACAACATCTACAATGAGCACTGTAAGAATGATATACATTAGATAGGAAAGTCTAATTGTATTGTGGTAGGAGTTTATGTTTGTACTTTTTCCTTGTTTTCTTTTAGTGATTGTATGCTTTGTGATATAGTGTTCTGTGTTTACATTTTACATATTTTATCCATTTCCTAAGTAAACTTCTTATTTTAAAGAGACTGACTGGTGTGCCTCAAGTTCTTTCTTTTGCATGTGAAGTATAGATGGTTAAAGTTGACAACTGTTCATAAGCTTAATGGTGTTACTGAACTGGAAAAGGTAAGAAAAATACCTAAGGTCTTTTCATAGAGTTTTAGGGTTCATTTTGGATACATGGTTAGGGGCCCTTTGGTGAAAGATATCTGGCATTCCCAAGAGAAGAATTGTCTGTGCCTGTACATTTGGGTATGCTAGCATAAGGTTCACAGTTTGAATCCCCAGAACTCGAGACCAAAGGTGATTTGGACCCACAAACAGACAGGAGGGTTACCCTGTTCTGTTACCTGTTCACAATACTGCGCCGGAGGTTGGCACTGTAGGAGCAGAGGGCCTGACCTGCTGAGTGGGGTTGTGACAGGGCTGCCTCATCTATGTTAAGGACTCTATTCAGGGAGTGTTCAGTCTATGTCTGGTGCCTCTGGGAGCATGAGCTGCTTGCAGTTAAATTCCATATTGGCAGCCATAACAAGTCCCTCATCATTGCCTCAGTCTATCTACCTCCTGGAAAGGCAAGGCTGGGGCTTAGTATGGTTATAGAGGCAATCTCAAAATTAAAAGGACTTGTGAAGTCATCATAACGGTGACTTTAACATTAACTGGCTCAGTAAGGAGTCTGATCCCTTAAAGGACTAGTTGCTAGTGTGCACCTCACACAGATGGTAACAGAACACACCAAAATGAACTACAAAAGTGGTAATAGTAGTTTTCTGGATTGGATCCTGACTAGATGCCCCTCCAGGATCACAAATGTTACAGTACTCTGATTCCCTCAGTGATCATTTGCTGGTAATCTGTACATGGTTTAACAAACATAGAAAATATCTTCCTCTACTATAGCAAGTACGGTTATCGAGAGAGGGCAACTAAACGCATTTAAAGCAGCCCTTCTTCAGGTCGACTGGTCCCTCTTGATGAGCACCAGGATATTGACTCAGCTGAAATACTTCACAGATACATTTAACGATATCTGCAACATTTACATCCCTATTAGGAAAAGAAAATCGGAGGATCCTCAAATGGATGGATTACTAGGGAACTCCTAGAGTTGATGAGAGACACGGACAACCTTTGGATCAGGGCAAGGAACTCAGGCAATTACGCTGACTATCAGAATTACAGGGCAATCAGAAATAGGTGCACAACCCTTACCAGGCTCGCAAAAGCTAAATACTATAAGGAACAAATGGACAGGAACTGGGGAAATGGAAAGAGATTCTGGGAGAACATAAAGGACCTGCTAGGAAAGAAGACAGGAACACCCCACTATGCTAAACATTAATGGTACCCCTTATCCTAGACCCTCACACCATCGCCAATCATTTAATGCTGCATTCTCAGATCTAAGCTCAGTACTCCCTGGCTACCTCAAGAACCTCGAACCTCATTAAATACCCGGAGGACTGACTCCAAACAACCAAACTTTTATTTCAAACGATCACCGTCAAGGAGGCCAGGACATATGTGAGAAAGATCCCAGGAAAACAAGGCTTGGCAGTGATAAAATCGATATGAAACTGGTGGCAGTTGCCCTAGATGAAGTTATTGTCCCCATCATGAAAAGTTTTAATAAATCACTTGCCTTGGCCAAATTCCCATCAGTCTGGAACGGCACTGGTGATCTCTGTACTAAAAGCAGGGATCAATCCTGCACTGCCAACTACCGGCCCTTATCAGTACTTTCCCCACTCTGAAAGGCACTGGAGAGGATCGTAGAGATCAGATCATGGAGTACCTCCTGAAGTATGATATACTATGTCCCCAGTAACACTGCTTCTGGAAGAGCCACAGCATGTGCTGCACGCTACTGCCTTGGTTGAATTTACTGACTATGTTTATAAGGCAATGGATGCTGGCAAGTTAGTGAAATCCATATTCATAGATCTCACTAAGGCTCATGACACTGACAACCACACTATACACTACTTTTTACCATGTACGAGAATACATTATTTCCATGACTTGCAAGCACTGCATCATGGGTATGTAAATAATATGGGTTATGCAACAGCTCTATCATTCCCTGAGAAATAAACTTCTAAACAGTAGCTCACATACCCATGATGCAGTGCTTGCAACTCATGGTAGCATGTATTCTTGACATGGTAAAGCAAGTGTAGATGTCAACATGTTCCTACACTAATTAATTACTTTAGAAAGTGGCTGTGTTACTTTGCTTTCCTGTCTTTGAACACTAAAAATAAAAAGTATTAATGTATTTTGGTCATTACAATATAAATAAACAAAACTCTTCTCATATACTCCAGGAAGCTGTGTAGGTAGGGATATGCTTTTATTACTAAAATTAAAATCATTACAGTTGCGCTCCGAGGATTCAGTCATCTTGTAGTAGCACCCGGTTGCTACCGCTCAGAGCTACAACTTTAATAATGATTTTAAGTACATTACACGGCTCCATTTTCACCAGGAATTGGATGTAGAGGTTCAGTTAACATACTTCTACATGCCACAATGTTTCTTTTAATCCCGTGTAGATACGCCTTTACTAGTCATTTTACAAGCCTTTCCGCACAAGACAGGATGCCAGGGCACTCCATCTTCCTGCGCGGCAGCACTTTTGGCATGGCTCATCCAGGAGAAACATTAAAAAGCGAATAACTCCAGAAAGGTTAACTGCAATTATTTTAAACCACGTAGATTTTTTAATCGGGTGTTTTTGCCGCCCTGGTGATTGCCCCCACTGTTTAGGATAGCTTTCCTTTAAAACATGAGATGTGATCGAACATCATTTTACACCACAGGTGCGAAACAAAACGATCATCTAGGATTTGAAAAACTACACCTGTCACATTTATGAGGTGATGTGAAAATATGGCTATGTTGAAAGGTTGAAGTCAAAACACTGAAAATTAGCTAAATGACATTCCCTCATGACTTGGGTCACTTTACTGTAGTTTTACACCAGTTTGTCAACAAAGCCTTCTTATGACCCCACCTCATGAAACCGAGAGGTGAAAATTTCAAACCCCACTCAAAACATGATTTCCGCACTGTGAATGAGAAATCCTGTTTCAGGACACATTTGAAAAATGTCACCTGCCTTGCTTATGAGGTGGGTCCCAAGAAGACCATGTTAAAAGTTTCATAGAAATATTTTAAAATTAGTGAAGTTAAGAGTGAACGTTGAAATATTTTCAACATTTACTCATAACTTGATCATTTTAACATATTTTTACACCAAATTTGCAACACAGTTTTCTTATGACCCCAGCTCATGAACCCAGTAGGTGCAATTAAATCCTGACTGAAAGCTGATTTCATGGAGCAACCATAAAATCTCCTTTCAGGATGAAAATTTGAAACTTTTCATCTCCCGTGTTCATAAGGTGGGATCCCATAAAAGCCATGTAGAAAATGTTGTGTGAAAATATTAAAAATGCCATTATGAGTAACAATCACATGGGAGTGCAGTGTGCATATATATTTTTTTATATAGCTCTTTGGTCCCTGCTCTCCTCCCACCAACTGGTGACTGGCACACGAGGTATTTTTTACTTGTTTTCTCCTGCCCCCTAAGGCTCCGCACACAGCCATACAAGCATGTGGAGGCATCGCTACGCACCCCATGGTGCCAGCTCAGCCCTTTCCACCTCCCTTAACTGTTTTTGCCACCCTCTCTCCACCCACGCTACTCACTGGACCTCCACCCAGTGGGGTAGAACTATGGGGCGCCAACCACCCTCACCACCCTCGAAAGGAGAGCTGCCCATCGGACATGCTCGATCCTGCTCCCGCCTCCCCCATTTCCAGCACCCTGATGACCCGAGGTCATTCCCGAACCCGGTTGCCGGCTTAGCGTGAGATGTGGTGTCCAGCGCCTCAACCTCAGCACCACCGGGCCGCCTTGGTGTGCATATTTTATGGAACACATACAAACAGAGGTGAGAAGGAAGTAAGTGCCTCAGCTGGGACTTGAACCCAGGCTGCCCAAAATACTGTTCTGATTGCGCCAACCAGCTGCGACACTGAGAAAACTGGAACCTGGGCTGTCCATGTTATGAGTAAAAGTTAAAACTCACTGAAATACATTGACCTGGACTTACCTTATTTTCTCATATCACATTTGCCGGTTCCAGCAGCAAGGCGGACTTTCGATCGGAAAGTGGAACTACATCGTGGGACATGTTCAGGTGAGTGAGGTGTGTGTGGGGTGGGTGCTGAGTGAATGGTCGGGTAGGGGCGGTGGGGTCTGGGGTGTCAGATCAGCGATGGACCATTTTCTTTCTTACATTTTTTTGTAATTTGAAGTTTATTGGTTTTCCAAATATACAACAACAACATAACAGCAATTTATCTTTCTCATTGGCAACATCCTGGCCAGGATTTCTCCCTTGGATAAACAGACTAAAATCGTCAATACACAGATGTAACAGTAGAATAACTGTAAAGAATGAAGTGAAAACTTGCAACAAGTCAGTGAAAGATTACAATGTTAACATTTCCTGGCTGGAATTCCTCCTTGGATGAACAGGCTACCACCAGGTATTTAACAGTAGCTAGAGAAAGAGAAGTATCCACATTCATGGACTACAAACAGGTTACATACCACAGTTTTCCTGTCAGCATACTTGGCTATGCAATCCCATTTTAACACAGGGGAAGTCCCTTCATTCTAAGGTACACCTTCATACAGGTGGGGCTGCATAACCTTGTTAGCAAGCATGTCTCATATTTTGACATGCATGTGTGATGTGGGGGGCATCACCTTTACTGTCCGTAGTTATATCTAAGATGGTAGTCTGACCCTCCTTTAGGAGAAGGCAGCCCCACTAGGTTGTCTCTGTTGGCATCATGCTTACATCTTCTGAGTCTACATTTAGAGGGGTGAGAAGAACCTATTCAGGGGTAGCCTGCAATAGTTAGAGGACAAGTACTTGACTTCACAACCCACGCCAACTACATGCATTCTAAGCTGTGCCCTAAACTTGGTGCTCTCTACAGAAACAAAGATGCTCTCTCCATCCCAGTCCGACCAGGAGGGTGACAAGGAAGAAGGCACCTGAGAAGGTTCACGGAATTTCGGGTTCAGGTTTAATTAATATCAGAACTATACTGCCTTCACCCATTACTTGAATGTTTCTAGTTAAATTAATTTCTACAAAAGCACCATCGGCATAGTTTATTTCTCACTGACAGATTAGTTTAAAGATTGTTGATGTTAATGTTGAAACGTTCCAGGAAGGGGAAAGTTCTTAATACCATCCTTCCTCTGTTGATTTAACAAGTAGATGTCCTGGGCCAGCCCGGTGGCGCTGAGGGTTGAGGTGCTGGACGCCACACCTCACACTAGCTGGTGACCCAGGTTCAGGAATGACCTTGAGTCGCCTGGGTGCCGGGCAGGGAGGTGGGGAGCAGGATCAAACCTAGCAGCTCTTTTCTCTAGGGTAGGAGATTGCCCTCCTGTAGTCCCACTGTCACCGGGTGGAGGTCTGGTGGTGGTGCAGGTGGCACGGGCAAATGATAGGGTGGGGCATTCCATAGTGCATGGTGTACATGCCTCCACACGTGTGTGCTCAAGCCAGGGACGCTGGGAAAACCAGGAGAAAACCTATAAAAAATGCATATGTTAAAAAAAAAAAAGAAGAAGTAGATGTCCTGGTAAAGTATATTTATCACTGAGCACTGAACCTATTCTGTGGATACCATTTCTGGTATCATATTTTGAGTAAAGCATGAAGTACTCACTTCCTTAGAAGGAACCTAGTCACTCTGGTTAGCTAATTTAACTCCAAGTACAAACATTTTCATGCAGTTCATGAGCACTATGCTGCAGCAGTTCTGAAACATGTATAGCATATTAATGGATTACCCAGCATAGCCAGAAATTTACATTTTGTACACACACACACACACTAACTGCTGCCCCCATTAAAAATAATAATGTACATCCTCTCTAAATGCTGCCCCAAAACAAATAAATCAGATGACTGTCAGATAATTCATCTAATCTCTAAACAGGCTGTACACATATCTATCCCCTAAACAACAGAAGTTTAAACAGCGACACTACTCAGTGGCCTACACTAACTTAATTTGGATCCAGTAGGCGCCATATGGTGTCGGAACCATCCATTACAGAACCTGACCCAAAATGGTCACCAGAACTCAATGAGTTAAATAGTACAGATCAGAAAGATAATGTTAACAAAAAGGTATATGATCTGATACAGCAAAACTGCACACAAATGTGTACAGTTGGTATGCCTGCCTACACCCTTGTGATGAAGTACGTTTTCAATTTGTTTATCCATTTCGTATGTATTAAGAGGGGTGGCGCCTCAATGGCATGCTGACTATCCTTATGCACTTCATCTGGAGATTTGATTGTATGATCACTTTTTAATCAATAAATATGAAGTAAAAAAAGAATTAGAGAACTGGGGCAAGATTTTATGAGGAGTCACAGTTGCACCTGTGCAAGACAGCAAACTAAGGGACAATTATGTCCAGCTGGTGGGTGTGTCATTTCTTTTAGTGCCTATTAAATGACAGAGAAATGTTGCACTGTGATTGGCAGAATACACTCATATGGTCATGCAGTGATTCAGCTGAATGCACACACTCAGTTCGTTGTGTGCTATTGCTTACGCAGGTTACAGCACTTATCCTCATTTATGTCTGCTTGCAGGAAACAATGACCAAAGCAGCCAAAACATGCATGAAGTATCCATGTCACATGCTTGTCTGCAGGTGGTTAATATCAAATCTAAAATTAAAGAAAAACACTTAGGGCTTACATAGTGCAGCCCTAAAAAAGTCTGTGCCTACTACTTTAATGTATGCATTTACCAAGTTTCAAAAGAATCATATGAAATCTGGTAAATGAACACAAAAAGCATATGTAACCCTAGGCGGCACTACTCCTAGAGTTACACCCTGCCTACTATTTACAAGCTAGGCTGAGGGGTTGGGTTTCTTAACTTATATTTGGTTCTAACAATGCGCAGTGCCTCCACTCAGAGTTTGCCTTTAACGTGGGCTAGCTGTTATCTGGTATAATCCACTAAGATGTTATACCACCCACAAATACCATTTGCCACCCCTAAGCATGAACCAAAAGACATTTCCCCACATTTCAACATTTTGCAATTAATAGCTCTCTCTAATAATATGCTCACACACAATGATTTGCAAAAACAGTAATAAGATGTATTTGGGGGACACAGGAGTTAGGATGGGGAAACAGGAGGAGTGGAGGTTATACTGATTCTATTTACAAAATGTACACAGGTCTTGGTTTGTGCTGGTGAACCCTCCAGCTGGGTGGCTACTAAATTAACAGAAAGGGCAATCACAAATTCTCCAACCCAAAATGATACCCAGAGCCCTGGCTATCTAAGCTGCTGACTAAATCAGATGTTACACAACAATTATTCCCACCACTGGTACCAGTTCCAGATACAGCTGCAAACCCTGCAATCTCACACTATACCCTGAGTACCCAGATACCAAAGTCCTGGATGTTGCAGGCCTGGTGGATGTTGCAGCTGGTTGAGTTGGCGCGTTTGATTTAGAGGAAGGGGCTAACTTGAAAAGAAACAAACAACAATGACTGTTGATCCTCGCGGAAGTGCAGGGGTTTCCTGCTTTTGGCAGAATAGGAGGTTGCCCTGCTGGTCCAGAAGGGCAGGGATTGCCCTGCTTGTCGCCGACTGGACATTCCAGAAAAGGCAACTGGTCCAGGTTACATAGAAACACAGAAGAAACATAGAAGTTGACAGCAAATAAGGGCAGCAAGGCCCATCCAGTCTGCCCATTTCTTTTTCTACCTTATGAATGTGCCATCGGCATTTGCTCTGTCAATGACCTATCTAGTCATACTCATCTGTATTGCTCCTTATGCCTATCCCATGCCTGTTTGAAGCCCTACACTGTATTCAGATCCACCACTTCCTGATGTAGGCTGTTCCATACATCCACCACCCTTTCTGTGAAAAGAACTTCCTCACATTACTCCTTAATCGGCCTCCCTCAAATCTCATGCTGTGTCCTCTTGTCCTGCTATTTTCTTATATTGAAACATGTTAGACTCTTTCACCTTGTTAATGCCCTTAAGGTGTTTGAATGTTTCGATCATATCACCTCTCTCCCTCCTTTGCTCTAGGGTATACATATTGAGCTCGTTAATCTGTCCTCATATGTTTTCTGGTGCAGTCCCTGCACCACTTTAGTTGCCCTTCTCTGGATTGTCTCTATTTGATTAATGTCCTTGTGAAGGTGTGGCCTCCAGTACTGCCGCAGTATTCCAGATGGGGCCTAACCAGTGTCTTGTAAAGAAGGATTATTACCGCCCTCTTCTGACTTGTGATACCCTACTAATACACCCCAACATCCCCCTAGCCTTACCTACTGCTTCAGTGGTCGGTTGGATGATTTCAGGTCATCGGTGATGAAGATGCCCAAGTCTCTTTCTTCCTTGTGACTGCCAGCAACTCCCTCCAGCCTATAGGTGGCTTCGGGTTTCTCTTCCCTATGTGCATGATCTTGCACTTTTGCATTAAACCCCAGTTGCGACTCTTCCGACCATTTTGCTAGTTTATCCAGATCTCTTCTCATTCTTCCACCCAATCTGGATCATCTACTCTGTTGCAGATCTTGGTGTCATCTGCAAACAGACAAACCATACCCTCCAGTCCATCTGCAATGTCACTGATGAAAATATTGAAGAGGACTGGACCCAGGACTGATCCCTGAGGTACCCCAATTGTGACCTGCATCTCTTCTAACTATATACTGTTTACCACCACTCTGTTTTCTGCCTGTCAACCAGTTTGCCACCCAGTTGACCAACTTCTGACGCACCCTGAGCCTACCCAACTTATTAATCAATCTTCTATATGGAATAGTATCAAAGCTTTGCTGAAGTCAAGGTAGGTGACATCAACTGCTCCCCTTGGTCCATCACTCTGGTTACCCAGTCAAAGAAATCTATGAGATTAGTTTGACAGGACCTTCCTTTGTAAACTCATGCTGTCTTGGATCCTGTGCTCCTATGGATTCCAGGTGGTGCACTATCCTTTCCTTAAGGAGTGCCTCCATACTTTTGCCCACTACTGAGGTAAGACTGGCTGGTCTGTAGTTCCCTGCCACTCTTATGGAGCAGGATCACATGAGCCCTTCTCCAGTCTTCTGGAACCTCTCCTGTGCTCAGAGACTCACTAAACAGTTCTGATAATGGCTCAGCTAGTTCCACCCTTAGCTCCTTTAGTACCCTGGGTTGTATGCCATCAGGTCCCATTGCCTTGTCCACCCTGAGCTTATCGAGCTCTTGTAGGACCCTTTCTTTGTGAAGAGACTAGTGCACTTCTCCCTCCCCGTGTCCATGGTGCTGAGCTGTGGACCCTGCCCTACCTTCTCTTCAGTAAATAGTGAGCAGAAGTATCTATTGGATAGATGCTTTTACATGGTCCTCCTCCTCACATGCCCCCTATCCCTTTGATCTTAGTAATACCCCCTCAAGACTTTCTCCTTTCACTAATGTAGCTATAGAAAATCTTGTCACCTTCTTTTACTGTTTGTGCTAGTGTTTCCTCTGTTTGGGCCTTTGCCTGCTCCTTGCCTTCCCTGCTTCCTTAGGGAAGTTACCTTGGCTAGATCTTGATTCGAAATCCTGAATATTCAGCACATATACATTAATGGTCACATCCAGTACACTCATACACCAATACTTTTCAAGCATGTCTGAGGTCTCAGGCAACATTCAACAAGGTGGAAATCTGTCATTTCAGGTTCTAAGCATATCTTAAGTCAACCCTCAGGTTTCATGTCCCTTGAAGTGGCAAGGCAGCTATGGCTGGCAGCTCCACAGGACAATCTTGACCTAATACTGGGGCACCGATGAATATCACCACATTTATATGCTTTTGCCTAAATGCATGCTGTCTGGAGCTCTCTTGGGTACCCCAGTAACAGCTGCACTTTTGCATAGCACAGTCTCAAAGATACACCTGCACTGGGCCAGCTGAGCAGCAGGCAAGGTGTGAACGGAATAACTACTAGTTTAACAGTCTTTGGGCAAAGCAGCCCAGACTAATTACTCTACGGTTTCTCACAGTTATAGACAGAGGGCATGTCGCCCAAGGTTATTCTGTCTTCTTGGCATAAAACAATTACAGGGGCTGGCAGGCCCATAGGTTAGCTTGCAGTATATTTCTTCCTTGTACTGGGGGAGCAGGTATCACGCAGGTCCTCCACGGTTGATCTCCTATAGACTGCATCTTGGTATCTTCAGTCCTCTCACGACTGAGGTTTTGGTCAGCGCCTCACCTGCTTGATGACATCTGATCTTTGGTCCACATCTTCCCCTGACGTGGAAAGAAAGGCTAGCACCTGGAGGACAAATCTGGCAACCTCCAGACTAGCAGTGTCAAACTTAACTGAAATTACTTTAAACTCAACTAAAACAAAGAACACCCCTTCAGGATGGAGGGGCATAGATGGAATGCCCAGGCCTATAAGCATGGCAGGGGCCTGAGCCCCCACCCTGTGGGGGCCCTCTCGAATCTGTAGGCTGGAATCTCGATCTAGAATCTGCCAAAATGCTGGCAAACATTGTCTCTTATAGGGCTTTCCAAGGCTCCTGACTGGTAGTGGCTTTTGGCTATAGGACCTCCGATTGGCTGAAGGACCTGTCAATCACAGAAATGAATAATGCATGAACCTTACTCGATACACTGTTGGTCTGGTTTGGTGCCTAGAATTAGATTACTGTAAGTCCCCATGAGCACTTGCCATTTACCCATGAGCTTTTGGTGAATGTCCCATAAGTCCTGGCTTTGTTTCACTGGCTTTCCGATTGGCTGTAGCTGCTTGCAATGGCTGCTTAACCCACTGTCCTGTTAGCGGATTAGATACAGTCCTGAATAAAAGTTCTGGTGCATCCAGGAAGAAATAATTATTTGCTCCAATGTCCCACAGTTCTGTAGCCTAGGTTGGGTACCTGCTGTCGCTGCACAAATCAAGGATTTCGCCAGTCCGTTTTCCTGTCGCTGCTCCTAATGTTTAAGCTCCTCATATGCAGCAACAGACAGGCTGTTTTATCTGAGTCCCAACAGTAAATCTGGTACAGCCAGGTAAAGCACTCACTTTTAAATACTTTTTCCACTCTGGTCATACTTCCCAAATACACAGCAACAAGTTACAATATAATAAAAACATTTCCTTTTCTTTTCAGTCAGAAATAAAATACAGCTGCCCGAGGGCAGACAGGCTCCATGAATATTCAAAGAGACTGGGGCTCAGGCTCATGAATATTTAAATAAGCCCAGATCGAACAGACTTGCAAGAACTCTCTTAATTTTTCGGGAGTGGCCTCTCAGAGGTCACCGGGTCCCACTTAGCTGATGAGGATCCTGGGACCCACAGAACACTCCCAATTTGACCGCACTTAGCGCAGTCGCAGATCAAAGGCACCACTCCTGCCTATGCGATCCCCGCTGCCCCAAAGGCAGACAACATAATGGGAAATTGTGGTGGATGTTTTGAGCCCAGAGGGGCTGGATTAAAGACTTGGGCTGCATGGTGGGACACTAGAGGGCAGGACAAGACCTGGGGGACAAAAATTGTTTGCTGGATAGGGAGGCACCGGAGAGCAGGAAAAGGACAGAGTGGCATGGTGGCAGGTAAGCCCCCAGTTTGCAGGGGTACAAATACAAAATTGTCCTGCAAAATAAAGTACTTCAGATGTACCGGATATGAAATTTTTTTTTTTTTTACTCTTTTACCTGCTCCTCCTTGCTGGCCCCTTAGGACTCTCTCCAGTGTGGTCAACCTGGACCACCTTGCTTCCCATCCTGCCTGGGGTCTTCTCAGGCCGGCCTCTGTCCCAAGACTCCCCATCCACATCTCCAACTTCCCAACCCCCGCTCTGAGACTCCTGGGGTGGGACCACTACACTCCTTTCTGGCACTCTGTCTATAATCTAGATGGGCGCCACAGTGTGGAAGGAGATTCAGAGGCCTAGCCGAGACAGACCCAGTGCTGGGCATTGGAGCCGCCCCTGGACCCACCATCGCCTTCCCAGGTGCCAGAGCTTTTCCTTGCTTTCTGTTGCTCAGGGGTGCAGATGTGCAATGATGCAATGGCGCACTCCTGCACCCATTCAGTAGGCATCTGCTGACACCCCTAACTCCTGCAAAGCGCGCACAGGTGCACTGCCACTGTCTCCACTTGAGCTGCTTATACTGCAGTGTATGCTACCCACCTGCCCCAGGAGAGGAGAGGAGGAGTCCTCCAGACGCCAATTCTTCCTGCCTGCCGACCAAGCTCGCTCCCCGAACCCGGTCGCCAGTGTGCATAAGGTGTAGCATCCAGTGCCTCAACCTCAATGTCACCGGCTGGCATCAGGATATGCAAGTTGATAAAGAAAATCTAGACTTGAATTATGACCTTGTATCGAGATTACATGAGCACACCCTATGTACTAGATATTGACTTGCTTATATACAGGACATGCAGCCTCTAAATTTGACAGAAATATGATAGCCTATACCCAAAAGAGTTCATATTTTGAAGAATTTGACTTACCATGGATTACATTCATTTCCTTTTGTATTTATCCACAGTTTCAAAGGGTCATTTGGTTCCTTGTGTTGGAATAAGTAGGACGGAACAGGATTGAAGTACTTGGTAGCAGTATGTGACTGCTTGTGCAACTTGTTTGGTCTGTGCCTTGCAGTCTCTCTGTCCCTGTTAAAGGAACAACAACTCTGTCGAGGTGCTGTAAAGACACAGAAACCCTCAAGAAAAGGGTTCCAGCCCCTTAAGGTGTTACAGAGATGAGGTCCCCAAGACCAAAGGCACCCTAAGGAAAAGGCACAAAACAACAGTGAAATACATAACACAGGTTTCCCAAGGAGAGAAGAGACATAGCCAGAATAAAAGGCAAATAAAATATGGGTTAGTCATCATCTAGCTCCAACTCTCAGCTAAAACCTACTATAATCTTCAGCATGGACCAGAGGGAAAAAGCCTTCTGGAGGAAACATCTGGAGAAACAAAGCCTAGTTCACCATCCTTCCAGTCTAATGATGGCATAAATGATTGCTTAGCTGCTGCAAATCTAGAGACCAACATGAACACTTTTAGAGAGAGGGCTCTCGCTCTTTCCCCAATAGGACAATGCCATGAGCACGGCTGAGTGTTCGGATGAGGCCAAAGGGACCATCTTCCCTCTGGAACAGGATCCCACCAACAAGGTGGGATCTGTGGAGAGTAGCATATGCTGAACAAAGACCATCCCGCCTAAACATTGTGAGAGCCTGTCCTTGAATGAAATCTAAAGGGAAGAGGATCAAAAGACCAGGTGACTGTGTAGGCAAATGCAGAGAGGACTGCTTCAAGAGGTGTCACCGAGGAGATCTGCATGATTGAAGATACCCCCATGAAGAGGGTCTTACCCTCAGGACAAAGAAGTCATAATACGACACCAGAAGGTACTGTCAAGTAGCTCTGCATGACTTAAGTGGCGCCTATGGCGGAACCCTACTCTCAAGATGCTGGGCGAGAGTAGGGGTGGGGTGGACACAAAGATGTGCTGCCAAATTGTTCTGCATATCCTAAAGATCCCTACTCAGCAAGGCCCCACCTTTCTACAGTGGCCTTCAGCAGCAGCAAGAGTATGTTGGGCTTCCTAGTCTATGAAACCAAGAGGACCCATAAAGATAATATTATAGAAAACAAGCACAGTAATAATTCCGAGGCAAGATGACTAGAACCACACAGGGCAGAAATCAGCAGCCAGTCAGGCCCATACATGGACAAACTGCAAACAGATGGGGAGCGTGGACAGCAGCTGAGCTGTGTGCAGCATCACTTTGCAGCTTCGTTATCTCTACTTATTAACTGCAATTACTTGGGGTGAGGAGTTGTTAAATCCACCAAGAAAGACATGTTCAGCTGTGCTACAACTTTCTGATCATTTCAATACTATAAACAGTAGTGCTAGGTAAAATGGGGCATCCCAAAACAGCAGCGGAGGTGAAGGTGCTAGACAGAAAGAAACGCACCGGGCCCAAGTAAGGATGGTGATCCTACAGTGACAAATCCAGGCCAGCCGACCAACGCTGCTTTTTGTGAAGGCCATTCAAGCCATAGATTAAAAATGGAGGATTTTACTTAAACTGCAGGTGGTTGATACCAAACTTCAGGTGTGGAGGAAGAAGCTAAAGAAGACAGGGGTCCAGATAATTTTAGGACTGGAAGTATTTGCTGCTCGCTGCTTTCACCTGGTAGTATTTTCATCTACATGGTAGTAATACCATGCATTCACCTGTCTTGGATCCCAATCTCTAAAAAGGTCACAGTTCCACCGGTGTCTGCAACCCCTGATCCTCCTTCTCTGATACCAGTGAGGATTCTTGAGATACTTTCTCACTGCTATGAAGTGCGGTGACTATTTTTAACATTTTATGTTGCAGCTGCCTTTCTTGCATCCAGTGTACAACTCCTTAAACAGTCTCCTGCATGTACACAACTGATACCTATGGTGTTTTCTGATCCCACCTCTACTGCTGACAGTCTGTTAGTATGTGGATCCATGGCTAAGTAGCATTGAATGCTGCTGCCAGTTTTGTGCATGTGTACCAAAATTCTGTAAATATACAAGGTAGGAAACAAATTCCTAAAATCAGAAAGTGGGAGTAAATCATGCAAAACTGGTAGTAAAATACTCCTTTACTTCCCTTATCTGTTCCTCTGAAAGGAGCCACTAAATCAGCGGACAAGGCAATGGTGATGGCAGGGTCTTGTCAAGGAGAACACTCTTTATGGCACTGATTAGAATATTTGGTGAATGGGGTGTGGGTGTCCCACATTCAAATCCTTGGCTTACCAGAAGATGAGGAAGGAAAGGACATCTACGATTTCTACAACAGTGGCTCCCAGAAATCCTACAGATGGAGTACCCACTTGCTATACAACGCACCTATCAGGTATCTCCTCGTGGAGCTCGCCACAGAATACAGCAGAACATCCTATGGCCTGCACAATATTGCTAGTTTTGGGATCTGTTAAAGAGCGGGACACTGTGATTCAGGAGGCTAAGAAACGCAGCCCACTCCATTGGCATGACTCACCTATCCATATTCCTGACCTCAGCTTCACCATGCGCCAACGGTACAAAGATTTAGACGGTATTCTCTCAAAGTTCCATCAACTTGAGTACATCATGTTTTATTGATGCCAGCCAGCCTGGAAACAGTGTATGACAATAAAACATTTCATTTCTCTGACCCAGCAGAAGTGGGAAATTGCTGGCAAAACTGAGCAGGACTGTTCAGGCCATGACTCAGACCTGGAGTCAAAACTGAGGGAAACCTGTGAAGTTCAGATGATTGAAGTTGTTAGCCCAAAGATTTGAGAGGGAGAGCATGCAGGCGACATATTTGGGACTTTAAAGTTACTAATAGCCTCATTATACCTGTGGACAATCTCCGATTGGTTAACCTACTGTTATGTAGCCAGGTTTGATGTACTGTAGGGTTTTTGTTACAAAACCATAAAGAGATGCCCTGGTTAGTTGGAGTTAACGTTAAGTGGGTCTATGACGCAGCTCTCTTCATCGCTTTGCAGCCCAACGTAGCATTATGATGAAGC
Organism: Neoceratodus forsteri; assembly: GCA_016271365.2. NCBI lineage: Eukaryota > Metazoa > Chordata > Ceratodontiformes > Ceratodontidae > Neoceratodus > Neoceratodus forsteri. Next base: position 77,921,316 of record CM057459.1, read on the forward strand.
GCTTACAAGTTCATGGGAGTTATTTTGTTGGCTCTCTGAGTTAGTATGGGGCACCTAACTATTTGTTTCATAAGTTGATAGTATTTAACACTTTCTATTAAAACAGTGCTAAGAGCAGGTGGGTGGATAGTTTCCTTCCCTGCCTGAAGTTGACGAAAGTGGTAGATCACATGGCTGTAATATGCTCTGAATATGAAAAGTTGTGCTTTGTAAGGATATTGGGGAAGATACTCCTTTAAAAGGGCCTTTCTAGAAATGTTATTTTACTTATCCTGGCAATTCCTCACTCATGGCAGCAATAGCCTATGAATTAATAGTATTTCTTTGTTCTTAAATGATCGTAGGTAACCTTCCAATGTTGTATCAATTGTAAGGCGCTAAGCTGTAGTACTGTTAAAATGTTGATGATGTCTATATTAATGTACTGCCCTACAGCAAATACTTGCATTGACTGACTTTTATCAAATCAATAAATATAAGTTAAAAACAAAACTGCAAACAGATACCCTCAATAAAGGAGCAAGTGAGTTGAGCACAGTGCAAGCACTGATCTACATAATGACTGAAGGGCAACTTCCCAAGTTACTGTGATGCTGAGGCAGGTGACTAGCAAATCATAGGTTATGGTACACTAAGATATGGGATTCAAAAACAGTAGAAGTCAGAGACTAATGACTTTGAGCAAGATAGTGTACAACAGGACAGCAGTGAAGTACAGCAGCAGCAACAGCACAAATAAGCTGAAAGTGCACAAAAATACCGGCAGTGAAATGGTCAGCCACAGTGAAAACAAAAAAAACAACAGAATAAGTAAAGACTTCTGCAGATAGATAACCACAAAAGAAAACCAGCAGAACAAACAAAAGCCCAAATGGGCATAGGATACAGACGTGGCCAGAAAAAGCAATAGAAACACCAGCAAAAGGAAAAGAGTACAAACAGGGAAGCCGAAGGCAAACCAGCATAACAAAACAGGCGAAAAGACAAAGGCAAAGTGAGAGAGGGCAGTCAGCAGACAGGAAAGAAAGGAGTGCAACACAATGGAAAAGCTGCACAGCAGCAAAGTACGGGCAGCATGGGAGGAAAGCAGCTGCGTGGTGGCAACAAACATCCAAGTATCCAAGAGACATTTAAACGGTGGTTGAAGTACCACTCGGTGTGAGGCACTGTAAGTGTCCCCACTGCCCCTCAAACTGCCAGCAAAAGCACTTCAGTTGTGTTGTTACAACTCTTTACCACAACAGCCCAAGTGAAATACAAGCTCCTGTTTGTTAATCTGGCCCTGCTTTTAACCAGTCTTACACCTGGCAGGGCTGATTCACAGGGATCTCAGGTGACAAGCCCACAGTCACAGTAAGCCAGGGTCTACTGTGGGATTTGAACCCGCAATCACTTAGTTCCCAGTTCTATACACTCACCCGCTGGTCAACTCTGCTTCTGTGGCTCCCACAATTTCTCTGCTAAAGGCACCTCAAAACCAGCCTGGAGAAATCCCTTCCAGTATGGGAGTATATCGGTCTCAAAGCCATTTCGATTATTCCTGAGATTTGTGAGTAAAGGCAGGGAACTGTGCGGAACTGTGCCGAGAGAGTGTAACTAATTACAGTGAGCCATGAACTCTGGTCTACTAAGAACTAAGCTAGGAGCACCAAACCCATTTCACTTGTAACTGGAACTGAGATTTAAATGCAGATGTGGCACAGTGTTAGAAGGTAAGGTTTACAAGAACATCCTGGAAAAGTGAAAGATATTTGTGCATTGGGTGTGTTACGGGGGCAGAGGCCTTTCCTCAATCTGGCCCTGTGCTTGTGTATTCTGGTTTGCTTCATTTTGCCATAGCAAGTGCTAAACCTGAGATCACAAGAGGTTCACATTTTATGAACCTGCAAGGCTAGCATTGCATTCCTTGAAGTTAATGTTCTATCACCTTTCTAACACCATTTAAAATGCAGAATATGTCTGGTGCCCATGAGTAAAGAGTTATTTTACATCCTCTGATGTTTGTGAAGTCATTGCAAAACCTGGGTGGGGGTGGGGGTAGTAACAAAACAATTATTCACATGCCCCTCCATTAATTTTGTTGGATAACTAGATTATTAAGCGTACAAGTATTTCTTATTGAAAACTAACACTGCTATTGTACAGATGAGTCACACGATGAAGTGCAGTAACTTCCAGCTCAGGTAAGTCCAGTAAGTGAGAGATTAGTTATAGAAACATAGACTTTGACAGCAGATAAGGACCGCTTGGTCCACCCAGTCTGCCCATTTCCCTATCTATTGAATAAGCTGCAGATCCAAGTTAACCAACAGTCTACTTCCTCCTACCCACTATAACTGCCTTATGTCTGTCCCATGCACTTTTGAATTCCCCACCGCTTTTTGACAACACAACCTCCTCTGGGAGGCCATTCCATGAGTCCGCTATCCTCTCTGTGAAAAATACTGCCTCACGTTGCCCATGAGCCACCCCAACTTCAGATTGTGCCCCCTTGTTCTTGCACATCTCTTTTTCTGAAAGATGCTGCCCTCTTGGACTTTGCTGATTCCATGAGGTACTTGAAAGTTTCTATCATGTCCATCCCTCTCCCTCGTTCCTCGGGGTATACATATTAAGCTTCTTTAGTCTCTCTTCATATGGTTTCTGGTGCAGACTCTGCACCATTTCAGTGCCCTCCTCTGGACTGCCTCCATCCTGTCTATGTCCTTGCGGTGATGGGGTCTCCAGAACTGCCGCAGTACTCCATATAGAGTCTCACCAACTGTCTGTACAGAGGGATGACAACTTCCTGTTTTTCTACTGGCGATGCCTCTCCTATGCATCCCAGTACCACCCAAACCTCCTTACTGCCTTCTCACATTGCCTGCCTACCATTAGGTCATCTGATATGACTACCCCCAGGTCCCTTTCCATTTTGTTGTTGTTAGTACCCCCACACACACACCGACTGTGTACTCTTCCCTGGGTTTTGTTTCCCAGGTCCATTACATGCAGTGAATCTAAGCTGTCATACTTTGACCATTCCTCCAACCTTGCCAAGTCCCTTCTCATCCTTTCCAACCCCCTTGTGTTTCAACCCTGTTTGCAGATCTTTGTGTCATCTGCAAAGAGGCATACTTTTCTTTCAGTCCCTCTGCGATGTCACTTATAAAGACATTAAAGAGGACCCCCCCAGTACTGAACCCTGCGGTACCGCTAGTAATCCCCCTTTCTTCAGAGTGGACTCCATTTACTATTACCATCTGTGTCCTGTTGTCCAGTCAATTTTTACCCTGGCTTCCACCCTAGGCCCCACTCTCAGACTGGCTAACTTGTTTATTACTCTTTGTGTGGGACTGTATCAAATGCCTTGCTAAAGTCTAGGTAGGCCATGTCCACAGTCCTTCCCTGGTCTACTACTTTGGTCACCCAGTCAAAGAAATCTATTAGATACATCTGACATGACCTTCCTGCTGTGAATCCATGCTGCCTTGGGTCCTGTGCCCCGCTGGCTTTTAGGTACTCAACTATTCTTTCTTTCAGAAGTGATTCCATCATTATTCCTACCACTGAGGTCAAACTAAAGGTCTGTAGTTTCCTGCCTCTGTCTTGCTCCCACTTTTGTGAGGGGAATCACCTCCTCCAGTCCTCAGGTACCACAATGTCATTCCCATGTAAAATGGCTCTAATGTTGTCGACATGAAGTTTAAACCAAATCAAACCAGTTATTGGAGTGTTACAAAATATGTGAATATGGGTTTCAGAACCACTGTCTAACATTCTGTTAGCCAATACTCAAAACCTTGCTTTGCTTGTCTCCCATGAAACTACTCTATGTCCTACAACGCATAAATCTCTTGATGTTTCTGTAAACAAGTGGAGCGGGATTCTCTCAGGTTCTGAAATACATCCTTATGGATACCCACCCACTGGTAACCCCCTTTTATGCTCCCACATATACTGACTGAATTATATGTAAAAGATCAAGGGAGCACTCCCAACCAACTGGAGCAGTCCTTTCCCCACGTTATACACTCTTATTTTGTAAAGAGGGCCTTACGTGCAGGTGGCCTGGAAATAGGCATACATGAGGGAAGGTTTTAAAATGTTAATATATTGTTCATCAACCTTGATCAATAATTATACCAATACAGCTGGGAAGACCACTCATTCATACGGTGTCAGAACCGCTCACCTGTAGTTTGTGGTTCTAAAATCCTAAGAATGCACGTGAGACTCTGACAACCAAAGAGGGTCTCCACAGTCATGATAACATAGAATACTAGCATGTACAGCTGGGCAAGCCAGGAAGCTTTCACACAGAGCCAAGCCAGAACTGAGTCACGGGTCTGGCTAGGGTCTACAAACATGAGCTAAGCCTTACCAGCGGTAGGTTGTCCTCCATTGTACAGTGCCTCTCAGTAGGTGCACAAGAGCAGCTGAAAGTTCCAGCAACTGCACTAACTGCTCAGGCTGAGATAAATGTGTGCTTTGATCTTAACTGACTTGGCCTTGGCTATCACCTGCTTACAGAGGTCAGACCAAGCCAGACCAAGGCATGAGACCCGAGCTGTGCTTGCCCACCTCTACTAGCGCCAACCTAAACTGGAGTCTAGATAGAATCTTTGAAAACATCCAGTGTGTCCAGTATGTGGGATAATGATAATGGGGATGCAAATAAACAACTAAAGACAGGTTATGCCAGAGTGAAATTTTAAGCAAACTGTGAATACAGGAACCAGGGAAGAATATATTGGATGTTACAATTACAAATTTGAAGGAATGGTATGATGAGGTTGAAATTCTTCCACACGTTGGTTCATCTGATCACAATGTAGTAATAACAAAACCCAATTTCTTAGGGAGGAAGAGGCAGAGGGAAGAAAAATGTGATACATAGTAGAAAATGGACAAAAAGAACAAAGAAAGACTGCTTGACAGAATTGCAGAGTGATGAAACACTGAATGGTTCAAATTGGAAACAACAAATGAAACATGGAAAAAATAGGTAAATTTATTACGGCAAATTATTGATCAAGTTACCCCGAAAGACATATAATCAGATGGTGGGGTGGGGATCTCCTGCACCAAGCCGATTCTCCCTCCCTTCTACCTCCTCAATAATCCCCTCCCTCTCACCACAGCTTTCACTTTCCCCTTTCACACCCCTGGAAGTTTACACTTCTCTCTCCTCCCTAAACCTGTCAAAGTCCAGTCCAGATGGCTTGCATCCCAGTCTGCTCAGCATCTCTGCAGCTGCCATAGTCACTCCTACTACCCACATACTAAATCTCTGATCCACACAGCCACCGTCCCTCCGCCTGAAACTCACCAAAATCCTACCTCTCCTTAAAGGTGGCGACCCTCCCTCCCAGGAAATTATAGACCCATCTCTCTCCTCCCTCCTTTGCCAAACTCCAAGAATCCCTTATGCTATCAAAGCTGTCCTTTTTCTCTACAAATAACTCCTCTCCCTTATCAATCAGGATTCAGAAAAGCTCATTCCATCACCACCACCTTGCTACGAGTCACCAACTCCATATTTTCCGCCATGGACGAGGGCAAATAACTACTGCCATTTTATTGACCTAGCAAAGCCTTTGACTCAGTCTCCCACCCTCTACTGCTAGGCAAATTCGTTCCTTGGCCTCGCAACTCAGGCCATAAACTGGTTCCAGTCCTACCTCCAAAACAGGATGCAGCAAGCACAAATTGGGGACACCTTTTAAACCCTCATCCCATCCTGTGGGTGTCCCCAAGGCTCCATCCTTGGCCCTATCCTTTTCTCCCTTTTATAAGCGACCTCCCTCAGCCTGTCTCACCTCCAGTGTGCACCTATCACTCCACGACACTGTAATCCATGCCTCAGGCCCCTCCCATGGCAGCGTTCACCCAAACCTCCAAAGTGATTTCAACTGGTACAAGCCTGGCTCCAGAAAAATCAGCTTAAACTAAATGCAATTAAAACTGTCTCCATGGTTTTGGCACAAGACAAAAGCTCGCCTCCCTGCCTGCCCCTCCCCGATCTACACCCTGGAAGAAATACCCTCGAAACTGTACCACGTTTAAGTATCTGGGAGTCTGGCTGGACTCAAACCTAAATTTCTCCACCCGTTGATGCCATCTGCACCAAACTCTGGCCCAAACTTGCCATCCTCCACGCCACAAAGCCTGCCTCCTCCTCCCAACTCGGAGTGAACTCATACGTAAAATCATCCTACCAGTACTAGACTACGCTGGCGTCATTTATGGCACAGCCCTTCATCCTCCCTTGCTAAGCTTGATGTCCTGCTAAACTCCTTCATCCGTTTTGCCGGCCTCCCCACTCACTCATCACTGACAACACTCTCAACTCTATCGCTGATGCCCACTCTCACATAGGCGGAAAACCCATAGCCCTCTCTCTGGCGAAAATATTGGCTCGGCTCCTTTCCCCTACCTCTCCTCCGCCTCTCTCAAGCCAACCCTCCTGGGTACTCACTTCGCACAGACATGCTCGGACCTTCCACCTCTCACGTCCCTCTCAGCCTCCGGGCAAGATGCTTTTTCCTACCGGCTCCCACTCCTATGGAACAACCTCCCTCCCAACCTCCACCTGGCCCCTCCTAACCGTCTTCAAACAGTTTCTCAGGCTCCTCCCTCCCTCCCACCTTGCCTCAACTGTCACCAAACCCCCCTACCCGGACCTAGTGCAACCCCTAGTTTTTGAGAAGTCCACTGCAGGAATCAAACTATTGCATGCACTTATCTGAAAGTCCAGGAATTTTAAATGGTCTAGAGAAAATATATATTGTTCTCACTCTGATGCCCTTCATAAGTGTAACTGTACCACCAATTTCTCCATGTAATTTACAAATACTGTACCTTTTATCTTCTTTTAAGTGTCTTCATTTCTGTATATCTATAGTTTATCTATATTTATGCTTCCTTTTTGTATTATGCACCGGGTGGCACCTGGAAGCGAGCCTCGGCTCAGCGTACTTTCGGTCAACAATTTTAAATAAATAAAATAAAAAAATAAATAAACCTTGGGTAACACATGAGTTTAAAGATGTGATAAAATAAAAGACAAAAGGCTATAAGATTTAATGCTATAGGACAGCAATAACCCATGACAGGGTGTGGGGTTATAGGCATTTAATCCCTCCTGGAGTGCACTGTGAGGCACGAGGCTGCAGGCTGAGTGTCCTCACAGCACCCCAGGTGTGGATCAAATGCCTATAACCTCACACCCTGGAGTGGGTTATTGCGCTTATAACATGGGTTAGTTAACCATACCCCCAAAAAAAAAACAGCTGCTCCCCTGTTTTAATGACAGAAAGTTTTTATCCTTCCACCTTGCAAAATAGTCCCGACTGTGGATCAAACTGACAGTTTAATCAATAGCTACATACAAAGAAAGACTGCATTGTAAACACATCAGTGGTAATTATGATATGTAAACTAAGTGAAACACAACACGTAAAAAATGCAAGTGTACACTGGCAAACTTGCTGTGGGCTGCACAATTCTATAAGAAATGTGTTCTATTTTCAGTCAATAACAGAATAACCATATAGAACACTTACAAGAGACTAGCTTGCTTCCTGGAGTATAAGTGCAAAGTGTTGTTTATTTATATTGTAATGACCTACATATATTTTAAAACTGTTTTTGTGTTCAAAACACAGCAGTAAGTAACACAGCTCCTTTCTTTAAGTAATCAATAAAACATGTTACGTCTGTTTTACTTGCCTTTACCATGTTTGAGAATAACATTACTTCTACAAGTTGCAAGCACTGCATTATGAGTATGTAAATAATACATATTATGCAGTAGCTCTGTCATTCTCGGAGAAATACATTTCTGAACAAATAATCCGACAGTAAGTTAAGGGAAAAAAGTACTATACTAGTAACTGTAAAACTAATATGTATAGAATTACATAATGTTGGGTAAAGTAAAAAAAATAATTGTAGACATATTACTGTTAAGAATCACATCTAAACTAAATGAAACACAACACGTGGACAGTACAACTGAGCACTAGCAAGTTTACTGTAGACTACACAATTCCATAAGAACTTATCCACTCTTAATCAGAAACTGAATAACTATGTGACACTTTATCTAGAGTATATGAGTAGATTGTTGTGTATTTATATTGTAATGACACGACTACTTTAAAGCGTATTTTTAGTGTTCAAAACACAGGACAGCAAAGTAACATAGCTCCTTTCCCATAGTAATCAATACAGCATGTTAGAACATCTGTTTTACTGGCTTTGTACCATGTATGAGAATACATTACTTACATGAGTTGCAAGCACTGCATTATGGGTATGTAAATAGCCTTGCTAGTAGAGAGTTTCTGACTTCATAATACACAAATTCAATTGGATTCTTTTAAACTAGCAGATGGCAAAATACAAGGTAAGTAAAAAAACACTGTAGACACATTGTTGCTAATAATCACATGTAAATATGCCTAGAATTGCTGAAAATCTTTCCATTTCTATTCACAATATTGCGGTTATCAAGCAACATTTTCTATGCACCACTATACTGCAGCTGTGGGTAGGGATATGATCTTGGTGGGATAATCACATCACTTGCTTTGAGGGACGAAGTGCAGGTCACCCAAGTGTGGATTAAAAGGAATTTAACCCACGGTCACCTGATGCCATTTGACTAACTGGCTGCTCTCCTTCATGCAACCCATGTTATAAAAACAGTAAAAACTAGACTCTACATAGACATTACATTTACTGGAGTAAACTAATCAGTTTGTCCATTATTTTGTAGATCTGTCTGTTCCAACATAAGATCTCAATCAATCTCACTATGCTCCTGGCAAAAATGGCTGGAGGAGATCCTCAATACAGACAGGAAAGATACCGAGCTGTGAAACAGGTTAGGGTGATCCCCTAGCAAAAGTACCAAATCCTAAATTGTTGGATAAAGATTTTACACCAATTTCTCTTACTTGTGTGATTTCTAAAATGTGTGCAGGGTTTTTGATAAAATGGATTATTGAATATATGGCAAACATCATTGAAGAAAACCAGTTTGAGTCTCTGAGGGCAGTTCCATGAGTTAGCTATACTAACATTCTTGGATGTATGTATGAGAGTGTGGGACGAGGGAAAATTGGGACATGCAGTTCTTGTGGATTATAAAAAGATTTTGACCTCATAAACCACAATACCATAGGAATAAAATAGATGGGTTGGAGTACTGAAATGTATTACAAGATGGATAAGAGATTTTTGCAATGAAGAACTCGGTGGATAGCGGAGATGGTAAGAAGTCAGCGTTGGATCAGTTGTGTTGGGGTGTCCCTCAGGGTACCAAGCTTGGTCCTTTGCTTTTTGTTGATGATTAATAATTTAAAAACTGTGGGAGAATGTGTTAAACATGTTGATGATACAACAGTCACTAATCATCTGAATTTGACATTGATAGTAAAATGCATCAGGATTTGAACGAAATTGAAAGGTGGTCAAAAGAAAATTTTATGGTGATAAATCCAGCAAAGAAAAGAAATTTAGTTTGAAAAGACAAAACATGTGGGGCACCCTTAACGTTTTGGAGGAGATAGCTGAAGTAGTAAATTATGTGAAATTCTTAGGGTAAATGACTCAAAATTATTTTAAATGTGGTGAACAAGTTTATGATAAGAAATGTGAACACAAGATTATATTTTTAACTATGTTAATAAAAGCAGGGTGGGTAAACAGGATTTGGTCTATTACTAATGTTTGGTGATTAGACCTATTTTGGAGTACAGTGCACCTGTTTGGCACTGTAGCCTAAATAGTAAAAATTTAATGAATTGGAGAGTATCCAAAAGGGGCTCTAAGAATGATTTTAGGAAAACAGTTGGAGTAAGAAGAGGTAATGAAGGAATGTAACATCAAATCCTTATATGAAAGGAGAGAACAGTTAAGTAAAATTTGTTTTGCAGATATGTGATTATGATCATAAGCTCATAGCCCCAATAGAAAAAGTAAGCTACACTTTGAGAAATGGGATAAAGTGGGACAGGCCCCAAATAAGAACTAGAGAGATCATCTGTTAGTTATTATATTGATGTATACCCTCCTGTAACCCCTTTAGAATTATGTGTTTGCCTTGTTGAACAGAAAAAGGAAAAATAAATTGAAATGAAGTGGGTGGCTATAAATGAAATATTAAGTCTCCATTGTATAGGATATTGTGTATTTGTATAGAATATTGAGTATTTTTATATTTTTATATAAATTTTGTAAATGTGTCATAGTTTTAACTTTTTAGACAGTATGGTGAACTGTGATAGTTTTACTTTTTAAAGCACAACAATCTTTGTATGTATATAATGTTGGTATATGTTGAACCTTCATTTCACTCCATCGTGCCTGGTGTCACCATCAGTGGCTATCATCTCTTCTATGCTATGAGGGTACTTGTCCACTCTGCTGCTATGAACTTCCTGGTTCAGTTGGTAACCTGCCTTTCTGTACCAATTAGGAGGTCACATTTGTGAATCAAAGTGCATGCACTACAAACTACTGTAAACATCGTTATTTCCTGCTGTAGCATGGGACCACCCCACAAAAAGAGATATAAGTGGAGTAGGGTGCGGAGGGTGTCTGGTCAAGGGAGAGGCTGTGTTGCCTACTACTAGGGGGCAAAGGGGTCCACCTGTTCAACTGCGCTTCAGAGATCAGGAGGGTGCCACTGTGAGGTGGCTAAACCCGGCTATAAAACTGGTAAGTCACACAAATACAGCTGCACTCCCGGATGAGTCAAAAACTGCTCAGCACACAAAAGATATGCTACCTAGTAGATTCAACTTGTTTCCATCTGGATACAGATAAAGGCAGCAAAAATGAAAACATGGTACAGACAGCTAGCCAAATCAACAGTAGCAGAATTTTAAGTACTCTGCTACTGGTGATTTGGCTACTTGTCTGACCACAGTTTCACTTTTGTTGCCTTATCTGTATCCAGATGGAAATAAACTGAATCTACTAAGTAGCATATATTTTTGTGTGCTGAAGCAGTTTTTGGCCCTCTGGAGTGCAGTTGTATTTGTTTGACTTACCAGGGGCAAAGCCTGGGCACACTCACAGGGCTGGGTTTGTATAATACTGGTCCCTATGCACAACATTTAACATGCCACCCTGGCAACTAAGATGCAATGCAAATGTGACTGCCACTGTCAGTTGGGTAAACAGGGTTTGTATTGGCTAACAGGCTAATGTGTACCACTCCCAAAGGTCTCGGCATGTCGTACCACTAGTCCTATGGTGCAATGATCCAGGCTCCAGGGACACACCACCCAACCACAAACTCATTTCTCACCTTAAGGCACATTTCTTTCGGCTGATATGTTTGTTTGTCCTATAGTGCTCTTCTGGTGGTGCAAGGCTCCCCTCAAACCCAGTACCACTACAGTCCCTGGCATCAAGTAAAACCCTTTCCCAGCCCATTTCCCTTGTACTACTTGTTACAGTCTGATCTCTCACCGATCTCTGAGCCCTGCTGACTCCTCAATGGTCTAGTATAGAATTCCAAACCTATACCACCTGGCTGCATTGGTTCTACAGGAAGGGGATGTCCGAACACTCTGGGATAATCACTATGAGGGCTGCAATGCTTTGTGCACGATCCTGCAAATTGCATGGTGTCGGGTGACTCCACCCCTTTCTCCACACAGCAGCAATGTCACTAGCACCCATACAGAAAAAGGCTTGCAATACCGTTGTACATAGCATAACAGGGTCACTAGTGAGGGACTGTGCTATGTGTTACTCTAGCCACTCTGTGACAGTCCCATGTGACTGTGTATCCCCCATTCTTTGAAGTGGGCCCCAATAAATCTTGGGCCCTACGTACAGGCATACCTTGCCTACACAGAAAAATGAGGAAGTGGCTCAAGGACACTGAGCGAAGCCAGAGTATGGAGTAAACTGCTGCAGGACAATGAAGCTGGGCTACAAAATATCTAGAAAGTTCAAATGTCCTCCAACACCTTGACAAAGTAAAGAATAGCAACCCCTTACCAACGTCAAACATTTAGCAATGTTGCCTCACGCTTTTCAAAGGCATTGATTTTTGAGTAGCGCAACCAACTGTGATACATATATACATATATATTTATACATATATAGCAATATGGCATTAGTGTTGTCCTGCAATAGTTTGCCTCTATGTGTAACTGGCGCTGCACACTCAACTTTAGGCTGGGAGGAGGAAATAGGTAGGAACAGAGCAGTTTAGGCAGACCTACATCTTTTACGCCTGTAACATTTTTCTGGGTTTCTGTAGGGCCTACAGCGCACCTGCTATCAATCTGCTGCTGTAAATTCAAATAAAGGAAAGGATTTATTTTGTCTCCTTCATTTTTCTCCATATGCATATGAAAAGAAGATGAGATGAGTACATATAGAGCAATGCCTTTCTTGTAAAGTACCTCTCGAAAAATATGGAAATCTTTTTGATCCTGGAGCCCTGGGTGTGCATACAACCTTCCGAGCATGAAACTGCATCAGGAATTAAATAAATGTACTTACAGCCAGAGCGACATCAGCCAAGATTACCTAGCACCAGGAAACCCAGCGGCAGAACTCTGGCCACACACAAAAGAGAGAACAACCATTTAGATTAGGTAGAATAAGGCAAGCTATTCCCAGATAACTGCAAGAAGTACGGGAGTTAAATTTACTTTTGAATACAAAGCAATAGGTCATTAATATGCGTTTGCCACAAAGTGAATTACTCGCATAACAAGAGTACTTACATCCAGCGTTTCTGTCGGCACCACACAGTGTTACGGTACTTGAAGAGCGTCATTTGCGTTCCTCCAACTTTACTCCCTTTGCAGCTTCCCCTAATTGGTTGAAGTTATTCAGGCATTGCCAGGGTCACAATAAAGTTAAAGACTAGTCTGGAAAAAAAGTTTACATAAGAAGGTGATCATACTTTTATGCATACAGAATAGTATCCACATTCTGGACTGCAGTGACATTATTCTACTATTCAAGCCCCAATTTTCCTTCGTTTTATTGAAGTGCACCTCTAATAGGGTACAAAGTTAAGTTAGCCCCGAGGTTTTGCACAGTCGTTCTTCAACGAAAGCGAAGTTTCTTTAGATGCTGCGTGCCGCTACTCCACGCACGGATCTGCGGAACAAACCAGTATTAGCATTATGCAGATCCGTGTTTGCTGTGGAAGCACTGTGCACCCGTCTCTGGAGGACTTGTACGGTGCCTAACCTGAGAGACGCACCGAGACAAATCGGTACCCACAGACGGTGTTTCTCGCACAACCAATGAAAATTACAACTTTTCTAAACTATTTGCAGGAAGTGAACGCTAGAAACCCAACTTACTGTACAACAACGGTGGGTCACCCCTGGTACCGCCGGGCGGGCACCTTGTCCAGCGGTGCAGCGTCAGGGAACCGCAGCCCCGGTATGAAAGGTACCCACGCTCTGCGCGCCTTACTATGCCGGAGGTGTTGCAACCCCAGAAACCCCGACAGTGCGTGGACAGAGGGACAAACAGTGTCAGCGCAGTACAGTATGGACCCGTTAAGTGAGCTGAGGGGCTGCGTTGTGTCAGAGTATGCTGCTGAGTTTTTGGGGGAGGAGGGGCGGTGAATGCTGGGGAGGGTCCGAGGGGTGGAGTAAGTGGCGCCGTCGTGAAACAAAGTCAGGACTCTTGGTGGAGCTGAGGAGAGGACGAGAGCTGCGGCGGTCGGCGGGAGAACACTGGAAGTCCGCACAGCACACTGGTGAAGTCGCGGGGCAAAGAGGGAGCACAGCCGCCGAGGCAGAGGAGGGTGATACATAGCAGGGTCATCTAGCGCCCCAGAATATCAGGAGGAGCGACCTGGCCCCGTGAGTCCTGCCCGACTGGTGCCAGCATACTTGATAACCATGCAGCTGTGGCTGCCGGCTGGACTGCTTGTTCTTGTTCTTGTTCTGGTCCTGGTCCCGGGTCGAGACTGCGGTGAGTAACACCAACATACAATTGCAGGCATGTTCGAGTCAATCGAATCCTATCCGATGCTGAAGACGTTCAGAATATGCGTTGGTGTGGTGTGTGCATTTTACAGCTTTGCAGAATTAACCAGCATGCGCCATAAGGAATAAAACTCAGCCTTAGAGCATACATTCCTAGTTTTAAGTGCAATACAAACCAAAATAGGTCATTTGAATGCACGCACGGGGATTTGTGATGTGTTTTACTGTAGTGCTGCCATAGAAGGTCATGCGCTCTGAATTTGTACAGCCTACGTCCTAGGTAGAAGGTAGTTGTGAGGGTGTGATACTTTTAAAACTGGCCAGGAAGAAACTTATGAGTTGCACTGCCCATGTTACAAATCAGGATACCGTTAATTTGCTGGGATAGGAAGCCTTGATTTGTGACACCTCCTATACATGTTATGAATACTTGCCCAGGAACTGCTGGTTGGGATTATTGCCAATTTCCCTTGGATCTGAAATTACAGCAAACGTTTCACTTCAACAGTAGCATGCTACTTTGGGAGTGATGCTTTGTAAACCTATTTACAACATTTATAGTATTAGTATGGAGATAGGGTGTGGGTAGCAACATGGACATTTAACTTTATACGATTTTCCTCAGAGACGTGCCACTTTCAGGACTTGTTGAAGTACAATGTACCCATAGATCAGACTTGATGCACTAAGGGGTGTGGCTGCACTGTTACAGCTCACCCATCAAAATAGATAATAAATAGATCTCTGACCTGTGTGCTGGGGTGCCTAAGATTTGGGTCTTGAAGGAACAAGGTAAATAGGACATAAAAACAAGGTACTGTGTAGGCGTGTGATCTGAACACAAAACAAAATGGTAATATTACATGCCTGACAATAGAGTTAAAATCAAAGTTTCGACCTTAGGTCTTCTGCAGGAATCATCTAAAAGAGCAACACATGAGAAACTAAAGAGACTCTAAAAGAGGCTTTTTCCTTTAGTTCTTTTTTTTCTATATATTTTTTGCTCCTCTCAGCGTAGCTGACAGGTGGCTCCAGTCCCCAACTCTCCCGCACCCGCCCTTCCCAGTAAATTCCCACGGGTTGTCCCCCATGACGGAGCCGAGGGGCAAGGGCATCGAACTTTTCCCCACCCTGGAAGCCAACATCCAGACCTGGGGGCACTGCCAGTTCCATTTTCCACTTTTTCTCCCCTCTCTTGCCACGCTTGCTCGGGCATGTGTGGAGGCACGTGCAAGCAGTGATCCACAGCACCCTCCCTATTCTAGCCACTCCTGTATGCGCTACCCTTGAGCCTTCACTTGGGGCAGCCCTGCAGCCGGGCGCAACCAAGTCCCTACCCGAGAAAGGAGAGCTGCCCTGGCTGCTCAATCCATCTCCCGCCTCCTCCCTGCCCCCTGATGACCCGGCTCATTCCGAACCTGGGTCACCAGTGTGTGTCCAGTGCCACAACCCAGCTCCACTGGGCTGGCACTCTTTTAGTTAATTCTTGAAGAAGCTGTAAGGTCAAAACACTGATTTTAATTCTATTTTCTATTTTCAGCATGCATTTAATTTTACCATTTTGTTATGTCAATAGGATATGTAAAACAAAATATGGGAACTGGTTTCAAAGGATTTTAGTTCTTTAGCAAGTAAAATAGTTACATAGTAGTTGTTGGCAGAAAAGGACCTCTGGTCTGTCCAGTCTGCCCTGGTTTAGTTTTATGAAATGTCCTACTCCTTACAATAGATCTATCAGACCTCTTTCTCTTCTTCCCAGTCTCACTAGTTCACTGTGTCTATCCCATGAATGCTTGAATGCCTCCACAGTGTCTGACCCACCACTTCCTCTGGCAGCATGTTCCAGGGTTCAACTCAAGGGTGTAGGCAGGCATACTCACTGCACACATATGTGCACAGTTTTTGAGTACTTGTCCCAAACCATGTACCTTTTGTTATCACTATCATTATAATCTGTAGTATTTAAGTTAGTGTAGCTCACATAGTGTCTGTATCTATTTAAACTTCTGTTGTTTAGAATGTATATAGGTGTACAACCTGTTTAGAAATTAACTAAATCAGCGGATAATCTGATTCGCTTTGAAATTGGGGCAGCAACTTGAAAGGATGTGTACACTGTTTTTTAATTGGGGAGCATCAGTTGGAGAAAGTGTGTACAAAGCGGAAATATCTGGCTACAGCCTTGGTTCAACTACCCTCTCAGTGAAGAATACTTCCTCACATTTCCTCTGAGTCTCCGCCTCTAGCCTCATCCGTGACCCCTAGTCCTAGTGCTCATCCTTTCTGCAGATAGCTGGTCTCCCATACCTTATTCATCCCTCTGGCATATTTGAAAGTCTCTGTCATGTCCCCACGTCCTTCTTACCTCCAGCGAGTACATATTTAGTTCCCTGAGCCTTTCCTCATAGTTTTTTGATGCATGCCGTGGATCATCTGGGTTGTTCTTCTTTGCACTGTCTCCACCTGGTTGATATCGTTTCTGTGATGGGTCTCCAGAACTGGACACATTACTCAAGGAGGCCTCACCAGTGACCTACTGAGGGCAATATTACCTTCCTCTTTCTGCTTGTTATTCGTCTCCCAGTGCATCCCAGCATCGTGTTTGCCTTACCCGCTGCCTTACCACACTGACTAGTCACCTTGAGGTCATCTGTAATGATGACACCTAGGTCCCTTTCCTGGTAAGTTGTTGCCGTTACCTTCCCTCCTAGTTGGTATGTTGCCCTAGGTTCTTTCAGCCCATGTGTAACCTTACACTTTTAGCATTAAGGTCCCCAGCTGCCATACCTTTGACCATTCCTCCAGTTTGGTCCCTTCTCATCCTATCACTCCCTCTTGTGTGTCGACCATGTTGCAGATCTTTGTGTCATCTGCAAACAGGCTTACTTTCCTTTCAGTCATTCTGCAACGTCTTCAGTGAAAACATTGAAAGTAAAAAGCCCCAGGACTGACCCCTGCGGTACTCCACTGTTACCTCCCTCTTCTGCTCTCCCCATTCGCTACTAGTCTCTGGCTCCTGTTGCTTAGCCAGTTCTGCACCCACCTCACCACCTTTGTCCCCACCCTAGACTGTTCAGCTTTCTGACTAAGCTCCTGTGTGGGACTCTATCAGAGCCTTCCTGAAATGCAAGTAGGCCACATCCACTGCCCCCACCCCCACCCCGTCCATGACTCTTGTCACTCAGTCGAAGAACTCAGTTAGGTTTGTTTGGCATGATCTCCTCCTTGTGAACCCATGCCATCTTGGATCCTACAATTTGTTGATTGCCAGGTACTCCACCATCCTTTCCGTTATTGATGTCTCCATTACCTTCCCCACCACTGATATCAGGCTTACCAGCCTGTGGTTCCCTGTCTCCTCCTGCTCTCACTCGTGTGGATTGGCACCACATCTGCCCTTCTCCAATCTCCCGGTACCATCCTGTATCCAAGGATGGAGTGAACAGGGCTGCCAGGGGCACAGCCAGTTCTTTCCTCAGGTCTTTTAGTAACCTTGGTGTACCCATCAGGTCCCATAGCCTTGTCCACTATTAATTTCTCAATTCTTTAAGTACTCTCTTACTTTCTCCTTATTTGTGGACCATTTCCTCTCCTTCTTTCGTGAATAAATAGGATAGGTTAAACATAAAACAGTACCTATCTGGTAAGCATGGGTTCAGACTCCTGTCAAACTTGTAGAATGGGTTAATATGGGAAAAAAAAGCAGCGAGAGGAAAAGACAGAAGCTCTCATTTTCAGAAGGTTAGTGCATTACTAAATGTGTTATCAATGCACTACCTGGGATTAGGCTGGACAAGCAGGGGCCATATTCAGCACCCCTTCAGTGTGCGCACTATTCTGATAATACGTACTTGAAACAGGGATCCTTCCTCCATACAGGGCACAACAGTATATTCAACAGTTTTGAATGCCTAAACTGATATTGTCTAAGACATACAAATCCCTACTCGTAACAAAGTGCATGGTGGTCCCTATCCTCTCCAGCTGAGTAGTGGACCGACAGCATGGCTGTAGTCCCTGCCAGTGTCTACAGCCCCCTCAACCCTTCCCTGATCACTGGTCCAAACTGTCTAAATGGTAAATGCACCAGTGCACCTTCCTCTAGTAGTCTAGTGTTCCCTTCACCCTCTGATTGCAAATTTAAATGGCTTAACTTGAAACATCCCTGCACCCTGATAGTCTAGTGACCTCTCAACCCCCCCGCCAATTGTAGGTCTAAAATGCCTAACATGAAACATCCCTGCAGTCTGGTAGTCTGGTGTCCTCTCAACCCCGATTACAGGTCCTAAGGCCAGCAAACATAAAACATCCTGCACCCTGATAGCCCAGTGGATCCCCTCACCAGAGTGCCATAATGCACCACCTAGCTGTCCTACCCCTCAGCACCTCCAACCTCACCCCTGGTGTCCTCAGTCACCCAGTATTGTAGACAGGCAATCTGTTGCCACGCAAGACATGACTGGCACTGTTTCATTGCTCACTGCCTTGGCTGGCTAGTGTTTTGAATGACAGGGGAGCAAACCGTGCAGACCTGTGTGCTTGCCCTGTCACTCTAATGGTGGCCAGTCAAGGTGGTGAGTGGAGTGGTTGTACCGGACATCATTTTGCAGTGGCAGCAGATTGCCTGTCTTCCAGTGCTGAGTGAATGGGATCACATGGGTGGTAGAGGGTTGTGGGTGCGATGGGGCTTATGGCATTTGGGCAATGGTGGTGGGTTCACTGGACTACCAGGGTGCAGGAATGTTTCATGTTTAACCATTTCAGACCTGTGAATGGAGGTATATGGAGGGGTGCAGAGACAATAGACTAATTGTGTGCAGGAATTTGTTACGTTTAGCCAGTTTGTACCTGTTCGGGTGGGGGGCAGCACTAGACTACCAGGTGCAGGGCTGTGTAATGTCTGATCTGCGATCGGTAGGTGTGGGGACACTAAGCTACCAGGATGGTAGGTGTTATGACAGTTCAGATTTGCAAAGGATCTGCAGCCATGGCTTTGCACAGTACCTCTGTGCACTTGTCCTAATGAGCAACTAATGGCATATAAACGGTCCCTTGTGCCTTGCATGCCATATGTGCTAACTAGCATGTTGATTGCTGAAATGGCTCACAGGGCAAAGGTGCTATCCTGTTTGGACCATGGAGAGCTTCAAGGCAGCCTTAAAACTAATTTTTTCAAACAAGCGTTCAGAGAATTCTCTATTCAGTCTTTTAGTCTGTATTGTTAGAATTATATGGATTCTATTTTATTTTGTGTTTTATATTTTTATTATTTTATATTGTACAGCGTTTGGCTTGTTGAATTGTTTTATAAATAAAATGTATCATTATAGCCAGCCCATCGGCACAGTGGTTTAGTTCTGCTTGCGATGCCGGGGACCCGGGTTCAGAACGGACCCAGGTCATCGGAAGGCCGGCCAGGGAGTTGGATTGAGCGTCCTAAGACTGCTCTCCTTCTCCGGGAGGCTGGGGAATGTCCGTGCTTGAGGACCCTAGCATAGGCCAGGGGTACCACAGCTGCTGGCATTAGGCAGTGCTCAGAGGGGCTGGACGGACACTGGTTGTCATTGCATGTTCCCGCCCACCACTTAAAGGGGAAGAAAATGGGTGGGTCCTCTGTCCACATGCAGCCCTCCCAGACTTCAATTAGCCACTGTTGCCAGCCTGCAACCAGTTACTAGTCCCGTGGTGCTGGAACAAGGGGAACCAGTACCATGGCCCCACCTCCAGGGGGCAAGCCGGGGTGACTGAGAGAGTGCCAGCAGCTGATGGTAGGTGGGAGTCTGGGGCCATGACCAGGGCTGAGCCTGACAGAGGACCCACTGGAAAAAGCACAGTAAATAAAAAAATGTATTATTATTATTATTTGTGACAAAGCGATTCCCTTTGTTCCTGTGAGCTACTTTCCTGCGGGGAGCTGTGTTGGCACAGGGGCATAATCACTATGTGCTGCACTCCACAGCTTCCATATTCAGACAGGCAGCTTTCACTGGTTGGAGTGTACTGCCTCACCTATCTGAATATGTCCCCAGCCAGGCCTTGCACTATTTCAGATGCACTGCTAATGGAGTTGGACAACTCTTAAAATGGGGCCCTGAGGGCTCGCACAGTTCTTAGTGCCCTGAAATGGCCAGGGTGGCCAGCAGCTTAAGTAATAGCCCTAGTGGGATAGTTGGGACCCTTGTGGGTAGCAGAGTCCAGAGGCTAATGTGCTGTGCACTTGCCTCATGCCACACCAGTGACCCGAGTTCTAGAGCTCAGGTTGCCAGGGGTTGGCTGGGGAGAAACATTAGTATCTGCTAGACAGCTGTCCTCTCCCATGGTGGAGAGGCATGCCATCATGACCCTCGCAGCCACCTGGTAGAGGCCAGGTGGTGGCACCAAAGCTCATGCAGCATAGACAGGAGGGGCAGTGTTTCCGTTGCGTGTAGGCATCTCCATGTCAAATGCCAAAGGCCACTGTGGCTAGGGTCAAGGGAGAAAATAGAAAAGGGTTGGTGCTTGCCTTCATCCCTGTGCCTCAACCTGGACCACCGAACCCACTTCTGGATGAGAGTCACCAGGTGGGAGGATGGACCTCTCTTCCTGGCCCCACCCATGGGGACAATCTGTGGAGAGATTTCAGCAAGGTGAGTCCGGTGGTGGTAAGTGCCAGGGCTGAGAAGCCAACCTTTGTTAACCACAGGAGAAACACGCTATGGCAGAAAAATGCCCTGGGGGCTTAAGAGGAGCAGCAGGAGCTGTTGGTTGGAGAGTTGTTCCCACAGTATAACTCGCCCTCATTAGGACTCGAGCAGTGTGAGCTGCTGAAGTCACTAAGTTTATATGCAGGCATTTATCCACTAACAGCAGCATTTCCAGATATCCCCTTTCTGGAAACATGTTCATGATTACTTAGAAACTGTGCTGTTTACATGCAGTTTTTGTTACCAGGATATGCCCCTCACCAAAATGTTTAGTTTCCCAATAACCAAAACTGCATGTAAAAGTAATTAGTGGCAGTCACTCCCATAGCTGTATCGATGCTCCCTGGCTGGATGCAGCTGCTCCCAGAGAGGAGAAAAGCCAAAAGTGGTCAGCAATGGAGCCGACAGAAGAAGCAGTGGCTAGGTCTCAAATGCCCAACTGTGCTTCATTAGTTAAATTAAGCTGTGGGATGCAGTATTGGGGCATGGTGTTCCCCAAGGGGAGTAATAGGCGACAGTGGCCGCCATAGTTTGTGCATACAGTGGCTGATGAGGCTGCATGCCTCAAGGACTAACAGGAAAGATTGAGCAGGGAATGCAGCATTAAGGCCAGAAGGGCTGAAAGCGATAAGCCACATGGAAGCAAGCAAGGAGTCCTGATGGGCATATTTGTTTGTTAATCAGATGACCTGACCAGTATAGAAGCAGTCCTTGCAGCAGGGACATAAACACAAGGGCAAGCCATGTTGGAGCACCATGCTAGGGAGCATGTGGACATCAGGGACTTCCGGCATAGAGATAGTATGTATGAAATACTAGAGGAGTCATCACATGACCCCTATAGTTATTTGCATAATAGCATCATAGAGATCATATAGGCCACTTGCATGTCGTGGCATGAAAGCCCTGTTTTGTTCTCTGATGTTCCATTTTGAAAAAAAAATATATATATATAGATAGAGATCTGTAATTCTGAGGTCAACAGAGAGATGGGATCAACCAGATATGTACTAAAGACTTTTTTTTTTGGAGGCTGCTAATTGTCCACGTGCCATACAACTGCTCATTATGATGTCTGTTGCACTAAGTCGGCCTATCAGCGCAGTGGCGGTGCTAGTTCTTGCGAGTCGGTAACACAGGCCCAGGAGCACGCCTCTGAGTCATTGGTGGCCAGCTGGGGTAGGACTCACCATCCCAGTAAATGCTCTCCTCCATTGTCTCGAATAAAATGTTGCCTGCCTTGCGTGAGCATATCCATCAGTGAGCCCAGCCAGCATCCCTGAGTGTGCTGGGGAGAAAATGAAGGAAAACTCCACAGCCCAGCAGGAAGAGTCTCCAGAGGTACTCTTGGGTCCTAATGCACTGACTGCTCCCACCTCCCGAAACTGTGTCACTCAAGGGGAACTTGGCCCTCCCCAATCTACCTTGGAGAGGGAAGTCTGAGGTAAAATGAGGCAATAGGGTAAGTGACAGGGAAGGTGTTGGAGGGCTGGAGATCACCTACCAGGTGATGAAAGGAGCAGCTGTGGTTGGGGAGCAGAAATAGAAAGCAAAAAAAAAAAAAGAATGTGTAGCACTAACCTTTAACATATATTCATTTTGGCCACTATGAAGGGCATTACATCCTTGCTGACTGAATGTGGCCACCTCACTAAAGTTGTGTGTAAGGCAGGTAAGGCAAGTGGAGGAACTACATACAGAAGATGTAGAGACTCAACTCTTGCACCCTAGCCCAATTAATCAGTTGTCCAGCGAAACCCCTTCTCCCTAGCCCTTTCCCCAAGCATGTCTATTTACAGTATCAGTCCCTTACTGACACTGGTCCCCTGACATCCCTGCACAATTGTGCTGAATTCCAGCACCCCTACTGTCAAATAAATAATTCCATAAATGGGGTATCACAAAAGTACTGTGTCTGTGGCAGTAATAGGCACTGTGTATATACATTGTGCTGTTGATATGCCAACTTCTCCCACTGTCGTGCACCAGACCACTTTGATGTGTGCTATTGTAGAAGGCTATCTGAGCCCCTTTGAGCATAGATGGTAATGGTCACAGGCAGGGAACCGGCACTAAATTGTCCCTCAACACATTTTGCTCCAGCTCCTTGCATCTGAGAACTGGGCCCATGTCGTTGTTTTTTAGCTTACTGCAGAACTATGAAAGGGTTCGCAAAGTAAAGTGCAAGTATCCAGAACTGGTTTCAGACTCACTATGCATGTTGTATAATGGGGGCAGAGATGGCTGTATATGGGAGTATAAGTAAGGGTTAACATCTGCCGAGATGTCCGGTGTGCTCTGATATATGAATGGCATGGGTGCATTGTGAGGCACAAGGTGTATGCTGAATGCCTTCAGTCACCCAATCAGTCCTTATATCAGCACACCTAGACATCTTGAAGGGTGTTATTCCTCTTATGAACATACAAAAGAGCTGGCAGAAGTAGGCCAAAATGCTCTATTGAGTCTGCTCATTAGCTTGAAGAGACCTTCCCTATCCACTCTATTTATTCCCTCAGGTACTAAAGGTCTCTATCATGCCAGCTGGTGGCACTGAGGGCTGGGCGCTGGATGCCTCACCTTGCACCGTGCCAGCATTCCGGTTCAGGAATGACCTCGGGTCATCAGGAGCGGCGGAAGCGAGATTGAGCAGACAAAAGGTGGCTGTCCCCTTCCGGGTGGTTGTCTCCCCCGTAGTTCTGCTCCCATCGGTGGAGGTCCGATGGGAAGTGTAGGCGGGAGGTGCGGCGTGCGATTGCCAGGGTGGGGCAGAAAGGGCCCAGCCAGTACCCGGCATGCGTGTGCACCTCCACGTAGCGTGTCTCGCCGTCCAGGGAGCAAAGGGAAAAACCACAAAACTACTAATGAAAAAGTTCTCTATCATATCCCTCCTCTCCTCCAGGGAGTACATTCTCATGGCTCCCTGTCTCTCATAAGACTTCCCTTCTGTCCTCCTATCATCTTGGTTTCCCTCCTTTGGACCCTCTGTTACAAGCTGATGTCCCTCTTATGATATGGATTCCAGTACCTTACCCCATATTCTAAATGCGATCTCACCAGTGACCTGTACAGTGGCAGTATGACCTCACTCATCCTACTGCTGAATCCCTGGTTATTCTCTAAAAATACCACCAACAGCTTAGTCTGATTCAAGGTCAGTTGGCATTCATCTGTATCCCCTCCCTGGGTTGTGCCTGAAAATAGGCAGGATTTGTCTAGTGCACTTACCGGTCAACAAAAACTAAATAAATAAAAAATAAATGCACCCAACCATCCTGTTCACCTTTGCTTCTGCCTTCTTGCATTGCATGGAGTGTTTCAGGTCACTGGTGATCATCACCCCAGATCTTTTTCTTCCCCAGTGCTGCCACCTGGACATGCCACAGGTAATACTTGTTCCTAGGATTTTTGGCCCCAGTGTGTGCATTTCATGGCATTGAAGCCAAGTTACCAGATCCTCGACCATCTTTCAAGTTTCCTGAGGTCCAGCTGTAGTTTCTGTATCCTTTCAGCTGTATCCACCCTCCCCAGAGCTTGGTGTCATCAGCAAACAGGCACATCTTACCCTTTCTGCCTTCTCCAGTGTTGTTTAAGAAGACACCAAACAAGACCGGCTCCAGCACTGATCCCTGTGGGACTCTGCTGGTGACCTCCTTTGTACTGGATAATTCCCCCCACCCCACCACCACCCTCTGGGTTCTCTCATTTGCCAACTGGTTACTCATGTTGTCAGTTTCTCCCCAATCCCCAGATCCTCGGTTTGCTGATCAACCTTTTATGCAGCACCGAATCAAAGGCCTTGCTAAAGCCCAGATGAATGATGTCTACTGCTTCCTGGTAACCCAGTCAAAAAGTCAATCAACTAGATGGAAATGTATAAAGATGTAGTAAAATGACCCCCTCTCCTGATAGAATTAACTGCATGGTACATAGTTTCCCTTTTGTTTGTTTGTATTTTTCTTTTTGTTCTATTTTATTTTATGTTCTGTTAGTGGAATTGATTGAAGTAGAAATGTTGAAAAATTGATGTCTTAGAGCTTTTAAGCATTATAACTTTACAAATGTCTATTATCAAACATGTTTACCATATAACTAAGTGTTGTGATTGAAGCTGTTTTATAATGGTTTGAAATCTAACAAATAAGTATAAAAAAGAAAAAGTCAATCAGGTTCATCTGCCAGGATCTTCCCTCCACAAACACATGTTGCCTCTCATCCTGGAGGCCATTCTCCTCCATGTACCTTACCAATCTCCGCTGAGTATGGTCCCCATGAGTCTGCACACAATCTATATCAGACTTACTGGCCTATAGTTCGCCATTCCTCCGGGGCCCCTCCTGTGGAGGGCAGAACATGTGCCATTCTCCAGTCCCGCGGCACCACTCCCAGTTCCAGGGATGCACTGAAGAGATCCACTCAGCGGCCCCACAAGCTCTTCTGCTTGCTCCTTCAGTACCCTCAAGTGTAGCTGCTCAGTCCTGGAGACTTGTCTGCCTTTAGTACCAGCAGTCCTCACCATACTCAATCCACCTCTATAACACGTCTATAGCCCCTCCCTTCCTTCTCCCCCGTGGAACTGTCCAATCCTTTTCTCTAGTGAAGACAGAGCAGAAGTACTCATTCACTACCTCCATCTTGCTTATGTCTTCCTACACTCATCCATCCCCTTCCTCAGCCTAACAATCCGTCCTTCCTGTCCCTCTTCTTGCTTATGTAGTGAAAGAAGGCCTTCTCCTCAGTCTTAATCCTGGTCTTAATCCCTTCTATTTGCAGTTCTTTCTGTGCCTTTGCTTGCTGAACTACCTTGCCTGCCACTTTAGCTAACCTCAGGTATTCCTCCTTCTCTGCTTCACTCTCAGTCCTTCCTTTTTTTCTTTTTTGTAATCTGTTTTTTCTCTGGAGGGCCAGGGCATCTCTCAGGTGTACCCTCTTGAACTCTCTGCTCCCAGCGTGAAACCATCCTTCCTTCGGAGTACAAGGCTGAGCATCCCTTCCCATGCCCAGTACAGTTTTATTAAACTTGGGAAATAAGTCATATAAGGTTGCTGGCAGCGAGGACCAGGCCATGAGTTCTGGAGCTGATATTATCAATGCAGGCATCATGTCGACCCAGCACTTTGCCTATGCCCACACAGTTTTTGACAATGCGTATGTGTGGTGGGGTTTTTAACGGATACCTATCAATAGCTCTTCACTGAAACCAGCTTTTTCAAGATTCAAGATATTTAATTAAAGCGGGACAAAATGTCACATAAGCAATTGAGTGTAAGCTCATTTGCAATGGTTTCGAAAATGTTACAATATAAATACGTTTTGTAATTCAAATACATATAGGTCACAATAAATAGATAAAGAAATAAGATTATTACAACAATAATTAAACTGGATTTTTTGAACCGGCAGTGAAATCATGATTACAAAAGGGCTTGCAACTTTTCATTTCCATAAAGTTTTTTCTCTCTACCTGGCACAGTTGTCGTCCCTCAGGCTGGGTCTGACTCTGACAACCACCCAGCCCCATGTGACTAACCTCACTGCAACCGTGGTATCCACCCACGGTTTTTCCTATATAGTAGGGGTCTGGGGAAGGCCATTCCCCCTCTGACCCAGCACAGGATCCAGTGTGCGGCTGGAGCTGTCATGGTGTGAGTCCCATGAGTACCAGCAGCTGTTATCCTGATGAGTGCCAGGATGTTTTCTGCCCCAATTTACTCTCATGATCCCCTTCCTGACCCACTGTCTGGAGTCACTGTGTCTGAGTCCGAGTCTGCTATCAACATACCCCAGCAAAGGAGCATAACAGCTGCCCTGGCTTGGCCTGCCTTCCAGAGGCGACCTTTGTCCACCCTCAAACCCAGATCGCATGCAGTGCGACATTCTGCCTACTGCTGGATAATTAAAGGTGACTTAGGCTTGTAACTAAATAACTAAACATTCTCAGTTTTGCGTGATGCTTATAGGGAATCTGCTCCTCCTAATGCTGACTTTAGTGCAGTTGGGTGGAGTCCAAGTTCTTACATAAACACTGACTGTCATCCAATGCACGGCTATATTTTATTAACTGTGGTACACCATGAAACAAGTATTTCTGCCTAGTGCAAAACCTCAGACAGTTACACTCTTTACCACAATAACTGATGGGTGTCCGCTTACACGTGCAGTGGTCACTGTGTCATAATGCCATGTAAGCAATGCACCATGTGAATAAGTTGCAATTCTCCCTCATTACTCTGATGGCATCCTAGTAGACATTCCGCAGGCAGACAGCCACCCACATCACTGTTCGATGCAGTTGTTTAGAGCTCCCTGCCACTAGAGAATGACATCTTTTAGTTGCAGTTTAACTGTTTCACTTTGAAGTAATAAGTACAGCTGGTTTTAATTAGGCACATATGCTGTGGGAAATTCTGTATCATTTTAATTATTTGGGGGCTTATTGAGAGGCAGTATAACTTAAGTGTTTAGAGCACAGATCTGTTAACATAAGACACACACATCTGAATCCCACCTGCATTGCTTACTTACTCTGTGACCTTGAACAAGTCACTGAACCTCTCTGTTCTTAATTCTCCTCCCATCTACTTAACCCTCATGAACTTTCCTAAGCCTATCTATACTCTCATAGTCTCTTTTCTCCACCTAATGGCTGCTGCAAGTGCTTGTGACTTGAAAAGTTTTTTAGATCAAGTGTGTATGAAGAGTGCAGTGTAAAATTAAATCCTTTCCTTTCATTTCTTTCCTTTCTTACCTCATGACCAGAGCCCTTGGAATTCACCAACCCCACAGATACAGATTTGGTTTTAGAATATATGTTGTGCAGCAGAATTCAAAGAGTTATGGCGATTTTCTTAAATATACAGTATATATGAGAGAGTGTGTGTGTGTGTGTGTGTGTATATATATATATATTTCAACGTTAATGCATCAGTTAGGGTTCATGTTAAGCGACAAAAGTATGGAAATGTGGTGTTTTGGTTCCCAACCCTAACACCACACTACCCTCCACACACCAGCAGGTGTTGGGGTGTGCCTTGGGTTGTCGGCTCTAACACTCGCCCCATTCTGTGTGTAAGGAAGCTGAGATGGTACAGCATAAAAATGGGGAGCGTTAGGTCGTGACCCAAGGCACACCCTAATGCCTGTTGGTGTATGGTGGGTGGGGTGGGTGATAGGGTTGGCTGGGGTGGTGGTATGGGATGTTGGGGTTGGGAACTCTAACACCACATTTCCATACTTTTGTTGCTTAATATGAACCCTAACTGATGCATTAACAAAGTTTTTGCAATTAATTTCCTTACTTTTGAGAAAGTCTAATCTTACCCTTATTTGGTTGTGGAGCTCGGGCCCTCCGGCCTGCACTCCCATCACTCCATAGTGTGAGGGCCCTGTGCTCCCATCCACGTGTATTGTAATTTTCCCTCAGTTCCCATGGGAAGGCCCTCCCATCTAGCCATACACATAGAGACATTGTAATTACCGCAAGAGGACATGGCCCTTTGGGCCCTGTGCCGCCATCAATCCATAATGTTATCCAACCCTCAGGCCCTGCGCTCCCAGTAGTCCATAGTGGCACAGTATCACAGTCACCTTAGCTCCATTCATAAAAATTTTCCCTTAGCTGTAAACAAGGCCTGGAAACATATGTAACAGGTTTGTACACCTAAGGTGTACTAAGCTGCCCAACACAGCGAGCCCAATTCCAGAAAGCGATACGCTCTGGTGCAAGGTGTTTGCAACCAGACAACATCGATGCAGACTTCACCTTGCACCAGAAGTTGCAATGATCCCTATTCCAGTATGTGGATCAAGTGCCCAGACTGGGACACCTGCTTGGCAAAGGGGCACTCACCACCCCCTGAGATCAGAACCAGGGTACACCAGGTCACAAGTGGGCTTGCGCCATGGCAGGACTGCAACATCTCCTTTCTTGGGATTCCGAAAGCCCTGCCATGGTTGTAGGAAGGGGTCACTTTAGACCAGCCAGGAGGTGGTCTAACCCCTTGCGGCAGTGCCCTCAGGTTGGGAGCTGGCGGGGGCTCTGTATGTGGGTCTGGGGCAGGCAGGACAGGTGGTGGGGGGGCATGTGGGTATGCTGAAGGGGTGATCAGGCACTCGGTGAGGGAGGTGCCATTCTTGGACAGCACAGCATCGCCAGTAGGTGACTGGTGCTGCCAAGGGCACCCGCCGGGTCCCGATCATCCCCACGGCATACTTCTCCTGCTACCTAACACCCCATCGCATCCCTGTGCCACTACAGCCCTGGGAGCACTCCTGGCATACAGTTCTGGCTTGCACCTTGGGGGTGGATCCATGTGGCAGGTCCCACAGGTGCACCTCACGTTCGGCTAGCCTGCCATTGCAATATTTTCGGTGTTGTGGTGCAGGGACCCCGATGTTCTGGAATCGGGACGCATGGTCCCTGATGCACCGGGAGTGTGCTGCAGCCCTAGATCACCAGAACCTTGCAGCAATCTAAGTGCTCTTTCAGAATCAGGCCCAGCGAGTCCATATCTCAAAGTGTTTTCGAGATATAGGTGCCAAAAGGTACCATGACCATTGCAATGTCATCCTATGGGAAATTAGTAAACTTTAAATTGTTATAAGTATGGAGCAGATAAAAATGTTTTCAGCAAA
Organism: Neoceratodus forsteri; assembly: GCA_016271365.2. Lineage (NCBI taxonomy): Eukaryota > Metazoa > Chordata > Ceratodontiformes > Ceratodontidae > Neoceratodus > Neoceratodus forsteri. The sequence continues at coordinate 77,950,603 of CM057459.1, forward strand.
CCACCAAAGACTTATCTGTGGGGCAAGCCCTTTGTACCCTGAACATTTCAGTCCTTATGACCAAACAGTTTATTTGCAGTGCAGTGACAAAAAAAAAATAGAAAGTTTAACAAAATTAGTGTCATAGAATTTGCAGCACAGCTTGTAGTTTCGCGAAACAGTGGTGCAGTTTGCGGCATTGCATGGGTGTTTCACGAAATAGTGCCACAATTTCATGCACTTTTGCAAAAGTAATGCCCCAGGTTTGCAACTTTAAAACGAGCCAACATATTTCTGGGTAGTATTTTCAAAACTAACCACTGAATCTTTGTTACTTGTGCCCGATTAGCCTAGGTAAACACAAGTGTTGGTGTTTACCAAGGGGCAGTATTTTTAAATTGTATTGTTTTACCGCATCGCTAACTGAAAACAAGATGGCAGAAGCATGACACTACTCACAGCGTTTGCAAAAGCAAAACCATTTTTCGTGAAAGCAAAATAGTGCTATTTTCCCGTGGAAATAATGGGAACTTTGAATTTTAATAACTTTTGAATGGATAAATATTTTTCACCAAAGCTTCAAAAGGCACAGCTCTGACCCAAACCCATATACCCTGACAGTTTCAGACCAAACCCCAAGCCATTTTGGAGAAAGGGCATGACAAAGAAATTGGCAAAATGGTAATTTTCACATTTTTGACATTCCATATCTCTGCAGCCGCATACCGACTGGAACAAAACTTGCCAGATCCAGAGATCTATGGTACCCGATGGTACCTGCAACATTTCATGCAAGTCAGTTGAATGGTTGGAAAGTTACTGAAGTGCAAAAGTTTGGGTTTAACGTAGAAATGACCGTTGAACCCTAACGATACTGGTGCTACCACGCAATATAATATATGATCCCTGCATAACTGTTCAAATGTTTCCCGGTATGTGTTGCAGTTAGGAGAAGTACTGTAGATAAACTTGACGTTCCAAGGGAATGTTGGTGCAGAGTTACTTCAAAACATATTGTGTTACTTATTATCTCAAGAAACTACAAAGCCTATTTAGTACTAACGTGTACTAGCATTTCATTTGTACAAAAGGTATAAATATAAATTAAGTAGGATGAGCGTATTATTTTGGCACCCAACTTACAGGATAGCATGTTATCTTACAAGTCGGGTATGTCACAACTGGTATCTTAAAAGGTTGCTACAACATAATAGCTAGTGAACCAATCGAGGGCAGCTTTCACAATCCAAATGACTTCACAGTAGCCCAGTGCAGCACTAGTGTTATAGTTCAGATCAAAGAGAAATAGTTAATTCTTCACACAGCCTGCTGATTTAAAAGTTATAAGTAAATACGCTGATGTTGTATAAATTGAATATGGAATGGCCTGCCTCGAAAACCAGTTTATCATCACATATGAGGGGGCAAGACTTTTAACTTATTCGTGGCTCTGCCACTTGTGAGGTATGGTCCTTCCTTCACACTTGAAAATAAGTTGCATAATTTAGAATCAGGTCTTCGTGTATATCCTATTTATAACATTTTCTTGGACCATAACATCTTATTTTCGGTTGGGTGCAAGGAGGCAGTAAAACACAGAGGTTGCAGTTATAAACACTAAGCTCATTAGAGATATTGGTAACTTTTATTGGACCAACATAAATACTGCACAAAGTTGTTACAGTACACAAGTGTTTGGGCCCTAAAGGCTCCTTTGTCATGTGTGTGCCTCTGAAACTTGTGTACCATAATTTGTATAGGCGTTAGGCTCTATGCAGTAATGGGGTGGAGTGGCTACATCGCGCATCTGGGGTGTGCAACCACTCGCACCCTATGCAAAGATACTCTAAGGGGTGTGCAGCACATACATGCCCCTCCCCTGGCGCACAAAACAGCGTGCTAGGGCGGTGAGGGGCAGGTTGGCACCATGCCATGCACTAAGGCCAGAGTGCTGGCCACAGGGGTGTGTAGAGGGGCAGAGGGTAGGCCAGGGAGGACCCTGCCAGGAAACCCCTGTGTGCCTCATGCACACCCCAGGACCCACTAGGCTACAGGGCACATAGCCCACCACCCACTGGGGCCTCTACATGGGGCCGCCTGGTGCCTCCCACCCGCCCCAGCACACAGCAGTGTGTGGCCGCACGATGCCACCTGGCGCAACCCTCCCCAACCCACACAGGGACACCGCACACTGATGCAGCCCCGCCCCACACAGATGCAGCCTCCAGCTCCCCGGATGGCCTGCCAGCTGTCATCCCCCACCCATCCCATTGCACCGATTGGTGCCAGCCGAGGGCGGCGGCATTGCCCTCCCTCACCTGCCACAGCTGACGGCCATCAGATATCTTTGGGGTGTGCTGCCAACACGCACCCCACCGCGCAAGGGATCCAGTGCAGGGACCTGGTCTGGGCATCTGATGGGATGCCCAGACGAGACAACGTGAACCCCACCCGGCCTCCCTGAAAGTCCCTGCGCGCACCGAAGGCTGGGCTGTGGACAGGTGGCTGGCGGTCGTGAATGCCGCCCGGTGCACATCTGTCCGCTGGTGCGTGTTGAGCTTACAGGGTACGCTGTCGCATGTACTCCACACCTGATACGCATACAGCCCAACATATGTGTTGTTCCAAGAAAAGATAACACAGTCTATAACAATTGCAGCAACACTGAATCCATGTACAGTATATTAGAGATAAAAAAAGCAATTATTTATGGCATTGGAAGCTGCTTTCCTAAATGTTCCCTCATTTATGGACTATTTAAGAAGCAGTTATCTAATAAAATAAAAGGATTTTAATCTGTATTTACATTTTGAGGTTTAATATTATACAAGTTTTGCTACTTGTTACTAATTTTGTATATTATTTCATATAATACTGCACCTATTTCATTGTGTCTTAAAAGCATCTGACAGTCCCCGACTGACATCACTGTTACTGCATTTGTGACATCACAGACTGGTGCCATAGGAAGTATGATGGTTATGGTCACTGTAAGGTCTTTTGCACAAAACCTTTACAGAGTTCTGTTGCCAGCCTCCTATGACAATTGCAAGGTGCAGGCGTAACAGACATTCCTCTCTGGCCTGTTGCCTATATGCCATCTTATGTGCTCACCCTCTGTGTTATGGCTCACCTGTCCATGCTGTCCCAGGAATTCCTCCTCTGGTTGTACTGATGCTGCCTTCAGCAGTTGTGTCTTTCATAGGTGAAATTCCTGCCTGGAGTATGGAATTCAGTCAACAAATGCAGGATATTAAAGGAAAATATTGTCTCTCTATTGATCATTTACAGGGGTTGGTTCAAGCAATTCTGTATGGAAAGTGTGAGCTTTGTGCTGAAGAGTTGTTACTAGCACAGAGTGCAGCATCTTTACTGACAGATTTTCACACAGCTCTTAACCGAGTGTGTCTCTGAGTGTGTCAGTCTGACCTTGAGATTCTCTGTGTGTCTTTTAATGACCTCCTTTGTGCAAGCAGAGGTCAAACCAAAGGCTCAGGTAAATACTAATTTAAACATTTTCCCTGTAGAGTATCCGTTTGTGCCACCTGTTGATCTGTACTCCTCCCCAAGTGTCTGTTATGTATGTTAATACTGCCATGTAAACACTCATCTTTTTTTTTCTTCCATTTCCCAGCTGGCCTTCTTTCCGCCATTCCTCCCAGCCCGTCACCTGGCTTCTCCCAGGACATTCCTCTCCGTAGCCTCCATGGCTTGCCCTCCATGGCAGGGTGGTGGGAGTCCCTCGACTTGCTTGGACCAGATCCAGATTCCGGGAAGAGCCTGAGTTGCCAGGTGCGGGACCTGGATGGCGAGGCTGGCAGTCATCTTGTGGCAGTCAGGGTGTTTCCATTTTCGACCCTGATAGGAGCGTGGTGTGAAATGACATTATGGTGCATGCACCGTCTGCTGTCCTCCCAACCTTCTAGCTCAAGCAGCCTCTCCCTCAGCTTCCATCAGGGGCCAGTTAGGCACCCCAAGGAGGAGAGCAGTTCTCACAGGCGCTTGATTCTCCTTCCCCAACTGGCCCTTTGACACCCTAGGCTCGCTTATGCACCAGTGTCATCGGCATTGCAAGTGGTAGTGCTACCACTGTGCCGGTGGGCTGGCTCAAGGATATAGCTTTTCACATTCTAATCAGAGAACCAAAACAAAATCAGTGTTTTCACTGGCTGAAACCCACATCTGTTAATGTTCTAAAATGCCTACTGTATGCCGATTACCTGAACTATATGGGCTGAAAGCTTGTGTGTCTACCGCTATGCACATGTCAACTTGTCACAGTAAGCACTATGTTATAAACAAGTACTGTGAGGGTTAGCTAGGGACTGTTTCATGCTTTTTATACCCACATCTTGGATAATCTGCTAAAATGTACCAGTGCTCTTAATCCTGAAAAGGATAGCTGAAATAAAAAATGTAATATATCAGTCATAATAGCCTGAAATATTACATTTATGTAACACTTACCAAGTGGATACCTCTTTTTAAGAGAAGAGAATTTCATTCTGGGTCAAGTTATCTTAGACCATGCCAGCAAACATTTGTTAAAAAAAAAAAAAAAAAAAAAAACAGTGGCAGTCAGTGCCTTTTCCTTCTTCGATCCAGGTTCAGTCATGTAATTATTGGTCAGTTTTATGCTGAAAAGGAGACTTAGAAGTGTAAGAATGATCCACGGACTCTGCTGAACTAAGTAAAGCAATTCAAAGTTAATTCCAGCCTTGATCTGTCAAGTTTTCCTGGCAAAGGCAGCTAGTCAATAAAGGAACTAAAAAGGCTGTGGTTCTCCTCTTATTAATGTATTCTTTTGTGCACCCCTCCGCTCTGGCATGGCGGATATACTGCCTTCTGGCCAGTTATTCCAGCCTTCACGGCATTATGGCTGGGGGTGGGGGATTACCTTTATTAGTTTCCTCCTTATGGTTCTGTGTTCCCCTGACCCCACAGGGATGCTGGTGTTTGGGTCTAGGTCCCTGATGTAAGCATGCTCTTGCGATGATGCACAGTGTCCCCCTCCCTGTGTCTGAAGCACTCTGCCCCCGCCCGTGTCTACAGGTGGCAGCAGCACTTGAGAACCACTTGCATCTTTGAGTCCATAGTCCTCCACCATATATCAAATATACTTGACATTGTTTTAAACTTATTTGTACCACATTTATCATCCTTACTATGAAAATCTTACATTCTGATTCTAAATTAAAATCCTTTCACATATGACCCAGAGGAACTCAGTACCATCCAGGTATTAAAATTCTATCAGCACTCTGAGCCAAATAATAGGAAGCAGACAGTCTTACCTACATTATTCTTTATTTAAAATGCTCATGTCAAAACATCAGCTGTTGTGGGCGGTGGGCGCACATAGGAGAGTGTGCATCCATTGCCTCACCCTTCTGCTGACCCACATGGCAGGGGCGTCTGGAACCAAGTAAGTTTGTTCATATCTGTATTGGACTGTAGTCAGTTGAGCCTTGAACAGAAAAGCACAGCTTTGTATTGATGTTTTGGGCTACTCGCACCTTATAGTCCCTTTAAATAAACAATAACTCACTGGGTGTAAGGCTGTCTGCTTCCTATTATTTAGCCTCAGAGTGTTGATACTTTTAATAGCTGGGTGGTATTGAATTCTATCTGTGCACCAAGCAGTACTGCATCAACCGCCATTAAGGTGGAATTAACGCCATTAAAAATCCATTTAAGTTTCCCATTAAATTCCCATTAATCAGTACATAAATAATGGCCAAATTAACAAGATTTATGTGAAAGCATTAAAATTCCATGAAATTTAATGAGTTTTCATGTGGTTGCATGCCATTAAATGTTTAATGGCCATTAATGTTAAGTGTCCATTTAATGGCTAGTTAGCTATGAAATAAATGGCCATTACTTGTTAAGTGCCATTAATTTAATGGTCTATCGACCATTAATATTTTCTGCCATTAAAGTTAGTTTAATGGTCTTCTTTAATGGATTTCAACCATTAATTTACTGGCCATTAATGCAAGATAATATGGCCATGCAATGTGCCATTAATCTTACCATTAATATGGCCATTAATTTAATCTGTATTTTGAATGTGTGTATTAATGGCCATTAAATCATAGTTATGTATTAATGGCATAATTAATGCTATCCTTCCCATTAAATGATACCCTTAATATCTCATTGCTCGGTACATAAATAATATGCGCATTAAATTTTCTCTCCTTTTGATGGCCATTTTTTTTTAATGGTATTGTATGATTTTAGTGGTGCCATTAATAACATAATATACCATTACGACCTAGGAATTTTAATGGACCATTAATTGTAGTGAATTAAACCCTGACTGTTATGCCAGAATTCACCATTAAGTTGGTTTTTGATTAGCTAATTGCTGTTACAGAAAACACTGATGCAGAGCAGTATCCATCAGCATGTAGTTCCTTGAATAGAGAGCCTGGATCATCATCTGACAATAACACACTACTTGCGTTTTAGCTGTTTAATTACAACTTGTAAACCTCAACAGTGCAGATTGCAGTGTGGTTATAGTGTGTTTCAGTCTTTAGTACCACCCCTGCATCTTCTAGCTTCCCTTCCTAGCCTCCCATGTGGCACTAAACTGAAGGCCTTGCTGAAGTCCAGCTATAGGACATCCACTGCATGGTTCTTTTCCAGCTCCCTGGTCACCCAGTCATAGTTCTCAATCAGGTTTGTCTGGCAGGACCTGCTCGAGATAACCTCATGCTGCTGCCTGTCTTGGAGACCACTGTCCTCCAGAAAGTCACCTTCTCCTTAAGGATTGTCTCCATGAGCTTACCCACAATTGATGTGAGGCTCACTGGTCTGTATTTGCCTGGATCATCCCTTGGGCTACCTTTGTGAATGGGCACCACATGGGCTAACCTCTAGTCCTGTGGGACACATGTGCAGAGAAGTATTGAACAGGTCAGCCAGTGGTCCTGCTAGGCTCCCTGCCAGTCCTTGAGTACCTAGGGTGAATGCTGTCTGGTCTAGGTGGCTTGTTCACCCACAGTGCGCCAGCCCTTTCAGTACTCTGCCCATCATAATTTCTCCATCTGTCACCCTCTCCCCACCACCCCATGAGGGTATCTGCCCCACATTGTGAATACAGAACAACATAGTCATTAAGTTCCTCTGCCTGCTCTCTCCCTTGTCTTCCCACCCCATTTTCTTAAGTCTCACTGTCTGGTCCCTGTTCTTCATTCTTTCACCTATGTTTCTGAAAGTCTTTCTCTCCGTCATAATGCCTGTGCCAGCCTCAGATCTCTGGATGCCTTGGTGATTCTGACTAGTCTTGTAAGTTCCCTGGACTGCTTATGTACTCCTCCCCATCCCCCTCCCTGATCTCTTGGAGCCTTTGAAAGCTCTCCTCTTGGCTCTCACCCCTCCATTACCTCCTTGGCCAGCCAGCTGGGCTTTGTTGCCCTTCCTTCTTGCTCTGTGCCCTAGTACATGCCTCAGTAGCCTCTGCCAGCCTTGCCTTAATAATGCCCCATTTTTGATTGGCATCCATGGTGGGTTGGCTTCCCTCCAGATGCCGTATCAGGATTTCCCCCATCTTGTTAAAATGTGCCCCTGAAATCAATCACCCTGGTACTTGAACCTCCAGTAGTTTGCTTCCCCATTGTGAGTGTAGACCACACTGGTGGTGGTCACTCCCAGCTAGTGGGCCCTCAACCTCCAGGTCTCTTATGGCCTCCATGTTTGATAGTACTAGGTCCAGAGTCCTTCCCAACCTAGTTGGCTCATGCATCAACTGCACCAGGAAGCTATCCTGGATGGCTCCCAGGATAACCTGCTCCTAGCACATGCAATGGTTGGTGTGTAGGTTGAAGTCCCCTACCACCACTGTTTCCTTCCTGAAAACCCTCCTACTGTCAACATGGCTCAGTTGGTAGCACATCCGCCTCTGGACCAGAAGGTTGTGGGTTCTCGTCCCACATCAGGATTGGACTTGCACCTAAATATCATTGGCATCCAGTGCAGTATTGGGGGTGCTGTACTGCTGGGTGTGCCGTCCTTGGATGAGATGTTAAACGAGGTTCCTTCTGCCCATCCTGGTGTTGTCCAGGTGGAAGTAAAAGAACCAGGGCACTCCTTGCAAAGAGCAGGGAACATTCCCGTGTCCTGGCCAACATTCAACTTTCCATAAACCGGTTCATGCAATTATCCAGGCTGTATGTGGGTGATGATGTGTGATATGGCTGCCACCACACATTCGGTCACTTCACTACCTGTCTAGCATTGCTTGTAAAGCGCTTGGATTCTCTGTATGAAAGCGCTAAATAAATGCTGATTCTTCTTCTTCTTCTACTTTAACCCAACTCCCTGTCCAGCTCCTTCCCTTGAGTTGGTGTCCTATACACCACCCTATCCTCAGTACTCTGTCCTTTGGACCTTGAACTGCATCCACAGGGCCTCTGCCCTGCCTTCCTCACCCTCTTCCCTTATGCACTGTATTTCTTCCCTTACATTGATCATCACCCTTCCACCTTTCCTGTTTGCCCTGTCTGTCCTGAATAGCCTGTGTACAGGATTATCACATCCAGTTCTGGTACTGGGTGGCCCAAGTTTCTGTTATGGTGACAATTGTTACCTGCCCTACTGCCAAGAGGCCTGCAACTCAGCCGATTTGTTTCCCAGGCTCCTTGCATTTAATGACATTGCCCTGCATCCTTCTCCTATCCCTTCCCACCTGACGGTTCCCCATTGCTTCTAGCCAGATGCTTCTTCTGTGGCTTGAGGCTATTGTCTTGCTCCCCTTGAAAACCTGCCTACCCTTTGCTATACCCATCTCCTGCTTTTCAGCTGTACCCTCTCCCTGTTACCCTCCTCCAACTGCCTGACCCCTGTTCCCTCCGCCCTTCCCCGTCTCCCTCTCCTGGTGCTCCACCAACTCCCCATCTTCTACCATTGTTGCCAGCACTGCAAGTCTACTGCCTGCCACCACTGTATTGTCCAGCATTGGCCTCTTCTCCCTGTACCTTGACTTGACTTCAACACTTGACCACTATCAGATGTGAACCTGCACTCCCTCACTCCTGTCCCTCCCTCCACCTAATGTCTTTCTCCTGATGCTCCTCCTGATACCCCTGGGAAGCCCCTCCTGGACCCTTTCTCATTCTCTCTGCCAGCATCCTCTCCAGCTCTCTGAAAGCCACTGCAGTCCTCCCTCCAGCCTCTTTAGCCTGTGGCTGATTGAACACCCTCCTGTGTCTCTATAATATGTTCAGCCCAATAGCTCAGTAATAAGTAAAATATAGAGACTTACCTGCCTAGGGAGCCACAAGTAGGAGTCCAAAGGGTGATGTACACTGTTCCTGTAAAATAAAAGATAGAAAAGGGTCACAAAGGATCTACAGCTTTTAGGGGGATCAAAGGAGGAAGGACAGGACAGACATAAAATATACTTATCTGATGAGATTTAGGAACCCTCATCCTGTCAGACCTGTAAAAATAAAATAGAAAAACAGGTTATAATAAAAAGGAGCCATCATCCATCCTGTCAGACCTGTTAAAATAAAGACAAAAAGGTTAATATGAGGAAAATGCAGCAGCGAGGGCTAAGGCGAAAGATATGAAAGGGTATATGACAGCATAGGAGTAAGAGAAGAGAGCTTAAATAGAAAGTTACAATTAGAAAAAGCAAGATGACAAATACAAGGAAATAAAGTCATAAGCAAATAGAGATGGCCCACAGGCACAGCGGAGAGCTTGGACAGTCAGAGGACCAGCCCAGGAGAGAAGGACAGGACACTTCCCTCCTCCAGGAGTGTCTCACATCCTACTGCTCTAAAACCACGTGGTGCCACAGGTGGTGGTGGTGCATGGAATCCACGAGTGACAGAGAGGGCCACTGGAGTGTGCCCGTGGGTTGGCTGTACCAGGTCTTGCCAGCAGCCAATCCCAGTGTGTGCTCCCGGTTGGGGGGCCTGGAAACAGCATGCAGATCTAGGTTGATGAAGCCCCTGCAGCAGGCTACTCCTGCATAGGACCCTAGCTGAAATACTCCTGGATCTGATCCACGTCTTCACCCTGCACCAGCCAGATGACTGCAGGAAGAAATTCCAAAGCTGATTATGTAACCAGCACCAGGGGGTAAGCTGGGGGAATCACTGGGCTGATTCGCAGGTGGGTGTGACTAGCAGCAAGGTCTCAGTAGAGAGGGAATAAGGCTTAGGAGAGAAAAGGCCAGGTTGTCAGGAAATTGGGGGCTTTGGCCAAAGTGGAACTGTGGGTGCCAGGCAGCACAAATTTGGACTGAGGAGTCCCTAAATTTACAGCTTGGGACCAAAATTGAAGCTCACAGCAGTACAGTTGGAGATTAGCTGAAGCTACACTAGCAGACACAAGAACTTAACTACAAGGATCTGTCTTTAATGTTCTGCCTAGCTGAGCATTTCATTAATTTATAATTCTGTACACATTTTATAAGGGGCTTTACCTTAGCATTGTACTTCCTTTCCACTCCCACAGTGGCTGGTTCATGATCAAGCAAGCAGCAAAATGATGTTTTATGTGCTCATGAGCACAGGCCATGCCTTACGCACACACCACTGTCTCCCTGCCTTCTGAGCCTGTCACACCCTCACTCCTGCCCACCTTGGGCTCTCTCCTCACAGGACACACTGGGCCAATGATTCCAGCAGCAGGTCCTTATGCACACCCACCTTCCTCTGCCATGTCTCTGGTCCTCTCCCTCCTCACAGGACACACTGGGCCAATGATTCCAGCAGCAGGTCCCATATGCATGCCCCCCCTTCCTCTGCCATGTCTCTGGTCCTCTCCTCCTCACAGGCCACTTGCTCGACAGGGGCCTCCACCTGTACCTCGGAATACCTTTTGATCTTGGTATGTCGCGAATTTCCTTCACACAGGCCACTACTCCTCTTTTTATGGCCTTGGTGATGGACTAGTGCCCCTGAAGGCCCATCTGTTCTCACTGGTGACGCTTCATGCAGGGAATTCTGGGACATGTAGTTTTGAACAACCACATCCCTGCAGCGACCAGTGGTAAACACCTATATGACAAAATTACAGCTCCTAGGTGCATCGTGCTGTTCATTCTCACAAGCATTTCATGCTAGAGTTCTGCTGGGAACTGGGAATTGTAGTTCTGCACTGTCCCGAAGCATGTGTGAGAGTGGCCCATTGGAGTAGCCAGTCAGTCCCTGGTAAGGATCGGGAACTGTGCACATGGGCACAAAGCTGCTGGAGGTATGGCGCGTGGCAGCATGTAACAAGCTGTTGGTGATATTGGCGCTCAAAGCGGAAGGCGACAGGATGGCTGGCTCTCAGTAAAGCTGAGTGACTGCACTGCCAGCTGAGCACTTTCACAGTCCTGTGGCAGAGAATGACAGAGCACAATGTGGAACTGCCCACAGTTTAGGCCAAGAGAGAAAAGGGCGACAAAATACCCTGACTGCAGGTGGATGGCAGCCCAGTCCTCTGCAGACCCTGCACTGCAGACGGCACTTCCACAGCCCTATGGCGGAGGATGACAGAGTACAGAGAAGCTGAGTGAATGTGATGGGGTAGACCAGTCCAGAAAGGGACAGCTCAACAAGATTAGAGCTAAAATACTTACTGGAAAAAATACTGTGTATTAATCACTACTAAATGATAAAAAAAAGCTACAGGGGCTGATCAGAGATCATATTCCCTCAGTAACAGAAGCATTCTCATTTCCTGTGAATTTACTGCCTGGAACACATGATAGAAAGTAAGGGACATGAAGGGTAGAGAATCAGGTTCCTTTTACCTACACAAGTTATGGACCCAGGATAGCCAAACTAAAATGCAGGCTCACATTTACAGTGGGTTCCAGCAGCAGCTGCTGCTGCTACTACTACTAGCTGGGAGGGACTGAAGCACTGGGAGGTAAAGACTTGCTCAGGGCCACAGTACACAAGTAGCTGCAGTGGGATTTGAACCTGGGTCTTTAGGTCACAAATCGGCGTTTAAACAATGCTAATCTTGCCTCTCCCTACCTTCATTTGTCCTGGTCCTTCTCCCTCAGATTCCATCATTATTGCTCCAAGTACTAGCCCAAGTACTAGCTTTCCCACTTTTAGTGTACTGCAGGTAAATACATGGGTTCCAGAGACAGACACTCACCACAAACTCCTGAATGTAGATATTTTGCATAGTGAGAAGGCAGAGACTCAGTGAGCCCCATGCAGTGTAACCCAGTTCGGTAGCTGCCAGGAGGCAGCACAAGACCATTGACCAAAACTAACCATCTCCTTCTGAATTAAGTTACACGTCTTATTTTCTCACATCTCACCAGTCTGTCCATTTGAAACTGCAATTCAACAGCAACGCTGGAAAACAGGGAGATGGATGAGCGCTGATGATCAGGAAGGAGCATCAAATCCATTTCTGCTTCTTTAGCAAGGCTCTCACAAAGTGCATTGCATCTGCAATATATGGGAATAAACTGCTGCCAAAAGAAAAAACTACCTTACAAGCCTGTCTGCAATATCTCCCCACCATACCTCTCAACCTTTCATCACCCAAATGTGTGACAAGATGTGACACATCACCAGACATGATATTGCAGGCTCAGAATACTGTGGAAATAAGTGCACTAATGTTTATAATGTTTGCTGATAACCTAGCATCTTATATTATTAGCGGTCAGTGTGCAATGTCACCTTCTTACTGTGGGACAGAGGGTTTCTGAGAGATAAAATGAGTGACGTACTCGTAATATGTGTGACAGTTGAGAGGTATGCCCCCACAAGAATAACAAATTACTTGAAAGAAGCAGAGGAATGTGCTAGGGGAGGGGCCTGCTTGTAAAATGCAGGTTTAAGGCCACACACACACACACACACACACACACACACACACACACACACACGTGAGCTGACTTGAGTTCCTAAGGCCGGTTTTATACTAGGTTCACAACAAAGTTCCTGCAGTGTGATTTTTTTTCCCAGGCTGGAGCTTGGCTGGCTAGAATCATTGTGTCAATAAAAAGATTGCTTTAAAACTTACCTCACTGCTGACCTTCTGTCACACATGTACCAGCAGATCCTCTGTCTGACACGCTGACTGCTCCTTCAGCCGTTAGAACAGAACCGGATGTGAACTCTAACACTGTATGCAGTATGCCGGTGCAGTACTCCGTTATACCACGGTGGTTTTAGTTGTTTTAAGTTATAGCAGAAACCAAACTGAAGCTCAGCAGCACAGGACGAAAACATGCAGCAGCCAATTGAATAAGGATTGCACAAGAATTAGTCATTTTTGCTAATTTAAATCGAGTTTGGGTGTCTGTATGATGTGTGTCTGGGTGGTAACGTTTCTGTGGGCTAAAAATGCAGAGGGTGCATGTAAGGGTAGTTGTAAATCAGTATGGGGTTGCTGGGCTGAAATTGATCATAGAAGCATAGCAATGTATATATTGCACTCCATGGTTGTCATACAGCAGCTGGACTAGTAAGTGAGTGGATCGCTGTGCTGGCAGTCGCTTTACAGGACTGGCAGTCAGAGTGTGGGGGGTCCTCAGCAGGTGAGGGGGCATTTACCACTGAGGGTGTGGGAAATGGTAAACCGCAAGGGAATATTACAGAGCTGTGTACCAGGTGATGGGGCAGAAACCACTAGACCACCAGTGTATATTACAAAGCATTACTAGACCACAATATCATTTCTGTTATGTGACAAACATAAGTGGGGGGCACTGGACCACCAAGGACTGATTTTAAAACTGACAGGTGTTAAGGGTCTGGTGCGCCCCATACTTATCTGACTGATCCTGCTTCCCTACCTCTTGCATTTTGAGCGTGTAGTGCACCCACAATCATTGTGGCTGTCCAAGTGTAAGCATGACACTGAGTAGCCAGGGGCAACTGACTGCCAGTCTATACCTGGTCTCAGGATACCACTGGGATATGCACTTTGGAAATCAGAGCTGTTAATAGCGCTGTTTACTCAGGCTGTCTATATGGTGTGCCCCTGGCTGCTCCCGTGTCATACATCACACTGGGACAGCGGTGGTTACGGTGTACCACGCACTTCAAAATGTGGGCAGGAGGAGGCAGGATCAACCAGATGCAAGATAAATATTTCAACAACAATAAGTTAAAATTAATACACTTTGCAGAAAGCTAATCAGGCCGTGACTTACACCCAGGAATGGCCTGATTACGGATGGTGTTTCCTTTAATTTCTCTTTCACAATGCCCTCAGGGACACATAGTGAGTAAAGTAGTTGTGAGACTCAGTCCTGGGACTCCATGTTCATAGTTCTGCATACTAGCCACCATCTCATGTTGCTCCCCAACCCCCGCCACTCACTTGTCAGGGTCACAAAATCACAAAACTGTCCTAACTGAGATGCATTCCATTAGTTTACAATTTTTGTACACATTTTACAGGGCTTTAGCTCAGCATTGTACTTCCTTTCCACTCCCACAATGGCTGGTTCACGATCAAGCAAGCAGCAAAATGATGTTTTATGTGCTTATGAGCACAGCACACACTATCTCCCTGCCTATTGAGCCCATCACCCCTCACTCCTGCCCACCTTGGGGCTGTCTCCTCACAGGCCACACTGGGCCACAGATTTCAGCAACAGGTCCTGTGCACTCACCCACCCTTCCTCCATCATGTCTCAGTCCTCTCTCTCCTCACAGGCAGCGTGATCGGTATCCCTCTGCCCATGGGCTCCTCAGACTCACCTTTTGGTCTCAGTATGTTGCGATTCCCTCTCACAGGCCACTACTCCTCTTTTTACAGCCTTGGCAATGGACTAATGCCCTGAATGCCCCTGCTCTCCTCACTGTGCAGTACTCTCCACACAACAGCGTCTGCCATGTTGGCGTCGTTCAGTGCACTCACGGGGACTAGTAGCGCTTCACGTGGGGACTTCTGGGACATGTAGTTTTGAACAAGCACATCCTCCCATGACTAGCGTTAAACACCTACATGACAAAATTACAACTGCTAAGGTGTCGCGCCATTCGATCTCACAAGCATTTCATGCTGGAGTTCTGCAGGGAACGGGAATTGTAGTTTTGCACTGTCCTGAAGCATGTGTGAGGGTGGCCCATTAGGGTAGTCAGTCAGTCCCTGGTAGGGATCGAGAACTGACTCAATCAATCAAGCAGTCAAAATCTTTATTTAACCAGGCGAGCACCACCTTCCTTGTCACTGGGCCACCCACCTTACCTTGTTCCAGTGCCCTCAGCATGAAAAGAAACTTGAAAAAATCTACTATTAGTTCAGGTGGACAGCACCTGCTTTATGGCACTGCCACTGACACACCACCCCAACCTAGGGAGAAGTTGAGAGGAGGTGACAGTGTGGGCTGGATGCCTAACTGACCTGACCAGGTGGGAAGTTTCCTTTGGGCCTTACTTTGTCACTTGCAGATCATCCATGAGACCTCTGGAGCCTGTTTACACATCTGAATCATCAAAGGACCCCATACCAGGTTTCCCAGCTATAGTCCCCTCTGTCACCACCTGGACCTTCCAGGGACCCACATACTACACTACCCCACAAATGTTCACCCTCTTTTCAAATCTGGACAACCTAGAACCAGCTGAACCATGCTGCCCTCCAGGACATTGACTTGGGTGGATCGGGGGCCTCTGGCCATAACCAGTGCGTCAGCATGCAAATGACTTGGCAGCTGGGCCTGAGAAGCCTGAAGCTGGGGATAGGGCTCGAGAACCTACTGCCAGGGCTAGAAGGGGTATGATAGGGTGTATGACACCATGGCTGTGGGGGCTCAAGTGCTAGTTGACCCACCTTCCTTATCACTGGGCCACCCACCCTTACCCTGTTCCTACCCCATCAGCTGACCTTCCTCCTTGGACTTGAAATCCCCAACCCCACCCCCAGCATTGCCGTGCTGTTCATAGAAAAGGTGCTGCCACACACGTTCTTTGAGCACACAGCTAGTTTGGCTGCAGGGTCCAGCAACAGGGAGGGTCTAGTTGCAGAGGGCCAGATCTGGAGGGCTGACCACATACCTCTCAATTATCTCTCATGAGGCTGGTTCGTGGCACCCACTCCTTCAGTGCATGGTAGCATGCCAATTCATTCCAATCTATCTGCTCCGTGAGAACTCATGCTGTACTATTTGCTCCGATGTTAATCAGCTATGCCAATACATGTAAAATCATTCCTGACAATTCACCTCAGCATAAATTTTATATATTAAACTCCGCTGGAGGGACCATTTAGAATATATTGGGAAGGAGCCAATTGGCGCTGAAACTAATAGTACAGAGTAAGTTGTCACACAGCGGATTAACCGTTGACATGACATGTAATCTCAGTGGACTCTGGCTGTAACAGATGCAGGCTCACCATTATGGCTCACATTTCCCACTACCCAATCAAGTAACTAAATCATGTGTACTGGTCCAGGTGAGGGAACTTGTGTAGATTTCAATTCTGGATGCTGGGGAGTACCTGTAAAACACAGGTTACACTGGAGTCACAGAGGAGCCGTTGTTTTAGGGCAAAGTACAGATAAGACCAATAGTAGATATAAGTATACTTATCTGATAAACACAGGTCAAAGTCTAGTCAGTCCTAAGGAAATAAAAGGAAAATATATGTTTGACAGACAAATTGCCATTAATGCATTGGCACAATGTAACCATAATGTTTAACGCTAATTTGGACAGTTTTAATGGCCATTAATGCAGTGGTACAACATGAACATATAATTGTCATGGCAATGAAAAGCTCCTTTGGACAGTTTTAATGGCCATTAATGTATTGGCATAGCATGAACATAATTTTCATGGCAATGAAAAGGTCATTTCTTAGTTTTAATGGTTATTAGTGGAAAAGCATGTAATTTTCATGACGATTAAATTCTCAGCGAAGACATTTAATGGCCATTAATATATTTAATGACCACAAGGATAGTTTTCATGGCAATGAAACTAGGTTATTACATTTTAATGGCTATTAAAAGCTCATTGCTGTCTTTTAATGGTGTGAAAAGGCTATTAATTGTACATTAAACAAAATTTAATGTATGTACACCACCAGTTAAATATTTAATGGATAGCGGTAATGGTTAATTAATGCCATGGATGAGTACATTAATGGTTTTCACCCATGAAACCACAACAGTTAATGGAAATTTAATGGGAGAACAAATTTCACATTAAACATGATTTAATGCAGTAAATTAATGGATTTGCATGAAATAATGGAAAATTAATGGATTTTAATGGAAATTTAATGGATTTTGATGCAGTAGTGAAGGCTTATAGCAAGGCATATAGGATGCATAGATATATCAAGGCGGGTATTGTTAGAAAATCAATGTAATACTACTCCTGTATAGATCCAGGGTGAGGCCACACCTGGAGTACTGTGCCCAGTTCTGGGGTCCTCACCACAGGAAGGATAGGGATAGGCTCAAGACAGCACAGCACAGGGTAACAAAATTGATTCAGGGCCAACAGGGCACATCCTCTGAGGAGCATCTCAAGGCACTGAACATGTACTCACTGGACACAAAAGGAAATGTGAGATACGGAAGATATCTTCAAATTCTTAAAAGGAATTAACAGGGTGAACTGCAGGGAACTGTTTAACTGAATACCAGCTCGCAGTCATGTGGTCATGAGTGGAAGCCCAACAGGAGGGAGGTGCAGGAGGACGTGAGGAAATACTATTTTACAGAAAGGGTGGTGGGGCCATGGAACAGGCTGCCAGCTGAGGTGGTGGGTGCAAAAACCATGAGTGGTTTAAGCATGGCTGGGAGCAGAATGAAGGGTATATTGGTTGCTCAGGGTGTACTAATCCAGGAGGAGAATGGAGGGGCATGGGAGGGCTGAGACCCTGGAGGAACAGTAGGTCCCAGGGCTAAGTAGGAAGTCAGGCAGACTGGATGGACTGTTGGTCTTTTCTGCCGTCATTGTCTATGTTTCAGTACATTAGTATGGTTGCTAAAGCGATCAGTCAAAAGACCTGCTGCTCTATAATTATGAGGGTAGTTTGTGAGGATTATATCATGTACAGTTGATTCAGTAGGCTTCCTAATATTTATAGACATGTACTCCATAATGAGCTGTTTGAACCCCAACTCAACTGCCACATTTTGTAAATGATGTGATTTCTCAGGGGACTGCCAGTCCATGTTGAAGTATCCCAGCAGTAGCAGCTTATGTGAATCTTCATATATTGCTGTAGTTTCAGTAAGGTTGGGGACATTTTGAATGTCAGTAAATCCAATTAGAAAGAAGAGAGTTACGAAGCTCACATTCTTTTTTATCATGTCATTGTTTCTCCTCCTGCAGTGGGCATGGCAGGTCGTCTGGCTGCCGGCATCTACACCCCTGGACCGGTCTGGCCAGCGACACACTCTCCACCACAGGCTGGTGTACATGACTACCCCTCCTCGGGATCTGGAACCAGTACCTGGGGTGCATGTCTCGGGTCTGGGGGTGCAGCGCATGGCTATCAGCCACCGTGATCACCCGCTATTTTCCACCTAGGTGTTTCTCCCTGGAGCCGGCGTGCAATGGCGTACAAGCGCACTGCGTGCCAATGTCTGCCATGCTCCAGCCCTTCTTCTGTGCACCCGACAGCTGCCAGATGCTGCTGCAGAGCGACGTGAGCTCCATGCCCACCCACAGAGAGAGAGCTGTCTTGGGATGCTCGATTCTCTCCCTTCCCCTGACGACCCCTGATGACCCAAGTCCATTCCCAAACCCAGGTCACCAGCGTGCGCGAGATGTGGCATCCAGTGCCTCAACCCTCAGCGCCACCAGGCCGGGCACCAAGCTCAATATTAATTCCACAGTTATGTGTTCACAGCATTCAGGCCTCATATTCAGTTTTATTCTATTAAGAAGTTTGGCTGTATAGTAAACATTATTAGTCTTCCCCTTCTGTTTCTGTCTGGCCTTAAAAATTGCAGCCTTGAATCCCCAAGTTAGACTCATCTATTTTGTGTTTTACCCATATTTCCAAGAACAATATTATTTGAGGAGGCCAACTCACAGATTTCATCCATCTTCCCACGTGATGCTTCGATATTAACATGCCATAGCACACTCCTCCCCTAAGGGGCAGGAAATGTGCGCAACTGGCAGCTGCTAATAATGTTCCTAGTAAGAGCAATGAAAGACTTGCCCTCAAATGAGCCATATTTAACTGTTCCTTGATAAACACTCACAAGAAAGAATGTGTTTAGAAGTTTTCTTTTTTTATGGGCAACATTCTGAAAAGATCTTTTCATGGAACCAGTAATTTGGAGTTTTACCATGTCATGGTTTGTGTACAGAATGCTAAACATGAGCTATTGTCCTATCAGAACCATGCTTAGAGTTCTGTGCTCAAACCATGACATAGTTAAAACTCCGGATCACAGGTTCCATGAAGAGAACTGTAAGAGAATACTGCCAATAAGCAACCTGTTGGCAAGCGGTTGGATTTCCTCTTGTGGCGCTTGACAACCTGGGTTCTGGAAGCGGACCTGGGTCATCGGGGGCCAGCGGGGGATCAAGCTTCCCCAGGACTGCTCTCCTTCTCCAGGAGGGAGGGGAGGTAGTGTTCGCACACGAGCGGCACCTAGCGGAGGGCTGGGTTACCGCACTCACGCCAACACTCACAAGACATCAGGGCGGGTGGACACTGGCTGTCATTTCACGTCCCCACCCTGTTTACAGGGAAAACAACGAGCCTGGCCGTCTCTATGAGTTCTGCCCCGGTGCCTCGATCAGTCCCTGGAGCGGCTCTCTGACCAAGTCAATTGTCTCACAGGCCCGATATAGGGGGTCAGGCCACGACCCCGCCTCTGGTGGGGAGGGCAGGGATAACTGGGTGAGTGCAGGCATATCTGTAGGTGGGGCAAGTGGGTCCGTGACCAGAGCTGATCCTGATGGTGGGTAAGGACCAAAAAAAAAAGAATGCTGCCCATAAAACAAAACAATGCAAAATACAGTTTCTCACATCACTTTTATTCAGGTACATTTGCATATGGATCATTTAGGCTTATGGATATCATGTCTGTAAATGAGAACATTATAAACAGCTACCAGTTAGAAATTATTTCCTGTCCCTTTAAATTTAAATTCCCATCTTGATTAACACATGGAGGGCTAGGACTGTGGTTGATGTCCCCACATGGTAACAAGCTGATAAAACAAATGTTTTGAGCATAGCTTTAGTTTGATTTACAAAGTCTCCCCACTCCACTTCTTTGATCTGAAAATACCCTTTTACCATTATATGCTCTAACTAATTTCTGCGGTGACACCTGAGGGACGCATTCTATCAAGACACATTAGTTCATTCCAGCTTATAAAGTCTTTTAGCTTAAATCCCACATCCAGAAAGGGTCAGTTGCAGTACTACACCTTGATAGAACTCCAATTATAAGCCCCCCAACTGGGATTGTGCCCACTCTTTCCATCTGCCTCTCAGAGTTCATGGGGCACAGTATCAAGAACAGTAACAAAAGGTAGTACCATTTATTTTCCATTTTCAAAGTCAGAGAAAGGGCAAGATTTGCAGTGAGTTAGCTCTTTCTGTGACTGGTTTTGCAGTACTTACAAACAGTATGCTACAGTCAGGCAGCATGACCTGCACAGTGCCTGGCAGGCTCAGTCCCTCCACTCTAGCTATCCCATGCACACATGCTGACCAGCAGGGGAGGGTAGCCCTTTAGGCCCAGCTCCACCTCTTTTGCACCCGATTGGTGCAGAACAGTCACTGAAGAGGCATCCAGTTGGAGGGGACTTCTGGTCCCCGATTGGTATAGCTCGCAGGAGTGCTCAGTTCTGATTGGCGGACTGAGGAGCTGGTACTGAGCAGCAGGCAAGCTCAGGTTGGCAGGTGTTCCTGATTGAGAAGGTGTCCTTGGAGGCAGTACTGGTTGATGGGGCTCAGGCGTAGTTCCTGCTATGAGGACGGGCAGGCAGCTTCCATGATGCAGGCCGTGGGTAGCAGCCCTGACATCCCAGGAGAGCTGCACCATGGAGGAAGCGAGACCTTGGCGCCCCTTTAAACCAGGCCCAGCTCCACCTCCGTCTGTTGGGGAAGAGATTTAAGTCTACAGAAGCAGCACATGTTGTTGCAAATTAAAAACAAACAGGACAATCAACCCAAGTGAGAGTCCTTAGTAGCTCAACTGTTGGGAGTCTGCCCATGATCTGATGTCAAATGGCTGAGGAGGGTGAGAAAAATGCATGTAAGCTGCTCAAGTCCACCATTAAGCTAGCATCAGACTTGTCAAGGGCATAGGTAGGTGTGACATGACATCAAGTCTATTTACTGTATCTCATTTATTATTGTAGAACAAGGTTAGGTATGGGATCTTTGGTCTTTGTTGCTTGTCTGTCTGCATATGTGGCATCATGAGCTGTGAGGGAAGAAAAGGTAGGCTAAATTTAAAACAAGGAACTCAAAACACTGCCTGGTATTTATACTATTGTCTTATAAAAGACACAATCAGTTTTGATATACCACTGTTAAAAATAACCCTATTTAGACATTGCTCCTCAAACAGACAGACTGCTATATCAGTTTTTGTATTGGAGAGTCTGGTAACCAATGTTTCAAAATTAATTTATACCTTGTGTCTAGCTGAGCAAGGAGTATTATATGAGATTCCACTATACTGTAAGTTTCTTTTGAAAACAAGGCAAGAAGCGTGTATGTTTCATTCTGGTAAATTTATAGTTTACTAAAAAGCTCTTGCACCCAGAAATAGATTATCTGGAGGTTCTGTAGAGCACAGGATCGGAAGATCTTTCCCTTATTCGTCTTTGCTAAATAAGGCAGTTATAACCTTCAGAGTGAGAGGCAGAATACTTGTAATGCAGTTGAATAAACACCATGAAATAGGAATTCTAAAACCAGACCCAGTACAGGAATGTTTTGGCTTTTAGTTTTGGTCTCTCTGCCAGTAATTGCAGACAGAAACTAACTTCTCATCAGTGTGTTTGTTGACAACTGATTAGGTTCCTGAGGTGGTTATAAAACTGCATTTTATAGGGCTTTAAACCTTCTTTTCAGTCTGTAGCCACTGGTTGCCAACTGAAAGAAAGTAGCCACCCAAACTAATTTTTAGGATTCAAATCAAAACATAGGCATTTTAGGTACTAGTATAAACGTTGTTTGCTTCTAAAATGGCCACTGTGTGTCCCTGCTTTACTGGAAGTGGAGGGAGGGCACCCACTGAGTCTAACATATTGCTAACAAGACAAGAGGAGCAGGGCAGACAGGAACAGGAGCTGGCACTTATTACTTTCTACTTCCACAATAGAATCTCATCACATCACTGGTAAGCATGAGATCCCTGCTCTTCTGTGTCTGTCTATGCTCCCATTTCCTTCCCTTCATCCTACCGATATACATTATTCACGATTCTATGGTTGTTACCTGTTTTCTGTGCCACCTCTGCAGCTGGAAGACTGCTGCTGACTACACACAATATTTAACATACTGTATCAGGGGAAAATGTCAGTAACTGAAGAACAACTCTGTCATCAGCTAACATAGATCAGACATAGCAGGCACATCTGTTTTACCTCCATATACTGTATGTACTAACAGAACAGACACATGGAGAGAATGACACCAGCATCAACAACTCCGAGATCTGCAGATCTCGCAGTGTAAACTGAAACCTTTACAGCTGAGGTTGGTTGGTTAGAACTGTGATGCAACATGTTACATATCTGTCAAGGAACTGTACCAATTGAAGACCATAATACAAGTAACTGCATAGCTTTGCATCAGAACAGATAAAAAATATAGAAGCAGAGCAGACCCCAATTTAGCCTGTTGCAAAACACTATACTAATTCCTGATATCTCATGATGAACCTTGCTCTACACTTGGAGTTAATGCTGCTTGCTCAGGGTACCAATGAATGACTCTGGTGGGATTTGAACCTGAACTGGCTGGTTCCCAAGCCTGTGATCTAACCACTAGACCCCAGTACCATCCTGTTGTCACATTTTTAAGGCTTCATAGTGAAACTCAAAGCAGACAGTAGTGGAAATGGGAGGGAACTAGGGGCCTTTGTTCCAGGAGTGAAAATAAGTGTCCCTCAGTTCCAGGAGTAAAATGAGGAACGACTGCTATGTAAAATGCACACCAATAAAGGCATAGAAATGACTAAAGTGTACAAATGCCACATAATGTATGATGAAAAACAAATCCCCAGACATTTATTTTATTCTTTGGTAACTAGGTAGGTCCACTAGGCACAAGTGCCTGTTTTCAGGGGCAGCCTAGGAGCACTGGGGAGGTTAAGTGACTTGCTCAGAGTCATACTGCAGTACTGCAAGTAGAGGTTGGGGAATCAAACCCAGGACTACTGGATGTACCAAACCCATTCACAGCTGGCTACTCCAACCTCTAGGCTAAACTGCCAGCCCCATATGTTGGATACTAGATGAAAGGTGATGGGTTCCTCAGTGAATTCTTACCATTTCCAACACTGAAAGCAGAGTTCTTGTTAGTGGTTCACTGGGCATGCCCAAAACTGGAAAAGCGAACTTTGTTGTTTTAACCTCTCTGAGGAAAAATGTCAGTGGGTTGCTGACCTCAGCACAGCTGTAAGCAATGCTGTAGATTGCATAGGAATCTATACCATTCTATACCGGCTGCTTGACCCCCCATTTGAAGCAGTTCCTGGAGTATAGCTGAATCCATGCCCATAAACTTTTTCCCTGTTGTCCAGTAAATGTAGGATTTTACATCACAATAATACATCAAGTAACTTACAACTAAGCAATGCATTATTCTATAGCTCTAATCAGGCTAATGCATCAGTAGCTGTATTTGTTCTGACCAGAACATGTTTTATTAAGATGTAGCCCATCCTGGCTTTATAAGTCATGTCTGTTTATTACATTGCCCCTGTTTCTCAGAAAAGTATACTCCTAGCTTTTGTTCATGTTCTGAGCACGTTTTTAATTTTTGTTTGACAGTCTTTCTCCCTGCTTGCCCTAGGAATGGGTAGAATTTCTGAAAATGCAAATCTGTATCCTAAACTCTCTAGTTCTTTTCCCAAAATTATACAATCAGACTTAGTGTCTTCATCCATTTATCCCAGTATTATTTGTTTCAATATGCACTATAATTGTTGCCATGCTATCCTTGTCAGTAATGGTGGTGCAGGCAAAACTGTTCATATTCCTTATTTTTGGCACCTGGAAAGCAAGAGATCATCCTATTCTGTTTGACAGTGTTGCATATCATCTCACCCTAATTTCCTGCCCTAGGAGCCTCCGCCATCGCTGCCCCTTGCACACATCTACAGCTGGTCCCTTTGCACTGGCTCTTTCCCTAGCTGGAAGCATACCCTTGTGTGTGTGTCTTTCCACAAGAACAGACGCAATATCCCTGCTATCTTTCCTCTCTAAGGTACTTGAGAAATTAGGCAGCAGACAGCTTTCTAATTTTTACTCTAGTTCTGGCTTCCTGACTCCTTATCAATATAGCCTCCAATCCAACCACTCCATCTCCATCTTGGAGTAACAAATCACATTCACTCTAACATGAACATGGGCACTGGGACCACATTTATAGACCTCTTTAAGGCCTTCAACACAGTGAACCACCACCACCTGCTCCTACACAAGTTAGGGTCCTTGGGAGTTTCCAGTACTCTGATGGTTCCAATCCTACCTGTCTGACCGAACCCAGTCAGTCAGACTGGGCACAACTACATCTCCCTCCTCCCGGTCATCCTCAGTATCCCCAAGGTTCTGTCCTGAGACCTCTGCTTTTCACAGTTTATCAGTGACCTCCCACTGTCCTTCTGCATGCAACATACATGTGTATGCAGACATTACCATACTGATGCATCTGGCCCTTCTGTTTATTCCATTGAGGTGGTACAGAACAAGATCTGCACGTGGTGCAAAAATAGCTCTAGGTAAATCAGCTTGTCACGCATCAAAGAAACCAGTCTCTATGCTGTTCATCTCCAGGCAATGGCGGAGCTCACCTCACCTCACTGAACCCTTGCTCACTCCAAAGGGACCAGTTGGATTCTGTCACATTGTAAAAATACATAGTCCTCCACTTGTACCAGCAGTCTTCGACTACTCTGATGACGTGGCACATGCAGTTGTCAAGTGCTTTGAGAGGTGTGGCACCTTTACAGGGTGAAGAGTTGCCTGTTCCTCAACACCTGGAAACAGGCAGTTGAATGCTTGATCATGCTGTTGGACTATGGGGATGTTATCTACTCCAGAGGCCCTCTAGTACTCTAACCAAACTTGCCAATTTTGTCTAATGCTTTATGTAGATTTGTTCTACCACTGCTTCACATGCAGTGATCTAGTCTAGGTCCCTCCCCATAAGACACTTGCTTCACATTGCCTTGGTGGGTGTAAGATATTAATCTGGCAAACTACCTATCTACCTCACTGGTCTCTTCTCCCCACCCTCAAACTCATCTTGTGCACTTGAATCACAGGAAGGATGCTGGCTGCATATCCCATGTTGCAGGGGTAACTTAGGACAGGCCTCAGTCAGGTACAGGGCCTTAACATATCTCTTAGCCTTCTGTCACTGAAATGAAGGACACGAATAATCGGGGACAGTGAGGAAACTGACTCTCATAATGAGGGACACATCTGCAAATATGGCATTACAAGCTCAAAACACTGTGAAAACACATGTACAAAGTTTTTTTTTTTTATCACTACACTATTTTCCATCACCTCAGCGGACCTGGCAGGGCCATGACCCTCCCAGATGGGTTCGTCCTTCCAGCCCATTGGGGCCATCATGGGTCCCTGCTGGGTCCTGGTATATTTTTCCTCTGGTTTTTCTCCGCCCCGTGCAATGGCGCAGCAGCCATCTCCACCTCTGTGGAGGCAGAGAAGCACCTGGGTGTGGGCCGAATCCTCTTGTTGTGCTGACGCACACAGCACAAACCCCCTCCAAGAAAGGAGAGCAGTCCTCTGACACTCAATCCTTACCCTCTGGGCCAATCCTCGAACAATCTGATCCGTCCTGAACCCGGTCGCGGCATGGCGTGAGGTGTGGCATCCAGCGTCTCAACCCTCAGTGCCACTAGGCTGGCTCAAAGTTTATTTTTGAGTCAGCAACTTAGACTATCCTGAATTTCTGCTTTAAAGTCTGAATTTACAGTATGTTCTCAATGCGTAGCATCTTTTCCATGAGGGACGGATGAGGTACAGAGCAGATTTAAAGGGTAAAATGAGGACAACCCTTGTAATCAGGGACAGTTGAGAGGTATTTAACATATGGCACAGTCTACCAGTCAAGGTAGTCCACTATAATCAAATATATGACAACTGGGAATGTATCAATATGTAAATGCTTCTGCTTTTCTGCACACCGTAGCTATTTTGACCTCTTGAAGAAAATGTATTGTAAATTTATATGCACTGTGTTCCTGTATACATCCCCTCGTAGCCAAATTGGTTGATTGCAATGAAAATGTATTTGTGCACTGTGTGCAGTTTGTATGTATCCCTCTGTATTTTTGCACTATGTATGCATGTGTTTACCTCTGCCACCCTGCCGCATTTCACTACTCCCAGGCCACAACTGGAAATGAGCCTGTTGGGCTCTGTGTGCTCACCTGGTAAAATATGAAATAAACAAAATAACACATACAATATGTATGTTCATATATTTTGTTATTTAATCCCCAGTACAATTAATTATTTTTTGTTTTCATCTGTTGACTCTTGTTCCTTTCCACTGGTTGTTTGGTTTCCCAAGGCACTTGGGAATTGTATAAGAACCAGTCCCTACATTCCTACTGTCAGCTAATTGGGCAATATCCATTAGAGATGCAAAGCAATTATCACTGCTCAGCATAAATTGATTTTCTCAACGACCTATTTTATGACTCTCACTTATGGTTTCTAAATTACTTTATGTTCTAATCATATCACTTTGATATGGGTCTGTTTTGTTGTGTTGGTCATTTTATGTTTGCTTGCACGCATGTGCAAGAAACATAATGCCATCATCCGAGTTTCTGGAGATGTGCCACCCCTCTTCCAATACCCTCCCTGTGTTTGCAGGCACGGCCACAGTTGCCCAATGCATGCTGCAGCTGTCTATGACAGCACTTCGAGAATGCAGTAGCTTACAGTTAAAAGAGCCAGCCGCCCAGTGAGCACGATCAGATGGCGCGAAGTGCTCACTGAAGTGCTCTCCCTCCCCCAAACACCTTTCAGGTGCCACGCTGGGAGCCCACCCCAGTGCGGGCAACAATGTGTTTGGCCGACTGGGGTGCCCAATCCCCAGTTGCTTCACAGTCCCCCCAAGAGAAGAGTTGAGTGCCACGCTGGGAGTCACCCCCAGCGTGGCAAAGTCAGAATGGCTGACGGGTGCCCAATCCGCCGCCTCCACTGCCCCCCAAAGCTTTCCAGCTGCCATGCTGGGAGCCCACCCCAGCATGGCAAACGTCCGCCGTGACTACAACAAACAAACCTGAAAACACAAAACGCCCATCGCAGTCTCCCTGCCCACCTCCCCCACCCACACCCACCCTCTGCGCACCCTGCCTCCCCACACCCCCACCTCACCTCATAATACTTACCACCGAGTTCAGCGCCGACGCATCTTCGAGGACCAGGAACACGCTCTGTACTCTTCAAAGCCGCACTGCTGAACTGAGGAAATGCCGGTAAGCTGTATAATGTAATGAATAGGGTTTTTCAACTTCGCTGCATATCTCAGGCATTTTTGGAATTTTGGCACCAAATTTTCAGCATGGGGTTTTGGGACCCCTCCTCATGAATTCTGTCACTGTCATGGGGTTAATCGGCCGAAGGGTGATTTCATGGTCACTGCACGAAATCACCTTTTGGAACTGATTACACCAATGACAGTGCAGTGTTCATAAGGTGGGTTTCTCAAAAGCCTATGTTGGAAAATTTGTGAAAAATTCCTAAAATGACTGTTTTACGAGCCGCATGCTATGCTTGTTCCTACCATGCTCATAGGTTCGCGAATTTTCAATATTTTCACTCCGGATTTTCAACATTCCATTTGACCACACCTCCTTATGAGCAGTACAGCTGTCATTTTTCACATCTACCCAAAATGTGTTTCCGCCCATGTAGCGCACAATGGCGCAGTCGATATCTAAAATCACACTGTTCATGAGCAGAGGTGTTAAAATGGCTATGTTAAAATTTGGTGAAAAATTCCCACAAATGACTATTTTACGAGCATGCGTTACGCTGTTCCACGCGCTCCTAAGTTCGCAAATTTTCAATATTTTCACTCCAGATTTTCAACACTGCCATTTTACCACACCTCCTTATGAGCAGTACAGCTGTCATTTCTCACTTCTCACCCAAAATGTGTTTCCGCATGTGGCGTACAATGGCACATTCGTGTGCGAACTCAATGTATGGGACACATTAAGAAAATCACAGTCACACTGTTCATGAGCAGGAGTGTTAAAATGGCTATGTTTAAAATTTGGTGAAAAAATTCCAAAATGACTGTTTTACAAGCGTTTGTTCGCTGATCCTACATCGCTCACAAGTTTGCAAATTTTCAATATTTTCACTCCAGATTTTCAACATTGCCATTTTACCACACCTCCTTATGAGCAGTACAGCTGTCATTTTCACATCTCACTTAAAACATGTTTCCGCCCATGTAGCGCACAATGGCGATGTCGGTGTGCAAAATCAATGTATGGGACACATTAAGAAAATCACAGTGGCGCTGTTCATGAGCAGAGGTCTTAAAATGGCTATTTTGAAAATTTGGTGAAAAATTCCTAAAGTGACTGTGTTACAGGTGAGCATTAGCGCAGTTTCCATGCACCCTCGTAAGTTCATGAATTTGTAATATTTTCAGTCCAGATTTTCACCAGTGGCATTTTTCCACACTTCCTTATGAACAGTACAGCTGTTATTTTTCACAACATGGCCGAAATGTGTTTTCACACTTTCAGCACAGAAATGCGTGATCGCTGTGGGAAATCATTGTTCGACAGATAAAGAAAATCACAGTGACACTGTTCATGACTGGAGGTCCCAAATGCCTGTGTTGACAATCTGCTGTAAACAATTCCCAAACTAATCACATTATGGATGCACGTTGCACAGTTTCTCACGACGCCATGACTTCACCAGTTTTTAATATTTTCACTGCAGATTTTCAACATTGCCATTTTTTACACCTCCCCATGAACAGTACAGCTGTCATTTTTCACATCCTGTTTGGAATGTGTTTTGCACCTGTGGTGACAAATGCCGTGAGTCGCTATGCAGAAGCAGCTTTCAGCTAACAAACTGATATTGCCACTGTTCATGAGGTGGGGTCACAAAACCCATGTTGAAAATCTGGGTGAAAATACCAATGAATGCCTGAGGTGTTAGGGTTCCACCATAACACCCACCCTGTAGAGAATGACAGGCATCAGGGCTGTGACTTGGGATTGTCACCTGCAGTGCTCATACCATTCCACCCCACCCATGCCCTGCATCCACTGAGAAGCATCAAGGTGTGCCTTGGACTCTTGACCCCAAAGTTCACCCCATTCTCCTATACCACACCCATCTCACAATATTTCCTGATGGAATGGGTGCGATAAGGGCCAAAGACCCCAAGGTACACCGTGACGCTTGTCGGTGTCTGCACGGTAGGTGTGGTGAAATGGCGTGGCCATTATGCCTGATGACCCAAAGGCACACCCCAATGCCTGTCACTATCTGCAGGGTGGTGATGGGGTTGGCTTCAGTTCAATACTTCACTGCCATTCCTATTATGCAGCTCTGTAACTCCTACACCAATGCCAATGCCAGCAAGCAAACATTCGCATTGACAAATGGTTGTTTAACTTGTTAGGAGTACTGCATTTTGTGGGCTCCAGTTGTGGGTGGGAGGTGGATAAATCTGGAGGTATTTGCCCTGTCACGGATGATTCTAGCTCACTTACACTTTTAATGTGAACAAGTTCTTTTGTAATATTTTATTTATTTATTAGCTTTTGTTTACCGGGTAAGTGGATTAGCACGATACTTGCCTGTTTTCAGGCATGACCCAGGAGAGTACAGAATACAATAATATCAAATAAACAATGCAAGAAATTACAATGCAATCAGCGCCAGAACAACAACAGCAGGTATCCACACAGAGCGAGACAGAACTTAGCAAAAGAAATGAACAGTCCAAGCAGGGATGTTTAAACTGGACTAAAGACAAGTCAAGTACTGCACATAGTTATACAGAAGTGCTTCGTAAGGCAGGCAGGAAACAAATGATAAAACAAATTATTAAGAACAATTACATGCACCAAGTGCTTTGAGGTGTGAGAACAGTACTTGCATGAAGATGGTGTAAGATAAGGAACTTTAAGGTGAGGAGGTAGGGAATTCCAGAATTTGGGAACGAAGTGGGAGAAGGCTTGCTCACCCATCCTAGTTGAGCATAGTAGGACAGAGAGCTGGGGAGAGGTTGAAGATCTTAGAGAGCGAGAGTGAGTCACAGGGTTTAGCATACCACTCAAGGAGTCAGGTTGGGGACTTTGGGTTAGGGAGTCAATGAAACAACCCAATGTATAAGAGTGCAGGTCCTTGGGGACAGCCAGTGCAAGGCAGAGTAAAGCAAGCAGTGGTGGGTGAGGAGAGGGGCTAACAGAGCGAATCTGCAGATATTGTTATAAGTGGTATCCCACTTATGATGTACACCAACATTAGCCTGGGAAAGGACGAGGACAGCGTAAGTTAGTCCAGGGAGCAGGACACCCAGGCGACTGAGATCATGGCAGCAGGGGTAAGGGAGTGACACATTCTGTATGCTACACCAATCTTCGAGTTGACTAATTTATATACCTCATTAATGTGGAACATGAAGTCAAGAGCAGGGTCCGGCTTCACCCCAAAGTATTTGAAGGAGTCAGTTGTCGAAACTGCTGTACCATCATGGCATAAGACCTGAAACTTAGAATTCTACAGGATTTTCTAGAGTAACCAAATAGCATGGCCTGAGTCTTGGATACAATAAGGATTTGGTAACTAGAGGTGAGCCAGGATTGGATATGTTGAAAAGCGGAAGATAGGAGATTATTAGGATTGTCATTGGACCTAAAGGCAAAAGGACCAAGTCGCCAGTGTACATAATGGTCCACGAAGGTGAGAGGGTGGGTAAATCATTTATGAACAGGGAAAAGAGCAAAGGCCAAGTATTGAGCCTTGAGGGACACCCAAGAGATTGGTACAGAGGATGAGATGACCTTGCAGAAGAAGACAGATTGAGATTGTTTGTCAAGATAGCTACGGATCCAGGATAATGTGGAACCAGAGGCACCAATCATGTGAAGCTTACTTAGTAGCAGGGGTGGTTAACTAAATTGAACACTTTGATGAGGTCAATGAACACAGCACCAGTTAATAGGCCATTGTCCATATTAGTCTTAACTTAACTTGTGAAAAGAGTTAGAACAGTAGTGGTACTGCCCCACCTTGAAACCGTGCTGTACTGGAGACTGAAGCTTGAAGTTAAGTAAATGAGTAGATATCTGGCGATGGATTGATTTTTCAAGCAACTTGCTTAGAGTAGGTAACGCAATAGGTTGGTAGTTGGTTGGGATCTTAGGGACTCCTTTTTGAAAACAGGAATGATTCTGGCAGTTTTCCAGGCCACTGGAACAGTGGAGGTGCAGATGGACAGGTTAAAGAGCCTAGTTACAGGGGCAGGTAGAAGAGAGGCAGCAAGTCTTAGTATCCTAGGCTCTAGTCCATCAAGCACAGCACAGCCATGGGGCGGGATGGTACTTAGTAATTTTAGGACCACCTGTCGTGTGTGACGGAGCTAGCACCAAGGAGCAGAGGCATCAGTAGGAGCCAATATAGTTGTGTGAGAACCATTGGTTAAATGGGGAGAAGTATTGAGAAGTTTGGTGAAAAGGGAGTTGAAAGCGTTGGCAATAGTGGAAGGGTTGTTACAGATGATCCCATTTATAAGCAGTTCACTAGGAGTTTGCCGCCAGTTGTTCCCTAAGATCTCATTAATCTGAGACCAATACCTCTTTGGATTAGATGCAGAGGAACGACGAAGGTCATGGTAATAATTACTCTTGGCACTACAGATCTCCTTTTACAGGTGTTCTTCCACAAGGCATGATACACCTCAAAGTCGGCAGGACAAGAGGAGGATTTCCATTTTGCTCATAACTTATCCCCATGCTTAAGTAATTGTAAAGAGGAGCTGTAAGTCATTTGGTGGTTTCCCTAACCCTTCGTGTAGAGAATGGAATATGCTTTTTCTGCAAGGAGAACATGGTTTCATTGAAATGTTCAGTTGCACAGTTTATATCATTAGTTATAAAAGGGGCCACCAATCAACAAATTGTAGGTCATGTAGGAAAGCGGCAATGTCAAGGTTACAGAAGTTGGAAAAGGATAACACTTTTGGAGGGTAAGAGGGAGGGAGGCATTCCACACACAATAGACAGGACAGTGATCACTGCTGGAGTCAGCTAGGACACCATAGAAACATAGACTTTGACGGCAGATAAGGACCACTTGGCTCACCCAGTCTGCCCATTTCCCTACCTACTGGATAAGCTGCAGATTCTAGTTAACCAACAGCCTATTTCCTGCAACCTCCACTATAATTGCCTTATGTCTGTCCCATGCATGTTTGAATTCCTCCACTGTTTTAGACCCCACAACCTCTCCAGGAAGGCGGTTCCATCGTCCACCACTCTCTCTCCGTGAAAAGAATTTCCTCACATTACCCCTGAGCTGTCCGCCTCTAACTTTAAATTGTGTCCCCTTGTTCTTACACATCTCTTTTCTGAAAGATGCTACCCTCCTGGACTTTGTTGATTCCCTTGAGGTACTTAAAAGTTTCTATCATGTCCCCCTGTCCCTCCTTTCATCAAGGGTATACATATTAAGCTCTCTCAGTCTCTCTTCATATGGTTTCTCATGTAGACCCTGCACCATTTTAGTTGCCCTCCTCTGGACTGCTTCCATCCTGTCTATGTTCTTGCGTGGATGAGGTCTCCAAAACTGCACGCAGTACTCCAGATGGGGTCTCACCAACTGTCTGTATAGAGGTATAACTACTTCCCTAATCTGTCCTTCCTGTGGGTGAGTATCCACGCAATAAGAGTGCGACAGGAACCATGTGCAGAGATATCCTAACGGAGACAAGATAAGTTGTCCGAGGTTGGCCTTGCTGATAGTGGAGGCTAGGTGAGAGGAGTTGGGACCTAGCCAGTCGGGTTGAAATCAACATACAAACACAGGAGAAAGAAGTACAGTAAGTGCCTTAGCTAGGACTTGACCCAAGGCCACGTGGAATACCGTCGAGTCAGCTAACCACCTCGCCACTGAGACAGCTGGAACATGAGCTGTCCCTGAGCACATTACTCTTTCTCAAATGCACAACCCAATGGCCACACAAATATTTTTCTTGTAACAATCACACAGGAGTGTGATGTGCATATTATAGAACACATACAAACACAGGAGAGAAAAAGTGAGTGCCTCACTTGGGTTGTGCATTTGAGAAAGAGTAATGTGCTCAGGGACAACCCAGGTTCAAGCTGCCTCAGTGGCATAGCTGGTTAGCGCAATCAGAATGGTATTCCAGGTGACCTGGGTTCAAGTACCAGCTGAGGCACTTTACTTCTTTCTCTCCTGTGTTTGTATGTGTTACATAATGTGCACACCACACTCTTGTGTGATTGTTTGAGGTTAAAATCCCCAGGACGGATCTTTTAATTTTTCCTGGACAGATCAGGTAAAAGATCCATGAATTCCTCAAGACCTACTTTTGCTGTTTCTTGGGGTATGTACATACAGGAATGGAAAAGGAAAGGAGACCTCTACTGGAGCATAGCTATAACCTGCAAATGGGAAAGTATGGAGATTGAAAAAAAACAACAAGAAACCACCCACTTATAATCACGTGATATCCACCCCTATATATTTAAGGCCAGCTAAGTGTGGGAGGGATTGTGGAACGGGTGGGGAGCCACCAGAGAGTTGCAGCCGGGCAGTTGATTTCCTAATCTAAACAGTCATTCTCAACCCAGAAAGCAGGCTTGAGGTACAGACCAGTGGCCAGCTCAGATAAACAAAAAACAGCTAATCGCCTGAGAGGCTGGAGAAAAGGGCCAGTCGGTAGAGAGGCCGGAGAGAATGCCAGAGAATCAAATGCAGAGATCAGAAAGTCCCAAAATGCCAGCGGCTCCAACTTGGGACCGCACTGATCCAGGCGGCTTGCCGGCAGCGGCAGGCAGGGCTGCTGATGGCAGCAGCTAAGCAGAGCCACACGAGAGAGAGAGCGCCCCGGTCAGGAGCCTCTGGATCTGAAGGGAGGAAAGGAGAACACACAATTGTAGAAAGCAGGCAAATGTGGAGGGGGGAATTAGAGAATAGGTTCAGACAGAGACAAAGGCACAGCGGGGAGACAGAGGACAAAAGAAATATGTGGGACTAGTTAAAGAGGTGCTTAATCGGGTGGGATTAATGGCCTGAGGGGATAGAGAAGAGAGAAACAGCAAGACAGATAGAGAGATGGGGTGCCAGAGACTGGGAAGCAAGTTGCAGTCACAAGTCCCTGTGACAGT
Source organism: Neoceratodus forsteri (assembly GCA_016271365.2). NCBI lineage: Eukaryota > Metazoa > Chordata > Ceratodontiformes > Ceratodontidae > Neoceratodus > Neoceratodus forsteri. The sequence goes on from CM057459.1 coordinate 77,985,131, forward strand.
AAGATTAGATAGGGATATAGAAAGATAGCAAGATATAGAAATGATTGATATGCAGCATACATGTATACAGATAACACAGCAAGATACAGAATGGTACATGTAGTTTTCAGGAGTAGTGCATTAATTTTCAGATAGTATGAAACACATTTTTTATGGTAAGATGCAGGAAATTTGAACAGTAATTATATTTACCTATGATAATAAGTAGATGATACCTGTTACCCTATCATGATTAATGGAACAGCAATATTCCAAGTTCTTTGCCTAATATCCATAATTACGAGAGTGAAGCGATACAAATTATGACATCATGGCAAAGAACAAAGAAGATTATTGCTAGCTGTTTATCCTGATTGGGTAGCTATTATACATAATGTATTTTTTTTAAATTAAGATCAGGTGGGCAGTCCTCTACCTTGTTTCCACAGAGGGCAGAAACACAACTCCTTTTTGTTTTACCCGATCGCGTGCCTCAGTGACTTGACCAGGATGGCAGAACAACAACATGATTCCCCCAGGCAGTCAGAACAGCGGTGACATATCCAGGAGCATAAATACAGGATTAGAGTTCTACAGCTTCAAACCTTTATTTCAAGGCGTGGATGTGTTGTTCATCCACACTTCTTGGCATGTCCCTTTCCCTTTAAATCTTGCCAGAAGTCTTCAAGCTGGCTCCTCCCACCCACCCAGGTGGTAAATACCTTGGCTCGCCCATGACGCCAGATCTTACTTTCCGCTGGAAGATACAGGTTCCTCGTGTGCTTACAGCAATTAGTGAGGCCATGTATTCAAAGCGTTATTTTTTGCTGAAAATTACTCTGAAACTCGCTCGAAGTTAGCAATAGTGATTTTACTGCATCTGACATGGAGGAAAAAATTTCCCCAGATTTTGCCAGTGCCCCTGAGGCCGAAGCTGTCACATACCCGGTCCCTACCGTACCTGGCTCTACCATCTAGGTGTCTGACATGACACCTCATCATGTGGGTTTTGCCTGGCCTTCCATCCCAATGTCCTGGACAACCACAAGGCATGCTTAAAGCTGGGGAGACCAGCAAAAGGAACCTGCTTGGTGAAATCGAAGGAGGCAAGATGGGCAGTTTCTGCGGCCATGGGATCCGCTGAGCAGCTGAAACAAATGAAGGCATTTGAGGAGAAGCAGCTCAAGCTTCAGCCAATCAAAGCTTTTTTGTTCTGTTGAACCTTGGCTCCACCTTTTCAGGCTCCTTCAAGGAGCTGTGCCAGTCTCTCCCCACCAGGGCTGAGGTGCCCTCGGCTCACACTCCTCCTCCTGCTCTCGCAAGAGGGAGAAGGACCTGAAGTCTTCGTCCCGACTGAGAAAGGTCTGAGTCTCAAGAGTACTGATCGCGACTCGGTCAAGATCACATTCTCGGCCGCTGTCTTCACGGACCTTCCATCTGGCCAAGGGACTGAGGAAGTGGTCAGTGAGACCAGATTGTTCTCGATCCTATTGACCCCTTGTCGCCAGCTCAGCCCGACGACTCCTTGGAGAGGACTCGGTCCTTGTCTTTCCTGGCGAGGAGACCCAGCCTGCTGGTGTCCCCATTCAGGACCAGTTCCAGACCCTTGGTTTTCACCCAACCCCAGTGTCTCCCGATTGACCAGGTCAGCCTCCCGATCTCCGTTGAGGTCCAGAACTCCTTTGGCCAAGCGGCCGAAAAGAGCCATAAGCACTCTAAAAGAGGTGGCGCCACAGGTCTTCATCCTCCTCGGACGAGGAGCTTTCGTGGAAACTCCCTTGACGCTATGAAAACCTCATGTGGCAACAGCTGATTTTGACCGGCAGAAGCTGGCTCCATCACCTACCCTGGCCATCATTTGGCTTCCGCCTCCCAGGCCGATGCCAACCCTTCGGAACGAAACCATCGGTTCCTCGCCCGTAGGGCTGGCCCGTATCCCGGCTCGGCCTATCCCAGTCTCTCCACAGATTCAGGTGGAACCACTGCCTAAGCAGCCTCAAGGAGGGCTTCCTCAAAGAGGAGTGCATAGACACTGGGCTTCCCCAACGCCTGTTGATAACAGTCACCTCCAACTGCCTCGGCGATCGAGGGAGACGAGGTGAGGCCGCTCATCCCGACTTCTTCGGACTCGGACGTTATCGGATTGCACTCCCATCCTGGGGGTGATGAGTCCGTGACATCGCTGGAGGAAGGCACTTCCTCCTTCCAGGCATTCTCTGCCTGATCTCTGAATCCACTGGAATACCCCTGGAGTCCATCCAGAAAAGACAGAGTACCCCTTACTGATATTCTCAAAGGAGAGACATCCTGATGGAGGCCTTTCCAGTGGCCGAAGCCATTGTTGGTCTGGCCTCAAGCTTTGGCAGCATCCGGCTTCCTGTCCAGCACCGCCTGCTTGAAGTACGCAGTGCCCATGGGGTCCCTGGTGGGTTCACAGAACACCCTTCAGCTGAGAGCTTGGTGAATGCTTCTGTGTTCAGGCGCACTGGTAGCTCGGCTGACACTGACTGACTCCGGACAAGGAGTCCAAAATATGGACCAATCTGCCCGTAAGGTCTATGTGGCTTCTTCCTTAGGCCTTCATCAGGCCAGCTTGGCTGTTATCATGGCACACTTCTCTCAGGCCCTCCTTGGGTCATTACACAGGGTCTTTTCCTCATCTCCGCTGGAGGTCTGTGATCAGGGCCGTGCTGTTGCAAAACAGCAGCTCCAGATGGCCCTGGACATTGGAGATTCCTGTGCCCGCTCTTTAGAAGCCACAGTGGCCACTGCTGCAGGGCTTGGCTGAGGCTTTCCTCCTTCCCAGCAGATACCAGCATAAACTGGCTGACGTGCCTTCCTAGGCACTGACTTGTTCGGTCCAGGAGTGGCCAGTTACCTCGGTGCATAGAGCAATCCATACCTTGGATGCTACTTCTGCGAAGGGTTCTTCGGCAAGAATCAGCAGAAGAGAAAGAAGAAGCCATTTTGGCACTCTTCCCTGCGGTCAGGCAGCCCTCATATCAAGGAGGCCAGCAGCAACAGCAGGCTCAAGCTTGGAGCCTGCAGCCCAAGCAGTTCCTCAACAGCCCTGTAAGGGAGGTGAAGACAAGGTCCAGGAGCCTCTCCTCCTCTTCCTCCTCTAAGCCTGCTCAGTGAGAGGTTGGGGTTGCCACCCTTCACCCATCACACAGGCTCTGGGTCCTCCTGTGAGGGTAGGCTCACACTTTCTTTCTGCCTGGTCTGATATCACTTTGGAGAGGTGGGCTTTCCAGGGACTGCCTCTAGAGATCGAGCAGTACCTCCCAGCCCGAGCCGCCCCTTTGGGAGGAAAGGATCTCAGCTTGCACTCAGTTGGCTCTTCAAGATGATGTAGCTCAGCTCCTCCGCAAGGAGGCAGTAGCTCAGTGCAGGATCCTCCTACAGACCCAGGCATCATGTCCAGGTACTTCCTGGTGCCCAGGCGGATGGGGGCTGGCGCCCATCCTAGATTTCCATGACCTGAATCAATATATCAGGTCCCACCAGCCCGGTGGCGTTGAGGGTTGGCGTTGGTTGCCCACCTCACGCTAAACTGGCGGCCAGGTTCGAGGGCGGGACTCGGGCGGCGAGGTCAACAGGGAGAGAGAGGTTGGCGTCCCAGCGGATGCTCTCCCCTCCCTCGAGGGCGGGTTACCAGAGGCGCATTGCGCTCTGCATCCTCCGTGGCGGTTGGAAGCACCCGACATTGGGAAGGGATGGGTGACTTGCAGCCGGGCGGGGAGGGCGTCTGGCGCGCGAGGGGCCTGCGTCGTAAGCAGCGTTACCACTCGGGACGTATGTCCCAAAGCAAGAGCGCCCTAGGGGAGTGGGGCGTAAGGGAGAAAACCGAAAATCCTCCGCAGCCCTAGATGAAGGCAGCTCTAAGTCCACCCGACCACCTACAGGACAGACCCCACTGTGCAAGGAGAGAGGATGGGCACTCTTGGGGCAGATCACTAAGGTTGGTAACGGGACATGAACGGACGGAAGGAGGGGCACGGAGGTAGGAAGGAGGATAAAGACGAAGTTAAAAAAATATATATATATCAGGTCCCGCACCTTCCAGATGGTAACTCTGAACCAGATCATACCATCCCTGGAGTGAAACGTGGTTCTGTTCACTGGATCTACAGGACATGTTCTTTCATGTCCCAATCTGTCTGTCCCATCAGCAGTTCCTCCACTTTAGGGTCGAGGGACCCTATAGAGGTCCGATCCATGCTGTTTGGCCTGTCATCTGCCCCACGGGTCTTCACCAAGTGCACACCAAGTGCATTGCAGTGGTGGCGGCCCACTTTCGGGTTTCTCGAGGAGTACGAATCTACCTTATCTCGATGACTGGTCTTGGCAGGTTCCTCCCTTCAGGAGGTGGAGAGGTTCAGGTATCTGGCTCTCCCAACCTGCTCCCAGCCGCCTCTTGATCAACGAGGCCAAGTCAGAACTCATGCCCTCTCAGATGATGGGCTTCATCAGGCAGAGCTCGACTCTTGTCAAGCCAGAACTCTGATCCCAGCGGACAGGGCGGAGGTTCTCTCCTCATTTGCCTGATCATTTCTGGTTGGCACTTGCGCGCTGCCTGGGACTTTCTGTGCCTTCTGGTTACATGGTGTCATGCACCCTCAGTGGTCCATTGGGCCAAGTGGCACATGTGCCCCTCCATTGGAGCTGGCTACCCAGTGGACTCAGCGCCATGGTCATTTCGACCAGCTGATCACTGTAACCCAGGAGATGTGGGGTGCTCTTCAATGGTGGATTGCCCAAGACCAGTTGCAGGAAGGGATCCCATTTGTCCGCCCCAAGCCGACGGTCATCCTCATGACCGATGCTCTCTTATGGGCTGGGAGCTCACATGGGGACAACAGGGCCGATGGTTCTGCACCCCTGAGAAGTCCTGATGCCACATCAACCTGTTGGAGCGCAGAGCTGTCAGACTGGCACTGTCAGATTAGCTCCTCAGCTCCGGGGTCAAGTGGTTCAAGTCCAGATGGACAATACCATGACCATGTACTACCTCAACAAACAGGGTGGCACACACTCCCGCCTGCTGTGCAAGGAGGCTGTCCTCATCTGGACCCTTGTAGGCTGGTTGAAGGCAGATCTCCTAGCCATCCATGTGGCAGGAGCCTCAAACCAACTGGCGGATGCTCAGCTGCATAGGCCAGACATCTCACAGTGGTCTCTCCATCCACAGGTAGCTTACAATCTGTTCTCCCACTGGGGCAAACCGCTGGTGGACCTGTTTGCCTCCAGGAAAACAAAAGCTTGAGGCTGTATCATGCCCGCCCCTCAGCAGGGCTTTCTGCAGGGGATGCTCTTTTGAGGCCGTGGACCCCAGGCCTCCTTTCACGCCTTCCCTCCATTTCCCTTGATCCATAAGGTGTTACTCAAGGTGAGGAGGGACAAGATGAAGGTGATCTTGGTAGCCCCAGATTGGACGTGCCAGTTCTGGTATTCAGATCTCCTCAGCCTCAGCTGCAGGCCCCCAGCAGCTTGTATATGCCCAGACCTAATATCACTGAACCAGGGAAGGTACTCCATCCGGACCTTCAATCCCTGCACCTCACAGCCTGGTACATGAATGGCTAGAGTTCCAGGCTTTAGGTCTTTCCGACGATGTTTACACTGTGGTGGAGGCATCGAGAAAGGAATCGACCAGGAAATATGCGCCTTCAAATGGAAAGATTTTCCATTTGGTGTCAGGTAAGAGTCCGGACCCCTATCCTGTTCTGTGGCTAACATTCTTGACTACATTTGGTTTCTCTCCAAAGGGGGTCTTCAGTCATGACCCTTAGGTACACCTGGCAGCCATTTCTGCTTACCGGGTGTGGGCTGGTCAGCTGACATTGGTAGCAGGAGACAGTGTTCGGTGCTTCTTCAAAGGCCTGGCTCACATATCCCTCGGTGCATGAACCTCCACCTCCGTGGGATCTACTGCTGGTTTGGCAAAGCTCATGGGCAGCCTATTGAATCCAATGCACAAGTGTGAGTTGTCACACTTGTCATGGAAGACGGCCTCCTGGTGGCTATCACATCTGCCAGAAGGACACGGGCACTCCAGGTGCTTTTGTGGACTCCCCTTATCTGACCTTTCACAGGGACAAAGTTGTCTTACGCCGCCAATTCGAAATTCCTTCCGAAGGTGGTGTCAGAGTTTCACCTTAAACAGGTGTTGACTCCGCTGGTATACTACCCTAACTACACCTTGGACACCAAGTACAGGCTCCATACTCTGACCTGAGATGTGCTGTCTCCTATTATAAGGAAAGAACGCAGAAATTCATGAAGAGGTTCGCCAGCTGTTTGTCACACGCTGACGCCACTTCTAACAGACCTGTTGCCAAATGAACCATTGCAAGATGGATTACATCATGCATAGGTCTGTGCTATGAATTGGTGAGCAAGGAGCCTCCCAGGATAAGAGTTCATGCTACCCGCTATACTCCTGCATCAGTGGCTGCTTCCAGGGACATCCCTATCCGGAAATCCGTCGGGCTGCTACCTGGAAGTCAGCAAACACCTTCATTACCCACAACCACATCGACCTTGAGTCACACCGGATGCTGGTTTTGAGGTCTTGGTTCTCCAATCTTATTCCCAAGTAGGGGTGTGTGTGACTTGCTTTCCTCCTGGAGAACTGCTTGGAGTCTTCCAAGAAGTGTGGATGAGCAACATATCCATGCTCCTAGAAGAACAGGTTACTCAACTGTAACAGTAGTTCTAGGAGTGGTATATTTGTTCATCCACACACCTACCCGACCTCCTGGCTTCGGACGACATCCTGCTTCCAGTGGCTAAGATCTGGCGTCATTCTGGCGCCATGGGGTGGAGCCGAGGTATGTACCACCCAGGTGGGTGGAGGAGCCAGCTTGAAGACTTCCGCAAGATTTAAAGGGAAAGGGACATGCCAAGAAGTGTGGATGAACAACATATACCATTCCTAGAACTACTGTTACAGGTGAGTAACCTTTTCTTACTGTATATTCTAGTACATTACTGTATACCTCTTTAGCACCTTATTTGAGAGGGCTGTCCAAAGAGCAGCACAGGGTCTTAATGTCACAGGAAAACTCACTATCAAGACCGCGCATCGATAAACAGCATGTGGCAACACTGGAAAGTTTTTCTTTGTCTTGCAGGGATTTGGCCCCCAAGAACTATTATAATCAACTATGAGGGTGTGGACACAGGGCAAGAAAACAAAATGAAAAGGAAAATATTCCCTAGCAGGGAATCAAACCATGATTCTCCCCAACCCCATCCACTGCAGGGTCAAGTAGTCTAGCCACTTCATCGTGGGGCGACTTGACCAAGCATCCGACACCTGCTGGCTACACCTGCCTCCCTCCTTTCTGGTGAGTGACGGGGTAGCGATACTTTATATCACTGTAATTCCCCAGTCACTGTAAAGCCATACCCACTACTGACAGCTGTCTTGATGTGCATTGTTTTATCCATAAGATTATGACCCGGTAGGCCAACAGCAGCAGGATAATATTACCTAGTACAGTACATATATTTTGAGGAAGGGATTGTCTGTAAGTTTAAAAAATTCAGTAATGTTCACATATTAAAAAATAAAATGTGCAATATGAAGAAAATAAAAAATAAAATGAATGCAAGGCTGCTTCATAAAGATAGACGTTGAGGCTGACCTGGAGTTTGGAGTACACTACAGAGACTCTGAAGGTGGCCCACCATGCTATTTCAGCAGCTTCTTAGGTTGATTGGGAGTTACGTTAATACTGTAAATGACTGCAGCACATTTAGTTTTAATTACATGACAACCAGCTCTCCTGCCAAAGGGTTAGGTACAGTGATAGCTCTATATAAAGAGTGTGTGTGTGTGTGGGGAGGGATATTAACAGTGAAAACGTTTTGGAGACCTGGAGAGGGAGAAAGCTTAAGAGAGAGGTGGAAAATGTCTCTTACTTGAGATGTCATCGTCTATCTTCTGTTACATTGATTTAAAATCAAGGAATGGTGTTACAAACCATTGAGCGGGCTCATTTACAAAGCTGTCCTAAATCTGGGGTTATCGTGTTGAGAGACACCCCGATGGCGAAACACTGGAAAATGACCACTACAGCGACAATCACTGGTATTGTCCGTATCCGTATTTCGCTTTCCCAAGTATCCTGCCCTCCCCGGACCAACTCCAGCCTGAAGTTGAGAATCCTAAAGTCCATGGGGTGTGGAGGCAGATCCCTGCATGGGGTGTGGGGCACAGCCCCCAACAGAAAACACTTGAGCTTGGGTGGCACAATACCTGTGTTAGTATTGTGCCGTCGCTAAAGTGGTGGTCGACAGATTTACTTTCACTCAAACTTGGTGCTTCCTTAAGAGAGTTGGTCAACAAGTTGTGCATGTTATCAGGTTAATGTTTGTTTGGGCATATGAGGAGGTTTATCTCATGTGCTAAGCAATTGAAAGGATCCAGTTTTGTATACAGTGCAGCAGGGATATCAGTCACTAACATGCACCAAAAGGGCAAAAGTTAAGGCCCTACCTAAAAATTACCCACATTTCCATTGTTAGTGGTTCCAGAGTGATGAACCTTGGGGCCTGACTTTCAAAACATTTGAAATAGCTCGGGGCTAAGTCCCTGTCGCAACTCTCCCGCTACTGGCAGAAATACTGTTTTCAGCATTTTCACTCAGGCAGTATTTTCCTAATGTTGCGAGATGCTAGACCATCTGTGTAAAAAAAATTGCACAAGCTGGCATAAAAGGTCTCAAAAGGTTTATTTATTTATTTATTGAAATCTCAGAATTACAGCCTTTGAGTCAGAGACTTTTATGAAGGCTCCACGTCAGTCACGTGAGGAAAAAAAAATAACAGTTCAAAATATGTGCAGTGCAGAGACAACAAATAATGACGACAATGGAAAATAATAGAACAAATAGACACCTAATAAATTGCATTGTAAAAACAGGACTGGGGTATGTGTGAAATAAGGTCACAAGTTTTGGATGGGGGTAGAGTATATGGACAGGGACAGGCTGTCCAGCGGACATTGTCAAACCTTGTAATAGGTAATACTGAAAATGGGTGGGAGGAGCACGGGAGGCAGGACTAGAAGAGGTATGGATGGGGAGGTCAGGAGGACAGGGTGGAGGGAAGACAGAAGAAAGGTGAGGAGAGGAAGGAAAATAGGAGCCGTCTAAGAGATGTTGTGGGGTGCTAAAGTTCAGGGTAGAGTAGAACAGTAAAAGGAAGTGAATGGAGGAGGTAGGTCTAGAGCAGTCACAAGTGTTTGAAGCTATGAGGTGCTGCCAGAGTTTAGTTTTAAAGGGTCCAATCTTTACTTAAGAGAAATCTCAGAAGGCAAAGTAATGCATATGCAGCAAAACTGTGGCTGTGCAAGGAATCCATTCTGTGCAGCATTTTCTGCCACACGGGCACAATTTTGTGTTTATTAAGAACGGGCTCTGCTCTGTAGCAATATGTGGAAAAAGAAAACTTGAAATGTACAAAAGTACTTTTTCTGACATTTTTAGTAGCTACTGTGCTCTGGAAATGTCTGCTTCTGATTCTTTTAACCCAATCGGTTCCTGTTTTAACCTAATCCTTCAAGTACCTTTGACATCACCCTTGACTCCCATCTAACCTACTCTGTGCACATTAACAATGTGGCAAAGACTGCTAATACTTGACTGGGCCTACTGTTCCACCCATAGGAAACACCTAACCTCCGATGCCCTGTCTATCGTCAGTCCAAAGCTGTCAATAGTATTGTCGATCACGGCCTTATCCTCTATGGCTCAGCCACCACCACTTCTCTCAAACATGTAACTATCTCCCTAAATAAAGCCTGTCGCTCATCACTGGACTGTACGGCCTCACTCACACTTGTGACCTCTACTCCCAGACCAACTGGCTTCAACTTCACAGTAGAATAAAATATCAAACCTGCATTATGGCCAAGAAAATAACGATGGGTATTGCTCCCGTGTCTGTGCTCTCCTCACACCCAGATCCAGCAACTCCAATACAAGGAGGTCCAAGCAATACTCCCTACAAACTCATGCCACACTACTCAGTCAAAGATCATTCTCCTACAAGGCACCCATCTACGTAACTCCCTTAGTAGTGACATCTCTGCTGCACCAATGCTTTGAGCTTTTAAGTCCAGACTAAGACTCTTGCTACTTGCCTCCAGCTCCTGTGACTGCTCACCCAATTAGTCCACCGTCCTCCTGCCTATGTCCCACAACAAGCACTTTGGTCTAAATCTGCCACCCTAACCTAGCACTTTAATCTGTCTGTCCTGACAAGGCCCATTGGCTGCCGCCTTCCTCCTGCTTCTCTCCCAAACTCCTACCTGCTTCTCTCCTCCTTTCATCTCAAACTCTCTGATCTCCTCCCCTCACCCCTACTCCTACCTCGCTCTCTCTTTCTCCCAAATCCTTTACCCAACTGTATTTACGTTTAGCAATTGTTAAATGATTATTTACTGTTTCTTATTGTGTACTGTACCTGGCCTGACGTGGAACCTTTGTAAAAGAGCCTTGGCTCAAAGGTATTGTGCTAATCCTAGACTTAAATGAATAAAAATATAAAAATAAATATATATTCTTTACACCAGTCCAGTGGTTCCAGTTTGAGCCATGTCTTAACACCCACCAGGGCAGTCACTGCAGAGCACAGTAATGTGTTATGAATGCCAAGATGAATCTGCACAGTTTATAATAAGCTACCATGAGCTTGTGCAGTGCAGTACTGTTAACGGTCCACTACATAAGATAAGCATACTCAACAGAAATTGTTTTACTAGCATTTTGTGGTTCAAACCAAAATAGTACACATTCCAGCAGTGGAAGCCAAGATTCTGGTATACAGGTTTTAAAGAAATGTGGAAAGCAAATGAGTTGTGGGGTAGCCAAAACTCAAGGTATCTGGACCAGGGACCTCTTATACAGGGATATAGGAAATGCTAGAAGGCATGGGCCCATCATGTTCATTGCTGCTATCAGGCAGCTGTAGCACGCAAAAGCACATGAAATAACTGTAGTTTTTACATGGGACGTACTGCCAGTAAATTGTATGGACTTTGGCACTATAGTGTGAAAACCACCAGAGACAGATACTTCTGAGAACCTGTAGTGATTGGTGTTTTCCTCCTGGCATTCTCATTTACAGTACCTATGCAGCATGAATTTCTCTTCCCACCCTCCTTTCCCAGTGAATTAAATGCTGCATTCAGCAGTGTTATTCTCCATGAGATGCTGATTAAATTTTTTGTTGACTGTTTTTGCCCTGTCACCCACTGGCTTCCATTTTGATGACACCCCGACCCATCACCGTCATCTCCTGGACTTACCTGCTCCTTGGTTCCTTCAGGCCCATCGAGTCAGGGGATGGCTCTCAACCCCTCCTATGGAAATCAGATTTATGTGTAGGAGGGAGCCAGATAGTACAGGGACGCAGGGGAATCACTGTTCACCCTGCAGCAGTTAGGGGAGTAGGAGTACATACAAATATCACAAAAATAACATTCGCTATAAACAGTAGTTCGAGAAAACAACCACATCCAGCAGAGTTAGAAAACATTTTGGGTCTCAGAGACAAAAGACATCAGTTACAGTAATAATTCAATGTTAACAGAAAACTGCAAACTTGAAACATTTCCTGGACATGAGACAACTGGGAAAACCAGAATTCACAAAAGTAAGTTTGAATGAAGACCAGAGGGCAGAAAGAGAGTGTTAGAGGAGGAGGAAGGGTGGATGAAGGAGGAGACAAACTTAGGGAAGTGTAGGAATGGCTGCCTTCTAAAGTGCTGGAGTGCGAGATTAGTCAGCTGCCCAGGTCTCTGATATGAATCCCATGGCCACTACTAAGTGGTATCTATATTGCTGCTTTTTATGTTTTCGCAGTTTCCCTTGCTGCACCATTTCCTTGCTCACTCAGTATCAGATGTAAATATTTTGGTTAACATGGTATTTTTCAGAGTGCAATATTAAGTCTGTGTCAGAATTTAATTTGATCTCGATTGGTTGATTCTGAATACTGGCTTAAAATGTTTTTGGTGCTTTGAAATGGCATCAAACCCTGATTTTACAAACAGAATTGTATTCTTGAACAGAGACTCTCCCAGTTTCACACGGTGCTGTAATCTGGAACTTGCAACCTTGAAATCAATTTGAAATGTATTTATTTATTTATAAATGTTTACTAATGTGTTATTCACAACTAGGTATGTGATGTCGTAACCTTTAACATGGTGTGGTTAAAGAGCTGTCAGAGTAGCCAGTCTGTTCAGGGAGGTGGAGGAGGGTCGTATAAACCTTATGTGAATATTGTGCTTCTTATTGTACATTTGGTCTGCTCTGTTTTCAGAATTTCCACCTCGGTAGAGGTGCCAAGAAAAGGGCTCTTGAGGCTAGAAACTGTATAAATGAAGACCAAAAGGACAGGATATGGAAACATAAATGGTCCTACTTCTCCTTGAGGTGATGTGAAAGTTAATCCTAGCCCCTCACTGCTTAAATGGCTCAGAATTTTCCACACAAGCATTAGAAGCCTACTGCCTAAGATGGCTCAAATAAGGATCTAGGTCTCGTAAAACAACCCTGATGTCCTCATGGTATCTGAAACTCGGTTATCCGCTAGAACCAATTCCTCATCTGTTGCCATCCCTAGTGGTAAGACATCCCTGTCTTCTTCCATGCACACCAAATGAGAGCCCTAAACCTCTGCCAACAGTATATCCTAACCAGTATCAATACCAAGTCTTCTAACCACAGCATTGTTGACTGGGTGCTGTTCCACCACAGAGAATCTCTGCCCGTACAATTCCTGCCAGATATCTTCAGTGATCATTGCATGGCCTACTGTGTGCAAAAATAAAGACTGGTAACCTTCCCCATCCTTTTGAACTTTCCACCCGGAATCATTCCTGCGTGAACTGCCCTGAGCTAACTGGCACCTCAGCTTATTCTCACCTGACCGTGGCAAAGCTGTGACCCACTTTCATACTCCTTCAGTTCGTAACCTTTCCTGCTCCTTTCCTCCCTGCATCCCTTTCTCCTCCAGTTCTTTCCTTATGGTTTCTACACAGCAACATAATGGCAGATGCTCACAAACATATGCCCTTCACCCATTCTGAAACACACACACCAAGTCCATCAACCCTAACTGAGAGACGTAGTGTCTCACTGCAGTAGCACAGTTCACTTAGTTTTCATTCACAAACAAATAAAGACAGTCAGTCAGGTGTCACTGCTGGAGGGTACCATCATTCAGTCTTGCCTCCAGACCGAAGATAAGTGCAAGGTACTCCACCAGGGCACTGACTGTCACCCACATGACTCTGCTGTTGACAGTTATTTGGGAACACTGGGGACAAGAGATGTGGGGCTAGTGGGTGTGTTGGACGGAGGTGCTCTGTTGAACTGGTGGTTCTTGGTTATTACAGGGAGGGAAGGAGGAGGTGGGGCATCCTGATTTATCACTGATGAGTGGCAGCATTTTTTATTATAAGGAGCTGAGCAAATTTATTATATGGAAAACAGGATACTACAGTATGTGCTTTTAGGAGCTTGGGGAGGAGAGAGGTTGGGGCTAGTGAATGTGTTGGGTGGGTGGGGTTCTTCCTTGAATTGCAGGGGATGAGATCCTTGGACCCAATTCTCGCATGTTGCGTCCAAAGATACGCCTATTGCTATTCCAAACGCAGCCTGCAGCAAACGCAGGCCACATGCTTCAAAAGGCTTGCGCCACCTTGCTCTAAAACTCGGTTGTGACATGGTGCGGGGGTTACGGCAGCATCAGTGCCCTGTTCCCAAATGGAGGCTGCCACAATGGGTCAGGGGAAGCAGGGTGGTCTGGCACTGGGGGCCACTAGACCAACAGGGCTAAGTACAGAACAAACATACAGAAGTTTGAAATATTAGCAACACTGTAAGGAAAACAAACTTTGGGGATTGGGGATAGGGGGCAATAGCTCAGCTTGGCTTAGTTCTTATATTCAGGGATCGGGGCTGGGGGGCTACTTCAGAACATTTGTGGAGATCAGGGCTGGGGGCGCTTGCGCCTGTTAGTGAGCATTGTTGCAGGCTAGCGACACCCTGTTCTGTGCGCCCTCCTTTGGCGCACCACTTGGGTTGCCATGTTGCAGGACTCAGCCACAGGCACCCTGCCCGACAGAGAATTGGGTGCAGGGTCCCCGGCACATTGACATTTGATGCAAGTCACCTATGGTACAACTTCGCCATGCCTTGAGAATTGGGTCCCTTTTGTCTTCTGCCTGGGTGGGGGACAGTTATGATTTAGCGTGGAGGATATGTGGCACTGCATGTGGTTTACCAGATTAATGCTGTCAGTGGGCTTGTGGAAGGAGGAGGATGTGTGTTACAGGGTGGTTTGGGTGGGGCCCAGGAGTTATTTAATTACCGGGTTGGGGGGTAACTAGTTTAGGTTAGTAGGTCACTCAGATTTTAGGATATCTGTGTCCTTATATGATGACATCTGACGCTGCAACTGTATGCCTGATTTGAATACAGATTGGGTTAATAGAATAAGAAGAAGAATCAGCATTTATATATCACATTTCATACACAGTGTATCCCAAAGCACTTTAAAGCAATGCTAGACTGGTAGTGAAGTGATTAAGTGTGTAGTGGTGGCCATATCGCACATCACCCACACACAGCCTGGACAATTGCATGATCCAGTTTATGGGAAGGGAATGTTGGCCAGGACACGGAAATGTCCCCTACTCTTTGTGAAGAGTGCGCTGGGTCTTTTACTTCCACCTGGACACCCACCTGAATGGGTAGAAGGGACCTCGGTTTAACATCTCATCAAAGGACAGCACACCCCAGCAGTACAGCACCCCCAATACTGCACTCGGATGCCAGCATTTTAGGTATGAGTCTATCCCCAGTGTGGGACAAGAACCCACAACCTTCTGGTCCAGAGGCTGATGTGCTACCAACTGAGCTATACTGACACCTTAATAGCTGACTATCCTAGCTCAGATCAGATTTTGAGGTATCACCCTAGTCAGGACCCAGTGAATTTGTTGTAGAATTAAGTTTTATTGTAGTGTATTTACTTCTTACATTATTTTTAGAACTTCCTATTTCTTTCTCCATGCAGTTAGTTAGCCACTGGAAGCAATTTTAAAATCCAATTGTAGAAATGAAAGGAAAAGTGTGACTCCTACGGGACTCAAGACAGGATCTTGCCATTCCAGTGGCATACTCTTGACCACCTGAGTTATAGGAGCCTCAAGCCATTAAGCTTCGTAGAGTGGTCATAAGGTGTAGAAGAGAGCGTGATCCAAGGGTTGGTACCCTCTCATCTTGCGCTTTTTGGTGGGCAAATAAGTCACAGATTGAGTTGAAATGGAAGATGAATTGGCTTAGAGCCTCATCGACGCTAGCTGCATGGAAGAGTGGGGTCCAGTCTGATTTGTGGAGAAATTCCATAGATAAGCCCAATTGCCCATCCCTGAGGACCCACTGATAGGATGTTTTGCTAGGTTGTCTGAAGCCTTATTGGTCCAATGGCAGGTGATGGGGAGTGGTCACTCAAAGCGTCCAGTAACACTGTAGTGTCGAGATCTTCTCAGGGTGGTTAGGGAATAATAGGTCGGTGAGAGTACTCATGCCAGGCCTTTAATTTATTCGAGTGGGAGAAGAGGCAAGCTGAGTGAGGTCAATGGCTGCTGCTGCATCTTAAGTGGTTAGAGTCAGGAGACAGCCAACTGGTGTTGAAGTCACTCAGTGCAATGACCTCAGAGCCATTAGGAAGGTTTGAAATAAGGTCATGGAGACGTTTGGAAGCCTTTGCGATTGTCCTTGGGTGGAATATCAACTGAGATGATGTAAACTGACTTCCCTTTATTGCATAAGGTAATTTTACCTCTAGTGATTGGGCCCCATCTTTAGGGGCAGAGCTGGAAAGGCCTGACTTTGGAGAAAGTCTGAGATGTTATAGGGTGCAGCCACCTCCACGCCTACCAACTCTATCTGACCTGTATACTGTGTACCTATTTAGGCAGATTGCAGAGTCGGGTGCAGCAGGAGAGAGTCAAGTTCCAGCTATGGAGAGGTCTTCAGGCCTATGCTGTAGCAACAAACTTGAAGCTGATCTAATTTTGGCTGAAGGCTACAAATGTTAATGGATGCGATTTTAGTCCCCATGGCCACTGTTTATTCCAGTTGGCTTCAGTGGAGCCAGGGTTCAAAGTACATTACCTGCCACAATAGAAGTAGTAGAAGTTGTCTGGCCAGGAAATATTTGCAGAGTGTACATTTTGGCTTGGGTGGAAGCTGTTTTTAATAGTGTAGAACAAAATTTAGTTTTATATAATAACACAATAATAAACTTGTTTATTGAAAAATAAACAGGAATATCCCATTGACAGGTTGAGCGAGACTCATTTACAGCGGCATCCCCTATACCAGGGTTCTGCAGCCTTATCATTGTTTACCTTTCAGCACCTTACCGTGGGCAGTTAACTCTGAGATGTTATCACGGATTACTAATCCGTGGACAAAACACACTTTGAGAAGCTGGCTACAGGCCAGGAGCAGTGTTGGGAGATTCTGGCAGACAGAGTTTGGTGTTACATTCCATGAAATACCCACTGGCTTTAATGGGTCAGTCAGGGAATATTAGTTTTATGCAATGGGAAAAGAAGGCTTGGTGTCTCTTAATCAGTTAACAAGTGCGGAAGGCAGTTTACATACTTTTGAAACCCTGATCAGAGATTATGAACTGCCTTGAACTGACTTCTATAAATTTTACAGAGTAGACACTTCTTGATGAAAGAATTTTGTTTTATTTTTTACTTTCTCTTTTATTCTCCCTCACCGCAGCACCCCCACTCTTCAGGAGACACACATATGGCCTTATTAGTCCCTGCCCTCTTACCTGGAGCCTAGCATGGTCCATCCCCATGTAACCTTGGTTATACTCCCCAGGTGGGGTATGAGGTGGGAGCCCTCACACCTGAGTCCTTCCTGTTTTCCGTGCGATGCCGCGCCACTAGGGCAGGTAGGGACATTGGGGATCGGTGCCGTTGCTAGCTGTATCTGCCGCGGCACTGCAGGATGTTTTTTCCCATTTTCTTGGCATGCTGTGTGCCCTGACATCAAGGCACTAAACGCCGACGTCCAGCACGCCACCCTTCTCACTAGCTTGGGCTTGCTGTACCTTGGGTCTCCACCCGAGGCCAGACATGCACTGAGCCCTGGATCCCCCTCCCGGAGGCGAGCTACCCATAAGGCGCCAAGCCTCCTCCCTGGTCGCCCCTCCAGCTCCCGGCTCGCTCCCAACCCAGATCGCCATGCCGCAAGAGGAAATCTAACGTCGGCACAAGCGGCCGGCCATATGAAAGGAATTTTAATAGAAAGTATTACAGGGAATTACCCCTAGTCTTAAATTGTTAAAAATAGAACTACAACACTGATACCAAAAAGTTATTGCACAGATGTAGTCTCTATTACAGGAAAGAGGAAGTAAATAAAGAATTCATATAAGACAAATGGAGTTAGAAATGGATTTTCCTGCAGCCTAAATGCTAGGATAAAATTTAGTAAAGGGTTCATAGGACTACATATTCGATCACTTGGAGAGAATATCGTTGGAAAATCTGTACAAGATTTTTATAACCCCTGTTATCTCACATTATAAGACAGTACTCCTCAGGTGAATGCTGACTGAAATGGGGGAGCAGGGGAGAGCATTACGCATTTTGAGCATGTACCATACTAAGAAATGTTTGGACAGAGATCCAAGCTGTCCTGATGAAGATTTTCAATTTACAATTTCTCCCACCTTTGAAAACTTGGTGGTAGGGTTATCTACCACCTGTGGAACTTAGGGACCAGATCAAAATATATTTTTATATACTAACTGTTGTAGCCAATAAGGCTATTACACAAAAAATGGATGACTAAGTGATCCCCAGAGATTACTCAGTGACAGCAAATAGTTAACCAAATCAGGGGTATTGAAGCAACCACTGCCTGATTAAATTTATGACAGAGAAATTCAGTGTAAGATGGTTGCCATTTTTTTACATATATTGAGGAAATAGAGAATATCCCCATTCTAGATCAATACCTGAAGTAGGGTGGATGGATACATATAAAAATAGAATTTGATGATGAAATAATAAGAAACTCTCTTTCTTTGATAGAGAAATAAATACACAGCAGACAGAAAGTCTGTTTTATTGTATTTTATCTTTTATTGTTACAGTTGTTAACTGATATAGTACAGTGGTTTGATTATAGCAATATGGATTGCTAGACAACTAGGATGTGATGATATGTATTTGATGGGACACTAAAGATGGAGGTTTTGACAGGACTGTACCATCTTCCTGGTGGGAACTGATGGACTGGAAAGCTGTGCCATTAGCGCCAGGATACAGCTTGGAATGGAGTCAACCTGCAAGATAATAAAACAATTCACTGGCAACCAACGACACCTACTATTTGAAAGATTCTACATGAACTTGGAGTCCTAAGCAAAAAATTGCCTTTTTATCTACTATCCTCTGTATTTAATAATAATCTGGATTAATCAAATGTTATGTGTATTTGAACTTGGACATTTTCTAAAGTTTTACAAAAGTTGAATGAAGCATTCAAGTTAAAAAAAATCACATATTCCTTTCATTCCAGCTGTATCCCAAAGTACTTAGATTCTGGTACATCAGGTAGAATAGGCAGTGTATGTAACAGCTACTAAGCATTCTAATACTATACACTGCCATAATGCATTAGAACCTGTGATATTGAGAAGGGTAGTGTTAATCAGGACACACAGAGCTGCAGTTTGGAAAAGTACCATGGGACGGACACAGATGGACAGAAAGGACCTTGGTTTTAACATCTTACCTGAAAGAAGACATCTCTAGTAGTGCACCCCATCCTCCCCCCAACTCCAGTGAGAGCACCACAGTATCAGTGTTGGGTATTAGCCAAATGCCTGGCATGGACTGGAGCCCATGACTATCTGATCTTCCTGGCTCAAAGGCAAGAGTGTTACCAGCTCTGCCACTGATACTGTAGTGTGCATAATAAAGGGTTCTACCCTCTGTTTGCTGTCACAGAATACTTTTTGTTTAATCAGATTTCATTCTTCAGAAATGTGCCCTGGTGTTTTATGACTCAAATAAAGATGGCAACTCATGCTAGCTAGCATGACTGGGTGAAACTCTGGTCCAGTTAGATTGCTTATGGGTGCAGAACACAGATGTTGTATCAAGCCTTCTTCCATGTATAGCACACACAACACCATTGTTTCCTAAGCACTGCAGGGAACACAGAGAAACAAAACTCACAATTTTCATACTTTTGATGATTCATAACAGGATGGGGTAATACAACTTTGCTTTGAGAGTTCATGGAAGTCCTCAAATGTTTCCAACAGTGCATAGAAAATAACAGGATTCTGTACGTAACATTTGGAAACACAGCACTCTGATGCTGGAGTAATTTTTAAAGAAAAAGTGAGTGCCCCTTGTACAATTATCATATAATGAAATGATGGTGTAAAACATATCCTTGCACTGCGGCTTCATCTGCTATATGATCTGTGTTTGCAATTGTACTTCTAATGTCTATCCTACGAGAAAATGAAGTAATCCTAAAATTCCTCGGCACTCCCTTTTATGAGATCAATAATATTTAAAGTTGCCTGTTAAACATTTGGGACTAGAGTCACAAAACATTGCCTCATCGCAAACCCAATTTACGCCATGCAAACTGGGTTTGTCCCCATGTGGTATTCATAAAAACCCAGTTTGCATCACAAACTGGGTTTGCTACAGGGCAAAGTTTTGAGGGGGCCGCAGTGCAAATGAGGGGAGGGACCTGCATATCTGTGCAGTCCCATTCATAAACATTTTCTCCATGCAAGGGCCATTTCACAAATGTCTCTTGCACAGAGAAAATACCACCGAAAGCCAGATCTGGCGCTAAGTCCGTGCAATCCTTGTGGCCAGGGAGATACTGTAGGCCCCTCTTGCTGATCACGTCCCTGTATTAAAATAAGTGACTGTTTGCAGTGGTGGTATAGTGGTCCTCCTTGTCCCCAAAGCTGATCACCGCCCTTACTTTAAAACACAAAGGTACATTGTTCCCTGGTGGCAGTGGTTCCCACCCCCACCCCATGCCCTGATCACTATTCCAGTAGTTAAAACATTATTCCTCCCTTTCTCCATTATTATTTGCCCTTAGTATGGAGCTGCTGGCTCAGGCAGTCAGGTCTCACCCACAGATACAGGGCATCAAGGTGGGAGAAGCCAACAACAAAATATCTCAATACGCAGACGACACCCTAATTTATTGGGGACCTAGAGTCCTCCATCCCCCACTGCTGCAACTTATTAGAGCAGTTTGATAAGATATCGGGTTTTAAAATAAACACAGAAAATCGGTGAATATGTGGACGGGTGATCTCCCTTCCGCTAAAGTACGGTCAATGATCCCTTTAGGTGGGTTAAAGAGGAAATTTGCTACCTTGGTATACACAGTCCCACAAACCTCTCTAAACTCTATCAGCTCAATTACACAACTCTCACCTGGCAGGTTTTCACGGATATCACTAGATGGCAGTCTTTACCACTTACTTTCTCGAACAGAATAGAAACTATCAAAATAAACATCTTGCCCTGATATTTATTTGTTTTCTAACTTACCAATCCCATTTCCACTGACACAATGGAAACAGCTTCAAAAGAAGCTATCAGAATTTATTTGGGAAGGTAGGAAGCCTAGGAAAAGATGGGATCTCCTAACAGAAATCAAAGACAAAGGAGGGCTGGGGTTCCAAATTTCATGACTTACTACAAAGCAACACAGCTGCAACCAATTTTGAAGATGGTTGCCCCAGAATACAGAGAGGAGGGTGGTACTTATGGAAAAGAGGGCTCACTCAAGGATTCCTCTTAATGTCCTGCCCTAGGCAGTACGGATTCATTTGTGAAAACCATCACTAATAGATGGACGAAACACATGATAACATCATGGGTTAGCTACATAGATAAGGATGGGAAGTGCTGGCACCGTGTGGGCCCATATCCCACTGACTTTCCTTCCACAGTTCCTGGCATGACAGGATGACTTTCTTTGTTCACTGGGAAGCTCAGGGTTAAAGTATCTCACACAATTTCTACAGAATGGGTGCTGAAATCCTTTGCAATGCTACACCAGGAGTTTAACATCTCCCATAAAGATTTATTTTAGGTTTTACAGTGTAGGCACTATGTCAGTACAACCTTAGGGTTTGAGGCCTTGATAGAAGGCCCAGCCCAACCATCATTAAGAATATATCAAAGAGTCACATGAATGACACCATAAAATGTTATTCCATATATTCACAAAGTGTTACAGGAAGGAGTTGGGACATGCCTGATTCAAGAAATAAAAGAGGAGATGGGATCCTCACCCACAGAGATGGAGTGGGACAGGGTGTGGAGGAGAATACATAAAACATCCAACTCACCTGCCTGGAGGGAATTCAGGTGGAAAGTGATGGTGAGATACTGTTTTACTCCAGTGATAACCTCACATCATGCCCCATCAAACATGAACAGATGTTGGAGACACTGTGGATCGAGTGGTACACATTTTCATGTGTTTTGGGTCTGCCCATGCATCAAAACATACTGGTAAGAGATAGCTCAGACTGTTCAGGAGATTTTGCAGCTGAGGACTCCCCTCAGATTTACAGATCTGGTGTTGGCCTCTCCCTGAGGGAGTCAGAACCTCAAGCACAGAGATACCTTTTCTATATCTTAGTAGCAGCAACAATGAAAGTAATTACACAGAACTGGCTTATACTACAGTCACTATCCCTGTTTACGTGGAGGACAAATGTTAAATCAGTCAAGAACATGGAAGCCTGAACCATAGTTTAAGGTTACATACAGAACAGTTTAAATGGTTCCTTTCTTTGATTATGTAGACAACAAGGAGGGTACCCCATATTAGAACAATTCATTCTTGCATAGATCCCATCCACGCTTATCGCTAGGGTTTTTCAATTATGGAATGGGCTACCCAGGAAGCTCTCCTTTTCCTTATGATATCGAGTGTTTTGTCAACACCATTTAAAATATTACCTCCCAAGGTTACAATGTTTATAGAATATGTTATTGATTGTCCTAGGATAAATAAGTAAGCAATTGAAGACACAAGGTTTCCTTAGTTCTCAAGATTGTGATTTTATTAAGAAATTTTACTTGTTATGATGTTCTTTATACAATATAGGATATTAAATGAGGTAAAGGTCAGAAGTATACAATAACTGCTTTTAAAGAGCCCTGACACAGTCTAGCATTCTCCCTGAATCCTGCTCCTTAAATTATGCTTTATGTTGTTGTGTAATGTTTTTTATAACTGCTCTCTTCATTCATTTCTGTCACCTGCCTTGAAACATTGCCGATACTGTGTCCTTTTCCGCCATTTGTTATCCGTTAGCTGACCAGTGGCAGAATACATCATATGTAGTGGTTTGCGGCATGCAAGTGCCGTTCTTCTTCCCTATCAGTCTTTACCACAGGCTCTGTTGTTTTAGTAGCTGTACTGTTTTTCCTTTCTGTAGCGTGAACAGCTGGTAGAAACTGATTTAGCTTACTGCTTGTAACACTTAAAGTAGAGTTACTGTTCGTTGTGAAATTGACTGTCCGTATTACATGGACCCAGGTTCCCTAAAGAAGAAAAAAACTTTGTTTTTGCTGCTGTTTTAAGTCGGTTGGTAACTTCCACCAGCCCTGCCTTTTGAACAAGTTTGCCTGTTCTCAGATAATTTGGAGATGGAGGATTGAACATAAATGCAGTGCATCTCTCTTTGTGTGGTCTGATTTGTATTCTATTTATGAAGTTAGTACAAATCATCGAGCAGATATGCAACAGCAGCGTGGATACGGGCTTGGAGAATTAACATACACATTTAAAAATAACTTCATAAATGAACACAAATCAGACCCACACAAAGAGATGCACTGCATTTATTTTCACTCCCTCCATCTCCAAATTATTCTGAGAACAGGACAAACTTGTTCAAAAGGCGGGCTGGTGAAAGTTACTCAAGCTGTTGAAAACGATAGCAAAAACAAAGGTTTTTTCTTCTCTTTTGGGAACTTGGTCCGCTGTACACGGACAGTCAGTTTTACAAATACATACAGTAACTCACTGATAAGTATTATAAGCAGTACACAAAACAGTTTCTACTCAGCTGTTCATACTATAGAAAGGAAAAAAACGGCAGTACAGCTACTAAACAGAGCCTGGGGAGCGCGCTGAGGGAAGAACAGCACTTGGCATGCCGCAAACCACTACATATGATGTAATTCTGCACTGGTCAGCAAGGGATAACAAAAGCATGGAAAAGGACACAGTATCGTAATGTGTCAAGGCAGGTAGACAGAATGAATGAAGAGAGTGCTTATAAAAAACATTACACAACAAAATAAAGCATAATTTGAGGAGCAGGATTCAGGAGATGCTAGACTCAGTCAGGGGCTCTTAAAAATGTGACAATTTGAAACAGGAACATTGTAGTTCACCTGTAAAGACAAAAAAAGGATTTAAAAAGTGAAAATTGGGTAACTTTTAGAATTATTGCTTTTGATATGGATGTTAATATTACTTAGAAACTTATCGATTGTTAATCTTGGAATTTGTATAAACAGTGAGATGTATATGTAATGCATTGTATGTCCTGAATAAGTTAATAAACTTGGTAAGTTCAAAAAATTAATTATTTGTAGTAGTCTAGTGGTTCCTCCCCTTCCTTGATCTCCAGTTACCTTACCCATAGAATAAGACACATCCTTGATAGTCCAGTGGTCCCTCAAGCCCAGCCCCGTTCGTCGATCACTGTCCCAGTGCTTTGAACCACAATACAATCATCCTGGTAGTCTAGTGGTCCTCTCACCCTATCCTGATTCCACCTTGATATAGGTGAAAATTCCCCTGTGTTAGCAGTCCCCACACTTATCCCCAGTCTTGCCCATATAGGGTACCATGTAGTTGTCCATGGTGTCTAGTGGACCCCCACCCCACCCCGTGAGGACTGACTCCACCACCCGCCTCCTCCCCAACCCAACCCCTGGCTGGCGACTCAGCACAGCCTTCCTCTCTCCTCCACAGCTGACTGCCAACTGAGCTCTCAGTGAGCCACTGTATATGGTACACACTCATTGACTGACAGCTCAGAGTGAGCTGTCAGTCACTATCAGTGAGCACATACTGTATACAATACGAGTTCAGTCAGCAACCAGCCTTGAAGGTGAGAAGAGGGCTGTGCTGGTCCCTGGCTGGGGTCGGGCTGGGGGAGCGGTCTGGTGGGTCAGTCCTCAACAGGGTGGGTGGGTTGGGGTCCACTAGACACCAGGACAATAACACGTGCCCACTAATACGGGCATATCAGGGATGGGTGGAGGGACCGCTAGACCACCAGGGAATTTGCACCCAAGGCAGGGAGGGTTCGGGACAGGTGGAGGAGACCACTAGACTACCAGGGGGATTTGGTTCTTCTGACTGGGATGATGATCAACAAATGGTGGTGGGAGGGACCACTAGACTACCAGGAGATGTGTCTTATTCTACGGGCATGGCAATCAAAGCTTGGGGAAGGGGCCACTAGACTGCCAGGAATCATTTTTAACTATCGAGATGGTGATTGGAGAATGGGGTGGGGCAGGAACCACTGCCACCAGTGAACAAGGTATGTTTTATGTGTTTTTAATGTAAGAGACTGTGATCTTCTGTCAGGGATGGGGAGGACCACTAGACCACCAGGAACATTTGCCTACATAGGAGAATGGCAGTCTGCGTTGGGGAGGCTGAAAAACTCCCTCGCAGCCCATGTAAATGGGCCCATAATGGGCATGCTAATGGCCAGTTAGCACCTTGCATGCCCAATGGACTCCTTTGCATGGCTGCTTTATGAATAACAGAGCGTAGGCACTATTTATTGCAGGGCATTTAAAGGACTGCAGGTCAGGGCAGTGTTAGTGAGGTTAGAGGTAGCAGTCGTGGAGTTACAGCTGCCTCTACCTTGCCCTATTTACAGTCGGATAGTGCCCCATGCTCTCCGTCTGTGAATAGCATTTTTTACCGCCTGGGCAATCATGAAACAATGCTGAACTTTTGTGATGCACTTTACGATTATTTGTGAATCTAGCCCTGAACTCATTTTTTTTTGTTTGAGATTTTCTCTTTCTGTTCTGGGAGGAAAGGACCGGGTATGCATTTGTGTATGTTCTATAAAATGCAGCAAAAGAATTCTTAATATCAGCAATGGGAGGGCTTTAAGCCTGAGGTTCAATGGGTGGAGCAACAACGCTCACTCCCCATCGATCTCAAAGGTCACTACATCCTGGGCCTCGCCAGGATTCTTTTCGCTGCAACCGGAGGCTCAGTCGGCTGTTCTTCTTCTCCATTCCCAGTCCATCTTTTGTTCAGTGTTCCTCGTCCCTCATGTTTTGTTGTGCCTTTCCTGATTCTGTCCCTCCACCCACTCTCTCTCTGTTGCTCCCTCCTTCACTTTCCAGCTGCCCTCAATCACCCCCTTCTTTTAGGCTCTCTCGCTGCCCTGTTGGGTGACCGTACTCTGCACCTTTACCTCGCAGCCTGCTTTGGCCATCTCTCCATTCTAGCAGTTGCTGCTCCCAACCGTCTTTTCGCTTGTTACTGCCCTGCTTTTCCGAGCCCCCAGTCCCTCCTGTGCTGTGCTTACTGCTTTGCTCTGACATGTGGCACAGCTCTGCCAGGCCTGGTAACATTCCACTCCCTGCTGAGGCCAGGTATCCTGTTCCTCCTACTGGCCTGTGCTGGATCCCAAGTCTCTTTCTGTATACGGTGTTATGGCACATTGCTTCAGTGTGCTTCTATAGGGCTGTCAGGATGTCCGCTTGTCATCATTCCTTCATTATCGTGGCTTCCTGCCACCGACCAGTGGCCGTGGTCATGGCTGTCTGAGCACTGCACCACTCTGCACCCAGCACAGCCAGCCGCCTGGCCTGCTCCTGGTCCATGCAGGTCCGCCCTGAATCAGGCTCCACGCCAACCCGCCTGGCAGCGGCTGCGGTCCCAGCTCCTCCGGCTGCTGCTCAGCTCTGCAACGCTTCACTTCAGTGGCACTGCCATTCACATGGCTGCCACGCTGCATTGCTCCATGCTCGCTTCTTGCTACTGTTCCCATACCTGTCCGCCGCTTGCTTGCCAACTTTTCGCTTAGCCACGTGTTTGGTCTCCTGCAAATTTCAGGACATGTGTTTCAGTTCAGTTCTGCATCCTCCGAGTCATGCCACACGCTTTGATGTATCTCAGTATTTGACACCAGCATGTAATCTCTTTTTTGGCAACATGGGATTTGCTTTCTCTGCCTGTATGGACTACTACTTGCATCTGCTTAACGGGACCTGCATCTCTTCTGGACCTTTTCAGTATGTTTTGGACTGCTTGCTGGGAATGTTGGGGAGAGGGGACCTTCCCGTACCCCCTGTATAATTCTGCTCCTGTTTTCTGGACTGTTTCCTTGACTCCATTCCCTGCTGCGTTTGTTTGTGGGTCCTGACCTGGCCACACTTTGGCATCCATGCACTCCTGCCCTGCTTTATCTTCCCAGATCAATTATTTCTTCTGTGTACTTGTCAGGCCAAAACAAAAACAACAAAACAGTGCTGAGTCCTGTGCTGTCTCCGGTTCCTGATCATATCTGGCCTCCTGGCTCCCTCCCTCGTCGTGCCTTGTCTGTTCCTATCCATCCACTTCACTCCGACAGTCCCACGCCCTTTCCTACTTCGCTTCCAGTACCTGTCTTCATGGCATCATTCCATCATCGCATTTCATCCGCTCCTACGTTGTCTTCCTCAACTGCATTTGATATTTATTTTGGGCATAACTATCATTCTTCATATGACTGCCTGATCATCTACGCCCTTAAGTTGCATGTATCCAGTTACTGATTCCATCCATCAGCCGCCCAGGATTCAGTCCAGTCATGGCTTCTATCTCTCATCAAGCTATGGTTTTCTATTAGCTTGCTCTGCTGTAGCCTCATTGGGGCCATCCATGGCTGACTCCATCTGGCCTTCTGTCGAACCCGGCCTGTGTGCTACCTCATCCAGCTTGCCTCACTGCCGCTCTCATCCTGTATCGGCTGGGTCCTGTGCTACCCCATGGACCTCCTCCATCCTTTGTCCTTTCATACCTCACTTTCCTGTACCAGCCTCCATGGCTTCAATCCATCATCGTACCTCATCCATTCCTAATTTACCTTCCTTGTCCTAGCACCTTTTCTTGTACCAGCCATCATGGCTTCACTCACTCTTGCTTCACTCCTCATCATACATCATCCACTTTTGCTCACTCCTCATCATACCTCATCCAGTTTTGATCATCGATCACTCAACCTGAGTTGCCTCTGGTTCCAGATCTCCCTTCTTGGCCTCAGGGTCTACCTCCATTCAAGAGCCTACTTCCTTCAGAAGTTCATTTAAAGTTCATTCCTGTCTCCTCTCTTCCAGTTCCATACAGCTATCCTGGATTCACTCCACTCGTGGCTTGCTATCGATATTCTTTTTGGGCATACCTACCATACTTCCTATGCCATCAATCAAAGCGGCCATCCTGCTGCATGTATCGAGTTCATAACTCCAGTCATATCGAGTTCATAAATCTAGTCATCATTCACTAAACATTACCTCAGGGTTTATCTATTTACATCGCTACTCGAACATTCCTATCATTGAATTCTATGCTACCTCACCAACTACAACCTCAGGGTCTCATTGTTCAAAGTCTCCCTCGTTCATATCGCATAATCAAGCATGCCTCTTCAACCTCAGCGTCCAGCTCACTCCATCACTCACTCAAGCCAGTCTGCATTGTCCTTGGTCTTCTCATCAGCACATCTGGAATCTCTTTGCGCACATCTAGATACCCTTGCTCCCCTGACTTCTACATGGATTTTCTCCCTCTCATAGTCAAAGTATTCATTGTTGCGTCATATTCCTTCTGCGATCTGCATGCTGCCTTGTGTTCCCTATTCGATCTGTGCTCTCTTTTGGGGGTTCCCTATTTCATAATTATCCTCCCTATTGCGTATTTCTTGTTACGGGCCTTCTTTTAACAACATACTTCCTCATATTAAATGTACGTAGTCAGCCTGGAGGAAGGCACCTAGGCCTTGGATCCCGGAGGTTTCCTCAAAAGGGTTTCCTCTCCTCCATGCCAGTGGTCATAATATAGGAGTTAGTGCTTTCTTAGGTTAGTTAGTTAGGTTCTGCTGTGGATGGAGGCGGATTGTGGCTCTGGCTTTCCGTTCTCTCTAGTAGAAGTCAGCCCTTATCATCCTCCTCTCAAATTCATTCATCATCCTCGCCCTTCGATGCTTGACACCTTTAGGTATTCTTTTTGGGCTTCTTCCTAACCTACCTTTAGCCATCGTAATCATTCCTGGCACCTGTTAGGAGACCTCCTCTAGGGTTCCTTGAGTCCATACCCTACAGGGTGGTATATCCACGGATAGAGAGGCGGGAAAGCCACAAAGCAAATCAAATTACACAAGCATCATCTCATTATCTTATCCAGTTGCGTAAGCACATGAATGGGAGGGCTTTAGGTCTGAGGGTTAGGTGGGTGGAGCAACAACATCCTCCCCATCGACCTTAAAAGGTCACTAACATCCTGGACTTTGTCAGGATTCTTTTGTTGGCCACCATCCACCCTACCTCCTCCAGCGGCTCACCCTCTAACCCGTGAGCTTTCTTCCTAACCTACCTTAGCTGATGCAATCATTCATGGCACCTGTAAGGGGGCACCTCCTAGGGTTCCTTGCATCATACCCTCTACAGGGTAGTATATATCCCATGGATAGAGAGGGGAAAGCCA
Organism: Neoceratodus forsteri; assembly: GCA_016271365.2. Lineage (NCBI taxonomy): Eukaryota > Metazoa > Chordata > Ceratodontiformes > Ceratodontidae > Neoceratodus > Neoceratodus forsteri. Next base: position 78,013,981 of record CM057459.1, read on the forward strand.
CAAAGCAAATCAGGTTACACAAGCATCATCTCATTATCTTATCCAGTTGCATAAGCAACATCAGAACCTTAGTTTGTGATCACCGGTGTTCTTAGTAAATGGTGTTTTGTCCCTAGCCTGTCCTGTATCCTGTTTTTGACTTACCAACAATTTTCATTACTTAAGTACTCCGAAGAATGGAATAAAGGTCAAAGAGTAAAATATATTGCGCTTTGTACTATTGCTTCTGAGCCAGCAGATATTTTTGTGAGGCTTGTGGCGGCTTATGTCTAAAGCAAAACATTTCTTTCCCTTGAGGTCTAACTTCTTGCGGACTACACAGACAGACTGACCTGGGCAACAGGATTTTAAAGTCTCCAGATTCTTAGACTTCATGAATCATGCCAGAATGGTGCTATATCTGGACTTAGTGGAACGATGCTGCTAAAAGCTATCTGCTTTTGACCTTGTAAGGTTCTGTAGATCTAATTGTTCGGTCAGTTTTGTCTGGACTGCATCCCAAAAGGCAGTCTGTTTATAATAGTTTGTTTTTATTTTAATAAAGGCAAAAGCTGCAGGACATCCTATTAAGAGGCTGAGGTCATGAAACTGAACTGGTGGAGTACATGAAACTTCCCATGTTTGTTGCACTGCTTCCCTTGGCTTCAGGCCAATTGTTAAATATAAATACAGATGCCAGGACAGCCTACAGTCATCTAAGTGTGGCCTCACCCATCATTTGAGTGAGGGGCTGCAAAGTAAGGGCGAGTGTTTCCAAGTCCTATGGATGTAAGCAGTACCCTGCAAGAGTGTAAGAGATGCCTCATCATCTGAACTACTATTTTGTAAATCATCTGATTCATAAAATATTAATAAACATCAAACAAAAAATATAATTAAAGATTTAAACATGTAAAAAAATCCCTGTCATGAAAAAGTGGAAAATTAACAAATAATTTTGAGCTTGCCTCTGACAACCAGCATAGATAAGCACAGGGGAACCTCAATTTAAGATCTCATCTGAATGATCATGCAGCCAGCTGAGCAGCATCCCTAGAACTGTGTTGCAGCATCAGCAGTAGCTCTGAGGTTGCAGGACTTCACAACTCATGCAGATATGTTGAGAAGCCTGTTTGGTTACCTGGGATCAGTACCTATAGCATCATTACAAATACAGTAACTGAAGGCTTTAGCCTGTAGTTCTGTGGGGAGGATATAGCTGCTCCCCGATCTCCTTTTCAACCCCAGGCAATGCCCGCTCTGCTTTAGGTGAGTCGCACTGGCTGGCATGTGCTGCTGGTCGCGCTGCTCTTTCTTTTCCGTGGGTCTCTGGTCTATGCCCTTCCTGCCTCTCTTTGCTGTGCTCCTCGTATTCTTGTTTTGCCTTCCTATTCCTTTCTTGTGTGCTCCTATTCGATCTGTTCCTCTGCCCTTGTGCTGTTTGATGGTTTTTCTTGTTGCTTCCCAGCTTTTCTTTTGCCCTGTTTAAGCTTATCCATGCCCCCCACCCGCCCACCTTGTTTCTGTTCCTTCACTGTCTCCCACCTTTTCGTTTTGCCTTGCTTTTATTGTACCTCCTTTTCTTTTGGGTGCTTCTCTCCTGCAGCCAGCTTGCTCCTCACTTGCTCTCATTTTCCCCTGCTGCCACCTCACGTTCCCCTGCACTCTGCTTCCTCCTGCCACTCTCCTGTTATCCATGTTATGTTTCTGCCTTGCTGTTGCTGCCCTCTGCCCAGCAGCCATTGCGCCATGCAGCCACGTAATCCACCTTCAGCTCACTGTTCCATGTCACTCCTCCTGCTCCCTGAGTTGAGGCGCAGCTCATGTGTGTTTCCAGACCGCCACCACCATCTTGCTTTCTCCACACCCTCTGTTGCGCCCTTGGTGGAGACCTTGAATGTTTTCCTGCTGCACTATTCCTATATCTAAGACATTACTTCCACAGTGTTGTCACAGGATATAAAATCTCCTGTCGCCCTGTGGTTTGCTGATACCATTGTTTAAATCAGGGGCCTCCTCTAAACAAACACTGCGCCCGCAGAGTTCATGATCCAGGACCTTACATGACCACAGCACGATCATGTATCCCAGATTCAGTTACAATCACCCCACTATCGAATCAGATGGTGGAGCTCAATTCTAAACCCATGCTGGCAAAATAGAAATGCATTTACATCTGGTAAGAGTTATCTTATCCTTATGAGGACTATATCCAAGCAATTAAATTGTCAGCCTGAAAAGAACAGATTCTCTACCCTCTGGCAAATCTTCTACTATCTATCCCTGACTGTTTTCCGATGGTGGACAAGCTAGTAAGGGCCAACCTGTACAAGGAAACCTTTGATTCCATGACACACAACTCAAAACAGGGCCGTGGTATGCGTGGTCAAGGTCTCCCTTGAATGGGGCTATTATCAGGCATTTTGGGTTAGCAAACAAATATGGTTCCCCTAGGAAAAACAATGTATATACCTTTGGAGAGAAATTATTAAATACTCAGCTACCAGCAGACTATCTTTATACAACACAGCTCTGCCATTTCTATCGCTGTAGCTATGCGCCACCTGGACGATTGTCTTCAATGGATACCGTTTACCGCTCCATACCTGCTTGACCTTCAGGCCCAGCATCAGTATTCCAGCCCTACCCACCTGCAGTTCTCTCGGGGAATTCTCCCCTTCCAGATTTTCTCAGTTTCAGTTGCTGTTCTGGAGAGTGCTCAGATCATCACGGGCTTGCATATTATGAAACCTGTTCCCACCAGCTATTTATATTCATTACAGCTTTGGCTACCTTGCTCCTGTATTTAGCCTGGCATTGTCCTTATGCATATTCCTGCCTGTCATTTTATCCTTGCTTCAGTCATTGACCTCCATCTATCTGCCTGCACCCTGCAGATTATTCATACTCCGCTTTTAACCACTAGAGGCTCACCACTCTTCTGATTGCATAGTCTCTCAGTCAACTCCGTGGCCAGAGTCTAGCACCACAATTGTCTTACTTCCAGCTCCACTATGGCATCCCTTGAGCCGTCTTCCTTAGCCCATTCATCTGGATCCAAGCAGCAATATTTCATTGCACAGTCCAAAGTACCTTCACGCTGAATTCCAAGAATGCCCCTTCCACTTGCTACTCTTCCGCGTGCTGACCTCTCTGCAGGCTGTTTGCATTGTGTTCCTGGCCGATTCCTCAGCAGCCCCAATGCTCCTGTCTGCAGCAGAGGATCTCTACAGTTATCAGCTAGTCACCCTCATGTTTGTTCTCCAGAATACTGCTGCGTTGTCCATTTTCCCAGTTTGCCTGCCTGATCTGCTTGGTTCCTTTTCGCCTGCACAGCCCGACTACCCCTGAGCCCTAGGACCTACCTGACCTGCAGTATTTCCATCAGTCTGTTCTGTGGATTTATCCCTGTACCACCCATCAGAACTATACTCCTCAGCCATTTCCATGGGCTATCCATTCCATAGAGTCACGATTCCCCTGCTCTGCAAGTTTCAGCTGGTACAGCGATCTCTACAATGCATTACCAGCAGCCCTTCAACAGCCAGGATATTTATTTGTGTTTCAGGCATTTACCCTGCAGATCTAGGATTGGACATCCTCCGTATGTGATAATCCAGATGTGATCAGGCCATTGCTTCCTCAGATTCCATCGACAGATTCCTTCCTCCAGCCATCCTTATTCAACAGTGGACCAGCCCGTGTGACAACTACAGTTCTCTAATTTCGGACAGGCCTGCATGGAGGTTCTGCCACTTAGCCCTCTCAGGATAAGTCTACCCGTCTTGCTAGCCTACGTGAGGCCTAGTTCGATATACACCATCTGTAACTATTCTCAGGCTGACCTCCGTGAGGTTCAGCCAGTCTTGCTAGCTGAGCACCAATTATCTCAGCTGCTGTCTGCCTCAGATCCTCTCAGCTGAGGAGCTGAGGATCCTGCTTCTGTTTCATATAGGTCAAGATTAACCAGACAGTGGTTATCTTCTGCCTCCCTAAAGAGCTTTAGCTTTTCGCCTCTAACATACCAATTCCCTGAAATGAGTCTTCTCCTTCAAACTCCAGGATTGTCCATTTCAGTTTTCTCCAGCCATTCAAGGATGTGGTGCCCCGTCGATTGACTGAGCGTGCCTTGTGAAACATACTCAACCTATACACCTATGGGCGTTAGACTAGGATTAAACACCGATGTGCTACTGGCTTTCTACATGGACACTTTTCATCAGTACCTCAATTCAAGGTTCCACTGTCAATCACCTCAAGACCTACTCTTCAATCAAGTCTCAAGATGTGGATTATTCCATGACTTATTCCTTTAATGTATTTGGATTACTTTCCTTTAGTATGCCCAGAGGATGGGCAGGTCAGTAGCCATGGGTCCTCAGTGGTTCCCCCTAAGGATGTTTTCCTCTCCTGCACGTTACTGGCCACTCTGTGGAGTTGGAGGAGGTAATCATCTAGCGACTACTTTCTTTTGGGCCTTCCATTCCACCCTCAAATAAGCATTATGCCAAGGTGGGATACAGAGAAAGGCCAAAACATCAAGTTCTAACAGCTACTATAGCTCATTCAGTTCACAGCCTCTAAGCACCAGTCATATCCAGTCCAGTTCCTATGTACTCAACCACTGTCCTATGTTCATATCCAATGCTAATGTATCTAAGCACTAACCATATCATTCAGCCTCTACATCCTGCAAGCACTGTCCTAAGTTCTGTCCTAGCTCTAATGTATTTAAGCACCAGCCATGATCATCAGTTGTATGTATCACAAGCATTGAGCTACAGTATGTACCACACATAGAACTGAAGTTTCTTTTATTTTCTCAGCTCCTTCTGTGATTCTTCACTGTGTACCCTCTCGGTCTTTACAAAATAAATTCCTGGCTCCAACATACTGTCATTTCCTACAATTTAATGTTGCTAAGACTGAGATCCTCTTACCTGGCAAAAAAGTATACTCTCCCAGAACTCAACTTCTTCTGTAACTCTCCTTGATTTGTGTCTTCCATTTGCCCCATCTGTCAGAAATGTGTGTGTCCTCCTTGACTCACCTGTGCTCCACACCTCTGCGTTCTGTAAATCTGCCTGCTATCATCTTTGCAGTATTGTCTGCATCAGCTATTTCCCAGACCCTTCCTCTTCTGAAAGCCATATCTATGCTTTCATATCCTCCACCTACTGTAACTCCTTCTTTTATGGACTAACTCCCTCCTCTTGAAAAGTCAGACTTTTCAAAATGCATCTGCTCGATTTCTCACCCAATTTGAGAATGGGATCACATCTCCCTGAACCTTATTCGCCTCCATTGGCCCACTGTCTGGTACCATATGCACAACACAATATCTCCACCTGTTAAAACATTTCTTCATGGCCATGCCCCTTTTTCTTTGACCTCATCACTGCCTACTTTCCCCCACACTCTCTGTTCCTGAAGCTTTAGCCTAGAGATGCAGCACATTAAAAGCTTACTTGCAAAGTTATGCGGAAGTTGGGAACTTACCTCTAAACATAGCAGGGCAAAGTTTTCCTATTTCACCCAACTTCCTGTGCAAAGTCTTTTTTCATATGAAAAACCTACCTACTCCACATCATTGTTACTTCACCCCATCCCATCAACCCAGTCAAATAAAGTAAACCCCTTACCCTCACAGCACCCATACCTCCCCCTGCCGATCTTAGTATTTCTGTAGACAGTACCCTTCCCACCTAGTCAATGTCATGCATAACCCTACATGCGCCACCCACCTTTCCTCTACCTGACCTTGTATAGAAGCAGTGTTTCCATTCAAGTAGAGATGTCATGTGAATCGTAGGCAAATAATTATTAATTCAGGTACACTTCCTAAGCTCTGGGGTAAAATGTGCAAGGAAATCATTTTACCACCAAACCTGAAACTGGAGAGAGATGACTAGAGTCACAGCCTTTACCCTCCAAAACAGCTATAGAGGGTACAGTGCACCCCAAATGCAGGACATAATAGAATTCTGTACAGAAGCATGCCCTCATCACACAAATTGTTTCTGCATCTGCCCTTTTGAAAATATGTCTCTGAATCTCTTGTAAACTGTTTTATGTATCAAGAATTATATGTTGGGCAAGGACCTGGAAGACATTATCAAGGACAGAATAACGCAGTATTTCATTGAAGCCAAGGTTCTTGGCCCCTCTTAGCATAGCTTTATGAAGGTTGATCATGCCAAACCAACTTGATCACCTTCTTTGAGGTGGTGACTAGGGAGTGGACAGGGGCAGGGCTAGACACATAGACTATTTATAGTTCAGCAAGGCCTTTTGACACAGCAGCACCTGACAAGTTTCTGAGTAAAGTACACCAATGTGGTGTCACAAGGTGGATTGCTAACTGTTTTGAGGGGAGGAACGAGAGGTTGTAGTGGATGGGAACTTCCCAGACTGAACTTGGTAGAGGAGGCTTGTGGTTTCGGTAGACTTCTGTATGCCAGGGAAGCCAGAGGAGCCAATTGCAGCAAAAACTGCACCCTGCCTGAGCTGTTTGGAGGAAGTTTTCAGCGGAAGCTAAAAGGCCATAGTGAAGGCAACAAACTTGGCATTAAGCAAGTGAGCAAAAGCAAGAGGAAAAAGAAACTACTTTGGGTCTCGAAAGAGGTGGGGAAAAGGTAAAAGCTAAAAGGGTAGCATTCAGAAGGTATTAGGAGACACAGAGGGAGGAGGATAGGAGTGTATTGGGGGACAGATGGAGGCAGGGTGAGCAGTAAGGAGCATGAAGGTGCAAACTGAAGAGAGAGAATAACCCAAACAATAATGAAAGGGTACAAGACATTTTTAGGTATGTCAGTGAAAAGAGGAAGACCAGGGGTGGATTGTAAGGTTTAAAAGGGAAAGGGGAGGGCTTTGCAGAGATGGATCAGGAAAAGGCACCAATCCTGAACAAATATTTTGGTTCCATGTTCACAGAAGAAGGAGAAGGGAGGGGCCACAAAAAGCAATAGGAGCATTTGAGGTAGGAGGTGGACACTAGCCCATTTTCAGAGGAGACAGGCCTAAGGCACTCACTAATCTGAAAGTGGAAAAGCAATGGGGCCAGATGGGGTGCATCCAAGGGTATTGAGGGAACTTAGGGAGGTACTGGCTACACCTCTGACAGTCCTATTTCACAGCTCATTGGAAACAGGAGGAGCAGTGGAGTAGAGCAGATGTGGTCTGTGAACTGTCTCATTGGGGTGCCAAAGGGCACTTCTTGCCCAGTTGGCCCACTATCAGTGGGCAAGTGGGTGCTGGATGTAGTGAGCAGAAGGTTGCCTCTGGACTTCGAGGCTCTCCTCCTTACTACCTCCATGCACCTCAGGAATCCTGGGTCTGAGGGACATGCTGTCTGCCCTTCGGGTTGACATTGCTCAACTTCTTGACAGAGAGGCAATAGCCCTGTCCCAAACACCCCTGGCCAGTCAGGGTTACTACATGGCTCCAACATGGATGGGGGCTGGTGCTCCATGATAGATCTACATGATCTGAACCAGTTCATGTGAAGCACACATTCAGGATGGTCACCCTAAATCAGATCTTTCCGTCTCTCTGGAGCAGGGCATGTGGTTCTGCTCCCTGGACCTCCAGAATGTGTTCTTCTGCATCCCAGTCCATTGATCCCAATGCCAGTACCTCCAGTTCCGAGCAGAAGGGTCCTGTACAAGTTCCAGGTCATGCCCTTAGTCCTCTCTTGGTGTCCTGTGCCTTCACTAAATGCATAGCAGTAGTAGCAGCTACCTGAGGCACCTAGGCATCAGGGTGTGTCTGTATCTGGATGAATGGCTGCTAGCTGGTTCATCCAAAGCATTCAGAAGAGAGGTCCAGAGATCTGGCTCTCCAGAACTGCCAAGACTTGGTCTGTTGGTCATCCTGGACAAGTCCAAACTGGTACCCATGAAGGTGATCAAGTTCATGGGGCAGAACTAGACTCCCTCGGGTCAAGACCTGCCTCACTGCAGACCAGGCACTAGATCTTACTACCTTTGCCCTATCATTTCGGGTTCGGTTTCACACCCTACCCAGGATTTCCTGAGGCTGCTGGGGTACATTACATCCTGCACAAGCATGGTCCAGTGGGTCCCCTAGTGGATGTGCCACCTGCACTGGGATTTGGGCCATCAGTGGTCCCAGCACCTAGGCCATCTGGACCAGTTGGTCGTGATGACCTAGATGATGTGGGATGCCATTTAGTGCTGACTGATCCAGAACACTTGAAGGAAGGATCCCTTTGTCCACACAGAACCATCTGTCTTGCTCACCAGGCGTATCTGGGGGACACATAGAAGCCCACAGACTGTGGTCACCTCGGGAGTCCCGTCACACATAAACCTGCTGGAACTCTGTGTAGTGCGGCTTGCCCTGATGGAATTCACTCATTTAATCTGGAGTCAGCTTGTGCAGGTCCAGACAGACAACACCACATCATGTTGTACCTAGACAGGCAGTGTGGAACACAGTCCCTTCCCTTGTGTCGGAGGCCCTCCGACCGGACTCTCGTCGCGCAGCCATGGTGCAGATCTCCTGGCAATCCATGTCACAGGAGAGAACAGTCAGCTGGCAGATGATCTCAGCCTGGTTGGAGAACATCACATGGTGGTCTCTGAATCTGGAGGTGGTGGACCACCTTTTCTCCCTGTGGGAACTCCTCTAGTGGACCTGTTTGCCTCCCAGGAGAACAGCAGACTGAGGCTGTTTTGTGCCCCCACAGTCTGGGATACTGTTGGAGGATGACTTCACGAGACCCAGATCTCCTCTGTCACAGCAGCAGACCTCCATGGTGAACACCTCTCTACCCAGATCTGCTGTCCAGACAGCAGAAGGCGATCCTGCAAGGCCTGCAGTCCTTGTGCCTCATGGCCTGGTCCCTGAGTGGCTAGCTTTCCAGGCCATAGGTCTCTCAGATGATTTTCTCCATGTTGTGGAGGCCTCCCAAAAATAGTCAACTTAGATGCTATACCTATAAATGGAAGAGATTTTCCATTTGGTGTTAAGAGCAAGGAGCTTGATCCTTGCCTGCCCTGTAGGCTAGCAGTCTGGATTACCTCTGGTCGCTCTCTCATTGGTACTGCAGGTGAGGAGACACCCTTACGGTGCACCTGGCAGCTCTCACTGCTTAGCAGGCATGGGCTGGTAAGCTGATGGTGTGCCGGAGAAGGTGGGTTGGGCACTTTTTGGGCCTTGACCACCTGCCCCTCTGGTGTGAGCCTCCTCCACCATGGGACCTACTGCTGGTGTTGCCTGTACTGCGTGGGCAAGCCGTTCGAGCCAGTGAACAGATGTGCAGTGTCACACCTGTCATGGAAGATGGCCTTCCTGGTGGCCAGTAGGGAAGTCCAGGTGCTCTCAGTGGAGTCTTCTTATCTGGTCTTCCAAAGGGACAAAGTCGTCCTTGGCTCCGACCTGAAGTTCCTTTGAAGGTAGTCTCAGACTTTCACCTTAATGGGTGATTAACTTGCCAGTCTACTTTACTAATCCCCCACTTTGGAGGCTGACTGCAGGCTCTGGACCTGTGGTGGGTGCTCTGTTATTATAATGAGTGCATGTCTGGAGTTCAGAGAGGCTCAACAGCTGTTTGTCACTTACGCTGAAGTCGCACCTGGTATACCTGCAGCAAAGAAGAACTCACTATGAAATCGACCTGCTGCTGCTTTTAATTGACATCTGTCAGTATACCATGTTTATCTTATGCTTATACATTACTGCACTTGCAGCTATACTAGAGTGTGTACATTACCTTTACCGCTAATTTATTGTTGCTTGTACCTGACCAGTCTCTTCCTGAGCTGGTGAATGTAGGTTGTGTTTCTCATTCCTTGTACTTGTCAGATGTGGAACCTTTGCAAAAGAGCACTTGTGTTCAATAGTGTTTCCAAATTATAAATAGATAAAATAAAAATAAATAAAAATAGATAAAATAAATCAAAAAGTGGATGATCGGCAGTGAGAGCACAACATGCATCAACCTCTGCTGTATCAACATACTGTTGAGATGTTGGGAGCCTCCTGTAGGGCTTAGAGGTCATTCCACCAGACATACCACTGTCTCGTTTGCTGCTTCTAGGGATGTCCATATCGAGGAAATCTGCAGGGCTGCTACCTGGAAGTCAGCATGCACCTTCATTCCCACTACTGCACTAACCTTAATTCATGCTTTGATTCTGGTTTTGGGACCTCAGTTCTCAGTCTCTGTTTGCCAGATAGGGATCGCGCCTTGCCCCATCCTCCTGGAGAACTGCTAGGAGTCTGCCAGCGAGTGGATAGTGAACTATATCCACACCCTAGAAAAACAGGTTACTTTCCTGTAACCGTAGTTCTAGGAGTGGTATAAGTTTACATTCTACTACCCACATGGTCTCGCCTGGTAAGTGCAGTACACAGATCCCTGCTTCCAGTGTGCAAAGATCTAGCGTTACAGGGTGAGCCAGGGACTATACAGCCTGGGAGGAGGTTAGCTAAAACATCCAGCAAATCAGCTGTTTCAGTGGAAGTGCCAGAGTGTGGATGCGACCTATACAACTCCCAAGAACTGCAATTACAGGTGAGTAACCTATTTTTTTGTGCCAGTGCAAGGGATGCTGTGGCACCACCCCCTCCATGCTGGAACATGCTCTCAAAAGACAGCACTAGTTACGGTTAACAGGATGCAGGGTCTCAGGTCTGCTCCTGAACCTAGGCCATCCGTGTGGTAGCATTACGTGTCTCGCTGGGCTACTGTGTGGTCAAAACCCCAGCTAGACCTGCAAATTGTTTAACATGACTTGTTGGGCTACGTAGTTCTTATTTTTGGGTATCACAGTCAGATTTGCCTTACCTTAAATCATTTTCTGACATTTTCCAGTGCATTGTTTACAACAACCTTTGCTCAATCCCATATTTTCAAGTGCCGATTTATTGACTGGGAAGTTCCACACTTCATCCTCTGCATTCTGCTACAGTGATTTAACTGCTTAGGAAGTGCTTGCTTAAAAGCAGTATCTAAAATATGGGATGTTTAAATCCATATGTTTCTAGTTTTGCACTTTTGGCATCATCCATCATCACTCTTTTAAATATTTTGCTTTAACAAATACCTTTTACACTGTTTCAAGCAACGAAAGTTTGTGGCTGGTTGGGACCTTGGACACATTTGGGCAGATGTTGACACAGGCACAGCCACGTTGCATCCCATCCTCCCTTTAAAAATCCTGCCCACTGTCTTAACAAACTGAGTTACCGTTAATTCTCTGTATAGACATCCTACTTTGCCCACTCTAAAATAAAGTTAAAACAGTGGTCTGCTAATGCTTATATTGGGCAAATGCAGTTATTACGGATACATGATACAGGCGTGTACCCTGACTGCTGCCCTCCACACTCTAAGCACCTTGATGTGCACAGGTGCCCGTTCAAGTACCCTTGGCCACTTGTCCATGGCTCTGCTCACAGGTGTGCAGGAGCACAGCAAGGACAGGCAGGCATCAGTCAGATGCCCATACTGATGGCAGTGTGGATCCCTGTTCCATGTGGCGGAGGGGCAGAGTGAGACAGCGTGCCCGGTACCAGTCAGGACCTGACATGGCAGTGCTGGCTGGCAGCCTCCAGCGCCTGCTGCTGTTTCTGACAGACCACCTGACACTGTCTGGAAAGGGAGTATGGGCTATGGCAGAGTGCTGGGAGCCATACCATGCCCATCCCTCCATCGGCACCAGGCCATGCCCTCGGTCACTTCCCTCTGCCACCTCCGCTGGACAGACACAGCACTGTCTGGGACCTGATCGTGGAAGAGGTGTGAGTTCCTTGTGTGCATTCTGCGGGGTCTAGTTGAACACCTGCTGCACAGCACCACATGGGATGCCTACAAATGGCGGATATGCAGTGTGTAGGTATCCTAAGTGCATCGGCCCCATTGTTAGGGATTCTTGTTTATTAATACGAGTAAACAGTTCTTCATTTACATCAAAAGGTATGGTCTGAATAAATTAAGTAATCATGAGTGATAGACATGTACTTTATCAGTAGTTGATTGTCTTCAGGAATTAAGGGTCCAAGGCAGTGTTAAGAACACTTCATCCTTCAGCCTGCCATAATTAACACAAGTACACCAGCAGGAGGCGTGCCCGGTGCTCTGGTCTGGTGGCAGCATGCTTTGCTGAAGTATAAGAGATACAGGAGCAGGGATAAGCTCAGGTGTCTTGTTCCACAAGCCAGTGCAAAGTGAACAGGTCCATGAGGTGATTCATTCACTTTGCAGCAGACAGCATAGCCAAAGCCCCTACTTTTCTGCGGCACACTAGGACCAAGTTCTGCGGCACGACTACCATTTGCCACAGAACTTCTGTGGTGGTGGTTTGTAATTTCTGCAGAAGTTCTGCAGCACTAACGAACTACCATATCACATTGTCAGTTTGCCGTCCTGACTTCACTTTTATGGCAGTGGTTACAGCAATTAGGATGGGGAAAGCACAGTAACACTAGTTCAAAAAATAACAGACTTACAGAAATAATTTTATGCCTAAAAGGCAAATTAAATGTCTTTCCATTAAAGCCTAGCCTATTGCATAAACGAAATGTGCAGAGGGGACCTTATGTGATAAATAAGGTATTTATATACTCATGGTATCTATACCACCTCATGAGGACCCACTGTGTATCACTTATATAGTTATATGCAATCTGTAACATACATACAAATGCAGGTGTGTGTGTGTATATATATATATTTTTTTTATTTAATTTCCATGGAAATTGTATCCTCATTCATACAGGTCCTTTGGAAATGGAATTAATAGAATAGAGGAGATATTTCAAAACTCATTTTTCATGCCAACCTGCTTCCCCTAACCCACTATGTAACACCATCAGGCCATGACATGCATGTGAACCCATTGTGAGTTAAAGCTCTGCAGCCCACCACAATGTGCCCCCATGTGACATAACACTGCCCCATACCTTCCCAGGCTTAGAGCAGTGATGTGTTCCCCAGTCCTTGTGCTGTCCAGCCAGCCCCAGAGCTCATCTCTGAACCTGAGTTGCCAGCATGGGAACACAACATGCTACCTCTGGCCAAACAGCGGGCACTGCACACACCATTTCTCCATAACTTTAAGGTGATTCTATCAACGGTGACAATATGTAATCAATAACCCTGATAAAATGTGTAACCCCCTGCAAATGGGGGTTCCCAAAAGACTTCAGGAGCTTGCTTGAATGCTCCAAGCCTGAATATTGTTTGGCATTTAAGCCATTTATCAGTGAGTGTTTTTAGAACCTCTGGTACTGTCTCTTTAAGAGCTGTCTGCTTGCAGACATAATTAGTTGTATGGGGACTGTGTGTTTCTTTGATTGAGTACCACTCAAGCTGCTGCCAATTCACTTCATTTTGCAGTCTCTAGGGTGCAAAGGGAACCTATCTGAAAGATGTAACTGTTTGCCAGAAATTATTTAGAGTAATAATGAAATTACAGTTTGTCTAACCTGCTTTCTTTGCAGTCAGAACTGTGTCTGCTAGTTCCCCATTCTAGTTTTGAACTGCTGAACTGGACCAATCAGTGTGGGGTAAGCTAGCTCTAAAATGGTGCCTTGGAGACGAATCAGAACTTGGACTCATAATCTGAGCCAGCCACAAGAGGATTGTATGGGCAGTGACTCTGGGAGATGTAGTTTAGACTTCAGTGCCTTTTTGGACCAACAGCAGCAGTCTATTGTGAGTGACAGCCAATCCAGTCAAGAACTGGGAGGAACTCAAAGGAAGTGCCGGTTTGCGGTTGGAGTTTGAGTTGAGCTTTGGCAGTGAAGAAGGAAGGAGCCCTGTGCTTTTCAGTGTGCAGTTTTAGTCAAAAAGCGTGTGTAAGGCCCAGAGTTCGGTCTGCAGCTTGTGTAACAGCTTGTTAGGACTGAATCTGGCCCTGTGAAAAGAATCAAAGGATCTCTGAAGAGTAGAAACCAGGCTTACCCTGTAGAAGACTGGAGGAATTGCTGAAAATTGCACTCTGTCTGTCAGGAACTGAATCTGCTGTGTGTTCTCCCGGGTATTGTGCAGTAATTGCGATCGGGATACAGATGCAGCCTGCCTGGTATAGTGCTTTCTTTATATGGATGTGTGAAGAGGTTTGTACCTCAAGTGAGCCCTGCTGACATTGAAGGACCCTATCTTATTTGGAGGTCGTGAGTACTAATTCAGGGTTGCTCCTGTTGAATTGCCACATTAAATCCAAATGGAATTACTGTACTGCTGACTGTTTAATTCTCCTTTTCTCTGTGTGAAAGGGCCCTACCAGCTGCCACGGTTTGGACTAGCCACTGGGCTTGGTACCCAGGGACAGTAACTGATAGGGATAGGCCTGTGCACAAGCCATAGGTAGATTATTAGAGTGATAAGCTAATTAACCTGATTTCCTGTCCTTGTTATATTCCCTAAATAAATCAGAGCTGCTTGTTTCAGCAAAGTTATACTGCCTGAGGTATTTGTCTATGTTAAAGTACTGTACTGTGATTGTTGCACTGTATCTCATTTCAAGGAGGTCCCAGTGCGGAACCAGACCTGGGGTAAGTGTATACTGTGAAGGTAATTCTGATATATTGTGTGGGCCACTAGTTGGGAAGAAAGGGGGTTGCAGTGTCCCAGAGGGCTGTGACCAAGTTAGTTTAACTATTGCAAACCCTGACCTCTGGGTGGAGGCACCCGCCATTGGATCCAGGCCCCTCAACCTGTTAGTGGCAAATCAGGCGGGGTAGTAGCCCCTGGGATAAGCGCCATCTAGGGGTTACATGTGTCAGCACAATTATTTATTTAACTGATCTATTCTTTCAACAGGTCTACACATTATTATATTCCATTTTCTGGGCATAATTATTTTCTTAAAATGACAGGTTAATTAATTTTACCAGTTATTCATCTCAGATGGCATCTCTATAACTTAAAAGGCAAAATAAGTTTGTACAAAGTAAGGTATGGACTTAACAGGTCTATGCCATTGTCAAGGTTTTGTTTAAGTTGGACCTAGTGTAATAACATAAGACTGAAAATTGTACTAGGCTGTAGTGCAGGTTGTGTAAATATCACCATGCCTAATGTGCTGTGCCACTGCCTCTGGCAGTGAGTGCTGTGGTAGATAAGTGCTATTCATTTCTGTGGCAGAATGCAGTCAATTCATTAGCTAATGTATGATATTATAGTATTAATAACATCACATTCTGAGCATAGAGGGTTTGGATATAAAAGAGGAAGGGAACTAGGTTCTATGGATAATGGAAATATTAATAAAGAATCACCAAGAACAGCAAATTCTGTGGCACTGCAGAAGTTCTCGGTAGGTTGCAAGTTCTAGCAAAATTCTGTGGGCAGAGAAATCTAGGGGCCTTGAGCATAGCCTTTGGTGCTACACTGGCCCCTGCAGTAAGCACATAAGCAGGATTTGATATCAGTTTCTAAGATGCTGCTCTACTCCGTGAGCGAGGTGGGGTGATGGGGCAAAAGAAAAGAAAATAATCCAGCAACAGAGGCTGTTGACATCAGCCGTTTTCCAATAAAATTTCAGCAAATCTAATTATTTGTAGTGACTTTCGATGCGCTTGAAAGGAAGCATATTGCTGGCACCAGAAACTGAAATCATGCATTTATTTATTCAAAACTGGTAACATGAAAGGCACACTGAGTCGGAGGCTCATTTCCAGGTGTGACCTGGGGAGAGGAAGGGGAGTACAGAAAGAATAAAATGACAAAGACATCAGAATGCAGGTACATAACTTTACGGTGTCAGAGCATTATGATGATCAAAGAGAGTAAACAACAAGGTTCATAGCAGACATTATGTAGACAGGGTGCAAGTATACAATAACGTGCACCATGCCTGTTATGGAGTAGGTGATAGTGCTATGGGACACAGAATCAAACCACATGCATAGACCTATTAAACTTAGATAGTGGGGAGGCAAATATTGGAGGGAGGACAGGAGAGATGGCAAGGAGAGTCAAGAAGGAGGTTGGCAAGGATAGGAGGGAGCAGGAAGGTGCCTTAGCTGGTGCCTAAGGGCTGGGTGGAGGCGGAGAGGAGAATGTAGGGGGCAGGTTCCAGAGAGGTATATATATTTATCAATATGATAGGTGCAACACAGTCAAGCGCAGTGTATCGTCATGACTGATGTGCCTCAGTCCTATCAGGAAGCAAACACTTTTAGTGGGCAAGAGGGTAGTTCATATCCAGTACCTTTCAGTCCTTACTTGTACATATGAGACTGCCAGCTGCTTGTGATAGTGATGTTTTTGTTGTGAACACCTATTCAGTAAGAACTGGTCCAGTTCCACCAAAACATAGTGCACAAAGGCCACCAAACAGATATCAGGTTCTAACTGTTTTGGCTGCTGTATATCTGGGCCAGATCTGAACCAACTACGTGGCGTGAAATCTCTGCAACTCAGTGGCACTCCACTGAGGCATCCATCCACTTTTAGTCAACTGGGTACTCTTTAAAACCCAACATGCGGTAGCGGTGGCGCTGCAGGGGTTGAGGCGCGGGTGCCACACATTGCGCCACGCCAGTGACCAGGTTCGGGAACAGACTCAGGCCATCGGGGGTCAGCAGGGAGGGACAAGATTGAGCATCCTCACGACAGCTCTCCTCTCTCTGGGTGGGTTAAAGGGGCACATCGCTCTGTTGTGGCCCCTGACAGAAGTCAGGGGGCTCTACAGGTGAGAAGCACAGAAGTGGGGGTTGGAGCAGGACAGATGTTGGTATGTAAGTGCACTTACGTCATTGCATGACCTGCACTTGCAGGGAGAAAAGCATGGCAGAAAATTGCAAGGTGGTCATGGCAGCTGATGGCCGTGGCGCTGCACCCCAGGACCTGAAGATGTGCACCCCAGGTATTGATCCAGGTCTCCGGGGATACTTTGTTGCCAGCCTGTGTAGCCAGGTGGGAACTGGCATGATGCCAGCGGATAAGTCAGTCAAGGGCCCCTCATCCACCTGGCCCTCCGTCCGATAAGTCGATCGCCAGGGCTACTGACGATGTCCGGACTTAGCTCACCCACGTGGGTTAACACCACTCCACCTAACGCCCAGTTGAGCTCGGCTGACCTCTTCTGGCCAGCCTCTCCCAGGTCCCCTGGTCAGGAGCCTTCTCTCTGCCTCCCTGGTGGAACCTCCAAACCCAGACATTCCGACTGGAATAGAGGAGGAAGTGGGTCCCCTGACATGGTCTTCCTTCACCCACTTCAGTGGTTGTACCCCAGTTACTCCCTCGGATGCTTTCCCGGGACGTTGATGCCAGACCCAGCTTTCACGATGACTCTGGGAACTCTCCCTTGTATGATGGACCCGACCTTGACTCCACCATCAGAGTTCCTTCTGTTGGACATCCCCAACCCATCGCATGGGACTCCGTCAGATGACGTACATCAGCCATCAGGACCCCTACATTTGCACTGATGCAGGCTGACTTAACACCGGGCCTGATACCAGAACCCTGGCACCAGACCCCTGATGTCAGCTATCCCGATGCTAGCCAGTCTTCCAGGTCCATCAAGACCTCTGGTGGATCAGGGTCACCCGTCAGGCTACAACCCTTATCAGGGGTTTCAGATGCCGGCCTATCCTTTGCCAGGCCCGATGATGACTGCTTTTTCCTAGGCCTGTTATCCTGGGTATCAAGCTCCTGGCTGCCCTTACTATCAAGGGTACCCTCCTCCTCAGTATCCAGGGTTGGGCATGCATTTCTACCAGCTCACCACCCCTCCTCAGCCACAACAGGACTTTCAATCCTTGATTCAGTCCTGGTGGCAGATTTGAGAGTAGACTGCCGGCCCCGGTGGCTTCACCCACCCCACTCAATTTCACCAGTTAGCTCTCTTCGGCTGCTACAGTGCACATTTCTGGATGTGCCACTAAACAGGTCACTTTGCCTGAAATAGGAACCCTCGAAAGGGAGGACTCTTCTGATTCTGAGGAAGATTCTATTGATGCTTCATCTGGGGAGCAGTCTGAAGCCACTGCAGCCAAGAGCAAGGAGTCACCCAAATCACCTCCTCAGGATCCTTCCTTAAGTGAGCTACTCTGCATTATCCAGTAGGCTCATGGTTGGAATGCTGAGGAACAGGATCCAAAACAAAAATGTCTAGCCGAACATCTAGACTTGGAGGAGGTATCCTCACTCCTGTCCTCCTTGGACAGCCCACATGAGGACCTCACCACTACCATTTGGCAGCTGCCACATACCATTCCGCCATCCCTAAGAAGGCAGACCAGGTATACCATATGCCTGAGGGCATTCCCTTCTTGGATTCACATCCAAAAGCAGACTCTATTGTTATAGCATGGCTCATGACCATTCGGTGAAACTGAAACACATGAGCACCCTCCCAGACAAGGAATCCAGCAGCTTGACCAATTTGGTAAGAAGGTTTTCACCTCTCCACTTGTGTGTCCGCTCACTTAACTGCATTGCACACACGGTCTCTTTCCAAAAGACCACTATGCTAAAACTTAAGGCCCTCATCCAGTCCATCAAGGACTCAGAACTCAGGGCGGAATTAACTGAGGACTTGTGCCTGTCTAAAATTTCTTGTCGACACATGCTCAGAGCCATGTATGATTCGTGGATGCAGTGGCTTGTTCCTCTGCCACAACAGTCAGCCTTAGATGGCATGCATGGCTGTGTGTCTCCGGACTTTCCGCAGATGTTCAGGCAGCCATTCAAGATGCCCTTTTTGAGGGTCCATCCTGTTTGGGGTACCAAAGATCTCATCATAGGCCTTCAGGACAGTGACCAGGCCCTGAGATTCGTGAAATCTATGTACAAATCAGGCTTCCAGAAAAAGCAGCCCTTTCAGCGCCAGCAGAAAAACAAAACAAACAACCCTTCTCCATGCGTCAGAATAAAAGAGAGCTCAGGGACCAGCTGTCTCCTCCCTCCTGCCCCCAAAACACAGAGGGCAGCCAGAGGACCTCCTCTCCCATCCCTCTACTTCCTGACTCATTTGATCTTCCCTTCCAATACCCCTAAACTGGTGGAGCCAGTGGGAGGAAGGTTCGCCTTTCACCTGCAGGAGTGGAAGGACATATCGCCAGATGCATGGGTCTTGCAACTCATCTCAAGAGGCCACACACCATGGAGTTTCTGAGATCCTCCAGACTCTCCCCAGGTCGTTCCCATTACTCCCTGAGTCAGGCGTGTCTGGGTACAGAGGAAATTCTGGCCCTACTGCAAAAGTCAGCCATAGAGCCAGTCCCTTGGTCCCAGAGCAGAAAGGGTTTTACTCCCATTTCTTTCTGGTCCCAAAAGATGGGAGACCTCAGACACATCCTGGACCTCAGCTAGTTGAATCTTTTGTAGAATACAAAGGTTCCGTGATGATGACTGTGCAGGGTCTTCTGCCTTACTGTAGCAAGACCATTGGCTTTGTGCACTGGTCATACAGGATGCCTACCTGCAGATCCCAATCTTCCCGGCCACCGCCAGTTCCTGCGTTCCTTTTCCAGGAAAGCATTTCAAATTCAAAGCTCTCACCTTTGGACTTCTTTGGCTCCCAGGGTTTTACTAAGTACCTAGTGGTGGGTGGCAGCAGCGCTTCACCGTGAGGAGTTATTGCAGTGTTCCTTCCTTGGCGATTGGCTCTTAACGGCCCGGCCCAGAGACAGCCTGGAGGAGTCACTGTCCTTCACACTGGACCTTTCTCCAGATTGGGGATCACAGTCAGCTTCCCGTCATCCTGGCCCCTCCCAATGACTTCAATTCATTGGGGCGGTCTTGACACGGTCCAATGTAAAGCCTTCTTAGCTCCAGACAGAGTGGATACTGTGCGGGGAGCAAGTCAGTCTGCTGCTCTCCTGCAGGCATATTCCTGCCATGGCATTCTTATGCCTTCTGGGTCTCATGGCAGCAACCATTTCAGTGGTTCCTTGGACAGATTACACATGAGGGTCACCCAGTGGACGTATGGAGTCAATGGGATCAACGCTTGACAACCCTGATCATCCGGTACTGGTGTCCACTACACTCAAGAAAGACCTCTTATGGTGGCAGGATCCTCACAATCTGTCTCTGGGGTTACCTTTCAGGTACCCCTCCCTCTTGGACCCTCACCTCAAATGCCTCTGGTCTGGGCTGGGGGCCCACCTGGGGAATCATCAGACACAAGGGTCATGGTTCCAGCTGGAGCGTCTCTCCATATAAACATCCTGGAGATTAGGGCAGTTCTTTACACCCTCCAAGCCTGTCAGCCCCTCTTGTCTGCGGGAACACTGCTAGTACAGATAGACAACATGTCAGTGGTCTGGTACATCAACAAGCAGGAGGCACCCAGTCATACCCTTTTGCAGGGAGGCGATGTGGGTGTGGTACTGGGCAGTCCAGCATGACCTATTCTCACATCTGTACGTCCCAGGCATCCACAGTGTCCCAGTGGACAGCCTCAGCTGAACAATGACACTGGCTCACGAATGGGAACTTCACCAGGATGTAGCAGAACTTCTGTTCCATCACTGGGACAGCCAGAGATAGAGCTCTTCACCTCCCCATGCAGTGTAAAACTACCAGTTTTTGCTCACTGTTCTAGAGCCTAGTACTATGTGGCAAGAAGCGTTGTCTCTCTGCTGGACAGGGAAGTACTTGCACGCTTCCTCCTTTTCCCATTCTACAGCATGTCCTTCTGAAACTTCAGGCAGAGGGGCTCAAAAGCTCCTTATAGCACCCCTTGCCGAGGCAGATCTGGTTCTCACTCCTGCAGCAGCTGCTGGAACCCCAGTTCCCTCCCTCTTTAACACGATCTGTTGACACAGGATCAGGGCAGACTAGAGTATCCAGGTCTCAGGACCCTACATCTCCATGTATGGCTCTTCAGGTATAGTGTGTCACGTTTGGCGTCTCCCAGAGGGTCACTCAGGTCCTGGTGGAAGCTCAAAGCCCCCACCAGGTCCACCTATCTGATGAAATGGAAAGAGTTTCCATCTGGGCAGCAGCTAAGGGTTGTGACCCTTCTCATGCTCGGTACCACAGGTCATGGATTACCTGTTGCACCTGTCTGACTCTGGTCTAAGCTGTTCCTCTCTCAAAGTCCACTTGTCGGCTATTTCCGACCTACCACATCCTGGTGGACAGGAAAACTGTGGCTCAATTGGAGGTCTCCAAAACCTTTCTGAAAGGAATCCTCCATTTGAAACTCCCTATCCAGCCGGCCGGTGGCGCTGAGGTTGGAGTGCTGGGCGCCACACCTCGCTTATGCCGGCGACCCGGGTTCGGGAATGGACCTGGAGTCGTCGGGGGTCGGCCAGGGAGGAGGATGGAGCGTCCCAGCGGATGCTCTCCTCCCTCGGGTTGGGATGCCAGGGCGCGCTTGGAGGGCCTGATGTCCTGAGAGGGTCGGGTGGATGCACCGACTCCCAAAGGGACACGAGGCTCCGTCTGTCAGAGCCGGGAGGGGGATGCCGTTAGGCACCTGGAGGAGCGTGCGTCCAGCATGCAGACTCTCTGCGCCTGCGCCTCAGAGGGCTGGGTTATGGGGAAACAAGATAACTCGGAGGAAAAATGCCCTCCGGTCGCTTAGATGAAGTCCTCCGAGCCCGGCCTTGCCACTCTCGACCAAGGCAGACCCCAATGTGCAGCTGCCGCGGGAGGAAGGAAAGGGGATCTCTCCTCGCCCGCCGAGGTAATCTGAGCCATCAAGGTGCCCCCAGTGGCAGTGTGGCACTCTGGGGCAGACCAAGCTGAGTCGGCAGAGGTGAGGTCGTCACTCCTTGTAGGACGGAAGGAGTGGTGATTGGAAGGGACAGTAAGTGGATAAAAATAAGTAGAAAAAAAGAAACCCCTATCCAAACCCCACCCACCTTGAGATCTAAATTTTATTTTGAAAAGCTTACACTTCCACCTTTTGAACCGCTATAAGCTGTGATATGTGCTACCTGTCCTGGAAAGTGCTCTTTTGGTTACTATGACTTCTGCTCAAAGAATTTCTGAGCTTCAGGCCCTGTTGTGTAAAGAGCCTTATTTGATTTTTCACAGGGACCAGGAGGTCCTGCGTACAAATCCTAAGATTCTTCCCAAGGTGGTCTCTGAGTTCACCTTAAACCAAACAGTTGAACTCCCTGTATACTACCCCGTTACGCATGAATGGGGTGAAGCTCTCCTTCACTCAGTGGATGTACATAGGGCTTTGCGTTGTTATGTCCACAGGACCAAGGACACACACAAGTCAGATCAGCTTTTTGTTTCTTTTCCACCAGATCCTTGGGGTTGGCAGTTTCTAAGCAGTGCCTCTCCAAATGGCTGGCTAATGCATCCGCTTCTGTTATCAGAAGTACAACAAACGCCTCCCGGGAGAGGTCACTCTACAGGGGTATGGCTGCTTCAGCAGCTTTCCTTAGAAATGTTTCTGCAGCAGAGATTTGTGCAGCAGCAACCTGGAGTTCTGTCCATACTGTCACAAAGCATTACAGTCTGACATTGCCTCTAGGTGCAGGCCGTTTCAGCCTCGCTGTTTTACAGGGCCTACTGTCATAGGCCTATTCTGGCTGTTTTCAGACAGTCCTCCTTCCTTGCTTCTGTTAGTCTCTCCGAGAGTGACTGCTAGGGATTCAGTCCTATGTGTTATGACTACTGTAGGAACTCTCTTGAAGTAAGATAGTACAGTTACGTAAGAACTTACCATAACAGTAGATCTTCAGAGAGGTTCCTGCAGTAGGTCACACTTTCCTTCCTCCTCCTTCCCCAGTCTCTGCATTTCTTACAGACCATTCTGAACTGGGCTCAGGATTTTCAACCTTTCTCCTGTCTCATCCTACTTGGAGCTCCGATGGGAGAACCTGAGGTGGACGAGGGACCCTCCACTATATAGGGTCATGCTGGCGTCCATCACATGATGTCTGGTGGGCGGTCCTCCACCAGACATTGCTAGCAAAAGTTTGCCAGGAGTGCAGTCCTATACGTTATGACCTACCCAGGAACTCTCTCAAAGATCTGCTGTACAGTAAGTTCTTACATAACTGTACTGTCCACTGCTAGGTGCTGAAGTAGAGGGAACCAGATCTGGTGAGGCCAGAACGGGGCTATGAGAATCATGGTTGCCCCTCCATCTGCAGCTTGATGAGAACTCGCTGGAGGAGAGGGAAGGGAGGAAAGATACAGAAACCTCCCTTCAGGAGAGGGACAATGCATCTCACCAGAAGACTCCAGGCCCTGGAGCGAGAGAGCAGAAAAGCAGCAGTTTTGTGTTGAGTGGGATGCAAAAGGTCTAACTCTGGGTGACCCCAGTGGTCGACTAGATCTTCTGCTACAGAGGCAGAGTTACCACTTGTGCCCGAGACTAGGACCAACTTAAGCTGTACACTATGATATTTTGCATGCCTGAACATGCATCAAGACAGATGAAGGCCGTGGTCCAGGGCCCAATACTAAACCCTCATCGCCTCCCGACACAGAGTATATAGGAGTGGGTCCCTCTGCTTGTTGATATGGTGAGTCAGGCTGGAGTTGTCTGTCTGAACCAGTAGCGGGCCTGGGGAGAAGTGAGTCTGGAAGGCCTGAAGGGCATATAGAATGGCTCGTGATCTCCAGAACATTTATATGTTGATGCTTTGACGCTGACCACAGCCCCTGGGTTTGGTGAATCCCCAGATGGGCCCCGTCCTGAGTTGGACATGTCCATGATCACGATTTGCTGAGGAAAGACAATGAAGAAAGGGACCCCCAGAGCAGGTTGCTGGGCTCCAGCCACCACAGCAGAACCCTCTTTACTGGGTCCAAGACCATGACCATCTGGTCAAGGTCATCTGTATGCTGATCCCATTGAACTCTTGAGTGTCCACTGAGGAACTCTCATGTGGAACCTGGCCATGGGACTGTTACTCAGACCACCACCATATGCCCCAGAAGGCGCAGGAAGCAGTGGGCTGGAACATGACGGGAGGAGTACAGAAGTCTGTCCAGCTCCATCAGTTGGTCTGCTCTGTCCTGGGAAAGGAAGGCCATGCCTGGTCGTGTCCAGAATTGCCCTATATATTGCAGGCGCTGGGAGGGTGACATGAAGGACTTAGTCAGATTGATGGTTACCCCAGGTCCTGGAAAAGACTGTGGGTATGCTTGAGGTTAGTAGGAGACGCTCCTGGACGAGGCCACCAGGAAGGACTTGGCCAGATTCCAGGAAAGTTTCCATGTGTCCTAGTGCCTGACGACAAAGTCCTACCTGTGATGGCCTGCTGCAAGAGATTCCCCAATAAGATCTCCTTTACAGGAACAACCCAGATAAAAGGTACATTAAATACAGTACATCCAAGATCTTACTGTGCTATATATACAGTATACATCTGTAATAAATAAAAGCAATATATAAGAATGGAGGCAAATTATATATCATAACTAGGAGGTTGAGAGTTAAGTCAACAGCTGCTGTTTTAGTCTAATCTTAAAATCTTACGTGAAATAACTTTTGGGAAAGGGAGCTAAAATGGCATTTTACAGGCATTCATGTGTGATTGACAAATCACTGTTGGCACTTGATCACTGTTGATACATGATCACTGTTGGTACATGATCACGTATAATGGAAAATACACCACAGTTATCCATGTGTTAAAAAGGAGGGAATCACTAGTAGTTATATTCCAATTATATTCTTTTTAATAACATTATTTGATAATTAGAGGCTCAGACTTGTAAATTTAAAATACTTTGAAGCTGCAAGCTGATAAGCTAGGAAGTATGTCCATATTCAGACTGGGTATAGTCACTGCCATGTGGCAGGAGGGACACACATGACAGACCATCAATCCTTTCCATCATCACAATTCTGTGTTACCTGTTTTTAAACAAAGGACAGGTAGGATCATTTTATGGATTTTCTATTAGGAAGTTACAGTCTTAACTCAGCATATCACGGTGTCCCGTCAAGACAGTGTGTGGAGAAATGGCAAAGACAATTTTAGCCCAGCAGCTAGCATGAGCACTGGGCAAGATAGCGACTGGAAACCTGAAGCGAGGTCAGAACAGCTAGACCGTCCTCTGGCGTATAGTGTATCTTCAAAGAATGTTAATTTAAGCGAGAAGTGAGCCCCTGTAAACTTTTGTCTGGTGTTCCTTTGATTTTTCACTGTTCTGACCCCTCGCTCAAGTGTCCAGTTTGTTATGCCCAGCAGTCATATTGCTGGGCTGGAATTGTCATGGAACTGCATATCACAACTAATGTGTTGCCAGCTTTAGGTCACGCACAGATGGAGGATATCTCCAGTTTATTGTTCTATTCTTCTGTATTTAAATGATCTTATATTACAGATAATCAGTGTTGGAAGTACAGGGGAGCTTGCTAGAGCTCAATCCTCCAGCTCTGTAGTGAACTCCAGTAGTTCACACATCACTGCCATTGACTTATAATTAATAATTAATTTAAAGATAGTGCCCTTATGGTCCAGCTAGCTCACAAAGCTCACAAAGTGTAATTCCAACACTGCAATATACACATTTTAAAATGCTGTTACTTGAATTCCATGAAAATTGTTAAAATTATTTAAAAGTTCTAAAAGCTTGCACCTCGTCACTGTTCTTTTAGCATGCAGTACCAAACGGTGACATTGTTTACTGGTAAATGCACTTTGTAGCTATCACCAAAACTAGCAGCAGCAAAATAATTGCTTTGTTGATAGAAAACGCATTCTTCTTGGCAAACTAAAATAAACATCAAGGATCTGGACGAGGACTAGAACTGCATTTAATCATTCATATGCAAGAGATAATTATTTACCTTATAGTTAAGTAGCTAATACTGCAGTGCTCTCCTGGTAGAAAAAATAGAATATGTGCCCATTCTATTTGTTTGACTGCTTACTTGCTGTCGCAGGCCCCATCATGTTATCAAATTACAAAACAGGAAGCTACAGTTTCAAAGAGCAGAATACATAAAGCACCAGAAAGAACTGTAACTGTAGTTCTTTGTTCATTAATACATTAATATTTCTTGACCCTTAGTTCTCTGAGTGGCATCCAGTAATAGTATTGTTGCAGCTAGAGCGAAACAATGCTGTGAACCGAAGTTACCACCTAACTCAAATTCTTTATAATTATGGCTCAGCCATCCGGATAACCACTGGTAATTCTTTTTCAGTCCTCTGTCTGCCTGTTTGCTAGTATGCTCCTATCTGGTCAGTCCCCAGCCATAACACCTGCTTTCTCTGGGACATACTGTTCCATCTTGTTTAATGGCTTACCCCCAATGGCAGGCCATCAGAGTTGGCCAGGCCTCTCTGAAGCAGGATCCAGTGACGGAGGACACCCAATCAGTGGTTCTGGGCCTGCAGGAACCAGACCATTATCCAACCATGAGAGGTTTTCCTAAATTTTTCCTCAGCGGATGTTATGCTGTGATGCCTTGGGCAGAAGATGTGCAGGTGTGCCAGTGTACAGAAACACTCTTTCCCCAACCTTGGCTCCTATTAAGTTCCTCCTGTTGGCAGGCATGGTTCAGAGCACACTGCACCCTCCCCACATGAAGGCGAGATGTCCCTGGGACCTTTCCGGTTCCTCCTTTCCTGAGCAGCTCTTGATCAGCCAAGCTCGCTTTGAACCTTGTTGCCAGCATCGAAGCAATAGGGCTACTACTGCACTGTCACGCTTGGTTATTTTCTTTTATTTCTAATGTATACATTTGTTTGATAACTCATTTTACAGCTTGACAGAATTTATTATAAGTGGGGATGAAATGTTGTTATATTGTGCGCTAACTAGTAATTTTTTCTGGTGTCACCTCAACTGGATTAGTTCATTCTCTTATTTAACTTCAAGATGACTTAGCATTCCTTGACCATCCTGAAATGTTTTTTATACAGGTATTTATGCTCCTCAGTAGATCACAGTTGCTCATCAGCCAGTTTGCTGGACTCCTGGGATGCTCGGGGCTTGTAACACCTTCGTGTCCCAGCGGACCCTGGAGCCGCCCAGAGGCTTCATCCTGCTACAACCCCCATCAGTTTCCTGGATTTTCTCCCATTACCTGAGACACCAGAACACGGATGCGTGTGGAGGCACGCATGTGCACTGCGGCTCGGGGATGGCCCTTCGCCCTCCCGACCTAATGCCAGGTTCTCCCCATGGCATGGCACCACCATGTAGCCTCCACTGGGTGGCAGTCAAGTGCCAGGAAACCTCACATCCTCCCCGAGAGGAGAGTTGCCTGCTGCTCAATCAGTCTGTCACACACACACACACACACACCCGCCGACCCCTGATTGCCCAAGCTCACTCCCGAACTTGGGTGCGTCGGCATGGCATGAAGGGTGGCGTCCAGCACTTCAACCCTCTATGCCACCAGGCTGGCTGAAATCTGCTATTTTAAACAGTACTTTTGTTTCCCTTCTTGCTGTATTTAACACCTAGCTCCTGCAGAGCTCTCATTTACCCCAGCCCTATACCCAACCTACCTCACACCACTGGCCCTCCATCACAGAGTCTTGACTTGCATCCCCAGGTGGGGTCTGGGTGGTGGATGTACCCAACAGTGGTTACTCACCAGAAGGTGGCATAGCAGCAGGGCTGGGGCCCACCAGGCTTGTCATTAATGGGTGTTGAGGCCATTGTCTGCTGGTTTCTGCCTTCCCTCAAGACACCAACTATCATGATGCCATGCTGAACTCGCTTACCTGAGCATACTGCTGCATGTCCTCCAGTCAATGTCTCCCTCCTCCTCCATAAGTTGCACCTACAACTGTGGTCAACATGGTGGCAGTGCTGTGGTGAAGTTGCACTCCTTCCGCCACAGAAGGATACTGTTCTCTGGGATGCTCGATCCTTCACCACTGCCAGCCTGTGTAGTAAACCCTGTCTGCATCCAGCTTTGCAGTACCCACCCATACATATTAAAAATATACTTATTTTGTACTTCTTTTCATTTTGAAGCACTGTAACAATTGCTGCTGTCTCCTTAGCATAGTTTACTGTCTGAATGAGTGTCGCCAACAGTGTAAGTAAGTAAACTTTTATTTTTCAAGCGCCCATTCCCAGGTGCTCAGAGCACTGTACATTTTCTACACATAAAATAAATATAAAACAACAAGACAATCTCCCTAAACCAAATAAAACAAATTAAATACATGAATAATAATAAATAATTATACAGTCAATAAAATCAACAGCCAGGAAAATGTGAGGAATTAATAAAACAAAAGCCTTCTTAAAAGGTGGGATTTTAGACCCTTCTTAAAGGGCTCTACTGAGGGGGCCTCCTGAGAGGTCTAGGAAGAGAGTTCCACAGGGCTGGGATGGCTACTGCAAAAGCTCTGACCCCAGAAGGAGCTACGGTCTGGAGATCACACAGCTAATTATGGCCCTGACCATGTAGGGCTTTATAAGTCAGCAATCTGACCTTGAAGGTGATTCGTCACTTCACCGCAACCAGTGCAGACTAGGCAGAACGGGGTCTCATGGCAAGACCTGGGTAGGCCTGATATCAATCTAACTGCTGCATTCTGTGCTAGCTGTAGGTGGCATAGGACAATTCCCCATACCCTGAGGGCCAGAGCATTGCAGTAGTTGAGTCTGGAGGTCACAAAAGTATGTACCAGTGCAGGCAAGTCAGCAAGCAGAATGAAAGGTTTAATCTGAGCAATATTTCTCAGGTGCTAAAGATTACTCCAGACCATGGCTGATGCCTGAGACTCTAGTGTCAGATCACTATCCAAGATCATGACCAGATTCTTCACCTTAGAGAGAGGGCTAGAGAAGCGGAACTCGACATTAACCCAGGCACTGCTTCAACCAACTTTGCACCTTGCTGATGTCCAGGCTCGATCACTAGCACCTCCGTCTTGTCCAGATGGAGCCTCAGCCAGCTGGAGGGCATCCAGTCTTGGATCTCGGCCAGGCAGGAATACAGCACAGAATCCACATTCTGTGTCCCTGGTGTAAATGACAGATACAGCTGGGTGTCATCTTCACAACAGTGAAACACAGCACTGTAGGATCTAGTGATATTACCCAGGGGCAGCATGTACACTGCGAACAGCATGGGTGAGGGAACAGAGCTCTGAGGAACTCCACACGATAGAGGTTTCAGGCTAGAGGAAAAATTCCTACAACAACGCTCTGCATTCTGTCTGTGAGAAAGGACTCAAACCATTTGATGACAGTAACGTGAGTCCACAGAGCTTCCTAAAGCAATCCAATGATACCCCATGGTCCACAGTGTCAGATGCTGAAGAGAGATCTAGTAGAATAAGAATTGACCATTAGTCTCTGTCTCTCTCACTGAGGAGATCATTTAGCACCCTTACTAATGTGGTCTCTGTACTGTGCCTTGACCTAAATCCTGACTGGAGGGGCTCATAGATGTCAGAGGTAGAGAGGTCTGTCTTGAGCTGCTGAGCCTCGATTTTCTCAATAACCTTGCCAAGAAAGGAAGGCTTGAGGCAGGTCTGTAGTTCACTAAGCAGTCTGGGTTGAGGATGGTTTCTTCCAAAAGGGCTTCAGTGCCTCTTTCAAGGAGCTAGGAGTACCCCATCCGAGAGCAAACGCCGGGCAATCTCAGTGAACACCAGACCAACAGACTCTACACAGTCCACTAAGAGACACGTTGGGCCCAGATCCAGTTCACAGCATGCTGTTCAGATCTTCTAAATTACCTCCCTCACCTCTTCCACCCCTACTGCCCAAAACTCACACCAGGCAGAGAAGGAGGTCTCCTGTTGATGAGCAGCCAGCTACTGCAGGGTCACATGTGCCCAACTGGGGAGAACCCTGACCCAACCAAGTACACTCTGTCAGAGAAGAACAGAGTGAACTCTGTATCTAGTGTCTGACAAAACTCCATCTGGAGACAGGCAGGGTGAAGAAGCCTGTCAGATGCCCAGAAGAGCTGAGCCAGTCTGCTGCTCCTGCAGCAATCTCCCTAGACAGGAATTCTGCCTTCAGCTTTCTCTTTGATACTCACTGTAGTGAGTTCTCAAAAGCCAGTCTATCCTTCTCAGTCCTAGATCTCTGTCAACAATGCTCTCATCTCCGACCCTGGTCTTCATCACCTTAAGCTCCCGTCACAAACATGGAGGTCTCAAGCGAGAAGGCCTGGGTACACACGGACAGGAGTGACAGAGTTAAGGGCTGACGAGATGGCCCCTGTTATCGGCCACCAGCACCACCTCCATAACTACCTCACAAGCAACCATCATGCCTGAGAAGTCCATTACTGCCTGAAACCCTGCTGGGACAATCCCTAAAGGGCTGTAACAGATCATCTCCACAGGGGCAGGCAACTAGGAAGGGCCCCAAACAAGAATTTTACTGTGCAGTGATCCGACCATATGGCAGATCAATCTCAAGGTTATTAGCCTCAAGCCCGATGAGAATACCAAGTCCAAGGCATGCCCATGTCTGTGGATTGCAGTAGTAATAACTTGTACAAGGCCCAAAAATCCATTATCTTGAGGAAGTCTGTCACAAATTAGAGAATTCATCATTGATCCAAGCATTGAAATCGCCAGAATTAACCATCGAGGTTACTCCAACACGCTCTGGTGAAAAGTCTTCTACTTCCTGCAGAAATTCTCTTGTGCCCAGGAGGTCGGTATACCAGAAGGATAGCGGCAGTGCATAAACTGAAAACAGTTGAAGGGAAGGCAGAGATTGTTACAGAACTTCAAACGTAAGTTAATATAAAACTATATTTAGTTTTACTGTTATAAGGGGTGGTTGGATGGGTACTAATAAGCTGGGTGCAGGGGGTTTGTATATACAGCAAAAAGCATTATCAGGGTTGATTTTCAGACACATGATTCGACTCCAGGGAAAGACTTGCACATGAGTATGAGCAGGGAAAAGTCAGTGTACCGCAGGATGTTAGTTATGGTACTACAACTTTCATAAGTCATGGTACCATAATTCTAACATCACAACTATGGTGCAGTAGGTAGTTAAGCCACTTTCGAAAGGATGGGTCTACTGTGAATTAATCCATGGTCGGGAAGGGGGTTGCGGCATGAGGCCAAATGCTGAGTGCCTCCAATGAACCAACCATGGATTAATTCCACAGTAGACCTATCCTTTCGAGTGGCTTAATCCTTTGTAACATGGCATTTGATGTATGACTAGTGTTTCTTCAAGAAATGAAAACAGAGAGAGTCATTTTGTTTAAAACTCTTTACGTTAAGCAGTACAAAACAGCAGTCAAACATGCTGCAGAAATGGTGCCTATTGGCAATATCGCGTAGTTACACATGGTCTACTACAGCATTTTCTATAACTAGTTTTCCACTTTGTAATCTCTATATATTTCAAAGCTCTGCAAAACTTAGTTTTCTTTCTATGGTGCTTGTAAACGTGCTACCACAGTAGTCATACTGTGTTGCATTCTGGGAACATTGCTGTGACATAAGTCACATTTGCATACAAGCTACAACAGTAGTAAGTGAGACAGTAAGCGAAGGTACTCGCAGTGTTAAATTTATTTCAAAACACTTTTAGACTTTTTACTCTTTAACAGCTAACTTTTAAACATTTTTAACATTTGTAAACCTCATTAACAATGGATTTGACAACATTTTTAATATGTGAACATAAATGTTAGGTTCTACTGTTATTCACTGTATTGGAGTCTGCAGGTTGCTTTTTCTGAGGATGCCATAATTAAAAATCACGGCGCCATGTATTATGAATTTACTTAAAGGGTCTCCAGTTGCTGCTGTTACTACGATTCATATCAAACTCTGTTGTGCTGTTTCCTTAGGTATCTCTGCTTTTCTCATTGGTAATGACGTACCGCTGGACGGGTTGGTGGGAAACAGCAAAATATTTGCATACTATTTTATTTGCATACTGCTTTTGCCTATGGTGGATCATTAAGGTAGTAATCACAAAACCATGGTCTATTTGGGAATTAGACCATGGTTGATGAAATACCACCTGTATAGTTAGGTCAATAGAAATTCAATATTTCAGTGTGCAGATTGTGCCATGTTACAAGATTTTTTAGTGTGAGGAGATCCATAGACAATAGATGCTACCTATACATTATTTTTCTTTAAGTTCAGTTAAAGTTTGTTTTTAACTCAGTTGAATTACACTTTAAAAATGTTGTACATTACTGATAGGACCACAGAACCTGACAAAGTTGCTCATGAGGGCACACAGCTTCAGTCTGTTATGTATCAGCCTGCACTCTTCCATAAGAATGTATAAAGAAAGAGACTGCCTTGAAATGCAAATGAAACTGTCCTCTAGGGTATAATGGCCAGCTTCTTCTCCAGTTTTCAAAATATTCAGAATTTCTATGCAAGCTCATTATTTATTCCATCTAGCTTGATTTGTTTTCTGCTAAGATGGATTCACTTAAAGCAATAATTATTTATTTATTAGCTTTTGTTGACCAGGTAGGTGCATTAGGCAAAACCCTGCCTATTTTCAAGCACGACCGGAAAGTACAACTATATAGATTTACAAAACACAAACAGCAAATAATTCAGAACCAGTAGATATCCTCAGGGATAGTTGTGGAAACAAAACATACATGTGATGGTGGCCATCCACGAGGGATGGAAGGAAGCAGGCCCACAGTTTTACAAAAACAAGCAGCAAATAATTCAGATTGTACATGAAAGTCAAACATTACGTATACTGCATGTCTTAACAGCATGGCACTGACATGGATACTGTCATGTTTTAATTTCGATTGTCTCAGACACTTATATTATCTCTAACCACTTCTCTGTAGGTTACCTTGCAGATTGTGAAATGTTATTCTTTAGGTATGAGGTATGAGTATTTTAGCTCGCTTTTTTAGGAAGATATCAGAGGAGTGGCATTTTATCATAGAAGTGTTAGAGTATAGTGCCTACTACAGTGTGGTAGAGCATGGTGTGTGCAGACTTTAAATGAACTGAACTTAAAAAAATCTGCCTTGGCGTCAACCCCTCTCACTAGCCCAGCAATCCTCCATGCCATTAATAGTACACACTAGGCCAGCAGCCATTAATGATCTCTGTCCTAGTGTGACCTGTTGAGATGAGTGGCTGACCTGAACAACACACTGGGTTTGCCCAACAGGCGTCTTACTCAGTAAGTGTCTGCATGTTGGGTGAAAACCTAGGGTATTGTGCAGGTCAGCCACCTACCCAGCAGGGCACTCTGGAACAGAGATGGCTGCTGTCCTAGAGTGTACACATAGTGAAGTGGAGGATGGCTGCTGTCCTAGAGTGTACACATAGTGAAGTGGAGGATGGCAGCTGTCCTAGAGTGTACACATAGTGAAGTGGAGGATGGCTGCTGTCCTAGAGTGTACACATAGTGAAGTGGAGGATGGCTGCTGTCCTAGAGTGTACACATAGTGAAGTGTAGGATGGTTGGGCTAGTGGCTAGGGGTGATGCTGAGGAGGACTTTTTGTATTTAAAAGCAAACTGAACCAAATCGGTGGAAACATCTCTCTCTCTCCATGTTAGACCACGGAGACAAGTTCAGACAGAACTGGCAAAGTCCAGTGGTTGGGATGGGACTTCTGACCAATGGCAGCAAGTTGTATTTGGGGAGGGGGTCTTTTAGACAACAGTGAAATGTGTGCATGTATAAAGACAGTGTGATGAGGTTATGTTGTAGTGGTGTATTATTTGGCAGGTAAATTGGTGGCACAGTGGAATGGAGGCCCCCCAGCAGCAGTGAAGATCCCCAGAAAAAAGTAAGGAAGTCTGGGGAAGTAGGGAAGGAGAGGGTTTGTGGCTAGGTGGGACAGTCTTTAGCCATTTAACCATGTGGGGGTAATTTGTAGTTAGATGTGGAATCAAATTTTTCCTATATCAGCTCCTATTCAGAGCTTTAATCAGCATCAGAACAAAATTGGAATTTCTGATAATTTGATGGATGAAGACAGAATGGATTTTAAAGAATCTGATCACCCCATGTTGTGTATGATTACATGTTATGAGAGGCTGCATGATCCAGTGTAAGCAGCAGAGGATCATTGACACTCCGGCAGTGGGGTAACATACAATCTTAATTATATGTCAAATAGTGCCCTCCAGCCGCCCAGGTTCCCTTGGCTCTGAGGAAAGCAGCATTTGCACACTTTCCACCCATACAGATGGCATATATTGTGCCTTTAGGAAAAAGCCCACAGCTTCTATGCCACAGTCTTGTTCATGTAGTAAGTCTCAACTCAATAGTGAGAAAATGATGTTGCTTTAGGAGTTTGTAACTTATAAATATTTATAACATGGCCATGCAGTTAGAGATTTCTTATCCCAAACAGTGCTCAGCTAATTATATAAAGAGCAATCAATCTAAATATCTTACAGTGACACTAAATATCAAACAGTGTCCCATACCCAAGCACCAATAATGTCCTGATTAGCCCAGTTGCCCAAATAACAGTCCTGGGTAGGTACACTAATGCAAAACAGGAGGAACCCCTCACCCATCATATCCACAAAAGTTCTTGGGTATCATTTTTCCATCAGCGATACTACAAGACAGTACTCACAAATCAAAAATCCAGCAAAGTCAGTTCTCGTCTCTGTAAGATGACTGGTCACCCTCCAGTATCTTTGGGTTGTGTTGCTTCAACTTTTTTGCTAAAACCCATCCACTTTAGAGTCTGTATACAAATTCATGTTGTCCTCCACAGTGAATTGCAGGTGAGCTGGAAATCAAGACAGTAGTTGATGCAGGCTTCTCATAGCTTGTTCATCACTCTCTCTCTCTCTCAAAGACTTTTCGGTTCATACGGGTGACATAGTCAGGAAAAGTGATATCTCTCTCACCTCAGTCACTGCCAGTTAATACTTGGTTACTGGCCATTCGTGAGAATTTTTCTCGTGCCCCACTGAGTTAGTTACCATAGGAGTAGTCCTGGAGTATTTCTCCAATGTACATATCCATTGTGGGTTAATCCAGTAGACCTTCACTAATGGAATGGCATACCCCAGTCCTCTAGCTTCTGGGAGCCACTGCTCCAAGAACGTGGCCAGGTCATCCCCTCAGTACATTCTGGGCTCCCAGAATCCAGTTATTAGGGCCTCTGATTGTATTTTCAGATTGCTCGAGGTGAGTTTTGATAGACTTTTAACATGGCAAAGTTAAGTAAAGTGAAAAGAGCACGCTGATTGATGCAGTAGATC
Organism: Neoceratodus forsteri; assembly: GCA_016271365.2. Classification (NCBI taxonomy): domain Eukaryota; kingdom Metazoa; phylum Chordata; order Ceratodontiformes; family Ceratodontidae; genus Neoceratodus; species Neoceratodus forsteri. The sequence continues at coordinate 78,049,010 of CM057459.1, forward strand.
AGCTGGCACAGTTTGGAGCGGGGATTAATCCAGCAGTAATGCCGCTCCGAACTGAAATATCAGCAGTATCCACAGACAAAAAGCAACACTGAAGAGACCACCCTAACAATTCGGAGAGCGGGTCTCATCGAGAGCAATCCGGAAGCCGAGCGAGTACTGACACACAGCATGAGAATGCAGGGCACCCGAAAAGAGTGCCAGAGCGAAACAGACCATCACAGTGCCAAAAGGAGATCTGTTTTCCGTTTAAGTGCGCATTTTGCTCACGGAACAGTGAAGGTGAAGTATGGCTGTAGTACAGCAGCAGCGGACATGGGAACAACGATGAGATCACCCACAGATAGCAACAACCAGCACCAGGGAAAGAAGCAGCAGAAGTTGCAGGAGGCCACATCAGAGGTGCGTGACAGCAACACACAGCCTGTCCACACAAAATGCAATTAAGGGGCACTGAGAGAAATCTAAATAGAAAAAGTATGTGTGGACCTCCTCGCACAGAATCAAAATAATAGCGCCAGAGATATCCAAATTCTGAAATAGAAATGATGAAGTACACGTTATAGACATCTAGCAATGTAGTTTTGTTGAGACCATCATGTAAATCGCAGTCTCCTAAATGTGCTGAAAGTGCAGGAAACATTTCAAAATACCACTGTGTGTGTGTGTGTGTGTTCTGTTGTTCACAGTATACCCAGTACAGTGATAAAACTGTGATATCCTAAATACCATGTACAAATGCATTAAGCCACTCAAAGGTGGCATCTAATGGCACTAATGCATGGTTGGGTCATACACTCGATTCCGCGGCCTCGCGGGCCATAACCCCTCCCAACCATGCATTAATCCACTCATTAGATGCCACCTTCGTGTGGCTTAATGCTTACCTGTTCTTTTACTGTTGAGGCAGCAGCTGCAGTCCATTTGCCCGCAGGTTTGTTTGAATCCTCCACTGTTACCACTAATTCTTGCACCTTATTTTCAACCAACATCAGTTTTTCCAAGCATATGATCATTTTAGTTTTTTTTTTTTTTTTTGTCTGTTTACTGTATGGACTGTTTGGGCACCATTACCTTCCTTTGCAGTGAGTCTAGCATAGTGAGTGGGTAAGTCTCCATACAATACAGGTGGGTGGTTGCTGAGATTCAAGGCCCCTATTTTGAAGAATCTGTCTTTAAATCATTACATTGTGTTCCATGTGGATATTCTTTTCATGTCACTCACCCCTACCCACCCAGGACAGATCTGGAAACAAGCTCATTTTTCTGCTTAGTTGTGCCTTCCTGGCCAAATATTTTAAATTAGTTAATAAAAAATTTACAAATTCTGATCTGAACCTATCAGAAATCTTAACTTTATAAAGAAGTCCAATTAATCACTTGCACGTGTACATTTAACCTTGCAGTGTGGATGCAGGCTATAGTATTTGTTTAAACTTTTTTTTGTTTTGGATTTTCTGTCATTGGGTTGCCTTTATAAAGGTGTTTATGCCCTTGAAAGGATTTGTGATAAGAAATAACAGTATATTTTGCACCAGTAAAATATTAGACAGTATTAAAATCATCTTGGCACAGGAGTTAAACTCTGTTTTTGTGACCACATAAAGGTCAACTGTCTGGTTCCGGGGACAAAAACTTGGGATTACCAGGTTGCGATGAAAAAATTCCAGACGATTAGATAAGCTTAAATACTATCACTCTGTCACTGTGTGAACAGTCATACACAACACCCACATCTTTTGGATAGCCACGTCTGCTGATAAGTGATACATGCCTCCAGTTTTTCCTTCTAAAAAAATGCTGGCGCGGAATTTACTGACATCCAATAACATGACAGAGTGTAAAGGCCTTGAGTCACAGTTTATTGCATGGGCTGGTCATGATCGCCTTCCATGTGATGGGTAACTGTTAGAAGGCCTAAAAGATTAAGGACCAAATATTCAGATACATTAGTTTCAAGGCGTCCATGGAAAGAAGTGAGGAGCCACTCTGCAGGATTCAGACCCATGTACAAAATAAAGTTCAGAGATGATTTATTTCAGTTAAGGAATCTGTAAGGTTTGTAACAAGATAGCCTAACTGAAATCAGTCATGTGCCTGTGGGTTTTAGTCACTGGGTCAGCTATAGCGTATTCTGTTTCAAGTGTGAGTGGGTGTCAGGAAAATTATAAATGGGTTGGCTTGTACCATAGGAAGTTGGCAGTTTTTTATTTGTAACTAGTTTCTTTAGTCTAAATTCCCTAATGTGCTTTACTGTTTATGCAGTCGATTAATTCTTTCACATATTGGCAAGCTTTCTTGTATTCATGATGATCGTTTTAATGATACCGTTTATGTAACAGTGTGAAACTGTTTCAATTAGTAGGAACATTTTAACTCTTAGAAATAATAGCTCACACTAGATAAAATAGTGAAAGTATGATCTTACTTGAGAGGTTCCTGCAGTAGGTCTTGACATATAGGACGCGCCCCTGACGTCAGGACTGCATGGCAAACTTCTAGCTAGCAATCATTAGCGGGGACTGTCCCGAGCGTCACCTGACTGTACATCAGTGTGACAGTATATAGGGGCGTACCCACGCCACCATCTGTTCTTTTTCTGCCGTCGACCTGAACTCGCCAGACCTCGCAGTGAACTAGCTCAGTCGTCCGCCATTTCTTTCCACGAAATGCAAGTTACTTGCCCTTTTTCCTATAGTCTTAGTGTATGTCTTGGCGTAAACCCGAAACAGTGCTTACAGAGTGGCGCAATCCGCGATGGGGACGATCACTCCCGCTGAGTTCTTTGCCTGGGCCCCAAACACGGGTGGTAGATTGTGAGATCTGCCAGGCCTTTAACCAGGCCACGTGCACCTGTGGCCGGAAGGCCCTCAATGCTAACCTTTTAAAGCATCACTTGTCATCGATGGAAAAAGAGCTCCAGAAGCTGAGGGAATGCACTTCTTCACACACTCCGAGAAAAGTGCAAGAAGAAGGAGAAGCACCGAAAGGGATCATCCTCCATCTCATCATCGGCAGACAACCAATGCCACAGCAGGTGAGGCCTCCACATTGGTGAGTACCCACCTCTAGGGTCTCCATCTATTTTGGCGGATCGGACACCTTCTTCCCTTCCTGCATCGGTCAGTGAGCAACCAGGAGTTCCTCTCAGAGGACACTTCAGATCCTGTTGAAGGCTCGACCGCCAAGTCTCTCCCTGGTTCTGCCGCCAGGAGCTTGGCCTTGGGCACTCCGGCTGACTCCAGCCTCCCAGCTGCTATAGGCTCGACCGCCTTCTGTAAGTCAGATGTTGACCCTCTGGACGCCCGCCAGATCTCCGCCCGATAAGTTGTCCGTCGGCTTGCCCGACATCAACCCTCACTTTACAGGGTACCCAGGGTACTAGCCTCCTCCACCCTCCGCCTCCTCTGCCACTCCTCCCAGCTGGAACCACCCACTACTATTCTGGCTTGGTGGCATGATGCAAAATCCCAGCTCCTGCAAGAAGTGGGGCAACCCTATATGGTTGCAGTTCCCATCCCGCCCACAGAATTATTACCAGGAGCCTCCCCACCACCGGCCTGGCATCTGATAGGGGTTTGGGCGGGCATTTTAGAAGCCCTCCTCAGGAGCAAGGGTGACAGAGATGGACCCAGACATTACACCTTTGCCTAGCAGACCAGAGTCCTCCAACTCTGATTCAGACTCTGAGTCTGTTGGTCACTCGGACCCTATTCTCCCATTGAACCCCAGCCCAGGAGTCCCAGAAATCTCTGCCGAGGATCCATCCTTCGCAGAACTCCTAAGGTCCATCAAACAGGCTCTGCGGCTAGGTGTCTCAGGAGTTGGACCCCAAGAGGAAACGTCTGGCAGAGCACCTAGACCTCACTAGCGCTGATCCCTCCCTATTCCCCCATGGATGGGGCCGTATGAGGATCTTTGCTCAACTATTTGGCAACAGCCGTCCTCTATTCCAGCTGTCTCCAAAAAGCCGACAGAACATATCACCCCCAGAAGGGTTGGTCATCTGACCAATCAACCAAAGTTCGACTCCATTGTCATTACTGCGGCCCATGACAGATTGGCACAGCCAAAACACCTGAGTGCTTCTCCTCTGGATAAAGAATCCAAACAAATGGATCAGTATGGACCAAAGTCTATGCTTCTTTCACCTCGCGCCATCCGGTCTTTAAACTATGTAGCCCATATGGTGTCCTATCAGAAGTTGGCATTATCTGACTTGGAGAGGACTTGCAGGAGATTCTGGACAAGGACCTCAGGAATCAGCTCTTGGAGAAGGTAAGACTGAATAAGTCTTCTTGCTGCCATGCCTTACGGGCCACCCTACGATTCGGTCGATTCAGTGGCTCGTTGTACTGCTACAGGCCTTTGATTGAGGTGCCTGGCTTGCTCCATCTTGCGGTCTGGCGCAAGATGTCCAGAGCACTCCTACTGGATGCCCCTTCAGGGGCCCGTCCTGTTGGGGAGATGCAAAGGACATTATCACGGAGCTACAGGAGAGCAGAAGGTCACTTAAGGACATTCGCTCCATGTACCTTTGGGCCAAAACCCAAGTGTCCTTTCATGGCCCTCAGAAGAGATGGAACAGGCAGAACCAAGGTAGGCGACAGGGAAAGCATTGCTGCACCTGTTCTGGCACCCAGACCCCTTGGGCAAAATCCCAAAGATCACCAGAGGTGGAAAGCGGCACTCCCTCAGCGTCTTGACATGAGGAGGTCCCGCCTCCCAAATCTCCCAAGGAACCAGCGAGAGAAGGTTTGCTCTTCACCTGGAAGGGGAAGGCAATAACCGGAGATGCCTGGGTCCTACAGCAATAACAAGAGCACACTCAATCGAGGTTCCTGGATAGACCCCGGACAACCCATGGGGCAGGTCCCACTACCCATCAGGCCATCTAAGCCTTAACCATCAGGATATCCAGGCTCTACTTCAAAAATCAGCCATAGAGCCGGTTCCACCAGGGCAAACAAGAAGGAGTATTACTCCCATTTCTTCCTAGTTCCCAAAAGATGGGAAATCGGAGACCAATTCTGGATCTCAGCCTACTCAATCTCTCTGTAGAATACAAGACATTCTGTATGTTGATGCTCAGGGACTTCTACCTCTGCTCCAACAGAACCAATGGCTGTACTCCCTGGATATGCAGGGGCTTACCTGCATATCCCTGTCCTCCAGGCCCACCATCATTTTCTGAGATTCTCCTTTCAGGTGAACCATTATCAGTTCAAGGCCCTCCCATGTCTGGACGACATGGACCACATGGTCTTAGTCTCCAACAGCCTGAAGAGGGATCTCCTCTGGTGGCAGGATCTTTCCAACCTTTCGCTGGAATCCTTCCACCCAACACCCCCTCCATGACCCTGATGATGGATGCCTCAGGCCAGGGATGGGGTGCACAGCTGGGAGACCATCAAACTCAGGGATGTGTTCTCCACTAGAGGAACATCTACATATCAATATTCTGGAGATGAGAGCAGTGCTCTATGCTCTCCAAGCTTTCCAGTCCCTCTTGATACTGGGAACACTATTGATCCAGTCCGACAACACAGCGACAGTCTGGTATATCAACAAACAGGGAGGCATCCGATCATACCCCTTTGCAGGGAGGCGATGTGGGTGTGGTACTGGACAGTCCAGCACGGCCTGTCTTTGATAGCAGTCCATGTTCCAGGGGTGAGCAACATCCAGGTGGACAGTCTCAGCCACACCATCGCACAAGCTCACGAGTGGGAGCTAAAGCAGGAAGTGGCCGAAGACCTCTTCCTCCAGCGTGGTCGACCAGAGACAGACCTCTTCGTGTCCCCATTCAATGCAAAACTACTCAGCTTTTGCTCGCTATTCCAGGCATGGTGTTTTCTGGTGAGATCGCTGTCTCTGTCCTGGACAGGAGATTTCTGCACGCTTTGCCTCCCTTTCCAGTTCTGCAGAAGGTTCTGCTGAAGCTACAGGCAGAGGGAGCTCATATGATCCTCATAGCCCCTCTTGGCCTCGGCAGATTTGGTTCCCTCTGCTGCAGCAGCTGACTTGGAACCCTCAGTACCTCTTCCTCTCTCCCATGACGTTCTATCTCAGGAGCAGGACAGCCTGGTGCACCTGACCTCAAGTCTCTCTACCTGCATGTGTGGCACCTTTGGACATAGCTGTTTCTCATTATGGCATCTCTTTTGAGTCACCCAGGTTCTAGTAGAGGCTAAGAAACCCTCTACCAGATCCACACATGCTATGAAGTGGAAGAGATTCTCAGTCTGGGCCACAGCCAAGGGCTTGGACCCGTTCACTTGTTCGGCACCCCAGGTCCTTCAGTACCTCTTGCACCTGTCTGATTCGGCCCTCAGTTATTCCTCTCTGAAGGTCCACCTATTTGCGGTTTCCACCTACCACCTTCCAGTTTAGAGCAAAACCCTTGCTCAGTTGGAGGTCTCCAGAACCTTTCTTAAAGGGATCTCCACCTAAGCCTCCAGTCTGGAATCCAGTTCCCCTGGGATTTACATTTTATTTTAGAAAAACTTACTTTGCCCCTTTTGAGCCAGCAGCAAGTTGTGACATGCATTATTTATCCTGGAAAACGCTATTTTTGGTCACTATAACTTCAGCTTGGAGGATTTTAGAGCTTCAGGCCCTCCTCTATAAGAAGCCTTGCTTGATTTTCCACAGAGACTGGGTGGCTCTGTGGACTAACCCTTCCTTTCTTCCGAAAGTTGCTTCGGAATTTACTTTGAACCAGAAATGTCAACTGCCGGTGTTTTACCCACAGTATTCCAACAGGGAGAATACCTTTGCACACTTTAGATGTGCACAGGATTCTGAGATATTACATCTCTAGGACCAAAGAGGCTCGGAAGTCGACCAGTTGTTTGTGACCTTTGCTCCCAAATGTCAGGGCAAGGCCATCTCAAACAGGGTTTGTCAAAATGGTTGACTAATTGCATCGCATACATTTACCACAAGTACGAGAAGCCCCTTCCAGGGGAGGTGAAAGGCCATTCTACTTGGGACATGGCTGCTTCAACAGCCTTTCTCATTAATGTGTCCTCTGGGACATTTGTGCAGTGGCCACGTGGTCTTCTGTCCATACTTTCACCAAGCATTACAGTCTAGACATTGGCTCTGGTGTAGAGCTGGTTTCGGCCTCGGCCTTGTGCAAGGCCTTCTGTCCTAACTAGGCATCTAGTTGGCAGGTGCCCTTCCTCCCAGAACTAAGTCTCCGACTCCTTCGATCCTTTTGACTGACCTACTGCAGGAACCCTCTCAAGTAAGATATGACAGTTGCTTAAGAACTTACCATAACAGTAGAGCTTGAGAGAGGTTCCTGCAGTGTCTAGTTTCCACCCACCTTTCCCAGCTCCTGTTATTTTGTCTCTTTTCCTTTACCAAGGCTTAGTTTCTGGATCCCAGGGCCTAGGAGTTTTTCACTCCTTTCTCCTGTTTCCTCTTCGGAGGTCTATGGCGGGAGAACTGGAGAGCAGGTGTGGGGACCGCCCCTATATGCTGTCATGCTGATGTCCGGTCCGATGGCGCCAGGGGCAGTTCCTCGCCAATGATTGCTAGCTAGAAGTTTGCCGTGTGTCCTGACACCAGGGGTGCAGTCCTATATGTGAAGACCTACTGCAGGAACCACTCTTGAAGATCTACTGTTACGTAAGTTCTTACGTAACTGTCATTGCACTTGGTTTTAAATGTACCCTTTTCCTAGAAATACACTGAATGAGATTCAAACTGTGCCTATAGTAGTTTGCTTGAGAAACTTTCCAGGCAGAGTCAGGCTTTTTCCTGTTGATAACGTATACCAAAATCTTTTTTGTTTGTTTGTTTTGTTTTACATTTTCACCCATCATGTTCGAGCATTTTCAAAGAGGAAAACATTGACAGTCCTTGAAAGTTAAATAGCAATTGTCATCCTACTCAGTCTCAGGCAGGCAACTCATACTAAGTAAGTGCCTGCCGAGGAGCTATTCTAAATCAAAATTAATATTTTTAGTTCAGTAATTAAATAATAACTTACATTTAAAAGCTTGGCTTGTAACTTCTTAGGTATGAGCCAAGTCACAATAGCGTTGCAGCAAAATAGCACTTTGATGACATATAGTCAGGAACAAGGCTGCGGCACACTATATGTATAACCTTGAGATTGGGGAAGGGTGACATCTAAATACACATACAGTACTTTTGTCTTCAATTTTACGGTATGGGGCTAGAGTATATATTAGTCCCATACACGTAAAACTGCAGATAAAGGTACTGTATGTATATTTAGACATCCCCTTCCCCAATCTGTATGTCCTCCCTCCCCGATCTCAATGTTATACATATAACGTGCCTGCAGTCCCATTCCTGACTATACATCATCAAAGTGCTATTTTAGGGTGGGGCTACAGTGCTCAGCAGCGCCTGGCTTGTACTCAGAAGTTACAAGCTGAGCTTTTACATGTAAATTATTATTTAATTACTGAACTAACATTTTTTATTTTGTTCTAAAAGCTCCTTAGACAGGCAGCTACCTAATGTGAGTTGCCTGCCCCAGACGTGTCAGTTGCTCTTTAAGTCTTTCACTCCATACCGCTCAACTGTCCCACAAGGGATGTTCCACATTTTACCCTCAAAATATGTTTGTCCCACATGGAAGGGTGCTGCCCATACAGAAAGGATACTGTAAACTCAGACATTAAAGTAGAAATTCATAACACCATGTGAAACTAAATTCAAATTAAACTTAGAGTAAACAAGCTTCCACAGAGTTCTGGGCTTTTATCTTCATGTTTTATGATGCATCCCACACTTTCCACATTTTGAGTGCCAATGTCACACATTTCAGTAACAAAAGGTTGAGATGTATGTTTTCTTCGTGGAAACAGATTTTATTTTTCCCTGATGAAGTTGATAATAAAGTTACAGTCACAGATGAATTCATATCTCTCAACTGTCGCACATTACGGTACATCACTCATTTTACTTCTTAGAAATCCTTTGCCCCACATGGGGAAGGTGATATTCCACATTTATGTCTGAGTCTTTAAAAGCGAGAATTAATAGTAATCTGTTATGTTCAGTTATCACTTAGCAGCAAACATTAGTAAGCAGTAATCCATGCGGGTATAGGGTTCTAAGGATTAATCAACACCGGGTTGCTCTGTGAGAACTGGGCATGAACCAGTATCCTCACAGCACCGGAGTGTTGGTTGATTAATCCCAATAACCCCATACCCTGAGTGGGTTATTGCACTTATAACATTGGTTATGTGCACAACAAGTGAAAACAGTGAAGGGTTTTCCCCTATTTCAGTAGCAAAAAGGTAGTGTATCTGCCACCTTGTAAAATAGTCCCCAACAAATACTCCATGTGTGATTGATGTTATGCACATAAAATGTCACACATACAATAGAGACACGATTTCTCACATTTCTGGTACATAACAAACTCTCCTACACTTCCTGTGACGTTTGCTGCCCTGCCCCCCAACACACACACATGCATGCATTTGGCGCTCAAAGGGAGCTGTGAGGATGTTTCTGTCTCTCTTCCTTCCTCTCTCACCTCTGGTATTGTCATTGTCATGATCACTTTTGTAGAAGTGGGGTGAGGTGCTCGTTCTGATCTCTCTGTCTCTCGCCTCTAGCTCTATGCAGCACGTGCGCGCTCACTGAGTCTGTCTCTCTCACTCTCTCTCCTCGCCATTTCTCTCTGTAGGGAAGGGGGGCTTTGTAGGTGATGTGGAAGGTGTCTTTTGACCACGCTGAGCTGCTCGCGCTCTGTCTCTGTCCCACCTCACTCAGATACAGATTTGTTTTATTCAGCACTATGTGCACATACAGGATTTTGCCCTCTCTCTCTACTCCGCTGTCGCTCACATACAGATGTCTTTTCTTCCACAATGTATGTACAGACATCTCAAGTATGACAGAGCGGAGCGAGAGGAGCTGAAACCAGGGCTTGCTGCTCGCTGTCCCTCTCTCTCCTGTCTCTCACTCCAGCACCACGGCAGGGGACTTTCACTGTCTTAGTCTCTCTCTTCTGTGTCTCCAGCTAATGCTGTCAACAGACTGGTGCAGGACAGCCAGCTCCTGACCACGTCACTGTGTCATAATTTTAATGACTGCCTTTCTGTGTTTTTCTTTCTTCTGGAGCTAACAAGTCCCGGGGCACTTTCACTGAGTCACTCCCCAAAACTCTGGATTAAATAGGAGATTTAATCCACAGTCATCACTACAACTCAACCAATTGCTGCGCTTTTCTGCCAATCCATGTTATAATGAATATTAGTGCACTGATAGCATAGAGGTCTGAGCTTCCACTACCATATTTTATAATATGTCACACATTTGGTTCATTTGTCACACATCTTGTCACAGATTTTGTGAAGAAAGGTTGAATGGTATGGATACATTAGATGTTTCCAGGTATTTTGTGATATATTTAAAGAGATTCTCTCTCTCTCTCTGGTGGCTCACAGTGGTACTGCAGTCAGGAAGGGAATTTCTCTAGAGATACCGAAATTTCAGGAAATATCTGGCCACATCTTTAGCTGCAACTGTATGAGGGATAGAACAATTAACGCTTACTAGATACAGTACTGGTGCATATCTCAGGAAAGTAACATGCTGTACCTCATTCCTCCAGTCAGCTTTACTCTGCATTGTAGATTGGAGTGAGTGTGTATTGAGTCCAACACAAATAAGGAAGGCATCTGGTGAAAGGAAACGCGTACTAAACCTGAGCACATTTCAAGTAGGATGTTCTGATCTTTTGTTTGTTGGAGATGAATTTTACAGATGTGCTGGCAAGGTACAAGTTCCTTTGTGAAAACAAATATTGTTTCTCATTTCATCGGAGTCACTTGCATCATCATAACGTGCATAAACTGTACTGGAAGAAGAATATTTTCAACATCTCTGATTAGCTTTTCCAGTTTGTCAGAGAAGGCAAAGGCATGGGCTAACCTTTCAGATGGAAATGAATTGTTGGCTGGTTGAACCCATAACAGCAACTCCTCTAATCCCATATAAATGCATCTAGTTGTAGGACTTGCAGTCAGAGGAAAGAGACCATGGGAAACTTGGATTTAACATTTTGCTCACTTGCTCAGCTGGCAGAACACCAGGACGGTATTGCGGACTCGAAGCATTGACTAAATTCGTTTGGCCACATTTTTCTAACTCTGATTTTGTTAATTTTTTATTGAACAATTTTAGGTAATATAAATTAAGATAGAGAGGAAGTGGGCTATACAACAATCTTCTTCAAACCTAAGGAGAACCAACCATATACTGACTTTCCACAACCATAAGTTGTTTGGTTTGGCTTGCCCTATCCCCACCCTTCCTCTACTGTAAGTTCAAATCCTCCTCCATCGTAGCCAGATCCACACCACAAAGAAAGAGAAACATTTGAGCCCCTTTCCTCCAGTAACCCCAGCCATTACCTCCTCCCACCCATTCTAGAAGAATAATTTTTTGGGGGTACTTTCCAAGCCCCATTCTTCTTGAGTTGCCTCCCAAGTCTTTGCAGAAACATGCAGTTGTTAATAGGGCAGCAGCAATGCACTCCTATGCACAGCCTGACAACTGAGTAAAGTGCAGCCCTTAGTACAGACACCCTTATACAGCACACTTGCTCTAACTGGACAATACTAATTTGCCAAAAGCCATTGTAATTGCAGATAATTTTAATTCTGCTGATTATAGAAGATGAGGCTGTCCTGCTGTGGCTGATGTCATGTATCTGCCAGGTGTACAGTATGATGGACTTCACTGTACTAAAGTAGGTGTTAATCTGTCTACCTGCTCGAGTTCACGAGTCCTCAACACCAGCCCTCCTGCCAGATGAAGTGTCACTGCAGTTGTTAGCTGCCTGACAGGAAGAGACACTGACGGACTAAGCCAGCCATCGAGGGAGGTTGTAACTGCATAGGAAAGGAAAATGTGAGTTAGTTCTGGATTGCTATATAGAGTACTTTTGGAAAGAGCAGTTGACTGAAATCTGCCCATATCTGCCAGTACAGTACAAATAAGAATGTGATTGTGGCATAAAAATTCAAGTGTTACACATTCTAGCAGGCAGGAGCAGGCATGTGGGGATCAATGATAAACAAGAGCACTGTGGGAAAAGTTTACAGTACTGCACTGTATTCTGAATTTAAAAAGGCAGTTTTATCGGCCGGCCTAGTGGTGCAAATTGCTGAGACACTGGACACCTTACTTCTCACCACACAGGTGACCCATGTTTGGGAAAGAGCACGGGCCATCAGTGGTTGGTCCGGGGGAGGAAGTGGTGCAGCATTGAGCTTACGCTAGGCAGCTCTCCTCTCTGGGAGGGTTTTGGGCTTCCCTCTGCTCTTGGCTGCCTTGTGCTGGAGGCCAGGGGCAGCGCAAGCTGAGGGAGCCAGGTGCTAGGCCAATGAGGTGGGAGGAAGGGGTCATCACTGGAGCAAGAGGGCGTGTGCGTGCCTCCACGCAGATGTGCCTGTCTGTCTGGGGCCCCAGTCTCAATGGGAGAAAATATGGTAAATGATGGGGTCACGGTAGGATGATGCCTTCCAGGCCGGCTCCGAGACCGCTGGGACACGATAGCGTCCTAAGTTCCCAAACAACCCCGAGTCCAGTAGGCTGGCAGACAGGTAGCTGTGACCTGCCAACGGAGGAAAGAACCACCTATATGGAAGGGAAAAAGGCAGTTTGTACTGTACTGTATACTGTGAGCGTGGTGGGTAGGATGGTGTGCATAGAGTGTAGGAGTGTTTGCAGAAGGCTTGTGTGGAATCATATGTAAATCATATAAAATTGATTTCTGTTGTTCTGAACACCCCTATAATGGACAAAGGGTATGGCACAGTGAGTGTAGTCTGTTATAAGCAGTTTCCACTCTACTGATTGTAAGTGGGTGTGGCTACTATAAGTCTGGTTTTTCAATTGGATTTGCTGCATCAGTCCAGCTCCCATTATCATTTCAAACCAATAAGCTGGGCTCACAGTTCAGAACAACAGAAAACGATCCAAAACTTTGATGAAGATTAAAACATTTATTTAAATGTTAAAAGGCACAGCACACACAGCCCCAGCCGCTACCAATGAACGTTTCACAAAAGTGCTTGCACTTTAAAATTGAATAGCTTTGCAACATATCAATATTTTTTCACCAAACACATGGCCGTTCTGTTACCCAAGCTGTTTCTACCATGAAAAACACACCAAAATTCCACACTGTCTGAACACAAGGCAGTGAGGAAAAAACTGCAAAAATTGTGACTTTTAAGGTTTTTGCACTATTCAGATCTCAGAATTGTACATCTGACCAGAGGAAACTTGCCACATCAAGAGATCTACTTCGTAGGGCAGAGTTTACAAATTTTGTGCAATTCCATTGATTGGTCGAAAAGTTATTACAGTGCAAAATCTGAGGTTTAACATTAAACGTGCTACTCAACCCTAACTATAGGGATGCAATCTCTAATGGACAGTGGTATGATACATAGTGGGAAAAGGTCAGTAAAATCATAATACAAATGAAAAACACAGGGCAAAAAGAAACCATAATACATGCTAGGATAAAAAGCAGTACATACAGAAAATATGCATGAAAGGCATACCATGACTAGTATATTGAAACAAGGTGGTATCAGTATGTTATAAACTCATGGTATACTATTACAAGACACTAGAGGCTGCATGAAGCTGGGTCTATCAACAGCTACGAATATCATCACAGTGAGTGTCAAGAAGTGCTCTTGGAACTTTCGACTAATACAGAAATCAGGCTTTATTGTGCTTTGCATCTTATTCCAGTGCACAGAGACAAGCCAGCTGATTGCTGTTTTTCCTAAAGAATGAGATACTCCAGATCTTGATGACAATAACACTGTTTTTCCTCAGTTGATATGGACTGGTGGTTCTGTTGAGCAGAGCCATATAGTAAGGTGGTAGGTCATTCTTTTGGGCCTTGTATGTCCATAGATAAAAGTTTTTCTGCCACCTTGTGCACAGGGAGGGCCAGCTTACAGTAGAATAAAGGTATAATGATGGGTCCTGGGAGATAGGCTAGTTATAAAATGGAGGTCTGTGTGGTAGAGCACACCCGACGTAACCAAGTGTATGACAGTATTACCACAGTAAATTATGTAGGTGTATCTAAAATTAGTAGGAATGTGGCTTGCACCTGTCTTTTCTGTGCATCAGCAGTGATGCAGACTTTGTTCCTGTAACAGAATTCCAATCTAGATCAAAGCATTTTACATAAGATATCAATGTGTGTGGTGAAGGAAAGTTCACTGTCTATTTTTGTACTCCTTTTTCCTCGCCTGTCAGTCTGGGGCATCTCATGAACGACTCGCTTCAGCTTCCACCCCTAACTGCCTGCCTGAACCACTCTCTGATCGAAGCTTTGTTATCAGGATCCTCCTCTCCCACCGCCCACACAGGAGGAAGCCGAGTATCCCAGGGTAGGGTCAGGATCGTGGCTGGCATTGGGCTTGTGGGATTTCAGCCCAGAGACCCACTGTCACCTCACCCAGCTGCCAGGGTTTTTCAGTCCTTTGGTTTCCCCTCAGCGTGCAGTGTGCAATGACGCCTGTGCACAGCTACCCTGCTAGCATCTGCCACACTCCACCCTTATGTCTTGCTGGTGTACCTGCATACCCCGATCTCCATTGGGGTCGTCCAGGACACCGAGCAGCCCTGGATCAGTGAAGAGCTGTCCGCTGGATGCTCCATCCTCTCCCTCCCTGCCGATCCCAGTTACCCTAGTCCGTGCCACCAAACTCCGGTCGCCAGTATGGCGCGAGGTGTGGCATCCAGGGCCTCAACCCTCAGTGCCACCAGGCAGGCTCGAAAGTTTACTATCTAACCAAAGACCTAGATACTTTTAAGAGTCCACCAACCCTAGATCATCCCTAGTATGAGTGGAAATGGGAGAAAGGGATACATTTGTGGACAGTTTTGAATTTGTAGTGACTAGCGTGATCTTGGTTTCTGCATCAATGAGCAATAGTTTGAAATGAAATAGACTAAGTTGCAGTGTGTTTAATGCAGTCTGAAGGTCAGTCATATCTGAAGTTGTGGTGGGCCTGGAGATATAGAGTACATTGTCATCAGCATAGGAAAGTAATTTTGCCTCTTTTATATAACCCCAAGGTTGTTTATGTAGACCTTTAAGAGCAGTGGACAGTGGACTGACCGGTGTGTGTCTGTGTGCATGTGTGTGTGTGTGTGTGTGTGGGGGGCTCCTCTACATAGGAGAATGCAGGAGAGGAGAGACCTTCTATTTTAGTTGCTGCTGTTGTTCAGATAAATAGTTTGAGAAGTGGGGCCAAGAAAACATGCTGACACCTACCCTGAAGAGCTTTTGTAGTAGTATGGTGCAATCTACAGTGTCAAAGTCAAGGAAAGTGACATCACTTATGAGTTTTGATCTAGCACAGTGAGATGGTTGGTGACCTTGGCCAGAGCTGTGGCTGTACTATGTGTAGCTCTGAGGCCTGATTGTAAAGGGTGGTGAAGGGTCAAGGAGTTCACACAGCTGTTCGTTCACCAGTTTTTCCAGTAATCTTGCAAGGATGAGAAGTATTAAAATAGGCATGTAGTTGTTAAAGTTGCTTTTATCTCCCAATTTAAAAAAGGGAGTGTGATGTGCTGTTTTCCATAATACAGGAAGATCATTATGAGTAAATGAAAGAATAAAAGGTGGATGATGGGGCAGTAAGAAAGGGACATCCCAATTAGAGGATGAGAGGAGCCAGATTATATGCCTCCACATTTCTTTGGAATCAAAATTTAAGAGAAACTGTTCAACCTGTATGAAGGAGACTTGCTTCAAGTGGCAAGAGACCTTAGCACTGACCACTTTCTCCAGTTGTGCTTTGACGGAGAGGATAAATGCTGCTGATGACTTGTCAAATGCCAATCCCACAGCGGCAAAGTCCAAATCCAGACTTTGGCTCAAGGGGTTTGGTGGTGTGGTGGATGGGGATAGGCAGGCAGGCTTTATTCTTGCCTGCCCTGCCATAATTTTCCTCTGTAGTTGTGCCCTCCCTCACACTGGGGTGTGCTTGTAAGGTGTATGTGTGAGTCACAAGCACGCACAGAGTTCTGCAGCCCTATCTTCTGCCCTCCTCAGCCCACACTGCTTCCTGGCATCCACTGGCTGTCATTCGCCAGAGTGTGCAGTCCTCCTCCTCATTATAGGAGCGCCAGCCCTTTGGGCACTTGATCCTCTCCCACACCAGCTGATCCCTGGCAGCCCGTGCTCATTCCAAATACAGGTCGCCAGAATGGTGAGAGGTAAGGCACTTACAGTGCCTCAGCTCTCTACACCACCAGGCCAGCTACATCTTAAATTCTATCAATTCCTTCTCACTGTCCACTGAGATACATAGAATAAGAATGTCTTCTGGGTACAGCAGCACCAACCATGATGCAACACAGTAATGCAGCAGTGTATCACAAAATTTTGCAGTATACTGTGGGGAATAGTGTAATTCAATGGTAATTAAGCCTATTATCATGCAGCATTTTGTGACATGTCATTTACTACAAGTTACTGCATTGCAATATGGCTGGCTCTGCTGTATCTAAGCCAGCTAATAATGTTTTTAAAAGGAGTTTGGTTCCTGGCTGGCCCAGTGGCGCTGAGAGTTGAGGCACTGGACACCACAGCTTCAGCCACACCGCGACCTGGGTTTGGGAATGGACTCTGGCCATCGGGGGTTGGCGGGGGAGGGAAGGGATTGAGCATCCAGAGAACTGCTCTCCCAGGGATCTGGAGCCACCAGGTAGGTGGCGGCCCTCCCTGGGGTGATCCAGGGACTGGGAAGTCCTGGTGAGAGGGACCAAAGGAGGAGGGTTTGGCAGGGAGTAGAGGACCAGATCGAGTAGGCACTCTGAGA
This sequence comes from Neoceratodus forsteri, assembly GCA_016271365.2. NCBI lineage: Eukaryota > Metazoa > Chordata > Ceratodontiformes > Ceratodontidae > Neoceratodus > Neoceratodus forsteri. Next base: position 78,065,878 of record CM057459.1, read on the forward strand.
GATGCCCGGGCTGATGGAGCAAAATAGAGTTAAAAACAAAGTGGGGGGTTGGGTTTCTATCATGTATAAATCGTCCTCTACTTCCCACAACAAATGAACATCGGTGGAGGCCATAGATACCACCATCACCGTGCCTTTCAGTTGGAAGTAGAAATTACATTCTGAGAAGAAATATTTCCTGTTTAGTATGAACTCCACTGTTGTTTTTAAACCTTGGGGATGGTGGGAAGAGCATTACATTTTATAAGGTGATATTCAAGGGCCTGGATTTCATGGGTGAGCTTGATGCTGGTATTTAAGGAGTTTACATCAGTATACTGCCAGCCAAAATTAGGTTGCCTTTAATGTTCTGAAGGTAATTGGATGTACATCCATGGAATGACTAGTGAAAGAAGGAGGGATCTGACTAACGTTTGGAGAAGGAAATCTACAAAGTCAAATAAATGCTGTGTAAGAAAGTCAATTCCCAACACTGTGGGTATGCCAGGGTTGGGTAGATATTTTTATGAGTGTTGAGTAGATAATAAAGGATAGCTCCCACTGGTTCTAAAATTTTCAGGAATTTGCCTTCCTGTTCATTTACCCGTCCCCTGGTAGAAGCTAAATCCACTAAATCTATCCTTTCCAATTTGAACTGATTTGTAAGTGCCTCACTTAGTTTTCTGTAAGTGGATACATCAGTTAACAGGTGATTGGCTACCTAGATATAGTCCCAAGGAGCAATATTGCCACCCTTGTCGGAGTGTTTTGTTACCAGACAAGGATGGTATTAAAGTTCCTCAGGTGTGTGCTTTTCACTAGTCATTAGGTTGTTCGGCCTCCAGGTGCCAAAGCTTTCGAACAGTTCATTAATATCTTCAGTACAGTTTCTGTGTATGACTAGTACCAGGTTCCCTCTAGTGTCTAGGCAAAATGTGGATCTCTTCCTTGAACTTGTCTTCCATGCTGTTGCATATTATCATTCCAGTGAGGTATTTCTTGTTGATCAGAAAAATTGGCTGTAATACCTGTTTCTTCCCTTGAGATGTCTCACTCCGATTGTTATTAATTTTATGGATTTCTGCCAGCAAAAGTCAACATCTTCACCACTGTCTGAGTACTCGTCTTGAGTAATTTATTGATTCACTAGATGGGGGCAAGTGTGTCAAATGGACAAACACTTGCACATCTATGTATGGCATGTGCCATGCTCAAATGTTGTTGAGTTCTTTAATTACAATGTTACTACCACATTCCAACTTAGGTGCGTGAGAACACCTCCTTTCAATGCCAGAAGGCACTTTCGTATACAGCAAAACTGAGAGGGGTTGCAGTGGGGTGTCTCTGTGCACTCTGTTTTGCAACTACTATTTTAGTGACTAGGAATTGGGCCTCTCACGCTTCCTTTGTGTTTCTAATGTATAGCATGTTAATAATTGTTTGAATATGAGTGATAGGTCATGTATCTCCTGGGGTTATAGAAGGTGGTTTAACACCCAGAGATTAGGCCAGTGGTGCTGAGGGTGGAGGCACTGGACACCACACAACACACCGCCTGACGACCCGGGTTGGAGCGACCTCAAGCATCGGAGGGTTGGCTGGGGAGGAGGACTGAGCATCCAGGGATTGCTCTCCTCCTCCAGGGAGGGTGGGAGGACAACCGTGGTTGAGCTGGCTCTTGGCGGTGGCTGGGGTTGTGGGGTCAGCACAGGCCGACGTTAGATGTGCTGTGCACAGCAGTGCCATTGACTTCACTGCACGCCGGCGCTGTGGGGGGTGTCAGTACACAAATCCTTTGGCGTGCTTAAAGAAGACTGGTCCGACGGCGCCCACACCGCTTTCACTCAGGCTGCTTCTCCCAAATCCTGACCCTAGGCTTTCCAGGTGGTGAGGTAAGTACCCTCCATGAAGCAGCCTGTGAGGGAGGAGGGGTCAAAGCACAAACAATGGGAGGGGTGTGGTGCCACAGGGCTGGTCACAGGGCCGGTCAGATGGGGAGGAGACCATAGGCAACATCTCGCAGCCGAGGAGGAAAAAGAAAAAAAAAAACTACAACCAGAGATTAGTTAGCTGCTAGATTGTGAAGGAGATAGACATTAGGTAAAACCATGGAAGCAGAGGAATATTTTCAAATTGTGAACAGGAGTAGTTGGTGCTAGACAGTTGGTTGGGAGCTGTTCAGTTTTAGTGCTGCTGTGGACTAGGGATGTTTGGGTTTGGTCAAGGAACATCCAAATCCTAATCCAAAGTTGATTCAAACCCTAAAAGGACCTCAAAATTGGAATCAGATTTGAAATGTTAAATCCTAAATTTCTATGTAAACATATGTTTTCAGATTCAGTTTAGGAATTGGTTTTGTTGGACTTCAGTTCTGAAAGTCCTAAATAGGAAATCATGTCGGTATCTCATGAATCTGAATCCGTTTAGTGGATTCTGAGCAACCTAACATGGACCCTTGTGAGAGTAGAGTGTAAAAGGCGTCTGTGCCTAAGCATGTTGGGAGCACTCAGGGCAGTGCCAAATAAGCCAAAGGGAAGCAGTTACAGATGGACTGAGACTGTAAACCTTGCTGAATCTAGACTCGTGGGCGGGTGCAGAGAAAAGTGAGACTCCTCCTTTTGGCCGTGGTCCCTCCTAGTGTAACTGTGCTGAGCAGGAGCGGACACCCAGAAGTTGGTTTCATGGGTGATTTTTGTTTGAATAGCCTGACTTGACGAGCTAAAATCCTGTGTCATTTGCTGGAGTGCCGTACTGTACAGTGTAGTTACCTGTGCTGTCCTGCAGGACTTTTTACTGAAACCTTTGCCTGCTGTGTCCTTCCTGCACACCCACAGAACCAGGTTTTAACATCGTCTGATTTCAGCGTTCATAGATTCCAGCTGACATAAAGTTGGAAGCACTATGTATTGACACAGGGCTAGCATCGCATAATACAGACAATTCTGTGCAGCTTGCTGGGGTTTTGTTCAATAAATTCATTATCAGATCAACCTAGTTTTTAATGTTATATGTATGCAAAGTGCATATTTTGTGATTGATGCAGGAATAGTTGGAGAAAGATAAAACCTCACTGCTGAAATATTAATGCACAGTCTTGAAAAAGTGATTTAACTAAAAGCTGAGTTAAAGCAACAGTACTTTAGTCAGCATTTTTTGTTTTGCACTACTGTCATGTATTTCTGCTATTCTTATATTCATCACCAGTGGGGTTTTTCATTCTCATTGTTATTTTTAAACCAGCTTTCATAACTCATTTTGTAAGTTTTGGAACCTTTGTAAAAGAACCCTGGCTTAAAGGTATTATAATCCTAGACCTAATAAGTAAAAAGTCTTCAGAGATGATCACCACTCACAATTTTAAAAACTCTTTTACATTGAAATAACTGTTTGACTGTACATACTAGATTCATGCTGTGGAGGTACCGAGATGGTACTGTCTCATGTTTCTGATAGTAAACAGTGCAGCATCACAGCAAAAGTTGTAACTTTTATGTTTGCTTGTGCACACATGCAAAGCAAATACATTGGCAGCTTTTCAGGCAGAGTAGTGGCTGGGAGGTGTGTCCTCTAAGCAGCCAGTGCAGCTGAGCCTGCAGGAGGCATAACCTGTGCACACCAATCCTGGCAAAGCTGCTGGAGAGGCTGCTACCTGATGGGCATAAACTTCTGACATATGAAAGGATGAAGAAACACCTGTCACAGTGTGGCTTTATCCTTTTATTGTGCCCCCCATCAGGCAGTACAGCAGTGTCCCCATCTTACTTCCCAGCAAGTGGAGAACTGTCACTCGCCTGCTTCTCTTCTGCCCCATCCCGAGTAACAAAGAATCCTGCCCACTGCTGCCATTGAGTCTTGCCCACCTCCCGATTGGCTCCTGTGGCCCCATCCGAACATCTCCAAACAACCTCACCTGCTGCACAGTGATCCTGCCCACCTCCCTTACCCCCAGTTTCCCCATCCCGAAAAGCGACCCTGCTCGCGATGTTGATTCCCACCATCTCCTGATTCGTCCCTGGTACCCCATCCTGAAACAATAACAAAATACCCACCCACTGCTGCTGCTGTTGATTTCCACCAACCTCACTATCCTGTTCCCAGTTCCTCATCCCACTGTACTGGTTAACCCACTCCTTCTCAATCCTGCTGCTGCTGCTGTCCTGCCCTCTGTTCCTTTTCCTCCCACCCCCAAAACAGAGTGTGACACCATGGTGCCCACTCCCAGTGCTGTCAACCTGAAAAGAAGAAAACAGTCTTTTGTTATCTGGCTGCTCCCTCCTGACCCTCCAGACCCCACTCAAACCCCATCTCAGCACCTACATCCCCAACACCCTTCACTTATCTATCCAAGGCACCACTGAGATGAGCAGCATGTCTTGCTGCTTTCAATGCTGAACAGGAACTGTGGAAAACAAGGTGAGCTTAGTTAATGGCTTTTTAATGCATTTTGAAGCTTTACTCATAACTTTGTCTTTTGTAAAGTTTTTATATCATCTTTCCAACATAGCCTTTTGGAACCTCCACCTCACAAACAAGATAGGTGAAATGTTTCAATTTCCCTGAAACATGTTCTTCAAGTCACACTGCAAACTCACCTTTTGGATGGGATTTAAAAGTTCCTCCTGTCTTGTTCATAAGATAGGGTTAGACTATGTTGACGAGTTGGGGTCAGACTGTCAAAAAACAATGACGTTATGAGGGAATGTGGAAGTTTTTCAGTGTTTACTCATAACTTTGTGATTTATTTCAGATTGGCCCAAATGTGCCACACAGCCATTTGTTACCCGTCCGATGAACATGACAGGCGTCATTTTGTACATCCCTCTGAAACATGTTTTCACAGTTGCTTGAAATCACCTTTCAAACAGGATTTTAAAATTTCCACTGGTCTTGATCATAAGGTGTGGTCATAATTTTGACCAGAAAAGGCACACTAAACTGTGGCCTTGCTTGCAGGTGTGTCGAGGCGGGGGTGGGGGTCCACACATGGACTGTGCTGAAAATTTGAGGTCAAATGTGAAAAAAGCAACTGCAGTGCTCCTTGCTATAGTGAACTCTGCTATAGTGAAATCTTGAATACAAGCGAATGCTCCGTTGGCTCCCAGCTCCCCAGTGATTATTTAGCTGAAGCATCAACTGAGCATAACCAAGCTTACTTGCTACTACAGAAACTAGAAGGAAACATGCATTGTTTTCTGTCCCAGTTTTTAACCCAGCTGAATGTCCAGTCATTCCACTACAACCACAACAATCATGCCATGCTGACCTTTACATGATCGCAGTGTTAGCTAACAAGCTGCTATAGCGGATCCTGATCCAGCTCTGAATACAGTACTATATCTAAGTTGACCTATAAGGAGCTGTGGGGATGTACTGTTTAAAGCAAAGGTGGGGGTCACTGTATTTGAGTTATTTTGCAGGGAGCAGCTAGTTAGTGTTTGATAAATGCATGCGTGGATGTGGAGCAGTCAGAAGCATTGAGCAGGTGGGAAGCGCATTGACAGTGAGTAAATCAGGCGTCCTGAATTGCAGACAAGGTGCTAATCCCTGACCCAGAGTCCCAAGAGGGACCAGGTGTCTTGACAGATACTCTAGCAGGAACCAGATCAAAACACAAAACCTGGGTTCATAATGTAGCAAGACATTATGCCTCATGGCAAATCGCGCTGCCAATGCACGTGATTTCTGCCATGAGGCATAAGTCTTTTTCTGTGGTGGCTCTGCCCCCCATTACAGGCACCCCCACACACACACACTAAAGATTCTCAACTCTGGGGGGTTCAACTCACTCAGGGAGTGCACAAGTCCAAAAAAAGGTTTCTGGGTCCATAAATCAAACCTAGTCCCAGACACAGCACCTGGGTTTCTACTGCTGTGGCTCAGTCCTGTGAGCCACGGCAGCTGTTTGACGGAACCACTTCCAGCAGGTGTTTATCACTCTGCCTAGGGAAAAAACTACTGGTGCAATGCAGCGTACAACTGTCTGGCAGTGTGCACCACTGCGCTTAGCATCCTCACGCTGTCTCGGGTTAGCCATACTGTCATATGCTGTTAAGTGTGTGACATTATGACCCGTAGGAGTCACAAAGGTCTATGCTATGCTGCATGTGCTGTTGAGTAACTATGTCTGCAGTTGGGAAATCAGTGGGCGGGAGACATGGTGTCAGTGAGTGAATCCGGATTGATTCAGATCTCCAGTTGGGTTTTTAATAGTTATTTTCTTACACTGTGACTGTGAAAACTTTGGCAGAATCACTGCTGAGTAACTGTGTCTGCAGTAGTGGAAATATATATACTGGCAATGTACTGTATGTGCTCTGTATGTGCTCTGTCATTTTGTAAGCCTTCGGTAACATAATGAACAGGAGTTACACAGAAACATAGACAATGATGGCAGGAAAAAGCAAAGGTCCATCAGTCTGCCCAAGTTCCTTATAATCCCTGGAACCTGCTGTTCTTCCAGGGCACTAACCCTCCCTGTCCTCTAGTCTCCTTCTTGGTCCTGTCACCCCAATAAATACTGTTCCTTCATTGTCCCAGCCCTGCTTAAATCTCCTGTTTTCGCACCCACCACTTCAACCGGCAGACTGTTCCAAGGTTCCACTGCCCTTTCCATAAAGTAGTACTTCCTCACATCTCTCCTGAACCTACCTCCTGTTAATTTCCATTTGTGCCCATGTGACCGTGAATTGATATTCAGGCTAAATAGTTCCCAGCAGTTCACTTTGTTAATTCCTTTAAGGAACCTGAAGGTCTCTATCAAATCTCCCTCTCCCTTCTGGTCTACAGTGAGTATAGTATTTAGTGCCTTGAGGCATTTCTTATAGGATCTGCCCTGCTGGTCCTGAATAATTTTTTTAATATAATATTTATTAGAGACAAACACACAGTTACACAATAAGTTCTGATAAGCTCCACTTACACAGTTAAACAGCTGAGCCTGTGTTCATCTAAGGCCACAAACATTATGATGACAATCTTATATTCAGTCTTTTAAAGTATATGTAAGACATTTCCACAGTACTGACCATTAGAAAGAAATAAAAAGTAAAGAAAATTCAGCCTTCTTAGCAATATAGACCCCCTTCCCTTATTGACCCCAACTGGGTGGTGCCCTCTGAGTCTCCCTCCACTTCCACACTATGGAACAAATGTCCCATCTATTTGGGCCATGTACCATATCCACCTTTGCCGCTTTATATTAAAGAGGACAGGAAACAATTTCTAACTGGCAGCTGTTTATAAATTTCTTATTCTCAGAAATGATAAGCATTCATCTGAATTACCCACATTTAAAGGAAAACTGTATTAATTTGGGGACCCGCCCCAAAAGCTTACCCTCTGGTTTAGCTTTTCATACATTAAAAGCGCTTTTCTCGCGCCTGAAACAATTAAATTTTATTCAGTAGAGTCTGCGACCGGAACTATGGCAGACACGAGGGGACTCCATTCACTGTAAAGGTGCGGCATCACACTGCTCGCTTCAGTACAAAAATGTATTAAAGCGAACAGTGCGGTACTGCACATTTACAGTTAATAAACCCCTAGTGTCCGCCATAGTTCCGGTTGTGAACTTTACTAAATAAAATTAAGTTGGTTGCACGTGAGAAAAAGTGCTTTAATATAGGAACGCTAAACCAGAGGGTAAGCTGGGTGAGATCCCGATTAATAGTTTTCCTTAACTGTACCGGAAAAAAAGTGACATAGAAAGCTGTATTTTGGCCGGCTTGGTGGCGCTGAGGTTGAGGCACTGGACACCACACCTCATGCCGCCTCGGTGACCCAGGTTTGGGAGCGAGCTCGGGACACTGGGGGTCGGCAGGAGAGGGACAGGATCAAGTGTCCGAAGGACTGCTTTCCCTGTCCTGGGAGGGAGGGAGGGTTTTCCGTCTCGAGCTCTGGGAACTCTAGCGTTGGCTAGGAGCACAGCAACCTGAGACCAGGAAGTCATCGAGAGATTGGCTGCGGCAGCGACCCTGTAAACACGCATGGGAGCATGTGTGCCCATGCTGGGGCGTTTGAATGACCAAGCCAATGGGGTAGGGACTTAAGTAGAAATCCCCATCCTCGGGGATAGCGGCGGCATCATCTCCCTCAGCCACACTCCACTAGCCAGACTTGCTCCTCTCCTGGGCCAAGCCCAGCCCAGCCCAGCCTGAATTCTAGATAGGCGCCCTGGGTGGATGGGGCCCCTACTCGAGGAGCTCAGAACCAGGGAGATAGCAGGGCTGGTGCCAGGAAGACAGAAGAGTTTCAGGCTCAGAGGTACACCTGAAAAGTAGTGGATGCCTGAGAGAGTTCCCTGAGAGACAGTGCCAGAAAATAAGAGTTGGAAAAATATAAATCAATAAAAGCTGTATAATGTATGTTAGAACGCTGTTAACCTTAGAAATCATCATTTCTAAGGTTGTTAACTCTCGATGTGACATAGATATGTTGTTAACCTATCGATCCTCGTCACATCGATGGGTTAACAACAGCGAATGTCTCTTTATGTCTGCACTTTTACCAGGGAACCGACTGAAGGAAACCCGGGGAAGGACTGAAGGGCGCAGCGGTGACTTTTAAAAACGTAAGCTGTTTAATTTTGATAGTGGGACCATACACTATAAAATAATGTATGGTCCCTCTATCGGCAACGGTCAATTTTAACCCGTCTCGAGGTTGCCATGGCGGCGTAAACCTCTCGAGCTTCTCCTCGAGGTTTACATGGTCGCTCTGGCAACCTCTCGACTGTTAACTGACTGGTTAACGATAGAGACCATACATTATCCTCTATATTTTGCATTGTTTTGTTTTTATAGGCAGCATTCTGTTACAGTTCTCTTCATGGAAGCAATAATTTGGAGTTTTAACTATGTCATGGTCTGTGCACAGAACTCATGTGGTTCTGATAGGTCAGCTACTCATAATTAGCATTCTGTACACAAATTGTGACATAGTAAAACTCTACATAAATGATTCCATGAAGTGAACTGTAACAGAATGCTGCCCATAAACATAACAATGCAAATGACAGTTTTACCCATCTCTTTTATTCAAGTACAGTTAAATGTGGACACTTCAGAGGAGAATGCATATCGTTTCTGAGAATAAGAACTTCATAAGATCTCGGACTGAATCAGGGAGGTGGGGTACAGTATTTAACTAGAGTCGGGTCAGCCGCCTGTACTTCAGCATTGACTAACTGAGCGTGCATCGGATCCCAAGGGGTCCCTGAGGTCGAGAGGGCCGGGAATCAAGGCGCCTCCCCCACCCCAACGAATTTCACCAGGTACGTTGCTGCCACGAGGAGCTCCACTCTCACAGAACTCCAGGACTTGTGGATTTTTGGATTTGGCACCATTTCTGCATCTTGCTTTGTTACCTTAAATGTACTGTCAGCGTAGGCCTGGAGATTGTTTTCTGCTCATTCAATTCTAGATTCTAAGGCACAATTTCCTGTTATTATAGCAGTACTTTAAGGTCCTTACAACATTATTTAAGGTATTATTGTTCCACGAAATTACTTACGCCTGCTGTTTAAAATGTTTATTTAACTCCTTCTGTTAAAGAGCCCTGCTAAGACTATGTTCTGATACTACAGTCTTTAATTTCCTGCAAGGGTCTCCTCTTGAATGGCATATAATTCCTGTAAAGCACTGTCTAAGACTGTGTTCTGACTCTGCATGAGTCTCAGTTCCTGCTATTAAGAGCCCTGTGATCTTACTGACCTGAATGTGCAATTTAATTTCAAGAGCCACGCTTTATCTGTCCGACTCTACAGAGCTTACTAATTTAATTTCAAGAGCCCCATTTTGACTGTGTCCCGACTGTACTAATAATACTTCCCCAAGGCACCCTGATTGCCCACAGCCCCCACCCCCGCACCCTGCAGTTCTCTGCTACTCAGGCTGTGTATGCTCCGTGTTGATCATTTGCCTACAGCCCCCCCACGATATAAAAGTCTTACCACATCTCTGCTTCCTCCACAGTGTGCACGAATCCCAAGAGGGTCCCTGAGGTCGAGAGGGCCGCAGGAATCAAGCGCCTCCCACCCCCAGACGAAATCTGCCAGTGTGCATCGGATCCCAAGAGGGTCCCTGAGGTTGAGAGGGCCGTGGAATCAAGGCACCCTCCCCACCCCGAACAGATTTCGCCAGAGTGCGCCGGATCCCAAGGGGTCCCTGAGCTTGAGAGGGTCACGGAATCAAGGCGCCTCCCACCCCGAACGAATTTTGCCAGGGTATGTTGTGGCCACCAGGAGCTCCACTCACAGAACTCCAGGACTTGTGGATTTTTGGATTTGGCGCCATTTCTACATCTTGCTTTGTTACCTTAAATGTACTGTCGGCGTAGGCCTAGAGATATTTTCTGCTCAATCAATTTTAGATTCTAAAGCACAGTTTCCTATTATTATAGCAGTGCTTTAAGGTCCTACAACATTATTTAAGGTATTATTGTTCCCAAATTACTTATGCCTGCTGTTTAAAATGTTTATTTAACTCCTGCTGTTAAAGAGCCCTGCTAATGACTATGTCCTGATACTACAGTCTTTAATTTCCTGAGGATCTCCTCTTGAATGGCACATAATTCCCTGTAAAAGCACTGTTTAAGACTGTGTTCTGACTCTACATGAGTCTCAGTTCCTGCTATTAAGAGCCTGTGATCTTACTGCCTTGAATGTACAGTTTAGTTTCAAATGTGTCCGACTCAACAGAGCTACTGCCCTGAATGTACAATTTAATTTCAAGAGCCACGTTTGTCTGTGTTCCGACTCTACAGAGCTCACTAATTTAATTTCAAGAGCCCGTTTTGACTGTGTCCGACTGTACTAATAATACTTCCCTAAGGTGCCCTGATTGCCTGAAGCCCCCGGCACCCTGCAGTTCTCTGCTATTTGGGCTGTGTATGCTCCGTGTTGATCATTTTGCCTACAGCCCCCGCCCACGATATAAAAGTCTTGCCACATCTCTGCTTCTTCCACAGCGTGCATCGGATCCAAGAGGGTCCCTGAGGTCGAGAGGCCACGGGAATCAAGGCACCCTCCCCACCCCGAACAAATTTCGCCAGAGTATGTTGCTGCCACGAGGGACTCCCTCTCACAGAACTCGTGGATTTTAGGGCCCCACTGCCTCCCACCACCACCCCTTGGCTGGCAGTGCCTTATATAGGCTAACCTAGAAAGCGTGTGAGCCAAATCAGCCCATTTTCCCACTGCAGCTCATACGCTCTCACCACTAGGGCTGCTAAACTGCCTTACTACTGGCTTCCTTACCTCCTAGGTCTACTCTTACCACTAGGATGTATCCACTAATTTTTCAACTATGCTCACTATTACCCACTATCTTGCCCTCCTCCCCAGCCACTACACTTCATAAATACTCTCCCCATTTTGGGTCAGACAATAACTGAGCTGCCAAGCTACCCTCTAACACATGGGAGGCCCTCTAGCCCCCCATCCCTGTGTATGTGACTGTGCATGTAACATTCACCCCGTCACCTCCTATGGCTCGCCCTAGCCGTATCACACTGCATTTGCTTGGCTGCACTTGGCCATACCACCCTCTATCACAGGTGCAGCCCCCTCCCTTGCTTCAATTCCTCATCCTTGCTACCCCATATATTAAACCTCCCATTCCTACCTTCTCTACCCCAGTGCGCTAACAATGGCTCGCCTCTGCAGCAAAAAAGGCCCTGGTACCCTGCACTAGGTTCCCTCCTCCTCCTTCTCTTGTCAGGCAGTGTCCACCCCAATCCTGGACCTACAGTACCCCAGGCATCTACCCAATCCCCTGCCTGTGGGCTCATTGCCTCCCTTAATGTCTGCAGTCTCTTGAAAAGTGTGACACCTTCCAGGGCAGGGTACTACAACATCAGTCTGATATCATAGCCATAGCTGAAACCAGCTTACCCTCGGATCCCTGACTCATCCACTACCCTCTCTGACTACAAACTCACCACGCTGATCATCAGGGTAAGCATGGGGGTGGCTGCACCATTTACAACAAGGCTATACTCACGTGAGCTGCTGCTTCCCACCCCCAGCTGGGTCCAGGACCACAGGCACTCATACTTAAATTTCTTTGGGCTCCCAAACCCCGCTCCTTATCAGTGCTGTATACATTCCCCAGGGCCAAAAAGGTAGCATTCCCACGCAATACTGTCCTATCTGGACACCCTCCCATCTCATACAGAAAAGATTGTACTAGGGGACTTCAATATCAATTGGCTAGGGAGGAACGCCTCACCACTGCTGATGCTGCCACGGCCCAAGACCTATCCCAAGTGGTTACATCTCCCACCCGACATGACCTACATACTGGGTCTTCCTCTCTGCTTGACCTCGTTTTCACTAATTTGGCCTCATAAAATCATGAAGGTCACCGTTCTCCCAAATGCACTTAGTGACCACTCGCCCATCCTCTGTTCCTGGACCTGCCAAAGATCTCCTCCCAAATTAATAACGCAGCACAGGCTGGGACCTGGTAAACTAATGCTTCTTAAAGCACACCTCAGCGCTATGGACTGGTCCTTATAACTAACTCCTCCGACCCTGATAGAGCCCTTGACCTCTTCATCCTGGCTTTCAATAATATTTGTGACAAATATGCCCACGTACAAAAGAAAGGTCAAAGTTAATCCAGTACCTTGGTTCTCTGATCGCCTCCTGGCCTTAGTGCGGTCCAGAGATGCATTGTGGCAACTCGCCAATGAGACAGGCCTCCGCTTGATAGGCAAAATTACAGTGAGGGCTCGGAACAAGTGCACCTGGGCTGTTGCAGAAACCAAAAGCTGAACATTATAAATCCTCCTTAACCTCCGCCTGGGGCTCTAGGCGTAAGTCCTGGAACAACATTAGGAAATCTGTGGTAAAGCCCGTAACTCGGTTCTGACCAGATCATGGTGGAAGGGTCCTTGACCTCTGACCCTTCCCGAATTGTGAGGCCTTCAATAAGGCCTTCACTAACCTCAACCATGTTCTCTCCTCAATTTCTTTGATCCACTTTCATCCTGCCCTGCTCTCCTCCTCCAAGCCCCTCCTCTACCTGCGTTGAATTACTCCCAAGTCTATGGAGCCATACCTCAAAAAGCTCTAGCCCACTCCTTCTATAGTACTGACTCTCTAGATATGAAGCTCCTTCAACTCACCCTTCAAGAGGTCCTCTACCCACTAACTCACATTATAAACCACTCCCTTTGTCTAGGTAAATTCTCCAAGTGGAAACCGCCTCCATCACCCCTATCTTTGAAGTGGGACTGATCCAACACAAATGACTACCGCCCCATCTCCATACTCCCACCCCTATCCAAGGCCTTAGAGCGGATTGTATCAGACCAGCTCACTGATCACCTCAGCAAATACAGCCTTCTCTGTAAACAACAACATGGCTTCAAGAAGGACACAGCACTATCACTGCCCTCCTAGAGCTTACCACCCACATACAGTATGCCCTGGACAAGGCACATCTCAGGTGCTGTCTTCATAGACCTAACAAAGGCATTTGACTCTGTTAACCACTCCCTCCTTCTAATCACCATGAACAACCTGGGCTTCTCCATGTGCACTGGGCTGGTTCTCTGACTACCTTGTGAACAGATACCAGCAGGTCAAAATTGTTAACACCTTTCCAATAGTCTACCTGTCCTCTCTGGTGTACCGCGAGGGGACTATCCTCGGCCTCTACTATTCAGCCTCTTCCTAACTCCTCCCTTGTCCTGCCCTGGCAACTCCTACTGTATGCTGATGATGCTGTCCTCTCCTCCAACCCCTGACCCTTCCAACTACACCTCCTCCAGTCCTCTTTTACCTCTGCTGAGTACTGGTTTTCCGCTTATCGCCTAACTCTCAACTACACTAAAACCAAAGTTATGCTTTTCTCCCACACGCAGAACATCAGAAAGGAGCTCTGCCCTCAGGTGCTAACAGCAAATTAGAACCCATTGGAACTAGTGGCCTCCTTTAAATACCTAGGCATCACCTTGGACCCTAAGCGCTTTCACCTCCACATCCACCACCTATCTAAGGCCCTGAATGTTAGATTAGGGTTGCTGCACCGCTTCAAATACTGTCTCACCCTAGCGCCTTCAGGCTAGCAGTCTCCTCCTCGGTCCTCTCACTGCTTGATTATGGCTTACTGATTTATGGTGCAGCAAGCACCTCAGCCCTAGTTAGACTCGTCTCCCAAAATAAAACATGCCGCCTCATCCTGGGATGTGACCGTCTCACCCACACCTGCTCACTTTATAACACCACCGGTTGGCTTAACCTGGACAACAGAATCAGGTTCCACACCTGCCTCATGGCTAAAAATTGCCTTGGACTCTCATCAATCAGGGCTCACCCCTTAGTCAACCCAGATCTCAAGGTGAAGCACACCCGTAGCTCGGATAGACACCTCCTCTCGGTTCCCTCCTGCCACCTCCCTATTCCAGAGGTCCTTCAGCTACAGGGCCCCCTGTGGTTGAATAGCCTACCCACCTCCTTGGCAAATGAACTTAGATTTGGACTGTTTAAAACCCTCCTTAGGGAACACCTACTGAACTCAAGTGCCTGTGACTGCACCTGAACCCTGCCGCCTCCCTCATCACAGTTGAGGGCCACTGGCGATGGCCTCTGGCCTGACTATACCCCTCCATTGCCTCTCAACCTAGGAATTGTATCATATCTGCAATTCTACCTATATGGTGGAGGATCTAACTAAGTAACTCTTAGCATTTGAATGTTGGTCTTACTGTTCTTTGTAACAAACCTGGACCTTCACTGTGCAGTTGTTGTTACTGCCAGTCTGTATCTCATCTCTGTGACATGGAACCTTTGTAAATGAGTCTGTGATTCAATGCTAAGAAGTGCAAGGTAATGCACCTGGGAAACAAAACCCAGGGAAGAGTACACAATGGGGGTGAGATACTAACAACAACAAACAGGAAAGGGACCTGGGGGTAGTCATATCAGATGACCAAAGGTGGGCAAGCAATGTGAGAGGGCAGCAAGGAGGGCTGGGGGATACTGGGATGCATAGGGAGAGGCATCACCAGTAGAAAACAGGAAGTTATTATCCCTCTGTACAGACAGCTGGTGAGCCCCATCTGAAGTACTGTGTACAGTTCTGGAGACCCAGTCTCCCAAAAGACATAGACAGGATGGAAGCCGTCCAGAGGAGGACAATTAAAATGGTGCAAGGTCTGCACGGAAGACATATGAAGAGACTTAAGGAGCTTAATATGTATAGCCTCGAGGAAAGGAGGGAGGGTGGACATGATAGAAACTTTCAAGTACCTCAAGGGAATCAACAAAGTCCAAGAGGGTAGCATCTTTCAAAAAAGAGATGTGCAAGAACATGGGGCACAATTTGAAGATAGAGGGGCGGCTCAGAGGTAATTTAAGAAGTATTTTTCACAGAGAGGGTTGTGGATGCATGGAGCGGCCTTCCGGAGGAGGTTGTGGAGTCAAAACAGTGGTGGAATTCAAGCATGCATGGGACAGTCGTAAGGCAATTCTGGGGGTGGGGTAGGAAGAAGTAGGCTGCTGGTTAACTAGGATCTGCAGCTTATCCATTAGGTAAGGAAATGGGCAGACTGGGTGAGCAAGCGGTCCTTATCTGCCGTCAAATTCTATGTTTCTATGACTCAAAGGTATTTTCTGAAACAAATAAAGAAATAAATCGCTGCCAATTAGCACAGATTTCCTGTCCGTAGTTTGCCTGTCTGGCCGGCAGTTATTTTTTCCCGTTGATATAGCGACATTACAATTTGACTCAGTCTGCCACCATTGGTATCACTGGTTGCATCCACCTCCTAGTTACTGCCTTCTCTGCAGCCAGTAAAACACAGGCAATAAAGTTTTGTACCTGGAGGGAGTGATGAGGCATTATATCAACAGGACCATTTTGTCTGACAACTCCAGTTTCCCCAAGCAATCACCTAGCTTAGCCTGCAGGGTACACCAGAATTGAGTTAGTAGGGGACAAACTAGTAGGGGAGAAACTGAGACAGGCAGGGAAATTGATTAGGAGAGCAAAAGCAGATACAGAGGAGAGAATTGCTAAAAATACCAAGCGAGGAGATAAAACTTTTTAGATATGTGGGGAGAAGAGGAGGACATGACAAGGGATTATGAGGATGAGGGGGTGTAACCCTGGTGCCATTACACCAAGGGCTACTACCCCTGCCTGCATCCCTAATAACAGGTTGAGGGCCTAAGTTTGTAACTGCCTAGTATGGTGGGGTTCCTGCCAGGAGTGGTGCTGTAACTAAGGTGCCTCCACCCAGAGAAATTATGTGAGCAACTATCACAGTAGGCACATCCCTCTGGGAAGCTAATACCAGCCACAGTCCCGCCTAGTGACCCTTCACGAAAACCCGAACAATGGCAGTGTTCCACAATTGAAATGTCACACAATTTGACCATTAATAAATATACACCGTCAGCTGACTTATCAACAGGGTCTGCATCTCTGGCTCATGCCCTGTAACCCCTGCAAAAGACACAAGCATGTACTTGCCATATATCTTGCAGTACATTCAGCGACTCCAGAACAGATGATAATATGCTCATCAGCCAGGGTCACATCAAACAGTAAATCTGGTTGATTAAGGGAACGTAAACAAGGGAGGAGCTCAAATTTAAGTAAATGATTGCTATAGTTAAAAACAAGCTAGATTACTTCTCAGTTGCTCTTTCATTTACCTCAGTCCCTGAGTTTATCAGTCTAGCAACTACTGGGTACCCAGAGTGGAATACAGGCAGACCTGAAGCGCTGCCGGGGTGGCGGCGTTGCAGCTGATGTTGGGTCCCTTTGATGGAAAGAAAAGCAGTTAACCATGCAGACAACCCAATTATTTGTAATCCTGAGCCAGAGGTTTAAGTTCTCTGTAACCCAGGAAAAGTAAAACAATTTGATGGTACGACAGATGATTTAAACCACTGTTGCAAGGTGCTACCCTGATTGTACTCACGCTACCAGGATTTGGCTGCATCAGGCGAGATGTAGACCTCATGGTGGTGATGATTGATGGGCAGGGAAGCAGGACCGACATGACACATCTTTGATGGTTACAACCTGCACGATGGTGTTGTGCAGGGGCCAAATCCTGAGCCGGTCCTTCACGAGTGGTCTCGGGTGAAGGAGTAGCAGCCTAGGCCAAGGTGGCACGGCTCTGGCTGGATGAACAGCTCTGGAAAATGTTTGTGATCTTCTGCCAGTGAAGCCTCCAGCTGGCATAACAGTTTCTCTCAGTAGGGAACCAATCTTGACCCCAAAAAAATTTGGCACATTTAAGTCACTAACTATTTTAAACAACAGTTCAGATTCAGTCCAGTTGCAAATTACAGCTTTATTGTGCAAACCTTTCAATTCAAGGACATGTCACACACGAACTGGGCCAACTGCTTACTGGAATAAACTCTTTAATCCAAATCACAAATAGTGTTGGTAACACTTCTTTCAAGTCTGCTGACAGGCAGATCCAGTGCTCTGATCCTCCCTTGGATCGGAAGGATTACCCACAGGGCCTTTCCTATGAAAAGGCAGCACAGAGCCACACAGGCTTCCCTCTCCTCGATATCTCAACTGAACTCCCAAATGACTCGCTTAAACTGTCCCTCTAAAGCAAAGGAAGGTTCCAGAGATCCAGTTGGCTGAGCAAGCTGTTAATTACAGTTTAAGCACTTTGATTAGCTGGCTCCTTGGTACCAGGAATAAACCCTGTTTTCCCCACAGGTCACTTGTCTTGTCCCATAAGCCCTGGCTAAAATCCTGGCTGATGATTGGCTGTTGCACTCCCAGAATGATGGCTGCTAAGAAATATACTATCCCATATCCCCATTATGCAGTCCCACGAGTTTGTCAGTCTGGTGCAGTCAGAAGCAATATTATTTTAAATTACTTAACCTAAACATTTGTAGCCCTTTCTGTGCCCTTTCAAACGAGCCCTCATTTATGTCTATAGCCCTGTAATTTTTGAGTCACTGCCGCCGTTATACAGACCCCCATGGCAGCATTTGAGTTGCAGTGTTTTGGTCACCGGTCCTCATTTAACAGCAGAGGGCACGGGATCAGAAACTCCTTCGTCCAACCGCAAACTTGTGGGTCGGCAGATCAAAGGCCCCACTTACGCCTGTGTGATCCTCACTTGCACTGAGGTATGTTTTCAACAGAAGCATGGTGTCAGAGCGACACCACAATGCCGACACTTGCAGAACGACTGCTGAAATCCCAACTGCTGCAATGGCAACTTGCCACAACAGCCGACCTCCCCACGGTGGTAGCAGGTGCACTGGCAGCAACTACAAAGTCAACCGCTGCACCTGCAGACCTCGGTGGGCCACCTCTACCCCCTGTGGTGTGTCTTGCTGCCCCAAGCCATGACAGTCATCCAGACCTGCGTCCGACTGCATCGGAGACATCCCTGTCCCTGTGCATGGCTCTATGCCCAGGACCCTGGCACTGGATTTTGTGCATCTGATGTACCACTGGTGACCTCGCCCACATCCCGTATACATGCACTTCGCCATCCATTGGGTCCTCTGTGAACGGGGAGAATGTCATCGAGTCCAGTGCCACTGTGGAAGTCCTAGCTGGTGCATCATTGTGGTGGCCATGCACCTCTCAGTCCGTCGGTGTGATGGCAGCATACAACATTGATAATGACCGCCAGCAGACATGAAGGCATGGACGGGATGCGACACAGACAAACAGGGTGGGGAACAGGAAAGATGGGGGAGGAAATGCCACCCAGATAACAACCGTGTCTCACACGGACTACACATAACTCCAGGTGAACAGATGTCAGTTAATACCTATGAAACTGCTACCTCCTTAGTCCTATCCTCTTGCCATGGAGCCATGTACCTATTACATATATTGGAGTGTCTATCACTGGCATTACCTGGACATGTTCATTTACACCTGCCACATTTCAGTGTCCATGTGCCTCTCTGTCCAGTGGTATCTCTATTGTGGCTGCAGTGTTGGGTTGCTGGCAGTCTGTTTGGAGTGCAT
Organism: Neoceratodus forsteri; assembly: GCA_016271365.2. Classification (NCBI taxonomy): domain Eukaryota; kingdom Metazoa; phylum Chordata; order Ceratodontiformes; family Ceratodontidae; genus Neoceratodus; species Neoceratodus forsteri. Next base: position 78,084,837 of record CM057459.1, read on the forward strand.
CGGGATCAAGTGCGATGGTTTCCTGGTGTCGCTGTGGCTGGTGTCGGCAATGTGGCTGTCAGCAACATGTGGTGCTTCCGCTTTCAACAGAGGAGTGCGATATAAAAGCTTAAGCCGCTGGGCTAAAATAACTAACTGGCTGCTTCAGGGTTTTGGTGAGCCTCAAGGGCACCAGAGAGCTCGGGCATGGCAGGAATATGGCAGGATGCCAGCCAGCAGCAGGAGAAAAAGGGACATGGGGCAATAAGGTAAGCCTCGGGGGAGGGGTTACAGGGAATAAAGGTTGAGGGTGACTTCTAGAAGGCTGAGGTTCTAAATTGTTATTTTGCTCTGTATTCACAGTGGGAGGGATGGGAAGGGCCTGAGTTAAACAGGAAGGAAGAGAATAATGTGGGATGGATCAAAGCCTGTTGAGCGTGGACAGAATAAAGTAAAAATTTGGAAAGTGAAGGATAGGCAATGGGGCTGGATGGTTTGCATCCAAGGGTTCTCAGGAGTTGAGGGATGAGCTGGTGGCGCCTCTGGGAAGTTATTTAACTTGTCCCTGGATACAGGTGTGGAAGTCCAAGTGACTGGAGGATGGTGGATGTGGTGCCACTTCACAAAGGTGGCAGCAGGGATGAGAGGGAATTACCACCAGTTCAGCCTCACATCTGTGGTGGGAAAGTTGATGGAGGTGTTACTAAAGGAAAGAGTAGTAAAATACTTATTGGACAATAAACAGATGACAATCAACATGGCTTCACTAGTGGGAGATCTTGCCAAACGAATCTGATCAAATTTTCTGATTGGGTGGCGAAGGTGGTTGATCAAGGGGGAAGGTGGCAGTGGATGTCACCTACCTGGACTTCAGTAAGGCCTTTGACTCTGTACCTCACTATAGACTGGTAAATTAGCTGAAAAGCCTGGGGATGGGACAAAATATAACTATTTGGTGGAAAACAGGCTGAAGGATAGAAGTCAAAGGTAGTGATAAATGGGTACATTCTAGGGTAATGGGGAAAAGCGAGCGGTGTTCCTCAAGGGTCAGTGCTGGGACCAATTCTTTTTAAACATATATCAGTGATATAGCAGAGGGACTTGAAGGGAAGATGTGTTTATATGCAGATGATGCAAGGTTATGTAATAAGGTAAATATAGCAGGAGTGGTTGGGGCATGAGAAGGGATCTGAATATTCTAGAAAATTGGTCGGACACATGCAGCTGAAGTTCAGTGCAAAAGTGTGCAGTGATGCATGTGGAGTGTAAAATCTGCAAGCTGAGTACTTACTGGGGGAGACTGATAAACCAAACAGAACAGGAAAGGGATCTGGGGATTATAATCTTGAACAACCTTAGGGTAGGCGACCAATGCAGCAAGGCAATGGGCAAGGCTAATAAAATGACGTGTGCATAGGAAGGGGCATTACAAGTAGGAAGAGGAGGTGCTAATCCCTTATATAAAACCATGTTCAGACCGCACCTAGAGTACGGGGCACAGTTCTGGAGGCCTCACTTACAAAAGGACATGGATGGGATAGAAAAGGTTCAGAGAGGGCAACCAAGATGGTGCAGGGTATGAAAGATAAGCCATATGAGACAAGATGGTGAGAATTAGATCTATACCCACTGGATTAGAAGGAGAGAGGTGACATGATAGAGACTTTTAAGTGCGTGAAGGGTATAAATAGAGTGAGGGAAGGCAGCTTATTTAAAGGAAAGTCAAAGCTAAAACAGGGGTCATAGTCTAAGATTGGAGGAAGAAGAATTAAAAGCAATGTAAGGGGTGTTATTTCACTGAGAATATAGTTGAATCCTGGAACAGATTGCCTGAGGAGGTGGTAAGTGCGAAACGGTGGAGGGATTTAAGAGGGCATGGGACAGACATAAGGAGTTGATTAGTGGGCAGAATAAAAGATCATTGGGCAGTGGTGTGAATTGGGGCAGTTTGGAAGGGGCAGACTAGATGGGCAAGGATGGTCCTTATCTGCTGACACATTACTGTGATACTAAAACCAAAACACATGTCCCAAATCTGCTAGTTGACAACGACAACCCTCCAACACACCCATATTGCACTGGAAGGTATTTAGTTAATAACGCTGAGGCTCAAAAATATTTACTTCTGCACTTACAGGAAAATTCCACCAAATCATTGTATTCGTAATTTTCACTGCTGGAATTGCAGTTTGTATCCAAGTTTTGAAGGGCATTGTTATGCCCAACTCCTGTTCCAACTCTCCATTACAGAGGAGGTGGAATCCCAGTTTATTGCTCAAGATTTTATAGAGCTGGCCTATTAAATGCAATCCTAGGTTCCCATCATTACGATTCAATATTGAACTAAGTAGAGGTTTTGATGTAATTATATTGCTTACGCTCGATTGTTATAGAATATAGTCTCTAACTTGTAGATATCTATACTTTTCTCCATAGGTAAATTATAACTACACTGAAGAGACTCAAAGGGATTACTCCTCCGAGTTCATGAATTGATATATAAATTGTAGGCCCAGTTGAGGGACCCTGAGTCATTTTTGCTACTCTGTACTGCACTGTCTTCAACCTATCCTTATCCTTTCTGAGGTGAGGTTTCCAGAACTAGGCGCAGTAGTCTAGGTGAGGTCTCACCAGGGATCTGCCAGTACCCTCCCAATACATCCCAGCATCCTGTTAGCCTTGTTGTAGGCCTTGTTGCACTGACTCAATTACTTAAGTGAGTTGCTAATGCTAACTCCCAAATCCTGTTCCTCAGCTGTAGTGCTAAGTCTGTCTCCTCCCATCCAGTACTCTGTCTTGGGGTTCTTTTCCCTAGGTGCATTACCTTGCACTTTCTAGCACTGCATTTTGACTGCCAGCCCTTTGACCACCACTCTAGCTTTTGTAGGTCTCTCTGTATTTCCCTTATTCCCTCATCACAATCCACCCTCCTACTTAGTTTTGTGTCATCTGCAAAGAGACACAACCTGCCCATTCCTTCTCCAGTGTCACTATTGAGCGTGTTGAAGAGGACGGACCCAGGACCAATCCCAGTGGAACCTCGCTCATAACTTCCCTCTCCCTGATTTAACCCTACTGACCACCACCCTCTGCTGACTCCCCAGTAGCCAGTTACCCACCCAGTTCACTATGAGTTTAGCTGGCCCCAAGTCTTCCATCTTCTTGACCAGTTGTTTGTGAGGTCAAAAGCCTTGCTGAAGTCAAAGTAGAGCCATTCCACTGCATGGCCCTTGTCTAATTATTTTGTCACACAGTCAAAAAAACTATCAGGTTAGTCTAACAAGATCTTCCTTCCATGAAACCATGCTGTTTACTATCCTGGAGCCTGTTGTCTCCAGGTAGTCTATGAGGTTATCTTTGATCAGTGACTCCATCAGCTTCCCTACTACAGAGGTTAGACTGACAGGTCTGTAGTTCCCTGGTTACTCCTTATCTCCCCTTTATGAAGCGGTACAACATCTGCCACCTTCCAGTCCCTTGGAGCTTCCCCAGACCTAAGTGAGCTGTTGAACAAACATACCAATGGTTCAGCCAGCTCCAATGCTAATTCCTGAATATCCTCAGATGCAACCATCTGTACACAGGTTATTGCTCCCTTTTTGTTCCTTGTGCAGGGGCTAAGTTGCTAAGAAATGTTAGGCTGGGGCTGGCCTGTCAGGGCAGCGGTAGTGCTACCACTCGTGACACTGGTGACCTGGAATGTCAGGCTGGCCTGGGGAGGAGGATCCTCTGGGATGCTATGATGCTGCCACCTAGGTGACACAGGTGGCAATGCAGCAGAGCCAGGATGGGTGGGAGGGTGCTTCCTGATGTGAACATCTGTAAGCTTGCATGCAGGCACCCACTCAGTCCTCGCCCACGAAGCGTTCAGAGGAGGGACTAAAAGGGAAGACAAACACCTCCCTGGCCTGAAACAGTATGATGTTGCCTCCCTCTCTGCAGACTCGCACAGCTCCTGACCACAAACCAGCCCTAGCTCCTCCCGGGCTCCACGCAAGGGACACTCTGTGGGGTACTTAATGGTCAGAAGGCAAGTCCCAGTGATAGCAGGTGATGAGGATGGGAAAGGAGTGTCCAAAGTCAGCCAGGCAGGGAAATTGAAAAAATACAGTAACTCAAAGAAGTATTAGAATTTTCCAGTGTTTAGTGATAACTATCATTGCAGATTTTGGCCCCAAATTTTCAACATATCCCATGTGTTACCTTCCCTCCATGAACATGACAGGTGTCATTTTTCAGATCTCCTCAAAGCATGAATTTACAATTGCTCTGCAAACCATCTCTTGGATGGAGATTTTTTCCCAATTGTTTAACCAGGAGAGGCACACTAAGCTGAAAGCTTTTTACAGGTGCATCCTGGTAGGACAAGAAGTTGAGTGACTTGCTCAGGGTCACACAGTATGCAAGTGGGGCTTTGGGATTCAAACCCAGTTTTCCAGATTTGTAGCTCAGAGCCTTAAATCACTGTGCTAAACTGCCTCCCTTTAATTTAATAAAATCCCACCTGCCTTTAATCATAGTGAGAGGTTATAAAAGACTACGGTATGTTGGAAATTTGGGATCAATGTAGGAGCCCACTGACAATGAAATATTGCAGCTCAGCTGGCCTATACTGAATAGATACATTGTAAAATGGGTAAAATCCAGTCCCCACTGAAAATGAGATATTTCATCTCCACTGTGCAGTCCTGGGTAAATACAGTGTAAAACTGGGTACAAGTAGAACCCTACTGAAAATGGCAGATGACATCTCAACTGGTCTGTCCTGGGTAAATACATTGTAAAATGGATAAAAGCAGGACCCCAAGCCAACCAACAGTAATGCCACTGGTTTGCTATACCAGCAACATTTGGGAAGGAGCTTGGGCCAGTGAGGGCTGCCCACAAGTAGGCATTAGTGTCCCAGGGTCTGCTTTCCTTCCTTTGGGGGGCTGTTCTTACTGCATGACTGCTGACTGGTGGAAACAGGTTGGCAGTACAGTCGGGAGCATCAAGAGGAGGGTTGCTGCCAGACACCAGTCACGTCTGTGTGCCACGCTATGTATGTGTGACCACCTTATTGCATGCCACTACCCCAGGGGAGAACATCAGGTGACAGGAGGAAAATACCAGCCATCCAAGCTCTCTCAGGCTCTTGCACTACTGACATAGCTGGCTACCCACCACATAATGGTCCCTTGTTACTGGTGGATAACCTTTATGTCCGTAAGATGGTCAGTGACAGTGATGGGGGAGGGTGGCCAGACGACACCAGAATGAGACACAGTTTTGTGGAACATAAAGAAAAGCAGGACACCATGGAAAACAAAATATACTGCATCTTAGTTGAGGTGTCATGGATAAATACAGTGCAAAAATGTCTAAAAGCAGGACCCCACTGAAAATGAGATCTTGCTGTTGTTCTAGCTTGTAACATCATACCGTAAACATGTTTGACATTGACAAATGCTTGCATCATGGGTAGTGCAAAGGAGCAGGAACTTTTAAAACATAAAAATCACGTGTCTCAGTTAAGGAATGAAAGGAAATAAAAAGAATGCGTTAATATTTTGCTAGAAATACTGTACAATGTTGCTAAAAGACATCATTCACAAATACTGCGGCATTAAGGTAAAGCAGTCAGCCATTTAAAGATGGCCCAGCTTTGCAATTCTTGGGGTGATGGGAAAGATTCTGGGATAACATCAAAAGCATCCTTGGAAAGTAGGACAAGAAACACCCTCAGCTGCTCAGTATCAGTAACACCCCACTACAGACCCTCTAGCTGTTGTAGAAGCCTTGAATAAGGCCTTCACTGATCTTACCCCAGTGCTACCACCTGCCTGTTTTTGGCCTGGCTTGAACCACTCCAACAACGTATCTACCCAGTGCTCTCACCCGACCTTCTACTTTAAAAGGGTGACAGTGAAGGAGGCCCTCACTGTGGTCAAGAAAATACTAGGTAAGACCAGACTGGGCAGTGACGGGATAGACATGAAACTTCTATCATTCACCTTGGGCGTTCTTATAGTGCCCATTACCATGCTGTAAAATAAGTCCCTGGCCCAATTCCCGGTGGTATGGAAGCAGGCCCTAGTTACGCCAGTGCATAAAGGAGGCGACAAGTCTCTGGTAGCCAACTTCAGACCCATCTGATCCTCTCCCCCTGTCCAAGGCACTGGAAAAGATTGTAGCAGGTCAACTCATCGACTACCTCAATAAGTATAATCTACTATGCCCCAACCAGCATGGCTCTGACAAAATCACAGTACCACCACTGCCCTGCTGGACTACACAAACTGTGCACATAAGGCCTTGGATGAAGGTAAACTGGTGGGGTCTGTCTTTATTGACCTCACCAACGCCTTGATACAGTCAACCACCCTCTGTTGCTGACCCAACTGTGAAACATGGGTGTGGCCCAATGCTCTTTGCTGGTTCCAAGACTACCAGATACGGAGAAATCAATGTGTCAAAATAGGGCAAACAGTATCCATTGCAAGAGAGGTATCATTAGAGGTACTCCAGAGATCAATACTGGGACCCTACTCTTCAAGCCTCGTCTTAAATGACCTTCCCACAGCCTGCGACACCAAACTCATACTGTATGCAGATGATGCTGTGCTCCTGAGCAGCAGCACATCTCAGACTGCCCTTACAATTTGAGCTGCAGAACTACTTCTCCAAACTCGAGGGACTGGTTCTGTAGTCATAAGTTGCTACCAAGCTACAAGAAGACCAAGGTCTTTCTTATGTCCAGCCCCACAACATAAATAGCACCACCCCACATCATCTCCAACTCATGCAGTGAGCTGCTGGAGCAAGTTCACTTAATTCAAGTATCTGGGAATCATAATAGATGATATCCTTACGTCTGTGCAACATATTGACTTTCTGGTCAAGACAGTTAGTACCAAGATTGGTGTCCTGTAGAGGCACAGGCAATACCTCTCTCTTGGGGCCTCCGCCTCTCAGTTCACAGCTCAATTATATCTATTATTGACTATGGACTAGTGGTCTGTGGGGCAGCAACAGATACAGTGCTCGAGAGGGTTCAGACTGTGCTCAACAAAGCCTGCAGACTCACCGTGGATGCTGAGCATGGCACTCAACCTGTACTCCGTATGAACATGCAAACTGGCTGTCATTAAGAAACAGGGTCAAATTCCAGACTTGCATCCTACAGAAGAGAGCTCTATTGGGTAAGCATACCTTGTGTAGGCAGTTTGATCAAGGTGGCCAACTCATTATAGGTAACAGAGGGAGGACTAGAGGGCCTTGGTGATCCCCTTCAAGTCGCACTTCACTTGGGTAGCGTGCATTTTGCCTACCAGGCCCCTCTATGGATGAATGAACTTCCTGGGAACCTCTTGGCCACCAATTGTCTGGCACAATTCAAAACTGACCTCAAACAGCACCTAATAACACTCTCTCTGAGTGCACCTGCTCCTGATTCCAGCCAACCTGCTCTCTCTGCCCCAGCAAGCACTAGGCAGGGCTCAGGTACCCCCTCCCTCTGTCCCTTCTCATGACTTGCCCCAGCAATCAGTTTGTGCCATGCTCCTTCAGCACCACCACCCCTTACCCCAACTCACAGTCCCATGAGTTTCCCAAACAGTCACTACTAATGCTGGCTGCCTGACCATGCACCCTCACACCCCATCATTTTACTCTAGACGTCCTCTCCATGACCCACCATTTCTCCCTATACCTTATCGTCCCTCTTCCCCACCCTCTCACCTCCACGCAGTGCCTCTCTCTCTTGTACCTCCTTCTTCACCCCACTGCCTGCTATCCCGTCCCTCTGAACTACTGACAAGGCACTTTGTGGCTGCTTAATCCCTCCACCCCACCCAATGTCAGAAAGTGTTTATTCTTGTTATTTAACTTGTACCTATGTTTTGAGTTATTCTGTAAGTTCTGAATCAAGCTGTATCGTTCATTGTAATGTACCTTTGCTTTCTCCTATTGTACTTTGTTTTGCAATCTATGACGTGGAACCTTTGTAAAGAGCTTGTGTTCAAAGGTTTTTGAATCACTAAATAAATAAATAAAAGTAGACCAGTTTGAAAAACAACATGTGCGTGCTGTGCGTGTTGTGCTTTTGCATTACTTGTGTAACCCCACTACAAAGGATTCCTGAAAAGTCTTCCTTGAGTTTGTCTAAATGCTCACTGCCAGGCTGGTGTCCTGCATTTTGCAGTTTAAATGTGATTGCCAGAGAGTGCCTATATAGCCTCTGTGTACTGTCTCTTTAAGAGTTGCCTGGATCGTAGTCATAATTAATCTAAAGGGAGCTCTGTTAGAAGATATGCTTGTTTGCTGATCATTTGTTAGAGTAGTAATAATATTGCAGTTTGTTCTAACCTGCCTACTTTGCAGCATGGATAGTTCTGTTTGTTTCCATCATCTTGGTCCTGGACTGCTGAAATGGGCCAATCAGTACATCTGGGACTCTAAAATGGAGCCTGCCTACAGGGCTTGGTGGGGTCAAAACTTGTAGGGATTGTAGTTTTGGCATTTGGGCGCCTAAAATAACCTGGAGGGAGCCCTTGTTGTGATTATAAATTACAACTAGCGATGTCAGTGTTGCTCATTTCCTTCAAAAATAGACTATTAAGGGGTTCTGGGGTGCAGCTGTGTAGGGTAATCTAATATTTGTTGTACACCGCTTTAGCCTCTGGGTGCTGTCCACCTGCACTCCCTTCCAATGTTTGTATTTAACTTACTTCCATTTTAATTGCACTTCACATTGGGATTTTTATGTTAAAACGCTTTATTTATCACCATCTTTTTAGATTGTGAGCATCTATAAAAAAATCAATCATTTGCTGTGCATTTTTAAAGTTCCATTGCTTATTTCCAGTAATGATACATTGTTACTTTCAGTGTAATACAATTCAGTACTTTACCACACTTATTTAGATTTTTGTTTCCCTCTCACATGTCCACATGTTCACAATAGCATTTCAATTTATTCAAGTCTTCTTGGCACAACTGCCTATTCCTTTCCATACCCAAGGTCCGTTTCAAAATGTTCCTGTGTCATCACTTTTTATTTTGTTTTCAGCCGAAATCCTGAGTGCTGTCTTTTATTTTAATGGTGCAGGAACATATTTGGGAGGCAGCCAGTTAGTGCTGTAGATGCCTACTTTCGCCATTGCCTCCTTCTTCCTACTTCTTTCTACTTGAATGGCCGAGCCTCCTCGGTTCAACCACAAATCAGGTGTTGATGACAAGTTCTGACCAGCTGGCGTTTGGAGAAAAAATCTCCATCATCAGAGCTGTGATGACAAAATAAAAGGCAATGACACAGGAACATTTTGAAACGGACCTTGGTATGGAGAGGAATAGGCAATTGTGCCAAGAAGATTTGAATAAATTGAAATGCTATTGTGAACATGTGAACATGTGAGAGAGAAATGAAAATCTAAATAAGTGTGGTAAAGTACTGAATTATATTACACTGAAAGTAATAATGTATCATTACTGGAAATAAGCAATGGAACTTTAAAATGCACAGCAAATGATTGAATTTTTCATAGATGCTCACAATTTAAAAGATATGGTGATAAATAAAGCGTTTAACATAAAAATCCCAATATGTGAAGTTCAATTAAAATGGAACTAAGTTAAATACAAACATTGGAAGAAAGTGCAGGTGGACAACACCCTTGTTGTGACTGACAGACAGATCAGCCAACCGAACCTTTTGGATTTTGGGGAAGTCCCAAACTGCTTACGATTTCAGTTAGTTCTAAATTGTTAAGTAAAGTAACAGCTTAAGGTAGTTCGACAGCAATCCATAGTGGATTCACGGGAGAACTGTGGAAAACCTGAGTTTTGGCCTGCATGCCTGCCTGCTGTCCCTGAGAGGGAACTTGTGCCTTTTCGGACTGAATCTGAACTTGGAAGCGAAATAAGTTACTGAAGTGTGACCAGGCTCCTACCTGAAGAAGACCGAAGATTTCCTGAATCGATCAGCCTGTCTGGACTTCCAGCCAAGTCTGAACTCCCGGATTGTGCAGAGACTCTGTATTTGCAACACGGAGAGCATTTTGCCTGGTACAGTGGAATTTCCTTACATGTGAATGTGTTGTGTGCTTATAGTGGTCGTAATTTGGTTCTCCACTGTGGTTTGAATTGTGTTCTGCTTGCTGGAAACTGCATTAGAATTTCCTTACTTGTAAATGTGTTCTGTGCTGCTAGTGGGTTGCGATTTGGTTCCCCACTGTGGTTTGAACTGTATTCTGCTCGCTGGAAGCTGCATCAACCCCATGGACTGAATCAAAATCATCTCGATTGGGCCTGGTCCTTGCCACACTGGCCCAGCCCAACTACCTACTGACAGAGAAAGCCATCGAAGAGACCTTCCTTGGGATCAATCCCTGCTCAGCACTTGAACAGGAACAATGCCTCAGTGATTCGTGTGGGCCCTTCTCTGGGCACTCCAGCTCAACAACCTGCAGTATCGATTTCATCCTGCCTGTGTCCAGTATTGGATATCGTGAGTAAACATCTGGGTAGCTCCCTGCAACAACAGCTAAATCTAAAGTGTTGTCATCTGATTGTCTGGTTGCTTTTTTTTTTCACGAACTGAGCCCTCCGGCTCCTGATTACAAATAGTGTGTGTTGTGCATGTTGCTTTCTTCCATCACAAGGCCCCAGCCAGCTGCAATGTTCTGGCTAGCCTATCATCTCCCTACATGGGTACCCAGAGGTGTGACTGTGTGAGGACTTAAAGTGCATGCATAACTGTTTGATTAATATAGCCTTTAAGCCAATCAACCTGATAATGCCCGTTCCTTGTTCAAGTCCCTGAATCAATCAGATCTGACTTTTCTGCATTTAACCTGACTGTGGTTCCAGTTTGTGCCAAGAGTACTGTACTGTTGCTATTTGCTGTGCATAAACTTGTTTTAGGGGTCCCCAGGGTCAAGCCAGAGGAACCAGCCCTGGTGGTAAGTGCAAACAGTGTGGGTACTTGTATGGTGTACAAGGGTACTGTGAAAGTGATTATCATATATTGCTCAGGCCACTAGAAGGGAAAGAGGGGTTACAGTGTCCTGGAGGGCTGTGCCCAGGTTAGTTTGACCACTACCAACCTTGACCCCTGGGTGGAGGCACCCATTGCAAAACCTAGACCCTTTACCTGCTACTAACCAAGCAGGCAGTGGTAGTAGCCCGTGGGATAGCGCCACCTAGGGGTTACACTTGGATTCCATTTGCCTGGGTTCCATTAGGCATTGAAGCAGTGATGGCGAAAAGCACCCACAAGATAAGAATAGGACAGAAGTTATAAAGGAGACCCATATGGTGTATTTGTAATTCGACTGGAGTTTTTTTTTGCATACTGCTTGTTTAAAAGGCTGACTGTTTCCCAACTAGACCTTTTGGTGTGTTCTACTATTTTTTGTTAGATAATGAATGATAGGCAGTGCTGTTAAATGTTTTAGCAATGTAACTATGATTCTCAAAAGAGGTGGTAGGGAAGGTTAATGAGAAAAGGATGGCATTCAGGAAATATAAGGAAACACAGAAGGAGCAGGACAGAGAACTTTATCAGTTAAAGCAGAAAGAGGCTAGGAAGGCAGTCAGAATAGCAAAGGCCCAAACCGAGGAAAGGATAGCCAACTCTGTTATGAAGGGGATAACACCTTTATAGGTACATTAGGTAGAGAAGAAAGACCAAAGGAGGAATACTGAGGCTTGATAAATGGGAGGAATGTGGGTAGAGGGTGACAGTGAAAAGCAGGGATATTGAGCGAATATTTCTGCTCAATATTCTAAAGGAAGAGGAGGAGGTACCTAAACCAAACAAGAAACACTCTGAAGACAGGGTCGATACCAGTCCATTACAGAAGAAAGGGTTCTGAAAGAACTAATAAAATTGAAGGTGGACAAAGCAATGGGGCCTGATGGGATTCACCCAAGAATTCTAAAAGAACCAAGGGTAGAACTAGTGACACGCTGACTACTCTCTTTAACAAATCATGGGAAGATGGGTTGGTACCTGAGGACTGGAAGAGGGTGGATGTGATTCCTCTTCACAAAAGTGGGAGCAGGACAGAGGCAGGAAACTACAGACCTGTCAGTTTGAACCTCTGTGGTAGGGAAAGTGATGGAATCACTTCTGAAGGAAGAATTGTTGAGTACCTAGAGGCCAGTGGGGCACGGACCCAAAGCAGCATGGATTCACAATGGGAAGGCCGTGTCAGATGAATTTAATAGATTTGACTGGGTGACCAAAGTATTGAACCAGGGAGGGCTGTGGACATGGCCTACCTAGATTTTATCAAGGCATTTGATACAGTCCCAAACAAAGATTAATACACAAGTTAGCCAGCCTTGGAGTGGGTCCCAAGATTATAGCCTGGATAAAAATTGGCTAGACAACAGGACACAAGGGTAGTAGTAAATGGAGTCCACAGTGAAGAAAGGAGGGTTACTAGCGGGTACCGCGGGGTTCAGTACTGGGACTGGTCCTTTTAATGTCTTTATAAGTGACATTGCAGAGGAACAGGAAGGAAAAGTATGTCTCTTTGCAGGCGACACAAAGATCTGCAACAGGGTTGATACACAAGGTGGAGTGGAAAGGATGAGGAGGGACTTGGCAAGGTTGGAGGAATGGTCAAATGTTGGCAGCTTAGATTCAGTGCAAAGAAGTGCAAGGTAATGCACCTGGGAAACAAAAACCTAGGGAAGAGTACACAATGGGGGTGGTGAGATACTGACAACAGTGAAAATGGAAAGGACCTGGGGTTAATTATATCAGATGACCTAAAGGTGGGCAAGCAATGTGAGAAGGCAGTAAGGAAGGCTGGGGGATACTGGGATGCATAGGGAGAGGCATCAATAGTAGAAAACAGGAAGTTGTTATCCCTCTGTACAAACAGTTGTTGAGACCCCACCTGGAGTACTGTGTGCAGTTCTGGAGACCCCATCTCCGTAAAGACATAGACAGAGTGGAGGCTGTCCAGAGAGGGCAACCAAAATGGTGCAGGGTCTGCACCAGAAGAGATACAAGAAACACTAAAGGAGCTTAATATGTATACCGTTGAGGAAAGAAGGGAGCGAGGGGACATGATAGAAACTTTAAAGTACCTCAAGGGAATCAACAAAGTCCAGGAGGGTAGCATCTTTCAGAAAAAGAGATGTGCAAGAACAAGGGGCACAATTTGAAGATAGAGGGGATGGCTCAGAGGTAAAGTATTTTTCACGGAGAGGTTGTGGATGTATGGAACAGCCTCCTGAGGAGCTCGTGGAGTCAAGAACAGTGGAGGAATTCAAGAATGCATGGGACAGACATAAGGCAGTCCTAGTGGGGTAGGAGGAAGTAAGCTGTTGGTTAACTAGGATCTGCAGCTTATCTGTTAGGTAGGAAAATGGGCAGACTAGGTGGGCCAAGCGGTCCTTGTCTGCCGTCAAATTCTATGTTTCTGTGTAGTGAAATTTAATCATTTTTCCCCACAAAATACAAAATTTGCCATGAATGTAGTAAATGATTTAAACATGTCAGAGACAAGTACACAGTTGATCAACAAAGAGTTAATCTAAGACAGCACATATGTTTTCAACATCTTTTCTACATCTTTGCTGGTAGGTGTCATTCCTTCCTGCCTCCATGCTCTTTTTTTTAAAGTGCCAGTTATCTTCTAGGAAGCATACTAAAGCAATAATTCTAACTTCTGGAAGAAAAACAGAACACTTCCTTGACTTGCTTTCTGTTTTGTCCCAGTGCATAGGAAGCTGAGGAAATTTTGATCTCTAGAATAACCAACAGTGGCTGGCTGGCAAAAGCTTCAGAACACAATTTGGTCTTGTGAGCTTTGCCAGAAACCTTTGGTTTATACTTAATAATGTGGAGTTCCCACAGCAGCAACAAAGTGGGCAGTTCAGTTCGTCACTGAATGTTCCTCCTTATTTCAATGATAAAGGCAAACATAAAAGGAATTACTGAGGAGAGGGGATCAGTTGAATGGTTTATGAAAGTTCATGCAGTCTGTCTTTAATTTGATTTAGAAATGCCTTTCTTTATGCAAATTTCAGTTTTCATGCATGGAAAAGTCCTTTGATCAAGATATTTTGTGTAAATGTGAAATGGACAAAAATTTCTGCTACACAAATTTCAGACGTAGGTTACAGATGCATTGGCACATTTTAAACGGAGTAAATCCGATCCATAGAGTTTGAAATACTATGCAAGAAATGAAAATTAAATGTGCTGTATTATGATTATTTAAACCATTAAAGTAGTAGCCATTTTGCACAATCTAAAACAATTATTTTGTCCAACTGGATAGTTTGCATAAACACATATGTATCATGAATCTAGCAGTCCTCTATCTGTTATCTAGTAGCTGAAACCCCCATATCTAAACTTGTCAGCATGGGTTAAGGAGTACTACAGTGAAATCTGCAAAACAGACATTGTCCAGAGTGTTTCTATTTGTGTGTGTAGTCCTGGTGTGTCCTCCTCTTTGTTTGCTGTCAAGAGTTTTTCTGAATGGGCCTGCTAGTTATGTGGTAATTTTATGAGACCATGAGGAGCTCCATCTTTGCATTGTTTATTACATTTCCTTTTTCTACAATGCCTCCCTGCATCATAAGACAGTGATGCACCTGGGATTACTGATTAGCAAATGCTAGACATAGGTGACTGATGTTCTGGCCGCCCTAAAAAACTCTGATTCAATATTTTTGTTTTCTGTGTGTGTAAGGTCCAGTCAGCAGTAGTAAATGTGTTGTTTTCAAAACTTTTATACACTCCCTACTGGACTAGGTGCTTTCCTCTCACCTCCACTGCATTTGCTCTGCAGTATTTTATCCAATGTGCTTAGCAACCACAGCCTTACTTTTGATTTGGAAGTCCCATCTTCCTCCCATCCTCCCAACACATCCAGTACTGCCCTCAAATCCCTTGAGGTGGGTAAACTTCTTCACGACCTGGCCCCTTGCCAACTGGTCCACAGTCCTGTCCTCCCTCTCAAATTCGACACTGCCTCTCCCACTTCACATCCATCTTCCTAAAAATCTGGGATGCCCATACCCACTAAAAACAACTAGAGTAAAATGTGTCCACCACCCTGGATCACCCCGACATCCTGGTCAAGTGCAGAGCTCGTGATCATGCTTGGTGCCATTTTTTATTTATTTATTTATTTGTGTATGTGAAATCTCGGATTACAATACCTATGAGTCAGAAGACTCTTTTGTGTAGGTTCCACGTCAAACAACAACAAGTAATAACAATACAGGCAAACAAATTCAACTAAAAACATCATCATATGGATAAATACAATTTCAGTAGGCAGATTAGTGTATCACAGTCTTACAGAGAAAAGGCTAATTGATTAAACTGAGTAGCAGAAACATATATTGAGTATAATCAGGTGACCAGGCCTCCCTCTAACCTTTACGTGCCCTCTGCAACAGTTGCATCATTAGCATCCATTGTGCAAATCTAACTTCTTTAAGTCACGTTTGCACTCTCAAATAATACTCCATCCTCCTTCTGGCAGGATATCTACTCATTCCTGCACCCCAGAACCTCCTCCCTCAATCCGTGAGGCTGGCTCACTAATCTCCAATCTGTCCCGTGTCACGAAGCCCTAAATAAGTATTTCACATCCTGTCTGTTCCACTGGGATCCCAGCTCCCCCCTTTCACCCCAATCTCCCCACAGCCCTTAGATTTTCAACTACCACTAATTTTAGCATCAGAAGTCCTGAGAGGTCTTACTTCACTTAACCCCGCTAAGTCTGGCCGGTGGTGTGCATCCTCGGCTCCTCAAATCTCAGCCTCCTCAATTGTTACCCCTTTACAACCTTAATCCTAAACCTTTCACTCTCCTCAGCCACTATCCCTTTAGCTTGAAGTATGCCACCCAGTTCTCCCTCTTTTCAAGGTGGCGACCCACCATCCTGGAAATTACCCCCCATTTCCCTTATCCCTGCTCTTGCAAAAGTCCAAGAATCCCTTATCCTTGCTAGGCTCAACAAATTCCTGCTCACTTCAAATACTCTCCCTATTCCAGTCAGGTTTCAGAAATCCCGTTCAACCACCTTCTCCCTCCTTTGCTTTATTGATGCCATTCACTCTGCCATGGATCTTGGCCAGATCACCTCGGCTATATTAACTAAGGCCTTTGACTCAGTTTCCCACCCTCTCCTACTTCACAAACAAAGCTCCATTGGCTGTCCCTGCCTCAGTGTCCTGGTTCAGCTCCTATCTAACTGGCAGCTTCCAGTCAGTTTCAATCAGCGATGTCTTATCTTCCTTCCTCCCTCCCTCCTCCCCATCCTGCTGGCATGCCCCAGGATCTAGCCTCGGGCCTGTTGTTTCCCTCTTTATGAATGCACTTCCTCAATATGCACCCATGCAATATTAGCATGCATGTGGGCGACATCATGCTTTTCCTGTCCGAGCCCGTCCACCCAAGCCATGAAACCCCCTTCAAAATGATCTCTCAGTGGTCACAGTTTGGTTTGATGCCAACTGCCTAAAACTGAATACTAAAAAACTGTTGCCATGACCTTTGGCTGTAAACAAAAACTCGCCAAGCTTCCCACCTACCAGTTTTTACTCTGCAGCTAACACCCCACTAGACAATGTCCTCATACAATACCTTGGTGTGTGGCTTGACCCTCCCTTGATTTCTCCTTCCACTTTAGTGCTCTACACCAAACTGCGACCTAAACTTGGCTCTATTGTCACAAGGCCAGTCTCTCCCTCCCTGTAAGACACAGTTTCATAGTTAAATGGATCCTCCCGCCTTTGACTATGCAGGCATAGTTTTCAGTGCTGCCCCAACCACCTTCCCACAAAACTTGATGTTCTGTTTCCTATTTTGTAGATTCACCTCTAACTCCCCTCTTTAACTCACCACTGTGACCTGTGCTCTTAACTTTCCCTCTAGTCATTTGCTCAGAGGCGTTCCTCTCATTGCTACACCTTCATAGCTAAATACTGGCTTGGGTCTCTTCCATCCTACCTTGCCTCTCTCCTTACTTCTGCCTCACCCTACAACTGCGGTCAAGCTGCTCCCACCTTTTCTCTCACACCTAGCAAAACTCTCACTCTCCTATAGATTTCCTTCCCTCTGGAACAACTTCCCTCCCAAACCCTTCTCCCTCCTTCCTCCTACTCATAAGCACTTACTCAGACCAACCACTATTACTTCCTACATCTGTTCTCCTTCCTGACCCTGCTTACTAGTATGATTGTTCCACTCTTCTCTTACTGTGAACCACTGTAAATATCTTTGTTTATAGTTTGTATTTATTCAGTACTTTCCATTTGCACATAGCACTTGTGATTTATAGTTTCTGATATTGTTATAACCTTGTTGTATTTGTTTGACTCCTGTACCCCTACCGGATCGCTTTGAAACAAGCTTCTGTTCATGGTGCTTTTCCTGTTATTAACTTTTAAATAAATAAAATAGGCTGGCCCAGTGGCGCTAAGGGTTGAGGCGCTGGACATCCACCTCACGCCATGCTGGCGACCTGGGTTGGGAGTGAGCTTGGATCATTGGGGAAGGAGATGATTGAGCATCGGAGGACTTCTCTCTTCTACTGGGGTGGGTGGGTGGATGACTCCCTGCAGTGGCGGCTCCCAGCAGAGGCTGGGGCGCTACAGTCGGATCATGCTGAAACAAGGGAAAAGCCTCGGCAGACATTCGCAGGCTGGGTGCGAGTGCACCCAGCCACACTGGATGTCACTGCCGTCCGGGTTCCTGGGGAGCTCTCAAGAACGGAAAACACCGTTGGCTGGGGGTAGGCATGCGCTGCCCCCACCTCCAGCACTGGATCCTGCCCACTGTGGACCTGGTCTCGGCGTCACCTCTGCCCGTGGAAGCACCCGTGAAAGTGCTGAGGAGCAGAGGCGGCCCTCCGAAGTGCGGATTCAGAGGGATTGCTCCATGAAGCGTGTCGCGGGTGTGCAGCGAACTGAGGTACAGCTAGGAGGGTTTCAGGTAGGAGGGAACAGGTAGGTCGACTGAAGGGGCCCAGCCAATGGTGACGGGAGGAAATAAAGTTGAAAAAATAAATTAAATAAATAAATTTCATCAAACTACATACATAAGAAAATATATAAAAGGACAAACACCATTGTTTAGTCAAATTCTTAATATTTATTTATTTTTTGTTAATTTGGGACAACAGTTTCATGGTCTAATCACTTCTTCAGGTCCCTTTAAAGATTTTATCCACAAATGAAATAAAACAAAACAAATACATTTCTATACATTTCACATTCTGCAGACAAAACAGGATCTCATATACAGGTTAAAAGTTTTTAACTTTCACAAAATTAAGAAAAACTGCTAATAAAATTATGAATGCAGGATATACTTGGGAAGGAAAAAGCGGTCTTTTAATAATAAAATTCAAAGGACCTTTATCTTTAATAATAATTAGTTCAACTGGTCTCCTTATTCTCAAAATATATTATGCCCTTCAAGTTGACTTGTATGCTACAAAAGAAATCATATTTATGCATTGTACCATATAGTAAACATCTCCTCAATTTATAGCACAAGTGGGAAAAATTAGTTGTTTTTAAATGAAATATATATATTCTCACTCTGTCTTTGAACAATCATTAGAAAATGAGCATCATCCTCTTAAAGAGTAATCACCAAGCTAAACAAAAGGAAAAGGGATTCACTTTTAACATATTGTTTATGCCTTTGCTTTTAGTGATATGAGTTTACAAGCATTTGCTTTAGCAACATGAATAAACCAGAAGGCCAAGTGTTTAAATTTAAATACCTTTGACTGGTATTAAAACTGCTTCCTGCCCCATAGTCATTGCTTATACATGATGTATCTTAAGAAATCCAAGCGGACTTTCAACAAGCTGAAATAAGTTCAAGACAAAAACCGTTTAGGAGTATATTTATTCTCAAGAATATTAGAAAAAAGCTAAAACCAGGTTCTCAAACATTTATAAACTCACTTTCAAATAGCTACCATCAGGGCGCTAACCCGAAGCAAGGGGCGTCTTGTGGTGTCTAATTACAAGTTTAAATCTTGCAGTGGGGGAGAACAGACATCACAAATGATGTCAGACATAGTCTCGAAAACTATGTGGCCGATTGCTGCAAGAATGCAGCATCAGATCAATTCATTGGCTCAGCGGTGTTATCCCTCAGATTTACTGACACATAAACATGACCTATCAGCGTTCGCTCGCTAAGGGCTTAAAGCCCAAAAACATTTATTTTATTTATCTTAAACAAACCTATTGTTCTTAAATATTATTTGAATTACTTTTATAATATCAAACTAAAAATATAGATTAGAAAGATGGAAGGAAGGGAGAATACACAGAAAGAAAACAACACAAAGATTTTTTAAGTTCAAACATTAATAATATAAATTCCATTCCATGTCCTCATTTAATCCAACCGTGGATCCAGACAATTCAAGCGAAATATCCAGTATACTTAGCATTTTCTCAATGCCACATCCCAAGTGATATTTGTAGATCTGGGTTCTGGGACTAATTCAAGACCCAGAAATGAAGAGAGGTTGCTGAGTGTCCAGACTCATTAAAATGTTTTGCCACAGTGGATTCATCCTTTAAATGAATGTCTCTTTTATGTTCACTTGTCGTTTCCTTAATTCCCTTGTGGTCTTCCCCACATACAGCTTGTCACAGGGACACCAGATAACGTAGACAACATGGTCGCTTTTGCAATTAGTGTGCTGATGAATAGGAATTTCTGATTGGTGTAAGGGTCCTCAAATTTCACTTTCTTTGTGGTATTGCAACACTGAAAACAGTGGCCACATAAAAAGCGTTACCAGGTGCTAAAGGACCCAATCATAATTGTCTTGGCTAGGGTTACCAGATGTCCTCTTTACGAGGACATATCCTCTTCCAGCTGCCAAATATTCTTCATGTACCTTCTCTATCCTGTTGTATTATTATAATTTTTATAATTGTTTTACTCTCTTCTACCCAGGACCTCCTTCTAAATGAGCTGTGAAGGTGGTGGAGACTTTAAACCTTTTACTCGGGGTCTGGCACAAGGGCTTCTTTTTACTCGGGGTCTGGCACAAGGGCTCATAGGGGAGGGACTAAGTGTCCTCTTTTGGCATCCCAAAATCTGGTACCCCTAGTCTTGGCCCTTTCTCTGGTATATGATGTTGTGTGTGGACTAATTGGTCCCTTAAAGTACGATTCCCTGAGGTAAACAATGGGGTATTACTAAATCTACCTACTGTGTGGGCCTCTAATTGTAAGATGTGCCAATTGGCAAGTATAATCTTCTTGATTCTTTTTACTAAGATACGAATACTGTGTGAAAACACCTGTTGGCTGGGGGGTGAACATCGCCTGCCCCCACCTCCAACACAGATCCTGCCCACTGTGGATCTGGTCTTGGCATCACCTCTGCCTGTGGAAGCACCAGAAGAAAGTGCAGAGGGAGCAGAAACGTGGCCCCACTCTTGGGGGGTCAGAGGGATTGCTCCATGGGCGTGCGGGTGTGCCAGGACCGAAGGTACAGCTGGGAGGATTTCAGGTGGGAGGAACAGGTAGGTCGACTGAAGGGCCCCAGTCAGCGGTGACGGAGGGAAATAAAGTTTAAATAAATAAATAAAAAAAATTTCACCAAACACACACAGCCATAAAAACACAAAAATCACCCCAGATCATCAGTGCTATAATTAGTAGAGACTCTAGCTGTTTTCTTACAGAACAACCCTCTCAGTTAGCCCTCAAGTTGTTTGCTAAACTGTAAATGGAGCCTTTACTGTTCACTGGATAAGAAGAGTTACTAAACATCACAGCTCTGCTGTTGTAACATTGACTCTAAACCAGTACTTGCTGAATCTATGATCCCGGATACATCAGCGTTACATGGGACAGGAGGCCACTGTCAGAAAAGAAGAGCAATAAATCATGCTAAGTTGGATATTCCCAGAGGCCATAAGACTGCCATAAAACTAGCAGGTTTATTTAGAAAACACTCTAATAGCAAAGGGAGGACACACTAGGACTACACACACAAATCAAAGCTCTGCAGTGCACAACATATGTTTTGCAAATTCTAACTAGTAGTACTCCTTTAAAAGGTCCAGCAGAAACAAAATATCTCTGATGGTCTTTCCTGTTAAGTTAACTTCTCTGGCTTGCCCTAAACTGCTCCTAGGGTGGTCTTGTTTGCTGCTTAACCTAAGGCCCAGCATAACCCCACCAAAAAAAAAAACACACACATTAATATAGTCAGTTTTACTGATGAGGATTGAAATCTGCAGCCCTTAATACTCTACACTGTGTATGTAACAGAAACTGAAGTTAGCGACATTTATTTCACAAAAAGATTTCAGAACAGGATACAAGACTATACTGTAGCATAATTGTATGATGCTCCAATATAATCATTTTTCAGCCTTCATTTCCTTATAAAATACAGACATTTTAAGCTTCTAGTTAAAAACATCTGGGTAGCAGATCTTAGGATGGAAGGTCAGTTAGGGTCCAGCGACCACACTGCGGTGTGGTTACAAAGTGGACACAGGGATCCAGTCAACCCATACAAAGGCAGAGTCTTAAACTTTAGAAGGGCGGACTTATCAGTATGATATTGCAGGTAAAAGAAACCCTGGAAAAGAGGAGATAGGCAGGGGATGTTGAGAGAAATGGGCACACATCAAGAGGCTATAGCGAGCCAGTCCACGGCGCAGTGGCAGGGTGTCCGCTTGCGGTGCTGACATCCCGATTTTGGGACAGACTCGAGAGTCGGAAGGCCGGCCAGGAGAGAAGATTGAGCATCCCAGGGACTGCTCTCCTTCTCTGGGGAGGAGGCGTAAGAGTGTCTGGTGCATTGTGGACTCCTGGCGGAAACTGGGGTACCACCGCTGCCAGCGCCTCACGTGGCAAGGGAGAGGGGCCGACACTGGCCATCATTGCATGTCCCCACCCCTAGGGAACTTAGCACCATAAAGTCATCTCCCATCTATGAGGCCCTGCCTGCTGATTCTGCAGCGACCTATGTCTGCGAGGGGTCCCCACTCCCGTGACCCACCTGGGGGTATAAGTCAGGGCTTGAGACCCACAGTCCATTGGGGGTGGGGATGAGAAGCCCACCCGGTGGCCAGCCCCGCCGGGGGAGTAGGCATGGGTTGTGGTGTGTGACTGGGACCAATCCTCCGGTACAGGGAAGGGGGTTGAGATAAAAAAAAATCTATAACAGAGGTAACAAAACAATGCATTAGGTCAAGAGTAAAGGAGAAAACCACTTTGGTTTTCGAGGAAGGTAGCAGAAAAGTAATGGCCAAGAGGCTAGCCTTCAGGAAGTATAAAAAGACACAAGGGATGAGGACAAGGAAAATGTACCAAGTATCTGAGAGGGTGGGAAAGGCAGGAGTGCTAAAGCACAAGCGGAGGAGAGAATACCTCAATCGGTTAAAAAGAGATAAGACATTCTTCAGGTACATTAGTGAGAGAAGGAAGGCAAAGGGAGGAGTAACAAAGCTTAAGAGGGGACAGGGGAAAATAGTGGAGGAGGCAGGGAAAAGCAGCGATCCTGAACAAATATTTCTGTTCAGTCATCACTATGGAAGGGATGGGCAGGGCCTTCAGCTGGACTTCAAAGGAGCTAAGAATAAGGAGGTAAGCCAGTCCATTCACAGAGGAGGGTCCTAGAAGAACTGGAGAAGCTAAAGTTGGAAAAAGCCATGGGTCCTGATGACATACATCCCATGGTCCTAAAGGAACTGAGGACTGCCCTCTGGCAGCCCTGTTCAGTGAGTCCTTAGACACTGGAGTGGTCCCAGAGGACTGGAGAAGGGCAAACATTGTCCCTCTTCACAAGAGCAGTACTAAAGAAGCAGGAACTACAAGCCAGTTAGTCTAACCTCTGTAGTCGGAAAGATAATGGAGGCACTCCTCAAGGAAAGAATAATGGAACACCTGGAAGCAAATTTACTGGTGGATCCCAGGCAACATCGGTTCTCTGCAGGACGATCCTGTCAAACTTATCTGATAGATTTCTTTGACTGGGTGACAAAGGCAGTAGACTGGAAAGGGGTGTGTGTGTGTGTGTGTGTGTGTGTGTGTAGATATTGCCTACCTCGATTTCAGAAAAGCCTTTGATACGGTCCCACATAGGAGACTGGTAAACTGGCTAGGCAGCCTGGGGTTGGGATGCAAGGTGGTAAACTAGATTGGAAACTGGTTAAGGACAGAAACAGAGGGTACTGGTGAATGGAATCCATTCAGATGAAAGGAGGTGACCAGTGGGGTACCTCAGGGGTCAGTTCTAGGGCCAGTCCTCTTCAGTGTCTTCATCATGACATTGCAGATGGGCAGGAGGAAAGGTTTGCCTGTTTGCGGATGACACCAAGATCTGCAACAGGGTGGATACTCGGAGGGGTGGAAAGGATGAGAAAAACCTGGCACTGCTGGAGAGATGATCAGAGGCATGTCAGCTAAGGTTTAACACAAAAGTGCAAAATCATGTATGTGGGAGCAGAAACCCTGAGGTGAGCTACAGGTTGGGGGCAGCTGCTGGCAGTAACTAAGGAGGAGAGGGACTTGTGAGTCATAATCACAAATGACTTGAAGGCTGCTAGGCAGGCAGCAAAGGCAGCGGAAAAGGCCAGTGAGCTGTTGCGGTGTATTGGAAGGGAATCACAAGCTGAAGGAGGCGGTAATAGTTCCACTGTACAAGACCCTGGTGAGACCTCACCTTGAATACTGTGTACAGTTCTGGAGACCACACCTTCAAAGGACATTGACAAAATAGAGATGGTGCAGAGGAGGGCAACCAAAATGGTGACAGGATTACATCACAAGCCTTGAGAAGAGAGAGTGAGGGACTTCAATTTGTACATGCTGGAACAAAGATGGGAGAGAGGTGACATGATAGAAACATTCATGTACCTCAAGGCATTAACAAGGTGGAAGGGACAATATATTCCATATTAATAGCAGTGCCAAGAGAAGAGGATGACATGAGACTGAGGGTGACCACATAAGGAAAAATAATAGGACGTTCTTTTTTTTTAATTCTTATTTGCCTGCTTGTTCCAGAGCCGGCAGGTGGCTCTGGCCCCTCAGAGGACTCATCTCTCCAGTGGACTTTCTCGCACCCACTCCAAGTGGCCACCCCACAGGTTACCCTCCTCCCATGACAGGGGCAGTGGCAGGAGTGCCGACCTTCCTATCCCGAGCCAACATCTAGATTGCCAGGGGAGAGTGCAGGCACAGCCCTACCATCATAGAGCCTGCCAGCTCTCAGCCATTTTCTCCCTTGGAACTCACACATGTGCAGTGGGCGGGGTGACCGTCTCCACCTCTCGGAGGCAGTGAAATGCCACTGTGGGTCCACCTTCTTCTAGTTGCGCCTGTACTGACTAGCTTCCAGTGGGTGTCAGTCTACAGTCTTGCATCTCCCACCCCGAGGAAGGAGAGCTGTCGGTGGGCGCTCAGTCCCTTCCTCACCCTAGCTGACCCTGAGTGACCCAAGTCAATTCCGAACCCAGTCGCCAGCATAGTGTGAGGTGGGCATCCAGTGCCTCAATCCTCTGTGCCACTGGGCTGGCAGGAAGTATTTTATGGAAAAGATGGTGGATGCATGGAATAGACTGCCTCAGGCGGTGGTGGCAGCCTGTGCAGTGGCAGGCTTCAAGCATGCATGGGACAGAAACAAAGAATAATAGAGATAGGAAGAAAAGACTAAAGCCAATGACCAGACAGGGTCACTGGATGCTTGGATTAAGCAGCAAGCGGGCAGACTAGATGGGCCTAGCAGTTCTTATCTGCCGACAGCACCTATATATCTATGTAAGTTCCATGCCATTTTGTTATTATTGGGCAGTTTTGGCTGTAAGTGACAAGCTCGTATGCTGCTGCCTCAGGCACCAGTAGCGAATGTAAATGGAGCTGGCTGTCTGTTGTGCTAGTACACATGCAGGGAGGATGCCAAGAAAATTACAACAAATAATATACACCACGCTGTTTCCCACACTCCAGCAGTCCTGCTGACTTGCCTACATCATAATCCCCTGCTTGTGACATCACATAGTAACACAGTAATTTAGGTAGAAAGGAACTCTTGGTCCATGATGTCCAGCCTCTTGCTTGATAAGCAGCTAAGAATAAGTATGCTGTACAAACACATACCAGTTTAAAGGGAATCCTACCTTCTCAACTACTGAGGGTGTCCAGTGGTCCCCATGGTAAGCAGAAATTTGTCTTTCGTCCTTGTTATTGTCATTGTTTTGGTATTCTGACTAGATGTCCACGTTTCTTCTTCTTTATACTCAAATGTTCTCCGATGCTTATGAATGATGTACTGCGTATAATTAATTCCAGGTCACTCCTGGAAGAGTTTGTCTGAGCTGAGCCCACCTGGTCAACAAAATCCAATAAATAAAGGCAGAGAATGTCCACTGTCTCTGCAAGCAGGTTGTTGTGCAGGTTTGCTGCAGTCTGAGAAGAAAAGTGCTTCCTAGTGTTATCCCAGAACTTGCCACCTGTGAGCATCAGTCTTGTCTTTGAGTCCTGCTGAAGGACAGCAGCTCAAACATGTCTGTTCTATCTTGCGATACCCATGAATATGGAAAAGACTGAGATACTTGGTTTAATACTTGTTAACTGGAGACAGACCGTGGAAGACTATTTTAGTCTATAGGACACTGTCCCATTATTTATTTATTTTAATCTACATTTTTGGCCCCTGTTTCCAGGGAGCTGGTGGGCATGCTGTGCCCCCTCCCCCGGGGCTCTCTCTCTCCCTACTGGTGTCCCCATCACCAGGAACACCACGGGACATCATGGAGCCTGCCAGCTCTGTGTTCCCACTTGTGCCATGGCCGTGCATACGTGTGGAGGTATGTGCATGCTGCGATTCCTACAGCTTTCTGATGGTGCTCTCTTTTGAAGATGGGGACCACATTGAACACTTCAGCCAACCTACACCATATCTGTCTAGGTAGACTCATAAAATTTCTGCAAGCATCCCTGCCAACTATGATCCAGTGTGTGTATCTTTACTATGATCCTGGGGTGCATTGCCACTATTATCCTGAGGTTATCTAAATTATGATCCTGAGGTGTATCTCCACTATTATCCTGTGGTGTATCGCACTATTGTCCTTAGGTGTATCTCCTCTATTATCCTGGGGTGTATCGCCACTATTGTCTTGGGTGTATCCCCACTATTGTCTTGAGATATATCTCCACTATTGTCCTTAAGTGTATCCCATTATTGTCTTGAGATGTATCTCTACTATTATCCTGTGGTGTATCTCCACTATTGTCCTTAGGTGTATCTCCACTATTGTCCTTAGGTGTATCTCCTCTATTATCCTGGGGTATATCTCCACTATTGTCCTTAGGTGTATCTCCACTATTGTCCTGGGATGTATTCCACTATTGTCCTTAGGTGTATCTCCACTATTGTCCTGGGTTGTATCTCCACTATTGTCTTGAGATGTATCTCCACTATTATCC
Organism: Neoceratodus forsteri; assembly: GCA_016271365.2. NCBI lineage: Eukaryota > Metazoa > Chordata > Ceratodontiformes > Ceratodontidae > Neoceratodus > Neoceratodus forsteri. The sequence continues at coordinate 78,111,270 of CM057459.1, forward strand.
TGGAGTGTATCTAAACTATGATCTTGGGGTGTATTTCCACTGTGATTCTGGAGTTTGCCTCCACTATCATCCTGGGGTATATATCCTCTATGATCCTGGAGTGTATCTCCACTATTATCTTGTACTGCTTCACCACTATGATTCTGGGGTATATCTAAACTGTAATCCAGGGTGTATCTCCACTACTATCCTGGGTATATCTCCACTATTATCCTGGGGTGTATCACCACTATGATTTGCTGTGGAGTGCATCTCCACTGTGATCCTGGGGTATATCTCCACTGTGATCTTGGGGTGTAGCTCCTCTATTGATCCTGGGTGTATCCATCTACCCCTTTGGACTTCTGGCTTGGTCTTTGCTAGATAGTCAGCTACCAGGGCAGGTGCGATGTTCGCAGGCTGCATCTCATGGCTTCTTGACACTATGGGCCCTCCTTTCCCTGGGCCCCTTTGGCAAATACAGAAGCGACATATTTGTTCAGCATCTACCATCAGAACTTGCTGACTTACAGGTTCCTCCCAATCCCATAGTCTGTTGTTGTAAAATTATGCCACACGCAAAGAATTGTTGTATCAGGTCATTGTTTTTCTGCCTTTAGCTTGTTGCAGTTGTTCAGGCTAAAAGCAATAGGAACACTATCTCAAGTGCAGGAAACAACCAGAGCAGATGTTTAGGAGACTGTGATTCAGTTTCCATGTTAATTGTAATAGCTTTAACAAGCACCTTTTCTGCTCTTAAGAATCTTCCCCAAACATATAAGTACCCTTACCTGGCCCCGAGTCTAGTACACTATAAATTCTCATTAATTGCTGCCAGTATTTAGGGAGGGAGGGAGGATAGTATTTTGGCTCAGTAGAGCTGAGAGCCTGATCCCTTCCAATTTCCTATTCAGAAAGACACCCACAGTAGCATGTTTTATAATGTAAGTATAGGAAGAGTACAGGAACATGCACTAGTACAAGAGGGACTTTTAGTGCTGTTTAGTATACTTTAGAGTTCCAGTTACGAGAAACCATGATCACCATTTGAGTAACAAGGACCATAAATAAATGCTCTCTTGGTCACAGGAGGGTGTCTCAGTCGAGCATCATACCTCCACATGTACGTGCCCAGCCGAGAATAGGGATGGGTGAAAAATAGGAGAAAGAAAAGTTAAATGTATATAGAAAAATAAATAAATAAATGTCCCTGTTGAACTCAATGGAGTGTGCCCCATGCTCTCCCTATACTAATTTCATAAAATGTGCCAGTGTAGGCATGTGTCCAGATAGGAAAGTGGAAGGGTCAGGCTTTTGGCTCACTGAGCCAAAATACGATCCCTTTCCTCCTTACATACCGGCAGCAGTTATTTAAAATTCACATGCACTAGGCCTGTGGTCAGGTAAGGGTACTTATATGTTTTGGGGAGCACCAAAAGGGCTGTGCTTAAATTTTCAGAGTTTTCTGTCACCCTATTATTTTTATTTCATTGTTGTTAAGCGGGTGTTTATTGGACAAGTGAATCCTATTTTCAGGCACATCCCAAACATTTATGTAGCATACAAGGAAAACAGTACAGGGAATACAGAATTATTAATTAATTAATTTATTTATTTATTTATTAGCTGGGTCAGTACACTGGTCCAAGGGACCTTTTCGGAAACGAACTAGGGCCTGGGTAGGCAAAAGAAAAGAGGTAGCATGCCAGTCTGCTGGCGCAGTGGAAAGTGCTTCCATCTGCAGTGCCAATGACTGGGGTTCAGGAGCGGACCTTGGATGTCAGAGGGTCGGCTGGGGGTGGTGTCTGAGCATATCGAGGGACTGCTTGCCTCTCCAGGAGGAAGGGAATTAGTGCCTGGTGTCTACTGACCCCTAGCGATGGGGGCAGGGCAGTAGTCTGTGACTATACTGGGAGCCTGTTGGGGCAGGGACTGTGGGACCTCTGCACACTGGGTGCAGAAGTGTGCCCGATTATACGCCAAGGTCATCATATGACTTGCCCCGTCACAGATAAGTGGAGAGGGAGGGACGCACATAGGGAAAAAAAACCTTGTTGCAAGCCTTGTGATTCCATTCTAAAGCCCTGTTAGGTGGCAAACCTCTAATATCCAGTAGAAGGGTGTTTCTGAATTGGGGGCAAGATGGGAAAATGCTACTGTAGTTCACCTAGTTTTACGCTGCATTATGGCAGTCAGTAAGAACTTGTTAGAAGACCTCAGAGTAAGAGCACCTGGGGTAGGAGCAATTTCTAAAAGGAGATGGAGGTGTGGATCATAGTGTCTTGTCTATGAAGCAGCCATTGGTGACTAAGCACTTAGTGCATTGGTAGCTGAACTGTCTGAAAAGTGGTAGGGCCAAAGGTGTATAGCGTAAATTCTGCCCCTGCTGGTGATGGGTTCACCTACAGCCTCAGTTTCCTGTCATCCAAATTTGTAATCTGTGGGTAACTCACCCCACACCCCCACTGACTAACAGCAGCCTCCAGTGCCTAATTATCTGATACCCACCTGAAGGCTTGGACCTTCCTTTTCATTTTAAAAGTTGACCATGGTGCCTTAATTCAGAAGGCAATGAACCCAGCCCACCCTCATCAGCACTGCTCAGGCCTCCACTCCCTCAAAATTCTGCTGACACCCTGTTAGTCATGGTGGGAGTGATAAAAAAAAGTAACACAGTTTACTGCACATGCTGCTTTTTAAAGGCACAGTCCTCCTAATAATAAATTAAGATGATTTCAAAAACTGATAGGGCCAGGCCCTTCCACTTGTAAAAGTGGTAGGGCATTAAGAGTATCCTGTGATTTGAGCCGAATGATTTTAGGCGAGATCAAAAGAGGAGTGAAAAGACAGCAGGAATATTGATGACTGTGTGTTTAGAGCGCCAGTAATGTGAGCCAATATGGTCATTATGCCGAGCTGGCAGTGGGGTGGGGGCAGTAGTGTGGTTAGTTATTAGAAGAAGCCTGTTTGTGTGGTCCTGAGCTGTGCTGGCAGTGCAGCATAGAGATTTTCATCACTGTTTGCGTGTGTTGCTGTATCCAGCAGAACTAGGATTCGATTCCTTAGTGACTTTTATTTTGTGCAGTGTGGCAACCTTCTCCCCAGGCTTGTTATATTTTACATGCACCCTTCCTAGTTTACCCCGTGATGATTATATATTTTTACGGAGTTTGCCCCCATAAAGGGGTGTGTGGAGAGGCAAACCCCCATAGAATACTATGGCAGAAAGAAGAGTCAGGATCCCCCTTCCTAATTTGTTCCTGTTCACTAGTGCCGTTCCTCCATTATACCAATTTGTGCTGAGTTTGTTATGTTTTCTCTGGTGCCTGGGGTTCGCTGTTTGTCTAGGCACTACTAAGTGGGTTCACTGTTTTTGGGCTTCCTGTTTTCTGTCACTCTTTGCCTCGCTGACATGACATGGAACTAGGCAATGGCCATATGCCCCTGTCCCGGCACCTGTAGCTTAGTGGCAGGGGATAGCCAGCCCAGGTCACTGTACAATAAGTGATGAAGAAGGCAATCAGTGGCTAGTACAAAATGACAGACATTATTGTAGGTAACATCCCATTTAGATAAGTTGCTTTTAGTACTGTTAAGGGTATGCTAATGCACCAAAGAGGTCCAAGCTGGGCAGGACAATCCTTTCTAGTATCAGAACCCAGGCCCAAGTATCCTGTGATGACAGCGACAGAAAATGAGCGACTGCTAAAACAGCGCTCATTTTCAGCAATATCATCAAGGGCTACCCTGCAAGGTAGCGACCCTAAAGTGAAAGCGACTGTAGGAGAGCAACCAGAAGGGGGATAGTGAAGGAAGGAGGGATAGGGAAGGTCCACAGGGGACTACTGTGCCCACTCCAGCTGAGTTAGCCCTGTGGCATGGTGGTGGTGAAGGTGGCTAGCTCTGGCTGAGCAGGTACAGGGTTGAGGGATGGGGACCTGGAGGGTTACAATTTTGCTGCTGCCTATGGGTGCGGTACATAATTTTTCCATAAGCGGGAGCTATGCCACTTCCCCAACATGCACCCCGGAGTTAGAAATCTTTATTCAGGAGTGCATGGAGCAAAACCCCTGGGGAGCTAAAACATTTTTCTTTGCCGGATGTCAGGTCATCAGCAAGTGCATATCGCTGATATGTTTTCACGACATACACTCACCATAATAGAGATCGCTGTTATGACATGGAACCGTTCAGGTTTTCGGTTCAAATACCTTCTGAGTCTGTACAAAAGAACAAATATAGAATTCACAGATTCTCAGGCTGTGATTGATATGTGGGAGAACTCTTGGGATGGATCAAGGTTACCCCAGGTACTTAAAAAGGTGACTGCCATTAGGGTTTGCCATAAAACTTTAAACTCTTAAGGGTGTTGTCACTAGCATGGAGTTTAGGTTTAAATTCCAAAAGCATGGTCTGTGTATTCTTAAAGTTAAGGCTCATTTTGTTTTGAAGTAGTCTGGACTGGAGTTTATCAAAGTCGTGACCCAGTGAAGGGTTGAAGTCGGCAACATCCTAGATTGAGGTTATCAGCACTGAATCGTAGGAGGAAACACAGCATTAGACTATTCATAAATAAAGAGGAAAGTAAGAGCCAAGAATGGAGCCTTGCGGGACACAAACCTGTGAAGTAGCCAAGTTGTAAACTGATCAACCAGTTTTAATTAATTGCTTCCTGCCATTTAGTAACTTACACTGTTGTAGGGGAGATACCAAGTTCTTATAAGTCTGTAACAGGAAATACGTCATCCACCAGGCCAAATGCCTTTAGGTCAGCAAACACAGTCCTCGTCAACAGATCCTTATCCGTGGAACAGTAGAGGTTATCTGTGAGTTTGCCCAAGGTCACAGATGCAGAATGGTCAGGTCTAAACCCATATTAGAGTTCTTCTGACATCACGGACCGAACATTACCATTGCTGAGGTTCTAAACTACAGTGTGATTGACCAGCCTCTTTTGCTGCCTGCAGTCCTTGACCCCAATAGAAGAGTGGCTATCAAACTTTGTGTGTGAAACACACGCTAGCAAGAATTCCAAACCTGCTAACATTGTGCAGGCAATTAAATAGTTTATGTTTTTAGATGCAGCTGCAGCTAAATGGCGTGATGACTGCAGGCTTGAGTTATGTCAAGAAAAGCATTTCCAGATGTACTTGATTTGCCTTCAACATATGGGGAATTACTTATTGTGTCTTTAGTGTATAGAATTTCAGTTCTGTATACTACAGGTGCTAATACTTTATATAGTCTATATTAAATATCATTTAGGTGTGGTGTAGATGCAACCATTTTGCAGTTATGGTTTTCTTGTTCTTGTTACTATCTAAAACTTTCAAGAAGCAAGTTGCAAGGAATGCAGAGCAGTATAACGTTAGAAGTATTGATCCCCAGTGATGTTTGTTTACTGGTTTCATAACATTAGTAAAGATTATTCAACGGTACCTCACTGACTCTTAAAAGCACTCTTCAGTTTGGAATGGAGACTTTTCTTCCAGGGCAGCGTAATCTCGTCCTTGGCTTCTATTGCTGGGGTAATATGTGGCATAAGCATAGTTTGGCAACTCAGTGTTATATACTGAGCTGGGTTCAAGTTTGTTTTATTAAAATCTTCAGATGTATTTAGTTTAAAACCATGATTAACTGCTTACATTGTTCATGAGACATACAGAATATTTATGTAAGGGTGCAGAGCACTTAAGATGGAATTGTGGTTTATAATGAATCGAGACGTGGGACTCAATTCTCAGCTCCAAAACTGTGGTTGAGAGTTTGTGTTGCTATAGCAGCATGAGATCAAATGCAGTGCACCTCTACATACCACACACAGAGGGTAGTTTGATCTGGGCTGGCCTGGTGGTGCAGGAGGCTGAGATGTTGGATGCCTTCCTCATGTCATGCCGGCAATCCAGGTTCGAGAATGGACTCGGGTTGGATTGGAGTGCTGAGGGAGGCACAAAGCAGGATTGGACAGACAAAAAGGCAGCTTCCTCTCCTGGGAGGCTGTGCCCCCGTAGTTCCTTTGCCATCGGGTGGAGGTCTGATGGTCAGCGTGGGTGGGAGGGGCGGCAAGTAGCAGATGGGGCACCCCAGTTCTGCGGGTAGGCGTCCCTCAATGCGTGCACATCCGGACAGGGGCTGGAGAAAATGGGGAAAAATTGGGGCCATAAAATTTAAAATAAAAAAGGGTAGTTTGATCTAGGTAAGACAGAATACGTGATGGGCCATGTGTTGTGCATTAACCACCAGCTTATAAATAACCTCATGTGAGCCCTATTCATATTCACAAATGCCTCGCATTGCATATGGGCAGCATAAGCATGCCCTCGTCTGCTATGGGGTGTGTCGAGTGCAGTGCATCGCCGATTGGCATTCATTATGAGCACGCTAGAGCCCTGTGTGCTGGATCCCTGGCTGGCCATGGCACCACGCCAGGGGTGGGGCTGAGGATGCACATGCTGCACGCTATTCAGTAAGATGCGGAGTGCCATCCTGGACTATGGAAGAGGAACCCTGCTGTAAATGTTACGGGCCCCCGATCGGACACTTGCTGACAGTGTGAGCAAATGGACCCCTACCACAGCTTCCCCAGCCCACTGGGCTGCTTGGGAGGGCTGGGGCAGCCACTGGGCACTCGCTTGTAGGTTACAACATGATAGGATTCGCACCTTCCCATCCATGTCTGGTAATCTATGTCGTCTCCCCATAACCCCTGGAGTGCTCCAATGCTCAGTTTTCTGCCCTGTCCTCGTCTCTGTTTTCTGAATGACTCACCTTGGCCTGTGTCTCAGCTGATACACACATGTACACTGATGACACAGTCCTTCATCCTCTGGAACATTCATCCGTCAGTTGGAACAGTCCACAGCATGACTTTAAACATTTCTAGTGTTGGCTCTGCAGAAAAAAGCTGTCTTCGAACACCAGCTGTCTCCATGCTGTTGTTTCACACCATCAGCTTAACAGAATTGGCAGACCCGGCCTTCTCTACCCTGATGGCACCCCTTGAGTCAGTCCGTTTTCGGCACCTTTGCTGTGGCTCAATAGTCATCAGGATTTTCAGTCCATATTTTCCAAATTGTATTAACTTTATGTTATACATTGAGTGTAACATCCTTGTACAAAGCAATGAAAATGAGGCAGTGACGTTATATCACACTACATTAATCATATAGTTGATATACAGAGATTTAGCTTTGTAGTCATATACAATAGAATAGCCTCTCCAAGGCACTAGAATGCATCGTCTCAGACCAGCTCACAGAATACCTGGATACATACAACATCCTGTGCAAGCAACTACATGGGTTCTGCAAAGGTCACAGCACCTCACAGCCCTACTTGAATTCACCGGCACAATCCATAACGCACTTGACTCCGGCGAACTACTAGGCTCAATCTACATCGACTTAACTAAAGCCTTGACACCATCAATCACCACCTCCTGCTTGTCCAGCTTCAGAACACTGGGCTGCCAACCGACTCCATTGGCTGGTTTAAGAACTACCTTGAAGAACGGTCCCAAACAGTAAGAATCGCTGATACACTCTCGGACCCTAGACGTCCGTCCGGGCGAGTCCCCAGGGCTCCATTCTGGGACCCCTCCTCTTCAGCCTGTTCTTAAACTCACTCCAGACATCTGCCCAGAACAAACTATTCTCTACACCGATGATGCTGTGATCCCCACCTCGGACCCTGATCCAATCCAATTACAAAATAAACTTCAGCGGGCCTTCTCCTCCTTCAATCCTGGTTCCTAAATCATAAACTGTTTCTCAATCAGAAAAAAGGCAAGTCTATGGTCTTCTGTAGCCCCCACAACAAAAACAAACAACTCCACCTCTCCATTGCAACCGAACAAGGAGCCATCCTAGAGCAAACACAATTGTTGAAGTACCTCGGCATCACCCTTGATCCCCACCTCTCATACGCTGTCCATATCAGCAGTGTTGCAAAGTCTGCCAATGCGAGGTCAGGCATATTATTCTGGCACAGGAAACACCTAACCCCAGAAGCACTATCAGTGGCCGTCCAAAGCTCCATCATCAGCATCATAGACTGGTCTTATCATATATGGTCTGCAACTTCACTGCTCTCAAACATATCACAACCTCCTGAATAAGGCCCGTCGCCCCATCACTGGCTCACATCGCCATACCCATACATGTGACCTTTGTTCCCAATCTGGATGGCTTCAACTGGACAAACGCATAAAATACCAAACCTGCATCACGGCCAAGAAAATTATAATGGGGCTTGCCACCTGGTGTCTGTGCCCTCCTTAAGCCTAGACATAGGAACGTCACTACAAGGAGATCCAATTCCCATCTACTACATATCCAATGCATGTCGGACAACCCCAGGATAAAGATCATTCGCCTGTTGGGTATCCAACTGGCTCAACTCTCTTGGCAGCGACATAGCGACCACTCCAGCACTTCTTCAAGTCCAAGCCGCGCCTCACTGCTTGTATCCCTGCATTGCCCATCTTAACATTTCCACTGCTCCTGCTGCACATGTCCCAGCACCCAGCACTTACAATCAGTCTTTGCACCCCTAGCACCTTACCTGGCATATTTCCTCAACAAGGCCCCTGGCTGCACTGTCTCCTCCTCGCCCACCTCCCCCATATCTCCACTCCTGCCCCACCCCAACCACCTCTAGTACTCCCGCTGACCCCTGCACCTCCTTCCTCCCTCAATCTCCCACTCACTTCCCCCACCCCCTTCTCTTGTCTTGCTCATAGCTCAAGTCTTTTACTGATTAGTACATGTCTGTAAGTCATTGATTATGTGTTTGTAACTAAAATGATGACTGTTGCACACGCTGACATGGAACCTTTGTAAAGAGCCTCCGCTCAAAGGTATTGTAATCCTAGATTGAAATAAATAAATAAAATAGCCTTGTCAATGATTTATGTATATATCATTAGGTAGAACTAGAAGGAGAAATACACAGCTGTTCAGTAGCTGCTGTTTTAACCTGTATCCTAGGGAATTGTCAGCACATTTACATGGTTTCTAAGTCTGCATTCCCAACGTCTTCAGAAACGGGTATAGCACAATAAATAGTAACTACTCTGTAAAACCTTAGACAGCATTTAACAATCCAGTACTAACTTGTAAAAAGGTTAAGGAGGTACTAGAAAAAAAGCTTGACACGCGCCCATGCTCAGCATTATTAAGAGTAACTGTTGCACTGCATGTGTGAGCGCCAAAGCAAAACACGCCCATCAAAGTACCAGCCATGTGGTCAGTCTTAAGACTGTAAACAAAATGTTCTCACACAATGCTGTCAGCACTTCACGAATGTGAAAATATCACCCTGAATTGTGAGCTCTTCAATGACAAAACAATAAACTTTTCCATTGCTAATCATTAAACAGAGAGAGTCACAGTCTAGTCTGGGAGCTTAGGCAGCAGTTGTATGGGCAAAGAAAGTATTAAACTATTTAGGTGTCTTTAGAAGTTCAGTCTTTCCCAGACTCTTCCTCTCGAAGGCTGCACTTCGCCTGGCTGAGAATTCTCTTTCATAGCACTCTCAACCATCTGCCAGCATCCTTTGGGTCAGTGTATTGTCATGTTTTCCGCCTTAGACAACACATAGGTGAGCGGCAGCAGAAAAGAGTGAATCACTCCCAGGGCTGGGAGACAGTGCGGACAGAATCAAACTCCTTTCTCCTGGTCCTGATCTGAAATGATAAGTCATGATACATTTTTAAATCAGCACCCTCAATTAATAGTTGGTAGGCTGCCAGTGTTGGTAGATAGTATATGCCATCACCCCAGAGGTACAGCAAAAAACAGTCTGGTGTTGGTTAAGGGTCTGTGAAACTATCCAAGGGTTGACTTTGTAGCTCGTCGGAGAGTCGCCGGATCAGAGCCCTCTGGTAAGTAGAGATGCTCCAGAATCAGGTCTTGAGAAAAGCATCAGGTTAGTTCCCTCAACCCCTTGGTTCTCCCACAAGCAAATTTCCTGCATGCACTTCATTTTCCAGGGCTTTCCAGTGTCCCAAAGCTGGCAGTTTTCCCGAGTCAGTTTGGCAACCGTTGAGAGTGTTGAAGTTGAGCGGGTCTTGATATCTGCCAGTCTAGATGAAAGATCCTTGATCTGGGTGTTAGGAGCATCCAGTTTTGTAGCGACCTCTTGAACTGAGAATCTATCTCCGCATTGAATCAGTAATGTCTGCCAAGGAGGTTCCATGGTTCTCTTCAAGCTGCCAGGCCCAGCACCACTTGTGTTTCCACTACTTTCTCTGGTGGGCGTTGCTTTGGTTTGGAGGCCCTGTTGCACATTCTTCAGAAGCCTCATTACAATTTTTATATGGTTGTGTAGGTAAATGTCTGGAAGCTGAATCTGTGGAAGAATCTCAGGTTAGAACAGCTATATAATATATATTTTCATTTCTGAATGTCGAGATTGGGAGAGCAGTGAAGCACAAATAGCCTGGAAGATGGCTCTTTTTTTTTGTTAACTGTTTTTAGCTCTGGTCATGGCTCAAGTAGCGTCATCTCTCGGGCATCAGTCTTTTTCCTGCCGTCCTGTGGATCTCGGACTCTGCCTCCTCCCCACAGCCGGAACCTTCGGTTTCACCCACCTGTGGAAGGTAGCCCTACACATCTTGGGCTGTCTTAGAAGACAGACTCCGACTGCAGGTGGGCCCGGTGGGAGGAACTAGAAGGCCAGCCAAGGAACCCAGTGGAGGCATGGGGACTGGGTGCCGTCACCTGCTCCAGTGAGCGAGTTTTTTCCTTTGTTGTCCTCCTCCCCCTGGCGTGGCACTCCCGACGTCAGCAGCACGGCAACCCTGCCAGCATCAGCATGCACTACGTGCAGCCCAGTGCTCTGCAATGCCCTCGTTTCTCCACTAGGGGCCGCCGGAGCTCCAGGCTTCCTGATACCCTTCCCTGGGATAGAGAGCAGCCCAACGGTGCTCAATCCAACCCTCCTGCCACCCCAGCACCTGGGCTCACTCTCGAACTTCGGGTTAGCAGCGTGGCGCGGTGTAGCATCTAGCGCCTCAACCCTCAGCGCCACCGGAGCCGGAGAAGATGGCTCTTAACACCTCCTTTTCAGCCCACATTGATACCATCCTCAAGAAATTACCCCCAAATTAGGTGCCCTTTACAGGAAAAATCATGCTTTCTGCTCTCAGTTTGGCTTGAGATTGTTCTTAAAATGATTCGCTCACTGTTGATGTGGTCTATGGTGGCACCTCCAAATCTACTACCTAGCAGACTGGATCCTTTCACTCATGTCGGTCTGTTTTTGGTTGCTTCCCCTCTTACTCACCCTGTTCCCTATATCAGCTCCTTGTCCTTCCTCCCTTTCTTCCCACTGCCTATCTCACTGCTGTTCTTGCTGATGCACCACTTTTTTTTCTGTTTTGTTTTGTAAAATTCTTTGGTAACATGTTAAGGCCCACTATGCCCAAGGCCTATTTTAAGGGGTGACACGAGCACTGGCGAGGTCAAGAGACTTGCTCAGGGTCAGACAGTATTCAAGTGGAGGTTGCGGAATCAAACACAGGTCTGCTGGATGCACCAAGCTCATTCACAGATCGTTACCAAGCTGTCTGCCAGCTCGAGGCTTGATGTCTGCAGTGATTTGCTGTCCTATAAGTAGTGCATAGTGGGATTTATTGTGAGGCTTGCCAGCTGTATGTCACATAAGCGGACGCCAAGCAAGGTGGGCTGGCAGCGAAACAGACCATTTGCAGTTGGATCACATCCTGCATTCTGCTCTATCTGTTGGCTGGGAAGGAGCCGCCTTTGCAGGCTGAGGACTCCCTCCACCATACATACTGCTGCCTCTTTTGCTGCAGCTAGGTACATCCCTGTTGCAGGGATTTGTAGGCTGCTACATTGTGTAATGTGTACATGTTCTTATTCGATTGCAGCATCAACATGCACAGTTGAAGGAAGCTGCTATGGGTCCTATTCACCCTAAAACTTGAGGTGCACACCCTGTCCCTCCTTCTAAGGACTGCTAGGAGTCAGCCAACATGTGGGTGGTGAACTGAATTTGTGTAGTTAGAAGAGTAGGTTATTTACGGTACCTGTCGTTCTGCTACTAATATTTAGCTTGTATCTTCAGGACCCACCCAACCTCCTGGCAATGCTTGCTTTCAATGGTTGTCTCCAGTGAGCAGATCTGAGAGCAGTGTAGGTGGAGCCAGAGGAACACGTGATTGGTTGTAGGAGTCATCAAGCGTTAAGACTATTTCTGCCTCCTGAGTATACTTGGTGGAATATTGCCTAAGCATGGACATGAACAGGATATTAGTAGTAGAACTATGGTTACCTGTAAGTACATTATTCTAGTAACACAGTATCGTGCTGAAAGAAAGGAGTTAGGATCTGTCCTTTCAACCTTGTTCCCTTAAAGAGCTGGTTGCTACCCTGCGTGGTGCTGCTTTTCCCCAGCTTGCTAGATAACTTACCCCCTCAGTAGTATTTTCACCAAGTGTGGCATGAAACCTCTTATATTTAAAAGATATAGCTCTCATAAAATTAAAATCGGCAGCCAGGGCTAAAGCAGGCCAACTTCCGGTCCTGAAAACACACCCATCGACCCATGCAGCCCTGTTTTGTGATGTCACAAAACGAAGGCTGCATGATTACCCATTTACTTGTATGGAGCCGGTATTTTCTAATAGTTTTATACCCTTTAGTGTCGGATTTTATTCAATCAAAGTGATCGATCAGCGACTAATAGGGTCCCTCCACCAAGTGGTGGTGGAACTGGGCCGGGGTGGGGACAGCCTTCCCAGGAGAGAAGAGCTGCCGTTAGGCTGCTCAATCCTACCACCACCCCAGTGCTGGCTTCCCCATCAACCCGAGTCGCTTCCAACCGGGTTGCCAGCGTGGCGTAAGTAAGGCAGAATGCCTCAGCCGCTTGCACCACCGGGCTGGTCACATTTGATCTTTGACTGTAGAAGCACATTGCCTGCCTGGCTTCAATCTCTACCATACAAAACTGCACCCAAATGTATTTTCCTCAGTTTTGCTCTCCACTGTTGAACCAGTTAGATTGTATGTGTGACCCCAGTTCGTCACATCTACAGTAGGTAAAGTGTAGTACCTTGTAAATCTCCACATTAAACCTAAGCCCTCCTTTCTTTTCCCCAATACATTCAGGTCCCACCTCCCATTATGCTCATGCTTTTGCAGCCAAATTAGTGTTCTCAGCAAATGTTAACAGACTGCTACTGACTCCTTCTCAAGGTCATTGATGACCTTTGCCAAGTTTGTTAAAATCCACTCTTATCAATGCTTTCTGATATCTTACACTCTTGTGAGTGCCACCCCCAACCCAACCACCACTGCTACTGTACCTTGGTTGAGAAAACTTTTTACTTATCCAGTTGTTTCAGTACTGAGATCCGGTGTTTCTTGAACCCATGTTTGGTCTTTGATACCAATTCTCTTAACCTTTGGCCCACCTCTGTAAGGACATATACAGGTGGAGGTGGTACAAAGGAGGGCAACCAAGATGCTGTATGGCCTGCATTAGAAGCCCCTATGAAGAAAGACTCAGGGGATTAAATATGTACTCCTAGAGGAAAGAAGGGAAAGGGGAGACATGCTAGACACATTCAGATATCTCACAGGTATGAACAAGGTACAGGAAGGGAGCATTTTTCATAGAAAGAGATGTTCGAGGACAAGGGTCACACTGTGAAGCTGGGAGGTAGGGAAATGTGAGGAAGTTCATCACTGAGAGTAGTGGATGCTTGGAACAGTCTACCAGTAGGAAGTAACAGAGGCTAAAATGGTCACGGATTTCAAGAACACATGGGATAGACACAGGGGACCCTATAAGTTAAGCAAGCGAGGGAGGAACTATGGGTCAAATAGGGTCAGAGGTGCACAATGGGATGGGAGAAATAAGGAAGACTAGATGGGTCAGCAGGTCCTTATCTGCCGAAATGTCTATGTTTCTATGTCTGGTACACCAACCCACATCTCAACTTGCTAGTTTCCTTCAGACCAGGTAGGGAAGGTCTAGGTAAGGCAACTATCTCATGAAATAAAATTACTCTTAAACAACTCCATATAGCAGAGCCCTCAGTAAGATTTCAATGTTAGGGAATCCTGAACTCCCAAAATAAAAAAGAATTGGGGTGGGGGTGGGGGTTGACTAATCTCCTGATGCCAACTTTCATTCTTGCCGCATTGGGTCTAAAACATCTATGACTGGACCGACAGCAGGCAGCAGCACTTCATCATAGAGCACTGGTAGCACATCTCAGAGACATTCCCAAGATTTTTAAACAATGTTTTTGATGAAAGTCCCTTTGCATCAGTTTTTGACACATGGGACTTGCATTAAAAAAATGAGAGTTTCCATCGCCGCATTAATGGGTCACCCACTAAACCGCGTTGCTGTGATCTAGCATGCATCATTGTTGGAGCCACTTGCATGCATTGTGAGCCCGTTGCATTTAAAATACACACAAGCTGCTGCAAAGCACGTCTAAGTGCAGTAAATGTGCCAGCAATTGGAAAACTGGACACAATGCGTCTGGACATGGCAAACTGGCAGTGCCAATATCCGTAGCCACACCTGAGTCTGCAGGTGTGAGGCATTGCACCGACTTTCAAAATCCAGCCCAAGGTGTCTTGAGGAATTTTGCATTTGAGTTTCTGCTAGTGGATAACATTCATGGATCTGTGTCCTCAAGAGACTGAAGATGAAGCAAATGTTTACCTACTTTTTATTTTTAGTTTAGGATACATAGTTAGGCACAGAAACAAGTGTTTGAGTTTTCTTTGCGTGGGTTTCAATGTTGGCTTTAGTGGATGCCTTACAGGATACTTACAGGTTGGCTAATTTGTTCACATGACAAAACCTCCTGGGAGGCAGTACAGTGCAGTGGCTTAAGGCTCTGAGCTGCAAACCTGGGGACCTGGGTTTGCATCCCAAGGCCCACATACTGTGTGACCCTGAGCAAGTCACTTAACTTCCTTGTGCTACCAGATCGTACCTAGAAACAAGCTTTAGCTTAGTGTGCCTTTCCTGGTTAACCAATCTCCCCTTCCTTAACATGACAAAACCTTTGGACAAATGAGGCTTTATAAGCAAAATAAATTGAGTCAGTTTGTACAAATGCTGTCTGCAGCAGTTATAAGAACTGCACCCTCTTATAAATACTCAAGCTTTGCATGTTCTAGGGTACCCTAATCCACGCTTCCTTTTACAGGAGGTATATCCTATGTTTTTATTTTATAAATTCAGCAGTTAGAGGTCTACACTACAGTACTGTATTTATCAGTGACCTAGCTACTGTAGCTAGTCTCAGCAGTTGTCCTTCCCAGTAAAGTGACCTTTCCATAAAATGCAACATTTTAAGGCATTATGAGTAGACACAATTGTCTATGAAAATTATTTTTATATAACAAGACCCATTCTAGCCTACCTGGCATCTAAAGGGGTAACTTCCTTGTGGGCAGCATTTCAAACTGTATTCCAAGCTGTCTGCACTGTGACACAGGAATGGAACAAAAAACAAACTTGACTGAGTGGTTTTGACAAAAAAAACGCCATAAAAACGGTTAGTGGCTTTGATTGTAAACACTGTCACAGCCTCAAATTATGGGTTGCAAGTCACAGAAACTTTGCAAAGGCCCTCCTTAAAGTGAGGCGTGTGAATATGAGGCTTGAGAAAATCTATAAGTGCAAGACTGTGTAAACACACTTGTCCACAAAAGCTGTCCAGAGATCATGTAAAATGTGACTGTAGTGTAAAGGCTGCAATACTATATAATTAGTCCCCCAAATCACCCACAGTTTGCAGTTTGGTTCTTTTTGGGTTTCATGAAACATATTGTGGGTTTGTCAAGTGTGGGAAACCATTTGATTGCTTAAATCCTTGTACAGTAGCACCAAAAGGATCATCGGGTAACAACATGGGTGAGCATGCTACGACAAAAGTGTGTGAACTGCTAGGCAATGCAACTTTCGCTAAACTAAAGTTACCAGTTATAACTGATAGGACTCACTCACTGTGACTGTGGAGAGAATGTTGGTTGCATTTGATGATATCATGAACTTTGGTTATTTCTCATCTAGGTTTCCTTTTCAATTAGTATTTAGTTGTTATACACAAAATAATATATGTACAGGAAGTATATAGCAAAACAGTAGCTTATGGGTTGGGGCAGAGGTGGTGGTAGATGGCACAAATTCAGAGTGGAGGTGTTTTTTATTTTACATATTTATAAGGCTTTTTACCCATTTTTTGTACCCGCACCCCAATCGGCATGTGTGTGGAAACGCATTGCACGCCGTGGCTCCAGGTCATCCTCCTGATGCTTTGCCGCCCGCCTGCCTGCGATACCCATCAGACCTCCACCTGACAGGAGCGGAACTGCATAGGGTGGGCGCGATAAAATCCTCCCCAGGAGAGGAGAGCTGCTACTGTAGTGCTCAATCCTGCTCCTTCCCAGGCGACCGATTTAATTCGTCCTGTTCCTCGAATCCGGTCACCTGGGCGCAGCATGAGGTGTGGCATCTAGCACCTCAGCCTTCAGTGCCACCGGCCGATGTGGAGGGATGTTCTGAGTGAAGTAACCCAGGAGTCAGTAGTGGATTGATTGCATTACTATCTTTTGATACTGGACAGGCCCAGTCATTGGGCTTGCAATGATGTGACTGTGTGTTCTTTGGCTTCCTGGGAATTTGGTGGGCTGTTTGCCATCTTTTGACAAATGTTGCAAGGCTGCAGAATTGCCATTGTAACTGGTCCCCAGATACAGGTACTACAGGCCCCAGCTGTCAAGGTAGAAAACCAGACAGAGTTTGTATTTTTGTCCGGGCACTGAGGCTGAGGGCAGGTCAGTTAGAAATACTGAAAAGTAAATGGTGCCAAGGATGGACCCTTGTGGGGTTGTACCAAACCTGAACATAGCCCGTGAATCCTGCTTACAGTTCCACTCACGGTAATATTACGACACAGCTTAATAACACACGCACCCATCCAGTTGTCATTCTGCTTCACAATACACTGCTCCTCCAGTCAAGCTCTCAGTCAGTCTGTCAAAGACAGGGAATGTGCAGAAAGTCTTAGGATATGCCCAGGAAGAAGTGCTTAGAAGTAGGTTACAGGGTTCATTTCAGATATTTATCTGTGTGGGACACTGACCCACTGGGTATCAAAAGTAAGGGTCAAATGTAACAAACAGTGGGTGCGATTGTTCAACCGAGCCCAGATTCATAAAACAGCAGCTTAAAACCTCTGTAACAGTGAGCAGGTTGTCCCCCAAGGTAGAAGAAAAGGTGAGTCAGAATTAAAAACTGCATGTCAGGTGTCCCAGTCCCCCACCCAAAAGTGGATCCTGATTTATAAACCTCACCATACCCTGGGACAAAGCAGATCATACACTCACTCGCCCATGCAAGTAATGCTTTGATGTTTCAAGTTAGTCTCTGGTCCAGTCAGAATTCTGCTCCTAAGTGTGGGATCACTCTCCAGATCAGGCTGCCAGGGTCAGGAAGTGTGGAGGTAGCCCTGGGATGCACCCAGAAGAGGAAGGGCTCAGAGGTACAGTAGTAGTTATCTAGAGGCATCTTTACACTGCCGCCTTTACACAGCGTATCAACCCTTGTGCACGGTTGGTGCGCTGCAGAAATCGGCGCTGCAAACACTTACCAGACAATGCTAGGAGCACTTCAGAGCCTCTCTCTTTGTTCCAGCACAGGAGTGGGTATGTTTATTGGAAAGAGCATATTATATGGCAGTGTAAATGCACTGCAGCGCTAGCTCGATAAAAGCAACCAGTCTCAGACTCCTCCATTGCTCCCAACCCCATCTAGCAGCCCTCTCCAGCACAGCCTGCATCAAGCGCAAGGGTGGGCTGTGTACAGACTTAACTGAGCCTGCTGGAGCACTGCAGCCATGTAAACACAACTTAAATGTTGACTATGTCAGAGTATAGGTTGAGGTATGCTGAGGCTCTCAAGTTACACTGTGCATTGACTGCAAGTTGCAGCCCCACCACAAACGCAGGCATCATGCCAAGCCAGATATGCAAATGATGAAACGTGGTAAACATTATTAGTGCCACAAGTGTCTATGTAAGCATTAATCCCTGAAGGTGGCATCTAATGGGGAGTTAGCATGGTTGAACCGTTGTGGCACAAGGCCGGAGGCCAAGGGCGGACAACGTCTCACTATCCATTAACACCCCAGTAGATGCCACCTTCAGCGGGATTAATGCGCTTGTAACACTGGACATACCAGTGGTGGTCTAGGGCTACGCAGTGTGCTACTTGAATCACAGTAAAGACAACGGCACTTGGATAAATTCCTGTCATCATTAATCTTACTTTCAGATCTCGTGACAGTGCTCTCTTACATACAGATGTAATTCAAAACTGTTTTGGGTACACGGATGTACAGTTACTAGCTTGACGATTGCAACACATGCCCCATGCTTTGGAGCGGCGGTTTCTCTGCGAGCATGCCTCTGAGAACTGCAGTTCAGCTTGCTTGACACCTGTGTGTGACCGGCCGCTCTCATTTGCATAAGTGTCTTGTCACTGAGGGGATGTGTTTCTGGTGCTTGCCCGCTCTCCCCCACCCTTGGCAGCAGCACCTCGCCTACCTCTCCATGATTTACTGCTGATCTCGTTGCAGTGTCCGTGGCTCCCGTCACTGCATAATTAAAATTGGCGGTCCCGTGGACGCAGCTAAACTGCACTGCCATCTCCTTCCTCACTACCTCGAGCTGCCTACGTCTTTCTTCCTATGTCCCTCGTCTCTAGCTGTCCTCCCTCCCTGTCTCTGCTACTGTCTCGCTCCTAGCTGAGTCTGTGTCTCTTTGTGTCACGGTGTCAGGCTCTTTCCAGCTATTTAACTTCTGCTGGCTAGTTTCGGCACTGCAAGAGCAACACGCAGTATCGTCTCATAATGCCGTGTTGCTCCTCACCACGTGATGCCGTCGCCTATCGCCCTCCCTGCTCCTGGGGCTCTGAATAGTGCCGTGTTACAAGTAAGCATTAAGCCACTCCAAGAGCATCTAATGAGGAATTAATGCATGGTTTTGGGGGGTTGTGGCATGAGGCTGAAGGCTAGTGCCTACAACCACCCAACCATGCATTAATTCCCCATTAGTTGCCTCCTTCAGAGTGGTTTAATGCTCTTGTAACATGGTCATTTTTGGGTTTACCTTAAGTTCCAGTTTTGTGCACTACTGTAAAAATTATACAGACACTTGTACTGTTGTAACATGTTTACTGCACTTTTCACAGTGCTCGGAAAATAAGACTTACATTTATTAATATGCTTATGTTGTCAGCACAACAGCACATCTTTGTTATGAGTAACTTTCATATAATATTATTTTTGACTTTTAAGCGATTCCTGACAGCTATTATTTCCATACCCTGACTAGGAGGTCCAACATTTCAGCATATCTGAGTTCAGCGATGTCAGGCAATCCATTCTTCTGTATTAATTTGCATATCTGATGAACTTCCTCTTTTGTCCTGACTACCCGATATCCTTTTTAAGAACTTTCGCGTGTTTTGTATGATGCTTCGTTACTGTGTAGCACAGTATTAGTCACATTTTTCACTCCTCGCACTACTTTGGATTTCCCCACTCGGTTTGTCACTGCAATAATTTAAATACTGATCGTCAGGTTTCTACACTGTGTGGTATTTCAGGAATAATCGAGTTTGATATCTTGAGACAGTCACAATCATTAGGGTGGGTGGGTGGGAAGGACAAATAGTGGTTTCATACCTTGCCAAAGCTATATTTCGTACTGCTTATTTCTACTCTGTGGCTGACATGGGTACTTTGGAGCAGGCATTAGCAGAATTAATGCCATCCCCAACCTGTACCATGGGATGCTTTCTAACCTATCTGTTGTCTTGGTTTGTGTTTCTCGATCTTTGCCATGTTACAAAAAGGATGATATATGTACAAATTAAAGATGTTCATCTTTGGGACAAAATAAATTTAAATCAAGGCTAATCAAATTAAGAAAACTGACATTTAACTACTAAACTTAAAGTCCAAGAGCTCCAGAACTCTGCAGCTGTTCAATCTGCCTTCTTGCTGCTAGTCGGCATTATGGCATAAGATTGGCAGTGAGCAGTTTACAAAATAAAAGATCAATTCACTCTGAGCCTGGATACTGAGGTATTTTTCATTCTGAAATGGTGTGTGCCCCATGCAGTTACCTGAAGTAGAATGAAGAAGGGCTGATACTTGAATTTCTGATCTGTCTCTGACTGAGGTTGCAATCTCCTGATATATAATCAACATAGAGGCTTGTAGGCAGAAGCAGGTTATGTGTCCTTCATTTTCTTGGTGCTGCTCAAGTGATTAAATCTATTGATTCTTCTGATGCTTATGTATTGGTCTAAGCTAACATTAAAATAGGCCAGTTTTACTTTCCATGACTTCTTGTGAAGAGTTTGTTCCACTCTCAAAATACCCTCTGTACGAACCAACGCCTTCTAGGCTCAGTTTTTCATGTTCCTTTGCTATTTGGTGTTGGTGCCCTATAGTATCTGTACCAGTTTATGTTTTATTTTACCTTGAGTATTCAAACTTATGATCTTTCGCAGTTTGATAAATCAGTATCACATCCCCCTTATTCTCCTCTCTCTCTCTCTCTCTCTCATCCCCTTTCTTCTAGTCTTTCACTTTAAATTCATCCTCTCAATGCCCCAACCATCCTAGTTATTCTGTGCTGCACTCCCTCTAATCTTGATACTGCCCTTCTATTATGTGGGAACTAGTGCTGCAACATTAATGCACGTGGGGACTCACCAGATAGCTGTACAAGGGCACTACCCCTCTCTGTTTCCACTAACAATGGTTTCTCTATACAGTCCATGATCCGATTGCATTTTTGACAGTAGATTCACATTCTGCCTCTTGTTTGAACTTATCACCACAACAACTCCTAGGTCATTTCTTTGTTAGATAATCTTGATGTAGGTCTGTAGTTTCCTGCTTCTGCCTTGCTCCCACTTTTGTGAAGGGAATCACATCTGCCCTTCTCCAGTCCTCAGGTACCACCCCATCCTCCCATGATTTGTTAAAAGTGTGGTCAGTGGTGTCGCTAGGTCCTCCCTTAGTTCTTTTAGGATTCTGGGTGAATCCCGTCAGGCCCAGTGCTTTGTCCACCTTGAGTTTTAGGAGTTCTTTCAGGACACTTTTTCTGTAAATGGACTGGTGTCAACCCGCTACCCAGAGTGCTTCTATTGTCTGGTTTAGGTAACTCCTCCTCATCTTCTTTTGTGAATACTGAGCAAAAGTATTCATTCAATATTTCTGCCTTTTCACTGTCTCCCTCTGCCCACCTCCCTCTCCTTTATCAATCTTCACTATTCCTCCCTTAACCTTTCTATGCTGCCTAATGTACCTATAAAGGTTTTATCCCCTCTTAACTGAGTTGGCTATTTTTTCTTCAGTTTGGGCCTTTGCTATTCTGACTGCCTTCCCACTTCTTTCTGCTTTAATTGATACAGTTCCCTGTCATGCTCCTTCTGTGATTCCTTATACTTTTGAATGCAGCCTTTTCTCCTTAACTTTCCTGCCACCTCTATTGAGAACCATAGTGGCTTTTACTCCACTTTGTTTTCTTTGTTTCACACAAGCGCTTGTTGCCTCTATAATGGCAGTTTTGATTTTTCTCCATTGTTCTTCCACCCTCCTTTTGGCCATTTGCTAGTGCATTCCTCAGGTATTCACCCATTTTGCAAAGTCAGCCCTTCTAAAGTCCAGTATCCTTGTTTTTGTATGGCTTGTCTCCATGGTTGTGCTTATTGTGAAGCACACTGTGCAGTGGTCTCTTGTTCCCAGATGTCTACTGACTTCTAAATTTGTGATCCTCTCTTCATTTGAGAGTACCAGGTCTAGTATTGCTCCCTCACAGTGGGTTCCAACACTGCTGTCTATGCCTGCCCACTGCAGGGCATCGAGAATGACCCTGCTCTTGGATGTGGCTGCAGTACATGTCATCCAGTTAACATCTGGCATATTCAGGTCCCCATCAACAGTATCTCCCTTTTCAGCCATTTTGAGAATGTCCTCTATCATTTTCTTGTCCGTTTCCTCCCTTGAGACGGGGTCTGTATACAACCCCGTGCGGATTGTGACGCCATTCCCTGTCTCCAAGGTGACCCAGAGTGCCTCTTGTCCTCCCCTTTACTTTTTAGTTCTGTAGCTTTGATCCTTTCCCTTATGAATAGAGCTACTCCACCTCCTCTTTCCCCTCCCTGTCCCTTCTGTAGACTGTGTACCCAGTATGTTGACATCCCAGTCATGGTTCTCCTGTACTATGTTTCCGTGACTGCCAAATATCCAATTGTTCATCTTACATCAGGGCTACTAGCTCAGAAGCTTGTTTCTTAGACTGCGCCATTGGTACTCATTGCCCTCCGATTCTGAGATTTTTGCCAGTTTTCCCATGAAAGATGAAAACAATAAGTCCTTGAAAATCTTTAATAGGGTGAATACCGGGGTGGGGGCTGGAGAAAATAAATGCCTAGGGATTGGCAATTTGAGGAGTGGCCAAAGTGTGGCAAAATCATGCACCATGGGCATAAGAAACCCAGAAACTGACTATGGGAGTACTGACAGTCACTAACAGGAAAAGGGACCTTTAGGTTATCATATCTGATGACCTCAAAGTGGCAGGGCAGTTTGACAAAGCAGTGGTTAGGTCCAGTGGGATACATAGGAAGAGGAACCTCCAGCAGGAAGAGAGGTGGCACTGCCACTGTGTCACTCACTGTGAGACCACACCTGCAGTACTGTGTCCAGTTCTGGAGGCCACACCTCAGAAAGGACATAGACAGGATGCAAGCAGTGTAGAGGAGAGAGAACTAAAGTAGTGCAGGGTTGCACTACTAGCCCCACAAGGAGAGACTCAGATCTCGGCATATACACCCTGGAAAAGAGGAGAGCAAGAGGGGACATAATAGAGACCTACAGGTACCTCACAGGGGTAAACAGGGTGCAGGAGAGGAGTCATTTTCAAATGAGAAAGAGCACCAGGACCAGGGGCATGTAATGAAGCTGGGGGTTAAGAGGATGTGAGGAAGTACTACTTCACTGAAAGAGTGGTAGATGCCTGTACCTGAGTGTCACTGGAGTTTGTGGAGGCAAAAACAGTAGGGGGCTTTAAGCATATGTAACCCCCTATGCTACTTTGGCACGGTAAGCTACCCCTTGATACCCTCAACTGGGCACCCAAACTACCGGACACTTTTGGTATCATCCCTAGCTTTGCAAATGTATACCAGGCTCATTACTTCTAGAAGTCAAAAGGGTGGGGGTGTACAAAAGCAAAACTAGAAATGTGACGAATAACCCAGGTCCTGAGGAGAGGACATTTTGCTAGGGCTATGCTAAATCTGTACTTTTGGAGGGGAACCCAGTAATTCCACACAGGAAGCAGTAACATGAGTGTCCAAACCAGATTGGGTTTCTAGAGTGTGACTTTATTCCAAAGATGGTACACTAAAGCAAAGGTGGATCACCAAGGTTTACGATCGTGGCACGAGGCAATGGCAGAACAACAGAAATCTGTAGCGGACAGAAACTCTAAATATCCCATATATCACAGGACCTTGAATTCTCTTCAGCAGCAATGGCCTCAGCTGAACACACATTTTCTTCTAGTGGCACTGGCACAAGAGCACACACCCATATGGCATAGGATTTAAAACATTTCAATGTGGCAACTGGCCAGGACTTAAGCACACTCGTGCTGAAAACTAGCACAACCCACACTAGGAGGTAAACTTTCTCTTCAGGCATTTGCCACCATGTCCTGAATAAGCGGGCACCCTTATGGAACCTGTAGTGCTGAACTGGTAATTCCAGATGGGGGGCTAACCACCTCTTGCTTCCACGTCCATACCCAGCCATTTTTTCAGAGTTACACTCAAAACTTCTGACAAAACAGTTAAAACTATGCATCCTGGAATGTCTTTCACATCCTGCATATGAAACACACTACTTCTGAGTGTAAACTAAAGTCCTGAACAATGTGACAAGTCTTTCTGGGGACCCCACAATTGTCAGCCAACTTTAAAAACATGAGAACAGTCTCAGATTAGAACAGAACTGGTGTATATTTCCCTTTATAAGAGTACACCCCAAAAAGCAATTACTTTCCTCTTGGGAAACACAAAGTCAGATTCTCACGGTTGGAAAACAAACAGGCAGCTTCAAAGTCCTGGATCAAAATCAGGGGATTGCCCTCGGATCTATCCTGGCAGTCCTTTTCCATCTCTCTCTCTGGGGATGAAAATCAGGAACTCCTGCTCTAGATAACGGTTTGTACCTCTTCTCTTGGCAGGCAGATGTTTCTCAGCACTAGGGTGAGAAAATAGGCTGTCCTCTCAGAGCCACACTGCAGCTCTCACTCCTCCAATTGCTCACTACAGACTCCTCTCACAGACTCTGACAGACTAACTCAAGATTCTAAAACTCCCCACTCACAGCCAGCTGCTGTGGCTTATGCTGCTGTGAGAGTCCTAAATGACATCACCTCTATCCTCTCAGCTGAGACCAAGTAAACAGAAAGTGAGCAGGAGAAAACCCATTTAACCAGTTATTCACCAGCTGCCTTCCCTACCTAGCACTGACACTGATGGGATTCTAGTAATCCCAGGGGACTGGGTGGTTACACATGCATGGGATAGACAAAGGGAATATGAGTAAATGGGCAGGAAGAAAGAGGGTCTGCAGAGACAGACTAGACAGGGACCATCTGGGCAGACTGGGTGGGCCAAATAAACCTAGTCTGCTTGAAAACTTTTGTGTTTCATTGTCCTTACCCTTCAGAAGGTGGCTACAACATGTGTTACTCATACCAGCCCTCGACCATTTATTATCCTATGTGTGGAGGCCAGTATCACTTTCATACGCCATTGGTCTGCATGTGAGGGGAAGGACAATGTACATGGGCAAATGCACACCCCTGTGAATTCACTGGACCACCAAGGTAAGATAGTAAAAAATAACCCAGTGATGTCAATTAAAAGCAGATAAATATAACACAAGGCAGAGAGGGAAGCTGGTGGTTTGAGGATGTTCTGGTCCCAGTAGGGCAGTCCAGGTTTGGCATCAATAACAAAACCAATGTTGTTCGATGCGTAGGCACCAGGACCAGACATATTCAATTATGCAGATTATGTCAGCACTTCATTTGTATTTGCAAAATGGCCATTTCCAGCATCAAAATCAGCCAAATAAGATAACTTCAAGTCCACCCATGCTGCAGCTGAATTTACAGCTCTCAGGTCCTCTCAGGAACTCCTGTACCAAGGCAGTTTGAATAGCCAAGGCTCTTTACTTTAAGACCAACCTTCAGTCCAACCAACGCTCTTGACCAACTTCTGGCAAGTGCTTCATTCCTTATTTGGCTCAACAGCCCAGTTCTCACACTCTTTCTTCTAGTAGATGGCTCGCTGGTCTCAGACCCACTAACTGTTGCCTCTGTTTTCAACCATTTTCACCACCTGTGCCCTACCCAGCCAGTCCTTGCCAGATCTCCCTCCTGCAGCCTCTCCGTCTCCAGCAGACACATTTAGTTTCCTCTAGTCACCCCCAGGAAGTCCTCCAGGCCCTCATGTTCCTAAATCCTCAAAACATAGCCCTGATGGGCTTGACCCTTAACTCCTCCAAATAGTGGCTCCAGCCATAAGTCTGCCTCTCACACACCTCCTGAACCTATCCTTTTTCTTTCTGCACCATCCCACAAGCCTGGAAAATAGCCAAAGTCCTGCCACTCCACAAAGGTGTTGATCCTCCTCCCTTGGAAACTATAGGTCAATCTGTCTACTCCCATCCCTAGCAAAACTCCTGGAATCCCTAGTGCTCTCCAGACTTACCACCTTTATTGACTCCTCATCCTTCCTCTCCCTTCAGCCTGGCTTCAGAAAGCAGCACTTCACCATCTCCTCTGTCTTCCGAGTGACTGATTCAGTCCTCACAGGGATGGACAAAGGACACATCACAGCGGCCATTTTTTTTTTTAATATTGTATTTTATTCTCCTTCCCATCTCTCAGCCCCTGCACCTTCAGGAGCCCCAGTGGAGTCTGCCCCGCTCAGCCACCTACCTTAGCCATCCCGAAATCCCCATGGAGCCACGGATCTACCCTCCCAGGCGGAGCGAGGTAAGGGCACTACACCTGAACACTTCTTGTCTCATCGGGATCCAGGACTGGCTAGACACATGTGAGCCATGGGTGGTCCGCTCCGAAACTCTGTCTACCCGGAGCCTGGAGCGTTTTTCCCTGTTCTGACAGGCGTGACATGTGCCTGATGTCATGGGATGACCACCAGCATTCGTCACATCTTCCCCCTTGTATCCGACTCCAGGCGCTTGCTGTACCTCAGGCCTCCACCTGGGGTCAGTCAAGCGCTAGATCCTCCCCCCTCTCCCGGAAGACGAGCAGTCCTCAGGATGCTCAGTCTTCTTCTCCTAGCCGGACCTCTGACCCCCGGGTCATTCCTGATCCCGGATCAGCGTGCGCCTGAGCGGCACTACTCGCTGCACAGCAGCCATTTTCATTGATCTGGCCAAAGTATTCGACTTGGTATCTCACCACATCCTTCTAAACAAGTTGGCCTCTCCACTCCCACTGTGAACTGGTTCCTGCTCCTACCTGTTGGGCCACTTGCAGTCAATTCAGTGGGCAGCATACGCCCCCAATCCAGGCCAGAGTTTCCCAAGGTCCTATCCTGGACTCTGTACTATTTTCCATCTTTCTCAGCAATCTCCCTCAGCTTGTGCCTCTTCGCATACACATGTATGCAGACAACACGGTAATATACAGACATCTGGTCCATCAACCACCGCAGTTGAGGCCTCACTCCAGCGTGACTTCACAAACATGCAGCTCTGGTTCCAGGCAAATCAGCAGAAGATGAACATGAAAAAACTGTGCTTATGATCTTTGGCACAGGACAGAAACTAGCTAGCTCTTATCCTCCCTGTCTTCTCTGCCCTAGATGGCACCTAACATGAGGCAGTCACAGCCTTCAAATATTTGGGAGTTTGGCTGGACAGCAAACTGACTTCTCCTCACACATAGACGCCATCCACTCAAAGCTCTCGCCTCCAAGCTTAGCGCACTATACTGCAATAAAGACAGCCTCTCCCTCCCAATCTGCTGGTAGTTGGTTACCAGATTGATTCACCCTATCTTTGATTATGCCTGTGTGGTCTACAGATCTTCTTTGGGGGTAACTCAGTCATCAGGGTCACACCATAAGAACTTCATGGTCGGTGAAGCAGGATCCACATGGAAGATTTTCAGCAGTACAACTGGGGCCGCCACACCATCGACATCACTAACCCTATAAAGGTGTGAACGGCCCGTTCCTCCTCAGTTCTTTCTGGCTGTTGCCTCATTCGCATGGGTCTCTTTGGAAGCTCTGATGCAGTTTCGCGCCATTTTCACCTACAGCTTTTTCCTACTTATTACTTTTAGAATCTCTTTTCTAAAAAGATTAATTTATTTTGTTTATGTGAAGAATTAATCCTTCAACCGCTCTCTTCTGTCTCTGCCACTGTGGAAATAAGATTTCCTCCATAGACGAACACTCTCTCTTTGTCTGCTATCTTGGCCTGACCACAAAGTTTCCAACTGTGAATTGTGCCAGAAGTTTAACTAGACATCCCTCTGGTGACATAAAAGGCAAAAGACTTAAAAACTGTTCTGATGAAGCAATAAGTTGCCAGTTCTGGGCAGGGGTCCTCCATGGTCCCAGCCTCTCAGTCACCAACAGCGTCATTGAGCTCCCAGACTCTAAGGCCTGAGACAAGTCCTCAGGGAAAAGTAATAAAGACTGAAATTGAGACCCCCGGCAATGGTCTCTTCCCCGGTGGCCTCTCCTCCTCCTTCATCCAGGAGTTCCTCATAGGCTGCGGCTGCAATGATGCTAAAGTTGCTGTTCAGGTCTCTGTGCCTTCCAGACCCATACTGACAGTGTACCTGCCCGATTCTCAGGGCAGCTGGTCGTCGACCTCTGGAGCGTCGACCTCGGGTCGTCCGGCCCCTTCTATGCCAATGATGAGCATGTTGGGACAGCCCTCCTGTCGAGGCCTGACCCCTCTCCTTCCACTCGGCTACAGGTTCTTTGGGTTCACAGGGTCCATCGGCTGGGTCGCTGCCTCCTGGCACTGTCAATCCCTCCATCGACCATAGCCTTCAATGGTCGCTGACCTGAAACTAAATTTTAAACAAATTCACTTCTGTGATTGTTCACCAGCTGGGGGCATATAGGACCACATAACCAGCACTGTCAACAGCAGCTTCGTCATTGACTCCTCCTCGAAGGTTACAGGATGCTCCCTGAAGCCATCATCGGTGCCTCCGACTTTGGACCTGGATTTGGAAGAGGTTAACATCGATGAGGAGTACCATCCTGACCGCATTCTTCCTGATGAGGAGGAAGTGGTCCTTACCTCAAACAGGTCCACAGCGTCCTCTGTCAGCAGAATTCGTCAAGCACACCCCTAAGTCTCTTTCTGAGGACCCCATATTTTTAAATGTGATGAAGCAATTGTCCTCAGCTATGTGTTTCAATATTGAGGAGGAAGCTGTCACCAGAAAAGATCTGGTGAACTTTCTGGAGATCCCAGAATCTCCCCAAGATCATTCCTCCTATTTTGCCTGCCTTGATGAATGATGCCACTGCAGCCTGGCACAGGCCTGACATGGTGCCAGCTATGCCCGCAGGGTTGATAAGCTTTACCATACCTCATAGGGTTTCCTACTATGCTGCCTAGCTGAAACGGATTCAGTGGTCATTACAGCAGCTTATACGAACATTACGAATGTGTGCAGAAAGAGACCACCCAGTCTATCTAGTCTGCTCGAGTGTGCAGCCAACACCCTTAGCTTGCAGCTGCCCCACCCCTTCCCCTTTGTCATCCCACTGCCACCCCCACCTCCCCACCCTCACTCTCCCCTGTTTCTTGTCCCATGCCCTGTTGAAGCTGTTCACAGATTTACATGATACCACCCATTCTGGTAGGGCTTCCATTTTGCTACCACCTCTCTGTGAAATAGTGTCTCCTCATTCCCTTCCTAAATCTTCCCCCTCTATTCTTAGCCCATGCACTTTGGTGACCCTCTCCTCCTTAACTTAAAGACCTCATCTGCCCCATCCTTATTGATTCCTCAGATACTTGAATGTTCTATCATGTCCCCCATCCCCCGTCCATTCTATCCTCCAGGGTGTACATATTTAGGTCTCCCAGCCTGCTGTCATAGTCTCTCCCTCTATTCCACATATATCATCTTTGTTGCCCTCCTCTGCACCCCTCCAGTAGCCTGATGTCACACTTTAGGTATGGCCTCCAAAACTGCACACAGTACTCTTAATGCAGCCTTACCAGTGACCTGTAGAGGGGCAAGATCACCTCTCTTCACCTGGATGAAAACCCCTCTCTGCACCCCAGCATTTTTGTTAGCTTTGCAGCTGCTCTCCTGCACTGGGCAGTGTTGTTCATGGTCCCTGTTATCATTGCCCCAGGTCCTTCTCTTCCTCAGTGATCCCCAGCTTAACCCCACCCCCAGCCAGTATTCTTTCCTTGGGTTCTTCACCCCAAAGTGCATAATCTTACATTTCTTTGCATTGAACCCCAGCTGCCACCTCTCTGACCACTCCTCTAGCTTGCTGAGGTCCCTCTGCAGCTGGTTCCATCCTCCTCTCCATCCACCATGGCTCCGATTTTGGTGTCGTCAGCAAACAGACTTACCTTTGCTCACCACCCTGTGTGCAATGTCTGATATGAAGAGTCCAAACAATACTGGCCCCAACACAGAGTTCTGTGGCACCCCACTTGTCACTGGCCTTGAGTTGAGAGCCCCTCTCACCACCACTTGTTGAAGCCTGCCACTCAGCCAGCTTGTAATCCAGTTCATCATTTTGCCCCTACCCCTACACCAGTTAGCTTCCCACGAGCCGCCCATGAGGCACCGAATCAAAGGCCTTGCTGAAGTCCAAGTAAAGAACATCCACCACTTGACCCTTATCCAACTCACCTGTCACCCAGTCATAATATTGTATGAGGTTGGTTTGACAAGACTTCCCTGAACAAACCCATGTTGCCTCATATCCTGGAGGCCATTGTCCTCCAGGTACGACAGCAGTCTTTCCTTTAGTATCGTTTCCATGAGTTTGCACACTGTGGAGGTGAGACTTACGTGATGATAATTACCCAGTTCATCCCTTGGCCCGCTCTTGTGTAATGGTACTGCATTTGCCATCCTCCAGTCCAGTGGCACACATCACGACTCCAGTGAGGTGCTGTACAGATCCGCCAGTGGCTCCGCCAACACCTCCGCCATCTCCCTCAGCACCCTGGGTGGATACCATCCGGCCCTGGTGCCTTGTCTACCTTCAGTGCCTCAGTCCCTCTGGGACTCTACTTGCCTCAATTTTTCCATCTGTTGCCTCCTCCCCCCGTCTCCCACCCTCCCAGCCCATGCTGGTAGCGGTCCACCTTTTCTTCCATGAACACTGAGCAAAAGTATTCATTCAGTGCTTCTGCCTGCTCCTCCCTTCTGTCCACTCCACCCCTTTTATCCTCACTACTGTCTCCTTGCACTTCCTTTTCTCCCTGATGTATCTGAAAAAGTACCCCCCCATTAATTCCCTGTGCTAATCTTAGCTCCTCTGGGCCTTGGCTCGCTCACTTTTCTGGTCACCTCCCTGGACCCTCTTGTATATTCCTTCCTGTCCACTTCCTTCTCTGCCTCCCTAAACCTCTAGTGTCCACTCGTTTGCCCTCACCTCCTCCACAACCGCACTGTTTAACCAGCGTGGTTTTCTTGCTCTGCTCCTCTTACTCTGTGCCTTGGTGCAGGCTTCTGTTGTCTCTGTAACCCCCGCTTAATAATATCCCATTTCTGCTCCACGTCCATCTCCTGCCTTATGCCCTCCAGTCTCCTTTTAGTACTTTCTGCATCCTCCCAAAGTCCACCCTCCTGAAGTTTACCACCCAAGTAACTGTTTCTCTTGCTCCCGCTCATCGTGATATTAAACCACACCGTTTGGTGATCGCTGTCCGGCTAGTGGGTCCTCTACCTTTATTTCCCTCACTGCCTCCCCATTCAACAATACCAGATCTAAAGTGTTCTTTAGCCTAGTAGGTACAGTAACCGACTGTGTCAGGAGACCCTCCTGGATCACATCCAGGAGCACTTGCTCCCTGGCACTGGAGGTGACCGAATGCTCCAGTCAACCCCGCAAGTTGAAATCCCCATGATGCCCACCTTCCGCTTTTCTACATATCTTTTGATTTGTCCCACTAACTCCTGTCAAGCTCCTCAGACTGGGACGGTGGCCTGTATACCACCCCAAACCTCAATTTCCTACCCCTTGAGTCTAGGAGCTGCAGCCAGATTGCCTCTGTTCTCCTTTCTTCTCTTCGTCCCTTGTGCATTTGATCCTGTCCTTACATAGACTGCCACCCCCCCATGGTCCTTCCTGTATAATTTGTATCCTGGGATTGCCAGATCCCAGTCCTGGTGCTCAGTTGCCCATCGCTTCTGTGACAGCTGCAATATCCACCCTCCGCACTGCTAAGAGTTCCTGCAGCTCATGACAGGTCTAAGACGCCTAGCACCTTAGCTCCCTCCCCTGACAAAGAGTCACACAGAATTGACCTTTGGAGCAAGAAGGTTTATGCCTCCTCCACCCTTGGGTTGAGGATTTCCAATTACCTGTGCATATGGTAAGATATCAGAACTCCCAACTGGAAGAAGGGCAGGCTGCTGCTCAGGCCCTCCCAGATGGCACCACAGAAACAGGAGGTTTCAAGTGCTTGCAGACTGCAGAGGATATTAGGAAGCATCTCCACAGGGCCCACTATGACATCTCAGATACTATTGCCATGGCTGTCTGGCCTGCAGTGCAGCAGGTAGCACTACTGCTTACTGACGCCTGCGACCCGAGTTCAAGAATGAGCCAGGGCGCTGGAGTTAACCGGGAGGAAGCTTGAATGCCTAATGGGCAGCTCGCTTCCCTGGGAGGGAGGAGGGGTCAAGGCCCGGTGCTGTCCTGACCTGTGATGGAAGCCGGAGGTACAGCAGCTCGAGCCAGTATGTAGGGAGGGGAGCATGGTAGGACATTGGCATTCGCACCTTGATGTCATGGCGCAACCACCTCTCCAGGGCAGCATAGGGAAAAAAATGGAGCCAGCTTGAGCTCCACCAACTTGAAGAGGCATCTTCACGCCAACCCATGAGGCCACAACAGGGGCCCGATGAGACCAGGAGGACATGGGGTTCCTCCTCCCCAACCCTGCCTGGGGAAGCCAAGGCTAGCTGGGGCACCTGACTGGTAACCCAGAGTAGAGAGGTTCAGGAAGCCTGGCTGGATCCAGGGACAAAAAAAGAAAAAAAAAAAAAATAAAAACATAAAAAGAAACTATTGCTAGGGCTGATGCCACTGACATCTGCCTATGTAGGCATGCCTGTCTGAGAGTCTCTGGCTTTGCTGCTGATGTTCAGCAGAGGAGATAATGCCCCTTTCAGTGGCACTAAGTTCCTTGGACCTGATGTCCAGGACATCATTAATTATTTGCAGGCATCTGACAGGGCTAAATCTGTCCCATTTCTCTACCTTATGCAACTTCAATAAATGGCATCCTCCCTTTCTACATCCAGTAGACCTGCCTGCAGTCTTTCGGCCCCTATGGCAAATGTAGAGCCTCTGCTGCCTTGCCCGCCTCTCCAGTGCTGGAGCTGTGGCCAAGCGCCCAGAAGTGAGGGATCAGCCCCTGTGACTGGCTCCACCTCTGCTTGACTCCTGCCAGACCTCTCTCTTCTGGTCCCCAACCAAGAGATGGTGGTCAGATGTTGGTTCTCCCTCCATCTCAATCAATGGAGAACCATAACCTTGGATGCCTGGATTCTACAAATTATAGAAAGGGTAACATGCTGGATCTCTTCAAGCAGCCTCCAGAAACCTCTCTCTTCTATCCAACTACCCTCCCCGCCGCTACTTGTCCGTTCTCCGAGGAGGTACAGTCCCTTCTGTGCAAACAGGCCATCAAGCCAGTGCCCAGGTGCCATAGAAACAAGGAGTTCAGCTATGGTACTCAATCAGGGTGCTGAAGCACGTGCAGACTTGGCAGATCAAGAGGCCTATTCTTCTGGCATTTAGTATGTTAGATCTAAAGGAGTTCAGTTTGTATGTACAGTACAAAAGTTCCAGATGGTAACTTTGCCAGGTCTGATGCCTCTTCTCAAGACAGGCAACTGTCTCTCTTCACTGGACATGCTGGATGCCTACCTGCACATCTCGATCTTTCCTCCTCACAGGAGGTTTCTCTGTTTTCTGTTTCAGGGAGAGCATTATCAGTTCAAGGTGCTGCCCTTTGGCTTGTCCTCTGCACTGTGGGTCTTTACCAAGTGCTTAGCAGCAGTAGCTGCAGCTCTCGGAGGGAGGGACTGTACGCTTTCCCTTATCTGTATGACTGGCTGCTAAAGGCCCCATCCAGGAACAGCTCATGCAGACTCTAGAGAGGAACTCCAGCTCTTCCTCTCCCTGGGCATCACTGTCAGCCTGCCCAAGTCGGTTCTGGTGCCATCCCAAAACTGCAGTCACGTGAGGGCTAGTTCTAGACTCTGTGCAGGGGATGCTTTCCTCCCCAGAACAGGGCAGAGTGCCTCATAGCCCAGGCTTAGGAGGTGGCCCAGAGCCATTTTATTCCTGCCAGGCTGCACTCAGACTGTTGAGTCTGATGGTGGATGCCATTCCACTGTTCCACTGGGCAGGTTCCAGATGCACATTTATGAGTACAATAGGACCAACTCATGGATGAGTTAGATCAGTTAGCGCTCATCCTTCCCAGTCCGCAAAAGTGCTCCAGTGGTGAATGGACCCCTTAAACGTGTTGCAAGGAGTCCCATTCCAGATCTTTTCTCCACAGCAGATCCTCACCGTGGATGCTTCTGGTCTGGGCTGGTCGCTCACCTGGGTCCTTTCCAAGGGCCAGGTTCCTGGTCTCAGTCAGAGCTCCTGCATATCAATCCTGGAGATGCAGATGGTTCTGTATGCCATGCAGGCCTTTCAGAACCATCTTCTTCCAGGTCAACTGCTTGTGCAGTCAGGACAACCTCAGTGTAGTATACTACAACAACAAGCAGGGGGGAACTCATTTGTACCCTCAATGCAAGGACGCCATGAGAGTATGGTACTGAGCTAAAGAAAATGGGCTAGATTGTAGGAGTTGTTTGATGGCTGAGAGCCACAGCAGGGGGTACATTAAGTTTCAACAGATGCCCACTCCAAAACAAGGTTTAACCTTGGGCACCCCAAATTTTCCCTGTCCTCTAAGTGGCTGAAACATAACATTTCAAAATGAAATCGCTGCCATTTTGTTTCTGTCACATAGCGAGCAGGAGGTGTTGCCGGCTAATACAAGCTGTCTCTAACCATTTGAGACAACTCCAGCTTTGTTTCAAGCAACATTTTTTAAACAATGGCTTATCGTTGCCAGCGATCTCCTCCCTTGTCCTCCAGCTGCGTCTTTCCCAGTCTCACTTAGCGAGAATCCAGCTCTGTTGACTGTGATGGCTGTTCGCGCTCCATTCATTCAAATTAATCATGCTATTTACAACAAGCGCTTCTGTGTCTGCGATGTATATCAGAAGGAAAACAGAGCCATGCAAGCAGCACAAAACCCTTTCATTTTGGAACGTTACTAAAACATATCCTGACAGACTGCTCATTGGGCATTTTAAACATTCTGTCTCTTGTTTGGGGCACCGGATGGATGTCTGCAGCACAGGCAACAGGACATAAAATAAAACAAAAACAGAGGGACTGCTTTACAATACAAACAATTAAGCTTCATTTTACTTTATTTTTTACATTGCTTCTTTAACTTTTGAAAATCACACATAAAAGGCAAAGGGGCCATTTAAGCACAATAATACCCTCAGGTGGGCGGTATGGGCAATACCAGACCTTCAGAGGGGCTGTGAGGCCCTCCCGCCTCGCAGCATCTGGCCTCACATTTCTGGGCTGTCCGGGTATTGCCCAATACCACCCACCCTGTTGGGTATTATTGCTTACTTAGACCACAGCCTGATCCTCTGTGCGGTATATATCTTAGGTGCTAAACACTAAGGCAGACTGCCTCAGCCGGACTCAGTCCAGCATGTGCAAGTGGAAGCTCCTTTCATCCATCACAGAAGAGTTGTTCGGCAGATAGGGTTATCCAGAGTTGGATCTTTTGCGTCCCCACTCAATGCAAAAGTACCCAATTTTTGCTTGCTCAATCTAAGACCTGGAGTTTTCTGCGAGATGCATTGTCCCTCTCCTGGAGTGGAAGGTTTCCTATGGATTCCCACCATTCCTACTAATTCCAAGGGTGCACATCAAATTGCAGATGGAGGCCAGCATGATCCTGATAGCTCCATTCTCTGGCCCCACTAGATATGGTTTCCCGTATACAACAGTTGGCAGATGAACCTCCGTTCCTCTCCCCTCTGCAGGAACCTGCTGACCCAGGCTCAGTGGGACCCTGGTCCATCCTAAACTCAGGTCCCTCCATCCGCAAGCTTGGCTCCTGTGGACATAGCCATTGCCAGATCTGGAGTCTCCAGTAGAGAAGCGGATGTCCTGGTGGCCACTCGAAGTCTTCCATTCAAGCCAGGTATGCCATGAAGTGGAAGCGGTTTGCTATTTGGGCTGCCAAACATAGTCTTGATTCTTTTACCTGTCTAGTGAGCCAGATCCTGGACTACCTGATCTCTCTGTCTGACTCAGATCTTCGTACTTCTCCCTCAAGGTGCACCTTCGGCTTTTTCGGCTTTTCATGAGCTCGTGGGTGACCATACTATAGCTCAGCTGGATGTCTTCCCATACCTTTTAAGGGCATCCTGCATCCGAAACCCCAATCCATTCTCCTGTCCTGGCTTGGGATTTGAATTTATTTTGGAGAAATTGACTCTGTCTCCTTTTGAGCCAGCCGCAACTTGAGAAGTCACGCTTTCTTTCAGGAAAGCATTATTTTTAGTTGCCATTACTTCTACTCAAAGAATTTCAGAGCTTCAGGCCCTGGTGTGAGGGAGCCTTATTTGACTTTTTACAAAGACAGGGTGGCTTTGTACACAAATTCTAAGTCCAATCTATCCACCTTCCTGTTTATTTTCACCAGAGTGTGCCACTACAGGGGACGACTGCTAGACGGCACAGAACTTTGAAGTACTACCTGCTTCGACCAAGGAATGTAGAAAGTCAAAGCAGTTGTTTGTTTCATTTGCCCCAGGTAGAGAGCATTTCAGTTGCTAAACAATGTTTGTTTAAATGGTTGGTAATTGCATTGTGTTCTGCTACAACAAGTAGCAGAACACAAAGAATTGCCTGGAGCGGTCAAAATTCATTCTGCAAGGGGCATGGCTACCTCTGTGGCTTGTTTCTGAGGGGTTTCAGCCACTGACATCTGTGCAGCTGCCACGGACTACTGTTCATACTTTTACCAAGCACTACAGTCTGGACAGTGCTTCTAGAGCCCATGCAGGATTTGGAAGGGCTGTGCTGCAGGGCCTCCTGTCATATGTTTGTGGCTGGTCTTCCTCCCAGACTGTCGGCACTAGTAACTGCTTGGAACTCGTTCCTGCGGTGTGACCTGATGACTGAGATACCACCAAGAAGACAGAACAGTTATGTAAAAACTTAGTGTAACAGAAGATCTTCGAGGGATCTCAGTTATCAGGTCTGCTTTCCCTCCACCATCCCCTTTTGGGGCTTCTACTGGAACCAGCTATCTGGTATATCCAGCCTTTCTTATAGGCCTGGGCATCTCTCTTCTCCATCCCCCATGGCTACAGCTTTGCTCCTTTGTCTCCAGGGAACAAACTGAGGAGGGAGCGGAACCATTCATGCCTTTATTGGGTTGGTGACATCTACGGCATGGGCGGCCCCAGTTATGCTGCTGAAAGTCTTGCATGTAGATCCTGCTTCACTGACCATGAAGTTCCTACAGTGTGACCTGATGATTGAGATCCTCTTGAAGCTCTGCTGTTATGGTAAGTTCTTACGTAACTGTTCTTTCTCACCCTCCTTCCTCAGCAACGCTTTTCATTGTTTTTGCCACTAACATGCACCCCCCGCACCCACCACTGTACTCAATTATTTCCATACTTTCCCTACCCTTACAACACCAGATGCACTGCTCAATCTTCATTGCCGAATACTGGTTTGGTTCACTACCCCTACCTATCCTCCCTCTCTCCCATAGCTGCCTCTGCCTCTGAACTCACGTTCCTGAGACTCACACATCTTTTCCACCTCCTCCTACTCTCCTGTACTGGGCAAGCACTTTTCTCACCGTTTGTTGCCCTTTGAACCAGCTTCCTCTTCTCTTGGCTTGCTCCTCCCTCCTTTCAAGTAAGTGCCTCCTAAGGCTGCCATCCTGCTTTTGCAACTCTTCACATGAAATTATGTAAACCTTGTTTTCAACTGTGCTTTTGTATTTTTGCAACTGACTTTTGTCACACTTGCATTGTTATTTCACTTGCACTGAATTATTCTGTGTAAGCGTTGTTCCCTGCTATATTGTGTTTTACCCTTTCCCTGGGTTGCACCTTGACACGAGTCTTTGCTCAGTGTGCCTTTGAATTATCAGAATTTTAAATAAATAAATAAATGCATGAATAAGATTATAATATTGGGACCTAGGACTCTGGAGGCTGCCTAGGGTGGTCTGCAAAATCTAACATAGTTTAAATGTTCTGTGATAGTGGGAACTTACTGAAGAGGGCAGAACTACCTTGATAAATAAGCATTCTACCAACTGGGATTCAGTTCACTGTCCACACTTAGGCAGTTAGCTGGGTGGTGGAGGTTGCACCCAGGTTGACTCGACTGGGAAACCGGTGAAATTGCCTGTGTAGTAGGGACGGCCTGGTCAAAACCGGTTTTGAAGTGCAATGATGGTTTGTCTGCCTCCAGCTCCTGTTCAATACACTCAAGAAAAATCTCAGCTGGCTCACCGACTGGAGTGTCAGCCACATTCAACATCAACTTTTCCATCAGGGGCACCATGGATGCATCGACCAATCCCTTGACCATCAGAAGCTTGACCAGTCGATCGTTCAGGGAGATAAACGATCGAGATGAGTTGGCATGCTCTCTGTCCCATGGTTGACCTCAGTGGCGCTCTTTGTGATTCTTTTGATAAGGGGGCTCTCATCAAAGTTGTAGAACCAGGTACATCTCCTAGAACTCATGCAGTCCATGAATGGAGTGCCTATGGCCTGCCCTCCAGGTCCAAGGCTATGGCTGACAAGGGCCCCATTGCCATGGCTGACATGGCTACCAGCTGGGCCGCTGACCCCAAAGCCACTGAGGTTTGTTTCTGTTCCTGAGGCCTGCCAAGAAGGAGTCCCACCTTTCAGTCATCCAGCGACATCAAGTGCATGGCCAGACAGTGCGGACATGGCCTGACACTGTGGTTGGCCCCAAGGCATTTAAAGGCACGTTTCACCAAATATTTCGGCTTGAAGACTGGAATCCCTCTCATGCTGTAGGAGCTTTGGAAGAGACCTGTCCTTCCAGTAGAAAAGGATCTTATATCAGAAAGGACAGAGTTAGAGGACTGACACCACGGGTGGTGGGAGGAGCCAAACTTGAACATATCCAGTGGCTGAGCTATGCCCAGCTAACTGTGTAAATGTGGATGTGAACTACTACTCATAGTAGAACTATGCTTACAGGTAAGTAAAATATATATATATATATATATATATATATATATATATATATATCTTCTGCTCACTCCCTCCCATGTAGTGGTCTAGTGGGTGGTGATTGTTCAATCAGATGCTGACCTGAAGAACAACAGACTAGCTAACTAATTTACAGGCATCTGACTGAAGGGCAGGTAGACTGGGTAGGCAGCAAGTTTGTTTTATTGAATCGGATTGCTTCTTGTTGTTTTCTGTCCTGCCAGTTATGTGCCTTACTTTCTCTTTTTCTTCCCCATTTGCATTTTATGTGATCTTTATTTCTTTTCTAATTATTGTCCTTTTCATTTTGTCGGTTTCCATGTTCAGCAGTTAGTTGCTGTGATAGATTTGACAGTATTACACCAATGCTGCCCAAGCTGAGCTGGCTGCCTGCCAGCATGTGAACTGAGTTCAAGATGTTAATGCTGACATATAAACTAAGATCATTAATACGCTGGAGCCAGTGCATATATCTGACCTCTTAATGCATTTTGTCTGTGCAGGAGTCTTATGTTCTGTGAACAAGGATGTGTAAGTGGAGAGTACTTGCATGCCCTGATGACTGTGGAAGTGGGCCTTCTTTGTTTTTACCCCAAGACTCCAGAATGCACTAATACCCATTGTAACATGGCAAAAGAACAGTAGCTAAAACAAAGAAAACAGTTGGTGGAACAGCATCAGGTGGTAGAGAGCAACCACGGCATTATGGCACGATAATGCCGTGTTGCTATGTAATAAAAAGCAGCCAGAGCGGGAAAACAAGCACTGTAGAGAAAGAGAAAAGGTAACAAAACGGGAGAGATCAAGTTCTGTAAGAGCAAGTAGGTAGGCTAGAGAAGCAGTAGGAGAAGTGCAAGGGACACACAGTGACACGGCATGCAACTGAAGGGAACACACAGTGAGAGAGCGAGGAAGCAAGCTGATTGAATTTGCAGCCAATGACGGTACATTGCAGAGTCGTCTGTAGTTATCGTAGCATCGATAGAGATGGAACACGAAAACAGACCTGGAAAATGTCAGTGTCAGAATTGATCAAGTAGTGTGAAGAGCAGCGTGTCAGGGAAAGAAAGTAATATTGTCGTGGTAAGAGGCAA
The DNA here is from genome assembly GCA_016271365.2 of Neoceratodus forsteri. NCBI lineage: Eukaryota > Metazoa > Chordata > Ceratodontiformes > Ceratodontidae > Neoceratodus > Neoceratodus forsteri. The sequence continues at coordinate 78,151,078 of CM057459.1, forward strand.
ACGCTGTATGCAAATGAGACACAGTTTGAAGGGAAATGAGTAATAGTAGGAAGTCGGGGTCCTCCTAAGAAGCATAAAAAACTAACAGCCGGCAGAAATAGAAAAAACGTGATAGCAATGGTTAAGTAATACATCTATGTACTTATGTGCAGAAGTTTTGAAAAGACATATAGGTATGTAAGAGAGGTTGAGGAAAGTTCTGAAAGTAACACTAAAGTTTACTTAGTAACTGAAATGGTATCATTGTGTAATGAATCGCAGTACAAACACATGCTGACAGTCGAAATTCATGTGCACACCATGTTACAAAGCGCATTAATCCAGTCCGAAGGGCATCTAATGGGGAGTTAATGCATGGTTGGTCATCACCTAGGCACTTAGCCTGTAGCCTCGGGCCTAGCGGTCTCAACCATGCATTAACTCTCATTAGATGCCAATTTTCGTCGTGGATTAATGCTTACATGTTAGCTTAGGCCCATTGTTAGGAAACTTCAGATTCAAAGTTCAAGGTTACCTGCTGTCAGCATGTTTTCAGTGTTAGTTCTGATATTTGTGAGAGTTTATTTCTTGTGCTTTGTGATATTTTATGGCTAGGCACCTCGAGCACCTTGGTATAAGGATGTTTATATAAATGAATAAACCTCAACCTTGACTCCTTTGACCTCTTTCACTTCACTGTTCAGGAATGCAAGGACTGCCTGCTTCTTGCGGTGTACAAGTCAGGGTAATAGACAAAATGGTGAGCACCTTTCTACACGTCAAGCTCAAAGATTGCTATAGGCAGTCAGCAAAGGTTGACCCTGGTAATGGAATTCAGCGTTCCAGATAAGAATTGGCACAGTGATGTACTAACCCTTTTCAGACTGTATGCTGAGTAAACCTACTTTCTGGTGCACACAGTTAATCAGCAGCAGTGCATAAACAGGATACATGTTCTTAGAATGCATTGCCCTGAGGCATCTGGGTTATTGTTTTCCATGTTACCGAGCTTGTCTGGATATTTGATGCACATCACTTTTTTGAGCATGTTGTTGAAAACGTAGGTGAAACTGTCAGCAGACTGTTTATCTGGACCCCTTGTAGAATACAGCATTCCTCTCAGCCAGCACACATCACCTGTCACCCATCCCACATTAGGATTGATGTCCCTCATTTTAACATTCAGAAGCCCTCCATCCCACGTGGAGATGATGCTGCCCTACAGCATATTTGCACATTGAAATTGTAAAATTTAAACTGATCTGCATTGCTCTATCAATCTTAAACTTTTTGAACATTGATGCATAAATTTATGACGTATTCTGAGATTCTGTTGTTAAGACATGATGTGTCCCACAGCCCCACCCCACAGAGCACTCACACACATGCATTCTGAGGGCTGACGTCACACCTCTGAAATGGGACTGGTTAGGCATTCTCTGTTTACTAGAGAAAAGGACTCCTCAGTAGAGTGTACAGTACTGCACCTGTACTGCAATCCTGAAAACATCCCGCAGTCTGTAACTTTATTACATTTGTTTACACGACAAGCTACCTTATCTCTTGAAAACAGGGCCTCTTTCTAAACTGGCTGAGATCAGCTAAACTGGGCAACCCCTAGAAAGAACTAAATAAACAACACTGATAGGAACTCTTGAGTGAGGGAAACTACAGCTGTCTGTAGTGTGTGCTTGGGAATGTGCATGTAAAAACAGACATCAACATAAACAGTGTTTGCTAAGGATATATTTCATATAAACTGGTGTATTTTAACCACTTAATGTTGTGACCTAAATGTTGTATTTATACCTTTTAATTCTATTTGGGTTGGTCATCTCCTGTCTTGAAGTATCCTTTCCCTCCCTGGTTTTGAGACTTGACATTTTTTTAGATTTTAAGGACCTAATTCTTGGAGGAAAATTCTGGTGTGGAGTGGCTACAGAAGATATGTTTTAAGTGGATCACAACCCATTCCTGTGCACACAGAAATACATTGGCTGGCACTCAGGAAAGGGAGCAAGGATGGCGATGTAAATGTCCCTCAGGGTCAGATGCAGAAGCATGTCAGCTTGTACAGGCCCACTGGTTGTGCAAACTCCCTGGTTACCACTTGACCCAAGCAGCAAAACACAGGGCTGCAGTCCTGTGGGCAGAACTGCTGGTCAGCCAGGCAAGGAGTTGGTATGTTGGGGTGGGGATTACTAGACTGACAGACAATCTACCGAAGTTGGGGTGAGCGTGGGAAACTCCTAGATCACCAGAGTCATGACCCACAGAGGAATTAGAAACTTTTGCCACCAGGGCCACTAGGTATGGGGAATTAGGATTGGGAAACCAACCAGGTAACTAATGTCAGGTGAAGGTGGACAACACGGCTTGCCGGGCCCCTGCTTCACAAAGGTAGCACATATCTGCACATTGGGAAATGCGCTGGACACATGTCACGATGCCACAATGCACTGTGATTGCAGACATGCACTGAATATGTTGAGCATGCACATTATTATCTAGAATGTCCATTTGCATTGTGCGGCCCTGTCAGAGGGTACCTCCCTCTGCTGAGTGCTCACATGGTTGTATGCAGTGTAGCAGGTCCGGTGGCAACACAATGGTAAGGACACAAGATACCTGTTTTGTGTTGCCCTGACTGAGAACAGGTCCTGAGATAATTACAGGAGCTCCATAAAAACATTGCTGCCACCATGTTTCAGTATTCTCAGCTGTATTTGGACATCTATTTTTAACATCACCATGAGTAAGATGGACTATCATGCAACCAAAACTGCCACCCAACATTATGGGATAATGGAACATCAGAACTCAATCGGTTCACCCTGTTGCAACAAAGGGTACCCCAACTCCCCACACACACACACACACACACACACACACACACACACACACACACACAAGGGAAAAGGGGAACCAGCACTTTGGAAGCTGGCATTGCTGAGAGCATGCCAGGAGTGGGCAGTGCCCCAAAGAGGGCAGGAGAAAGGTAACATGGTGGGGCTTCATTTTGAGAGGCTCAGGGAGAGATCGGAGTCTCCACCTGATGGTAAAAGAGGTGGTCTGCTGTTTCCTTGAAGCGACTATAGGCAGACTGATGGACAGGGTGGCTGAACTCATGAGAGAGGAGGAGAGGAGGAGGAGGGAAGGCTAGCTCTAACTGTACATGTTGACATGAAATGATCTGAGCAGGAGGTGCATGAAACAGGTGAAGTCAGACTCTGTGCTCTGTGGAAATTAACAAAGAGAGAGTAGGGATGGTAACCTCTCTCAGGTGATACTTTAGTCATGCCTGAAACACTAAGAACATTCCGTGCCTTCCAATTCAATACCCATTAGTGCAAGGAGGAGGAGGGTTTCAGTTCCTCAGGGAATGGGAGTGACCTTGTGGGATTGAGGCTGTTCAAAAGGGATGGCTTGCATTCCAATGAGAAGGGTACTGGAAGAAAGGTGAGTATAGCATATAGCTAGTTTAAACTAGTTGGGGAGTCAAAGTGGCAAGGTATACACAAGATGTCACAAACGGGGTGCTTGGCCTCCCCATTGCCCAATACAGCAGAATCAAACACCCAGGATAAAGGGGAAAGGGAGGACTACGCCACCGTGCTAAGCGTCCACATTGATTTTTTTTAACCCATTCTCTTTAGTCTGTGCTTGCACACGCTATGTAACACACTGCATAACAATTGCAACCACCGTGTTTAGCTGTTAACTGGGGTGAAGCATGGAATCGCTGTCCACATTACCTGAGGTAAGAGTGTTAATGTTAAATTGTTTTTGAACCGGACTCAAGACTAAGTAGACTCGTGTTAAAGCGATGGTTATCAAAATAATTTAACTGCGGCTAAAATGTGTCTCCGAACCATGTTAGGTGGGTCTTAAACTGTGTTAAGCTCTCAACACACTTTAAGTACCAGAGTGTGTACAAAGCTCAAAAGAGGAGAGGGAGGCAACTGAAATAGACAGCCTAGGGAGCCAGATAAACTTGAAATCTTGTGGGTGCTAGCAGCAACAGAGAGTGGGAAACAAATCAGAACTGGGGTGGCCTACAGATCACAGGGTCAGGATCAGGAGGCAGACAAGTAAAGGAGAAATGCTTAGGATGGCAGCCAGTTTAGGGAAGTGGTAGTAGTGGACTTTATTATGCTGGATGCGGAATGGAAAGTGCCGATTGCAGCAAGTATTAGGAAGCAGAGCCAGATGGATGCATACCAAGAAGCATTTCTAGTTCAGCTATTCCAGGGCCTGACAAGGGAAGTGACTCTGCTTGATCTGGTGCTCCTCACAGTGAGAGTATCCAATATTTAGCAGTTCTGGGGCCACTCAGTTCCAGTAATCACAGAACAGTGATGATGGAGGTCTAGATAGGGACCACCAATGGGATAAACACATTAAAGGTATGCGACTTTTAAAAAGCAGATTTCAACAAGATGAGGGAACTGTTGGAAAACGCACAAGGAGTGCAGAGCAGGTGGAGGGGAAGAGGAGGAATGGGAAGAATTTAAAAAGTAATGACAGAACCAGCAGAAAGCTCAATTGCAAAGATATCAAAGAGGAAAAGAGCAAGGGTCCAATACAGTTCATGCGTGAAGTAAAGACAGTGATAACAGCCAAAACACAGGAAATGTTGAAGTATAACGAAAGCCAACTGGAGGAGGAGGAGGAGGAGAGAGAGAGAGAGACAGAGAGAGAAGTACCTGTAGACAGCAAAGGTAGCCAGTGGTAAGATGAGGCAGGCCAAGCCGGAAACGGATGTCAAAGGACTGAAACAAGGGAAAAGGCACTTTTAGGGTACATCCAGGAAATGTATAAGGTCAAATGGGTATTGTGAGATTGAAGATTGAAGATGGATGGGTGGAGGGGAACAAGGCAAAGCAGACATACAGAATAAATATTTTGTTCCATATTTACTAGGGAGAAAGATGGACCACTGCCATAATGTGGGGTAAAGAAGGGGAATGGAGGAGAGCAAGGGCTTATGGCATGGTCAAGAGGGGCGTGGATAGCAGCTGACAGCAATGGTTGCATTCCAGAGAGCTCCTGCACTGCCACCTAAAACACCACTTAATTTTTAGTTTTTTGAAGTTGAACTGTACCAAATGGTAACATTTTGGATTACCAGTTAGCGGGAGTCAGCTTGTCGAATTTTCAGCACTAAAAGTTATGGGAACCTCGAAAGCCGGGCAGGCGGATTCAGGTCAAGGGAAACAAGGCAAGCAACCTGATGGGCACCAGTTACTGTGTGCTGCCTGAAGCCACCAGAGACTCTGAGCTTCTAACAGTGTTGTGCTGCAAGCTGTCTAAGCTTTAGACAGATCAGTACAAGCATCGGATGCCAAAATGGATCTCTACAATAAGAGAGTGTTGGAGAATAAGGTGGAAACCATCACAGTGGAATCGCGATGGTGAAGGAATCAGCTGATAAGACCTCTGCAGTGACAGCAGGACTCATTTCTGAAAATAAACTTTAGACTTCGCTTAGAGCCTGTAGGTAACAGAGCCCACCTAGCCCATGTCCAATTGTTCGTGTCCTGAAGGTTACAAGGGGATGACTTGCAGCACTATGTCGCTCCAGCTACTTTCCAGCATGCTAGACCTATCCTTGCTGAAATTATTTTCATTGTCTCACCGGATCACACCTCGGAAAAAATGCTGATCAATACTCACCCAGTACCATCTCTGTCACAGCGGGCAGCATGTTAGGGATAGGATCCTCCAGGCAGCGAAAATAAAGGTCTGCTTTAGTTGTCTGACAGCACTCGAATGTTTTTCTTCCGGACCTTAGCTACACTACCCACCAGCACCGGAAGGCCTTTGATGCGTGCGGAGAAGTCATTGGGGTCAACCATTCACTATAGGTGCCTGCAAACTCAAGACCTCATATGCAGGTAAAACTTTTATTTCACCAGTCCTGGCCGAGGCAGGCAAAGGCTGCTTAAGATCAAAGAGGACTTTATGTAGAGCAGCATGGTCCCTGGAGAGACTGATGAGGGCTGATCCCTGAGAGACTGATGAGGGCTGAAATAAGCCCCAAAGTACTGTTTTGTGGTTAAACAAGTTTGCCAATATGGCTCCTTAGTATCCCAAATCTTGTTAAAGTTCTTAACAGACAATGGCTTTTGTCTATGCCGATATATGTTGTTTACTTAATTGTAATGTTGGTTATTTGGGTGGAAAGCAGACCTGATGGTTTGCCTCATTCAAAGATGTTATTTTAGTATTCTGGGTTTATACATGGACTTTGATATAAGTCACTGGTTGACTTAATGGGTCTTGTGCCTGGGACTTCTCAGACTTTTTGGTTATTTAGTACATAGTCCGTGGTCATGGCTGCAATTAGCAATTTGTTAATCTTTTCTTATACACACTGAAAACTCAGTAGTACTTCCTCCCACGATGTAACCCTGGGAGAGAAGAAACTTATCCTAATTTAAAAGTATGTACTCTATCAATTGGTGTGCCTTTTAAACCTAGTGTGTATCTGTATCAGTTTCTGATACAATGATTTAAAATAAAGTATAAAAAATAAATAAGTGGCATGGTCAAAATAACAGAGAAGAGGGTGTTAGAAAAGCTTGCTGGGCTGAAAGTAGATAATTGTTTGGCACCTGACGGCTAATACCCGAGGATGCTAAAGGAGACAGCAGAAGTGATAGCAGGGTCACTTGCAGACATATTCAATAACTCGCTGGCCATGGGGTGGTACCTAGGGACTGGAGTATAGCAGACGTGGTACCTCTACACAAGAGTGGTAGGAAGGATGAGCCAGGAAACTACACACCAGTACGTTTGGCATCTAAAGTGGGAAACTTATGGAGTCTTTACTAAGGACGAAACTGGTGGACTTCCTGGAGGGAAATGGGCTACAGGACTCCAGACAACATGGGTTCAAAAGGGAAGGTCTTGCCAGACAAATCTAGTTGACCTCTTTGGGTGACCAGGGTAGCAGATTAGGGACAGGCGCAGATGTGGTATACTTAGATTTCAGCAAGGCCTTTGACTTAGTCCCCACAGGAGGTTTGTCAAAAGATAAGGACTTAGGGATGGGTGAAATACTAACATACAAAATGCCAGCAGAAATTAGGCCTCACGGTCTAATGAGTCTGCTCATGCGCACCCAGCACCTTATAATGCTGCTGCCCTCCCTTCCCCTATCCTATTACCCTTACCCTTACCCTATCCCAACCCCTCTTGAAGTTGTCTACCATCTTGCAGGCCACTACTCACCCAGCAAGGAGTTCCACTTGTCCACCACTCTTTCCATGAAAAATGTCTCCTCATCTCTCTCTCTGAATCTACCCCTCAATCAATCTCAGTTGGTGTCCTCTTGTGTCCCTCCCTTTCTCCTCTGGAAAACTCTCTCTGTATTAGTCTTGTTTATTCCCTTCAGTTACTTAAAGGTCTCAATCATATCGCCTTCCTCCTCTCTTCCAGAGAGTACATATTCAACTCCCCAGCCTTTCCTCGTATGGCTTGCCTCCAATCCCTGGATCATCTTTGTAGCTGTACGCTGTACCCTCCAACAATCTGATGTCCTTCTTCAGAATGCGCCAGTGTTGCACGAGTACTCCAGGTGGGCCTGACCAGCAACCTGTAAAGGGGCAGGATAACCTCCCTACTCGGAGAAGATCCTCTAGCTATACACCCCAGCATTTTGTTGGCTTTGCCACCACCCTTCTGCATTGAACAGAGTTGTTTATGTTCCTGTTATGATCACCCCTAGGTCCTCTCTTCTGTGGAGCAACCCAACTGAACCCCATTTAAGTGATAATCCTCCCTGGTTCTGGGCTTCAAATGCAGAACCTTGCACTTCTGGCGCTGGAACCCCAGCTGCCATTTATCTGACCACTCCTGCAGCTTATTCAGGTCCTCCTGCAACCCCATCCCTGCCATGTCATCTACCACATCCTCCATCTTGGTATCGCCTGCAAACAGACTGATTTTACTCTGATCCCATTTGAGATATCTGCAATGAAAATCCCAAACAGTACTGGTCCCAGCATGGATCCCTGTGGTACCTGCTGGTCACCACTCTCGGTGATGAGAGTTCCCCTACCACTACCCTCTGCTGTCTACCCCTCAGCCAATTCCTGATCCAGGTCACCATTTTTGGTCCTGCCCCACATACCCAGCTTCCCCAATCTCCCATGCGGCACTGAATCAAGGCCTTACTGAAGTCCAAGTATAGGACATCCACAGCATGGCCCTTGTCCAGTTCCCATGTCACCCAGACATAGAATTCTACCAGGTTTGTCTGACACGATCTGCTCACGACAAACCCGTATTGCTGGTCATCCTGGATACCGCTTGCCTCCAAGAAGCTCACAAGCCTCTCCTTTAGGATGGTCTCCTTGAGTTTGCCCACAATTGAGATGAGACTCACTGGCCTGTAATTCCCTGGTTCATCCTTTGGCCCACTTTTATTGATGGAAACCATGTAGGCCATCCGCCAGTCTTGTGGTACACATCCTGTGTCCAGGGAAGTATTGAACAGGATTGCCAGTGGCCCCACAAGGACCTCTGCCAGCTCCCTCAGTACTCTAGGGTGAATGCCATCTGGCCCAGGTGCTTTGTCCACTCTTATGCTCTCAACCCCCCAGCACCCTGCCCCTGTAATCCCTACATCCGCCTTCTCCTCCCTTTACCCACCCCCACTTGCCTGAGTGTATTTTCCCTTTCTCCTATGTGAACACAGAGCAGAAGTACTGCTCAGTGCCTCTGCCTGCTCCGCCCTTTTCCACCCACTCCTCCATCTTTCTTGATCCTCACAAACTGGTTTTGCTTCTCCTTTTCTCACCTATGCAATGGAAGAAGTCTTTTTTCCCCTATTGATCCCCTGCGCCACTCTCAGCTCTCTAGATGCTTTGGTCCCCGACCAGTCTGGTGACCTCCCAAAGCTTTTTCCTGTATACATCTTTATCTTCTTCCCTTCCCATTTTCCTATACTTGAAATGCCACCTCTTGGCTCTCACCCTTCCCTGACTCTCCGTGACGGCCAACTGGGTTTCTTTGCCCTGCCTTGTGTTTTTTTGTCCTAGTACAGGTCTCTTTAGCCTCCACCAGCCCTCCCTTATTATATTCCATTTCTGTTCTGCATCCATGTGTTGTTGGATGTCTGCCAGGTGCTTGCTGAGAATTTCCCCATCATCCTAAGTTCACCCCCTAAACTCAACCACCCTGGTACCCGTGCCCCCCCCATGTTTAGCGTGAACCACACGGTATGGTAACTCCCTAGCGGTTCCCCCACTTCTGGAGTTCCTTATAAGCGTCCCCATTATTCATTACAAGGTCCAAAGTCCTTTCCAGCTGTGTCATCCCTGTACACTACCCCCATCCTTAATGTCCTATTCTCGTATCCTGGAACTGAATCCACAGAGCTTCTGACCTCCCTTTTCCCTTCCTCCCTCACACTTAATCCCTCCCTCACATAGATCACCACATGCACTCCATTCCACTTAGCCCTATCCTTTCTGAATAGCCTGTACCTGGGATCATCATATCCCAGTCCTGGTACTAGGTGGTCCCATGTTCCATGATGGCCGCTATGTCACCAATTCCACCGCCAAAAGAGAGCCTGTAACTCCGTAGTTCTGTACCTTAGGCTTCTTGTGTTCAGTGAGACCACGTTCCAGCCTGTTGCCTCCTGAACCTTACCATTCCTCTTCCCCCTTTGGTCCTCTCTGTGCCCCCTCCTCACTGCTTTCAACTCTAACTAGGGGTGAGCACCCTATGCTCCCCTTTCTGAATATTGTTTCTAACCATGGTCCCCTCGCCACCCCCTTCCTAGTTTAAATCCACCCTTGTTGAAATATACCCTCCATTCCCTGTTTGAGTACACTCCTCCTCCTTGCAGAAATGTATCCTTTCCCCACATGTAGGTCGGTGTTGTCCCAGGTTCTGCCCTAGTCTGACACCAGTCCTTAGTTCCTGGTTCGGCACCAATCCTCAGCCACCCATTGAAATCCTCTATCCTTTTTTCTCCCTCTACTTGCACATGGTACCAGTAGCACCTCAGAGAATGCCACTGACACCCCCACCTCATCACACTGCCTACCCAGTTCCTTGAACCTCCTTTTACCCGCTCTCCACTGTTACCGTGGCTAAGTCGCTTTGTTCTCACGGCACCACCACTGTGGTTTCATTCTCCCTCTGCTGCTTGCCCTGCCCTGTCTGTGGTCAACCTTGGAATTGCCTTGACCCATATTGACTGTGCCTTTCCTCTTCCTCCCGATCTGATCCCTTCAGTATGGAGTCCCCAGCACCAACACTCCCCCATCATTCTGATCCTGACCGCCCCTTCACTGTGATCCCTGTCCACTCCCCAGGAACCCTGCTGCCTCCCTCCTTACATCCATCCTCACTTTAGTGCTCTTCATCATTCCCCCTGCTGCCTCCCCTCATGTTGCCGCCTCCCTCCTCTACCCTACCCTTCCTCTCCCATATCTGTTTCCCATTGTAATTCCTGCCTCTTGACCTTCCTGCCCTCTCCCCTCTCTCACAGCTCCGATATTCTCTTCCTTCCTCTGCCAACATTGCAAACCTATTGCTTGATAACCCCGCAATGGTGGACTTTCCTCCTTCCCTGATCCCTCCCTCTCCTACTTCACCTCCGCTCACCTCCCCATCCTCCTTATATCCCCATCTTTAACTCTGCAGTTCTCTCTCTGCTTCCCTGCCCTCCTTAGTGGGGTCTCCTGCCTCAGCTCCCCCTCTCCTCATTCTCCTTAGTTCCCTCCATAACCCCATTACTTCATCCTCCAATTTCCTTAGCCTGCAGTAAATTGGACAGCCTCCCAGTGTCCATAATAAATTCATCCAAATAACCACCCTGCATCCATTGCAACTCACTATCCTCCCTGTGCCTGCTGCCCCTCCCTCCACGGCACCCATCATTCCACTTTCTATTCTTCAGCCTCCACCCACCCTTATCCATTTCCGTCCACTTCCACCACTCCTCACTGCCTCCCCCTTGCAGCCCTTCCTTTTCTCTCAATTGTTAGCGTTTGGCTTAAGTGTATCCCCACACCTGTCCCCCAGTCCTTACTCTCATACTTATATGCCTATTACTAGTCTGATATCTGGTCAACTTGAGTAGAGAACTGGTTGAGGGAAGAATCCAAAGGGTAGCAGTAAATCGAGAGATTTCAGAGATAGGGAAGTAACAAACGGAGTACATCAGGGGTCAGTGCTGGGCCCTGTCTTTCCAGCGTTTTGCTTGTGACATAAAGGAAGGCATCAAGGGCAAGATTTGCTTCTTCACAGATGACACAGAGATCTGCACAGAGGTGGACATCGAGGAAAGAATAAGGGAACCGGCAAGGATGTAGGCAGATTGGAGAGCTGGTCACAGATCTGGCAGCTAGGCTTCAAAGCTAAGAAATGTTAAGTGATACAGATGCAGGAAATCAGAGTAGAGAGTGGGGAAGCCCTCAGGTCCCTTAGATGGAGAAGGCACCAGGGCCAGATGAATTACATCCCAGGGTACTGAGGGAACTGGCGGATGTCCTGGCAGAACCCCTGATGGAGCTTTTCAGTATCTCTCTGGTGATGGGGTGGGTGTCCCAGGACTGGAGGGTGGCACATATCGTGCCTATCCACAGGGAGGATCAAAGAGGAGGCAAGGGAACTACAGGCCCATCAGCCTGAAATTGGTGGTGGGCAAGGTGATGGAGGGTATTATCAAGGAGAGACTAGGGGTACTGGAGAAGTTGGGGTACCTGGACGATAGACAGCATGGCTTTGTCCTGGGAAAATTGTGTCGGACAAACCTTGTGGAGTTCTACAATTGGGTGATGAGTGCGCGACCAGGGCAGGCCGTGGACATTCTCTTTCTTGACTTCAGCAAGGTATTTGACTCGTTCCTCATGGGGGCCTGTTGGACAAGCTGGGGAAATGGGGGTGGGGAAACGGATGATCAGATGGATAGGAAATTGGCACTTGAAGCATACCCAGAGGGTTGTGGTTGGGTGTTTAGTCTCATCTCCAAGGAGGGTCATCAATGGGTTCCTCAGGGATCGGGTCCTAGGGCCCTTCTGTTTAACATCTTTGTCTCTGACATAAGGAAGGGTATTAAGAGTGAAATAAGTCTCTTTGTGGATGACTCGGAGTTAGGAGCAGTGGTGGATGGGGAGGAGGAGGGTTAACCTGCAGGAGGACCTAAATGCTCTGGAGAGATGGTCAAGGAAGTGGAGTCTGAGGTTCAACGCAGGGAAATGCAGGGTTCTGCACCTGGGTGCCAGAAACCCAGGCCAAGTCTATACCGAGGGGGATAATGCTTCAAGTCTCTATGGCTGAGAAGGACCTGGGGTGATGGTGGATGTCAAATTGAACAACTCTGAGACTTGTAGGAGGGCAGCGGCTAAAGTCAATAGGATGCTGGAATGCATCGCTAGGGGATTACCTTCAGAAGGATGGAAGTGATAATCCTCTTTACAACTGCTTGGTTAGGCTGCACCCTGATACTGTGTGCAGTTTTGAGGCCACACTTAAAAGGGACATTGCACTGGAAAGGGTCCAGAGGAGGGCACCAAAATGATCTGGGGCTTGTGGAATTGACCCATGGGGAGAGACTCAAGGAGCTCAACATGTACAGGTTGGAGGAGAGGTGGGACGGGGACATGATAGAGGTCTTCATGGGATGATATTTGCACATGCTTAAGTTAAATATCTGATTGTTTTATTTTGTTTGTTTTATGTATCTGTATTTTTCTTTAATGTTTGTATGTGTGTTATACTTTCTATGTTTACTCTGTTTTGTAACTTGTCATTGGTGAAAACAGGCAGTTTGCTCATCCTGCTTACAAGTATAAAAAATGTAAAAATGAAATGAAAGTACATGAAGTGGCTAAATAGGGAGGCTCAGTCGGGTGCTCCAAAGGAAAGGGGAGGCAACTAGAGGGCACGAGTGGAAGCTAGAGGGGGGAAGACTGGGGGAAGGAGGAGGTGCTACTTCACTGAGAGGGTGGTGGAACCATGGAATGCACTGTCCAGGGACTAGTGAGGCAGAGACTGTGGAGGGGTTGGGACAGTACAGGGTAGGGTTGTGCTGGCAAAGTCCAATACAGGGGAATATCTCGGACTGGGAATGGAGAAGCCAGAGTGGTTGGAGGGGATAGCAAGGTCATCTCCAGGTTGGGGCTGACCAAACGAGCAGACACGAAAGACCATTAGGCTACTCTGCTGGCATTTTAGTATGTTAATATGTTAGAGGTCATGATACTGAAGAGCCTAAGAACAACAGCACATGGTAACAGAGCTGTGGGCAAAGCACACAGTATGCTGGATTGAATAGGAGGAGGATAAGCAATACAAGTCAGAGATGATCCTCCCATTGTATGAGTCACTAGTGTAACCTCACCTGGAATACTGCACAAGGTACTGGAGTCCACACCGAGGAGAGACTGCAACAAGATGGAAGCAGTACAGTGCAGGGTGACAAGATGGTCAGTGAACTAGGGGACAGGGCATACAAGGAGTGGCTACAGGACTTAAACAGATAACACCCTTGAGAAAAGGAGGAAAGAGGAATGATTCTGACATACAGATACCTGCATGGTTTAAATAGGGTGGATAAAGACAAGGACGAGCGGAACTCACTTAGGTCACAGGTGTGAGATTCAAAAGCAATGTCTGTAAACGCTATTTCACAGAAAGAGTGGTGAACAAGTGGAAAAGCTGACGGAGGATCAAATCAGTGAACAGCTTGATTGGACTGATGCCCCTACCAACCGTTGGCAGTATAGCCTGGAGGTTAGAGTAACGAGCCAAACGAGCTTGGTACATCCAGCAGACCAAACCTTGGTTTGATTCTCACAGCCCCACTTAGCATACAGGTGACTTGAGCAAGTCACTTAACGCCCAGTGCTCCCAGGTCGCCTGAAAACAGGCACTTGTGCTTGTGGGCCTTACTCGGTCACCAAAGACTAAGATAAGAAGTAAGCTTGAAGCAGTGATTGATAGGTATATGGCATTAGTTGGGGGCAGAAACAAAGGGTCGGATGGCTGTAATTAGGTCAGTGCAGAATAGTTAAATAAGGTGGACAAACTGGTTGGGGCCGACGGGCCTTTATTCTGCCATCAGTATCTATGTATCTAGGATTAACTATGGGCTACAAAACTGAAGCTCAGACATGGTTAATATACGATTAAATGAACTCCATTCAAATGGATTCGGAAACAAAAATAAAGAACAGAGATCAGTATGAGGAGAGGGAGAGGCATGTGAATGAAATATATAACAAAATTAACATGATCTGCCAATTTAATTAAACACTGTTAATGTATTCCTTCTTGCTTGCTGTACGTGCCTGTTTGCATATATAAAACTCATAGCAGATGTTGGTGGCACCTTGTCTTGTTAATGGATGGCCAGTTGCCCATTTTATGTTTTTGGACTCTGAAGGCTAAGGTCCAGTGAGTGTGTGGGAGGGGCATCAGTCCAATAAAATAGTATAGCAATGTGGAAAACAGTATAAGAAAGAAGTGAGCCAGACGGAAGGAATTTAGCTATTTAGCTACACTGAATTGGCTTGGGGTACTGAAATTCTTTCTTTCTCAGAGCTCTTGAATGCCTTTGTTGTTGACACCTATGTCACTGTAGCTTAGCCACTAGTGTAGACAGCCTGGTGATCTAAAGCTTCATGCTTCATGAATCGCGGCTTCATGCTGTTTCTTTATTTAATCTTTAATGTTGCTATTATTTAACAAAATACCAACAATAGAGATTAAGAAAATTGTATTATAATTTTGTAATGTCAACTTGATAATCATAATATTCATATTACTGCAGTAGTTCGGGATAGTTGGGGCTGCTTATGCAGCTTAAGGGGCAGTTTAGTAGAAGAATTACAGCCTTTTGAGGTGCATTTTAAGACTGTTGAAATCAGGTATTGAAATTCAGTTCCTGTGAATAATTTTCATTAGCTGTTAAATCGATGACCAGGAAGGCGGTCTTTAAAGAAGCTAAACATTTGCAAAGGTACGTTGAAGTATTAAAAGGATTTTGCTGGGGTCAGCTGATGGCTCAGCTGCAGTGGATCACACTGCAGTGCCAGCAACAGAGGACCAGGAATGAGCCTGGAATGATGGCAATCTGGTGGCTAGCTGGAGAGGTTGCTGCACGTGCTGTGTAACAACACATCCCTTGCAGTCCAGGGTGAGTTGGTGGCATGTTCCACCACCACAGCAACCCCAGTGGCAGGCCAGAAGCTTGCTTAGCTGTTGGGATGTCACTACATGTGAGCAAGCAAAGCCTCTGGGAGCCACTTACCTTCATCTTAGGAGGAAGACACTGGGTCAGCGGGAAGCACTGGAGGAAACATGGTGGTGGCCTTTGTAACTGGAGCCTCCCAAATGACCCCCACCATGGGGACTTCAGAGCAGATAAGAAGAGTGAGTGATGGTGTTTGGAAGTCAGCATAGCGACCAAGAAGTTGCATGTGACTAGAAAGATAAGATTATCTTAAACAATTTCCTAAAAATCTCTATGGAAAAAGGATTATGTCCACTAACTGCATGTTAAACCACATAAACCTAAGAATATTCAAGGATTAATCCAGCACAGTGGTACTGTGCAAGCGACACTACAGTTCTGTTTGAGACAAGAAGAGGAGTTCTGAATTCCTCATGGTAGTGTCCTCTGCCCTGTCCAACAACTGGTGATGTGGTTGTATAGACCAACTGTGAAGGGGCATATCATTCTACCTGCTTGGGGCAGACGTTGCACCACACACCCCTTCTTAAAACTGGTGTCACCTGCCTGAATATAGTTCTCGTGAGCCATCAAAAACTGTTTGTTGCTCACAGTTAACAGTTTGCACTATCTAAGTCTTCTTAGTGTGATGGTATACTGTCGGGTTCACACCTATGTGTACTGCAACCAAGAATGCTGCCGAGCCTCTGGTTCAGGGAGACAACACTGACTTTGGATGATGTGTACTGTAACTAGTGGGGGAAAAATCTGTCCGCAGTTGCAATTTGTGACTAAATTGTGCAGGTTTGGGAAGTAGTTGTAGTCCAGTGGTTGAAGAACAGACCTGCGAACCATGAGATTACAGATGCAGGTTCCACTTTATACACAGTGTGATGGTTATCATCAAGTTACTTATTCTTCCTCTGTTCTCTGAACTCTAATTCAGTTTAATGAGGGCCCAGTCACCATAAAGAGATACTGTACTTCAGCTGGGTAAGCCTGGGTAACCAATGAGTAAACTACAGCTTAAAAAATACATTCAGCAAAACAGAGAAACACAGAATTGTTTTAAATGTTCAACAGTGACCAGTGCTGCAACCTGGCAACTGTAGACCCCGGAGTCAGTTGAAAAACAATTATACTAAGATTCATACTAAGATTGAGTAGAAGAGGGTGCAAGGCCCATAATTGCTCTTTGAAACTAATAATAACTAAAAAAAGTGCTAGAAAGGATCAGTTTGTCCAGTCGGATTTAAACATAGACTTAAATCTGCTAGTTATCACTCGATTGGTAAGGCATTCCAGGGCTTGGTGATACGTAAGGTGTAAAAAATGTCAGTTTGCTTTAAATTACATTTTTATGTCAAAGCTGGAGAGGGTGGCCTCTGAGGTTGTAATCAATATCTTTAAACACCAGCCCTAATTTAGTCAGTAAATATGGATCTTGCATAATATCAAACATGAGAAGGAGATCCTCTTAACCTTCGCGCAGGAGGGGCATTCATTTCAGTGAATCTAGCCTAGTTTCATATGACACATTGTGTAATCCACGCACAAGTTTAGTAAAACGCCTTTGCACTCTCTCCAATTGCCAAATATCATGTTTCTTGAAGGGGTATCATATTGGGGAAGAAAAATCTAGGTGTGGATTAACATAAGCCCTGTATAAGGGCATTAATATGTTTCTTTTCTAGATTCTATGTTTCTCTTGATAAACCAAATAATCTGGTTGGCCTTAAGTATAGCAGAATTAATTTGTGATACAGGCAAAAATCATCAGATACCAAAACCCCAAATATTTTTCCACATTAGTACTGGTCAGCACTCTGTTGTTTAATATGTAATCATGAGAGGGATTGTTGGGACCAAGTGCATAATCCTGCATTTTTCATGATTCAGTTTCATCCCCAGGTATTGATCCATTTTGTGATGTTATCCAGATCATTTTGGATGGATACAATCTGCTCAGAACTGGAACACAGTCTACCTATTTTAATATCATCTGCATATTTAATGGTATTTGAGTAACAGTTATTAGTTATATCGGCTATGAAAAACTGGAAAAGGCAGGGGACCGAACAGAGCCCTGTGGCACCCGGCTGGTAACCGGCCCCAAGCTAGAGAGCTGGCCATTAATTAAAACTCGCTGTGTTCTGTTAGTTAACCATTGTGATATCCATCTTACTATAGTATAACCAATATCGAAGAGATGAGTTTTTGTAGTAGTGCCCAATGGGGAGTAGGTCAAACGCCTTACTAAAATCAATATAGATTACATCATATGGGAGTCTGCTGACAAGCTGTAAACTGACTTCCTCGAAAAGCATAATACGCTCATACAGCTGTGGCCCTTTAAAACCATGTTGTTCAATATCTAAGTCAGACAGGAGAGGATAATCCTATCTTTATTTAACTTTCCATGATTTTGCACATGGGAGAGGTTGCTTTATGGGTCTATAATTCTCCCAGCAGTTTTTGGTCCTTTTGTGGATTGAATCACATATGCAGTTTTCCAGGGTTCTGGAACAACATTTTGATTAATACACTGTTCATAAAGTATTTTTAGAGGTAAAGACAAACTATCCACCAACAAGTACAGAAGGTGACCTGATATGTCATCTGGAGATATGCTAAATTTCCCTTTTGGGTTATCAACTTTATAGACTTCAGATTCCATTAAGGAAGTATTACAACCTATGGAGTCTTTGATTATATCAACTGTCTGAGTGTTTGAAAATAACTTACAATAATTTGTATTAAATAAGTTTGCCATATTGAGAGGATCATGAACAAGGGAGTCATCTACTTCAATGGGACCAACTTGACAAGTGGGTTTCCTAAGGAATTTATATATGCAAAGAAGGATTTGTTTATTTATTTGAAGGAGTCGGATTTACAACCTTTGAGTCAGGGACTCTATTTACAAAGGCACTTCGCTGCAGGGAGGGCAAGATAATAGAACATTGTGCAGATACAACATTGGACAACATTACAGGTGCAGACATTGAACACAGAATACACTAAGTTACATGTTGGTATAAAATTGATGTGTTAATATCCTTACTTGCATTTGCAGCTAATTTGATCTCCCAGTACTTTTTGCTTTTCTGATACAATTTTACATTTTTTAATATTCTGATATAGACTCCAATTTGATGACGTTTGAGATTTTAAATATGCTGCACACTGTTTGTTTTTTTCTTAATGAGACTTTTTATTGACTTATTCATCCATTTAGGCTGGTACTGGTTTGTGGATTTTTTACTTAGTTGGAATATACATATTCCTTAAATCAATCATTTTATTTTGTAATATATATTAAAGTATTCATTAATACCTTGGGTATTTAGAATTTTCTGCTAGTCCACACTGTCTAAGCTAGATTTAATGTTTAAGATGTCAGCTTTTTCATACAGCATATATTTTAGAAATGTGTTTCAATGAAGCTATTCTTTGTTCTGTTTCAAACCTAATGGAACAATGGTCGCTGTTCCCAGTTGGTAAGAGATTTACTAGGTTACTTAGTTCCAAATTTGTACTATGGAGGACAAGATTCAAGATGTTTTGGACCCAAGGTGGTAATTCTACACTTTGTATAAGGTTACACTGTTGGCAAGTATTAAGTAGTTTTCTCCCTGTACATGAGGTAGCTGAGAGTCTGTTCCAGTCAGTTTCACCTAAGTTGAAATCCCTGCAAGAATAATATCTCCTAAGGTACATACTGATTCTATTTCTGTCATTAATATATCAAAAAGTTCAGTTGGTGCACTGGGTGAGCGATAACATACCTTAAATAAGGTGTTGTTTATTATTTAACAACACCTTAATCCATAGTGATTCAGATGGACTATCAGAGGATTTAACGTAATTTGAGATGTCAACTGACTGGAAGGATTCTCTAAGAAAATTGGGACTCGCTTCCTTTTTTTTTGTCTGTTTTGTTTATAATGCTTATACCCAGGTATTGAAATATCCCAGGATGTTTTTTCATCACCCCAGGTTTCAGAAATCAAAACTGCATCAATATTCCCCACTGCAAGTAGAGCCTTTAGCTCATCTATTTTGTTACAGAGACTTCTAGCATTGAAATATAAATATTTCAGTTGTTTGAACTGGTTATTCTTATATGCTTAAGCTAATTGCCTCTGGGAGGGAGGGCTCATCTCTCCCCATATCAAGCAGTTTAAATGCTCGGAGATGTATTTCAATATATGTTATCCCAATAATTGATTTCCCATACGGCTCAAATGGAGGCCATCCTAGAAAAACTCTGGCCTACCAACAGATTCTTCCCAGTGGGTGATACATGCCTGAGCTTGTTGAAGGCATTGCATGCGGAGCCAGTTACTGAATTTATGTATATCATTATTAGAGCATTGGAAGCTTTTCGGACTGGTAGGATTTGAGAAAGCAATTTCACATCCCATGTCCACCAATATGCTTGAGAGAGCCACAATATCTTGTTTTATATCCATTAAACTGACTGCAGAAAATCGTTTGTACCAACATGTAGAACAACCAATGGATTGGGGCCAGTGTTAGCTAGAATATTATGTACCATGCTTGATATGTTAGCTATCCTGGCACCTCTGAAGCTGGAGCATGTACGGTTTGCCTTATCAGGTTTGCATATAGCCCTATCTAAATGCTTGATGATTGAATCCCCAAAATAAAACCTGCCTTTGAGTATCACAAGGGATCTGAGTGGTCTCCATATAACTAGTATGGTTTGCCAAGGGGACACACTATCCGTCATTGGCCTAAATGAAGAGACATTTAATGGTACTAGTAGGATATCTGAGGGAAGAGGGCAAGTATTTGAGAGACCAGGGAGACTACAAGTGGCCACAGGGATGACACCAGAGTCTGGTTGGTTGGAGGGATTCCATCTGAAAGGCTAGTGGCCCGCACACCTGGACAGCTGGTTCTGATCCCTGTATAATTTTTTTTGTAAATATAAGAAATTAATGTATGATGGATTGTGAGAGGGAGGTGCTGGCTGCTGAAACTGACACTTCAAACCCCTAGGGATAAGTTCAAAGGACAGGACATGGCTAAACTGCAGATATTTGGGTGCAGTTATCTTGTCAATTTGCTTTGATCCCAGAAAATAAAATTAGCCATTCATGACGCCCTCAGGGAAACTTTGATCTGCACTAGATGTCCTGAGAAAAGGACACTGTCCAGTGTTATGAATAACCTCCCAGAAAACCAGCTCATTTCGACCTTTGATGTGTAGATACCAAGGCCAGATGGAATTAAGGAGTCAAATACACTTTTGCTTTGAATACAGTGACTTATATCAAAGAGACTTTTGAAGTCTAGAGGAACGCAGATCACAGACTGGTTTCAACTACAGTAGTTACACAGAGAAGAGATTTATTATGTCATCTCTTATTTTTTAAATACCTTAGTAGGCCATCTTGGTGTTATAAAAAATATAAATTTTGTTACACCAAGGCAGAATTTGGTGACCTCAGCGAGAAGGCCAGCTCAGGACTGTTTTTAAAATACTGAGAAGACCTTGACAGACACACTTTCATATTTCTGACTGAGGAAGAAACATCACAGCACTGAAAGAAAGTAAGCATATATTAGATTAGACCAGTCTGAATGTATGTATTGTAGGAACTTGCACTTTTACCTGTTTGTTTTAAGGCTGTATGTGTTGGGATATTTTGTTCTGTAATATTTTCTGTTTTCCTATTTTAAAGTAAAGATATATATTTTAAAAGCGGAAACTGCCTGGAGTACCTTGACATTTCTTTTTATTTAAAAGAAGCTATTGAAGGTTATAGTTAACACTGTATATGAACTTAATGTTATACCAAACTGGGAAACGGATAGAGTTCTCTAAGGTCTTGCATAGAGTTCTAAGGGTTCATTTTGTAGACCTGGTTAGATCTCAGGCAAGATGATATCTGGCCTCCAAAGACAGAATTATCTGAGCCTGATAATTGGCACGCTAACAAGAGGTTATCAGTTTGAATCCCTCCAGAACTTGAGACTAAGGTGGCTCAAACCCACAAAACAGACAAGAGGGTACCTTGTACTGTTCACTGTCCACAAATCATACTCAGAGGTTGGCACTTTGGGAGTAGAGGGCTGATCGGTTGAGCTTAATTTGTGACAGCCCCAACACAGTCATTTTCTATTCAGGAGGTTAAATCTATTACTAGTTGTCAGAAAATGTGTGGCCTAAGACCCTTCTTATTAGTTCTGTTACCCTGTACTCATACCACTGTGTGTCCCAATTTTCAGCATTATCCTAATCCCTAGGGTGCTTCTAGAACAACCAACATGTATATCAAGGGCTAAACTACCACTGGAAACACTAGTATTATGAGACTCTAAATCAGGCATGGACACACCATTTATACCAGGATGGTTAATTGTGATACAGGATGGGGTTTGACTGAAAGCCTGAAATCTGGCCTGCATTTGATGCTGACTTGCTTCCAGTTTAGATAGCCTGGTGTTAAACATGGCAACTGGCAGTTTTAGGGATTCATTTTCTAAACATTTAGCACATGTGAACTTATTTATGGTCTCACTTTTCTCGCTGATACTGTACGCTTTGCAAATTATACATTGATGCAACTAGTGAGTGGCAAAGCTTGCTGGTATCTTGCATGATAGAGCTATCCGTACAGACATCCCATCCAACAAGTTGTAGCAACACTAAATACCCTGGTACAGAATTTATGAAAGGCAGGTATTGTTTACAGAGGTGAATTCTAGATCTATACTCACCTCAAGCTGCCTCATGCTGAACACGCAGAACATGCGCAGATGTGCGTGTCTCGCACACGCCCTTCCACACGCTGCACCACGCGTCCTGCCCTCACCGCTGCTGTCGGCTTTAATTATGACTGACTCACCACACATTCCGACTTGTTTTTTTCAACTAGTTTGAAATTCTGACTTCAATTAACTAAAGAAAAATTCAACCGATTTTTCCAATTTTCGCCATCGTTGAATTTTACTATGTTGTAATTTGTCATACTTTAACTTCATTATTTGGCACATGTTACATAATATATATATTAACATAAGAGGCAGGCTTTTAGGACCTTCAGTACATACACAATCACCAGCAATTCAGCAAAAGTATACAAACATGCTAGTGAGAGGTTCCATCCAAACCCAGTGTCCCATTAAGAATACAGTGAAGTCCCACCACATGAGCAACAGCACGACGCACGATTATATAAACCTGCAAGAAATAGGTTCACATTGTGTAGGAACTGCCAGCAGTAATAATCTGACAGCCTGACTGATACCCAAGTATGAGGCCAATCCTAATTAGGCCTTTGTGTGCAACACTTTTATTTACTTACCAATTACTGCAGTGTAACAAATAAATCAGGCTAAGTAATGTCATTGACTTGTAAGATGCCATTTCATGTAACCAGACATCCCAGAATCCCATGATGCTGACTTCAGAGAGAACTGCAGAGCTGGGAGATTCAGCTGCCTGTAATAGCCAGCCTGCAGTAATGTCAGTGTTTTGTAAGCTGAAATCTTCAAGAAGCAGTGTACTACGTAAATCAGGGAAGTGACCAATCAAAATTCTGTTTTTCAGCTGTAAGCATGCAGCCAAAGATCCAGTTTCCATACCTGTAAATATTTTTTCCAGTCATCTTTAGTTTTTAGATATTTGCAATTTATTTGAAGTGTTGTAGCACTACAACAAATATGGCGGCTGATTAATTTCAGCTGTGCTTTTTCTTCTGGTCGATCATCGCCTTTTGAAAACAGCAGAGGGACCCTCTGCTGACCATTCCCAATGTCCCTGCAAGTCATTCACATGTGCAGTTGGCAGCAGAGGGGTTCCAGTGCAACATGCTGGGTGGCAGAAATGTAAACAAAAGCAGAGAATAACTGAGCAAATTACTCGGCGATAGTAAGATGCTGGCAAGAAAGAGTACCAGGTATATCATTAGCAGGGCACAGGGAATAAACTGTCAAAAGCACAAATTTTTTTCGTAGTACTGCTGCTTTCAATTTGCTGGACAGCTGTTCTTGTGGGGCTTGGGCTGGGTACAGTGACGTCAGAGAGGTCTGTACTAAACACCATGTGCACAGCAGTACCAGCAAAATCTGATTTTAGCTTACAAAGTTATTCACATGTATACTGCAGGGTGCAGGCTACTGAAGAATGCACCTCCCATCTCAGCAGTTCTTCTCTGATGTGAGCATCAGGATTCTGGTATGTGGTTACATGAAACTGCATCTTACAAGTCAACGTCAGTCAAATTAGCCCAGTACATACTACTATCGTGCAGTAAGCAGTAATTAAAAATGTTTTGTACAGCAAGTGCAAATGTGATCAGCGTCACACTTGGGTGTGAGGCTTTGCTGACTGTTCCCTTTAGCTATCCTACTTCCTTTACGGCAGAGTAGTTTCACGTGTCCACCAGGCCAATAAGGAAAAGTCCACCTCTCCTCTTGACTTGTATAAATGGCTGAATAAAATAAACTCACTCTCTGTTGTGGCTGCCAAAGTTCAGTACTGTTTCTTTTAGCAGGAAGCAGATCAATAACAAGTCAGTATGCTATATATCCCAAGTTGATGTGCTGTTGTTTAAAGCTCAGAATTTGGTCATAAACAGTCTCTCAAATGCAACAGCAAAGTCATAAAAATATGTATATATAATTATATAAGTAACACCTAGTGGTACTGTGCTAATGAATGCACACACACACTCACACATGCAGAAAATATACAAGACAGGATAAATAACTACTGTTGAGCTGATACTCAAAAGCATGTCATCACAGACACATGCCCTAACCACTGACATTTATTTTTTATTCTTTGGTAACCAGGTAAAGCCCACATGCCTGTTTTCAGGGCGACCCAGGAGCAATGGTGAGATTAAGTGATCTGTTTCAAACAGTATGCAATTGGAGATTGTGGGAATCAAACCTAGGTCTGTTTGCTAGATGTACCAAGCTCATTCACAGCTCATCACTCTAACCTCTAGGTTATACTGTCAGCTCCATGAAACAATGCAATGCCAGTTAAACAATGTTTTATGTAGTCTTTGAAAATCCTGCCCTGTTTTTTTTTTTTAAATTCTACTGGATCCATTTTATAATCACAACAAGGCGGCACTCAATGGTGTCGTAAAGCTGGATAATGTCACTTCTCAGGTGGTTAAAGGTACTCACATACACCTCATGCCTCACAACACACCAAGATGGAACATTATTTCGGGGCACCGATCATGACTTTTGGCTTAATTATATTAAAACTGGCAAAGAAAGATTCCTGTTTATTTTGACATAGTGCCAGCAGCTCTAAATACTTCTCTGTGCTAGTACACCTGGGTGTTCAAATCAGAATATTTATAACTTGCCCAGCCATGGTGACTATAGCAGATTATTCACTTGCCCTCAATAATTATAATACAATGAAATTAGCTCTGTTTTGTTAAGGCTGACCTCCAATGAAATTTACTTTTGCCCCAGACATGGGCTGGGCTGTGGCAATGGGATATGCATACTTCGTGCTACATTGTACTGATTATATTACAAGCATTGAATCCTAATTTTCTATCTGAGCAGTACAGTTCATTCACTGCATCTGTAATGAACCCTCAATAAATTGGGGTTATTCATATTCACTAAACAAAATAATGTGTCTTTGGTGAATAAACCCATAACCCAACCAACTAACAACTGTTCCTTTCCTCCTGTCCTACCACTCTTAGACTGACAGAACTCTGTCCCCAGCCCCCAGATCAACGTACTACACTGCCACTTCAAGGTCATCCCTGAAAAGGACTGTCTTGTGACTTGTCTTTGTGGGATTACCTGGTTACCAAAATTCAATAAATAAATAAATAAATTAGACTAGTGAAGTTAGAACTCCACCCAGCTAGCCAGGTAAGCCAGCACCCCTACTCCGCCCCACAAGGCAAATCATATAACATACATCACCATGCTAAGAAATATTTACGGTTAAGACTGTCAACAAAACTCTTCATTGCACATGGCCATATGCACTCCACACGGCACAGCCTGCCACCTCACACACTATCTTTATTCATTACTACTACTACTCTTGTCTTGCAAGCATAAAGATATATTTTTATTTCAGACATTTTATGTATACAGCTTCTTAACATTAACCACCTCATTTAGCAAACCTAAAAGAACATTAACTCACAAGAAAACTCTGCTTACAATACAAAAACCTTGCAGTCATCATGTTGTGTTTTAATTTTTTCCCCATTCCACTGTCCAATTTCCAAAACCTCAAGTAAGAAATACCAGAAACAAAAATGTATTCCCTTTAATCCCTTACACTGCTTCTACTTATAGCAATAGCAGCAGTGACCTTGCTAATTGAATGCTAAAACATTTAATTCACATTTTTGAGATAGTGACTTACCAGTTGTCGCCCCATACAAAATAAGGCAGACAGCTTGAGCATTGACTTCAGCTGAGCTCTCTCGACTCTCAAGTCTCTTCTCTGTGTCTCTGTTTTTTCTTCTCACCTCTAAGTCCCAGGTGCTCTCTGCAGCAGCAGCCCACCCAACGCCCTTGTTCTCCCTCACCTCCTCCGCAGACCGCAGCGCGTGGACCCACATGCTGCATGGCCCAGTTAGGGGCCTACTGTAGTCCAGAGCTGCAAGCATGGTCACTCCCGGCCTGCACCATGTGGTCTGGCTTGTCTCTCTCCAACCGAGTCCTCCTTCCTTGTTCGATCGATCGATCGATCGATCAATGAACTGCTAGAAGCCAGCAAAGGCAAACTAGCTAGCCTTCACCTGGCCTGCACCTGCTTGTAGCACACTTTTATTTATTTATTTGTAAAATCAGTTTACAACCTTTGAGCCAGAGGCTCGTTTCCAAAGGTACTTGTCACATAAAGACATACATTGTGTTTTGGTTACATAGCGTAGGTTTGCAAAACAATAGGCGCTCAACAGAGGCTCTACGCCACACTGTGGTCAGACAAATACATTTGGGTTACAGGGTACATGTAATTGAGAACAGGTGTTACACAAGTTGGTATCAATAGTGAGCAATCTAATAGGTAAACACTGAAACAGCTGGCACTGGCCAGGTTAAACATAGGCACGTGTACAGGGAAGTGGTGGTGGGATGGCTAGGGAGAGCCCGGAGGGCGCTGTCAAGAGAAGTAAAGTGGAGGCTACTTTCAGAGACAAGAGCAGTTACGAGTGTTGATGATGTGGTTTCAAGGGTGGTTTTGAACTTGGAGATGGTGGTGGCATTGGTGATGGGGCAGGAGAGAGTTAAACCAGATTGGGGCTCTATAGCAGAAGGACCTCTGGCCACTGCTGGTTCTTGATCTGGGGACCATTAGAGTGGTCTTGTTGGAAGATCGGTGCAATAGTGGGAAGGCTCTGGTGGATGGATGCTGCTACTCCCGGGAGAGCCCCAGTAGGGTTTTTTTGTGAGGAGACAGGTTTGGTATTGAGTCATTCATCCAGGGTAAGCAATTTAGCCTGACATACAGCTGACAGGTGTGTGTGAGCCTGGGCACCAGTAATCAATCTGCAGGCTTTGTTCAGGTTAAGTGAATTTTTTGAGTGCAGTGTGTCGGTACTACTTATAGACTGGTAGACCATAGTCTACAAGGGAAGAACGGATGATGTAACAGCGAGCCGGAGAGCATTTGGGGAAGGCAGATTCTATGGCGAAGAGAATGCCAAGCCATGTGTAGTGGCGGATGTTAGGCATTGATGTGGTTGTGAAATGTGAGGGTTGAGTCGAAGGTAACCCCAAGGTATTTGTAGGAGCAGACTTGTTCCAGTGGCTGATTGGTACTTGGAAGGATATAGAGTTGGTGGTTGCTAGCTTTGTTTTGGGGTGGAAAAGAGCATAGCTTTGGTCTTTTAAGATTGATGATGAGTCTGCGCCCTTAAACCAAGCTTCGCACTGTTGAAAGACTGCTGTAGGGTGTCCTGAGGGAGACGGGATTGCGTGGGTGGCAAAAAGGACAGCGCCATCTGCATACAGTAGAATTTTGCCAGAGCATGCACTGGGCAGGGTGTTCAGATAGAGCGAGAAGAGAAGGGGCCCAGGATGGAGCCTTGGGGACCCAGAGTGAATGGGACAGGTATCGGAGACTGTGCTATTGATTTTACACACTGTGATCGAGTGTCAAGATAGCTTGTGCACCATGCTAGGGGCCAGCCGAGAGACCAGTGTGGCAGAGTGCATTCAGCAGAAGTGGATGGGAGATGGTGTCAAGGCCTTGAGAGGTCGATGAACACTGCACCAGCTAGGAGCTGGTATCCAAGGAGGAGTGTAGAAGTTGGAGAATTCAATTAGGGCAGTGCTGGTACTGTGACCAGCACGGAAGCCATGTTGCTCTGGGCATAGAATGTTATGCTTAGCCAGATAAGCAGTGATTTGAATGGCCACCACTTTCTCCAGGGCTTTAGAGATGGGGAGGAT
This sequence comes from Neoceratodus forsteri, assembly GCA_016271365.2. NCBI lineage: Eukaryota > Metazoa > Chordata > Ceratodontiformes > Ceratodontidae > Neoceratodus > Neoceratodus forsteri. Next base: position 78,178,694 of record CM057459.1, read on the forward strand.
GAGATTGGCCGGTAGTTGTTGGCCGAAGGACCTGTCGCCCCTTTATGAATTGTGTGATAATGGCTGTTTTCCGTTGTGGGAAATTGTCCCAGGCAGAGTGACTGGGTTAATTAGGCTGGTGAGGGCAAGGACTTCATCTAGCACCAGCCTGAGGATACTGGGGTCCAGTGAGTCACTGCCGGGACTGTTGCCATTCAAAGCTTTGATTAGGATGGGTCTGGCTTCCGGTGGAAATTCAGGCAGGTGGAAGCTGGGGCGCTGAGGACAGGGGAGGTTGGTTGGGGGATAGTCAAAGAAATTACTAGAGGACTGAGCTAAGGTCAGTGAAAGCGGTGTTGAACCAGTTAGCTATGGTGGCAGACTCGTGGTGGTAGAGCCATTTCTAGTGAGCTGGGATGGGGCAGGGGAACGAGCTTTTCCGGAGTTGCTTAATATTATCCCAGAAAGTCTGGGCCGAGCCCCAGGAGGAGGTAAGGAGGCCTGGTAATGGTCGGCTTGGCTTTCCTGATGGCCCATGAGCACTTATTCCGGGCTGCATTGTAAGCCTGCCTATCAGACAGAAGACCCGCTTCAGTGGCAAGGTGCCAGAGGTTATCCCGATTTCTTAGTAATTGTAGAAGGCCGGGCTAACCTAAGGTGTATTCTGTTTTTGGACCGATTTTGGTGAGGGGTGCAAAGAGATCACAGGCTATGTTGAAGGTGTGGAGTGAAGAAGGCGAGGGCAGTGTCAATGTCGGGTTGCATGATGAATGGGGACCAGTTTATCTGGGTGAGGAATACTTTAAGTTTTTTCAGCCCACTGGGGAGGCGCCATGGAGGGTGGTCTGGGCTTTGGATTTGGGATTAGAGACTGCCCAATGAAATAGGATAGGGAAGTGGTCACTTGGGAGTCTGGGAGGACCTGGATTTTTGGATTTTATGGGGTCGGTTAGTTATAATAACATCCAGAAGGGTGCTGGTACCTCTTAGGGTTTATTCTTGTGGGCTGGGTGACGAGTTGCGTCCAGGTCTTGAGCGGCAAATGAGTCTCTGATTGCAGATGAGGAGGTGCTGAGCCAATTTACATTAAGGTCCCAACTAGGATTTGCTCCTGCCTTTTATGGTGAGGCTAGGTAGTCCGTTAAAGATACCAGGGCCGGGTGCTGGTTCTTTGGAGAACGAGGCTGTGGTGAGATAGAGAGGGCTCCTAGAGGGTCCGGGTGAGTTTGAGGGTAAGAGCCTGGGCCCCATTTACAAGGGGCAGGGTGGGGAGTGCGTGTCCAAGTATTGTGTCCCTAGTGTAGATTGCACAGCCTCCTCTCTCGCTTGCTTACCGGTCCTCCCGGTATAAGGTATAGCCTGGGAGGGAAACAAATGAGTCAGGTGGATTTGGACAGCCAGGTTTCAACCAGGGCTATGATGTCTGGTTGATGAGCCAAGGCCCAGCACTGTAGGGTGTCAAATTTCTTCAGCAGGCTGCATATGTTCATGGAGGCTACTTGAAGACCAATGGGCTGGGTGGGTGGGAGGGGCAGGGCCTGGGTTGGGATGTATGTTCCCTGTTAGGAGTAGAAGGAGGAGAAGTGCTCTGGTCAGAGGGTGCCAGATGGAGAGTTTCACGCCGGAGTGATAGGATGAGGAAGGGGCTTCAAGTAGCACAGGGGTGGGTAGGGCAGCACAGGCAGGGAAGGCTTATGATCAGAAGGCAGGGAGCTGGGGGAGGTAATGTCTGGATGGGGGTGAGGTGGAGAGGAGCATGGGGGTGTGTGGAGGAGGAGGGAGGGAGGAGCAGTGGTAAGGAGGAGGGGAAGACAGGAGGTAGGTAGGAACACTGGAGTAGTGAGGCTGAGGGTTAATGGGGACAATAGGGTTGGTGGAAGGCAAAGAAGGAGGAGGAGAGGAGAGAGGCTGAGCAGGGGTGCACATGCATAGTTGGTAAGGGTGGGGAGCTGAAGTGAAGAAAGAATGGGGTACTAGGATGATAGAGGGAGATAGTAGTGAAAGGTCACCTCTAAGCCTAGTTGCTGCTGTGGTGTAGTGGCAGGGCTGGTGCCTGAAGTGCACAGGGTACTAGGTTCAGGTCTTGACCAGGGTAGCAGGAAGGAGCCCAGCCAGTGGCTGTAGCAGCAGGGAGTTGGGTTCAAGGTCTGCAGAAGCACTGAGATAACACTTTAGCAGTGTCAGAGGGTTAGAGCTCAGCAGCCCTTCGCCTGACCCCTGAGGCCTCTTGCAGCACCTGTCAGAGGTCTGACTTGTCCCCTAGGCTCCAACACTGACCACTGGGATGGACACTGCAGCACCACACCACCACAACTCAAACCCTCTGCTTCAATGCTATCTCTCTCTGCTCCTGTTTGACACAGTCCTCCCTTGGTCCAATACTACTACTACTGCGCTGGCTGCATGCAGCTCACCCTCTCACCAAGCAGTAGCCACTCATGGAGTCACGACTCACTAGACTAGACTTTCTAGTCTTTCCCAGCCAAGTCACTAGTCTCCCATTGCTCTCTCCCTCCTCAAAAACACTGCTGCAGCTGGACTAAGTTCTTGGTCACCCGCTATTGTCCCTCTTTCTTGGTGTGGTTCTTCATAAAGGCAGGCACTATGTTCTCTTTACTTCTCAAATCTCCTCCTGGCCTGGACTTGGTCCTCCAGAGATGGCATGACCCCACCGACAACTTCAATCGCTAGCATGTGTGGCATATCGCGCCTACCCGGCCTGGTGCTTACACCTCTTCACACACACACACACACACACACACACACACAAACCACTAGTCTGTCCCAGTAATGCTGGTTGGGGCAGAGAGACCCCAGACCCTACACTCCTACTGACTCCTGCTGCAGACCTTAAATTTTATTTTATCAACTGCCTGTTGCTTCCTTCCATCTACCACTTACTGCCCTGCTCACGACTCGACTAACACTGCCGCCTGCTTCCCAACTCACTGCTCTCCTGCCCTGCAGCAATTGATTTGGAGTATGTGTACAGATCCTCCCTCTCATTACTCTCACTCTCATTGGAGGATGGATGGTAAGGTTGGCAACGAGGAGACAAGAAGCTAAAACATCCACCCTACACAATAAAAAAAAAATGAACGGCATGAGATAACTCTTGAGTGTATGGCTGCATGCAAGCATTTTGAACGGGAATCGTGGAGTCAAGTATTGACTTAAAATACAACTGCTGTTAATTGCAACTGCAATTCTTGTAATTACAACTAATTGCAGTTGCTGTCAATTTCAGCTCACGATTCTGACTGCCGATGGTGGCTCCAGGGTTGAGGCAACTGCGATATGAAAACAATAAAGTCAAGTCCAGTTTAATGTTATTTCTATGGATTTCTAACTTTCCCTCATAACTTTGACATTTTTCAGTATTTTATGCCAAATTTTCAACATTGCCTTTTGGCACCCCACTTTTTATGAACAAGGAAAGTGAACATTTTCAAATCTGTCCCAAAGGTAATTTTGCTGTTGCTCAGCGTGATTTTGTGGCTGCTCAGTGAAATCACCTCAGGTGGGATTTGAACATTTTCACCTTAGCAGGTTCTGAGGTGGGTGATAAGAAGGCTATGTTGAAAATTTGGTATACAAATATGGCAAATGACCAAATTATGATTGAAAGTTAAATACTGCAGTGTTAACTCATAATCTCACCAATTTTTAATATTTTCCCACCAAACTTTCAACATGGCCTTTTGGGACTACATCTCATGAACAAAGGGGTGAAATTTGCAGTCACTCTGCAAAATCATGTTTTGGCAGGATTTGAACATTTTCAATTACCTTGTTCATAAACTGGGGTAATAAGAAGACTACGGTATGTTGAATATTTGGTGGAAAAATATGGTAAAATAACTAAGTTATGGGTAAACATTGAAATATTTCAGTGTTCACTCATAATTTCACTAATTTTATGTTTTTACTCCAAACTTTCAATAGTCATTTTTTTTTCACACCAGCTCACAAATGTGATAGGTGTCATTTTTCAAAATCCTGAATGTAGAAACATAGAAGCATAGACAGTGATGGCAGAAAAAGACCAAAGGTCCACTGAGTCTGCCCACTGGGCCCTATATAACCCCACAACCTAATGTCAATACAGGGTTCTAACCCTCCCAGTGTCTTCCTTTTCCTTTCCCTGGTTTCATCTCTACAAGTGAGCTCTATTCCTTTTGCTGTGTCCCAAGCCCATTTGAAGTCCTCCACAGATTTAGTTCCACTACCTCAGCCTGCAAGCTGTTCCATGGTTCCACCACCCTTTCTGTAAAATAATACTTTCTCACATCCCTTCTGAACCTTCCTCCTGTCAGCTTCCAGTAATGCCCTTGTGTTGTTGAACTAGTGTTACTGCTAATAGTTCCTCATAGTACAATTTGTTTGTTCCTTTCTGTTATATCCTCCTCCCGGTCTCCAGCAAGTACATGTTAAGTGCCCTACATGCCTTGTAGGACTTCCCTGCTGGCCCTGTTTCATGTGTATCACTCTGCACTGAACTGCCCGTAGCTATCCTTGTCCTTTCTGAGGTGAGGGCTCCAGAGCTGGGCACAGTACTCCCAAATGTGGCTTCACCAAGACTCTCGGTGGGGGGGTATCACGCCTTTCTAATACCCCTGCTGGTACACCCCATCATCTTGTTTGCCTTACTACAAGCCTTGTTGCATTAGCTAGCCTGTTAGCTACTGTCGCTGATGATGACACCTAGGTCCCATTCCTCAGCTGAGGTGCTAAGTTTAACTACTCTCATCCGTATTCTGTCCTTGGGTTCTTTTTTCCTAGGTGCATCATGTTGCCTTTTTGGCATTGAATTTCAGCTGCCAAACATCTGACCACTTCTCTAGTCTTTGCAGTTCACCCTGTAATTTTCTAATTCCTCTGAAATGTGTTTTCACAATTGTGGTAAAATGACATTTCAACCAGTATTCTATAAATACCACATGTCGTGTTTATCAGAGAAAGTCATAAAATGACTACCTGTAAAATCTGAGGTCAACATTAAAAAATATATTAAGAAATATTGTGTGAAGTGCCAGCCTTTACCTCAGAGGATAGTGCTTGTGATCTCCTTCCGTGAGCTGTGTTTGGTGTAAGCCCAGTGAGTCAGCTGGAGGGACTCTTCACTTTGCATGTCTGTATCTGCAGCCACCCTGAAGTGCAGGGTCCAGAGGGCCCTGCTCTTCTGCAGCCCACCAGACAGACTCACAAATCCTTGACATCTGTTGCCACATGGAAGTGCAGGGCCCAGAATGGCCCTGCACCTCTGCAAGGCAGATGGACTCTTCCTTGGTGCAGAGCTCAAAGGGCTCTGCATGATTGCATCTGTTCATGCAGGTCCGGGACCAGTGAATGAGCACAGGATTCCACTATCTCTTTTTTTTTTTTTTTTTAATTTTCATCTTTATCCTCCTTACTGCCTCCGTGCCCTCCTTCCGTCCGCCATGTCCCCGGTATCTACCTTAGGGATCTGCCCCAGAGTGCCCATCCTCCTCTCCTCGCACATTGGGGTCTGTCCTGTAGGTGGTCGCGGTGGACTTTAGGGCGAGACTTCATCTAGGGCTGCCGGAGGGTATTTCGTTTTCTCCCTGACGTCCCCACTCCCCAGGACGCTTTGCGTAGGGACGACGTCCCGAGTGGCAGTGTGCTTACGCACGCAGACCTCGCGCGCCGAGATCGCCCTCTCCCCGCCCGACAGGCGGCCGCCCACCCTTCTCCTCTGCCGGTGCTTCCACCGCTATGGAAGGAATGCAGAGCGCAATGCGCCTTGTAACTCACCCCTGAGGGAGAGAGCATCCGTCTGGGACGCCGATCCTCCCTCCCCGGCCGACCTCGGCCACCCGAGTCCGCTCGAACCTGGCCGCCGGGCGCAGCGAGGTGTGGCGCCTAGCGCCAACCCCAGCGCCACCGGGCCGGCCTTGATTCCACTATCTCAAAAGGAAAGGAAATTTTACAAAAACTGCATTAATGCACCGGTTAGAGTTCAAGTTAATGCAACAAAATTATGGAAATGTGGTGTAAGGGTTTCACGCCTTACCCCACCCATCACGCAGAAGGAAAAAACATTAGCGTGGGATCTCTGGAGTCTTGGAAAATCAGTGGTGGATTCTTGCTTGAGGTTAACAGAATAAAAAAGGTAGCTCAGGAAAATGTTCATGGAGCTAAATGCAACAACCACTGAAAAAAGGCAGAAAAATGGCTGATATACTCTGAAAGTGAAGGACCAGGACACAGTCACAGAATAAAAAATCAATTTTATTGAAAACATATACAATATGTAGCACTCACCAGCTGTAGACCCCTGTGTATGCACAGGGGTCAGTGGTTCATGAGTGCTATATATATGTTTTTTTCAGTAACTCCTGGTCCTTCGATTTCTGAATATGTTAGCCCTTTCTTCTACTTTCTTCCTGGGGTTGTCTATTGTAATACTCATCTCTTCCCTCCCAGACTGCAGCATCCTGTCCAAAGCACAAGGTACAGCTCTAAGCGTGCGCCTCATAGTGATACACTCTTCAAGGGTAGAGCAGGATGTCTCGCCACATGTTGCCAACAGACTCTCTTCTAACTTTCTTCTCTCTGGGCCTTGCTGGCCTTACATGAAGAAAAGGATTACTTCTGACCTCGCTTGCTCAGGGAAGGAGGGCATTAGAGTTGAAAACCCCAATGAAGACCCCACCACTGATTTGCCAATACTCCAGAGATCCAAAACCCTTGTTACTTGGGGTGTGGGGCGGGGTGAGAATTATATTTCCCTACTTTTGTTGCATTAAGTTGAACCCTAAATGGTGCATTAATGCATTTGTTTCGGAAATATTATATATACATAGATTCCACCACACTGCAGTGACATCCCCAACACCGATGTATCCCGCCGATGACCAGCAACAGGCGACACCGAGTAACACACTTGTATGCAGCAATGTGTGGGGGCTGTGCCCTAGCACCCCTATACTTTAGATAACCTAACCTCCACGTTGCACAGACAGTGGAGTTAATTGCATGTCCCTGTTGCTGCAAAGTCCGTCACTGTGCAGCACTCATCACCATCAGAGTGTCCATCGCTGTCAGTGTTTTGCTGTTGGCGTGTCACTGTGCGGTCGGTATACCATGACCTGTTAATCAACTTTTAATATCCCACGAGTGGTGACTATCTCACTCTCACCCATGTCATATTCGATTTGTACAGCTGGTTTGGGTCTCTATCAAGAGCAAGTCAGGACTGATAAGAACTGTGTACCAAAGTCTGCTGAAGTGTGCTGAACTGGCTGACCTGCAGCCCCGCCCAGCTCTGTAACACTTGTGAAATGAACTAAAGTAAAAAAAGAAACATTTAGAGGCAAAAGTGTTACCTCTACTCGTTCGTTTTGGTTTCGATTTGCCATTCAATAAATGCTCATGGGCTTCATTTCGAAAGGCGTTAACTTTCACTTTGACTTGAGTCACGCTTGAAGAGGAAAGACGGCAGCACTATGGCGGCTGAAGAGGGACACACTACGCTCATTTCGGTTTGCGATTTGCCATTCAATACGTGCTCAGCGGCTTCCATTTTGAAAGACGTGCTTTCACTTTGACTTGAGTCACGCTGAAGAGGAAAGACGCGCAGCACTATGGTGGCTGAAGAGGGACACACTTGCTGCCAAAAAAGTTGACCTGTAAAAAGACATACTGTGTGTATGTCAGGGGCTAGGGTTATTTTCATGTGCCAGTAGCAAGACAGCACCTGGCTTTCGCTGACGGTCTCATTTAACATGAAGAAAGAATGTTCAGTGCGCAGGGTTCATTGGCAACTGAGAAGTGCTCGCAGTGCAGTAAAGCCATGAGCACTTGTTGTGACGTGCCAGCTTGCCAAAATATCGCTTATGACGTACCCAGCATGAAGATAGCACTACTATCTCACTAGTGGCCCGTGATAATATATATATACTGCATTAGGGGAAAAGATTAATATGTTCAGAGAGAAGAGTTTCAAATCGCTGCATTAAAAGATGACAGTGTTAAGAGAGTGAAACCCTTAATTAATTTCAGTTCATGGATGTGGAGACAACTACTTGAAGAATAATAATCCACTGAGATAAAAGTCAAGGTAAAGCAAACAACTTGAGAAGTATTAGAATTTGAACAGCAGGTTATTGAGGTCCCTTGATGGACTGGAGGACCAGAACCTTCGTCTTTATAGAGAAGTTATTGTGGGAGGTCTTGGCATTGCTGACTGATTGTTTGGTTTTGATAGATAAAGTGCACCGCATTCCCAAGAATGTTTTCCAGGGTTGATCAGCATTCTGAGGCAGGGCCAAAGACTCATATTCCTGCCATATGGTTTCTGTCTCGTATAAATGTTACAACGATAATGCAGTTAGGAGAAAAATACCGTTGATTCAGAATCTAAGATTCTATGATTTTCCAAACATCTTCCAGAAGACACAATCAAAAGTCTGACTTATGATTACAAAAACTGATTTGATTAGCAGTTGGTAAGACTGCTGCATTTTACCTTGTCAGACACAGGGCGTGGGTTAAAAGTATAACATATCTGCTAATTACAGTGTTGTTAGATAAATATAACTTTCTTGAGAAACAGATGACAAAACTACAGCAGAATCAGTTGTAGAAAAGTCAGAAAAATGTAAGGGACCAAAGCTATGAACCAAGGTGAGAAAAATGGTCAAACTGCTGAAATAGAAAACTATATGTGCTTAATGTTTAGTCTGGTTATCCCATGCATGCCACTGATTTTGACCAATACTTCTATCTCTAGCCGAAGTATTAATGCAGATGTTTTAAATCCCTTCTGCTTGACATTGCGTTATCTGAGGAAGGAGCCGGGATTTATGGATGTTGGTTCTGTGGTTTTCAGTAGACATCTTTCATGTTTCACCTTGGGATTTTCAAATAAATTTATAATGGGACTACTGTGGGGCAGTGAAGTTTACAGCAAGTTTCAATTTCAGACAAATATAGTAAGAATCATAGCGTGCATTTAAAGCAGCAGTGCAACGAAAATGGGTTAAAATTTGACCCCACCTTCTTTTCTTCCTAATCAATGCCAGATGTCTTCCTGTTTATTTTGATGGTGAACATTTCAGTTTCTGTTATCATTTAAGAATATTATGAAAGTTTTAAAATAATTATTTTAAGAAAAGAAAGCTGCCTCATTTTTGCGCAGAAATGATACTGAAGACCTGAGGAGGGTACGAATCCAGACAAACATGCAGATGTACAGTACATGGAATAGGAAGCATCCAGAAAACCCAAATCAACAGTTCTGCCAATATTTTTCACAGCCATTGCAGAAAAGTAATGTTTTGGAATAACTTTGTTCACTGCACTGCTGCTTTAACTGCTTCCTTCTGTATTCTGTTTTCTTTGTTTCCCAATTTGTTTCTTCATAACAAGAGAGTATGGAGTCCTGCATGGAGTTTTTAATTAAGTAATGATCTCAGATATGGCTGTCAACTTCAAGAACATAAAATATAATAGTGTGGATCACCATGGAAGATACATTGCTACTATGAATTGGTTTTCTTCAAATCTTTCATAGTTAAATGTTTTCTCTATTGATAAAGAAGGTGTGTGTGTACTTTTAACAGCACCAGGCATTGTCAAAGGATCTGAAAACACTCCCAGTGTGACTCAGTGGGTCCAGTCTGCCCATCAAGGAGACCAAACCTGTTACCTCACAGGATACCAGATCTCTCCCTAAGGTGACACCTGTGTTGAGTTCAGGAGTCCAAAGGCATTGGTGGCAGGGAATCTCCTTCAGCTGGGACAGAGGGGTAGTACATGTGGTAAGCAGAATATTTAGGTGTCTTCAGGGAGCTCAGCTAGGAGGAATGCACACAGGGTGGAGAAGATTGCCAGAGGCATGGGAGGGGGAAGGGCTAGATGTTGTTGTTTATCTAGGGACAAATTACCTGGCTAATAGCCCCTAGGGGAGGTAAAAACAGGTTACTCACCTGTAACAGTAGTTCTAGAGTGGTATATCGTGTATATCCACACTACTGGCAGTGTCCTTTCCCTTTAAATCTCCTGCTGGAAAGTCTCCAAACTGGCTCCTCCCACCCACCCAGGTGGTAACTCCCCTAGCAACGCCCATGATGTCAGATCTTGCCCGCTGGAAGCAAGACCAGTGTGCCACTTGCCAGAGGAGGTCGGGTAGGTCAGTGTGGATGTACACTATATACTGTACCACTCCTAGAACTACTGTTACAGGTATGGTTTTCTAGGGGCATGGATATGGTGTGCTTGTTCACACTTCTGGCAGATTCTTAGCATTTCTCTGGGAGGAGGGGGCAGACACCTCCTATTTGGGAAGCAGAGACTGGAGAACTGCCCCAAAACCAGCATCCCGGCATGACTCAAGGTCAATGTGGTAATGGAGATGAAGGTGTGTGCTGACTCCAGGTAGCAGCCCCACAGATCTCCTGGATAGTGACGCCCGGAAGCAGCCACCGAGCCAGCAGCATGATGGTGGAATGAGCCCTTAGCCCCACAGGAGGCTCCCCACCACAACCTATAGCAGAGGTCGATGCAGGACACAATCCACCTGCCAGTCCATTTATCTGCCAGTCTACCAGGTGCGGCTTCAGCGTAGGTGACAAGAGCTGACAACCTCTCCGAACTCCAGCCATGTGCGCCTTGTAATGGCGAGTGCTCGCCTGCAGATCCAAGGTGTGGAGCCTGTGCTCGGCCTCCAAGGTGTCGGTAAGTACACTGGGAGATTAATTGCCTGGTTAAGGTGAAAATCCAACATAACCTTCAGGAGGAACTTCGGATTGGGGTGAAGGACAGCCTTGTCCCTGTTGAAGACCAGGTAAGGAGACGCCACTGAGAGCACCTGGAGCTCACTAATCCTTCTGGCTGATGTGATAGCCACCAGGTGAGACATTTCTCATGTGTGCATCGGTTCAAATGGCTTGCCCATGAGTTTTGTCAACACCAGCAACAAGTCCCAAAGTGGTGGAATGTGGTCAAGGCCTTTAAAAAAGTGCCAGACCACATTCTCCTGCACCACCGACTGCATACAAGCCCATGCCCAGTAAGCAGAGATGGCTGCCAGGTACAGTCTAAGGGTTGTCAACCGAAGGCCCAACTGAGAAAGGGACCAAAGATAGTTGAGTATGTTAGCCACCGAACAAGATAAAGGGTCCAGCTCCTTACTCCTGGCATCAAATGGAGAACATCTTCCATTTGAAGGCATAACATTTTCAGGTTGATTACTTCTGAGATGCCATGACCACAGCAAGGACAGAGGGACCCAAAGCCTGGAACTCTAGCCACTCAGGAACCAGGCTATCAGGTACAGGATTGAAGGACCAGATGGAGTACCTTCCTGATTGCAAGAGAGCAGGTCCAGGCGTAGGGGAGATGCCTCAGGAGCCTGTTGGTGTGGCTGAAGAGATTGAGGTACCAAAACTGTCGGGCCAGTCCGAAGCCACCAGGATCTATTTACTTATTTATTAGATATATTGGAATTACAAACCTTTGAGTCATAGACTTGTTTCCAAAGGCTCCAATGCCTAGTTACAAGAGACATACATAAACAGTAGTAGGACATACAGAGTGACAATTCTTAGATGTTAGCAAGTATTGTTCATTCATTATCATAATGTGTGGAAGGCCTATACATAGCATTAGCTAAGCAATACAACAAGAACAGTGATGCAGGCTTATACAGAGTGGTAGCTAAGCAGTACAGTGAGGACTCAGTGACATGATGGGGCCTCATGAATATAGTGGAGCAGTCTAGTGGATTAGACTTTGTCATAGTGGACCCACTTTCAGTGTAGTGATTCTACAGAGTTGTAGGTAGTAGGCCTGATGTTGGCAGGTACAAGCACGGTGGTGTAGAGGTGATTCCTGAGGGCCCTTTTGGAAATGGCCCAGCTTGGTGGGCAGTGATTGAAGCCAGTAGGAGTTAAACCAAGTAGGGGCCCTGACTGGGAACAACCTCTGGGTGAGTGATGTAATGACCCTGGGAATAGCAAGTGCCAGTTTATCCAAGCTACGTGTCTGTACCATGGCTGTGGATGGGGGCAGGGAGGCTGATACTCCTGGTGGTGTTAGTCCGAACAGGGATTTTTGCCATAAGGCAGACCTGGAACTGGAGTCTTTCACTGAGATTGAGGATCTGGGCACAGGAGTAGAGGGTGCAGGTGTGGGTTGTGCGATCAGCCCCAGTCAGGAGCCTGCAGGCTTTGTTGATTATTTTTATTTTATTGAGAGTCATGGCATCCGCTGCTGCATAGACCAGTAGTCTCTAGTCGACCAGAGACAGGACAGAAGAGATGATGGCTACTCACAGGGATTCAGGGGAAGGCAGTCTTTGTGGCAGTAGAGGATGTCACAAACACACTCAGCAGATCAGGCCGCCTGCTCCTACAGTGCCAACCTCAGAGCGCAATAGTGTGAACAGGTAACAGACAGGGTAACCTCCTGTCTGCTTTTGGGTCATAATCACCTTTAGTCTCAAGTTTTGGGGGCATGGAGAGTGTTAGCAGTATGAGAAGGAGAGGAGTCAGATTGATGAGGTGGGTGGGTCCAGCCCTGTATCGTATGGGGGTAGTAAAGTTTGTAACTATAAGTGGGGTCACATTGCCTTCCCTGAGTGAGGGAGTCACTGTGGCACAGTGGGAGGGGTGCTGGACCTGGTGCGCAGGGTACCAGGTTCAGACTGGGGTGTGGACTCCTGGGAATGGTAGGCGGAAGGGCGAGCGGTATGGTGCGAGGAGCCACTGTAAACCCTGGCTGGCAGGCAAGAAAATGGGGTGAGCAGTAGTAACCCCTAGTGGTGGCTGGGAGAAGAGCAAAGGGAGGATGGGGTGTTTAAGGAGGGGTGGAGTGCAGAGACAGTGGAGGGGCATAGTTCTAGGAGAAGAGGAGGGTAGCAGTATAAGAGTTGGGGGTTAGAGTGTCAGCAGGGCTACTGAGAGGCGAAAGGAAGAGGAGTAGTAAGAGACACTGGAGGACAGGAACAGGAGCCTCTGGTGGTGGGTTCATATAACTTGCTAATGGGGATATAGGGACTTAGAAAAAGAACCTCAGGAAGTCACGTGACTTAGGCAGGCTGTAAATTAAGGGCTGAGCTTGGATGGGTGGGCTAACACCCCAACAGAAGATGGTGCAAGAAGGAGTTCTGTATTATCTCTTGCGCCTCTCTGAACCATCCAAACCCTGGTCCCTCCTGGCTTTGAGCAACATCTTGTGGATCAAGGGAATGGAGGAAAGGCAGAGAAGGCCCGGATCCAGAGCTTGGAGATGCATCCTTGCAGCATTCCCTGCTGAGGGGGCAGGCACGGTACAGTCTCAGCTTGGCGTTCTTCCTGGAGGCAAATGGGTCCACCAGAGGGGCGCCATTGGAAAACAGGCTGTGTACTACCTCTGATGGGGGACCACTCATGAGACACCTCGCCCATAGCTGAGGGCATCCACCAGTTGGTTGGAGGTGCTGTCTACATGGATGGCCAGGAGATCGGCATCTAAGCTGAGCATGAGGGTCCAGATGCTGAGAGCTTCCCTGCACAGAGGAAGTGAGTGTGTCCCGCCCTGTTTGTTGAGGTAGTGCATGGTCATGGTGTTGTCTGTAGACCTGAATGACTTGACCCCAAACATTCAGAGCAAAGGCTGTCCATGCCAGCCGTATCATCCAAGTTCCAACAGATGATGTGGAATCGGACCCCTCCGGGGTCCAAAGCCCGTGGACACCCTAGCCTATCAGGGAGGCATCAGTCATCAGGATGACCATCGCTCTGGGCAGAAAAACAGGATCCCTTCCTGCAGATGTTCTGAAACTAACCGCCACTGGAGGCATCCCACATTGGCTGGGTCACAGTAACCGGTGGTTGAAGTGGCCCTTGCACTGATACCACTGGCGGGCAAGCTTCATTGCAGAGAGCGATCTCCATTGGGCACCAATGACCATGCTGGTGCATGCTGCCATGTATTCCAAGAAGCTCAGGATGTCCTGAGCAGGGCGCAACTGCCCAACCTGAAATGATCGGGCAGAGGAGGAGAGCCTCTGGGCTCTGCAAGAGTCAAGCTCCACCGCTGATGAAGTGAATCACCTGTGAGGACACAAGTTCTGACTTGGAGACAAAATGCAATTGGAATTAAAATTTTATTAAGCAAAGGGCCTACTAGTGCGGAGAGCGTAAAGGAAGGAACCTTCTTCTTCCACGGAAAGGAAGCTCTGATGTCACAGGGTGGTGCTAGAGAAGTTACCACCCAGGTGGCTGGGAGGAGCCAGCTTGGAGACTTTCTGGCAGGAGATTTAAAGGGAAAGATACTGCCAGAAGTGTGGATCGTACACCATATCCATGTCCCTAGAAAGATAGTTTTAAGAGGCTGGGAAGGATGCTCAAACAGACATAAACCTCAGTAATTTTTCCAAAGTCCTGCCTGTTTGGTTTAGTGGAGAGAGGCTTCCTCTTATCACTCGCTTCAACTCATGGCTGAAGTAGTGGTGCAGGAATAGGGGTTTGAGTATGTAGGAGATTTTGGGGTACTTCCAGAAGTACAAAAGCTTTACAAGCAGGGTGGCCTGACCCCTCTAAAGAAGGCAGCAGAATGCTATGGGCAAGTTTACAGAGCACAGCAAGATGCTTTTAAAGTAGTGGGGGTCAGATCAGTTGCTGATAGGTGTACTTGCTTAAATAAGGGTGGCCTGGATGGACTCCCCAGTGCTAGCAGATAGAGGAATAACAAGGCACAAAAAGTGGAAACAATTGGGAAACAGAAAAGGATACAGGGCAGGGGCTGCAAGGAATCCAGGGAGGGAGGTGAGATGCAGTAGGAGCAAAGCTAAAGATCAGGGCAGGGGGAACGCTGGGTATAAAGGAGTCACATGGAGGGAGGAAGCAAGTGACATGGAGGGCTATATGTGCTAATGCCAGGAGTTTGGGGAACAAAGCCAGTGACCTGGAGGCAGCAGTGATAGAAGTACGGTAGACCTGGTGACGATCACAGAGATGTGAAAACACAGCACCACAACTGGGATCAGACCATTCCAGGGTATGTAATGTTTAGAATGCTGGATGCTGCCTTGTCGGTATTTAATAACTGCCTTGCAGAAGTCCAAGACTGGATGAATGGGAGTTGGTTGAGGTTAAACCCGAGAAACTGAGGTGTTGGTTGTGGATAAAGGTCGCAGGAGGCGGGTTTGCCAGTTGGATCGCACTCTGGCTTATGTCTTGCAGGCGCCCACTGACAACCTCAGATCAGGTGCGAATCTTGTGTAATAATTGATGACCACTTGACGCTTAAAGCTCAGGTGTCAGCGGTGGTCAAAACTTCCTTTTCCATCTGAGGAATATCACCAGGGTGAAGCACCTGGTTCCTCCAGAAGATCTTCCAACATTGATCCACGCTTTGTTACCTCCCGCCTTGACTATTGCAACTCCCTGTACCTAGGGCTATCGGGGTTGAACTTCACCGCCTGCAGCTAGTGCAGAATGCGGCGGCCAGGTTGTTGACTGTTCTTCTAGATCCAGTCATATAATGCCTGTGCTCCGTGGACTGCACTGGCTGCCAGTATTTTGGCTAATTACCTTCAAAGTCGGTCTTCTGACCTATAAAGCTCTACATGACCAGGGACCAACTTACCTGAAAGAGCTCCTTCGCCTACTGTCCCTCCCGCTCTCCTCGATCCACTGATGAGGGATTGCTGGAGATTCCCAGGGTCTGTTTGAAATCTTCGGGGCTAGGTCATTTAGCTTTGTGGCCCCGACCCTGTGGAATTCTCTACCTCATCAGGTGCGAAATAGTCCGACTGTCCTGAGCTTTAAAGGAGCCTTGAAAACCCACCTTTTAGTATAGCTTTTAATGATTTATAGTAGTTTTAAACTCTGTTTATTTATTGTTTTATGATATTGTGCAGGCGCTTTGGATTGGAGAAAAGCGCCTTTTATAAATAAAATTGATTGATTGATTGATAGAAGGGACAGGGCACAAGGAAGGGGTGGGGGTGGTGTTAGACTTAAAGGAGGGTATAAAAGCCATGGAGATCAAAGGTAGTGGGCAGGGCAGCTCAGAAGGAGGTAGCTGATGGGCAGCTGGAGGATGAGATCAGAAGGGCAGTAGAACATGGGAGGTGTTACTGATGGGAACTTCAACATGCCAGATGTGGACTGGAACATCCCAGTAGCAGCAAGTACAAGAAATCACCTGCTTGTAGCGGCATCCAGAAAGCATTCTAATACAGAGAGTTGAGGAGCCTACAGTACAAGGGAGGGAGGGAGCTTCCTTGACTTAGTCCTCATGAGGAGGACCCACTGGGAACCAGCTATAATTAGTGCATGTGATTTACTATCAGATTAGAAGTGGAGAGGAAACAGTTGTATACAAAAGGTCTGGACATTAGGAAGGCAGATTTTGGCAGTATGGAGAACTGTTGCAGGAGAAACTGGAAGGGGTAGGGGTGGTGGAGGAGATGGAACAGAAGTAGGAACTAGTGAGAATGATATATAGGGTTAGCCCGATGGTGTAAAGGGCTGAAATGCTGCTTGTACTTCACTTTCCTCACACCGCAACCCGAGTTCAGGAATGAGCTTGGGTTGCTGGTGGTCTGCTGGGGCGGGAGAGGATTGAGTGTCTGAAGGACTGCTCTCCTATCCCAGGAGGGAGGAGGGATGTCAACTTAGCCTACGACTTCTACCAGCTGAAGGCCTGGTGGTAGTACAGCATGCACGGCACGGACAAGGGAGGAGGTAAGAGCATTCTGCTTGAGCGCTCCACAAACATGCTGGACATCCTGCAGCAGGGGCAGGTACAAAAAGTGGAAAAGCATCAGGGGCTTTGTGAAGCTCTGCTTGATCTGCCTGAGCCACACCATTACAGGACTGAGCCTCAACCTGTCCTCGATTTGTGTGTGCATTGGTAGGGGGAGAACTCCTCCCTCCGGCCCCACCGTGAGGGGACTTCATTGCAGGACTTCTGACTGAGATAGGTCCCAGGGAGATGATGGCCAACTCAGGGAATGGGAACAGGGCTGAAAAGTCACCGCTGGATGAGGTGGATAAAGAGCTGTTATTGCAAAAAGAATGGGATATTGGAAGTCATGAGTCTCTTGTAAGGGTGATAGGGAATAACAAGAGGTATAGGAAACCAATGGGAGGTTGGAGCAGGCTATAAGGAAGAAAAAGGCGCCTTCAGAAAATGGAAAACCAGCCGGCAGAGTGGGATAGTGTGGTGTTTCTTAACAGAACAAGGAGGCCATCATGGAGGGCAAAGTCTGATGTTGAGCTGAGGATGAAGGGGGTCAGAATGTTCTTTCATTACATATTGGAGAAATGGAAAACAAAAGAGGGTATAGTCCTGCTAAAGAAAGGGATGGGTGGGAGGAGAGGACAAAGAGAAAGTGGACATACTGAAACAGTTTTTCTGTTTGGTATTCACAGTGGAGAATATGGTGACAGTCCTTGACTGTGTCTTCAGAGCAAAGGGAGAAAGAGGGAGTCTATCAGTCAGAATCTGATTTTGAAGGCAAGGGTGTTAAAGGGATTAAACGTATTGAAGGTGATAGTTGCTGAACCTGGATAGGCTGCACCTCTGTGTGCTGAAGGAAACAGGACAGGTCTTAGCTGCGCCACAGACTGAGCTCTTCAACAGCCCACTGGAGATAGGGGTGGTACCTAGAACTGTATGGCAGCGGATGTATTTTCCCTGCATAAGAATGGAAGTAGGGACAAACCAGGGAACTACAGAACTATCAGTCTGATGCATAGTGGGAAGTTACTAGAGATCTTAAAGGGAGAAGCTAGACATCAGGATATCAGACAGCTTAGGTTCACAGGGCCGGAGGTCATGTCAGACAAAACTAACTGACTACTTTGAATGGGTGATGAAGGTGGCGGACAAGAGTCAGGCAGTTAACATACTGTACCTTGACTGCAGCAAAGCCTTTGACTCTGTTCCATGTGGATGGCGGTCAAAATGTTGGGTGACCTGAAATGGGGAAAAGACTACAGTGTGGGTAGAAAATTGGCTACGTGACAGAACCCGAGAGGGTTGTCCTCAGTGGAGAACACTCAGGGGTCTAGGAGATCAAGAGTCACGTGCCACGGGATTGGTCTTGGGTCCAGTCCTCTTCAGCATCTTCATCTGTGACACTGGCTTAGGGATCCAGGGAGTGATTTGCCTCTTAGCAGAAGATACTAAGATCTGCGGAAGAGTGGATAGTGAGGAAGGGTAAGAAATATGAAAGAGGACCTGTAAAGACTAGAGAAGTGGTCAAAGGTCTGGCAGTTTAACACAATGCTATGAAGTGCAAGGTAATGCATTTAGGCATAAACCAAAATAGAATACCAGAATGGGAGGGCAGTTAAAAGTACAAAGGAGAGGGACCTAGGGGTAATATCGACAGTTTAAAAACATCAGCACAGAGCAACAGGGCAGCAACAGTAGAGAGCGCAATAGGATGCTGAGACACATAGGAAGGGGACCAGTAGCAGGAAGAGTGAGGTGTTTCTTCCACTGTGCGGTCCCTGGTTCACCCTCATGGAGAACTGTGTGCTGTTCTGGGACCTGCACTTAAAGACAAGGACAGAGTGGAGGCAGTGCAGAGGAGGGTAACTGAAATGATCCAGGGTCTGCCAGACAGGATTTACCTGGAGAAGTTGAAAGATCTCAACATGTACATACAGGAGGCAAGAAGAGAAGGGGAATTGATAGAGAGGTACAGCTACCTCCACGGGATGAATACAGTACAGTAGATAGCAGAGAGTTGTTCACACTTAGTGGAAACCCATGTACTGGAGGAAACCCAATAAAGCTGGTGGGTGGAGATTTAAAAGGGACATCAGAAAGCATTTTTCATTGAGATGGTGGTAGAGAGGCAGAATAAACTACCAATGGAAGTAGTCTGTACAAAATCAGTAAGGGGTTCAGACATGGGTGGGACAAAGACATAGAGCTGGGTAAGACAATGGCAGAAGGAGGTGGGGTAAGGAGGGTGAAGGACCCCTAGGACCACAGTTAACATTAGATAACAAGGCTGGGCAGCTTTGATGGGCCACAGGGCATTTTCTGCCATCAGTTTCTCAATTTCCTTCTCTTGCGATAATGGTTCTAAAGATTTTAGAGGCAACACCTTTTTTTAATTTTTTGGCTGGGAAAGGCACAAAGAGCTGTGGTTCATTTTCAAATGTGACCCAGGAACACAGGGAGGTTGAGTGATAACCTCTGAACAGCCTTTAGTCACTCTTCTGGTCCCAACTCTACAGTAACCCATGATGTGGTCCCACGGGCAAGACCTCAGGGGTGACTAATTCCCATGGTGGAGAATCCCTATAAATTGGTATGTGTTTGCACAGCATGCTTACTTAATCTCTGCTTATGAAGTGTGTGTGTGGTGGTGGGGAGGGGTAGACATGTTGGACAGTCCCTTTGATTTAAAAATTATTGTGTTACTATAAATGGTGTTCTTGACTCAACAGTGGAGCTGGATGGGAAGAGCAAGTTAGAGAGGACAGAGCCTGGTGAAACCTCTTTTAGTCTTGGGGGAATGAGGTGACCTCATTTGTCATAGGTCTGTCTGCTTTGGTCCCTTAGCCCTATCTTTAGCCCTCCTCAAGGATGGTTTTGTAGAGAAACCTGGCTGAGTACCATTTAGAAACATAGAAACATAGACTTTGACGGCAGATAAGGACCGCTTGGCCCACCTAGTCTGCCCATTTCCTTACTACAGGATAGGCTGCAGATCCTAGTTAACCAACAGCCTATTTTCTTCCTACCCCCTACAAGAATTGCCTTATGTCTGTCCCATGCATTCCTGAATTCTCCCACAGTTTTAGACCCCACAACCTCCTCTGGAAGGCTGTTCCATGCATCCACTACCTCTCTGTGAAAAATACTTCCTCACATTGCCCCAGAACCCCCTCTATCTTTAAATTGTGTCCCCTTGTTCTTGGGAGACTTTGATGGACAGGGAGTCTGCTCTCCTTTGGAACTCCCCTGCTGACCTTGTTCAGAGTGTGCTACACCTCTGTATCATGCATCAGGTAAGCTTGTGCATTCATAGTAGGCTCCTCTGTGTGCTGTGAAATCCTTCCTTGCAGCCCCATTCCTGCTGAGAACCAGGGGCAGCTACATAACAGAAGTAGCTACCCATTCTGCATTGGCCAGTTGGTTCTTGATATTCCAAATTGGTGTGTGAACCAGTCACCAAGATATTAAGCATTGTTTTCTATTTGGATAATGTGGTAAAACAATTCAGAAAAACATACACTAGCATCACAAAAAGCTATGCTGTTGACATGAATTACTGTTTGGAGAAGTCCGAGCTTATGTGGGAGGTACCATTGGTTCAGAGTACTTGTAGATGAGATCCAGTTTGTGTGAAATTGATAGTGGATGGTTATTTAAACTTAAACTAAGTTTCTGAAGTTGAATGGCAAAACATCATGACTCAGACATTCTCTGTCTAGTCCAGTATGACAGGGATCACTTTCATGCATGTCTTTTTGCTTCAAAATTTAAAGCAGTAATAAACAGCTCATTCTTCTTTGAAAGCTGTTAAAGGGACACTGTCGACCTTTTCTGCATCATATTATTTCTAGTTAAAAACCCCACATTTTCTGACTGCTTACTCTAGCTTAAATTTATTGATATTACTGGTTGTTTTAGCTGCCTTTCTTCTTAGTAGATCGGAAATGCAAGCAAGTGGTATAGTTGTACTCAACCTTGTTTTGTTTGAATCCTTGCTCTACTCTTACTACATACTTCCTATGTATTACGTAACACCCCAAACAGTGCAACCAATTGTGATGGATAGTATCCTCCATTATTTCATAATGAGACTTTGATGGGGAATTCCCAAGTCCTGAAAAGTTGCAGTGGAGTTGATCAAGGAATATACACAAACGTGTTTTGTGTGGTAACACCAGTATGGCAAGCAGTCTGTTTTTTATCTTTTAAAAGAAAAAAAGGAATCAGCATGCATCTCCCAGTTACATCAGCAGTCTATAGCTAATATTTATACCACACATTTTTTAAACTAGGCACGCTTTTGAGGCATAAGTGAGTTGACAGTGTCCACTTTGAGGCACAAGGGGTTAACAGTGTCCCTTTAAACACATTCGTCATTTCAAACAGTGAAGCTTGATATAACACTACCTTGAAAACAAGATGCTGGAGCAGTGTAGATGTCCACTTCTGGTTAAATATTGGGAAAGGCAGATGGGGCAAAGGTCATGAGCTCTGGGTGAAGCTCAAGAAGTATAACAGAGTTCTAATGAGCCTACTGACATTTTAATTCACAAATCCGACAGATGATTTTGTTTATGAAATATTCAATTTACCATTTTCCACGCTAATTTTTGGAAGTGTCAAATTCCATCAATCAAAAGTAGATTAGTGGGATTTGCTATAGGTATAATGAGTAATATACCCCAGAAAAGCATTGCCAGAATTCGAACTGTTTTGGTGAGTTACCTGCAAAACAGATGATAATTCCTTGTAATGCCCTTTCTTGAGGGTAGTATGATGTTTATATGCCAGCAAAGACAAATTTGTTTGCTTTTACTTTGATCAAGTAAGATTGATCATAATGCAGTTCTCTTCCAGTAATGGCAAATTCTTGATTTTTATTAGTAAAACAATGAATTCACTTTTAAAGTAATTGTTTTATGATTTTGCTTTAATAATAGAATTTCATGCTTTAGCCTCTGGGGTCGAAATTAAGCTTTGCCATCACTAGCCAGCCACTGAGGCTAGTGACTGGGAAAATCCATTAGCCCCATATACTTTTTCAGTGGCCTAGCTGGTGTACTTATTAAATGTTATGTTCATCAGTACATTAAAGTTATAGCAGGGCTAGGCAAATGAAATTGTACTAGCCAAATACAAAATCTGCCAGCATTTGGCAGTGGGTCAGTGCCAGTTTTGACCTCTGTAGCCTATTCTTCTGCATAACAGTTATGAAAACGTATCATACAGATACACTGCAATAAAGATCACAGCTGAAATTTCTTTAATTAAGCTTTGTGAGGTTGCTCGTTTGGTTTTCCATAATTTCTAATGATGCTTTTCAACTTTTGTTACATGCTCTATAATAGAGTAATGCAGTTAACTCCATGACTGGGGACTACATGAATCAAACAGTTAGCTATATTTTAACTCTTACAAATAAAGTTATTGGTCTCCATATTCTGTTGCAGACATTTATGCTCAGCTGCCAGGGAGCAATATTCAGAAATACAGCATGCCCTGTCCGTCCCACACTGTCTGTCTAATATCGGTCCATTATATTATCGCATAGTGCATAAATAGATTGTTACCACAGTCCACTGCTGGCAGCAGCCTCCAAGAGAAATAGCATGTCCCAAATGGGATAGTAATGTCACTCCTGGGAGCCATATTCAACGGGCAGCATGTTAATGACCACATTTGACACACACAGCACTAACGGGCTATCTGCATGTCATTACGAGGACATTATTAGCGGTCTGCACAGTGCCTCCATGCATCATGCATAACCTCTGCCACCCATCCCTCCCACTAGAGCTCTGTCCACCTATACCATCCCTGGCAGTCTACTGAACCAAACCTCCCTCACTCCAATTGCTGTCGACTAATTGTGTAGTTGTACAAAGCCCTTCCCTAGCAGTCTAGTGACCCCCCTTCCCTCACCAAACCCCATCGGTTAAGTGCAGTTTGTACAAAGCCCAGCTGTGGCAGTCTAGTGCCCCACCACCACTTGATCCCCTCGGTAATGTGCAGTTGTACAGTGCCCTTCCCAGTCAGTCGAGTGGTACTCCCCCACTTGGTTGCTGTCAAAACTACCCTCCCAGGCCAACCCACTAAGCAGCCACCACCACCCATCAGCCCTCAACTCGCCCATCGATCAGTAAACTGCTTTGGCTGGACTGTCTGAATGACAGGGAGTGAACGTGCATAGTAGAAACTGCTGTTTGTACAGTATATGCACACTCATCAATCTTATCATTGCAGGGACAATTTGAACACAGTGAAAATTACAATGTCCAGCACTGACCCCGATGTACTTCATTTGTTACTTCCTTACCTCTGAAAACTCCCCATTTACTACTACCTTTTGGGTTCTTTCTCAACCAGTACTCTACTCAAGTCATCAATTTCTCTTCCACCCCTTAGTCCCTTATCTTTTGACTAGCCTCCTGTGGGGACTGAGTCAAAGGCTATGCTGAAATCTAAGTATACCACATCTCAAGCCTGTCCTGTTATCTGCTGCCCTGGTCACCCAGTCAAAGAAGCCAGCCAGATTTGTTTGGCGAGACCTTCCGCCTTAAACCCAGGTTGTCTGGCATCCTGTAGCCCATTTCCCTCCAGGAAGTCCATTAATTCTCCCTTGGTAAAGTCTCCATAATTTTTCCCACTTTAGGCATCAAGCTTACTGATCTGCAGTTCCCTGGCTCATCGCTCCTTCCACTCTTGTGTAGAGGGACCATGTCCACTGTACTCCAGTCACTAGGGACCACTCTTGTGGCCAGGGAGCAATTAAATATGTCTGCAGGTGGCCCTGCTATCACTTCTCCTGTCTCCTTCAGCATCCTCGGGTATAAGCCGGTCGGGTCCCATAGACTTATTTACTTTCCACCTTGTAGCTTTCCAACACCCTCTTCTCTCTTTTAAACATGCCACTTAAGCCCTTGCTCTCTTCCTTCCCATCTTAACCCACATTCTAGCAGGGGCCCATCCTTCTCTCTAATAAGTATGGAACCAAGATACTTAATTCAGTATTTCTGCTTTCTCTTTGTACCCCTTCTGTCATTCTTCCTTACTGTTCATTCATACACTAGAGGCAGTATAGTGTAGTGGTTAAGGGCACTAGCTGCAACCTGGAGACCTGGGTTTGATCCCATCAGCCCCACTTGTACACTATGCAACCCTGAGCAAATCGCTTACTTCCTTGTGCTCCCAGGTTGCATCTGGAAACAAGCTGTGGCTTAATGTGCCTTTCTTGGTTAAACAGTTTCTCCTTTTCTTTCCTACAATGCCCGTCTGACCTTACATTTCTCCTAGATGTACCTGAAAATGTATTTTCCCCTTGCTTCACTCCTTTGCCATCCATCTTCACCTCGACCTCCCTCATCTTCCTACTGGCTACCTTTGCTGCCTCCAGTACTTTTTGCTCTCTCTTCTTCTCTTCTCTTCTCTTCTCTCTCTCTTCTCTTCTCTCTGTTTTCCTCCCATTTGCTTCCCTAATACTTTAACACTGCCCTACTTTTGGCTCCTGACCATGCTTTTACTTCAGTCATGAAACAGAATTCTCCACGAAAGATAAGGACCACTTGACTCAGTTCGTCTGCCCATTTTTCCTACCTACATTATTACTGTTGACTGTACTGGATCTAGAGCACTTTCTACAGCCCCCTTCCTTTCCATTATGATTTCCTTGTTTTCACCCTCCACCTCGCTGGAAGGCTGTTCCAGGAATCCACCACTCTTTTTGTGAAGAAGTATTCACATCCCTACTGAACCTGCCCTCTTCAGCTTCATAGCATGCCCCTTGTTCTTAAGCACTTTTTTCTGAAAAATACTTCCTTCTTGTACCTTATTTACCCCTATGAGTTATTTAAAGGTTTCTGTCGTATCCCCCTCTCCTCCTGTCTTCCAGGGTGTACATATTGAGGTCCTTTCGTCTTTCCTCATAGGGCTTTTGATGCAGACCCTGCACCATTTTAGTTGCCCTCCTCTGGATAGCATCCACTCTGTCTGTGTTCTTCCAGAGATGTGGCCTCCAGAACCGAACACAGTACACTAGATTGGGTCTTACCAGCAATTTATATAGGCATAACATCACCTTCCTCTTCCTGCTTGTGATGCCCCTCCCAGTGCACCCTATATGTGAATCATATTGGATCCCTTGCCCTTTTTCCTTTGATAATTTTGCAGTTGACCTTTCTGCTGGTCTTGTCATTACTTCTTTAAATTATTCCCATTTTTCTGCTTCCTCTCCATCTCCTCTATACTCCTTGCACTTTTTCCAACAGTTCCTTCATCTTGCCAGAATCTGCTTTTTTAAAGTCCCTTATGCTTAATGTGTTTATACCATTGGTGGTCCCTAGCTGGACTTCCAGCACCACTGTTCTGTGATCACTGGAACCAAATTGTCCCAGGGCTACTACATTTTCAACATCTCACTGTTGGTTAGCATCAGATTCAGTAGAGCCACTTCCCTTGTCAAGTCTTGGATTAGCTAAACTAGAAATGCCTGGTGTGCATCCAGGGACTAATTACTAGTACTTGCTGCAATCGGCACTTTCCATTCTACATTCAGCATGTTAAAGTCCCCCACTATTACCATCTCCCTAAACTGGCTGCTATCTTAAGCATAGAAACATAGAATGCAATGGCAGTTAAGGGCTGTTTGGCCCACCCAGTCTGCCCATATCATCATTTTTTTTCCTCTTCCCAGTTCCTTGTTTGCCCCTGATCCTGACTTCTGGTAGTCTGTAGTTCACCCCATACCTAATTTGTTTCCCATTCCTATTGCTGCTAGCACCCACAAGGTTTCTAGTTAGCCTGACTCCCCTAGGCTGTCTATTTCAGTTGCCTCCCTCCTCTTACATACAGTGCTACTCCTTCCCTGCCCTTCCTTTGTCCTTCCTGAACAGTGAATACTCTGCTATGGTCATGTCCCATTCATGGATTGAGGTTCCTACATCTCTGTGACATCAACCACATCAAGGCTTCCTTGTGGACATTGCCTGAAGTTCTGGCATTTGTTGACAAGACTGCATGGTCAGTACACATCATATTCCAACATCTGTCCCTGCCCCTCTTTCTCTCTTTACCCTGCAATTAGTATGTTTAGTTCTCTTGTACTGTTTGATGGGGGAGGCCCACAAGCTCCCCCTCCATTTCTGACATCTTGTGTACCTTGCCACTTTGATTGCCCCCTCAAACTAGCTATGTGCTGAGACCGCCTATCTCCCAGTACTCTCCTCCTCACCTCGTTGGGATGCAAGCCATCCTTTTAACATCCTCCAGTCCCACTAGGACTTCCCCATCCTGAGGAGCCAAAATCCTCCTCCTGCTTTGAAATGGAATGCAGAAATATTCTCTGTATTCAGGCATGGCCACTAGTATCGCCCAAGAGGCTACCGCCCTGCTCTCTCCTTTTGTTACCTTCCCCAGAACACAGAAATCTGACTTCACCTGTTCCATGCACCCCCTGCTCAGATCATTGTGCCTACATGCCCAGTTAGATCTGACCTTCCCTCCTGTCCCCTCTCATGAGTTCAACCACCATGGTTATCAGTCTGCCTGCAGTCAGTTCAGGGAAACAGCGACCACCTCTTTACCATCAGATGTGAGACTCAGATCTCTCCATACCACTCTACAATTATGAAGCTACCACTGCCTTCTCTTGCAACCTTTGTGGCTTTGCCCTCCCTCGCATTCTCTCCCACAGTGCCTGCCTGCTAGGTGTTGTGGTTTCTCTTCCCTTGTTGGGGCGGGGCTTTGTTGAAACAGGGTGAACCTGAGTCCTGATGTTCCCAGTATCCCATAAGGTCAGGAGTCAGTTTTGGCTGCATGGTAGCCCTGTTAAAATAGATGCCTGTATACAGTTAAGAATACTGAAAACTTGCTGGCAGTTAGTATGTAATGGAGCTGCCCTGTAATTAGCTCAGGACTTGTTCTCCAGTCACAGTTAGGGGCAACACAAAACAGGTATCTTTGTACTTACCATTATGTTGCCACCCAAACCTGCTACACTGCATAACCGTGTCAGCACTCAGCAGAGGGGAGGAGTACCCTCTGACAGGGCAACACAATGCAGATGGACATTCTAGATAATAATGTGCACGCTCAACATATTCAGTGCATGTCTGCAAACACAGTGCACTGTGGCATCATGACATGCATCCAGCGCATTTCCCAGTGTACAGATATGTGCTACCTTTGTGATGCAGGCCCACGGCATGTCGTGGTCCCCTTTCACCCTGACATTAGTTACCTGGTTGGTTTCCCCAATCCTAATTCCCATACCTAGTGGCCCTGGTGGCAAAAGGTTCCAGTACCTGTGGGTCATGACTCTGGTGATCTAGGAGTTCCCACCCTCACCCCAACTCAGTAGACTGTCAGTCTAGTAATCTCCCCACCCTACCAACATGCCCAACCTTGCCTGGCTGACTCACAGTTGTGCCCATAGGACCATGGCCTGTTTTTTCCTGCTTGTGTCAAGTGGTAACCAGGAGTTTGCAAACCAGTGGGCCTGTAACACCTGGCATGCATCTGCATCTGGCCCTGAGGGACATTTAGAAATATAGAAACATAGACAATTACAGCAGAAAAGACTAAAGGTCCATTCAGTCGGAGTTCCTATTAAGCCCTAGGGCCTGCTGTTCCTCCAGAGTCCTAGCCTCCTCACTTCTTCTGCCTGATTCTGATGCCTCTAGAAACCACTGTATCCTTCATTCTGTCCCAGCCATGCTTAAAACCACAAACATTTTTGCACCAAACACCTTGGCTTGCAGCCTGTTCCAAAGCTCCACCACCCTTTCTATAAAATGGTATATCCTCCATCCTCCTGAAATTCCCTCTTGTTAGCTTCCAATTATTACCATGTGACCATGAGCTGGTATTCACGTTAAATAGTTACCTGCAGTTCACCCTGTTAGTTTATCTTAGGGATTTGAAGGTCTCTGTCATATCGGTCGGTCTTCAGTGCCTTCATGTTCAGTGCGTTGAGGTGCTCCTCGAGACATGCCCAGCTGGCCGTGGATCTATACAGGAGCAGTATTATCTCCTTTTCTGCTATTAAAACCCATCCTGATACCTCCAAGCATCCTATTTGCCTTGCTGTAAACCTTGTTGCACTGACTTGATTGCTTTAGGGAACCACCGATCATAACTCCAAGGTCTCTTCCTCAGATGTGGTACCAAGTCTCACCTCCTCCCTACCAGTACTCCATCCTGGGGTTCTTATTCACTAAGTGCATCACCTTGCAGTTTTTGGTTTTAATTTCAACTGCCAAACCCTTGACCACCCATCCAGCTTTTGCAAGTCTCTCTGCAGTTCCTTTATTCCCTCTCACTATCTACCCTTTCACAGAGCCTAGTGTCATCTGTGAAGAGACATAACCTGCCCTGGATCCCTCACCAGTGTTACTGATGAACATGTTGAAGAGGACTGGACACTCTAAAGATCCTTGTGGAACTCCATTTGTGACCTCTCTGCTTTTTGATTTACCCCTTTGACCTCTACCCTCTGCTACCTCCCCTTTGCTAGTTACCTACCTACCCAGTTTACTATGACTTTGGCGCTCCCAGATCCTCCATCTTCTTCAGCAAGCATCTGTAGGATACCAAGTCAAAAGCCTTACTGAAGCTGAAATAGAGCAAACTCACCGCATGGCCTCGATCCAGTTCCTCCATCACCCAGTCAAAGAAGGCTATCAGCTTAGTCTGACAAGAGCTCTATGCCACAAATCTGTGCTGTTTACTATCCTGGAGACTGTTGCTCTAAAAGCAGTCCACGAGGTCCTCTTTGACAAGTGACTCCATCAGTTTTCCTACAGTAGAGGTATGACTGACAGGTCTGTAATTCCCTGCTTGTTCCTTGCCTCAATGAAGTGGGAACTACATCCACCACCCTCCAGCCTTCGGAGCCACCCCTGTCCTTAGAGAGCTGTTTATAGACCTACCAGGGGATTAGCAAGTTCTGCTGCCAATTCCCTGAGTATTTTCAGATGCAACCCATCTGGTCCTGGGACCTTATTAATCTTAAGGGCTGCCAGTCCTTTCAGGACCCTTTTGCTAGTAAATGTTGGCTGCTGCATCTCTGGGACCCTCCTTAATGGCTGGTCTGAAGCTACTCTCTGGCTAGGCCCACCATCCTCCTTAGTGAAACTGAGCAAAAGTAATCTTTAATGATGTAATTTACATGGTCACCCATGACCCCTTTCATGAGAGTTTGCAAGCACCTTTTGTGTGCAAAGGAATAGGTTGCGATCCCTGTTAAACTTATTTTCTGCAACCACTTGCTATAGCACTAGAACCTACATCCAAGAATCAGGTCCTTAAAATCTAAAAAAAATGCTAAGTCTCAAAACTAGGGAGGAGAGAAAGAGTATTTTAAAGAGCAGGTTCCTAGTTCCTGCCCCCTGACCATATTACATGGCTCACCTGGCCCCATATTACATGACACCTGGCCTGTAGTCCATTGCCATGCATATGTTCATTTATTTCTTCAGTTTTAAAGTTATAGCACTTTCGTAAACTTGCCACCGATGACCACAGCCATAAGCGGGACATTTCCGTGCTGTGACATGCCCTCATGTAGACATCGCAGCCCCTTTGTGAGGTCATAAAACAAATGCCCCATGTGCACCTCTATCAGTTCAATAGGCCGATTTTCTGTACATTTGCAGCATGAGTTTTAGAATCAGGACCGCTCAACCAACAAGGACCCTGTTAGTCAGCAGTCACTTTGATTTCTTAAAATCCCAACCTATATGCTACTAAAATGTATCGGAAAGTTGCCCCATTGAACTGAATGGGGTGCTATACGGGGCATTTGTTTCATGACCTCAGCCAAAAATGTCTGTGTGTGCCTACATGGGGGCGTGTCATATGCTTTACGGAAGTGGTTCGTTAATGGCTGTGGAGGTCAAGTAGTTTACTTAGCCGCCATAACTTTAAAACTGAAGAAATAAATGGACGCATGTATGGCAAAGGACTATGGGCCAGGTCAGCTATGTAATATGGCTGAGGGAGCAAGAACTTTTTAAGTCAGGAAAAAAAAGCCACCTGAATAGAATTAAAAGGTATAGATACAACATTTAGGTATTAACAGTAATTGCTGCTTTAAACCGTAGAGTACTTTGAATAAAATACACCAGTTTGTATAGCATGAAATGTGTCCTTAGCAAACACTGTCTATGTTGGTGTCTGTTTTTACATGCACTATTCCCAAGCACACACTACAGACAGCTGTAGTTTCCTCACTCAAGAGTTCCTATCAGTGTTGTTTATTTAAGCTCTTTCTAGGGTTGCCCAGTTTGCTGATCTCAGCCAGTTTAGAAAGAGGCCTGTTTTGAAGATAAGGTAGCTTGTCATGTAAACAAATGTAATAAAGTTACAGACTGCAGGGATGTTTTCAGGATTGCAGTACAGTGCAGTACTGTACATTCTACACAGGGACTCCTTTCTCTAGTAAACAGAGGATGCCCTAACCAGTCCCATTTCAGAGGTTTGATGTCAGCCCTCAGAATGCATGTGTGTGTGTGTTCTATGGGGGAGGTGGGACACATGACTGTATCCTAACAACAGAATATCAGAATACTTCATAAACCTGTGTTTCAGTGTTCAAAAGTTTGAGATTAATAGAGCAATACAGATCAATTTAAATTTCTGCATTTAAGTTCTCAGTGTACAGTATGCTGTAGGGCAGCATCATCTCCATGTGGATAGGGATATTAGAGAGCACCAGTTTCAGTGCTTTCTGTAGCCCACCACCAGTAGCTCACATGCACCAGAGTCCAAACAAGCCTATTTCAAAATTCCTGTTCTTTTCCTTAGATCTCAAGAAGGGAAGGGATTGCAAATGAGAGGCAGCCACTTGATCCCCCAAGCCCTGACCCAGTGTAAGACCACACTTGCTCACACCTCTCCTGCTCCTTTGACTCCTCTGAATACTTGGCCTTGGGTGAGCTTCCTGTGGTCAAGGGTTTGGTCGAGAGCTCCATGGTAATCACATCAGGCCTGTCAGCCTTGACTTCATTTTTCTTGAACCAGTAGACCGGTTGTTGGAGAAGACTTCACGAGCAGTCAGTCTCCAGACACCAGTGCTTTCTGTCCTCACCCAGGAGGATGAGGCCGGTTAGTACCCCAGGTTGTGTTGCCTTAGGAGCTGCCTCCACTGGTAGTCATGCCTCATCCTATCAGGGTTACCCTGCTGAAGCAGTTGCTTTATAGTAACCCTCAGTATGACTTCCATCGACAGCGGCTTAGTTGTGGTGGTCCAGGTCGAGGCACCACTCGTGCTCTCAATCCCACTTGACTTTGAGTTGCAGCTGCTGATGCTCCTCAACCTGTTTGTCATTGGGAAAAGTGAAGCATTGACACAGGATGTGTTGACACCATAATCTGCTTTGGCAGCAATGGACAATTACTGGGAGGGTAGGGTTCTGCTCCGTGGACCTTTGGTCCCTTGGCTTTCACCTGTTGTTTCTTCACCAGCCCGTCCAGCTCAGCAGTCTCCAGTATCTGTTTCACCTCTACTTAGAGTAGAGTCTCCTTCTCAGTCACTGCTCAGGGCACCAACTGAAAAGCCTTGCCCTGCTGCCAGCTTGCCAGTTCAGGTGTCAGTGGAGATCACCCAGGATGAGGATACCAGGGTGGTCCATGGTGGTAAATAATTGAGGACTGTCTGTGAGGAACTCAGACTCAGAAGCTGAGTCATCAATAACCTTGAGCAGAACTCACACCTGTGACCAGGAACAGGTTGAGTAACTGACTGCGCCTATGGGCCAGTATTGTTTGGAGCCTTATTATGTCTGATGTTGGAGTCCATGAAAGTTAACTTAGAAGCAGTCCAGAAATGGACTAAATATCCTTTTACTGATATTTTGGATAGGGATATATTCTAGGGGTTCTTTCTCTTGGCAGCATCTAGCACACTGCCCGTGCCCTCTACCTGTATGGTCCACAAATAAGTGGTCCCAGTGGGCACTGTTTCTGTTTTTCCGACCAACCCTCTGCAGAGGGTCTGGTTACAGATTCTGTCGGTTATGGATTCTGTCTTCTGTAAATCGGGAAGCGAAGGACACTTGGACAAACCTCCAGACAAGGAGTCCAAGAAGATTGACCACACAGCTAAAAGGTGTATGCTGCCGTGTCTCAAGTCTCCACAAGGTCAGTTATTCAAATTTTAACCATTTCCTACTTGGGGTCTTATGGAAGCTTCTCACCCTACTTCCAGCTAAAAGAAACACTTCCCATCAAGTGTATCAGTGATCAAGGTCAATCACTTGCTAAGCACCAACTGCAGGCAGCTTGGACATGGGCAGCATCTGTGCATAATTGGGACTGACTAGGTTGTCCACTCTTACAGCGGACACTCAGCATAAGCTGGCCAGTGTCCTCTTCTTGGGCACTGATCTTTTTGGCCCTAGGCTGAAAGGACATCTCACATGTATTGAGAAGTTCAGTGCCATCCTAGATTCTGTGGCTTCAACCCAGAAGGACCAGAAAGCTGAAAACCCTAAAAGAGGGCCTTTCAGTTTCAGCCCTTTCAGCCACAACCTCAGTTTCTGCACTGACATCTGAAATCCAGTTTGGCCAGCCAGGGGCAAAAAAAGGGGAGCAGAGGTGGTGGTGCCTCCAGGGCCCTTGTGGTCAAAGCCCCACCAAGGCTGTGCAGTGATGGGTTATAGGGAGTCATTCCTCCTCCCATCCTGTAAGTGTTCCACCTTCTAGTGGGAGATGGGTTACACTACTTCTTTACAGTGGTCTGCCATTACCTTGAACAGGTGGCTCATGGAAGTGGTGGGCAAGGGTCTGCCTCTGGATTTCGATGTTCTCACACCATACCGACTCCGAGCTCCTTGGGAGTCCATGGTGTCAAAGGACACATTGTCCTCACTAAGATCAGACATTGCGCAGCTTCTAGAGCACGGTGTGATAGCCCATATTCTAGACACCCTGACCAATTGAGGATATGTGTCCAGGTGCTTCCGGGTTCAAATAAACAGGGGCTGGGCACCCATACTGGATCTGTGGAGTCTGAATCAGTTCATGCTGAATTGCAGTTTCTGGAGGGTCATACCATGTGGAACAGGGCATGGGGATTGTTCCCGGACCTCAGGACTCATTCTACCACATCCCAGTTTGTCTGTCCCATTATGGGTGTCTTCAGTACCATGCAGTGGGGATCCTGTACTAGTTCCAGGTCATGCCTTTCAGTCTCTCATCTGCATCCAGAGTCTTCACCAAGTGTGTGGCAGTGGTGGCAGCCAAAGATCTGGCCCTCCAGACCTATCAGAACTTGGGCCTTTTGGTCAACTCAGCCAAGTCAGAACTGGTTCCCTAGGTGACCAAGCTCCTGTGGAAGTGCAAGTTCTGGATGGTCTGTCTGAATCATATACTGTCTCTGGATCAGGGCATATGGTTCTGCTCCTTGAACCTCCAGGATGCATTCTTCGACATCCCAGTCCATCTGTCTCATTGCTGACATCTTCAATTCCATGCAGGGGGTATGCTGTACCCATTCCAGGTCATGCTTTTGGCATCTTGTCCATGCCCAAAGCCTTCCCAAGTGCCTAGCAGTGGTGGTGGCATGCAGCACAAGGGAATCAGGATGTATCCAGTCTGGATGACTGGCTGTTAGCCAGGCCATCCAAGGTGACCATGAAGCAGTCCAGGGATCTGGTCCCCAAGCCTGTCATAACTTGGGCCTCTGGTCAACCCAGCCAAGTTCAAACTGGTCCCCTTGCAGGTGATCAAGTTCATCAGGCCAGAACTAGACTCCTTGTGGGCCAAGACCCACCTCCCAGTGGACCAGGCATCAGACCTTACCTCCTTTGCCCATTCACTTCAGGTTGGGAGCTTTCACACTGCCCGAGATTTCCTGTGGCTGCTGTGGTTGATAGCAGTTTCTACCAGCATGGATGGGTTCACTGAAGGATGCACTCCTGCAGTAGGAGTTGGGCCAGCAGTGGTCTCAGTGCCTTGGTCACCAAGATCAGCAGGTCTTGGTGACCCAGCTGATGTGGGTGTCATCCAGTAGTGACTGTTCCAGCAGTGCTGGAGGAGGGAATCCTGTTTGACTGCCCAAACCATCCATCATGCTCACAGTGGACATGTCTCTTGTCGGGTGGGCAGTTGTGTTTTGGCCACTCTGTGAGTCCCAACACCACATCACCCTGCTGAATCTTCATGCAGTACTTCTGGGGAATTTGCTCCATTGATTCTGGTTCTGGTCATTCAGGTCCAGACAGACAACACAACCGCCATGTTCTACCTGAACAGGCAGGGTGGGACACACTCCTTCCCTTGGACACTGGAGTAGAGCGCTCACCTTAATCTCCCATTACAGCATTGGCATAATGAGTCATCGGGATGCTGCTTTTGGGTTCTCAGTCCTCCTGTCTCTGTTTGCCAAATAAGGGAGCATGCCTTGCCCCCCTTCCTGGAGGACTGCTAGAGTCTGCCAGAGTGTGGATGGTGAAATGTATGAACATCATTAGAAATATAGGGTTACTCACCTGTAACCGTAGATCTTACCGAGAGGGCTCTTGCAGTAGGTATAATACTTGTTGGACTGTGCACCCTTGCTCAGGACCACACAGAAACATTGCTAG
The DNA here is from genome assembly GCA_016271365.2 of Neoceratodus forsteri. NCBI lineage: Eukaryota > Metazoa > Chordata > Ceratodontiformes > Ceratodontidae > Neoceratodus > Neoceratodus forsteri. The sequence goes on from CM057459.1 coordinate 78,212,953, forward strand.
CAGGTGTTGCACGGGACCGGCCCACTCAACGCCACGTGATGGACATCAGCATGACACTATATAGTGGGCGGTCCCCACGCATCTCTCCTCCAGTTCTTTTTCTGCCGACCTGTGCACATTGGACCAAATGAAGCTCATCACAGCAGTTTGAACGCCTTAATTCAGATGAATATCCATTTTTTCTTTGCTAAAAATGTTCCCAGTATTTGTGTATGTCGTCCGCTTCATCTACAGAGTCGCATAAAACAAGTGTGATTCTTGCTGTGTTCAGCTACCGCATAAGGACCAGCATACCCTCTGCCTCTTCTGCTTGGGACCGAATCACAGTGTGTCGAGAGTATGAGGCCCAGCCCAGTTCAACCAGGCACATGAAAAAGGCACTAACAGTTACTTGAAGCCCATCTCCTGAAACTAAAAATGGCTTTGATGGAAAGAAACTAAAGAAATTAAACACCACCTCCTCTCCAACTGAACCCCACAAGATGAAGAAGAAGAGGAACAAGGAAAAACATTGAGACTGGGGAGCAGTACCCCTCCTCCAAAAGCCGCCCACAGGTTCTTCAGCGGAGGATCGGCCGTCTTCCTCTGGGAAGATGAGTGCCGTGGCCAAGCCTGCGTGCCCGCCAAAAGAGCAGGCTTTGGCCACCCCGCCACTGGTTACAGTGATGGCGGGTACCTCAGATTCATCCGAGGCCACTGCCGCACTAGGCCCATCACAGCCGGGCTCCAAGTTGGCAGATGCAGCCAATAAGCTGCTCAGTAGTCCCTTCATCGAGCACCCGGCTGGGGTTGGTAAGCCAGGGATCAATGTCTCCAACTCCTGCACAACCCAGGTCGATCAGTCGCTTCATCGGACCTCTGACAATCGTGACAACCATTTTGTGCCCATCAGGTTCTGATGATGCAGCAGATGTCGGCTCCATCCCAGCTGGAGGGCAAGGATTTCACAGGACTCCATTCATGGAGAACCCTGTCTCCTTCTTTTGTCAGAGAGATCCTCCATAGTTGCCAGACCCGCAGGTCCCGACAGAAGGAGACGCTGTGTCAGGTATACCTGATGACAGAGCTCCACTGCCTCCAGCAGTGGTGCCAGACCCTTCTCCTCCACAGCACCCGCTGGGCCATTTACTACCATCATCAGGGCTGCCAGCGGGCCATCCTCCATCGGGCCCCTTCAGGCTTCCACCTTCGAGCCTTCACCGGGTTCCCCATCAGGCCACTGGTAGGCTTTCCTTCAGGCTACCTGCCTTTAGGGCTGCTGTCCGCTACCCACCATCAGTGCCGCCATCAGACTGCCCTCCGTTATGGCCATCATCAGGCTATGCTTCATCAGGCTGCTGTCAGGTTACTCTCTGTCAGGGCCGCCATCAGGTTACCGTCCATCAGGGCCACCATCAGGCTTTCCTCCATCTGGAGCACCTGTCAGGTTTTCCACCATCAGGCCCGATGCCAGACCCCTTTTTGATGGGTTTTACTGCAGGTTATCCTGGTTATCGATGTCTCTTAGGTCAGTTGCAGGTTATCCTCACCATTTATGCTACTCCGAGCTCGGCACATGGCATCGGGTCAGGTTCATCCCTGTCACCTCCACCACCTCCCACTCCCTCCTCTTGCTCAACCACAGGTGGATTTTATAGAGATTTTGAAGTCTTGGTGGTCTGAGACAAAATCTCAGTTAGTCTCAGAATTAGACAGCAGGCATCCACGACTTTTGGAAATAGGCCTACCCTAGAGCCTCTCCGGTCACCCTCGAGCCTCAACATCAGGCCAGACGATAGCCTGAACCAAGCCCTGACATCAGCGGTGACTCCCAGGAGAAGGAACTGGCTCTTCCAGAGAAGGATCTGAAAGATTCTGATGATTCTGAAGTGGATTCCGATTCCTCCTCCAAGGGTTCGGATTTGAGACCTCTCCTCCTGAGGAGCCAGTCCCTAGAGTCCCAAATCCCCAACTGAAGATCCCTCCTTTGTGGACCTCCTCAGGCAAATGGTGGAGGCACAAGGATGGAAGTCAGATGCTCTAGACCCAAAACGACAAAGGTTGGCTGAGAATCTAGATTTTCCAGAAAGAAGTCCAGTGTTCACACCCCATGGCTGGAACCACATGAAGATTTATCTGTTGACCATCTGCAGAGACCCTCCTCTATCCGTCTATGGCCAAGAAAGCCGGCTGGGTTTACAGGACTCCAGAAGACAAGGACCACCTCAGCGTACACCCAAAGGCTGATTCGGTGGTTACAGCTACGCCCATGATAGGCCCACTAAGCCCAAGCACCTAAGTACCTTCCCTCTCAACAAGGAATCCAGACAACTGGACCAGTTCGGGAGGAAACTTTATTCCTCTTCTACACTAGCTGTACATGCTGTTAATTATGTGGCGCATATGCTAGTGTACAGAGCTCTGTTCCGCCAGCTCAAGCCCAAAGTCGAGGCCCTTCTGGACTCAGAAGTAAAAACCACCTTGGAGAATACACTCAGATCACAAGGTGGCAGGGGCCTCATTCTCTATGGGCCACCTACAATGTGGTGGGCTCCTCCGCTAGAGGCATGGCTATGGCAGTAAGCCTTCATAGATTCTCTTGGCTAAGAGTATCAGGTCTAGCCTCTGATGTCCAGTTGGTTATCCAGGATGCCCCTTCAGGAGCTCTGTCCTGTTCAACAGAGATGCCCAGGACATAATTACAAGCCTGCAAGATAAAGGCACTGCACTTTGGTTTGCCACACACTATGTATTGTCCAAAACCTCAGCCAAAATGTGTTTTCGTCTGGCGAAAACACAACAGGCACCTAGGCACCAATTCAAACGTAGGGCTCCCAACACCAGCCGCCGCCTCCAGCCAAGTTTCAAAGAGCTTCAAGAGCTTTCCCCAACCCTCCCACCCCATTTCTGACTTGTTAACCACCTTCCCTCCTCCACATCCATCGGAGGAACAGATGGGCGGAAGGTTTGCAAGGCATCTGGGAGTCTGTCGTGACTGGCACCTGGATACTTCAGTTAATAATGCTTGTTCACACTCTCAATTTCGAGAAAACCCCCAAACAATCCTCTGGGTTTTCCCACTATCAAGGGCGTACATTCCCCAATTAAGGGAGGAGATCATGGCTCTTCTTCAAAAACAAGCAATAAGCCGGCCCGGTGGCGTAGGGGGCTGAGCCACTGGCACCTTACCTCTCACCACGCTGGTGACCTGGGTTTGGGACCGAGCTCAGGTTGCCAGGGGTCAGCTAGGAGAGAGGATCAAGAGTCCATTGGACAGCTTCTCTCTCAGGGATGGGTGGGTTGTGAAGTCATGGCACTAGTGACACTACGCAGAGGTGTGCTGTCCTGTAGCCAGGAATCACACAAGGGCATGGGGTGAGGCAACAACGGACGCAGTGGGGTAAGTGCAAGAGCTTGCTCGTGCCCTTGCTTGACATCATTGCATGTCCGCACCTCTGGGGAATGTAGAACAAGGAAACACCCTCTCACCGGGAAGAAGATGTCACTCCCGCCACCACGCCCACACTGGATTCTCTTTCCAGAGCCCTGATTGCCTCCCTCCTTCATCTCTGCCCACCTGACACTGCATAGCAGGAAGTTCACCATGGACCTGAAAGTGACCCCATCTCGGGAGTAACCGAGGCGCCAGGTAGGTGTGTTAGGGTGGGTTGATAAACAAGTGCATTGGGACCAGGACATCACAGCAGGACAGGATACGGTGGGTGACTGATGGGTCCCCAGAGATGACCGAGGGAAAAAGTTGATAAAAAAAAGCAATAAAGCCAGTGCTGCAAACCAGATCGGGAAGAGATTCTACTCCTACTTCTTTCTGGTCACCAAAAGATGGGGGATCTGCACCTGATACTAGACTTCACTACCCTCAACCTCTTCATAGAATACAAAGGCTTTGGATGCTGACTACAAAGCCTGCTGCCTCTCCTTTCCAAAGAAAAATGGCTTTGTGCCCTGGACATGCAGGATGCATACCTGCTCATTCCAGTGTTCCGTCCGCACCATGGATTCCTCAGGTTTTCTTTCGAAGGAAGCATTACCAGTTCAAAGTGCTCCCCTTTGGCCTGTCCTCCGCTTTACGTGGGTTTTACCAAGTGCCTAGCGGTTGTGGCAGGAGTCTTTAGAAGTCAGGGGTACTATGCTTCCCTTACCTTGACAATTGGCTTCTTGCAGCTCCGTGAGGCAGTGGTTGGAAGCTTCCCTATCAGCTACCCTGCATCTCTTGAGCAATTGGGTTTACTGTCAATTACCCCAAATCCCAGCTCACTCCTTCCCAGTGCCTGCAATTTACTGGGGTGGTTCTGGACACAGTACAGGGTATGACCTTTCTCTCCCAGGACAGGGTGAGACCCTGGAGAGACAGGCCAAGCTGGTATCCTCCAACTGACACATTCTGGCCAGGGTGGTCCTTTGCCTCCCAGGGCTCATGGCTATCCTAATGGTTCACGCAGACTCCACATGCATATCTCGTAGTGGACTCTCAAGTGTCAATGGAAGAGAGGGCAGATGACTTGGACAACTGTATCTTAGTTTCCGGTCTGATGCAGAAAGATCTGCAATGATGGCAGAACTCAGACAACCTGACTCGAGGAGTTCCCTTCCAGGCCCTTCCTTACTCCCAAATCCTGACCATGCATGCTGGAATGGGATGGGTGCCCATTTTGGACATCACAGGACCTAGGGCCTCAGACCACCTGTAGAACTACACTTGCACATAAATGTGCTAGAAAATGAGCAGTTCTATATGCTCTTCAGGTTTTTCAGCACATGGTTCAGCAAAATACACTGTTGATCCAATCGGACAACAAGTGCGTAATGTGGTACATCAATAAATGGGGGAGGGAACAGGGAAGAGATGCAGGTCTGGAATTGGGCAGTTCTGCACAAGGTTCGCCTCCTGGTGGTCCATGTCCCAGGCATCCAGAACATTCTCACAGACAGTCTCAGCTGCACCAGGGTAAGAGCGCATGAGTGGGAGCTAAAGCAAGACGTAATAGACCACATCTTCAACTTCTGGGGTCATCTGGAAGTGGATCTGTTTGCAGTGGTAACCTGTGAGGTGGGTGCATGAGGAAGGCGCCCGTCCATTACAGTGACTCTTTCCCGGAGCAATTCCTCACGGCGATGGGGAGGGAGGGCGACTGGATGAGGCTGTGGGCTAAAGTAGTAAAATAGTGTCCTGGCGCCATTGTCCTGAGGTGCCAAGGTTGTCAGAGTGTCAAAAATGTTTTCAGCACTCTGACTGAGTGATAATGATAATCACCTTTAGGCATTCCTGTCATCACATAACCCATTCGTAGCACTATCAAACCTAAAACTTCCCAAGTTTTGCTTAGCAATCCCATGCATGGTGCTTTCTGGCAAGATGCGCTGTTGCTTTGTTGGACAGGGAAATATTTGCATGCATTCCTCCTTCCCATTTTTACAGAAGCGCTGATCAAGCTCCAAACAAAAGGAGCACAAATTATTCTGATAGCTCCTTTTTGGCCTCAGATTTGGATCCGCTGCTTCAGCAGCTGGTAGCCAGAGACCTCCGGTTCCTCTACCACTTTCTACAATCTCGACCAGGAGGGGGCAGCTAGTACATCGGGCTGAAGTCCTTCATCTTCATGTGTGACTCCTCAAGACGTAGTCGCTTCAGATTTGGATTTCCTCTCAGGTAGCTCAGATTTTGGTAGAGACTAGAAAGCCTTCTACCAGAACTGCCTATGCCATGAAGTGGAAGTGTTTTCCATTTGGGCCACTGTGAAGATTTGGGACCCTTTTTGGTGTCCCTCCTCAGGTCATGGAGTATCTTTTTCATCTAGCTGACCTGGGCTTGGGCTATTCATCACTGAAGGTGCATCTAGCTGCCATTTATGTTATTTTGCATCTGAAACACCTGGTGTGTAACCTTGCTCCACCATGAGATGTTAATTTTCTTTTAGAGAAATTGACCTTACCTCCTTCGAACTGACACGTACATGTAAAGGGCACTTTTGTCTTGGAAAGCGCTCTTTTTAGTTGCAGTCACTTCTGCTCAAGAATTTGTGAGCTTCAGGCCCTGATGTGTAAGGTGCCTTATTTGATTTTTCACAGAGGCTGGATGGCTCTGCGCTTTATCCTAAGTTTCTTCCAAAAGTTGTTTCAGAGACTACCTTGAATTTGTCTCTCAGCTGCCGATGTATTACCCTGAGCATTCTAATCGGGGAGGCCATTCTGCATATGTTAAGATGTTCACAGAATTTTACATTGTTACATCAACAGGACAAAAGATGTCTGAAAGACAGATCAGCTTTTTGTTCTTTCGCTCGAAGAGAGAAGGCGTGGCACTTCAAGCAATATCTTTCGAATGGTTGGCAAACTGCATTGGTTTTTGTTACCAGAAGTATGGTAAAGTCCTTCCAGGGCAGGTGAAAGGACATTCTACCAGGAAATGATTACCTCTACAGCCTGTTTCAGAAATGTACTTGCCACAGAAATCTGCGCAGCTGCTACCTGGAGTTGCATCCACACTTTCACAGAACACTACAGTTTGGACATTGCCTCTAGGTGAAGGGCTAGTTTTGGACTGACAGTCCTGCAGGGACTCCTGTCCCACGCTTTTGGCTACCTACTAGCTCCAGTTCAAGCCTCCCATATTTTCCTGTCCTTTGGACTCTCACTGCTTGGGACTCAGTCCTACAAGTAATAGGTCAGACACTGCTAGCAAAAGTTTCCATGTGGTCCTGACACCAGGGGCAGTCCTGCAAGTAATTACCTACTGCAAGAGCCTGTCTCAAGATCTACTGTTACAGTAAGTTCTTATAACTGTACTTTCTACTGGTGGCATACAGTTTATATCCATACAGTCCACCTAATCTCCCTTGCAACGTAGCACCTGGATCACTGCTTCCAGTGTGCAAAGATCTGGCGTCACAGGATGAAACTCAAGGATATACTACCTGGATGATGGGAGGAGCTTAAGCGTGAAGACCTCTGATGACTCAGCTGTCTCTGGGAAGACTGCCTGAATTTGGATGTGAACTGTATACCACTAGCAGAACTATGGTTGCTGGTGACTAACCTAGACTTCCTTCTTGTTTGCCTCATCCAATTATTGGTTCATGTTTTTATTCAAGTTTTTAGTCTTTGATAATCGGGTAAGAACCACTAGGCACAAGTGCCTGTTTTCAGGGCGACCGGAGCACTGGTATGGTTAAGTGACTTGCCCAGAGCCGCCAGTATGCGAGTGAAGGTTGTGGGAATCAGACCCAGGTCTGCTGGATGGACCAAGCTGATTCACAGCTCATTACACTAGCCTCTAGGCTTACTGCCAGCCCTTTCTTGACACTATTGAGCAAGAATTTGTGGTTGATAACTGTTGAAATGTTTGCTTGTTTTATACTTTAAAACTCAGTAAATATTCTGGAACAAAAGAGAGTTTAGGGGACAGCAACAAAATAGTAGCTAGTATGGGTTTAAGCTAAGAGGACAGGCTGTCTGATCCAGGAGTGCTATAAATGGAGATTAGAAGATTAAAAGGGCAGCTGATACAGTACCATTCTTCAAAATGGTAAAAAAGAAATGCTACTAAATAGATAAAAAGAAGAGCGGACTAGAGGACATAAGTGGGCAATTAAGGGAAGGAAATATGGAAAGAATATTCAGAATTATTATTCACAGAAAGGGGTGGGTTTGAGAAATCAACTTCCTTCTAAGGTAGTATGAGCAGAACTAGTTAATTGGCCTGCTTTGTAACGGGTGATCCATTGTGCTAATAGTGTTATAGGTTATGCATCTCTAGACATGTTTACACTGCCACCTTTGCAGCACATGAGCCCATGTCGTGGATTGATGCCTGCAACGTCAGTAGTGTGGACACTCACCGGACCATGCTAGGAGTTCTTTGGATCCATTTTCTGCACCAACACAGGAGTGGGTACGTTTATAGGAGTGAGCGTATCACGTGCCAGTGTAAATACGCTGCAATGCTCATGCCAATAAAAGCAGCCACTCCCAGACTCCTCCACTACTCCCAGACTGGCCCCACAGCTCCTCTCTGGCGCAGCCTGCATTGTCGGGGAGTGTAAAGACAGAACTGAGCCACAAACAGAGATCACCTCAGGAACAGAGCGGTGCAAAGGTCAGAGCTGCCGCCATGTAAACACGGTTTCTGGTGTGCTGGAGTAAACCTTCCCATAATCAGCCCGATAAATGGGCTATTAAGCTGGACTTGATGTTGCATGAGCTCTGGATGCTATATACTGTATCATATAAACATGAGTTTCTCCCACAAGGCTGTGCTGTATGAGCCAAGAAACTCAGCTGTGTTTGTTTTGAATAGCGGACCCTGTCTTACAATTAAAGCTAGATATCTACCAGAAGCTGCAAGCCACAGATCATCTTTTGCACACTACCACAGTTTTGGGCTAAATCAACACAAAAGTGCTGGCTTTTTTTTCTTAGCTGCTGTGGTGAAAAATAGAGCCCAGCAATTATAGCAAACAGAGATTATGGGATGTGTAAACTTGAATTTTATACCCACTTTCAGTGTGGGATACTGTTATAGACCACGTAGCATACCACACCTTGGGTGGGTTTCAAATTCTCATTATACACATCCCCATGCATTATTCTGTTTGTTATAAAGTACCAGGCACTTGGGTTAAATCCAATACTAACACTGTAGTGCAGCATGAGAGGGGTGCTGCACTACTGAGGTGCCGTCTTCGGATGAGATGTTAAACCGAGGACCCATCTACCTGTTCTGGTGGTAGTTCAGGTGGATGTTAAAGATCCCATGGCACTTCCAGTGTTAACTCACAAAATTAATATACTAATCATAATAAAATCAAATAAGTATTACAGTCATACATGTTCTAATATACCATCTGATACAGATGTAGAACCCAAATCATATCCTAATACTAAAAGGACCCCCACACTAAAAGAGCAGGGGAAGTTTTATTCATATCTCAAAGAACATATAAACAAATCAATTGTACTACCTTCAACTAATAAAAGAACAGAACTAAACTCAAAAAGTGTGTGCTCCATGCTGTAAAACCTAAAAAATAACAAAAAAAGTATATACTGTGCATACAAGAAAATCTGAAACAATAATTGTTAAACAGACTTAGTCCCTAAATGGGATATAGAACTAAATATACTCCTCCCCCTACTCCCAGAAGGGTAGGAGAATTTGTATTATAATGTCTTAATCAAAATAAATGCAGTACAGTGTTAGTTCATACAAAATAGTATCAATCTACACAGAAATCAAAACTGTATTACAATCATTTTTTCCTTCAGATTCATTTGCAAGGACGTGTTTGAGGGCCTAGATTAGCTTAAAAAACTCCATAACCCCTTAAGAGAAGGGAATGTTTAGTTTGTAGGCATAAGCTTCAAAATCTAGTAAATACCATACTGTAATCAAGCACACTAAATAATGTGTAAATCATTACCTAAGAAGTATATACTGTCGTCCACTCTAATCTACTGCTATATTAAAATAACTGGAAAAACCCACATTTTAGCATACTACTGCCTCTCCTCCCACTCCCCCAAAGTGAGAATGGGAGTGTGATCAGCCCACACTTAGATGGCATTGAAGAGCCTAAATATAATCAAAATTAGACCACCACTGATCCCATTTCCAGTGCTGAAATCGGACCATTCTGAGTTTTCAGTCTTCTCAGGTCGGTGCTGATTATATGAAACAGATCCAAGACCAGTATGGTCTGCTGCTGCAGTGCAAACTGACATCTACTAATCCAAATCCAATACAAAATGTACTAGTACCACTCAAGTGTACTATGGTGCAGATGTCCTTGCCTGCTTGAAATAATACCATAATACAACAGTTCATATCCTGGTGGTATAAATCCTGCCTCTTCCATTGATTTTTAACAATATCCCAAAGCTGCATGACATATGGACACTGAAAGTTTCAATTTTCATCAGACAGGTATCACTTGGACAATACCTGCCCCTTAGTGACTTATGTTTGTGGTTCCCTTACATTTATCCTGCCATGAATCCTAACCAGACCATGTCCCACATGTGCTCCAGTATCCTAACATCTGTACTCAGAAATGTACCCTTGATGTAACACCGAAAATCCTACAAACAGATGTTCTTCAAAGCAGGCCATCTGTACCTCTGAATAGAGTGCTTTTGGGAAGTCTAAGTACCATTTCATAACTCACATCCCAGGTTTTATTTTGTTAAATACCCTTCCCACCTCTGCACCCAACGTAGTCGTGTTATTTTTATGTAAAATGTATTTTCTTTCCATTCTCCCAATACCCTGTCAGCCTGGCATATCCCCATTTCCCCAAATTTGCGAACACCCTTAATCAATGGTAATAGATTATTATATAAAAATTGTGAAAAAAATAAAAATCAGATTCAACATGTTTACTCCCCTTCCTTAATTCCCTTATACAAAACATTCTGTTTAATTGATTTAGCCTGCTTCCCAAAAACAAAAAACATCCTAACAATTTTGTTTCTAAACGCTGGGTACTGGAAAAATCATACTGATAAATAAAAATACCTGGACCAAAAGGTTCTAATATAATAAATACATTTCTTTTTGAAACCTTCCACCTATTCTATTGGGCAACTTTAGCCGCTTCTATCTGCAAGACCCTCTCCCAGTTATATCCCTCCATATCGTCCCCTCCATAATAAATCCCTAGTACCCGACACGGAGACATCGCTACTTGATACCCCTACTTCTTCAGGTGTTTGCAGAAATCCCTGTAAACGTAAACATTGTGTTTTAGTAATATTAATACTGGCCCCTGTCACCTTACCTATCTCCTGAATTAAATTACAGGCAATACTAAGGGAACTCTCATCCTGCAACACTAGGCAGAGATTATTGGCATAAGCTATCCTTTATACTCTTGAGCTGCAACACCCCCTAGACCATATATCCGGGAGATTTATGTAGTGACCATACCACCGATCAATTGAAAACACATACAGCAGGGGCTTAGTGGGCAACCTTGTCTTACCCTTTAAAATCCTATGCTTCGCTTCCATCCAACCATTCTCATACGGTTTAACATATGCCAGTGCATAGCATAGTTGTAACCATTGCACAAACTCTTCCAGAATTCCATAGGAAACCAAGGCATTCCACAAAAAGGAGGGATACTCTTAGTGAGGCTTTCGCTTGATCCAAACTGACTAAATAGCCAGGAGTCCCCTGTTCCCACTATCTGTCCCATCCCTCTTCATTAATCATCTTAGAAGTAGCAATGCATCATCCATCATTCGCCTCCCAGGTATTGAACAGAACTGGGTAGGAGACGTCAAATCAGTCATAAGTAAAGATAATCTATTCCTCAAAAGTTTTGCAAATAATTTAAAGTCCATATTTAACAATGTAATTGGCCTCCATTTACAAATATCTGCATGAACTCCGGATTTATAAAGAAAATCAACAGCCTCTTCATACATTTGCGTAGGCAAATAATGCTCAGTCAGAAAACATTATATATATACCTGTAAAAACCTTTGCATGATGTTCCATAAAGCATGTAAAGCTCTCCTGGAAGACCATCTGAGCCTGGAGAAATATTTTTCTAAGACTATGCATGGCCCTTTCCATCTCTAATGCTGTAAAGGAGTCACCATCGCATTAGCCAACTCTGAGCTAATTTTGGAAGTGCTGCTGCCTGCAAAATCTGTGATGTAAACTGTGATTCCTCTGCTGGGTCCCCAAAGGTTTGTTGTACATGTTTGTCCAAGATTTTCATTATTCTCAGATTATCCCACACCTCAAAACCTCGAGATGAAAGCAAGGATGACATGACTTTTTTCCTTTCTCAACTGGCTAGTCATATATGGATTTACTTGTTGTGCTTTACCCTGGGTTCCAAAAGTTTGTTCTCTATTCAAGGACGTAACCTATCACATTGAAAATTTGCCATATTTTCTCTTACCATCCCAATCTCTTCTGCTAAATTCTCCCTTCCTCACACTGTCTAGATAATAAGTCTCCCAATTCACTTCTAATGCTCCTGGTACTTCCCATAAGCTGTCTCTGCCAATGAGCAGCTGTAAGATTGAAAGAATCCTATCACACAGAGCTCCTATATCCTCCCACCATTGACTTATGCCATCATACAAAAATATGGTAGTAAACTTGTCATTCACTATGGAATTCGATTGCTTCACCACAGCTTCCTCCTTTAAAACCAAAATGTTCAGTCTCCAGAACCCTTTCCCTGCAATTCTATGTGGGGTATAGCCATGATTATACCAATTAATGTGTGTCTGAAGTTTCCACTGGCACATTCACCATATTCTCTATTGGCAAATCCTTCTTTACAAATTAAATCTATACTAGACGAAAGCTTCCCTTTATAAAGGTTGATTTAGCTTTCGGTTCTTAACAATATGTGCATCCTGTAGTCCTGCCAGCTGAACAACAGAGGTTAACATGTTTTGTCACAATATAGCTTACCCAGTGCCATGTGCCTGCAATTAATATTAAAATCTCCCCCAGAATATTTGCCTACTAGTATGTAAAAAGGGTTGGATTTTCTTTAATAATTCAATAGTATACTGCTTTAGTTTGTGGGCCATAGATATTAATTAATCTACAACTGACATAATTAATCTCAGCATCCATCAGTAGCGTCACCCAGGTTCTACATCCACTATTCGAAGACTTTTAAAGCTGGGGTAGCAAACAAAAACCCACTCCACAGCATGCATCTAACCCCATGGACCAATATGAGGCTCCCATTTCCAGTCAATTAGTAGCTTGGTCCATTTCACCCAAGGAATGAAGCCTGGTATCCTGCACAAAAATTGCATCAATTCTAGTTGTTGTAGGATACCAAATGTAGTCATCCATTTTACCATGGATTTAATACTATTCACTATTCAAACTAGCCAACCTTAAGAATGTTGGCTCAGGGAGGAGGTTTAAAGACCTTCCCACTGACCTCGTCACTTGTCTACTGGGTTCCTGTATTTTAGGGTGACATGATAAGGGTCCTTATCTCCTTGGCGTTTTAGACAATACACTGCTTTCTCAGCCTCCATTGGATGTTCTAATTCCACCTGTTCACCCCATGATGCAAAAGCCTCAAACCTGTTTTTAAGAGGCAAGGTGATGGGGTATTCCAATACTCCCTGAAGGTTCACTCACATCGGGGTAGGGGAGGAACAGGAGTAGCCGTCTCCCCATGTGAGACTACAGACTCACTACCCAAGAGGTTATGAACCAGTGAACCCTCATCTTCAACTTTTGCAAGTACCTGGGGAGAAGTTTCCATAGTCTAATGGGACCGAACATGGAAGCAACACTGAGGCAGGATCCCTCCTTTGAGGGGAGCTCTGAGGTGTCACATACGGAGTGTCCTTATCCTCTGGCCTTACTACAGGCTGAGACGTTTACTAGTTTAGCCTGTCCAATATCCTGTGATGACACCGGTTTCCCAACCATGGGGAGTGTGACCTGGGCGACAAGGCTCTAGCTATTCCCCTAGTCCCCCTCCTCTACCTCTTCCCTCCTCCATCCTTGGAGGGCCACTTCAGTCTGACTAAAGAGGCGCCATGCCTGAGACAAGAAATATCCATGGTCTGAAAGTTCATCTGAATTATGCTTCGCCCATGGGCACTCTGCAAAAGAATGGTCAACATCTCCACACAAATTACATATCAGGGGGCCATACACTGTGCAGCCATGTGGCCTAGCACCCGACACTGAAAAGATTTAATTTGGTCACAGTCGTTGTTCAAATGAGACAAGGATCCACACTTGTAACAACTCTTCGTGTCTGGCATAAAATAAAATGCCTCTGTCTCAGCCCAAAAGAAAGAACTTGGACAATGTTGTATTCAGACTCAGTTTGATTCAGTTGGACCCAAAGGTCCACTCTAAGTCCAAAACCCATCCTCGTCCATAATGGGTTTGGGATGATCAAAAATTGTACAACGTTTTCCAGCCAGAAGGTGATACTGTTAATGTTCATTACGGAAAGGAAGTGTCACTGTCTTAATAGTAGGTTTAGTAATTGGGATGGCAATAAAATCTTTCCAATTGTCGGTGTCTTTAATCTCATAATACATTCACAGAATTTGTCTAAAGATGTCGTGGTGCAAAAACTTACATCGTAAGTATTATCCCCAGGGCGTGAATAAATGCATATACCTCCACTGGAGAGAAACCCAGCAAGTTTTTAATTAAGGTTTCCCCACCCATAACCTGTCGAGGACTACTGGGGCTTTACCTTTACATCAAAGTCGCACCAAAAGTCTTCTTTGCCACTTCAGCTGGTTTACTTAAAAGGCCAGCATAAGGCTGTGGACCATGCAGACCACTCGTGGTTGTTCCTCCATTCATTCTGCAAACTCTCCAGAGGAGGTGGTCTGACTATACCTGAATTAGAACCAGTGTCATCCATCAGTAAGTCCTCATGGTCCACGGTTAAGTTAGTCCCAAAGAAAAATCAGAAAGGTTCCGCATTACGCTGAACTTGGCATCGTAAAATCTGCTGGATGCGGTCTTGAGCAGCTTCTAAACCCTCTCCTCTTCTTCACTCCTGCACAGCTGCAGCAGCCAATAATGGAGACTTGGGTCTTCTGTAGCTGTGCTTCTTACAGGATTAGATAGCAATACCTCAGCGTCTTGTGTAGTCATACTCAAATGGTCCAGCGACCTTGGAATCGTAATCGAAGGGTCAGGTACCCATGTGTTATGTTGAAAAATCCATCCCGCTTACTAAGGCTCCTCCAGGAGTCCAGTCCGAGATGTTCCACTACAGCCAACGCCTGCTTAATCAGTTGTCTGGGACTCAGTCTGCCTCAGCTTCGTGGAACTCCCTGCTACCAGATACAGGTTCAAACCCACTGGTAGCGCTTATTCCTTCTTGCATAGGACTCACTACTGAACTTTTTCTTTCTATCGCTCATCTTCTAGTTTTAGTTCATGGAGTTGGAAATCAGTTTCAGCAGCTGATAACATGTCCAACAAGTGTTTTTTTCTTTTTCAAGTTCAAGCTGCAACATGCGTTCCTCATCCGAATCGTCACCTCTTCCATCTGCATAGCTAGTATTTCAGGGTCATTCTCATGTGGCAGAACTTCCACCCGGTTCCATCACCATTGTTGGTTCCAATACTGTCTCTGGAGCTGCTACTGTACAACCTTCCCTGCTGCAGTCAAACCTGGGCTGAAGTTCTTCATCTTTCCTGCCACGCACAGTGCCCCCTGCAGGAAGAGTAGAGGAATGTCCCTGGTGCCTTGGCCAAATTTCCCTCAATCACTAAAAATACCACCAACAGCTTAATCTGGTTCAAGGTCAGTTGTTATTCATCTGTATTCTCTCCCCAGGTCGTGCCTGAAAATAGGCAGAATTTGTCTAGTGCACTTACCCGGTCAACAAAAACTAAATAAATAAATATGTCTTATATTTTATAATAACTATTGCTTGGTATTTTACTTCTCCCGGACTGCCTGATACACTCTCCTCAATGTCGGAGGCTCAGGAAACTTGTTTTTATTGAAAATAAGCTCAACTGAAATTTTGTCTAAGTCTCCGACATGCTGGGAATATTTAAATATTTAAGTCCCTAAACTGTGGAGTGAACTCCTGGCTAAGAAATGCAAACTCCTAAATTTAAGTGAGAATTCTGGCAGGCACAGTTTTAGCAGTCTATGCTGCTCTTGAATGAGCTGTATTCTTTGTTTGCTTCTCTGGGGTTACCAAAGCCACGCTGTCCTGTGGGGTAGCAAGGCTGTCCTGTGAGGTTACCGAGGTTAGTATTTTTATTGATGTTTGTGTGCTTCTGTGTAATAGGTTGTCAGTTTAAAACTGGCACACAATCTATTTCAAGCTACATTCCTTTGCTTTAGAAAACAGAGCATTAAAGTGCGTAGTCAGCAAACACTGTAATAGCTGGGTGTGACACGCACCCAGTTATTTTGGCATTTGAAAGCATCCGAAAGCAGGCTGGACCAAGGACTCACATTACTATATAAGCAGTGATGTATGGGTGACCATACACAACAAGCCTGTGTTTCTATCAAGAAACAAGGATAACAGCATATGGACCTTGAGAGTGAAGCTTGAGAGGTCCATGCTGTTTATTGAAAATTTTCGAATTACAAACCTTTGAGTCATAGACTCTTTTGCAAAGGCTCCACATCAGTACAAAGTAGAAACATTACAATAGACATATTATACATAGTTCAGAAATTACATTTAGACATATTTCATATAGTTCACAGTACAGTGTATTTACATAGGTTGGTTACTATCTCAAGGGTCCTTTGAGGACCTTGGGTCATCAAGGTGGGATGGGTCAGGTTACCGATTCGGAGGGACTTTTCAAGTCCAGAGTTGTAGGCCTAGGGTGGAGTCATGGAATAAGTTAGTTATCTATCACCTTTAGACAAGGGGAGGACTGTTGGGAACAGCCACATGCCACCGCGTCAAGAAGAAGGCTCTTGATACCAATTTTAAATTGGTCAAGACTAGGGACAGGAAATGGAGGATGGAAGGTTGTTGAGCCAGAGAGGAGCACGATAACGAAAAGATCTTTGCCCTAGTGAGGTCCTGCAGTGGGGACTATGAGGGAGATGCTAGCCAGGCATCTAGGGGTACTCCTGTATGGGGCTAGCTGTATGAGGGGTGGAGGCCCTTAGGTGTCAGATTCATAAGTATTTTTGTCTTGTAGGCAAGTGTGGCACTTAAGTCTCCTTTGAAGGTTAGCCAGTCTGCTAGCTTGTAGAGCACACATGTGGGTTAATCGATCACAACCTGTGACCAGTCTGCAAGCTTTGTTGAGGGATAGATTGATGCAATGCAGAGCTGTTTGGTCAGCAGTGCCATGAATTATTATTCCATAATCAACCAATGAAAGGACTAAACAGGTTACAGCTAGATGTAGGGCCTGGGAGTGTAGGCAGTGTTTATGTCTGTAAAGAATCCTTAATTGGGAGTTAACAGAAGAGGAGAGGTGTTTGATGTATGCGTGGTAGGTGAGGGATGTGTCCAGCGCCCTGTGCATTTGAGATGGATAGCAGGGCATCACTGTAAGGGCTTTGATGGTGAGCAAAGATCATGGATTTCATCTTGCTGTAGTTTAGTATTAACCGATGGTCGGTGAACCAGGTTTCAGTCCTCTAAAAAAGCCTTGTAGGGCATTCTGAAGAGAGTTAGGATTTGTGTGTTTCCAGTATATTACGGCATCATCAGCGTAGAGCAGTAGCTTTCCACCACAGGACTGTGGGAGGGTGTTTGGGAAGAGCGTGAAAAGTATCTCAACCTAAGATAAAACACGAGCGAGTTGTGTATGGTCACCCATATTTTATTTATTATAGTATATAGTAAAAAATACAGAGAAAGATCCCAAAATGGGAGAGTCTCTGTAGAGCCATGCTACAATTACATTAAAAGCGCAGCCATGTACCCTACATATCAGTGCATGAGCAGTGTCTGCTAGCAGCAGTGCAAGAATGTACTCACACTAGTTACCGGAGCCAAGCTGGCTGTAAACAAAGTGCTGCTGGGTGGATCATTTCAGCATCAGCAGACATACTGAGTATAACCATAAGTGACAGAAGAAACCTAATATGTGAGACTGTGTGTAGCCATGCTGAGAGAATGAAAGCCATGAAGTAACCAGCATCATATACTATATCTGATTATGCCCACTGAGTCGGCATTGAAAGGAACCCATGGAACAAATGTCTTCTTCCATTCCAGTTATATAGGTGCATGTATTTTATGTCTAATACTACAAAAGGCAATGGAAGAATACCAATTAGCAAGCAGTGCAGAGTTCAGTGGTGCTAGACTATGGGATGAAAAAGTTCTGAAATACAGCACCAGAAAACATCATGTGCTCACCCATTGGAAAATACTTTTTATCGAAAGCGCATTTCGAGGTTGCTCCCCAGAGGAAAATTCTGTTTACTGGAAGTGCATGGAGCTCCTCCACCAATATGGAACCTCACAGAATCTGGGCATGGCAAGGAGCAGCAGATTCTGTGGCCTATATTCATGAGCATTACCTGCAGCTTTAACACTGCTTTACTTTTATTTCCTATCCCAAGTCAGCAGTATGCCACTGAACAAAACTGGAGATTGCAGTCTGTTTATATTCATGAACATTACTTCCACTGGCAAGACGTCACATTGCGTTACATGAATATAAGCATGTGAGTGGTGGTGGTGTATGCCTAGTTGGTGAATTGACTTGTCTAACTCTTAAAATGAATGGCACATAGCCTTGATGATGACATTTACTCACCTGGTAAAGGTGATTGCATGAGCACCCTTCATAGTGCTGTGGAATTCCTTACGATGTTTTGTGCATTGGCCCATCAGATGGATGGGGAATACGCTTATGGCAAGCAATACTGGAGCACCGTAAGGAGTGCAGTATATAACTAATAATATGACCCTTTCTTTTTGTTGAGTGAAACTGTCTCTGGTCAGGTAATTGCATGATTTATTTTGTGTTACTTTAGCACCAGCCGTCTGCCTTCTAGTGTTGAGTTAAAATGTCTCTCTGATGCCGGCCTAGTGGCGCGGAGGCAGAGCACCCATGCCTCGCCTGTTGTCATGATGGCGACCCAGGTTCAGTGTTGGACTTGGATTGCCAGGAGCTGGCCGAGGAGAGGAGGATTGAGCATCATGAGATGGCTCTTCTTCTCTGAGAGGGAGGGTTGCAGGCTTTTGACACTGGTCCAACCTCTGATGGAGGCTCGGGCATTCAGTGAACCCTATGGCGGTGGGAGGGACAACAGACAGCAACAACTCACACTGTAGTGTGCGTGGTGTGTCTGGGTCGGCATTGCATGTCCAGCCCACCCTATAGAAAATGGGAAAATGGCTGGGTAGCCTTGATGATGTCGACCTCCCTGGCACCATGCTGGACAACAGGGACCCTCTCCATCACCAGATCTGTTCATGCTGGTGGTGCCCCATCATCAGACTCCCATACGGTGGGGGCTAAGCTGTTGGGGAAGCTGGGGCTGGGGGCCCTCACCAGATCTGTTTCTCCGGCTGTGTGGTGCCCCCAGTGACCCTGCCACAGGGGATAAGCTGTGGAGAAGCCCTGTATGTGCTGGGTGATGGGGCGGGGGGATGCAGAAGGTCAGGCTGCACTGCGGCAGGGAGGGAAAAAAGATTAACGGAAAAAGTCTCTCCACATGATGGGAATTTGATTTCTACTGGGGTTGAATTTGCTTTCACACTGAGCCATATTAGGTAACTAGAACAGCAGGGAAGTTGTAAACTGTGAATGTATGTGGCTCAACTTGTTATATCATATATCATTCCAGCAAGGCAGCTCTAAAGACAGCACAGATCCAGGGCTAAGCAGTCTGTGTTGCCCGTAGTGAAATACAATGCTTAGGTTGACATTATTACTGAAACTAAAGTCTCAACCAAAAACACACTGCTGATGCAGATAACCAAAACGGAGAAAAAGGTACTGCCACCTTTGCCTTATTCACAAGAATGTCCCCAATTTTGTGCCCATGCAAAAATATTTTGGGAAATTGTAGAAAGGACTCTGACATTCACATGTGGAATTTGCATTTGTAACTGGGCAGTCTAGCTTTGCCACTTCTCTTTCAATAAGACTGACCACTGAGCAAAAACAAGTGAAGAATCCTCTTTCTGAGCAACACAGACAACAGGCAGGTCAGACAGCAATATCTGTTCGGCACTGAGTTACTGTATTCCTGATAGATAAACCAGTGTCTTTGCAGTCTTTAAATGGAAGACTGTGAGGACTGGAAAACCATTCAGCATGACATCAGTAAATACTTTTTATTTCCGTTAGACTTCGTTATAGTGGAAACCCAAGCTATATTTTTATCCTAAAGAGACTTTGCAGATTTTCCTTTTATAGTGACGACAAGCAGCATAACTGTTCTTTCCTGGCTCTTAATCAGAAAATCATCCCTAACAAAAACACATATCCTGGGTGCTATTTAGTAAAATAGATTCTCTTCCCTTGAGACGTCTTCTATCTCACCGTCTCAGTGCCCCAAAGTGATGTAACTTCTCCCTAGCAGACCCAGACCAGCAGGTGGACCATGCAGTTCATCTTCAGCCTTCTTAGCTTCTCCACCAACTGCAGGAGGGCACAGGATAAAACCAGAAAGCTTCAAGACCCCAGGAAACCCTGGAACCTCTAAAACTAAAGGACTTATGATAACTGAGGATTGTTTTTCCCTAAGAAACCAGGTTATATTCATCTTATAACCCAGCGGGTTATAATGGCGAATATGTGCCAGGTTTCCTTGTCTTGTCTACAGCAGCAGCTCTTCTTTTTGCTCAGTGCCAGCCGCTAGTCCTTTGCACCGGACACTGCCACTTGGCGGATGAGTGTATTAAAAAAAGTAATGGGGCACTTCACTCTATAAAATTAACCAATTTAAAAAAAATAAGGTAAACCTTTCCTTCAGCAGCTGCTTTCCAACGCATGAGTGAGCGAAACCCAACCAGACCACACAGGAGAGGATGTCTTTTATTTATATAGTTGCTACGGTGAAAAAATCCCCAGCAATTATATAAAATAAAACTTGGGGTGGGGCATTTAATTTGAGATTTTACACACCACTTGGTGTTGGAAGTTTAATAAAGCCCTCAAGCTTCGCTCTCGGGTTTATGTAGCATCCAACACCTTGGGTGTGTGTAAAATCTCATTAAACAACCACCCCATGCATTATTCTATGTGTTATTTTATTTAAATCCTTCATTTAAATTGGTCACTGGACTCCAGTTTCTCCCACAAACAAATCAGATTTATTTTCCTAAGCCCTTAAAGATTTCAATTTCTTAAAGACTTTAAAATGTCACAGTTCCATGGGGCTTACTTTTACACAGTTGGAATACTGAGAGAGTGATATTTGCGGGCATTCGTAGAGCTTAGATTTTCCATTATCAGAATCAGCAGCAAACCTTTTTACTCAGGACCAGAACATGAAGCTCCCAAATTAGACCAATGGCACAGGTAAGTACCTGAATTTGTCACTGACTCCTTCATTACAGAGCTTCTCATAGAACAATGGGACTGTCTGTAACCACAAATGTTCACCTTTTTCTCTGCAGGGCTTCACTTAGAAAACTGGGACTTCAACCCAAAATGTTCATTTCCTCTGCCCAGCACATCGACCATGGGAGTGATGTGCTCCTCTGGCATACTGAGTTATTTCTTTACTCGAGCGTAAATTCCACAGCCTGCTAATTCGATTGCTGATCTCAAACACTGCTCATGTTGCTTCATTCAAGCTCTTGTCCTGGACCGCCTGGTCCCTGATGCTTCTCTCTCTCTCTCCTATACTGGTTTCCAAGATCTCCTGAAGCTGAGCCGCCCACAGCAGTCACAGTGGCTCCATTACTTACTATTTCTCTTGCTGAGACGAGCCACAGCCTATACTAGCCTAAGGGGCTACCCTGGGACTCTAACCCAACTGTAGGTCCAGGGTTGCCCCTCCAAGCAGGTCCCCACTCAAATCCAGGCTGCCGCCCACTCCCTTTCCACAAGCCCATGAGCCAAAGTGCCACTGGGCAAAGGAATGGGGGCTTCCACACCCCTGATCCCCTGCAGCTCAGAAATCCTCTTCTGCTACTGGACCCTAGCCCCCGAGTGGTGTCTCTCACCTGCCATCCAAACACTCCTAAATGCTCTACCATCCAGTCCAAGGAGATCCAGGACCCAAACGACTGCAAACTGCCTTACTGCTCACCTCACACAGATGCCCCAACCCAGGGACCTGGCGCCCACCACCGAAACTGTCAACCTGCCTTAAGGGGGGCCTCAGACTGCCCTGCTGCAGAACCTGTCGATTTCTCCACCATTTCCCCAATTCCCCTATATACAGCCCCAATTTGCTGCCCCCAAGTGGCAGTGAACAAAAATACACACCCCCAGTGCACCAGAACTCCCTAAACACTGGGAGGAGGTCCTAAAGGTGAGCAATAAGCCCTTCCTGTGGGTAGGGAGCTTACATGTACATTGCTTGTCAAAATCAAATTAGTCAGAGACAAGAACCTCAAGATCCTTTTCCTGGTCCAAGCTTTGAGGGACTGACCCCACAGGTTATAGCCATATCTGGAGTTTCTTAAACCAAAGTGGAACACTGCAGATTTGTCGTGATCGAAATACTGTTTACATGGGTTTACATTTCCTGCTGTTTTACTTCCACATCTGTGGGACTCTTTCTTGTTTTAAACTGTCTGAATGGATTTTGAGGGTGTCCCATTGTTGCTGAACCCTTCCACCCATGAGTGTGTTTCCCTCAAGGTACAGTACCTGTGTTGTGAGTTCCGCATGTTTCCAGAACCTGCCTTGTGTGAAGCATGGTGTAAACCCCTTTGTTTTTTGAAGAGTAACGTACAGTAGTAATGTACGGTTACTAATAAGTATGCTGTGCAAACCTGTACCCATTTTATAGGATTTCCATCTGTTCTCTCCTTTCTAGTGGTGAATCTGATGATGTTATGGTCACTGTTTCCCAACATATCTCAGCTTGCTAATTCTCTGACCAAATCTCTTTATTGCTAGAGATCAAATCCAGTGCTGTTTGCCCCCTAGTATTACCCTTGGCACATTGTATCAGATAGCAGTAATATCAAAACATTGCCTACTTTGTCTTGCCTTGCCCTCTTCCCAGTTGACATTTCAGTAGTTGGACTCTCCATGAGCAACATACTTTATTTTGCCACTCCCTTGCGATTACGCCATGATGTTTAAGGAGCACACTACAGTCAGCATTTACAAAACATATATTTGTACAGAGTGTTTTGATTTGTGTGTGCTGTCCTAGTGTGTCCTTCCCTTTGTCTGCTAGGAGTTTTTTTTTACTAAATTAGCCTGCTAGTTTTATCGCCTTAGGGATCTCCATCTTAGCATGGTTTATTGCTGTTCTTACTTCTACAATGCCTCCTATCCCATATGACAGTAATGTATCCAAGACCATGGACTCAGTAAGTACTGGTTTAGAGTCACTTTTAGAACAGCAGAGCTGTGATATTAACTTTCCTTATTCAGTGAGCACTGATGGCTACGTTTTGTAGTTCAGCACAGCAAATACCTGAGGGCTAATTGAGTGCCACTGCCCCTCTGTCCTTGGTCTGTCTATGTACGGAGATTTAATAATGTTTTTATCTCTGATGCCTGATTTTTTTTTTTTACAGAATTTGCCTAAATGCCATGTGTATATGGGAGGAGGAATTGTTAGCTAACAGAGGGAGGTAGGGTAACTGAGGATGACACGCAGAAAATAACCATTCTTAAAGCTGAGAGGACACTGTTTTATATCTCTAGATGCCCTCCAGTTTTCCCTTTAGCATCTACCCAATATTCTGATTTTTTTACTTTTTTGAATTTATAATCTAAATGTGTTGCCTTTGTATCTACTTTGAATTCCTCTCTCTCAGCAGCTGCTGCTTTCTCTTTCACACTGCCTGATCATTCTATGACATCAGTAACTCCTTTCCAGGCCATTCAGATGAATAGCATGGAATGGTGTTATTGATGTCACAGAATGTCTTAGAAATAAGAAAATAAAGAGCAGTAGCTGGTGAGGAGATGGAATCTCTGTATACCCGAGGGCACCCAAAACTAGATTTATTTATAAAAAATCATCAAATCATATCAGAATACATAACTGGCATGGAAAGGAAGATGGAAGGGCAGTTAACTATGTAAAAGTCATTTCCTATCTCCTTTAACAACTCCTTTTGCTCTGTAGTCACAGGGAAAGACAGAGGGCTGTGCCAGAGAGTGGCATTATGGCAGCTGTAAGGGGATCGCTGAGTTTAGGCAGCAGCAAGTGTTTACCAGTAAAGTGTTTGCAAAGGCCAGAGCCCTGAAATAGATAAGGCACCTGGTCCAGATGGGATGCATCCGAGGGTGCTCAAAGAATTGGCAGTGGAACTAACTCAAGTCCTGGAGAGGCTATTCACTAGCTCAGTTCAGACAGGGATATTTCCTAAAGACTGGAGAGTAGCAGAAGTAGTCCCACTCCATAAGGGGAACAAGGAGCAACCGGTAACTACAGACCTGTCAGTCATACTTCTGTTGTAGGTAAACTAATGGAGACACTAGTCAAAGAGGACCTTGTCAATTACCAGGAGAGCAAGGGCCATATTGTGGATTTACCCTACTTCAGTTTCAGCAAGGCATTTGACTTAGTGCCTGACCTGGGAACAGCAAAGAACACAGATGGGTGAGAAACTGATTGGAATGGAGACAGCAAAGGGTTATGGTTAATGGACCCAAATCAGAAGAGAGTGAGGTCTCCATGGGGTGCCAGAAGGATCAGTCCTGGGTCCAGTCCTCTTCAATATGTTCATCAGCGACAAGGGAGAAGGAATCCAGGGCAAGAAGTGTCTCTTGCAGATAACACTAAGCTCTGTGGCAGGGTAGACAGAGAGGAGGGATGCAGAGGCTAGAGAGGTGGTCAAAGGTTTGGCAGTTAAAATTCAGTGCCAAAAGTACAAGGTGAACCTGAGGACACAGTACTGGATGGGGGTGGGAGGGAAGCTGTGCATGACCACTGAAGAAAGAGACCTATGGGCATCACCAATGACTCCCTAAAACATCCAAACCAGTGTAACAAGGCCTACAGTAAGGCAAACAGGATTCTGGGGGTACAGAAAGGAGTATTTACAGAAGAAGGAAGGAGATGTTACTGCTCTCTTTATAGGTCACTGGTGGGCCCCACCTGGAGTATTGTGCCCAGTTCTGAGTCCTCATTTAAGCAAAGGTAAGGATTGGCTGGGGACAGTGCAGTGTAGGGTGACCAGAATGATTCAGGGCCAGCAAGGCAGATGTTATGAGGATCGGCTGAAGGCACTGAACATGTAGTCACTGGAGGCTGAGGACAGAGGGGAGATATGATAGAAACCTTCATGTTCCTGAAAGGAATGAACATGGTCAACTGTGAGGAACTATTTAGCATACATGTAGAGATCAAGAACATAGGGCATGAGTGGAAACTGACAAGGGGGATTGAAGAGGTAGGTGAGAAAGTGTTATTTTACAGAAAGGGTGGTGGAGCCATGGAACAATCTGCCAGTTGATGTGGATGCCAAACCCCTATTGTAACCTGTAGTACCCACCCGCCTTGTCCCCTGGCTCGACAGTGTCCACTGACAGCCTCTCCTCCCCAGACCCACTCCTTCCCTACCAGGTCCAAATAGGGATGTAACCCTCTGTCTTCTCTGAGGACTTAATATATCCATGATTGTAACTCACAATTTTGTAACGTTGTGTAACCTAAGTAACATACAAACTACTATATTATGTAACCTAAGTGTATCTATGTTAAATGTTCCTTTTACTGCGTCTGTGATATTATCCTCTGTTTTAATCTGCACTGTAATAACTGTCTTGATGTCTGCCCTCCTCGTGAAGGGTGCCTTTTGTAAATGAGTCTCTGACTCAAAGGTTTATACTCGATTTGTAATGAATAAAGAATAAAGAACAATGGTTTCAAACATGGCTGGGACAGAGTGAAGGGCTTAGTGGTTGCTCAGGGTGACAGTGGTAGGGTGGGAAGCATGAATTGGTTAGTGTAGGGTTAGAACTCTGTATGGAAAACAGGTCCTGGGTTTGGTAGGGTTTATGGGCAGACTTGGTGGACAATGGTCTTTTCTGCCATCATTGTCTGTGTTTCTATATCTGGAGTACATTACTCCCAGACATTTTACAGGTGAACTATATACCTCATTTGAAATAGTTTTCTATGGCTTTCAAACTACTGTGTCAGTCACTGTGCATTAATGTTTCCTTTTAAAACTGGGGAAGATGGCATCCTATTTTGTATATGAGAAAGGCACTCTGTGCACAGTAGTGGCATCCAGTAGCAAAAGCTGTGAGTAACATTTGAAAGCACTACTGCCATCCAGTGGTAGCCTGTGGGATAGCACAGATGATAGTCAAAGAAGCACTCCACCTTTCCAGCTAACTGAAATGTCCCTTTAGCTGAATGGTTACAACTGCTGCCTTTGAAAATTAGTATCCTAGGTTTGATTACAAGCAAAGGCTGGAGGTACATCTGCTAAAGGAGAGGAACAGACATGTAACACTTTATTAGTCACAAGAAAAGTGTGGTCTGAAATAGAATGGTCGCCATAAATGAGTTCTGCTTCAAGTGATAAATGCACTTCAACACCTGCTATCAGTCGCTTTAACTGCTGTTCTGTCTTCAAGCCATCAGATTTTTTAAAGAGCTTAATACTATAGGTTGGAGAATTCACTTTCATTAGATTTTCTCCCTGATGTAAACATTTTAACACTTCATTCCAGATAGATGATGAAATGAATTTTGTGATACTCCTTGTATGTAGGGCTGTTTTGTTAGATAAAAGGCTTAACTTATCATCAACTTCATACACTTTTATGTCTGATCTGTGCATGTGGCTTAGGGTGAGGGCTCAGAGTGTAATTTTCACCGTGGCATGGAAGTATTTGTGCAGTTATTGGCCACTGTAAGAATCTGAAACACGGCATGCGTGGCTGCTACAGAGCAGTTGTAGTCAGTAGAGGTAGAGTGCAGAGCATCAGGCATTTAGTGGTGGCTATGGTGGATTGCGCTTATTATCTTCATCTATGCAGATGCAACAACCAGGTAGTCCTCGTGATGCTCTCCTGTGGGCGGGAGGGGTGGCTGATGTTGCATGGTCACCTACAATATAAATGCTTCCTTTGCTCCTGCCATAGGAGGTTCTGCATAGTGGGTTACCCCCCAAGTCAGTACATGCTGCATCCTCATCCCACTCCATACATTACCAACCCAGCGCAGGGTACTTGGGACTTGGACTCGATCCCAGGTCTCCCACTTGACAATGCAGTGGGTCAGCAGCTTATGCCAAGGAGCCAAACATGACATATACTGTACTAGCACCAGTTCACATTCCCAGGTGGATTGACAGGAGGCAATTCATGGTAAGGCTCCAGTGCTTAAAAGGCAATGAATAAATGGCCTGTTAACATCACTACGCCAATAGTGGGGGCCATTAAATATGGGAAAACAGCTAGCGAGGCACATTATCAGAAAGCAAGGCACTGATAAAACACTTTCAACCATCAACCTGTCTCTCTTCTTTGAATGTTCACCTTTAGCAGCAATAAATTTGCCGTTTTGACAAGTGGATACACACTGGCATATTATAGTAATTGCCATTGAAAGCATTTATGAGTTGTAAATGTAGTCTCTTGGCCTGTGTCTCAAAGTGTAAACCAGGGTGATGGTTCACTATTTTTGATATGAGTTTTTGCTTTATAAAGATACAGATTGATTGTCTATTTTTATTTAACAAATTGTTTAGGGTTGATCAGTGTTGAGGTCTGAATTTAAAAGATTAGTGTTCCTTTGAATTGACATTTTAGCCTTACATTGAAACACAGAACGAGAACAGAAAAGTTGACAGCAGATAAGGACTGCTTGGTCCAGCCAGTCTGCCTGAATTTCCCTACTTACATTACCGCCACAGACCCTACCTGGCCTCTGGCTTACACCCCCCTTGATTCTAAGATTCCCTTGTGCCTGTCCCATGCCTTCTTAAATCCTGTGACCATTTTAGCTCTCACCACTTCCACTGGGAGGCTGTTCCAAGTGTCCACCATCCTCTCCACGAAGATGTCCTTCCTCCACATTACCTCTGAGTCCCCCAGCTTCATATTGTGACCCTATGTCCTTGAGCATCTTTTCTTTGGAAAATGCTGCCTTTCTGTACCTTTGTTTTTCCTGTGAGGTATTTGAATGTCTCTTTCATATCCCCTGTTCCCTCCTGTCTTCTGTGCAGTACATAGTTAAATCATTTAGCCTTTCTTCATAATGGTTTTGATGCAGGGCCTGCACCATTTTGTTGTCCTCCTTTGCATCACCTCCACCCTATCTATGTCCTTTCAGAAATGGGGTCTCCAGAACTGTACACACTACTCGAAGTGGGGTGTCACCAACAATCTATACAGGGGTATTATTACCTCCCTCTTTCTGCTGATGATACCCCCTGCCTGTGCATCCTAGCATTCCTCTAGCCTTCCCCACTGCTTTGTCACCACAGGTGCCAGAACGGGGCACTATACTATGACCCTACCACTTTCATAGTAGCCCTATCAGTTTGCAATCATGTTCATTTATTACTAGGGAAGAACGTATCCCTTATATCCTTGACCCTACCATTTTTCAGACCCTTCCAGCACAATGCTTGTCACACTGTTTCGCACCTTCAGGTCATCGGAATTGATAACCCCAAGTCTATTTCCTGCATTGTGACCATAAACAAACATTTCTTCTGAGTTTTATACGCCCCTGGGTTTCTAGCCCTAAGTGCATGATTTGCACTTTTTGCATTTGAATATTAGCTGCCAAACTCATGACCATTCTTTAAACTTCTTCAGATCCTCCCTCCTTCTTTCAATGCCCCCACCCCACCCGGTGTCTCTGCTCTGTTGCAGATTTTGTGTACTTCCGGACAGGAATACCTTCCCTTCTAGTCCTTCTGCAGTGTCACTAATAAAGACACTGAAGAGGACCAGGCCCAACACTGACCCCTCATGCACCGTGCACAAGTCACCTTGCCCTCCCAGAATGTACCCCATTTACCCCTATTTTTTTGGCTCCTACCACTAAGCCAACTCTCCACTATTTTACTATTTTAGGACCCATTCCTAGGCTACTTAGTTTTTTATCAGCCATCTATGTATAACGGTATTGAAGGCTTTGCTAAAATCTAGATAGGCCACATCGATCGCTTCCTACCTGATTGACTTCCTTGTTACCCAGTCAAAGAACTCAATCAGGTTTGCCCAGCAGGACCTCCCTGTGAATCCTTGTTGCCTCAGATCTTGTAGACCGCTGGTAACAAGGTATTCTCCAATCCTTTCCTTCAGTAGTGATCCCATTACTTTTGCCCACTGTCAAGTCGGGCTGATAGGCCTGTAATTTCCTGCCTCCTCCTCCCTATTTCCACTTTTTGTGAGTGGGACTACATCTGCCCTCTTCCAGTCATTTGGTTTGGGGTATGGCACAGATAACATGAAGTGTGTTTCTGGGCCTTTTTCAAAGTATTTAACTAGTATTTAAGTTGATGAATAAATATTGGATTTAACCTGTTGGATTCACACTTTTGATTCCTAGCCCTTTAAAGCTGATCACATATACTGTAAAATACAGTCCTCTGGGCAGCCAAACCACACCCCTAGGGAAGAACTGTCCCTGAAGCACTGAGGCATTTGGCCGAAATCTTCTTCAGTGTGTACTTTGACACTGGCACATGGCACTGTGGTGTTTATTATCAGCTAAAATTAGCTTTGCAACTTTTTTTGTCAGTATCTTGCTTCCAGGTTGTGTACCTCACTATTTGTTTCTGTGAAAGTTGGAGCTGGCCGATCTGGCAAGAGCACCATAGACTACTGTATCAGGCACTGCCCTGTAAAATTTATTAATTAAGGGCGTTACATTGTGCCCTCTGGGTAGCACGAGATATTAAGCGCTGGCGATTGGGTGCCTACAATAATGACAACCCAATCCCCGGCGATGTCTGCAGGGCTACTATAGGTAGGGCGGCCGGATTGGGGGTCGGCGAATATAGCGACGGATGTCGCTGCTATCGCACGCTGCGGGGGAGTGAGTACACAGCGAGGAGCGGGAGGGAATGTGAGGGTGGTGCCACTGTGGATTGCTGAGCCGACCACATAGTGTGGTGGGTGGGTTGGTGGGCAGGGTACTGGGTTTGGGTCCGGGTGCTCATGTGTTTTTTTGTGCCTGGCCCAAACCTCTTTTTTTTTATGTTTGCACACACACACACACCACGCCCACTCCCCTAGAGTTGAGAATCCTTAAGTAGTGGTGGTGCATAAACATTAAAAATGAAGTCCCTGGCACCTGCTTTGTTGTAAGCGCTAGGGTGGCAGAGGCCAAAATAAATTTTGGCGACTCTGACTTCGCGATAACGGCTATCGCCTATAGGCTTTCGCCATTATCACATAAACCCGCCCTCTGTGCTCCAGTTATGTGGGAACATGCCTATATGGCACTCAGATTTCTGCTTATGGGTGGGGACTCCTGCCTCATTACTTGTGCAAGTACAGTTAAATGTGAGAGAGGGAGCTGACTGTACCTCTAAACTGTTTGTCACTCTCAAAATATGGGGCCCCATTTATTGTTTGTATTCTGAGTAAAAATACATGCAGCTGACAGCAATAGCAAAATAATATTGTGAAGTGTGCAGCTCATACTGGTAGTTAATAAAAAACCTTACATAGACGAAGAAAAGTTTAAAAATCTCTTCTGCGGGTGCAGTCTTCAAAAAGTTTGTTAATCACAGCTACAAGAAATGTGTTTGAACATAAATGGTTTGCCTTAGCACAACAAACTGTAATTTTGCTGTTGTTACAGCATTTAATCCCATCACTAAAACAGTTTTAGAATGTCATGCACTGGTGTTCAGTTGCTTGGTATCTAACAATTAAGCAATTTTCACATTAATGAAGAACAATAATATTAGTGTAGCTGTTGCTTAATTTGATATTCAGGTTTAAATTGATAGGGCATAGCAGTTGATTTGACCCTGTTAACTCCTTGACGGATCAAATGTCTTATTGGCTAGTCAGTTCCCTTCGGGTATGCTATGTTTTCTTTGAAGACGTAATATGCAAGCTGCAGTTTCTGAAACTCTGGAGAACTGATAGCAAACATCTGGATAGAGACACAATGAGGCATGAAACAGCTCACGTACAGTAGCTGTATTTCATGACACCAGCAACGCTTACTCAGACATGCCTGTGGGAGCTATGGTGCATTTCACAGCCTTATTGTTTAACACATGCACACATATGCTTACTTAATGGGTAGAAATCTCACATACTGTATCTCTTTCCAATGAGTTGCATTTACATAGCAAGACACCTTTCATCCTTGATAGTCATAGGAAATTATCCCACACTTCAGTTACATGTTCTCCATTTATGATCAAGTTCTAACACAGAGATGCTAGACATGATTAGGCTGGTATTACTGATGTGTTAGAAAGGAGAATGTTATTTGTTAGCCACAAGCAACCATGTATGGACAGTTAGATGAGTAAGAAGATCCAACTGACCATGAACTGGCTTCATCTGAAATCTGTTTGTTCCAGTAAGAACGTTATTGAAGAAAGGCATTGCTTATGAGTTACTCTGGGATTAATTTGGGTTTTCACTAGTCGAGTGCCAGCACTTAAGACAAATCTGTTGTGCCCAAGACTTTCTTAATAGGCATAGAGCATTAACTATAAAGCTGAACTGTTAAACAAATTGATACTACATGATGTTGTTTGCATTTTAAATTTTTATTTATTTAGAAATGTTTGGCAGGTATGCACACTAAGCTGAGGCTCCATTCCTGGTGTGACCCTGGGAAGGTGTCATAACATATAAAATACAGGAACATCAACCAATATGATCACACAATACAGAGAAATACAGTTGCAAATAAGCAACAGACCAAACATCATAGGAGGTGTATGCAAAGCAACCACATGCAGTACATATACAGAAATACTGTATATGTGTGAATATATATATATATATAATATATAATCTATATATACATTCATTGCAAAAACTCCATTAATGCATCAGTTAGGGTTAATATTACAGCGACAAATGTATGGAAATGTTGTGTTAGGGTTACTAACACTACCTCCCCCACCCCCACCTTCCACACACCAACAGGCATGGGTGTGCCTTGGGGAATCATCGGACCTAACTCTTACTCCATTCAGTGTGTCAGGAAGCAGAGATGGTACAGTATAGAGAATGGGGTGAGAGTTAGGTCCGATGATTCCCAAGGCACACCCCAGTGCTTGTTGGTGTGTGGAGGGGGTGGAGGCTGGTAGGTTAGTAAACTAATACAAAATTTCCATACTTTTGTCACTGTAATATTAACCCTAACTGATGCATTAACAGAGTTTTTGCCATGAATCCCTTCTTTTGAGAAAGTGTGATCTTTGTTGTGGGGCACAGGCCCTGTGGGCCCTGTGCTCCCATGCATGCATATTGTAATTGTCTCTGATCGCTCCTATGTAACCATAGCTGTACAGACATTCATTTGTGGGACCCATCTATCCATAAGTGTAGATACATTGTAATGAACTCTCATCTCTCAGTGGAATGCAGGGCCGCACAAGGCCCTCTGGGCCCTGTGCTTCCACTACTGCATAATGGAGGACCCTGCGCTTGCATTACTGCATAATGGTATCCATCTGTGGGAGCATGGGGCCATCTACCCATAAGTGTAGAGACACAGCACAGGCCTAGAGACATTCCAAGTAACCCTTGTGATGCCAATGGTGCAATATCTCAGTAACCATAGGAACACTGGAAGAAATTCCACCGCAGTTGTAATCATGGCCTAGCAACCTGCTCGTGTGCCTAAGGTGTACTAAGCTGCGTTTAGCAAAAAATCTGTATCTTGAACCATTTTCAGATATTTTATTTTATTTAAAATTTGATGACTGGAAAAGGCACACTGAGCGAGGCTCGTTTCCAGATGCGACCCAGCCGGATATAGCCGCTGGAAGGTGCCTCGCCGCCACAATGTTATCTTATGGGAAAGTTTTAAACTTCAGAATGTTATAACTATGGAACCAATGTGAATTTTTAATTTTTTTTTAAATTTCTGTTTTCCCCTCCTATGTCCCTGCCAGTGCCGCACCATCGGGAGACACCAGTTAAACCGTCCCTGCCTAGTGCCTTACCTGATAGCCCCGGCCCTCCATCCTGCCTCGGAAACCCCCTGGGTGAGGTCAGGTAAGTGTCCAACCCCGAATCTTGTGGTTCTTATCAGGGTCCGGGACTGCAGGCAGGCACTGGCACATCAGGACCAGGCTCGGCGCTCCGTCTTCCGGGCTCTGGGGGTTTATTTCCTTGTTCTATGGGATGTTGCATGCCCTCACGTCCAAGGCGCACTGACGACATCAGCAACGTCCCTCCCTCTTCTTCCATGAAGGAGCTGCCCCTGGAGCTGACTGGTCCCAGACCTACGCCTGTGACCAATCATGTCCCAGTGACTTCAACTTGCTGTCGCGCCCCAGCCTCTGCCAGGGGTCACCGCTGGCGGACTGGAAAGCCCTCCCACCCCTGGAGAAGGCTAGCTGTCGTTGGACACTCCAGCCTATCTCCCCCCAGCGGCTGAGCTTGCTCCCGAACCCAGGTTGCCAATGTGGTGCAAGATGTAGTGTCCAGCACCTCAACCTCAGCCCCACCAGGCTGGCCACCAGTGTAAATTTTATTACCAAACCAGCAAAAGGCAGATCTGTGAGGCAGGCCCTTCATACCCTGGAAATTTTAGCCTAAAAGTCCTAACCATTTATTTGTTATGAAGTGGCAAAGAAATAGTTTGTTCTTTGGTACTTTTACAAATTTGTAGAAACCTTCACAAAATTTGTGAAAGTTTTATAAGCTTTCATAAACTTACTGTCACAAATTTGAAGCACTTCCAATGGCAAAACTGAAAAAAAACTATTTCCAATCATTATTTAAAAATTAATGTCAAGATCATGTTTGTCAGGGCCCCGATTAGGTAAACACAACTGTTGGTGTTTACCAAGGGGTATATTTTGAATTGCAGCGTTTTTATCCATTGCTAACTGAAAACAAGATGATGCCGTGTGAAAGTGCAAAATCCATTGCGGCTGTAAAATGGACTTTCTGAAAGCAACATGTGATTTTGCATGGAACATCTAATTTTTACTATAGGCTATAATGGGAAACTTTAAACTTTAATAACTTTTGAATGGATTAATATTTTTCACCAAACCTTCAAAAGATATATCAGTGAGCCAGACCCCATATACCCTATCAATTTCAGACCAGACACCCAAAGCGTTTCAAACATAGAGGCGAGCAAAGAATTTGCACCTAAATGGTAAATTTCATTTTTTGGCACTCATAGCTCTGCAATCACACATCCGACGGAGCAAAACTTGCCAGATCCAGAAATCTATGGTACCAGACAGCACATGCTAAATTTCAGGCAAATCGGTTGAATGGTTGCAAAGTTAAAAAGTGCAAAATTTTAGGTTTAACATAGAAGTGGCCATGCAACAATAACTATAGGGCTCTATCGCACTTACAATATATGTATATGTGTGTATATATATATATATTTTTTTTATACACAGTAAATACACACATATATATATATATATTCTTTGCAAAAAACATTGTTACTGCATCAGTTAGGGTAACAGCAACAAAAGTTTTGAAATGTGGTGTTAGGGTTTCCAACCTAACACTCCATCCATCCACCCTACATGCACCAACATGCGCTGGGGTGCACCTTGGGGTTGTCAGCCCTAATGCTCACCTCATTCCATGAGTAAATAAGCTGAGATGGATACAGTATAGGAGAATGGGGTGAGCGTTAGGGCTGACTAACCCCAAGGCACCTGACACCTGTTGGTGCATGCAAAGTGTGAGGTGAGTATTAGGGTTGGAGACCCTAACACCACATTTCCAAACTTTTGATTCTGTAACTCTAACTGATGCATTAACAAAGTTTTTGCAAAGAATTCATTACTTTTTGAGAAAGTATAATTGTAGGCTTGTTTGCTTGTGGGGCACTCCCATCCATCCATTAGTTTAGAGAGATTGTAATTGTATCCTTATTTCCCTGTGGCCTCGCTCCCATCAGTCCATAATGGTATCCATTTGTACATGTGGAATGCAGGGCCCTCTAAACCTAGTACTCATCCATGCATAATTTTTCAGATTGAGTAGTGCTATCCTTATTTGCCTGTGGGAGCGCTGGGGCCCTGCACTCTATCCCATAGTGTACAGCATCAAAAAACTCTCACATTGCAGTCTTATCCTATAGAAACACAGCAAAATTAGAAAGCTGTGTAACTGACACCAAATGAATATATGTTCACAAAACCACCAAAAGGCTCATTAGTGGCACAAGCTCCTTGTACTCTGGAAATTTCAGAGCAAAATTGCAAACTGTTTCTTAACAGCGAGTGACAAAGAAACAACTCCGTAAACCTCCCATTACAATGCTATCCTATGGGGAATCAAATAAAATTTAAATCTGCAGAACTCCAAACCAAAGTAATATAGTTTCACCAAACCAGCAAAAGGCACATCTTGGGAAGCCCTTTGTACCCTGAAAATTTCAGCCCAAAATTCCAAGCCATTTCTTTGCTATGACGTGACAAAAAACAGCTATATAAAAATTTTTTCACAAATTGTGAAAAAGTATCCTTTCTGCACTTCCTTTTACGCAGTTTGTGGGAAAGAAAATCCTTTTCACGAACTAAAAGGATCCTGTTTTGCTGTTTTTTGGTTTGTTTTTGTTAAACAGGATTTCGATGACACATTTCTAAGTAAGGAATAAAAAAAAAACAACCCCAGATTTAGATTCTCATGGCCCAATTAGGTAAAAACAACTGTTGGTGTTTCCTAAAGCCCTATATATTTTTTTTTTAATTTAAGTTTGTTGTCACAGCTAACTTAAAACAAGATGGCGGTGGCATGAAAACAGGATTCAGTTTTGCAAAAGAGAATTCCACATCTCGAAAGAGAATCCTGATTCGAGGCTCACATCTAAATTTCCCATAGGAAATAATGGTAAGCTTTGAAATGTAATAACTTTTGAACAGATATTTTTCACCAAACCTTCCAAGACCTATATACCTAAAATATCAGACCAAAATTCCACAGTTTTTGCGCAATGCAGTGACAATTTCACAAAAATGGTAATTTACACGGCTTTTGACACTCCATATCTCTGCACTCGCACATCCGACCATATACAAAACTTGCCACATCAAGAGATCCTTGGTCCCTGATGGAGCATGCCAATTTCACGTGAATCTCTGAAACGGTTACAATGTTGTTAAAGTGCAAACATTTCCGTTTAACACCAAATTAATTTAACCCTAACTATAATTGCGACCTGCGCCCCTATAATATATTCTTTGCAAAACTGTGTTAATGCACCAGTTAGGGTTTACCTTAATGTCAAAAAGTAGGGAAATGTGGCATTAGGATTGCCAGCCATAACTGTCCACCGACTCCTCAAGCAGCAAAAGGGAAACGATTAGGGTTTTGTTCTCCAGAGGCAAATTAGTGGTGTGATCTTCCTTGGGGTTGTCAACCCAAGTGTTTACCCCTCCCCAAACCTGTAGCCTCCTGTCAGAAGCACACGGTACAGCACCAATCCATACTGATACACTCTCCAAAGGTAGAGAAGTCTGTCTTGCCACATGTTGCCAACACAATGTTTTGTAGCTCTTCACGCAGGTTCTGAAGAAAGGAGATAATGTCTGACCTTGTTTGGTAAGGGAACAGGGTGAGCATTAGGGTTGACAGCCCATAGAAGATCCCACCACTCATTCACCAAAACTCTGGAGACCCAAACCCTAATGTTTTTTTCCTTTTACTGTTTGGTGGATGCTTGAGGTAGGGTAGGGAGGTAGGTTGGAAATCCTAATGACACATTTCCTGCTTTGTGGCATTAAGTTAAACCTTAACTGGCGCATTAACGCAGTTTTTGCAAAGAATTTTCTTTTGAGATAGTGAATTGCATTCTCATTGGGATCTGTGTGAACACATGCTGATATGCAGGACCCTGGGGAAGAAAGTGAAGACTCCATCCACTCACAGAACCACAGGGACCTTTGGGCCCTGCACTCCATGTGACAGATGGCAAGAATTCATGGGTCTGTCTGGTGGGTTGCAGAAGTGCTGGGCCCTCCGTTCCCTCGCGCTCCATGTGGCTGTAGATACAGACGCACAGGCAAAGAGTCCATCTGTCAGCCAGTGCACAGGGCACTGTGCCACCCTCAGATGCAGATGTGCAGGCGCTATGCCAAGAGAAGAGTTGTCTTCATTATATGGTACCTGGGCCCATGGAGGCAACCCTACATCTTTCATTTCCTGCCGGGGGTCTCATAACAGCACCGCCCCAGCCATTACCCCATCCAGCTGGGTCACTGAGCTCACCCTCGAACGTAGCTCACCGGACAGGATATCAAAACATACCCACTGGTGTCAAGACTAGCACTACACACAAATTTTCTTAATAAGTATAATTAGTTTTTAATTTTGACACCATATTTTCAAGATAGTTGTTTTTGACTCTTTAATAAACATATGTGGCATTTATAGTATATTGGCTGAACATCATTTCACATCAGAAGTGCAAAACATGTCTCGTGCAGGATTTAAAAGTGATACTTGTCAAATTTAAGACGTGGTGTGAAAAATGGCTCAGTTGAAAGTTTGGAGTCAAAATATTGAAAATGATCAAAGTTGAGTGAATGTTGAAATGCTGCAATGTTCATTCATAGCTTCGTCATTTTACCATATCTATACACCAGATTTTCAGGATAGCCTTCTTATGACCCCACGTCCAAAACCTGGTAGATGAAAAATACATTTTGGCCAGGATTTGAAAATGACAGTTGTCACGTTATGAGGTTTTGTGAAAAAATGGCTATGTTAAAAACTTTGTGTCAAAATATTGAAAACTACCAAAGTTATGAGCAAGCTTAGAAAATTTTCAGCGTGCGCTCATAACTTTGTTGTTTTTGAAAATTCGACCCTAAATTTTTACATACCTTCTTATGACACCACCTCATGAACAAGGGCAGTGAAAATTTTCAAATCCTGCCCAAAAGGTGACTTCACAATGTGACCATGAAATTTTCCTTTCAGGCCAGAATTACATAATTCCACACCTAGGCCATGAGGTGGGGTCCCAAAAGACCATGTTGAAAATGTAGTGTAAAATATTCAAAAATGACAAAGTTATGAAAAAGTTCAACCCACATTGAAATACTGATCTTATTTTCTCATATTGCAGTCACTGGTTCTGGCAGTAAGACATGTCTTTGATCAAAGGGATCTATGCCATGGGACATGTTCACGTGAGTGAGGGTGTGTGGAGGTGTGGAGTGGTGGGTGCTAAGTGGGAGGTCAGAGTGGGGTGGGTGTGTGGTGTGTGTGTGTGGGGTCAAATCAATGGGGACCGTTTTCTTTTATAGGGTAAAAAACAGCAATAAGGGATGGTTTTCTTTATTGCAGTGCACTTTCTGGCACTAGGGGTTGGGCATCCAGTGTCAGGCTAGTGTTCGGGTGACACAGGGGTAGGTACCCAGTGTCATCACGCATATAATAGTATGGGCGCAGGTGACCTGGAGGGGGTAAATAGAAGCAGTACTGGAGGTGGGCACCGATCCACTTATAAAATAATATTTAAACATGGTAAAGGGGTGAGGGTGACCTGGAGTGGAAAGAGGTGAAGGAAGTGGTACTAGGGGTGGGCACCCCAGTCCGGTAGGTTAATTAGATAGATAGCCTGATAGACAGACAGACAGACAAAGGCAGAGACAGAAAGAGCAGGGGCTCACGGCTCACTGCTTCAACTGAAGATGGCAGCACAAGTCCCAGCTGTGCTTCAGAGTTCTCATATTGAGAACACGGGTGAATGACTCCTGTCACTGAACTGGGCACCCAGGATTTTTGGGTTCCCAGAAACACGTCATGGGACATATTCAGGTGAGTGAGGGTGTGTGGGGGGTGAGTGCTGAGTGGGAGGTTGAGTTGGGGTGTGTGGGAGGCCAGATCGGCGAGGACCATTCTCTTTTGTACAGGTTAAAGGAAAAAAGAGGGCTTTTCTTATTACAGGAGACATTCCGACACTGGAGATTGGACACCCCAGTGTTGGGCTACTGTTAGCAGCACCAAGAGTGGGCACCCTGGTGCCACCACACATATAACTGGAAGGAGAACTGGTGACTTGGAAGCGAAGGGGTGAATAGAAGTGGTACTAGGGGTGGACACCCTGGTCCATCAGTTTAGACAGATAAACAGATAGGCAGAGACAGAAAAACCAGGGGTCACTAGTTCACTGTTTCAACTGAAGCGGCAGCACAACTCCAGCTGTGGCTTCAGAATTCAAGAAAGTTCCACTGTTACTGAGAATACAGGTTAACATCTCCTTTCACTAAGCTAGGCACCCAGCATTTTCGGGTGCCCAGAAACATTATTTCTAGAAATTTTCATAAAACAAACACCAGAATCTAGCTAAATGGGTTTGTTTACAAGGTTCAGGTGTTAGTTTTTGAAAACATATCAATTTTATGTATTTCCAAGGTTTGTGAGTTAAAAACAAAAACAAGATGGCTGCCATTTTTCCACATGACAAGTAAATCGTGAAAATAAGCACTCACAACAGTTTTTTTTCCTGTTACCGTTCACATTTGTTGGTTATTCAAAAATCCATATAACTCTGGAACCATATAATATACTTTCACGGACCCTTCAAAAGGCACACCTCGGCACAGGCCCTTCAACCCTGAAAATTTAATGAAAAATTCCTCACTGTCTAGACAGTAGGTGAGGGCAAAACAAAAAACAAAAACAATGTAAGTATAGGGAACCAGAAAGGGCCCCCTTTTTTGGTTCTCAGTATCTCAAAAACTGAACAAGATGCCATCACAAAACTTTTCACATCTTGAGACTCTGACAGCCTGACCCTGCTTGCCAAACGTTGTGCTATTTCAGTCAAATGATACCAAATTTATTAAGGTGCAAAAATAGGGTTTAACAGAGCACTCCACCCTAACTATAGGGATGCTACCACGTCCCTATAATGTATACATAGCAGCACTAAGTTCCACAGCATTAAAATGGAATGTTCTTGCACAGAAATAATGCCAGTGACCTGAACAGGAGGTGTACAACTGAGAACACATGTAGAGCCTGTATGGGTACCCATTTCACATAATTTATTTTTATTTTAGCTGTAATTTTAACTTGCAGCTTGTATCTT
This sequence comes from Neoceratodus forsteri, assembly GCA_016271365.2. Classification (NCBI taxonomy): domain Eukaryota; kingdom Metazoa; phylum Chordata; order Ceratodontiformes; family Ceratodontidae; genus Neoceratodus; species Neoceratodus forsteri. The sequence goes on from CM057459.1 coordinate 78,252,732, forward strand.
AGAATTATAATACAATAACACTTAAGTCCATGTCAGCTAATTTGCTGGGTTGCTGATCGCATCAGAAATTAGCAGCTGCTGAATGCTGGCAGATTTTGTATAGGGAACATGGGTCTCTACATAATTAATATTATATCACTAAACTGGTGTGAAGGGTGCTTTTCCCAAGGTGTTACAAGAATTACCATACTGATATGAAAACTGAGCCTCCTAGATTATTTGGAAGTCATCTAACTTTCTTTTTTTTCATTTGGAAGTCACCTTCTTCCCCTTAACTGTGAAAGTTTCTACCTTACATTTAGAAGTCAAATACTTTCAAAATGGAGTTGACTGAAGCATTTGTTAGGTGGCTGTCCAGAAAGAACCCAGATATTTCATAAAAATGACCAGTTCCTCGGTGTACCATTTGTGCTGGCAGTGGTGAGGGGATTCTTTATTCTTGGTGGAAAGCTTCTGTGGTTTTCAAAGAGCATGGCCTTGGTTCTGTTTTCATTTAGCAGAAGTTTGTTTAGTATAAATCAGCTCTGCAGACTGTAAAAGCTAGATTGCAGTTTCAGATGGGTTTCTAGCATTGAACCTAAGCAGTAGATTGCTATACCATCTGCATATAAGGTTTTTTAAATGTGTACTGTATGTACTTTCTCTTTAGGTATTAGTGCTAGGTTTGACCAGACTAGCAGGTGTGAACCTGTCTACTCAATAAATATTCTGATAGGCTTTTCCTATAGCAGAATATGGCATATTTTGTAACTGAATGAGATATTTTTCATACCGTGGTACAGTGTCAGAAACCTTGAGTTTTGTCTCAATTTTGTATCAATCTCTTAGCAACACCAGTAGAGGAAGGATGTTATGGATGCATTTTAGTGTGCTTGACTAAATTTAGCTCAAACATGTCTGAAATACTGCAAAAACTATTATTTTCCTTGAAGTCCATAAACACAGCGAATAAGTTTCACAAAACCTCATTTTTTTCAGTTGTCATACAGGAGGCAGCGTGAGTTAGTTGTTAGAGAACCAGAGGATCACAGGTTAAACCCTGACCAGAGCCAAGTACTCACTGTGTGACCATGGAGAAGTCAAAGAGACTCACTAAGGTAAGCCTATACACCACATATATAGGTGCCTTACCTCATCGAAATGCTGCCTATGTACAGTATATTTACCCCATAAATTTCCAGCGCTGTAGATGTAATTTCTCTTGTAAAATTTCATACACGGGTTACTTTCACTTCCAGTCTTTAGATCCAGCCCCATGCTCAATAAATTGAACCCAGGAGAGTGTGTGGGCGAGCTCCATTATAGTCTATGGGGGGCAACTTTAAGAATATTTTAATATCTTTGTGACCAGTTTGTGATTAATCAAGTGCACCAGGCAACTAACTAGGGTCTCGTTAGTCGGCCCGGTGCCCTTTGACTAATCACCAAATGGTCCTTGTGGGAATTAAAAATGTTGTTACATTTGTCCCCTTAGACTATAATGGAGCTTATCTATGCTGTCCCTGAGATCACATCATAATTTGGCTGGGTGTGTATAATGTGTGTGGGGGGGGCTCTAAAGACCAGGAAGTAAACGTAACTCATTTTTATTTTCTGGCTAAATCATGTCTAAAGTACTGGACATTTATGGGGCAAATATACATAGGCTGTATTTCGATGAGGTAAGGCACCAATATGGGATGGTTTACCTCAGCCTTCCTACACAGTTTACTGCCTACTGTTTTATAAAGAATATAATCTCCAAGATACCTGACAAATTGGCTCTACTGCTCAAATCTGTGACCTGCCTACCCACTGAGGTCAGCTGACAACTGCTTCTTGTCCAACCGAGATGTAAAACCAAAGTGGGGGAGAATGCTTTCTCTAGCTGGGCCCCTAAACTATGGAACTGCTTTCCACTGAGTCTAAGAATCTCCCTTCTCCACACAGCTTCAAACAGGAGCTTCAGATGGCTCTTCTAAGCTCTGAACCCTGCTCCTGTTCTCTATCCACCCACTCCTGTACTGGTTCCTCCTAATTGCCTACTGACTCCAACCTCTACTACTCTCAAACCTGCCTGGAAATCTTTTTATTTCCTCTCTTCTAGCACTTACTCACTAGTTGTATGACTTATGACTGTTAGTTATTTGCACTTACATTTCTGTTTTGTTACTACAGATTCCTGCAAATGTACTGTCATTGCTGGAAATTTTGTGTAAGTGTACTATGTCTGACTTCTACTTGTTCCCATGATGTTTCCTTGTATCTACTATTGTCTATGTATCCTTTGTTGTAATCTCCGGGTCATACCTGAAAATAGGCAGCTATGCTATCTAGTGGTACCTACCTGGTTAACAAAAACTAACTAACTAAATAAATAAATGTGGTGCATAGCACAGTTTATTTAACTTAGTGAGTCTCTTCAAACTACCAGTGCTACAAAATGGATATAAAATGAAATGTTGCATCTTAGCTGAGCTATACTGTACGTAAATTCAGAAGTTAGGGTTTTCTTACCTACCCTTCCTCATCCCGTGCATGACCCCTTTAAACCTCTCTAAATTGAATACCAAAGCACAATCCTGATTTCAAACATGTTTTTAACATCATAAATAAACAGCACAGTATGAGGAATACAGTTGCACACACATTACTTCATTGTTGCTACTTCATGGCAAGCAGCTACAGCATCACACATGTTGCACCGAATCATGTAATAAACTTTGCAGGTGGCCCAAAGCAACTGCATTGCCTATCACATGTGACCTGTGGGGACTTCATGAGTGGTCTACAGTAGCTGTGTTGGAGGAACCCCAAATCCCATTATTTGGTGTCATTTAGCTTTGACCACTTACATGTGTGTGTGTGTGTGTGTGTGTTTTGGGGGGCCTAATTAAGGCCCAGTATGTTTCAGATTGCCCAAGATATGGACATGTAAAACATTTTATGTGGAAAAAGAAACTTACAGCCCTTGTAGTCCTTAGTTTTTCTAAAGCAAAATGTTTAGATAGTCATAACTTAAGACAGTCAGGAACATTTTTGGACCAAACTTGGGAGATACCTAAGAGAGGACCTCCCATGACCACATACGTGGTCAATCCTAAATCCCTCGAAATGTTTTACAGTGGTTTAACACCAAAACCCATTTCAGGAAAAACTGAACCTTAGCCACTTACAGTATGTGATTGTCAGCTGGAGGCCACATTAGGAGAGTAAGAGTAATTTAAAATGTGTGTGTTAAAATAAATGAAGTTTGTGCACCTGCAGTTTCTCAAACATAGATGTTTTTTGTATTTGTCCCCTCCCCAAACAAGTCAGAGAAATGGCATATTGAGGTCCTTAAATTTTTTTTTTTTTGCACATAAATCTTAAAATAGCCATTACTTCAGCAACTGCTGTCATATTTGGACCAAACATGGACTGCTGTTTAATGAGGCCCCAACTGACAACCACGTACATGGTTAATGTCACATTCTTCTCAGAATGTGTTTTGAGGACACTGAATTCTACCACTTGCATTACCACTATGAATCATGCAAACAGTGGAATTTCTCACAATAATTCGTTAGTTGCCCACAATACTGGCTTAAAAGCGCTTACGTTATTTTCACAAAATCCATTTATGAAAAAGTCAGTGAAAATTAACTGTGCGTGTGTAAACTACTAATCTATTTTCCTTCTGTCTGCAAAGATCAAACTAGCCCAGTGCACTGAGGGTGGAGGCACTGTACGCACGCCTTGCTCCATGCTGATGACCCTTGTTTGAGGATGAGCACAGGTTACTGGTGTTCAGTCAGGGGTGGGGAGGATTGAACATCTGCCTGACAGCTGTACTCTCCGGGGATTGGCCTACACGCGCTCCTATGCTGCTGTCAGATGGAGGCATAGCAGTAAGGCAGCAGTGGCGCCAGAACAGGGGGTGGTGAGCAGCTGACACATGGCGTGTGCATGCCTCTACATGCAGCCATCTACTGCCACTGGGAGAAAACGGAGACAGAAAATTACAGTGGTGTAGCAGGATGATGCCCACCCTGCTATTAACCTGCATAGCAATCCAGGTAGGGCCATAACTGGACTGAGTCCCAGGGTAGGGGGAGGATGGCTCGCCCCTCCTGGCCCCACCATGGGAGGAGGAGGTAATCTATGGGGCTTGAGCGGCCGATAAGTCCCTCAGGAGACACGTGCTGGCAGAGCTGGAGCGGTGAACGGTGCCAGCACCGAAAAGATAAACATAGTGATAAAAAAAAATCTGCAAAGATCTATTGAAAGTCACTTAGAAAAGAATCGGCCTTTGGCCAACCTCTATAAAAGTTTCATGTTTCAATTCTAAGATTATTTTTGTGCTACAGGTGAGCAAAAGAAAAAGATCTTAAGAACTATATTTTATGTTTTTCGACGTTCTAAAATGTTTAAACTGCCTAACCAACCAGCCTTAACCTTGCAGGATCCAGAAATTGTAATATCAACAACAAGCTTGCTGATTAAAGTAATGTGGTATTAAGGTGCAAAAATCTGGGTTTAAAGTGGAAATGCCTTCTCAAACCTAACTGTGATAATTACCTCTGTACCACTTTTAGCCAGTATGCATCAGTACCACAAACATTTTTTATTTCTGCAAAATCTATACTGTAGGCGGACTCTTTCCTGGTCCAGCAGCTGACTTTGGGTGAAGTGCTGTAAACATAAATGGCAGTTTGGGATTCAAAGCCAGACTTTCAGGTTTACAGCTGTGCACTGTAGTCACAAGGCCAAACTCAACCGCTAACATCTGATATGCAAACAGGCCACCCAGTAAGTGTGTAGTGCTTACCTTTACTACAGCCTCTCCCCATTCATCTCTCATCCTCCCTGAGTGCTCTCAAACCACTCTTACAGAGAAACCTACTGTAGAAGACTGCTGGCAGATAAGGACCGCTAGGCCCATCCAGTCTACCCATTTTCCCTACTTGCATCAGCTGCTGTTGACCCTGTGTGGTCATCCATCTAGCCCCCTTTCCCATATCTAATGTTCCTTTATGCTTATCCCATGCATGTTTGAATCCCCCAAAGTGCTTGCCTCCACCATCCCCTGTGGCAGGCTATTCCAGGCATCCACCACCCTTTCAGTGAAAGAAAACTTCCTCACGTTTCCCTTAATCTCCCCTCAATCTCATGTTGTGTCCTCTTGTTCTTGCCTCTCTCCTATACTGAAACATGTCCCCCACCTGCACCTTATTTATGCCTTTCAGATACTTGAAGGTCTCAATCACGCCACTGCGCTTCTTCTCTCTTCCAGCGATACACGTTAAGGTCCTTCAGCTTCTCCTCATATGTTTTCTGGTGCAAGACCTGTACCATCTTAGTTGCCCTTCTTTGGACAACTTTCACCCTGTCAATGTCCTTACAAAATGCGGCCTCCAGAACTGTACACTGTACTTCAGATGAGGCTTCACGAGCGCTTTGTTCTGTGGTATCATCACCTTCCTCCTCCCTCCCTTCTCCTGCTTGTGATTCTCCCACCTATGTACCCCAACATGCTAGTGGCTTTCCCTACAGCCCTTGTACATTGTCTGGCCACTTTAAGGTCATCTGTGATGATAATCCCCAAGTCTCTTTCTTCCCTGGTGGCTGCTACCAGTCCCCCCACCTATCCTATAGCTCTTTGCAGGGTTTTTCACCCCAGGTGCATGATTTTACACTTTTTGCATTGAACTTCAGTTGCCACACTTTGGACCACTCTTCTAGCTGTTCCAGGTTCCTCCTCATATTGTCCACCCATCTGGTGTGTGTGACACTATTGCAGATCTTGGTGTCATCTGCAAATAGGCAAACCTTTTCTACCAGCCTTCTGCAATGTCGCTAATGAAGACATTGAAAAGATAAGGCCTAGGACTAATCCCTGAGGTACCCCACTGGTCACCCCCTTTCCTTGGATTGTATTCCATTTACCACCACCCTGTGCTTCCTATCCTCCAGCCAGTTCCTTACCCAGTTCACTACCTTTGTCCGACCCCCAGACTGGCCAGTTTGTTCACTAGCCTTCTATGTGGTACGGTGTCAAACGCCTTGCTGAAATCAAGGTAGGCAACATACACCGCTCCTGTGGTCCACAACCTTTGTTACCCAGTCAAAAAATCTTGTCAGACATGCACCTGCAGCTAGCTGTCTTCCTCTTCTCTCCACATTACAACAACCCATACCCTATCCACCCCACTCTGTTTACCCATTTTGTCACTTACCCAGTTGTTTAGTTTTTTTTATACAGGTCTTTATTCTCCTTGTAGGTAGGACAATCTAGGCTCCCTTCCATCCTGATCTTCCATCCTCAACCTCCCCAGGACTTACCTGGAGCCGGTCTTCCCCACAGATTTCCTTGTAGTGTGATGGGAGGGGAGGGCTATCCCACCCCACCCCGCTGAGTCCAGATATCCTGTTCTGGCTGTCTGTGTCCTGGTGGCGAGGCAGATGGGGAATCGGCAAGCAGGGCTTCATGAAGTGTGCCCTGCCTCCATTTTCTCCATTTTCTCCCTGGTCCCTGTTGCTGTGGTGTGTACATCGGTGCGGGTGCATGGAGGCATGCACATGCTGCAGAGTTTCACAGCACCTCCCACTTCCTGTGTCTCCTGTTCTGCACTACCACCAGGCCTCCACCTGGGGTCAGTCATTTAGCAGAGCCAGCAGTCCTCCCTCCCTGGTAGAGGAGAGCAGCCCCTAAGAATCTTAATCCTCACTTTTCCCAGCTAACCCCGGCATCCTGTGTTTGTTCTTGAATAGGGCCACTGGTGGGAAGTGATGTGTGACTTTCCTTTGCCTCAACTCTCTGTGTCACTGGGCCAACCATCCAGTTATATAACTTAAAACTCATGATACTCTGTAATTTAAATTTCAAGCCACCATGATTTTGTTACACGTTTTGCAATATGTTGGCAGCATGTTCCCTAGCTCTTGACCTTGCTACCCCATAACAGGTGTAAATTTTTATACTTCCTACATTGTTTTGTTTTTCCTGGATTTTTTATTTGTACCCTGCATTTATTGTGCATGTATACACACCTGCTGCTGTCACTTTGTTATTGTTTCACTCCCTGTTGTATCCGTTCTTTTGTGTAGCACCTGAAAATCAGCTGCAACTCATTGTTCCTGTCAGTTGCACCAACTTTTAAGTAAATAAGTACATAAATAATGTTGAATTTTTCTTAGTTATATGAGCTATATTAGCTGGAGTGATAGGCAACTCACCAGAAGTGACACTTTTGTAAACTGAGTTACACTTTTCACCATCAATATCCAATGGCCATGCTTATTTATTTATTTATTTGAAAATTGGTGACCAGGAAAGGCACAAAGAGCCAAAGGCTGACCAGGGGAAGGGAATATGGGGTGCAAAGTACATAGTACTGACACAGTTCACAGCTACAATAAAGAGCATGATTTAAAACAAGAGTAAGCACAAAACTGAGCTGGCAACAAAATCAGGCATTACAACCACACCGGAGTAGGAGACAAAATCCAGGGAAGCAGTCTAGCAGGGGACAGTAGGAAAGGGAAGGAGTTTCAGCTGATACCTAAGGAAGCAGTCAAGCAGGGGACAATAGGAAAGGGGAAGGAGTTTCAGCTGATATCTAAGGGAAGCAGTCAAGCAGAGGACAATAGGAAAGGGGAAGGAGTTTCAGCTGATACCTGAGGAAGCAGTCAAGCAGGGGACAATAGGAAAGGGAAGGAGTTTCAGCTGATATCTAAGGAAGCAGTCAAGCAGGGACAATAGGAAAGGGGAAGGAGTTTCAGCTGATACCTAAGGGAAGCAGGGAGGCAGTGAAATTGAGGTAGGAGGGGAGTTGGTTGTAGAGTGAAGGAGACAACAGAAAAGGCTCATTATGCAGCAGAGGGGTGGGATGAGGAATGGAGAAGATGTGAGGATCCCTGGAGCGGAGGAAGCAGGAGGGAGAGGAGTGAGGAGAGGTAAGAGGAAGGGACCCAAACCAGTGTTTGAATATGAATGAGGCACAGTGGTTCTGTCGATGTGAGGGTGGGAAAAGAATGGGTATGGAGGAGTAGAGTGAGCAATAGTGAGTATGAGAGGGGAGTTGGTAGCAAAGCGGCAGGAGCTGCAGAGGGTATCTTCTTTGGCCATGGAGGTAGAGGGATTGGTATCATTGACCACGTTCTCATAGTTAGAGATCGGAGCACCATTTTTGACAAACTCATGGTGTACCTGCAGAGACAGTCTTTACTACAGTACAAGGCACCAAGTTTAGGATAGAGTTTGGCATGGATGGCACCTGTGTGGGCAGAGATGTCAAATTTGCTGTCTAGCTACACACCAAGGCATTTGAAAGATTGAACCACTTCTAGAGGGTACCATCCAAGGTGGGAAGACAGGCAGAGTTGGTATTCTGGCCAGTGTTTGGCTGGTGCCAAAGGGCATGGATACAGTTTTGTTTGTGTTGATCTGGAGTTGGTTTGATTGGAATTAGCACAGGACATTGTGGAGGTCTTGCCTGAGCAGACCTTCTACGGCTGTAGTGGACCGAACGGAGGTGCAGATGACTGTGTCTGCTGCCTAAGTGTGGATATGCAAGTTGGCACAAGCTGTGGGAGGTCATTAAAGAAGATGGAGAACATGCTGGCCCATTTTGCGCGGCGGTTGGATTTCCACTTGACGCCGGTGACCCGGGTTCGAGAACGGACCCGGGTTGTCAGAGGGCGGCTGGGAGAGAAGGATCGAGCGTCCCAGGACTGCTCTCCTTCTTTGGGAGGGAGGGGTTGAGTGCTCAGTGCATGAGTGGCCCTGCCTACAGGGAGAAAATGCTGCTGGGTCGTCTCCATGATGCCCTTCCCTCTGGCCCTGATTAGCCTCCGGTACCAGCTCTCACGACCAGATACTTGTAGTGTGGAGCTGGTGGGGGCTAACTCACAACCCCGCCCTCTGGGGCGCAAGCCAGGGTGAGTGTGAGGCTTCGTTGATCACTGGAGGTGGGGGTGCAGAGGGCTGTGACCAAGGGCTGAGTTACAGACGACCCCAGCAGGAAAAAAAAAAAAAAGGTGGAGAACAGGTGGGCCCCAGGATGGAGCCCTGTGGGACCCCTCCTGGGAAGTGGAGGTGACAAGGTACTACCAACCTGTACTGACTGCAGGCGCCGAGTGGTAAGAATGGAACCAGTCGACAGCAGGAGCTAAGAAGCCAGCAGAACACATCTTATGCAGGAGGAGTGAGTGAGACATCGAGTCAAAGGCCTTGGCCAGATCAATGAAATGACAGACGTGATGTGCCCCGATCCATCCCTTAAAAGATGGTCATTTACATGCAGCAGGGAGGAAGGTTGTTCAAAGCTTTTTATTGACTATCATACTACTCACACTAACACGCATCCAGGATCAGTGAGTATCTCTGTAACCCAGCTTCTGCTAATGAAGCTACCCCTGTCTTAGATCATAGGATTTTAGGTGAGGATTTGTGCTCTATAATTAAGGTGTATTTTTACTGTAAAGATGTTTAAGGAACTTCATAACCCTAAATATTATTCAATGGGTATAGTCTTGCCCTGTCTTTGTAAGGGTATGAGACACATACTCTATATGTTTAACTGAGTAATCTCTGTAATACATATTATAATATGTCAATTATTATGAATACAATGCTTATTAATATGAATTTATTTATTTGTTTATGACTTTGATAACCGGATAAGTACACTGATCCCAGGGACCGTTTTCAGGCACAACCCGGCCAAGAACAATGGCACAGGAGGCAATATTAGGGGACACTGTCAGCTTTCCTGGACAGATTTTTATGTATGGATGCAGTGTGCCTCTTGGCACCTACGTGCAACTTATTGTCCCTAGTATTCCTTGTGTGTGTCAGTCATAAGAAATGTTGGTACTTTTGCTTATTTTTTAAATAGATGCTGGTCGCTCGACCGGTAAACTCGCTGATTCGGTAGCATTATCTCATTGAGACGCTGCAGCCTAGCTACAAGCTGGTCCTAGTGTGACTTTTGGAGATGCGGTGCGAAACTTAATTCCTCTAGCAGATTTGCCTTTATTTAACCTTTGCTGTATACCACTCAAAAATGAGCATGGAGAGGGAACAAATTGCTTTTTTAAAACCACGACCCAATCCCGTGCATACGCACTACAGCGTCAGACTCCTCATTTACGCGCCGCATCTTTATTTCGCCACGCTTACTAAAAGGGATTTTGGTCCTGGTTTTAAAAAGTTATTGCCCTCTCCGTGCTCGCTTTTTGGCGGTATACAGCAGCAAAGGTTAAATAAAGGCAGATCTACTAGAGGAATTGAGTTTTGCACCGTGATCTCCAAAGGTCACACTTCGGGACCGTGCTTTTAGCAGCCACGTGGTCTCAGTGAGATAATGCTTCCGTGCATGGGTGAGTTTATGTCGGCTGAGTGACCAACTTCTAAATAAAAAATAAGCAAACGCATTTAACATTTCTTATGATTGACACACATAAAGGCATACTAGGGACAATAGGTTGTGTGTGCCAAGAGGCACACTGCATCCATGCATAAAAACTGCCCAGCAAAGCTGACAGTGCCCTTTAAACAATAATACAAAATGAGCACTAACTCAGGTCACCACAATTCTTGGAGAAACTGGAGTTTGTCTCAAAGTTTAAGTACCTAGGTGTGTGGTTAGACCATAATCTATCGCTCACTGAGCATGTCAAGGACGTTGTAAAGAAGTTAAGGCAGAGGCTGGGGCTGTTCTTTAGAATTAACCAGTTTCTTACTAGAGATGCAAAAGTACGCCTTGTCCAAACTACTTTTCTTTTGCTAATCGATTATGCAGATTTCCTATATAATCAATGTCCTAAAGCCTCGCTTGCAAAGTTGGATACGCTTTACCACAGGGCCATTCAGTTTATTACTGGTCTCCCCATCTCTGCCCATCATTGTTCCTTGTACAAAGTCGTAGAGTGGTCCTCTCTTATGTTTAGGCGTATTAGAAACACAGTCCTTTGGACTTAGAGAGTCTTCTTAAAGCGCTTCCACAATATTTAATAGACTGTCTCCCACTAAGTGAGCCAGGAACGTATGCCTTAAGAAGCGCATCCTATATCACATTATGTATCCCCAAGGCTTCCTCTCACTATGGCAGAGTGGCCATTAGTTTCCTGTTGCCAACATTGTGGAACAAAGTACAGAAATTATTGAAATTAAGCTGCCTCCCAGCATGAATGCCTTTAATTTTCTATATGCTCAGTATGTGTATGAGCCGTGCAATTGCTACCCCAGCTCCTAATTCTAGTCCAACGCATCAGGCTGCTGCCCTCTGAGCATAGTTGAATTTATAATCACTTGTAACCTTTGGTGGCCTTAACTCTGTGAGCGTCTTATTCCTTAAATGTTTTCCCCTCTAGAAATCCCTGTAGGGTCATTATCTCATTATGGCTTTCATGGCCACTACACCTTACTCACCCTGCTGTCTTTTACATATTGCTTAATCTGTGGCTGTTATTCCCTACTCTGTACCATTTAAATGCCCTATTTCATCTTCGTATTCCTTTTCCACTGCATTCCACTCTTACTATCTCTTTCCTCTGTCCCTCAACTCTTTTCCTGTCGAAGACTAGCTCTTCAGGGGCTCCCTGCCCCTCAGTTGGGAGAATGTGGATACCGGTGGTTGTCGCTTCCATAGCCGCCCCAAGACAACTAGACCAGACTCCCTACTAGCGAGGTGCGGCAATACCGCTACCCAATCGGGAACTCGAGCCAGCGCTGGTGTCTGATTGCCTTCTGCAGTCTAATCCTGTGTCTTCCTCAATACTAAGCTAAAGTCTGATTTTCGTCTAAAACTTGCACAAAAAGAGCTGTACTTACTTATTGCCTAACAGTTATTACCTCTATTTTTTCCTGTTTAGAGTGTTAAGATTTGGGACTCTGTTTGATTACACTCCTTTCTGAATTTCTGTGGTTGGGCCAGTCTTTAGGCGCCAAAGGAATACCCATTTCTGTTGTCCTGCTGTTTTGGTCCTCCCGCTGGCACAGATGTTCCATTGTCCATGGCCCAGTATTTAATAGCGGCCCTTCTTCCATCCCTGGTGAGATATACTCCACGGGCCCTGTCCTTAGGGCGTGGAAACCCGGTGGTCGGCACTGCCTCTACCACCGCCTGAGAACCTAAGCCCGACTCTCCATTAGTGAAGGACGGCATTAGCAGCCATCCAGTTGGAACGTGAACGCTCTTCGGTGCCAGCTTCTGATTGGTTCCTGCAGTCTGCTCCTGTGTTTGTTCTAAACCAAGCATAAATCTGATTTTCATGCCAATATTTACCAAAAGAGCTGTAATTACTTTTCTCCTTGACTGTTAAGACCCTTGTCCTTCTGTTTAGAGTGTTACATTTAGGGATACTATGTGATTACACTACTTTTGAAATTCTGTGCTTAGTCAGCTCCCTATATGAGCAGCCGATCATTTCTCCCTACTGAAGTTTTTACTAAGCCTCATCTTATGTCCTCCTTATATATTACAGAAGCACTCTGAACTGATATGATTGATGTAACATTGAGTACTTACTTGCATTAAATTGTTATTTACTTGTGTTATTTGGTTCTATTGTAAATATATCTGTATGCCTCTATTGTAAATATCTCTGTATGCATTGTATCATTTGACCCGAGCTAACCAGGTCCATCTTGTAAATGAGCTTGCTCAACTATGTTTGCCTGGATAAAGATTTTAATTGATTGCTTGAATTGGTTGATTGATTGACAAAAGCAATACAGACCAAGACAATGACTCAGGAGGCAACATTAAACAAAAATACAAGATACAAAACAATACAGAGTACAATCGAGCATAGGGGACAAGTTAAACACAATGGTACCATAGTAATGCAAGAGTGTACAGACAATGGTCAATCAGGTACATAGTATCAAATTCAGAGGCAGACCTCAGGTAACTGAGGCAGGTATGGATACACAGTGTCTGGTAATCATTGCAGCTGTTGGGAGGGAGGGTGAGGCTTGCCAGAGAAACACCGACAGCTAGTCTCAGCTAGGAGTCAGTCTTTGAGGTTGGATTTGAACAGACGGTGGGTATCCAGGAAGCGAAGCCAAGCTGGCAATTTATTCCATAGTTAGGGGCAGCAACAGATAAGGCTCTCCCGCCCATGTTGGTAGATACCTTGGGAACGGGAGGGGGGTAGCATTTGAGCGTAGGCAGCGCATAAGGTTCTGACCTGGAGTAGGGCTGCAAGAGGGGACTCTTGACTGCTGCAGACAACATTATCGATCAGGCAGCAAAGGGCGAGGTCGAAGCAGCCTTGGAGTGGGAGCCACCCCAGAGACTGATACTGGACACAGTAATTTATTACATTATTTATCAAGGATTTATTAATTCCTGCTTATGAAAGGGGGCAGACCTTATGGACCTAGAGTCCTTCCCGACCTTAAAGTGCCATGTTACTGTGTCACTACCACCTGTCATTTTATGAGAAATTATAGTATTGTACATGCATTGACTGGTGAAGCATCACAGGCCAAAAGAGCAGGCAACACAGCATCAAAGTGCACTGACACAGTGACTGCAAAGGGCTTCATTTGGCTGGATCAAAGCTTCTTGGTACCTCTTTTGAACAAACTCATTTTACTGATCTCTCTGAAGCAGTTATGTCATTGGCATCAGGTATCATATCAGGGTGGTTCAGTCTGGCATAATTGTTACATAATACTATAACACTACCAGAAAGGATTTCAGTTCAGTTGAATTTGTTGGTTCAGGGCATGGTATATAGAACTTATTTTTTTTTTCGTGGAATGAATGCCATCAGCAGCAGTTCAGGTAAATTACAAAATGCACATTTTTGACTTCCAGTGGCACTATGGTGGAGTGAAGAGCAGGTTAGAGGAGCCCCCACATCAATTTTAATCTGCCATAAGTGCTATGATATCGCTCCATCTATATATTTAAACACTACTACTAAGCTTCTTGTGGCATCAACGTTACTTACGCCCTAGAGAAAATGTCCAGGAGTGCCACAAATTGCTTCCTTCTACTTGCCGAGGCAGATGATGGGGAGGACCATTGCCATTCCAATTCCAAGCCGCCTCTCAAGACCGCTGCTCCACCAGAAGGAAAAAATCAAAGGGGAAAAGACAATGGAGGCACCCCAAACAGATGTAATACTGCGGGCAACCTCTGAGATTCGGGCAGAGATGCAGTACTCAATTCAGGATCTCCGCACCAATATTGGGGAACTCCAGGGCTGAATGGACGACGTGGACAAGCAGATTTTGGACAATACTAGCTGCCTTGAGGGTCTGGAAGCCACCATAACAGCATTGGCCACAGAGCAGCTGTTGATTTCCTAAGGCAGGAAGATGCTGAAAACCGAGGCGTAGAAAAATATTAGAATCTACTGCCTCCTAGAAAATGAAGAGGGCCAAGATGAATTCACCTTCTCGGACTATTTGCTATGCTTAGTCTTGGAATTAGGCCCTGAATTTCAGCTCGCTATCAAGAGGGCCCATTGAGCTTTAGGTCCGAAACCAACCTGACCCAACCAGATGCCCGCCCAGATCATTTGTCATGCGCTTTCAAGATTATCAGTTAAGGAGCAACTGGCCTTTTTTTTTTTTAATATAGCTCTTTGCTCTGCACCTCCTCCCACCAACTGGTGATGGGGACATAGGTTTTGTATTGGTTTTCCCTGCCCCCCAGGCCCCGCACACAGCTGTGCAAGTGTGTGGAGGCACACTCACGCACCCCGTGTTGCCAGCTCAGCCCCTTCCACCTCCGTAACTGTTTTTGCCACCCTCTCCACCTATGCTACCCACCAGACCTCAACCTGGTGGGAGCGGAACTACAGGGGCGCCAACCACTCTCACCACCTGGGAGAGGAGAGCTGCCCATCGGCATGCTCTCGATCCTGCTCCACCCTCCGCCCCCACTCCAGCACGCCGCGACCCGAGGTCATTCCTGAACCCAGTTCTCCGGTGTAGCATGAGGTGTGGCGCCCAGCACCTCAACCCTCAGCACCACCGGCTGGCTAGGAGCAACTGCTTTTACAAGCATGGCAAAAGCAAACGTGATGTATGGTACTCACAGACTCATACTTGATAACGACTCATGCGCCAGCTATTTAGCGATGCGACGGGAATATATTCCATTATTCCTCACCTCAGAGCCCTGAAATTAAAATTTCAATGCCGTGACTCCTGCAAAGCTGGTGATGTTTTATTCAAATGATCAACGGGCTTATACTGTAGCAGCAGAGGGGAGGGAGGATCCACTTGCCAGGGAATTTACTAGGATCGAGGTTCCAGACCTGAAGTACAGAGACCTCGTGAAGACTCAGATTCCACCTGGAGGCTGTAGATCATGATTTGTCTTGCAAGGAGATACTGGGAAAGCTGAGGCAGTTTCAAATCCTACCTTGCAAAACTTGAGTGGAGTTCTACTGCAAATTGTTTGTCAGGTTAGAGGACTGGGGCTAGTTGTGGGGGTGATTGAGCTGGGGCTCTAAGTAGATATACAGGTTCCAGTTACCCTTGTGGGGTATCAGATGCCTTGAATTTGAACTCTGTATCAGTTGTCTTATATGTAATGTGGATTTAGGGGTTTCCTGTAGACTACTAATGGACACTGAATACCTAAGCCCAAGCTGGACTGTTAAGAAGGGCCTTTCTTATTTAGATAGACTGAGGTCCAAACAGTCATTCCACTTTTAACCCTAAACTTTAGATTTTTTTTCTGTCGCTAGGACTGAATAGAGAAGACTGAGGGACCCTTGGCATATGGTTAAGAGGGATCCCATGAACAAGGAAACTGTTACTTTAAAATATATAACTGTTGATTTATTCCTTGTTTGGAGGGCAGGGAGGTGGGGGCCTGGCCTACCTTGGTTTCTCGATGACAACTAAGTTGTCGACCATCATCACAGTGACAGATTTATGTCAACCAAGCGTGTGGTTGACATAAATCCAACTTGAGACCCCGGCTGTTTTTTTCATCAGTGGGACTTTGCCCCATGAACCCCGATCTCTAGGATTCTAACTCCGGTCAGAGTTGGATTGGGGATGGGGTGCAGGACCGGGAAGAGAGAGTGCCGGTCTGGACTGGTCTGTTACAGCGAAACGCTAATGTTGTCGGCATCAACATTTTCGCTGTAATAGTGTCGTCCCTGGGTGCATACCCACTCACTTTCACTCTCTGTTATCAATAATGGGCAGGGTTTGGGCCCTGGCTCTGGATCCTGGTCCCAGGCCGAGTTGGTGTGGTATCTGGGTCAGGAGTAACTGAAACCCTATGAAGAAAGGATTCTTTGTGTTAATAAAGAACTTTCTCTTTCGGGGGCTGAGGTCCTTCACCAGGAATTAAGGTGGATGGGCTTTGAGGACCTTTCATGATTTGTGACAAGGGCTCCTCCTTAACAAATGGCATCGAAAGCTTTTGGAACCCTGAGGATTGCCAGATACAATTTGAGAGGTGAGCAGGGAGCTTGGACTTCAGTATGGCCAAGGGCTACTGATATTAGAGGAACTCTTAATGGACTCTAGGAGAGCTAGTCTCATGGGGGTGGGGGAGCTCCTGACATGGAGGAAATTATCTTATTTTGGAGTCAGCAACCTGGGTCTCCGCTACTTGAGTGCAGCGTTGATCCTATTCTGGGTTTTTGTGACCCTAAAGTGGGTCCACTCTCACCTGTTATGGGTGGTATCCCACTTTTCTAAGGTGGAATTTGGGAGTAGGGCTCCAACCTTGGATAAATCGAGATAGATAGAATATCCTACCTCACAACTGAAAGCCTTACTGTATATAGTTCTCTTATGGTTTGGAGACAGTTTAAATATTTTTGGGTAGGGTGGGGAAGGGGAATGGGTGTTTGGTTACTAGTTGCTCTTTTCTAGTTCAGGAAGTTAGAGTGGTTTATATACAATTCTGTTTCATCTCTTTTTCTTAAGACTAACAAGACGCATAAGATGGTTTCAAACACAAAATCAAACCTTATTTTGGTCAAAACAGCAAATGGATGGAGTACAATGGCTGGGGTTTCCCACACGGCTCCTCCTCCTGGTCCTGGTCCGCTGCATCGGATCCCACGGGATGTCCGGGATGGGGGATCCCACTGGATGTTTCCTCCTCTTGCCCTGCTGCCAATGGGGAGTGGTCTGGCTTGATGGTAGTGGGAGGGATGCCTCCAAAGCTGAAGTCATGTCGATCCAACCTGTAAAAATATTTTTGCAGAATATTAATGGTCTGCACAGTCCAATCAAAAGGGCCCATTTCATGCAATATCTCAGAAAACAATCAACATACTTGTTCTTTTCCAGGAGATGCATCTTTCAGGAGCAGAGCATCTAAAATTAAGCTGTGGGCAGCGATACAGTGTCTTGCTTCTTAGCCCTACTGGGTGTAGAATGGAACGGCAATCTTAATCCCCATAACAACTCCCTTAGATGTATAAAACTCATTTGCCAATAGCCAGGGCAGATATGTCATACTATGGGGAGGCTTTATTTACAAGCAGTAACCCTGGTTAGTGTTTACATGCCACCACAAACTAGGCTCCTAATAGTCAGAACTTTCATAAATAAAGTAATGTAATTATTACAGGGATGCCTAAGTATAGGGGTGACCTCAGTATGAACATGTCTGTTACTCAAGACTCTTCTAACCCATGAACATATAGAAAACCAATGTGGTTAAATATTTAAGAGGGATGTTGGACCATTTGGGTATGGTAGACGATGGAGGAAGGTGTACCCCAGGATGTCTGGATATACATACTACTCTGGGTGCCATCATACATATTCGAGGTTGACTATTTTTCACCACCTGTGAACATTTCTCTTTAGTTCAGGATATTTCCATTGGACCTAGGACATTATCTGACCACCACCCGCTAACTTTAAAACTTAATTTAGGGAAAATGGAAAAACAACTCTATGGTGCCTTAACCAACTCTTTTACGAGACCCACAATATATTGATCTAATAAAACAAAGGCTTCCTCAGGTCCTGGAGGAGAATCGCTCTCCCACGGTCTCTGATTCTATGCCATGGGACTCCTTGAAAGTGACACTGGGAGAAACCATTGCTTATTCGGTGAAGAAGAAGCATGAGCTGGAGGCCAAATATAACTCTTAACAGATCAGCTTCAAACTTACCAACTTCTATACACAGATGGTGATAAAGAAATACAGACTAAAATTTGGGAGACAAAAGCAGCCCTACAGAAAATTATGGATCAAAGATACAATATACGCATTCCTATACCTTAAACAATCAGATTATGAAGGGGAACCCAGGGCCTCGTTTCTAGTGCAGCAACTGAGAGCTCGCAAGAAGGCCTCAACTATTCTTAACATTAAAAGCCTGCACACATGTCAGGTAATCCATGGGAGTGCTGAAATTCAGGACACTTTGCCAGCTGTTTCAAAATCTATATCTGCAGAGCCTGACGGATGGCTCCATGGATGGGTGCCGGTTTCTGGAGGGACTTTGCTTTCTGCAGATACTGGAGCAGTCCAGTATCTTGGGGCCACCTCTGCATGGGCAAGGTCTTAGCTCGGATAAGGGTCACAGCCACTCAAAATGTCCTGGACCCAATGAATTTCAGGCAGAGGGTACAAGAAATTTCTCAAGGAGCTCTTGCCGACTATACTGTCTGTATTCAGGTCTGTGGTGGAAGAGAATCCTCCTCTGCCTTCCTGGGCCTCTCATTTGGCTGCTTTTCCCAAACCTGACAAAGATATTTTAGATACAGCATCTTACCGCCCTATATCTATTTTAAATGTTGATTATAAAATATTCATGGCAATTTGGGCAGCCATGTTGGAAAATATTTTGCCAAAACTTATTCATCCCGATCAGGCAGACTTTATAAAGCAAAGGGATACCATGGATAACATCTGTCGGGTATTATTATTAATGGAATTTTTCCAAACCAGGTGCATTCCTGCAGCAGTGTCGAGTCTTGATGCTAAGGAAGCCTTTGAAATGGATTCACAATATTTATAACACAAGATTATGCCCGGATAAATGGGGGCGACTCTCTCCCATCCTTTGCAGTGGGACATGACAGGGATGCCCCTTTCCCCACTCCTGTTCGCTGTGTATATGGAGCCCTTGGCAGCAGCTCTATGTCAGGCAGAGGGTGGAGGGCATCCTCTGGGACAGCAAGAATATAGAATATCGCTGTTCGCAGACAATATCCTTTTGACAATTTTGTCTCTGGAGGAATCTAAACCACTTGTATGGGAGATCCTATGTATTTTATGAAGTGTGGCAAGTTTCAAAATTAATACCTCTAAGACCGAGGTATTACTATTACATTTTGCCCCTCAGAAGAATTAAGACATACCTGTCCCTTGAAATGGACAGCAACTAAAATTAAGTATCTAGGTATAAATTACCCTCAAGAAGTAAAGGTGCTGGACATCATAAACTTTGAACCTATAACGTTGTCAATACAACTGGACTTGAATAGATGAGGTAGGATTCACCTCTCCTTCTTTCAGCAGATAGAAATTATATGCATGAATGTCCTCAGCCTACTGTATCTTTTCCAGAATACTCCTTTCTTCCTGCCACGGTTCTACTTTAAACCCTGGCATAGAATTATATCAGATTTTATTTGGGGGATGTCAGCGCTGCAGAACTCGCCTCAATCTTAAACTATCCCTGGCCCAGGAGGTGTAACTCAACAAGACCTGGAGCTCAGCGTGTCGCCTCTTGATGTGCTTTTTCTCTGGTTTTCCGAAACCTTTAAAGCCACATGGAAATCCATAGAATTTACCATTAACAGCTTATTTGATATAGAAATAATTTTGTTTACCTCCAAGGGTGGGTCTCCTCCACTGAGCGACTTCACCCAAATTACAGCTAATATTTTGAACTCCCAAGTTCAAGGAGTTTTTTCCTGTTGTAGGGTATTTTCTGAGGATGAACATTTTCTGCTGACTCAAACTGATTTGGAGTTTGCCAGGTGGAGGAGGCTTGGCCCGTGTATGTTCATCAGTTTTGGGACAGGTAGGGATTCTTACCTTTGATACACTACAAAGGAATATGGGCTCCGACAAGGGACTTCTTTAGGTACCCCAGGTTAGGAACTACGCTCTCTGACAGTGTTCTATTACCCCTACATTGCCCTCCCCCGCCCACCTTCATGAAACTACTTTTGGATTTCCTTTCAGGCAACACATGAGGACATTTAATTGGGAACATTTACAAAATTTTAAGAGAGGCCCTGGGGAACACTACACTCTCATCTTAGAAGGATGGAACAAAGACAGAGTTAGAAGTTTATAGCATTTCCTGGGCAAGGCCAACCTACCAGCAGTTAAAATCATGTCCTCCCATCTTTGGCAGGAATTCGCTTCTGAAATGTAAACATAGATACTTTTGGTTTCCAGCGTTTTAGTGAAATACCTTCTGGACGGATTTGGCCACTGCTGGAGAGATTGTAAATGTAAACTGGCGACTTAGGCCACATCTTTTGAATTGTCCTTACTCATGCCCTTCTGGTGTACCCTCCAGTTAGAATTAAGAGATTGCTTGGGAGAACAAATAGAACTTAACTGCAGAAATAACCTTATACTCTGTCTATCCAGGCCACTCCCTCTTGGCATAAGACCCTCCTGCCTATATATTTGTTAGCAGTTAAGAAAGCTATCACCCATAAATGGATGACTAAAACAATACCAGCAATGTTAGACTGGAGAAATGTTGTCTTGGGGATATATCATGGAGACCCTAACGGTGGCTCTCCATGATAAATCAATGGCATGTCATACCAAATGGCAGAGATGGATCCAATATATGATAGAGGTGGATTCAGAATGTGTACCTTGAGGAGTTCAGGGTTTCCTCCGACCCCTCGGAGGGCTAAAATATTACAAGTGGGTATTGAAGCAGGATAGATATACTGTCCATGGAGATAGTCATTAAAAGTATGTGATGTATTTTAGGGATAAAAAACACGACCTTGCTTTGTATATAATAGATAAACTATATTAGAGCTGACAACATTGTATAGATTTATATTTAGATCTCATTTGACTTCAGTATGGTGAAATGCTGTATGACCTAATATTTTATTTTATAAAATCATATTTAAAAATGCAAATTTTTCTTTATAACACATTATCATGCATCTTGCTGTTTCTTTATAACTGCTTCCATATTATGCAAATACGATTCTGTAGTGTCAACTGTGATTAAATATTCTTAGAGTAGCATATCACACCAGTCAGGCCCTGTAATAACTAGTCTATAAGCTGCTGAAACGCAAATTCAGCACTGACTGTCCTATAACGGGCACGCCCTCTGACATGGAACCTTGTAAAAGAGTCTTGGCTCAAAGGTATTTGTAATCCTAGACTTAATAAAATAATAAAAAAAAATAAGGCAACTAATTAAACTGAGACAAACCATACTACACATTAATTATGAGATATGGCTTTCATTTTCATCCAGTGCTTCTTGACAAGTATAGCTTAGGAATTTAATTCCTCCAGCTAGCTAGTAAAGAAATCCTGGAGGTCTAACAATACGTTGCCCAGTCCACACTCAGCCAAGGGGTTACTGTGTAGCAGTTCTAAATGCATTACTTATGACTGCATTTTACAGTGACAGTTTTACTTAGAGCTGCAATAATTGCACAGTGTGTGATATAACATACTGTACAACTTATTGACAGTAGCTTCACTTTTCTAAATGTGTGTACTGTTTTTCAGGAAAAAATAAATAACCACTTGTGTCAATTTGTTTCTGATTTTCACACAGTAAAGCTCACTAAATGCACCTCTGGCTTTATCTACTGTGATTCTGTTACTATGAAGCTGTTTAGACAAAAGCCTTAAAGAGGAACTTCAGTGATAGTCTTAAAGTTACAGTTTGTAGTCATTATATGCAGTACTAGACTTGAAAAGGTGTGTGCATTTGTTAATTCTGGCCAAGGTTTACTCTACCTTCCATAACTTGGATTTGTTTTTGAGCTGTGCTGCACATGCCATTGCTGTTCAGCTGCTGGGATGCTAGCTCCTGATGACATCATTGTAGGATAGGGGAGTGACTCACACTGTGCAGTACCATGCAGTTGCAACAATGTTGTAAGGGAAACCTACCAGTACTCAGTATACCTACTGTGTTCCCCTCCCCAGGACACCCTGTTAGCAAAGCATTATGCCAAAATCCAGATGCCTTGTCAGTATGTTTTTTTCTTTTTGTGAAATTGACTCTGCCCTACAGTGATGTCAGCAGTACAAGCCTAGGTCCACAGAAACACCAGGCTTGCTATAGAAGTCCTGGTACACCCTGCAGTTTTTAGCAGCTTATAATGCAAAACTAACTGCAGCAGGCAGTAATGAAATACAATTCCAGAATCAATGCAAGAAGGGGTAATTTATGCATGAAAGTCAAAAGGACTGGTAAAGGTCCTCTTTAAAACTATGCCTTATTTACATGCCTTATTCACCCATGAAATCCCAGCTGAGATACAAAATCCCATTTCTAGAGAGGTCCTCTTCCATCTGTTTTTCACAGCTGAGTAGACGGGAACACTGGGAGGTTTAGTGACGTGCTCAGGTTCACACAGTGAGGATTTGGCTCTGGTTGGTTTGAACCTGTGATTTCTTAGCTCCAAGGCTAGTGCACTAACCAGTAGACCATACTGCCTTTAGTACAACTATATTCACCTTTAGCATTTTCTGTTTTATTTTTACTTTCTCCAGTTACAGGTTCACTTAACATATCAGATAATTATAACTACCAACTTTCTGAGGTCTAAAACTGGGACAGTTCATCCTGGTCATGACCCCCCCACACACACTGTGTCACTCCCACGGACACCGCGCAGTCAACACTGTGCACAATCAGTTAAATTGTGCTGCTTGCTCTGGCCATGCCACCCCCTCAGTAACACCAGTAGCAAACATTCAGATTAAAACAATACATCATTCTGCTGCAGCAAGTTCCAAACCATGATGTACAGAAAGTTCATTAGAAACAAACCTGCGTTAAATTGTGATCAGACATTGGAGCTGCATGTATTGCTCCTCCCGACCTGACATTCCATCCCAACCGCTTACACCCACCTCATTTGCTGAGCAAACTTCACTTCAGTGACTCCACCACCACACCAGATTGTTTTCACACACTTCCCTACAGCTGATCAGGTTCAGGGTACCTTGGTTCCCTGCTGCCAGTCTCCTCTCTGTCTGGAGTCCTCTAAGCTGCTGGCAGGCAGACGTCCACATGTATTTGTTTGCACTACTACCCATTCTAATCTAACAGGAAGGAACATGCTTTACTGTGCTCCCACTGACATGCTTGATGTACAACACAGGCGCAGGGATTGAAGTTGCAAACTGCTGTCCAGCCCGAGCAGTGCCACGGTAGTGCTGAAATAACTGTCACTCATGGATTAGCAGTCAGCAAAAAAAGGGGGACAAAACTGGGACAAGTAAGCAAAAACTGGGACAAAAGCGACATTTTGCAAAACTTGTGGGGACACTGGGACATGCTGTCTAAAATAGGGACTGTCCTGGGAAAATAGGGTCTGTTGGTAGCTTTACATAATGCAAGTCACTTAACCTCCTGTGCTCCTGGCACCCATCAATGGCCTTGTGCCCACTAGGGTTTATCCATTTACCAAATCACTTGCATACTGTGTGACCCTAACAAGTCACTTAACCTCCCCTGTGCTTCGGTTGTTCTGGAAACAGGCCCTGTACTTAGTGGGCCTTACCTGGTTAGCAAAGAATCACATAAAATGGCTTTTCATACCACTGTCACCAGTCTTCACACAACATGCAGTCCAATACTTCCACTGACTGATCTTCCTTGGTTACTCAGCAGTGCAAGCAGGCAAAAGCTGGTGTCTGATGTACAGTATGTGACAGCTTGGGCTTGCAGTTCTCAGGTAGCAATTCCTTAAATGATCAGCTTGTGCATTGATCCACGGCCAACTGATATGCTCTCTAAGCCAGACAAATGATTTTGCCTCATCCTCCAACAGGAAAACTACTACTCTACAGTAGTTCCCAGTCTTGTTTACATTCAGAAATTGCTGTCATCTTTTTCATCATTTGAGATGCTCTTCTAGCTTCAGCAAAGCTCGAGCCTGACTCTGTACCAAATCTCTTGCTTCTGTCTACACCTTGTCAGCAAATTCGTGTGCATCAAAGACTCATAGTCAGTTCTCACAAAACATGATTATCTGAACTATTTTAGAAGTCAACAGAACTATGTACAGAGAATTGTATCTTTAGAATAGCTGCTTCTCAAACCGCCTACTCAGACATGCTTATTTCTGGACCCTGTACACATCAGGCTAGTAAAAATGTTTTAAGGTGCTTAAAACGCTTTAACTAGCGCAAACATGGTGCCCATCCACATTTAAGCATGGTTTCAAAGCGTGTTAGGAAACCGTGCTTAAACCCTGCTGCGAGCTAGTCTCAAGTCCATTTTAAAGCGGTTTTATGAGAGAAAGCGTGTTACCCTCTAGTGTGGACGGGTTGCCGCATATTGCTCCTCCAGGAAGCATGTTAAGGGTCGTGGAGAACCCGCTTTTAAAACGTTACTGGAGGCAGATGCGATGGGAGTTGGTTGTGGTATAACCGAGTTAAAACTCGTTGAAGACTGATCTGGACGGCTGCTGTGGTGAGTTTAAAACGTTTTAAAATGTTTTAAACTGGTGCAGATCTTCAGCTCTAATGTGTCCAGGGCCTTAGATGCAAACAGAAAATCTCTTGCAGCAAGACAGGGCATGAAATGTAACAAAGTTACAAATCATATTTAGTCAAGGGAACATTCTGATAAACAATTTATGTGACCTTTTATAACCCTTAAAATCTCTTAAAGACATAACACTGTCAATTCGACCTTCAGAGTGTTCCTGGCTATATTGCCCGCTGTGGTCACCCTGGCATCAGTATTTTGGCTGGGTTTGCTGCCTGCTCTTCATGGAGGAGGAAGAGAGATTTTCCCTTGATCCTCCTCATATCAGCCTGCATCAATGCCTCAGGCTTTGGGGGCCGGAGCCCAGGTCACTGGTGTAGCAAGTGGTGTCCGCATCGCAGTGCTGTTGGGCCTGCCTTCTAGTTTATTTTTGATAAATAAATAAAATCTGTGTAGAAATTTTTGAGACTTGGATATCTGCATTTGGACATGTGGCCTAGTCTTTAAGAGGGTCCCGGAGTACAGTTGCAGCAGGAGATACTGACGGTTAAGATCTAGATTCAGGTTGACTCAGTGGTGTAGAGGGTTGAGGCACTGGATGCCACATCTCCCGCCACACCCAAGTTCAGATGGGGACTCAGGCAATTGGGGTCAGCCTGGGGGAGAGGATTAAGTATCCACCTGACAGCTCTCTTCTTCTGAGGGAAGGGTTATACTGTATGGTGGTGGGTGGCAGTGTGTGGCCAGAACAGGGTCAGCTGGCAGCCAATGCTTACTATGTGTGCTCTACATACATTCCCTTCTATGCCATTGCATGCTGCCAGACATCAAGGTGAGAAAGCAGAAGAAGAAATAAGTCTGGTGCAGCAGGGTGGAGCCACACTGCTCTGGGCCCGCACCATCACCCAGGCAAGGCCACTACTGGATTGTGTGTGGAAGGGGGAGGAGGCTGCCTCCTCCTGGCCCAGCCAAACTTGGTGTGGTGGTGGTGGTGGTGGGGGTTCCATGGGGTTATGTAAGGTTGCTAGTCCTGAGGGAGACAAGTGCTGTCTGTGAGCAGGGTGGGGCTGAAAGGGACAGCAGGACAGCATCACACAGGAGAGAAACACATGATAGAAAAAAAGATGCACATACAGTACATTACACCCTATCCTACCCTTAGACCTGCTATCTAGAAGGGGTCCCCTGCCTTACCACTCCCTCCAAGTAATTATGAAAGCAGCAGTACATCAATCCGTGGAAATTGTGACTGTACTTTTTTCATGTTTGAAATAATAAAAGGAGCTGTCCTTTTAATATGGCTTGGAACAGGTCTTCATCAGTATTTGCAGCTGTTTTTGTCCATCAATTGTTTAAAGATCACTTATGTTGCTACTGAAATGAACTATCATGCAGCAGACAGTACTAACATACTAATTGCCAGCAGATTAGGCCTTACGGTCTATCGAGTCTACTTGAACCTCAGATCCCTAGTTGGGTGCCAAGGCCCTCCCCTTGTGTTCCAGAAACCCTGTCATCCATCCCCAGCCCCTGGCCAGGCCATCATCTGTACATCTGTTTTCTGTGTCTGTCCCACCCTCTCTTGAAGCCCTCCACTGTGGATCTCTGGACCAGCTCGCCAGGTAGCACATTCCAAGAATCCACCACCCTCTCAGTGGAAAACCTCCTCTTTCCCCTCACCCTTCCACCTTCCAACTTCAAACCATGCCTCTGTTGATACCTCCCTGCTTTAGTCTAAAGATCCCTCCATGTTTACCCTATTTATTCCCTTGAGGTACTTGAAGACCTCAATCACATCCCCCTGTCTCTCCTCTCCTCCAATGAAAACAGGCAGAGCTCCTCAAGTCTGTCCTCATCGTCAAATCCCCTAGTCCCTCGTATCATGTAGTTGCCCTCCTCTGTACCCTCTCCAGGAGCTGTAGGTCCCTCTGCGTGTGGTCTCCAGTACTGTACACAGTACTCAAGGTGTGGTCTAACCTGTCCATTGTGCAGCTGCAGAATCACTTCCTGATCCTAGAGGTGATCCCCTTATGATGCATCCCAGCATCCTGTCTGCCTTGCTAGCTGCTCTCCAGCACTGCTCAAAGTTATTCATACATGCATCCACCATAACCCTAGGTCTTTTCCCCTGTTGAGGCCTCCAGCGCCTCCCTCCCAGGGTGTACCTGTGTTTAGGGTTTCCTGCCCAAGATGTAACACCTTGTACTCCTGACTTTATGAAACAATAGGTGTTCAAAACAGCTGAGAATACTGACTAAAGCCTGGTCCGAGCCATATTAAAAGGAGCTCCTTTTATTATTTCAAACAGGAAACAAAGTAGTAAAGCAGACTCAAATTGTGGAAAGAAGGGTATCATGCAAGTCAGGAGGTAAGTGGCATTCTAAAATAGCATAAAAAGTACGGTTAAAATTTTCACCAGATTGATGCACTGCTGCATTTTAACTGTGTCACAAACTTGCTTGAAACCATTAATGCCAGCAGGCTGTTCCACTGCTCAGCCAATCTCTCTGAAAATAATACACTGGAACCTCCCCCATCCCCGCCAGCTTCTACTTGTCCTTGTGTTATTGACTCACCATTCCTGCTGAGTAGTTCCTCACAGTTTACCTTGTTCATTCCTTCCAGCAACATCTAGGCCTCTATCATATCACCCTCTCCGTTCTGACCTCCAGCAAGTTCGCTTCAGTGCCCTAATGCGATCTGCTCTGTTGTTCCTGAATCAGTTTGGTTCCCCTAAGCTGCACCATCTCCAGCCTGTCTTATTCTTTCCTTATCTGGGGATTCTAGAACTGGGCACAGTATTCCAGATGCTATCGAAACCACTCCCAATACACCACAGCATCCTGGTTGCCTTGCTATAGGCCTTGTTGCATTGGCTAGATTGTTTGGTCCCTTTCCTTAGAAGAAGTGCCCAGTTTCACCTCTCCCATCCAGCATTCTGTTCTGGGGTTCTTGTTCCTCTGTGTGCATCACCTGGCTCTTTATGACCTTGAATTTTTCACTGCCAAACCATGAAGCACTTCTTTAACCTACGCACCTCCCTTCTGCAAAACTCTTATCCCTTTCTCACTGTCAGTTCTGCCATAGAGCTTAGTATCATCTGCAGAGAGAACCATCTTGCCTTTTATTCGTTCTTCTATGTAAGTAATAGTACCCAACAGGGTGGGCGGTATTGGGAAATACCGGACCGCCCAGGGGCATAATGAGGCCGACACCACAGGCGGAGGGTCTTGTAGCACCTGGAAGGTCTGGTATTTCCCAAACCACCCTGAGGGTATTGTGCACTTAGAAAATGTCACTGTGAAAAAAATAAAATAAAAAAATGGTTAGTGAAAAATAGTTTAAAATAAGTTTTAAATAAAATAAGTTGCACCACCTGCATTGCAGTGATGGAGTTTTATCCTTTTGATACTCTAGTTCTAAAATGAAAAAAAAAGCTGGCCGTCCCCACAGCAAGAATTAGTTTGTAAATTTGGATCGCCCTTTCATCCCTGCATAAAGTGGGTAGATTTTGGAGTGTTTGATGTAGTTAAAAAAAAATCGCTGAAGATCAGTGACGGGCGGCGGCCAGCTGCTAGCTGCACTGGAGAAACTCTTTAGGATCTCCTTTCACTGCTGGAATCTTCACTCAAGCCTTTTATTTCAATTCTCCCCACCTCCTCCCGTCTAGAGTTCTGTTCCCAACTGAGCAGGATGAACATTGCCAAAAACGGTTATTTACTGGGTGTCCTAAGTGAGCTACTCCGTCTTGCATTGAGGCAGGGAGAAAGATCTAGAAACAAGTGCAGGTGTGTTGTTTGTGTAAAGATGCTGTCAACTGCTGTAATGATGGGAGCAGAATTTGAAAGAAAAAAACAAAAATAGCAGTCTGTTGACCTCTGCCCTCCACCTACATTGGTGGAAAGGATAGAGTAACGTTTATGGAGGAGATGTACAAAAGCGTGATTGTGCTGCAGAATTAAAATATTGTGGGCTGTCCAATGACGGTTTAAAACCTATTACTTTGCTTTACTGTTGTTGTAAAAGAATGGCAGCGGATGTTTGTGTACGTGTGTGGTGGTAGGAGGGTCGGACACAGTTCAGGGCTCCATTGGATCTGACAGCAGTTTATATTCTTTCAGGTCGGAGAGTTTTTCTTGTGTGAGCTACTGACTACAGGACTCAGCCTGGTACTGTTGGTTACCACTTTAACTTGAAATGCCAGGTTTCCTGAGGGTGGAAGGATATGGATCTGTTTTTATTCTGAACACCTACTTTAGGTGACTGCATGCAATTGCTGTGTTTCTGGATGTTGTTGTTAACTTTTGGTAGACACAATATTGTTTTCTTTACTGAATTTTAAATTTCTATGGATTTGAAAGGCAAGAGGGCAGAGGTCGAAACTCTCCCACTAGGCGGCGAGAGAAAACATGGCAGCTTTTTTTTTCAACGTTCTAATTGCATGCTGATCTTGGCGATGAGGTTTGTGGCATGCCTGACACTTTTAATACCCGGCTCTGTTGTCTGATAGACGCCAGCTTGCCAGCTATCAGCCAATCAGAGCATGGGAGTTCTCCGACCATTTTCTAAGTTAATGTTATATTGAAAAGGACAGGACCCAGGACTGACCCCTGTGGCACCTTTTTGTGACCTTCCCATCCCCCAACTTGACTCCATTTTCCACTATCCTCTGTTGTCTTCCTCCAGACCAACTACCCACCTATTTATTCAGGTCCTTTACTGTACCTAGAGCCTCTAACATCTTCAGCAACCTTCTGTGGGGGCAGTAACACACCACCACAATGACAAATCTACGGCGAACACCACCACAGCGGCAAATCTCGCCAGATCGAGATTGGTCACTGTGGTGATCTGCTGTATGCCGACACTGCGACTCCTGGTGTTTTACCCCCACCACAAACCGTTTCAACTCAGAGTTGGTTAATTAGGGATGGGAGGCAAAGCCCCCGTCAGAAAAACAAACACTTCTTCCGATGAGAATGTTGCCGACAGTCGGCACTCATTCCCGTCGCTAGCCAGGATGTCGACAACATTGGTGTCGATATTCTGCCATGGAACCCTGTGGGGCATCGAGTTGAATGCCTTGCTGAAGTCGAAGTGAGTAAATCAACTGTATGTCCATTATCCAGTGCAGTGATCCAGTGATTTACATAATCCAGCAATAATTGTTTAAAAATATAGTTAAGATGCTGGAAAATGATGGTGGGAGGAATGAAAGCTGGTGGGGCAATAAACAGGAAGGACAAGGGGGTAGCTTAGTATATTGTAAAGCGGGTTTCTGGCAGCTGTAGGTATACATGGAATGTTTCATGTCTGCACAGTTGCAGAGTTCTTAATGGCTGTAGGAAACAAGTCCAGATGATAGGCATGGTTATGGAGTAGGCCTTATATCCAATGGTCTTGTAGGCTCTGGGAACTTGGCAATGGTTATTAAACTGATCTCAGTGGATAGAAACACAATGGCCCTATGCCAGACAGTGGCATCAACGCAGCTGACAGTGCCCCACGAATGGGAGCACCATCAAGTCACCTCCAACAGGGTCGGAGAGGCTATGGAGAAACTCAGAGAGGACAAGTCACCAGGCCCAGATGGAATACACCCGAGAGTGCTGAAGGAATTGGAGCAGAGTTGGCGGATCCCCTGGCATATTTGTTTAACAGTTCACTTCAGTCAGGAGTAGTGCTTAGAGACTGCAGAACTGCAGATGTAGTACCTCTTCACAAGGGAGGGAGGAGCTTGGAGGAGGCTGGCAACTACCAACTGGTTAGCCTTACTTCTGTAGTAGGTAAGCTAATGGAACCCTTAATAAAGCAGGTCGTAGTACAGTACCTAGAGAAGTACAGGCTTCAGGATAACAGGCTGCATGGATTCGTGGCAGGAGGTCATGCCAGATGAACCTGATTACATTTTTGACTGAGTGACTAGGGAATTAGACCATGGCCACCCAGTGGACCTCCTCTACTCGACTTCAGTAAGGCTTTTGACTAGGTGTCCACATCCGCCTGCTTGAAAAAATTGAAGGACCTGGGCATAGCCAAAAGCTTAGTCAGGTGAGTAGGAAATTCACTTAGGATAGAAAACAGAGAGTGGTAGTCAACGGGAGAAGTCAGAGGAAGGGGAGTCACCAGTGAGTTCCCCAGGGTTCAGTGTTCAGGGCTGTTCTGTTTAATGCATTTATCAGTGACATCGGCATTGGTATCCAGGGCAAAATTACACTATTCACAAATGATACCAAGCTGGGTGGGGTGAACTACAAAGAGGCGGTTAGGGACCTTAAGAAGGACCTGCAGAGACTGGAAAATTGGTCCAAAATCTGCCAGCTAGGGTTCAATGCAACAAAAAGTGCAAAGTGATGCATCTAGGTAAGGGAATCTGAGGATGGCATACTGGCTTAACAGGGTTCATCTCAGTATCTCACAGGAAGAAATATACCTAGGAGTCATCATTTCCAATACCCTCAAACAGGCTAGCGGTGCAACACAGCTCACAGCAAGGCAAACAGAGTGCTACGTGCATGGGGAGAGGTATTGACAGCAGGAACAAGGAGATAATTCTACCACTATACAGGTCCCTGGTAAGGCCTCATCTGGAATATTGTGTGTCCAGTTTTATAACATGGGAATAGTTGTATTAGTCAGATGATTTGTGGACTGCTGCCAACTGACCATGCATTAATGTATGATATACTCAAAGATCATGTGAGTCGGTAAGAGTGAGAATCAGTGGGCTATCCATTCTTCTTTTTTCAGCTACAGAAGAAATGTCAACTGCAGCCATTTGTTTTCCCACATCTTAGCGAATGCCACAGTACAAGCCACCCACCTGCCCCACGGATCTCACACAACCGAGCGCACAGTCAATCAGCAAAGACAGTGCTTGGTTGTCAGTTTGGTGTGTGTGTCTCTTCAAGCAAGCAATAGGTTCACTAGGGCAAGTAACCCACCCATCACATGGAACCTGAGAAGCTGGTGGACTCCATCGACTGGGACATGCAATCTCCTGTCTGTCTCCTCTCTCTCTCTCTCTCTCTCTCCAGTCAAAATCACATTCCCCAGTCTCTACTGCAGATTGTTCGTGCACTTGTCCCTTACAGCAGGTGTCTTTCTGCCATACACAGGTCAAGTACAGAAACCCAGCAGCCACATCAAGCATCTTGTGGCATACGATGCTGTTAAGAAACAAGAAGCAGCCCAGTCACTTCTCTGTGTCTCTCCGGTGTCACACCCATTCCTCTCAGCTTGTGACTCCGACTGTTCTGTGTGTGCCATGTGCAGCCCAGGCCCCCTGCAACCTTCAGGTCCCAGTGAGCAGCACATAACTTGGAGTCGGGTTAGAGCAAAACAGTTTGTCACAGTGTGCCTGTGCACCCGCCCCCGACGCTAAAGGCCCCCGTCCTCCATTCACCGACAGCAGCAGTCACAGTAGAAGGAGCGGAAGTTGGGACTGGTTGTGCTGAATGTTGACACAGTTCTGTGCGTCTTTCTCTGTCTCAGTTTCTGTGGTGCTCAGCACTGTAGTGAAGTCCCTCCCCACAAAACAGTCTAGAGAGAGAGAGATCACAGGTGGCAGCTGCAGTCACGAGCCGGAGACAGTGAGTGAAGGAAGAGCGTGGGTTGGGTTTCAGAGACAGTCCTCCACAGCAGTTGTCCTCTAGACACACTGTAGGCACAGAGGGAGAGCAGCTGGTCTGTAGTTCCATGTAGCAGTACTGGCTCTGTTGCTGGGACAATAGAAAGTGGACTGAACAAGTGAGGAGAGAGAGAGACATTGCAGCATGTCTAACTTACATATCCGCAGCATCTGTTGCTGAGCATCTCTTTCTCCTGCTGCATGCTTGTGATAACTACTTTCTGAGGTGTCAAGATATAGTGTCAAACACTTGCATTTGTAGCATGAAAACGGCATTTATAATGTATTATTCACCTGAAAAGGATGTCCCATGTTATGAGTGCAATAACTCACCCATGGCATGCGGTTATTGGGGATTAATTAAAGCTACCAACTTTCCGAGGCCTAAAACTGGGATGGTCCAGCCTGACTATGACCCCCCACACTGGTGACTCCCAGGGCACCACCGCAGACAACACTGCACACAATTAAATTTTGCTGCTTGCTCTGGCCTTTGCTGCCCCACAGTAACACCAGCAGCAAACATCCAGATTAAAACAATATATCATTCTGCTGCAGCAAGTTCCAAATCATGATGTACAGAAAGTTCATTAGAAGCAAACCTGTATTAAATTGTGATCAGACATTCGAGCTGCATGTATTGCTACTCCTGACAGTCCCATCCAACCCATTTACACTTATCTCATCTGCTGAGCAGACTTCACTTCAATGACTCCAACCACCACACCAGATTGTTTTTACACACTTCCCTACAGCTGATCAGGTTCAAGAACCTTGGTTCACTGCTGCCGGTCTCTTCTGTCTGAGTCCCTTTCAGTTGCTGTTGGCAGACATCCACATGCACTTGTTTGCACTACTACCCAGTCTAATCTAACAGGAAGGAACGTGCTTTACTGTGCTCCCACTGACATGCTTGCAGTGCAACACAGGTGCAGAGACTGAAGTTGCAAACATGAGCAGTACCACAGTGGTGCTGGAAATAACTGTCACTCATGGATTAGCAGCCAGCAAAAAAAAAGGGACAAAACTTGGACAAGCAAGCAAAACCAGGACAAAAGTGACATTTTGCAAAACTTGTGGGGACACTGGGACATGCTGCCTAAAATAGGGACTGTCCTGTGAAAACAAGGACTGTTGGTAGCTTTAGGATTAATCAACACCTTGGGTGCTGTGAGGGCACTTGGCCTGCAGCCTCATGCCTCACAATGCACCTGGGGTGTTGATTAATCCTCAGCAACTTATACACCTTGGAGTGGGTTATTGCTTACTTGGAATTCACATCTTTAGAAAGATATGAACAGGCTGGAGGTCATTCCAGAGAAGAGCAACCAAGATGATCCAGGGCCTCCCGGCTCTCTTTTGAAGGGCATTTAGAAGCTTTGAATATGTTCTCGCTGGAGACTAGGAGGGAGAGAGGGGATGATAGAGACATACAAGTTTCTGAGATGAATAAACAAGGTGCCCTCCTCAGATCTGTTCATCAGGGTAGACAACTCCAGTACCAGAGGACACAAGTGGGAGTTAATGGGAGGGAGCTTCTGGAGGGAGCTCTAGAAACACTATTTTATGGAAAGGGTAGTGGAACTATGGAATAGGCTGCCTGCCAAAATGATGGAATCAAAGACAGTGACATCACTCAAGCTGGGGTGGGATAGGGCAAGAGCTCGAATAAAAACAAGTGGGAGCAGTAGGGGCAGTAAATAGTGGAAGAGTTAGGTCCTGGGGTCTAAAAAGAAAGGATATAGGAACTCATGGGCAGACTGGATGGACCCTTGGTCTCCTTCTGCCATCACTTCTATGTTTCTAATGGTTTAACAGGTGGATTTTTCAAGTACGTTGGACAAAGCCCATGTGCACATTTGTAAACTATTGTTGACAATTTGAGTTCCTGCTTTCAGTCAGGCAAGGAGAGGCCACAGTTGCTATAGAGGATGAATTGATCAGTGTTTTTGTTACATTCAAGGGTGAATCTACAGAACTTATTAAAAGCAACTTTGATCTTCTGAAGCTTTTTTTTTGCAGTGCTGAATCATAGACCTCATTCCCGTATTCTATGGTTGCTAGTAAGGATTGCCGTAGGATTAGTCTCCTGGTGTTTTGGGTCAGGCAGCTTTTGACTTGGTAGAGAGCACCATGTTTTGGTGAGTTCCTGTAATCACCTGGGATCTAGCCATAGACAAAGGTACTTGAAAGATGGTACTAAGACCACCCAGGCTATGCCTATCAGTACCTGGCTCTGAACTTTACACTTACCAGTGAAGCCCACCATGATGCAACCAATTCTGCAGAATTCTGCTGCAGAGTTACTGCAAGAAGCAAGGCAGTTTCAATGGGAAATATAGGGGTATCTGACAGGTAGCTATCAGGTATTGTATTTATCTTCATGAGTGGTCAATGACCACACGCCCTCACGAGTGGCGGATGCCACGTGTGTGGGTTTGAGAAGTCACTGACCATGAATGAAGATAAAATGATATCTGAGAGCCAGCTATCAGATGTCAAAAGACTGTAGAAAACATGGCTGCCACATGATTCATTAGAACATGAGAAACACACTCAGTGCAGTGATGTACCCACTAGCAAGATAAAGAAATGACATATGCTGCTAGCAATCTAGGTAGATAGGGTTCTGTGCCTTTGATAGAATTTTTATCTTGGTGAAAAAAACAGTAATGTACATTGTGTAAAATTCTTATTGTCGTGCAGAAAATGACACTGCACTTCATCCTGGCAGACTCCACGAATTTTAATAGGGGATGACATGGACTGTTTTCAAGTTCCTGGCACTGTCCTGGCTCTGTAAGTAGTCATGAAAGATATCAGTGAGAGGCCCAGCAAGAACTCCTTTTGTGTTCCATCGAGTTGTTTGTATTCCTCACAGGCCTGCCCCTTGAAGTTAGTCCCTCTAGCACCATCACCCACCTTCTCCAGGTGCCTA
Source organism: Neoceratodus forsteri (assembly GCA_016271365.2). NCBI lineage: Eukaryota > Metazoa > Chordata > Ceratodontiformes > Ceratodontidae > Neoceratodus > Neoceratodus forsteri. Next base: position 78,287,901 of record CM057459.1, read on the forward strand.
CTCCATCCTTTTTGTCCCATGGCCTGTCCCAATGGCAGGACCTCAGAGGTTGACCTTACCTCTCCTGAGGTCCAGACCCAGTGGAAGAGGGTGCCTGGTCAGTGGTGCTGAGCCTGTGAGGAGCTGTTTGTCATCCTGTTCCAGATGGGGTTTTCTTCCATTTCTTTCCTTGTTCCCAGGCTGCATGCACAGCTGCAGGGTGTGTGCCTCGGTTGCATGCAGCATGCTCGTGACTGGGAGAGCAAGTTCCTCTGCTGGCCTGTGGTAGCCACTATGGTGGCAAAGCTTGTTGCCTCCCTCCCTCAGACTGGGATATGCTGTCAATGGCAGTACATCTCCACCCTGCCCGCCTGAGCACTGACCCCAAATTTACTCCTTAAGCTCCCGTGGCCATTTTGGGTCGGATCTAGTAATGGATGGTTCCGACACCATATGGCGTCTATGGGAACAAATGTGATCTGAGTTGCCAGCATGATAGAACCGTAGGCTTCTGCTGGACCACTGAGTGGCGCTGGAACCCTTTTAACTGCACGATTACCCTTAGGCAGATATCATCAGGATCTAGGATTTGCTGGGATTCCCACCCTCACATACTTACTAAGTCTGGTGTGATCAGCACTGTCTCATGTTTGGTCTACACTTGGCCGTATAACTTTCTTGCAGTTGACTATGTCCATTAATTTTGTGGCTGAATATTAACACCAAGCAGTTATTCAGTGCTGCTGGTACCCTCTGTGTTGCTCAGTGGTTCCTTCTCCCTGACTTCCCTTTTGTTTCCTATGTATCAGAAAACAGATTTATGATTTCTCTTGATCCTTTTCACAGTCCTAACTTCCAGACTATAAGCAACAAAAAAGGGACCAGTAACACAGATTTAATAAAGTGCACTGTAATTTGTGTAAAAGTATCCTTCCTTCCTCCCTCCCTCCTTCCTTCCTTCCTTTCTTCCTTTCATTCATTCATTCTTTTGTTTTCTAACTCTGTCTCTCTCTTCCATTTTGGTAGGGATATACCCATATCTTCCCATTATCCCCACACCCCCACACTCTCAGCATCCCTAGAACTGCCCAGTTTAGGTGGCTCAGACTTACCCTTGCAGCGGGGCTCCCGGAGAAAAGACCAAGATCCACCAATGGTATCCGTGCTGACTCTAATGCTCAGCATCGTTCAGTCAGTGGTAGGAAGCAGCTCAATCTGGGTGCCATCCTGCACAGCTTGGAAGAGCTTTCTGATCGTTTCCCCTGGAGGCATGGCAGTGCAATAACATCACTGGTGTGACTGTACATGCTCTCAGCACAGTACACTGACATCCGCCGATGCCTTCCACCCTGTAGCATGCAGGACCTGCACTAACCCCCAGCTCCACTAGGTGTCATCCTGAAAATGACACCCACAACCTCCACTGGAGGAGGAGGAGGAGACAGTCATCCTACTTTCCCTGGTTGGCTGACGCTCGGTTCATTCTCGAACGCGATTGTTAGTGTCATAGGCAGTAGTGCTACCGCTATGCTTGGGGTCTTAGTATTCTTTATGTAAAGTAACACATAAATGCAAGCATACTCACTAAAGCAGTAGCAGCTTGTATTTAGATGTCTTCCAGCCTTGGTCTGGGCAGTCCTGCCCTGCATTTACTCTGTAATACCCTATACTTCCATTGTTTAGTTACCAAAATCCTTCCAGTTATCATACTGTAACCCCTGCAAATGGGGGTTCCCAAAGACTTCAGGAGCTTGCTTGAATGCTCCAAGCCTGAATGGTGTTTGGCATTTAAGCCATTTATCAGTGAGTGTTTTAGAGCCTCTGGTACTGTCTCTTTAAGAGCTGTCTGCTTGCAGACATAATTAGTTTGTATGGGGGGACTGTGTGCTTCTCTGAGTACCACTCGAGCTGCTGCAATTCACTTCATTTTGCAGTCACTAGAGTGCAAAGGGAACCTATCTGAAAGATGTAACTGTTTGCCAGAAATTATTTAGAGTAATAATGAAATTACAGTTTGTCTACCCTGCTTTCTTTTGCAGTCAGAACAGTGTCTGTCTAGTTCCCGTCTCTGGTTTTGAACTGCTGAACTGGACCAATCAGTGTGGGTAAGCTAGCTCTAAATGGTGCCTTGGACGAATCAGAACTTGGACTCATAATCTGAGCCAGCCACAAGAGGATTGTATGAGCAGTGACTCTGGGAGATGTAGTTTAGACTTTAGTGCCTTTTTGGACCAACAGCAGCAGTCTATTGTGAGTGACAGCCAATCCAGTCAAGAACTGGGAGGAACTCAAAGGAAGTGCCGGTTTTGTCGGTTGGAGGTTCAGTTGAGCTTTGGCAGTGAAGAAGGAAGGAGCCCTGTGCTTTTTCAGTGTGCAGTTTTAGTCAAAAGCGTTGTAAGGCCCAGAGTTCCGGTCTGCAGCTTGTTAGGACTGAATCTGTCCTGTGAAAAGAATCAGGATCTCTGAAGAGTAGAAACCAGGCTCACCCTGTAGAAGACTGGAGGAATTGCTGAAAATTGCACTCTGTCTGTCAGGAACTGAATCTGCTGTGTGTTCTCCCGGTATTGTGCAGTAATTACGATCGGGATACAGATGCAGCCTGCCTGGTATAGTGCTTTCTTTTATATGGATGTGTGAAGAGGTTGTGTACCTCAAGTGAGCCCTGCTGACATTGAAGAACCCTATCTTATTTGGAGGTCGTGAGTACTAATTCAGGGTCGCTCCTGTTGAATTGCCACATTAAATCCAAATGGAATTACTGTACTGCTGACTGTTTAATTCTCCTTTCTCTGTGTGAAAGGGCCCCTACCAGCTGCCACAGTTTGACTAGCCACTAGGGCTTGGGTACCCAGGACAGTAACTGATAGGGATAGGCTGTGCACAGAGCCATAGGTAGATTATTAGAGTGATAAGCTAATTAACCTGATTTCCCTGTCCTTGTTATATCCCCTAAATAAATCAGAGCTGCTTGTTTCAGCAAAGTTATACTGCCTGAGGTATTTGTCTATGTTAAAGTACTGTACTGTGATTGTTGCACTGTATCTCATTTCACAGGAGGTCCCAGTACTGGAACCACACCTGGCGGTAAGTGTATACTGTGAAGGTAATTCTGATATATTGTGTGGGCCACTAGTGGGAAGAAAGGGGTTGCAGTGTCCCAGAGGCTGTGACCAAGTTAGTTTAACTATTGCAAACCCTGACCTCTGGGTGGAGGCACCCGCCATTGGATCCAGGCCCCTCAACCTGTTAGTGGCAAATCAGGCAGGGTAGTAGCCCCTGGGATAGCGCCATCTAGGGGTTACATCTTGGAGGCTCACCGCTGGGATTGTGTGTCCTCTAGTGGCCATATTTACGAACCACTGTTAAGAAAAAATGGGTACCCGACAGAAGTGGCTGTGCACCGCTGGTGGAGTGGTGTACTGGGAGGAGATCAGCCCCCAAAATGCTATGCTTATCCTGGACATCCCCTGGGTATCAATACGACACTGTGCAGGAGTACTTTCCAAGGTGGAAGGTTTACAAACCCTGTGGTGGTGGGTCGGCATGCTAATCTGCTCACCCACACTTTCCTGGCCCTAGTAGAGTTTAAGGATCCCATAGATAGCTCCAAAGTGCCACAGACCATTACCCCAGAGGGAGCCCTCACTGCTTGGAGAGTGATAACTAAGGACAGTAAAGACCGGGGAATCAGCCCCCACCACTATCTGAAACTTTTGAGGAGAAATTTGCTGAATGGTTGCTGGAGAGGGAAAACTGTGGAGGACTTGAAGAAACTATTCTTGCCACCTGGGGGTGTTCCTCCCCAACACCCTCTCCTGCTCCAGTGCCCGTAATGGTGGCTGAACCAATGCAGACTCCTATTTCTGCACCTGCCATTAGTCACGACTCTTACCGAAAGTTGAGGATCTTCTCTGGCACCTCCCACCCCCAAGGGAGGATGACTGGGAGACCTGGATAGACTATGTTGCCCCAAGTGCTAGAATGGCAATGCTCGGGAGGCGCTAAAAGAGGGTTAGTGAGAGCTCCGAGGTCCTGCCCTGGCTACCATCCGTGCTAAACGGGCCAGTAACCCTGAAGCGACTGCACAGACCTATCTTGAGGCCTTGGAGAATGTGTATGGGAGCCCAGATTCTGATGAGGACCTATGGTGGAGAGTAAGAAATGCACAACAGTACCAAGGGGAGTTGTTGTCTGTGTATGTCTCGGCTGGAAAAATTGTTGCAAGAATGCCTCAGAAAGGGTAGTTTGCCAGCGATTGAACTGGACGAACCAGACTGGACAGAATCCTTAAGTCTGCCCCTTCTCAGAACTGCTGTTGCTTCAGTTACGCCTGGCAAATCGACTGGAATCCCCACCTCCTATGATGAGTTAATGAGAGAAATTGAGGAGTTGAGAAAAGGCGACCTCGGAGGTACCTGCACCAACAGCTGTGGCTACGACCGAGTGACTGAGGGTGACCCATCAAGTGAAGTTCAGGGCAGAGGTTGACAGTCAATGAGTGCTCTGACAAGGAAAAGATATGCCACAATGGGGCGAACTGTTGAGAGAGATCCGGAATTCAAAAACAGTCCCTTTATGAAGGCCACGCCTGCAAGTCACGGCCTGACCTATATCCGACTGCATCTGCTATGGGGTGGGTACCACCATGTACCTCCTGCTGATAACAGCTCCAAACTCAATTCCTGACCATGGAAGTGGAGAAACTGAGATGTCTCCAAATGCTTATCACGCCGCAGACAGAGATGGCACCCAGGTTTCCAGTTAGTATACCCGCCCTGTGCTCCCAGTGGCGCCCGCCAGCTCAAACTCCAGAAAGTATGTTTTGCTATAATTGTGGGAAAGATGGGCACATGAAAGGGAATGCCAGTCCCCAAAAGACACTGACAAAGTTGCATATAGGCTACAAGGAGAGCTTGGAGAAGAAATCAGTGGTTAAGAGGTGCACGACATGATCCCAGTGAGGGCACCAAAATGCTAATTCACGTCCCTTTGTGGCAAGGTCAGTTGCCCAGGCCCCCACTACCGCTCTCCAGACTGGTCCAGAATAGTGGGTCCCTCCATGGAGACCACTGTAAAGGTGAATGGAGTGTCACAAGAGCTGTATTAGACAGTGGCTCCCAAGTGACAATTATGTTCCAGGATTGGTATCAGAAGCATTTGTCAGGCGTGCCCTTACAACCATTAGAAGGACTGCATGTATGGGGTTAAGTGAGAAGGCCTACCCTATTCCGGGTATATCCGAATTTGGCTGTCTTTCCCCACCTCCGTGGCTGGAGTGGCGAACAAGTAGAGACCCTAGCCTTAGTGTGTCCCCCACTGACTGTATGATGGTGTCCCTTTGTTGATTGGAACAAATGCTCATATGTTCGGAAGGCTGGCACAGTTGTGTTATGAAAAACAGGGGTCAAAGACTAGTAGAGCTTTAAGAGTTCCAGCTTTAATTAAGAAGGCCTATGAGGCACAGAGAGATGCTGAAAACAGAACCAGAGGAACCGGTCGAATTGTATGGAAGAAGGATCCTGAGTCTCTGATCCTGGCGCCAATGCCCAGTGTACCTTACAGGAGAGGTCCGTATCAGAAAGGATGTTAAGAATAAAATATTAATGTTGGATGCACCAGGCGATGGAAATTGCCAGAGGGACTGCTGGTCAAGCCTAGTATTTTGCCCGCTAGAGCCCATGCTTATGCCAGAAGGGTAATGGTCCAAGTTCATAATGTGTCTGAAAGAGACATTCGAGTAAACAGAGGTTGCATCCTGGCTAATGTGCATTGTGCAGACACTGCAGTGCTACCCAGCAGCAAGAGTTCAAGGAAGAATGACAGAGTAACGCCTGACTTGTTTGATTTGACGACTCCCGCTGCCAGCTGAATGGAAAGTGAGGATCAGTGAGAAGCTTGCCCAGAGAGACCAGGTGTTTTCTTTAAAGGAATGGGATGTAGGATGTGCAAGGAGCTGAGCACAATATCCGCTGCATGACGAAAGACCATTTCGTGAGAGGTCTCGACGCCTGGCACCTGCTGACATAGATGATGTGAGACGGCATCTGCAAGAGATGTTAGCTGCTGGTGTAATACAAGAATCCAGAAGCCTTATGCTTCCCCATTGTGGTAGTGAGGAAAAAGAATGGAACAGTAAGGATGTGTGTGGATTATCGCACCTTAAACCGGCGGACTATCCTGATCAGTACACAATGCCCCGCATTCAGGATGCTTGGACTGCCTAAGCGGGAGCAAGTGGTTCTCTGTGCTGGATCTCCGCAGGGTACTACCAGATCCCTGATGGCCCCAGAGGACCGTGGAGAAGACGGCCTTATCTGTCCGCTTGGCTTCTATGAATTCATGAGGATGCCTCAAGGATTTCAGGTGCCCCAGCCACTTTTCAACGATTGATGGAGCGGCAGTGGGGACATGAACTTACTAGAGTGCCTGGTATACCTAGATGATGTTATTGTGTTTGGCAGCTCACTGGAGGAACATGAGAGCAGATTATTTAAGGTATTGGACCGACTGGAGGATTTGGCCTTAAACTGTCCATTGATAAGTGTCAATTCTTTCAAACATCAGTAAAGTATGTGGACACATAGTATCCACGAGGAATAGAGACCGACCCAAGTAAAGTTGAGGCCTTGACCACCTGGCCACAGCCCAAAATCTAAAAGAACTGCAAAGATTCCTGGGATTCTGTGGTTATTATCGGGCGCTTCATCAAGGACTATTCAAGAGTGATCCGCCCTTTACTTAACCTTACTCAAGGGTATCCCCAACCCACAAAAAATACCAAAGTCAGCGTCCCTCAAGACTGAAAGAGTGTATTTTCATCCAGTGAAGTATTTGGGCCCGCTGGACTCCTGATTGTGAGACTGCTTTTCATGAGATCATATATCAACTTACCATGCTCCAGTGCTGGCCTATGCCGATCCAAGAAAACCTTACGTCCTGCACACTGATGCTAGCTTGCAAGGGTTGGGGGCTGTGTTGTACCAAGAGCACGAGAATGGCCTGAGACCAGTGGCCTTTGCCAGCAGAAGCCTGACTCCATCCGAAAAGAACTATCCTGTACATAAGTTAGAGTTCCTAGCTTTGAAGTGGGCTATTGTTGACCAATTCCATGAGTACTTGTATGGGGCTAAATACTAGTAAAACTGACAATAATCCTTTGACCTATGTGCAGACCTCAGCTAAGTTGGATGCCACTGGCCATAGGTGGCTTTCGCATTATCTACATATAGATATGCTCTCGAATACCGAGCAGGTCTGAACCACATAGATGCTGATGCTCTCTCCGGAGGCCTGTTCCCAGAATTATTGGGTCCGATTGGCAGAACTTGACATTCGGCACTCTGCCGGAAGTTTGACAGGGAGGAACAATGTCCACGGACCAGTGGACTGCATGGTGGATTGCTTGGGAGCTCTGAGAATTGCATACCTGCTGCTTATTGCCACTTTTCTGCAATAGACATTGGTGCACTGCCTCAGCTGGACAATGACAGTATTCGTGGGCTCAATCCCGCGATCCCATGATCAAAGCAGCTTTAGAAGCCTTCTATGCAGGAAAAGATGTGTCCAAATTACGCCCACTGATTTGAGAACTGCACTGTTATACAAAGAAGGTCCTAAGTTGAAACTGATCAATAAACTGTTATACAGAGAAACAGTAGACAGAGGGGACAAGTAGACAAACAACAACTAGTGCTGCCCACTGCCTTCGAGACTCAGTACTGAGGTCCTTGCACAACCATATGGGGCACCTTGGTATAGACAGAACACTTGACTTGGTGAGATCCAGATTCTATTGGCCTAAGATGGGGGCTGATGTGGAGCAACACATTCGAACTTGTAGTCGCTCTTACAGAGGAAAGCTTTGCCCAGAGGCTGCCCCTTGTTAACATCACCACCAGTGCACCCATGGAGCTGGTCTGTATTGATTTTCTGAGTTTGGAGTCAGATCAAAGAAATATCAGTAATGTGCTGGTGGTCACTGACCATTTCACTAGATATGCCCAAGCTTTCCCACCAAAGACCAGAAAGCATCCACTGTGGCAAAGTACTTGTAGAAAACTTTTTGTTCACTATGGGGCTCCACAAAGAATCCATTCTGATCAAGGGAGAGACTTTGAGAGTCGTCCTGATCAAAGAGATGCTTTCTTGGGGAGTGCAAAGTCCAGAACCACTCTTACCACCCCCAGGGGACCCACAGCCTGAACGCTTCAACCGCACTTTGTTAGATATGCTAGGCACCCTGCACCCAAAGGACAAGCCTAGATGGAGCCAACAAATTAGCACCCTGGTACATGCTTATAACTGCACCAAAAGTGATGCCACTGGATTCTCCCCCTACCGCCTGATGTTTGGAAGAGAAGCTCGACTACCAGTAGATGTGTGTTTTGGGGTCTCTCCTGATGGGGTTCAAGCTGACAATTATTTACAGTATGTGCAAAAGTTAAAGGCCCAGCTAACTCATGCGTACTAACTGGCTTCAAACCATGGCTGCCAAAGAAATCTGGCCAACAAAGAAAGGTATGATAAAAGGTGAAAGCACAGGAACTCCAGGAGGAGATCGGGTATTGCTAAGAAATCTGGGACTGCATGGCAAGCACAAGATTGCTGACAGATGGCACCATCTCCTCACATTGTAGTGGGCAAACTAGATGATCTGCCAGTGTACAAAGTAAGGCCTGAGAATAATTCAAAAGATGTAAAAACAATGCATAGAAATCATTTACTGCCCATTGGACAAATCTTAATTGAGTCTGAGCCCCTAGAAGATGCCCCTCTGGACCAGTGACTAGAGCTGCTGCTAAGAAAAGATTAAGAAAGTCTGCACCTACAGAAGCAAAGTTAAAGTGTTCCCTCCACAAGTCCCAGTTGAGCATGACTGTCAGTCCATATCGGAAGAAAGTGAGAGTGACTTTGAATACTATCCTTCTTACGAACTGAGTCAATTGTTTGGGGCAATCCCTAGTCAATACTGGAGATGAAGCTGGGCCTTCTGGACTGTCTAAGCCCCAGCTTCATCCCTGGAGCCAATGCTCCCAGAAAGTGAAGTGCAAAGCATCAGATCAGATGAAATGGAATCATTGTGCATGGTTGAACTGTTTGAGCTTCAGGGAGGAAAATGATAGATTGGGGCAGACTGGTGATACACCGAACAAGAAGAGTATTTTGAGTGCCCTGACAGTCCACTGCCAGTGTCCAAAGCTCTCCATGCGAGCCAAATGTTGTGGACTCAGAAACTGTAACTCCTGGAGCTGAAAGTGCCCCAAGTTCTAGCCTCTCTACCCCATGGAGACTCCTGACAAGTGAGGACAATGCTGAAAATGAGGCTCAGAGTGCAGAGACTATAACAGTTCCCCTAGAAAGACTGGTCGAGCTGTAAAGCCTGTGGTGCACCTCAGTTATGATTCACTTGGGAGGCCTGTGGACTTGCCTCTCAATGTTGTCCATAAAGGGTGTATGTGTCCCAGGCTCATTGCCCAAACTGAGCATCAGTGCGAACTCCAAGTTACTTGTGTTGCCTTTTAGTATGGTGCCCTTGCCCCATCCAGCCCCAAGGTAACTGATAGGAAGGGCCCCTCTCTTCAGGTTTCATGTACAAGAGGTAATAACTTGAGTTATGGTACAATGTGTATGTAATACTGTGTAAAGAGTGCGATCTGCAATGTTTCAGAAATGTGTTCTTGGTAAAATGATATATTGACTGATGATTACATGTCGAGCCTAATGCAAATGTATATGGTTGCAGTTGAAACTTATGGGGTACTTGCTTGACGCGACGCCAAGCTTTCCCAGGCCAGGAAGGGTGTAACCCCCGCAAATGGGGGTTCCCAAAGACTTTGGAGCTTGTTTGAATGCTCCAAGCCTGAATGGTGTTTGGCATTTAAGCCATTTATCAGTGAGTGTTTTTAGAGCCTCTGGTACTGTCTCTTTAAGAGCTGTCTGCTTGCAGACATAATTAGTTTGTATGGGGGACTGTGTGCTTCTCTGAGTACCACTCGAGCTGCTGCTAATTCACTTCATTTTGCAGTCACTAGGAGTGCAAAGGAACCTATCTGAAAGATGTAACTGTTTGCCAGAAATTATTTAGAGTAATAATGAAATTACAGTTTGTCTACCCTGCTTTCTTTTGCAGTCAGAACAGTGTCTGTCTAGTTCCCGTTCTGGTTTTGAACTGCTGAACTGGACCAATCAGTGTGGGGTAAGCTAGCTCTAAATGGTGCCTTGGACGAATCAGAACTTGGACTCATAATCTGAGCCAGCCACAAGAGGATTGTATGAGCAGTGACTCTGGGAGATGTAGTTTAGACTTTAGTGCCTTTTTGGACCAACAGCAGCAGTCTATTGTGAGTGACAGCCAATCCAGTCAAGAACTGGGAGGAACTCAAAGGAAGTGCCCAGTTTTGTCGGTTGGAGGTTCAGTTGAGCTTTGGCAGTGAAGAAGGAAGGAGCCCTGTGCTTTTCAGTGTGCAGTTTTAGTCAAAAGCGTGTGTAAGGCCCAGAGTTCGGTCTGCAGCTTGTTAGGACTGAATCGTCCTGTGAAAGAATCAAAGGATCTCTGAAGAGTAGAAACCAGGCTCACCCTGTAGAAGACTGGAGGATTGCTGAAAATTGCACTCTGTCTGTCAGGAACTGAATCTGCTGTGTGTTCTCCGGGTATTGTGCAGTAATCGATGGGATACAGATGCAGCCTGCCTGGTATAGTGCTTTCTTTTATATGGATGTGTGAAGAGGTTTGTGTACCTCAAGTGAGCCCTGCTGACATTGAAGAACCCTATCTTATTTGGAGGTCGTGAGTACTAATTCAGGGTCGCTCCTGTTGAATTGCCACATTAAATCCAAATGGAATTACTGTACTGCTGACTGTTTAATTCTCCTTTCTCTGTGTGAAAGGGCCCTACCAGCTGCCACAGTTTGACTAGCCACTAGGGCTTGGGTACCCAGGGACAGTAACTGATAGGGATAGGCCTGTGCACAGAGCCATAGGTAGATTATTAGAGTGATAAGCTAATTAACCTGATTTCCCTGTCCTTGTTATATCCCCAAATAAATCAGAGCTGCTTGTTTCAGCAAAGTTATACTGCCTGAGGTATTTGTCTATGTTAAAGTACTGTACTGTGATTGTTGCACTGTATCTCATTTCACAGGAGGTCCCAGTACCGGAACCACACCTGGCGGTAAGTGTATACTGTGAAGGTAATTCTGATATATTGTGTGGGCCACTAGTGGAAAGGGGGTTGCAGTGTCCCAGAGGGCTGTGACCAAGTTAGTTTAACTATTGCAAACCCTGACCTCTGGGTGGAGGCACCCGCCATTGGATCCAGGCCCCTCAACCTGTTAGTGGCAAATCAGGCAGGGTAGTAGCCCTGGGATACGCCATCTAGGGTTACAATACACCCTTTTTATCCTTAAGTTCCTTTTTAAGTTCTTTGACAACCATTGAAGCCTTGATGGCCCATTTGTTGCACAGGAGGACACATTATAGTCTCTGCTTGCATTGTATTCTGCTTCTGGTGCTCCCACTTAGAATTTGCACTTCCACTCCATGGTGTAATTATCGAATTAGCCACTGCCATCTCTCTCAGTTTATCAGAATCAGCTCTTCTGAAATGTAGTGCTTTGGTCTTATTTTGGTGAAGCAGTTTCCCCTCACCTCATATGTAATCCAGATGTGGTCACCATTGCCTACTGGCTCCTCAGCCTTTGCTGCTCTAACATGTCCTCCCACTACTTGATAGAAGATCAGGAACCACATCCCTCTCGTCCGTGCTTGACAGTCTAAATAAGGAAACAATCTTTCACAGGTGACAAGAAATTCCTCCAGCTTTCCCTTTGGCATGTTCCATCTTCCAGTCAAGGTCAGGTAGGTTTCAATCCTCTCCATGTGAACCACGGGCCCCATAAATGTTGCCATTTTAATTAAATTTGCCAACCCAAGTCCTGCTGTTGTTCTACCATGTAGTCTGTAACATACAGTAAGTATCACAGAGTTATTTTTGGGGCTGGCAGTATAGCTTAGAGGATAGAGTAACGAGCTATGAATGAGCTTGATACATCCAGCAGACCAGGGTTTGATTCCTACAACCTCCACTTGCATACTGTGTGACTCTGAGCAAGTCACTTGTCCTCCATAGTGCTCCCAGGTAGCCCTGAAAACAGGCACTTGTGCCTAGTGGGCCTTACCTGGTTATCAAAGATTAAAATAATTTTGTCTCCTATGGATGCTGATTCCAGCCTCAGGCTTACTGTAGGACTCCTATCCTCCTGATTCCCTCATTCTCACTTACTGTGCTGCTGTCCTTGACATAGCAGTCAGTTCCTCCCTCCCCTCCTCGACCTGCCCTGTCCCGCCTGAAGAGACTGTACCCATCTGCCCTTGCATTCCAGTAACTGCACTTTGCACCTTTGATGTCATGCAGCAAAGTTCTGTGTTTCTCTTGGGTCTTGCTTTGGCCTTTACAGCTGACATTTGCCACCTCCCCAAACACTTGGCTGGGACATGGCTGCTGTCCAACATCTACTCACCCCTATCCCAGGGTTCAGGCCTCCAATAAGCCATCAGGTTTTTTGGGGGAGGGGTCAATGTTGACCCCGCACTAAGTTAAAAGGGTACTGGAGGGCTTAAGTACTAAATCTATGAAATCTAATGTAAATCGCTAGGTACATCAAATGAATTAAGTCCCTTATCCCTCCTGAAGACCTGCTGACACTGGGGCATGCATTTGTGATGTACTCCAGGGTTAGTGGAGGTACCCTATAATGCTTACAGCTGGTGCGAAATGCAGCGGTTAGGTTGCTGACTGGCTTTTGAGGCCTAGTCATGTGACCCTGGTCCTCGTGTGATCTTCACTGGCTGTCTGTGAAGTAGCGAGTTACCTTTAAGATTGGTTAACTAACCTGTAAAGCCCTACACAAGTGGGGCTCCTGACGGACTGGCAGAGCTCCTGCATCCTGCATAGTCCTTGCACCCCTTCACCCTCCTCCCCAAGGGTCTCCATTCAGTCCCAAGGGCCCGCTTAATTCACATCTGCAGTGGTCAGCCCCATTTTATGGTTTTTTTTTTTTTTTTATTTTACTGTTTATGCCTCCTTCTCACCCTCGCTCTGGTCTTCCTCGGAGCACATGGAGTCATCCCCTATGGCACACACCCTATCTGGCCATCCTCCGTCACCCATTTAGCCTTGGTTATACCCCGGGTGGATGGGGCCAGTCCCGACACCCAACAGTAGCGTCCAGTCGGTCGGATGCCAGGTGGGCGGCCACAAATCAGGGGCAAGCTCCAGTGCTCTGTCACACCGGAGCCGTGAGGCATTTTCTCCATTTTTCTCTGGGAGTGGCTGGTGCCCTGATGTCAAGGCGTGTCTGACGCCTGCCACTCCCCACTCCTTCTCTACTCCTCAGTGCCTGCTGTATCTCTAGCCTCCACCAGAGATCAGCAGAGCACCGAACTGGGACCCTGTCCCTCCCCAGGAGAGGAGAGCTGTCCTTCGGATGCTCAATCGTCTCCACCCTGCCGACCCCCAGCAACCCCTTTTATGGAATGTCTTGCCTAGAGGACTGATGGAGGCCCCTGGTAGAGGCCTTTAAATGGGGTTAAAACCTATCTGTTTAGCCATGCATTCAGGGATTAGAATGACATTTTGTTTCCCTATGATTCAGTTACTGCTCTGTTTTTTTTTCTTTTTATCATATCATATTTTCTCCTGCTTGGGGCATCAGCCACTGGCCCCGCTCTGCCCAGAGAACTGGCTAGCTCAAGCTGCACCCAGGGGATCTGGGATGGCTGTCATGCCTTCCTGCTGGAGGGCTCCCTCTGCCAAGACAGCCCTGGACCCTCCCCGACAGGACTCCTCTAAAGTCCTCTGGTGGCTCGGACTGCAGCCATCAAGCTGCTTGGTCACGCCCAGCCATTTTCTCCAATTGGCCCCTGGAGCATGGATGTGCAGTGACGCCTGGGCACAACGTGCCAACGCCCACCGCCCCTCTAGTGTCACTGACACTAGTAGGCACCGGCATCCCCAGGGGCTGCTATAGAGTGGTGAAATTCCCCAGTCCACCTCAGGACTAGGGAGAGCATTTTGCGGACGCTCGATCCCAGTCCTCCCTGCCGACCCCTGATGGCCTGGGCTCTGTTCCCGAACCGGGTCGCCAGCGTGGCACGAGGTGTGGCGCCCAGCACCTCAACCTCAGTGCCACCGGACTAGCTGACTGCTCTTTTCTTTTTTTTTTTTGAGTTCTCTTTTACCTCCCACGACACTCCGTGCCCACCTCTCCTTGAGGCCCTCCTAGTCTCTCCACTTCCCGGCCATCCTCTTCTCGAGCACGCTCTCACTACCACATTGCAGCCAACCCTCCGAGTTGTCCTGGGTAACCTATCTCTGCGGGTCCCTCCTTTAAGGGGAAGGCACTGGGGATGGGGAAACCCCAGCACTCTATTTCTTTCCTTATGGACTCGGGTGCTGCTGTGGAGGAGCAGGGCTCTGGAGGTTCCAGAGGTGTGGAAGATACAGAGGCCATCATCCGACGGGCACCGAGTTGTTTTCCGGCTTTCTGGTTGTCCCTCCTGTGCCGCTGCATGTGTACCTCCAGTCTCCACTGGGGGCCACTACTAGGCGAGGCTTCCCACCAGCCCACCCAGGGTGGAGGCAGTCCTCCGGACCTCAATCTCTCCTTCCCAGCCAGCCCGGACGACCTGAGTCTATTCCCAAACCCTGGTCACTGGCGTGGTTCAAGGTGTGGTGTCTAGTGCCTCAGCCCTCTGCGCCACCGTGCTCTGATTTTAATGGAAATAAGACACGATATTTCATTTTTTCAATTGTTTATTATCTTTTTTTTGTATGGTTTTAATTGCTTGTCATTTCTGTCTGTTGCCCTGAGCCTTCAGGAAGGGCGTATAAAGTTACAACTTACTACTAAATGTGGATAAGCCTACAGGCCCCGGATGGCTAAATCCCCTTATGCTTAATGAGACTGGACAGGTTCTTGCAAAACCGTTAGTTGAGCTACTCGGTAGCTTACTGGAGACAAGAGAAACATCGCTGACTGGAGGATGGTACATTTAGTTCCCTACGTAAGAGTGGGAGCAGAGATGATCTGGGCACTACAGGTCTGTTAGCCTAATGTCTATTGTGGGTAAGCTGCTGCAGACCATAAAAGAGATACAGTGGGATAGTAAGTTCCTGGAGGCAACTAGACTGCAGGACAAAAGACAGCATGGGTTTCCGGTTGGGTGGGTGTCATGTCAGACAAACCTGATCGTTTTCTTTGATTGGGTGACAGATTATAGGTGGTGAACACTATACCTCGACTTCAGCAAAGCCTTTGATTCTGACTTGCATGGATGGTTGGTTAAGAAGCTGCAGGACCTGGTTCAGGAACAGAATTACTGGATGTGTTGGAAAGTGGTTAAGGACAGAAGCCAGAGGGTGGTAATAAATGAGAGGTGTACTGGGGCCCGAGGGGTCACTAGCATGCCACAGGGATTAGTCTCAGGACTGGTCCTCTTTAACATGTATCTGCGATGTATGGACTGGAATTCAGGGCAAATATGTCTTCTTGTGGATGATACTGAGATCTGTGACCGGTGGGTAGTGATGGGAGTGTCACAGTTATGAAGGATAACCTGGGTAGATTGGAAAGGTGGTCAAAAGTACAGCAGTAAAATATAAATCCAAGAAGCACAAGGTGATGTACATATTATAAGAGTGAAGAATCCTAACACTAAATGCAACATGGGGTAGTAGTGGAAAGCATTACATAGGGAAAGGGCATGGGAGTAATAATTTCAAACAAAGACAAGTGAGAGGTGCGCTAGAACCATGGAGCGGGTGCTTGTCAAAAAGGCAGACAAGCAGTATAGGGAGGCAGTATAGTGCAGTGGTTTAAGGCTCTATGCTGCAAATCTGGTGACATCCAACAGACCAGACCTGGGTTTGAATCCACAGCTTCCAGTTGCATACTGTGTGACCTTGAGCAAGTCACTTAACTTCCTTGTGCTCCCAGGTTGCTCCTGTAAAAGCTTTCAGCTTGGTGTGCTACCCTGGTTAAACAACTAAATTAAAAAAAAAAAAGCACATAGTAGCACTCTACAACCAGATGTACTGAAACTGGTAGTAAATTAACATATGCACACAAACATTTTGTGCAAATGTTTATTTAGTACTAGGTTTTAGTACATTTGGCTGTAGAGTGCTGCCTTCTGAGTAATAATTTCAGTCTGAGGACTTCAGCAAAATACGGTAGAGTGGTGGGTAGGTCAAATGGAATGTTGCGATGTATAAGGAGGGGAGTGGCAGCAGGAAAGCTGCTATGACCACTGTACAGGTTACTGGTCCATCCACACCTGGAGAACCAGTTTCAGAATAACCTTTATAGCTCACAATTCCTCCTAAGTAATGGTTTTCCACCAATAGTCAGCAGAATATAACCCCGTCTTGTATTACTACCTTGCTGCATGATACAATATAAGCATTAAGCCACAACAAAGGTGGCATCTAATGGGAATTAATGCATGGTTTGTAGGCGAGGCTGAAGGCAGTGCCTACAACCACCCAACCATGCATTCATTCCCATTAGATGTCACCTTTGAGAGGCTTTAATGTGCTTCTAACAAGGCATGTTTTAGGTGAATCTCACATTTTTGCCTGTTTCTGTTCTGTGGAAAATTAGTGACACAATTTTGTATGCACATAATATGTTTAGTGCACTTTCATTAATACTTTCATGTCACAAGTTACATCTTTTAAATGCTGATGTAGTAGTCAGCACAACAGCATGTATTTCTATTCATTTACTGCACTTCTGCCTGTTTCTATTACTCTTTCCATTTGTAGATGGCTATTATTGAAAAACCTGTCTAGGAGGTCCACGATAGTCCCATTTCAGGGTTCCGACATGTCCTACTGCTGCTCATTTGCATATTGTCGACTGGAACTCTGTCTCCTTCTCCTGTGCTCTACAACTCTTGTTTTACTCGGCTCGATCACCATGGAACGCTTGTCTGCTACTTTTGCTCTCTGTTTCTGATTGTTTTTTAAATCATTTTGCTGTTTCCATTGCTTTGTGCAGTGTGTGAGAGTCGTTTTCTGGGCGCACACTCGCTTCCTTATGGGACTCACACACCTTCCGACCATACCGTGGCCATTTCAGTGGGTAAGTGGGTAGAAACCACTTTGTGCTTCTGTCACATTTGCATCCCTCTCTCAGTATGCTGCTCATTTCACTTGTGTGGACTCTCTGATATTTCAGTTTGGGGATGGCATTATTGTAAAATTAATGCCGTCTCCAAACTATCACATGTGATGCATTTCCTCCATTCATTGCTTCTGTTTTCCAGGTAAATTACTTTGCCATGTTACAATGGAGATTGTGGAGTCTTTCGTGTACCTGATAGTAAGCTTTCTTTTAACCAGCATATAGATAGTCTTTGTTAAAAGCTAGGCTTCCAGTTAGGTTTCTGCTTCAGGAATTCTGTCTCAGTACAGACGCAAGAAAAACATTAGTGCAGCCAACCTTTTACCTCTGCTTAGTTATGATGACATACTGCATGGCAGTGCTTCCACTAACGTAACTAGCCAAATTAGACGTACTTTATCATAGCATGTTTTATCACCAGCGGCCTGCTACAAGCACATCATTGGTCCCTTTACTCAGCGGTTGCTTGGCTTTTGCTTGCAACCAGAAGGTTCAGAAACCTCCATATATGGTCTTATAAGGCCCTTTGAAATCTGTTGCCACCATACATTGATACTTTTTCAAAAGATCTACTGGGATATACTGCATAACCTAAGGAAAAACAACAGCATTCTTCTTGCTGTCCCAAAGTATTTTACTCAGTTTGGTAAAGTGGTTCTAAATTGGCTCACCCTCACTTTTTGGAACAAGCTGCAAGGTATACGCTTAAACTGACTTCCTTGTCAGCCTCGGTTCCTTCAAGGTTCTTATTGATTACTACTGTGTAGACGACTGTGAATGTTACTAATCTTGTTGTTTTTCTATTTGACTACATTTGCCTCTGTATATGCCATGATTCACTCTTCATTGCTACGTAAAATACTTCTAACTGCCCGTAGTAGAACCAGCTCCTTCTTGTTGTCATGTTATTTTCTTTGTTTGCTGCATCTGCTTATTTTTCATGGTCTTATTTCCATTTTAATCTGCTGTATCTGATTACTTTGGATTCTTGCAATATGTCATCCCCTTTGATCTGTTGTGCCATTTTGATCTGCTGCACCGCTTGCCTGTCCTAATCTGTTGTTTTCCTGATAAAATAAAAATAATACATGCTGTGGGGTGTTCTGGTGTTTGCATCTAAAGAAGGACAGGGATAGAGTGAGGGCAGTGCAGGGAGGGAACCAGGATGATCCAGGAGAGCAGGACAGGATGTACAAGGAAAGGTTGGCAGATGTGAACATGTAAATGCTTGAAGCAAGAAGGGAGAGGGGGGCATTACTGAAGCACAGATGCACTGGGATAAATAGAGTGAATATCATGGAATCCTTCAAACTGGGTTGGACCACAAACACCAGGGGTACCTCCATGAGGCGGGGAGGGGGGGCAAATTTAGGAGAGATGCCAGGAAGTACTTTTTCACAGAGAGAGTGGTGGAGGTGGAAGAAGCTAATGGAGGAGGTGGTCTGTGCAAAGTCATTGAAGTTGTGGGGATTCAGACTAAGCTGGGACAGATATAAGGGCTTGGTGAAGACCACATCAGAAAGGGAGGGGAAGGAGAGCCTGCACAGCCTCTAGGACTCTCTGTGTTCAGCATTAGTTGGGTAGGAATGGGCAGACGGATGGGCCATTGGGCCATTTTTTGCCATCAGATTCCAGTGTTTCATGTACCAGCACCCTCCTTCTGGGATCAGGAGAAGCCATGGGCAGCGTAAGGAGTCTACTGCCCAAAATACCTTCCATACGATTCTAAACATTTAATAATAAGAAAAATGTTTATTCAAAATACATCTCAGAGCAGATAACCAGCTTTCATAGAGAGCAGCTACACCATTTGGCTCAGTTCTCTTTTCGGAGGATAGCAAGATGCAAGATTGGGTGGAATTATTTGAATTTCTGAGAATGAGGGTGTATACTTTTCAAAAGCGTTTCTGTGCTCTGATTATTTGCATTCAAGGGACGCTAGAAATTCTTGAGGTCTCCAAGAGTCCCTGAATAATGTTCTGATGAATTAAAATATAAGGGACGAAAATTCTTTACTTTGTGATATATATCAGTATCCAACTAGCATGAAAATATGCAGTCTCTTCATACCATGTTACTCTATAGAACATTGTTTTCCAGACCTTCATTTGCTGTAATGGATGAAACTGTGCTTTGTGCAAATGGAAAAAAAGTTCATTCTTTCAGTTAGGGCCAAAGCGATCTGTTGTGCCCTTAAGTGCTCTGGACAAGAAAAGCTTCATTATCAGAAAAAATGGTCTGAAAGGGTTCTCTATGGCTGAGGAATTACTGATGTGTTCAGTACAGTGAAGAAAAGACTCCCTCTTGTGATGGACTCTGATAAGATAGCTTATGCATAAGCATGCAAAGTTATGATGAGGCAAGTACGTGAAAACTGCCTTTGCATATGTGCTCAGAGTGAGTCAGAGACATCCAGAGTATCTTGGCTTTTTGTATGGAACAGTAAGGAATGTTAGCTGCCGTGAAAGAGGCTTTATAATGACCTTTTCTGTAGTTCTCCACATTGTCAGTGGGTAGTAATAACAACTAGGTGAGACTTTGTCTTTTGTCCTTGTTATACTTAAATTCAGTGGACATGCAAGCAGCTAAGCCCGGACATATACAGGGCTATTAATTTAGTGGGACCTACAAACAGTTAAGCCCAGATATCTCTCTGCAGGATGTCCTGAAACATCGGGGCCCAAAATCTCTCCCAAGAGCAGTAAGAAGGATTTTTGCAATTCTGCTTTGCCACTGCCAAGTAAAAACCTGGTGCCTCCCCAGCAAAGAGGGCTGGCTGTGGGGGACTATAAGAGACATATTTGCCTGAGAAACACAAGGGGCAATAGGAACCCATGGGAGATGGGGCTCATTACCCTTTGCAGTTCTTACATTTTTAAAGGTTAATGGTCACCGATAAGCCATGGTGCCAAATAATTGTCCTGTATATGTCTGGGCTTAACTGCTTGCATGGTATAGGTCTGTGCTTAACTGCTTGCACTCTATATGTCTGGGCTTAGCTGCTTGCACTGTGTAGGTCTGGGCTTAACTGCTTGCAGTATAGTCTGGGCTTAACTGCTTGCACTGTATAGGTCTGGGCTTAACTGCACTGTATAGGTCTGGGCTTAACATGGTGTGTAGGTCTGGGCTTAACTGCTTGCACTGTATATGTCTGGGCTTAACTGCTTGCACTATATAGGTCTGGGCTTAACTGCTTGCAGAGTATAGGTCTGGGCTTACCTGCTTGCACTGTATAGGTCTGGGCTTACCTGCTTGCACTGCATAGGTCTGGCGGAATTGCTTGCAGGTCCCAAGTTATTTAAGTATAACTAGACACAGTCTCACCTAGCTAGTACTACCCATTGACAATGTCAGAGATAACAGAAAAGGAAATTACGGTAAGTATGAAGAAATTTCTTCTTTTTGTACTTGGCTAAAATTCCAAAGCAGACACATACAGTGTTCATGCGGCCATTGTAAACATATGGTGGTGCTGCATAAAGAATAGGTATTCAATGCTGTAGTACTTAGTAAACACAATTATTCAACCATTACGTCCTCATCATTTTATCAGCTTAAAAAATGGCTTCAACATTTTATTCTCTTCCAATGTTTTCACAGGCAAAACCTGCATATTGGGGTAACATTAATATTGGTAGTTGAAACAAACTACCTGGGATTAGGTGTCTAGTGGGCAAATAAAAATCAGGGCCCACATTTTCAAAGGAGATCGTGGAGCAAAGGAGAGATGCATTGCACATCCCAGAAAATCCACAGAACTGTGATATTCAAAAGGAGAGATCGTCGCACATCTCCAGATGGGCAATCGCACAGAAATAATGTGATCAAGCGCAAATAAAGGCGTTCCCATGAATATGCCGTGCATCCTATATTCAGCCAGAATATGCAGCGATCTTCCACACAGCTCAGAAATGAGCTGCCTAAAGTTAGGCATACAAAAGATGGCCTGATCAGCCATCCACCACAGGCAGGCCACAGAACTGCAGGCAGGCCATCAGGAGACAGCTCTTGGAGATGCACCAGAACATGCTCCAGGCACCCACATGCAGCTGTCATGTCAGGATGGACGTACATAGAGCTGCAGGTGCCATGTCACCACTGGCACCGTCCAGGAGTAACACCCCATACTGCATCCTGGGCGTGAGACACTCAGCAGCCACATGCCAGTGTTGTCAGGTGCCCCCGACACACCAGCAGAGCAGACAGCCACAATTCAGCAGATTTGCCGGGGCCATGGCCTGCCACGTGGCCTGCAGGGTGCCACTTGGCATTGGCATGCACCCAGGGTACCGCTCATGCAGTGGTGCCCAGGTAGCCTGGTGGATGGGTGGCAACCTGGCACAGGCCAGGGACTGATCTATCGCACACCCATGGTGGTACACCATAGGTACACACAAGTGGGACCCACCCATTCGGTACCTTGTCATCCTCTGCACACCACCAGTCCTTGCAGTCATCACCATGTTCCTCTTATGGGGCAGTGGAGCTGGCTGTATGCTGTATATGGAGCTGGTGTATCACTTGCATATGGTATACTGATCAGACTGTGCCTGTCACCCTGTGCCCTCCCTGTGGCCACTGTCCAGGTGGGCCCTGTACCCCAGTCTGATCTTGTACATGGCTATGGGTAATATCACTGTACCCAGGCCAATGTAGTCCACCCACCCACACACAAACAGTCCATCAAACTTGCCTGATAGACTGCAGTACCTCCTGTTCACCTCTGTGGAGTTGTGGGGCAGTCCAGCAAAGCTGGAACTGAGCATGCCTGGGGTATGTAATGGCCTGAACACATTCCAGTAATGAACTGCCATGTGGGAGATGGGCTTGACTGTGCAGTAAGGTCATTTGCATATCCCGCTGAATATTGCAACTTTGCACACTCGCAAGTGGCTTTGCATCATGCATTTTCCCATGCCCCACATAGGGCTCAGGTCACGTGCTGTGCCGCATCCCCCCACTGCACGATCATGCATCTTCGGATATTCAGCCTGACATGCGCAAGCACATCATACGGCGCCTTCTGAAAATCTCATTATTTTGGGCTGGCACTGCCTTAGGATGTGTGTGGCGCAGGGACCTTATGCAATTTTCTAAGGAACTTTGAATATGGGGGCCAGGGTATATAACCTCTGCTAATTCCATGTAATGGCTCTGGTACTGCTAGTTGTGGCGCTCATTTTCCTTGGCAGTTCTTTACCATTTCCTGTTAAAGTAGCGATGACATCATACAGTTGTAATTGATACAGTAGGAGATGCAATAACAGGTAGAATAGCTTTATATAATACCGCACACACACAGGCATTGGTGGAAAGGTGATTTGCTAGTTCTTTTAAACTGGTTATGCATTTCAGTTTTTCTTAGAGGTGCAGGTAAAGCATTGCAGAGTTTGGGTGCATTGAAGGAAGCGCCTTCCATCCCATGTTGGAGAGTGTTGAGGTACTAAGTAACATTTTCTCATTGGACCTTGCGTTTCAGGTATTAGGCTTGTAGTGCAGGGGTTCAGATTGCAATCTAGAGGAGTTGTGTTTATGAAGCTTGTTAAACAGCCTAAAGTGTAATCCCTTTTTGCAGCTAGTCACAACCAGTCCAGTTCATTGTACAATGTGCAATGATGAGTTCACAACAAGCTAGTAGCTCAAAGTGGGAGCTGTTGTTATACAATGCATTCAGTCTATTTGAGACAGTTTGGGAGCTGTTGATGTATGTCAGCAACCATAGTTTAAGTGCACATTTAGATCCTTCAGGTGATTATATGAAGTATGTAAGATAAGCTCTCAGCGTATAGTAAGGAACTGTATTTGGTATAGTTATACCTTATTAACTGTGGGCTGAAAAACAAAAGTAACAGAACCCACCAGGAGAAGAGCACTTTGACCTAGTTATTACTAACTTGGGATCGGAAATTAGCGAAATTTCGGTACATGGGACCATAGGAAACAGTGATTACAATATACTGATGTTTAGTATGTCAGCAGTAATTGCTACCATAACATGCAACATCTCAGGGTGTAATTATGCTAGGGAAACTACAAACTCATCAAGAAAAACTTAGAATCCATTAATTGGGCTAAAGTAACAGAGAAATAGAAAGATAGAAATTTGTCGGCAGGAAAGACCCGTGGTCCATCTAGTCTGCCTGAGTCGTCCCCAGGAAGACCTCCACCCTCCATTTTCAGTCTGTCCACTGTTGGTTAGTCCCATGTATGCATCCCAAGCTCTTTTAAATGTGTCCACTGAATCAACCCCCACCACCCATCCCAACAGTCTGTTCCATGGCCCCACCACCCTCTCAGTAAAGAATTTCCCCTGATGTCACCTCTAAATCTGCCCTGGCTCACGGCAACAGAAGAGAGACCAGTGGCAGGAGTTGCTTCCACAGTAGCAGCCAGCAGTAGAAGAGGAACCAGTGGTAGAGTCTCTTCTACAGCAGCAAAATTTGCCGCAGTTCTCAGGCAGCAGCTCCTGCTCCAAGAACTGCGATATATCAGTTGAAGAGTGCTGGGTACTGGTAAAAGTAAACTAAAAGAACTGGAGGAATTGTATGTCCTGCTAAAAAAATTATAATAATAAGGGCAAAATTACCACGTGGCTTACTAATGAAATACAGAGACAAATATAAAAAAAAAATCAGAAATTCAAGAAGAATCCTACAGAGTTAGCAAAAGCAAAATACAAGGCTGAATAGAAAGAAACAAAAAACACTAATAAAAACAAAGAAGCAAATTAGAGTTTAAAATCGCACACATTAATGACAATCAAAAACTGTTTATTCCTATGTTAATAGTAATAGGAGTAGGACAGATCAATTGGCCCATTAACCGACAATGGAAAATGATACTAGACCCTGATTCAATCACGGGCTAATTAAATACCTATTTCTGTTCTGTTTTTAGTAATAAGAACCATAGTACAATACTAGTCTTGCCCTCCCAAATAGGTTTCAGGTTTTTCAGAACAGGATGTCTTTTCAGCACTGTTTACAATTAAACCTAATTCTTCACGGGCCCTGACAGTATTCACCCCTCGTTTATTTTATTAAAGAACTGCAGTGTCGAGTCCACGGTCACATTACTGTTCAGTAAATCACATGAACAGGGGGTTGTTCGTTAGACTGGAAAAGAGCTACTGTAACACTAATACACTAAAATGGTAGCAAATCCCAAGTGGAAAATTACAGGCCCATAAGCCGCACTCTCAGTTCCATGCAAATTAATGGAAAAATTACTAAAATTAAAACTTGATAGTGAGTCTCACGACATCACCCAACATGGCCCAGCATGCTTTACTACTGGTAGGTAGGTCTTGTATACGAACCTCATCATATTTTATGAAAAGTCAAGCAAAAGCATTGACAGGTGTGTTCTGGTGGATGTGATCTTTTTAGATTTTAGGAAGGCACTTGACACCATACCACACTATTAACTTATGTATAAGTTACCAAAGGGTTTCAATCCTTACGTTGTTAAGTGGGTGGAAGCATGGCTAGCTGACAGAATCCAAGGCGTTTTATCTAAGGAGGACGGTGAGCAGCGGAGTTCCACAGGGTTCCGTGTTAGGGACCATCTCTATAAGGATATTCATATGAGGACTTGCACAACAACTTAGATAATAATTTACTTAAATTCACTGAAGATTCTAAGATTAGTGCTGAAGTGGACACATATGATAAACATTAAGGTATACTGAACGACGGACAAAAGATTACAATATGGAATTCAACATGGAGAAATGTACTGTAGTCTGTATCGGTGGACAGAACCCAAGGAGGATATACCTCTGAATAGGGTGCCATTAAGATCAGTAGATAAGGAACCATCTAGGCAGGAAAAATAATGATCCATGTAGTCATCTGGATCATTGTAGGAGGGTAACACAGACTTCTAACAGATTAATAAATACAGTTAAAAAACTTTCATTTCCAGGAATGAGAACTGCTTAATTACACTCTACAGGTCCTATGTTAGATTGTACCTAGATTATGGGTAGGAGATTACCCAGAAAAGTGCCACTATGTTTATACCTAGATTAAAGGGTATGTCTTATATGGATGACTGTCCGAGTTTAATCTGTTTAGCCTCGAGGAAAGAAGAAGAGGTGACATTTTATTACTTTTTAAAGTTCTGAACAACTTGGATCTAGCAGAACAGTGTGGTTTTACTTATGTCGATAGACAGGCAAATCTTAGATCACACAATAAACAACTTAAAATTCCAAGGGTAAAAAATAAGCATGATGACTATTTTACAGCAAGGGCTTCTTGAATGTGAAATAACATACACATTACCTAGTAAAATTAGTACATTTTAACAAATTCAAGGTTGAGCTGGATAAATGTCTAGAAATTACCAAGGCCCAGGGATATATCCACTAAGAGTGGAGACAGACTTGATGAGTGTCACGAACCCACTCGTGAGGGTCAGATCACTGAGCTCACAGTGCCCGCCTCAAGTGCAATCTGTGACAGGGATGGGACAATAGGTATTCCTCTTCATGTCCTTCCAGAGTGTTCACGGGTTTACAACAAAACTCTCACCACGAGGTCCCATAGTATCCCTCTATACTGTCTTCAGGGCACAATACCTGTCTCGAGTCTTGTGGCCAAATATGAACCCTTTTTGTGGCTATTACACCCACGATGAAGCCCAAGTGTTACACTCTCTCATCACAGATTTTTAATAAAACCTTCTGCAGTCACACATACAATATAACAACTCTCACACAGGCAGAATTTCTGTAGGAAACAAAAGTTTTACTAAAACTATTTAAATAAATGCAGTACAACTAAAGAGAACATATTAATTTGGGTTAAAGTATGATCAACAGAATATGATAAATTACACAGAATAATCGTACTAGAAACTGGTCTGCCAAGTCTACTTTTATGAAGAATTTCAAAGTCCAGAGAATCTTTGCTTTGCAAAATCTCAGTCCTTGTTTTAGCACCGCTAATGTGTTGTATCCTGTTGTGTTCAGGAAAAGAAAAACGAAACAGAATAACAGAATGCTCTGGCCGGAGAGTTTAAATAGATGAGCACTCCCAAGTTGGGAATAGGGGTTAGCCACTTCCGCTTTAGGCCACCGGGTCACTCTTGGGCTTTCCCAAAGTCTTGGCACTTAGAAAGAATGTCAGTGTGCTGGGAGGCGGGACCTTTGTCACCCAGCTTTCAACACAATGTTCTGCCTCAAAATTTACTAATAACAGGACAGTCAAAGTTAAAACTTGGATGTATCAATATACATCCTCTGAGCTAATTCACAGTGTCCTGTCAGAATTTCACATATGGTTGCCAGCAATGCCAGGGGAAGTTTGTCAAGACCCAGTTTCCTTGGATAAAAGCGTTCTGTAAGGGTTTATGATTATATGAGCTGGTATATGACCCCTGTTAGCTAGCCAGCAAATTCAATTTCTAGTTTCCATAGGAATCCCAGTTTCTCTTAGAATCCAAGTTACAGGCATATCAGCCATTTTAAAGAAACACAGTCAATTCCCTTCACATTGGCATGTTCACGCAACATTTACAGATACACAGGGTTACATAAAAAACATATATCGACAAGATTGTATACAAATAAGGGCCAGAAGTTGGGTAGATCACCACATCCCTCCCTCCTAGACTGACTTTGTTGGAATACATCCCTAGCAGTCACAGTTTCACAAATTCTGTTCATTGCTCTAACTGGAGGACAGCCCGTCTGCATTGGCATTCACTGATCTAGCCCTGTGGGCAATGGTCATATCCTAGCCCTGCAAAACAATGCTCCATTTCAAAAACGACCATTCATTTACCCATCTGCATCAGCCACACCGGGGTTATGATCAGTCTGTACCTCAAAGTGCCTCCGTGAGATACGGCTCTAATTTCTTCAAGGCCCATATCAGCACAAGGCACTCCTTCTTGACTGTGGAATAGGCCTGCTCCCGAGGAAGCAACTTTTATTAAGGTACACTATTGGGTGATCTTTCCCTTGGCTAGAGGTCTGACTAAGGACTGCTCCAATCCCCACATCTGAGGTATCTGTTTGGACTACAAATGGCTTACTGTAGTCTGGACTGGCCAACACAAGAGCACCACACAGTGCCTCCTTTAGCCATGTAAAGGTTCGTTCACAGGCTGGTTCCCATTCTACCTTTGATCACGGAAGCTGCTAGGGTACTGTAATTTTGTACAAACTTGTGATAGTACCCAGTGGTCCCTAGGAAACTCGGAACCTGCTTCTGGGTTCCAGCCTTGGTCATGCCTTTTCGCCTCAACCATGGCTTGATTAAGGTGAAGCTGCCCCTGCTGTACTACATGTCCTAGGTATGCCACCTCCGCCATGGCCACGTGGCACATTTCAGCCTTGACAGTGAGCCCTGTCCTCTGTATCCTGCCTAACACTTCCCTCAGGTGGGACGGGTGTTCCTTCCAGCTGGCACTGAAGATGGCAGTATCATCCAGGTATGCCACGAGTACTCTTCAGTACCATGTAACACCTGGTTCACCACCCTTTGGAAGGTGGCAGGTGCATTCTTCATTCAAAAGATGTTACCCTGAACTCAAATAATCCTATTGAGTGATGAAGGGCAGCTGCTTTGTATCACCACCACCTGCCAATACCCTTTTGTCAGGTCAGTGGTGGTGGGATATCACCCTCCCAACTTGTCCAGTATTTCGTTTGTCCGTGGCATTGGGTGGGTGTCAGACTTTATGACTGCATTGGGTCTCCAGTAATCTACACAGAAGCGAGTAGAGCCATCCCACTTGGTAACAAGGACTACGGGTGAGGCCCAGGGACTGTGGGATTTCTGGATTACCCTAAATCCAACATTTCCTCTGCCTCCCTCCTAATGTCCTTTAGGATGGCCTTGGACACCAGTAGGCTGTCTGTCAGATAGGTGCTTGCGTTCCTGTGTCTATATCATGTGTCACTACGGTGATACGTCCCGGCATGCCATAAACAAAGGGCAAAGTGCTCTAAAACCTCCCTCACTTCCTGGGACTGTTCCGGGGTCAACTGGGGCAACAGTTTGATTGCTTCACAGAGGACTCCTGCTTGCTTTCCTCCAGCAAGTCCAGTAGGGAGTCTGCTTAGTTCGTCCCTCCCCGGGACTACACACTGCAAATATTATGTCAGCCCTATTTGTGTATGGCTTCATCATGTTGACATGGTACATTCTATGGGTATGTCTCCTGTCAGGCAGTTCTCCAATGTAGTTTACATCATACGCTTGTCTGACTACTTTGTATGGTCCTGCCCACTCGACCTGCAGCTTGTCCTTATGGACCGGGATTAGGACCATGACTTCCTGATCTACACTGTCACAGTGAGCTCTGGCTCTCTGGTCGTACCAGACCTTTTACTTCTGCTGGGCAGTTGACAGATTGCTGTGGGCTGCTCCCATTAGCTTCTTCAGCTTTCCCTAAACTTTGGACATATTCGACTATGGGAGTTCCTGGGCGGCGTGCTTGCCTTCCCAATCTTCCTGGATCGGGTCTAGGGGCCCACACCCTGCGTTCATATGAGTTTGAAGGGGAAAACCCTGTCAACTCCTGGGGCACCTCCTATACGAACAACAGGTGGGGAATGTATTTCTCCCAGTCCTTCCCAAGCTGTTCAGCAAACGCTGAAGTGTTTAGGGCACCATTAAACCTTTCCACAAGCCCATTGGCTTGTGGGTGATAAGGTGTCATGCATCTCTGCACTGCCCCACACTTCTCCCACAAACACTTCATCAGGTCCGACATGAAGGACCCCTCAATCTGTGATAACCTCCTGCAGAAACCTGACATGGGAGAAAATTCCTAGCAAGGCGTCAGCCACTTTGTCTGTCCTAAGTGAGGAAGGGCAACTGCCTCTGGGTATCTGGTTGCATAGTCCACCACTGTCAGGATAAACCTCTTCCTGGAGGAACTGGGGGTACTCAAGGTCCCACAATATCCATTCCTACCCTCTGGAATGGCTTCTCCACATTAGGTAAGGGAATTATTGCAGCTTGGTTTTACTAACTGCTTTCCTATTTGTTGGCATCGTGACAAGACCTGCACTATTCCTTCACCTGCTGGGTGAAGTTGGGCCAATAGAAATTCTGGGCCAATCGCTGCGTGGTGCAGGTGATTCCCAGATGTCCAGACATGGGGATATCTGAGCGATCTTGAGCAACTGCTCACGCTTACTCCTGGGAAATGACAAGCTGCCTCCCATCACCCCTCCCTCTGTCCTTACGTCCTGTGTATACAACAGTCCATTGTCCCAAAATACCCTATGTCTCACATCACCTCTCTGTGTCCTGTCAGATTCTGCCCAAGCCCTCAGCCTCTCCAAACTAGGGGCAGTCCTCTGAGCAGCTGCAAAATCTTTACATTTTCCCAAGGTCTGGGACAGGTCCCTTCAGTTTCTAAACTAGGGGCCATAGCTCTAGCATCAGGGCATTCAGGGTCACACCAGCCCCAACTATCTGACCACTGGTTACCCCTTCCTCCTCAGAATAACTTTCTGTAGCTGCTTTGTGAACTGCTACGTGGGGAATTCCTACCTCCTTCACTCCCTCTCCATGTCCGGAGACACAGGCTGGAGAGCCAGCCTCCCATTGTTTTCCACAGGGGCTTCTATGGGGTCCAGGGAACTACAGTCGGCCTTGGCCGTCTAACTATAGGTAACCACACACACCAACCCCTTCTGGTGATTGTTCCCTATTATCACATCCAGGACAAGATTGTCTACAACTGCCACCTTTTGTACCTCTCTCCTGTCACACCCCAGTCCAAGAGAACACTAGCATGTGGCAGAGTTTCTTCTCCTGTAAATCCCTTACTGTTATGAACTGACTAGGTGTAAGCTGTTCGGGTCAACCAAATCCCTTTTACTAAAGTAAGAGATGCCCCGTGTCCCTTAACCCATGGGTGTGCACCCCATTTACAGCAACGGGTGTATGTGCTCCCTCATGTTTATAGGCATGCTCTCAGGGATACACAGTGCACCCAACTCTGTTCGAGCACCACTTTGTCCACTCTGTGCCTTTTTAGGACACTGTCTTGCAAGATGCCCTGGCTGTTTGCAAAACCAACAATCGTCATTTCTTTTGTCTGAGAATCCCTTTTTGTAACCTGGGGCTTCCCCTTTCTGTAGAGGCAGTGAGGGTTTAGCTGCCTTGAAGGTGCACTTTTCCCTTCTGTGCTGCCATGCCCGTCCCACTGCCTTTCAGAGTAGGCCTGCTCCTGGCATAGCAGTCCAAGAGCTCAGCAGCCTGCTGTGCTGTTTGGGGTCTTGGTCATCTAACCAGGTTTTCAACTCTGCCAGGCAAGCCCAAAAGAATTGCTCCAAAATTACAACCTCCTCAATTTTGTCTACAGAGTTTGCTTCCTCCCCCTACCAACATTTCAAAAACTGACTTTGCTTTGTGGCGAGTTACTTGTATAGTAGCTCATGTCAAGGCTTCTTGAACTTACGGAACTTAACCCTGTATGCTAAGGAGTTAACTCATACTTTTAAGCAATGCAGCTTTAAGTTCTCATAATCACTACTGTCCTGATTGTCCATTTCACCTAATGTTTCATGACCTTTCCCAGTAAGTAACAGGGATAGCTGGAGCTCAGGGCTCCTGGGTATTTTTGCCTGAATACAAACCTTTTCAAGCTAATTCAAAATGCATCCATATCCTCTCCTCTTTAAATTCAGCTATTAATTTAGAATTTAACTTGTACCCCAGTCCTGGAGTTCCAGGTTCACCCCTGCCACTTAACCCTCAGGCACTGGTCGTTGGAGTTTAGCTTCTGTAACTTCGAATTCTCTCTGGCGTTCCCTGTCCTCTCTCTCTCGGCCTCTCTCCGATGCTGGATTTCTTTTCCCGCATCTCCAGATCCATGTGGAACTTCCTCTGCTCAAATTCCAACTCCATTCTCCTCAACTCTAGCTTGCAGCCTGATCCCTACTGGCTCCAGCATGGTGGTGACCTTCCCTGCTGCTGTGGTTCTGGTTCCTCTGGTCTCACTGTCCTCCTCCCTGGGACTGGACACTGTGACATCCCATGGCACCTAACGCCCAAGGTCTGGTCCCCTTCAGTCACCGGCTGTGACTTGAGGTCCTGTGCAGCCACTAGCTCATTGGCTGTCACAAGAGCCTCCACGAGGTGCTTTGGCTTGCGCTTGGTACTGGACTCCTCTCTCCTGGCACAACTGTCAGGTATTCTGCAGTGTATTCGCTGTAGAGGGAAGTCATCTTCTTCCCTAACTACTGCTACACTAGCTTGCACGTGAGAAAAAAACCAAAACAGATAGGGAACTTGATACTGTAAACAAACTATATATATATTTTTAAATTTCTGCCTTGATTGTGTGTGGACTGTTTTCAGTTTAACAACCTGATACACTGGACTTGAATCGATTCAACTGTTATGCCTGTGGCTACCAATCTCTAGAATCGCAGTGCAACCAAATCTGTTGTATCCCAATGCTGTGCACCAGATCTGTCACAAACCCACTTGTAAGGTCAGATCAGTGAGCTCACAGTGCCCACCCCAAGTGCAAACCGTGACAGGGAGGGGACAACAGGGATGCCCTCCTCGTATCCTTCCAGAGTGTTCACTGGGTTTACAACAGAACTCTTGCAATGAGGTCCCAGAGTATCGCTCTATACTTTGGATCAGGGTACAATACCAGTCTCGAGTCTTGTGGTCAAATATGAACCCTTTTTCATGGCTAGTACACACAGGAGGAAGGCCGATTGTTACACTCTCTTTGTGGTAGCAGCGCTACCTGAGTTAGTATTTGCCTTACAGGACATACAATAGCCCAGTTCACACCCCGGCAGACTAGTATAAGACTCTGGTATTCTCCACATAATCCGCCTGGATTGTCCCCACAGTTCCTTTTAATTTGGTTGCTATTTGGTGACCCTTCTAAGCATAAACAGTTGTAACAGATTTTTATTAAAACATTCTGCAGTCACACATACAATATAAAAACTCTCATGCAGGCAGAATTTCCTTAGGAAACAAAAGTTTTACTAAACTATTTAAATAAATGCAGTACAGCTAAAAGAGAACATATATTAATTTGGGTTACAGTATGATAACCAGAATATGAGAAATTACACAGAACAATCTTACTAGAAACTGGTCCTCTAAGTCTACCTTTTATGAAGAATTTCAAAGCACAAAGAATCTTTGCTTTGCAAAATCTCAGTCCTTGTTTATAGCAGCCTCTGGTGTGTTGTATCCTGTTGTGTTCAGAAGAAGAAAATCCAAACAGAATAACAGAATGCTCTGGGCTGGAGAGTTTAAATAGGTGAGCACTCCTAAGTTGGGGAATATGGGTTAGCCACTTCCACTTTAGGCCACCTGGTGTCATTCTTAGGCTTTTCCAAAGTCTTGGCACTAGAATGTCAAGTGGGCTGGGGGACCTTTGTCACCCAGCTTTCAACACAATGTTCTGCCTCAATAATTTACCGGTAACAGGACATTCAAAGTTAAAACTTTGATGTGTCGATATGCATCCTCTGAGTTAATTCACCGTGTCCTGTCAGAATTTCACATATAGGTTGCCAGGGAAGTTTGTCAAGACCCAGTTTCCTTGGATAAAAGCATTCTGTAAGGGTTTATGATTATATGAGCTGGTTTATGACCCTGTTAGCTAGCCAGCAAATTCAATTTCTAGTTTCCCATGGGAATCCCAGTTTCTCTTAGAATCCAAGTTACAGGCATATCAGCCATTTTAAAGAAACACAATCCATTCCTTCACATTGGCATGTACCGTATAGCGATTACAGATACACAGAGTTACACAAAAAACATAGATACAACAATATATATACAAATAAGGCTAGAAGTTGGTAGATCTACACACTGGGCACAAAGCCTTTTCTTTCTACACAACTAAGTAATACCGAGTATATTAGGTTGTTTATAAACAGTGAAAATGTATCATCATAGTTCAAAACTGATTATAAAGATCAGCTATTTCCTAACACTTTAGTGCTGTTTCATAATCACAATAATACACTTCAGGGTGTGGTATATCATAGGATTTTGTCATGTCTGGGGTGGCTGAAGGCAGTCGGCGTTACCCTCATGCCTCACAATTTTACCCAAGGTGTGGCGATATCTCATGATATGTCACACCTGGTCATTAATACTGTTTAAGTGTTCCTGCTCTAGTTCTTATGTTGTACATATTGGGATGGTCAGCACACTTCATTGTACAATGTTGTGAAGTACTCCCTTATTCATGTTTCATGGCCATCATGAGCCTCAGCTACCACTCTCTCACGTGGAACCAACATAACCTGCATACAAGGTGGCTAACATGTGTGTAAAGTGATGAGGAAGGACCCTTTGGGCATCTGTATGGAAGGGGCAGCACAGTGGTGGGTGCTGTACTGGACCTTACACATCTGTCTGTGGTATGCTCTGTTGGGTATTAACATTTGGGATGGGTCTTCTTCCTCTCCTGTATGCTGAGAGCAGCTATAAGGGCCATATGCTCTGCAGTTTTCTGTCAGTGAAGGCAGTTGGTACCCTGCTCAGACCACCATTTTTGATCTACTACCTGTATTCATGTCACATTAGGCTTCCACCACCCCGCTCATGGATTGTTACATAACATTCATGGATATACCACTAATTGTGCATGATATCCACAAGTGTCCATCATTTTTTTACCTTTGTTGATTCAATACAAGTTAACTGCTTTGTAGATGAAGATACATTTGTAAATATAGACAACGCTCATTTGGATGCAGCTTCATTCTTTGGACACAACCGCTTTGTCACTTAGATGTAATTTTGTTTGCATCCACTCTATGCTTTTGTGAATCCTGTCCTCTGTGTCTGGGACATCCACTTTAGCCATCGAGATTACAAAGCATCTCCCAATCACTTGTTGCCATATACAGAGAAAACTAGGGCTGTGCCATGTTGGAAAGGGCAAGTTTCATGCAAGTCTTAAGAGGCAGCACTGTGACAGGGACAGGTGGGTGTATTGGACACAGGCGTGCTCTCCAGAGGCAGAAAGTCCACATTGTCAGTGGTCAAAGAAGAGCCTGCTGCCTGGCAATCGGGAGAAGAATTAGTGAAAAATATTACTATAGTACTGCTTTTACTAGCACATCCTACAGAGCTAGCAAGGGTTGGTGATGGTGGTGGTGGTGGGGACAATAGAAACAGAGTCTGAAGATGTTCGAACAATGAAAAATATACTTTTAATTTTAGTACATAGAATGAACTGCAGTGGAAAAACCACACACACATATATATATATATATATATATATATATATATATATATATTCCTACATGTTACAATGAGATCCAGAACTCACATGTGGCAAGGCCATGAATGGATTATGACAAGCATATCCTTACCAGTGGGGATAAATATGGTGAACTCCTGCAGTGCAGACCATTAAGTATGCCATTTACACTGGCCTGCCAGCACAGCAGTAGGCTACCCTTGGGATGCCAGCAACCCAGGTTGGGAAATGAGCTCGGGTGGCTGGAGGGTTGGCGAGGTAGGTGAATTGAGTGGTACTTGCACGCGGGTGACCACGGGAGTGGCTAACTGGGGAAACCAGTTGGGATTGGGAGGTGTGAAGACTCTAGACATGGCTGCATTATTGCGTCAGTGCACACAAGCCTCCGAACATACCACAAAACCTAGAAAAAGCTCAGCCCCAGCGGTCTCTGCCTCTGCAGACCCACCTGATGTCTGGATGCATAGAGGCATAGTTGGCCGCCCTTTTCTCCCACCGGAGGATAAAGCAAGGATCCATAGGGGCAGGTCACGGCAGGATGGCTGGAGGACTCAGCCGGAGATACAGGAGCATAAAGCATTAATAAAGAAAAAGAAGTATGCCATTTACATGACAACATTTTTAAAGGTATGCCTAGCTAAGTTTTTACATGAAAACTGAACAAAGCTGCTAGAATTCAGATTTTAAGATATTCTAGACTCTACATATCGAAATGGCCACTGGGGTGACCATCTTGATTCCTCACAACTCCCTATTTCAGTTGAACTTATACAGCTAAAGAGGGCCAGTTGGCACTGGTCATGGTTCCATCTATGGTGAACCAGTCACAGAGAGAAGCATATAAATCTCTACAAGGAGTGATGCCTTGGCAATCCAGAAACTTCTGGATACTGTCTTGGCCAAGTCTTCAGTGACACTCCTCCTTGGGGGTGATCTAATTTTCTACTAAACCCAGCTGTAGATTCAAGTAACCTTAAACTGACCCTGTCAACATCAGGACAGAGATATGTCAGATGGCGACTCAAAGACCTGGGCCTGCAGGATGCCTGGCAGCTAAATCACAGGAGAGATCATAAATATACATTCTACTCACACTCCCATAATAGCTATTCTAGGATAGATTACTTGTTTTAATCTCAGTAGAAGATGTGGAATGGGTCACGAAAACTGAGGTAACCCCTATCCTACTGTCACCACGCCCATCTTGGTGTCCCTAGCTATACCGGTTGAACTGTAAAAATGGAAAATTAACCCTCATTATTCCGTGACTCAGAATTCAGACAAATAGTAGAAGCTGGTATTCCACAGATAATTAGTGAAAACACTGATCCTAAAGTGTCTGAGGCCAATCTGTGTGACATAATCAGAATAATTCTTGGGGGGTATCATCGTCTATGCATCTCATGAAAAGAAGCAGAGGAAGATTTAACTGCAGGAACTCCAAGAGCAGCTGGGTTTTCTGCAGATGGCACGCACACAGGGGTGACTCCTTCCTCCTACAGTTAAGACAGACTCAAGGTAAAATCCAGAGCATCTTAACATACAAGATGGAGCAAACTCTACTATGGCAAGCAATCTTTCTCAGAGCGGCTAAATTGCTAGCCTATAGATTAAGACAGAAAGAAAAAACTTTCATTATTACCAAACTGGTACATCCAAAAATGGGTCAAGTGTCCAGTAAAACTTACGAAATTCTAGAAACAGTGCAGTTCTTTTACCACACTCGA
The DNA here is from genome assembly GCA_016271365.2 of Neoceratodus forsteri. Lineage (NCBI taxonomy): Eukaryota > Metazoa > Chordata > Ceratodontiformes > Ceratodontidae > Neoceratodus > Neoceratodus forsteri. The sequence continues at coordinate 78,324,023 of CM057459.1, forward strand.
TGTACCCGACAAGAGGCACCTCCTGGGAATGCTCTCCATTCTTTTCTGAGACGATATCTCCTTCTCTTGCCTTACAGAAAACAAAAGCAACATTACTTTCACCGTTACATCTGAAGAACTGATCACCAGGCTACGCGCACTTAACAATAGTAACAGTCCAGGCTCAGATGGGTGTACCTTAAAAAATATAGTATCCAGTGTGTACAGCACCATAGCTTCTGGAGCTACACAGCTCCAACACGGCACTGTTGGAGTACACCAACTATGTCCATGAGGCTCTTTGACAATCGTGACCTTGTGGGAGCTGTATATATAAATTCTTTGCAAAAAACCTCTGTTAATGCAGCAGTTAAGGTTAAAGTAGACACAAGTAAGGGAAATGTGGTGTTAGAGTTCCCAACCCAACACCCCACCCTGCAGGCAGCAAACAAGGCATGGAGGTGCCTTGGGGTTCTCCAGCCTAACGCTCACCTCATTCTCTCTCTTTTTTTTTTTTTTTTTGCTTTCTGTTCATTGCTTTTAAACAATAAAAATAATATAGCAGTAATGCTTTTGTAAGAGACACAATACTTCCATAGTCAATCACATCTTGACGTTACCTTTCAATAGCGGGTTACATATTTCCCTCTCACAATCTGATACAGTAGGAAGTGGGGCATACTATATAATAAAGGTAGAAACTTAAAGTCCCGAAAGTTAATATCCAAAATTGTCAGCCACTTCAATGATGTAGGTAAACGTTTGTAGGGATATGTCAAAATTAGAAGCATGCACTAAACAAGTAGTGCTGTAAACCCAGTATATATGGGAGATGAGATAAAATGTAAGATTTCCCAGTCCCCCACCAACAGCTCCAAAAATATATAGTTCAGTAACCTGGAATGCCCCAGGCATCAACAGAGGAATATTAAGCAATCCTCAGAAATAATGTGGATGGATTATTGCCTAAACAATTGGAATTTAAACATTAGAACATTGAAACATTAAATCTTAAGACCATGTCCCTGTTAGCCTGCAAACATGTCCAAAAAGAAAGAATGTCCAAACCCTGTCCCTGAGGATGCAACTTGAAATAGAACACTGCAGTACAGAGTCTTATGTACTCAGCCTGCATCAGAATCAGAGTCCCCAGAAGCATTTCCTTGTGGTGTTTTCCTCTGAAATTCAGCTTCAATCTTCTTGATCCACCGAATGGCATCTTTTGGATTGAAAACTGCCAGCTCTTCCCTCCATAGGGTGACACCGAGGCGAGCTGGGAGGAGGAGAAAGGAGGCATGATGCCTAACGAGCAAAGCATTTGTCTAGTGGCATCAAACTGCTTTTGTCTGGCTCTCATTTGAAACAAGAGATCTGGGAACATCTTCACATCGTGCCCTGAACCTCGAAGTGGATACACTAATCATGCTGCTGAAATAAGTGCATCCCGCACCTCCAGACCCACAGTTCTAATAAGGACAGTATAAGGTTGGGTGGGATCAATAGGCCGCATTCTTGAATTTACTCAGTAAGCTTGGTGGACCAGTCAAACTCCTCAGGCACATTTAAAAACCTCTGCCATCCAGTTTTCAAGTAGTCCAGAAGATGTACTCCCTCCACTCCCTTTGGCATGCCTACTGTTTGAATGTTCCCCGATCTCAGACCATTTTCGATTGCTTCCAAACACCCTCGTAATTGCTGATTTTCTTTAGTCAGGAGGGCCATTGTAGCTTGCACTGTTAAGGGCGTTTGTCCGTGTCTGCCACGGTATCTTTGAGGGAGTTCAAAGTGGCATCATGCAGTTCGAGTTTTTACAGTTTTTCTATTTTGGCATCCAGAGCCCGTACCGATTCCAGTATGGTCTGCCAAGGAGGTTCAGAAGATGCATCCTTGAGAGAGGGCCTGGCACTTCCCCACTGGTCCCACTGGCATCTGAGAAGCTGCAGGCTGTGAAACTCCTGACGTTTGGGACTGGACATTCTTTGTGTGACTCATAACAAATGAGGTACCGATGGAATGCTCAGAGTATGCAGAATTGATTTCACTGACGATCTTGTGCTTAGCAGCCTTCTTACAGCAGAAATTTGAGTTTATTAGGAGCTTGGTGAGGCGCTGAAGAGAAATGTGTCCTGCCTAGAGGTTGGCTCTCTGGCGCCCCAGCTTACCTCATTCTCAGACACTGTACACATCTCAGCGTCTTTACTGATGGAGGTGGTGAGCGTTAGGCTGGAGAACCCCAAGGCACACACCATGCCTGGTTTGTTGCTTGCAGGGTGGGGATGAGGCGTTAGAGTTGGGAACCCTAACACCACATTTCCTACTTTTGTTGCTTTAGGCCTAATCTGATGCATTAATAGAGGTTTTTTTTTCAAAGAATTTCCTTACTTTTTGAGATAGTATAATCATATCCTCAAGAAGCCTAAGGTGCAGAACTGCGGAGTTACAGGTTCTCTTGGCGGCCGAATTGGTGGACATAGGGGGTCATCACGAAACATGGGCCACCTGGTACCACGACTGGGATATGATGATCCCTGGGTACAGGCTATTCAGAAAGGATAGGGCCAAGGGAATGGGGTGGGGTGGTGATCTATGTGAGGAGGAGATTAAGTGCGTGAGGGAGGAGGGAGGACAGAAGCTCTGTGGATGGAGTTCCAGGATCGAGGAATAGGATACTGAAGATGGAGGTAGTATATAGGCCACCATCACAGGGTCATGACCTGAACTGGGAACTGACAGAACAAATTCAAGGGCAAGCAGGAAGGAAGCACGGTGGTGGTGGGGGATTTCAACCTACCAGGGGTGGATTGGAGCACACCTGCCACCATGAATGCAAGAGAGGGGTCCTGTTGAAAGCTTTCAGGACAGCTTCTTGACACAGCTGATATAGGGGCCGACATGGCTGGAAAGGTCTTTGGACCTTGTACTGGATAATGGGGAAGCTGAAGGAACCTAGAAGTGGGAGAACGCTTGCTGGGAGTAACCACTACTCGGTGTGGTTCACGCTAAACATGAGGAGGGACATGGGGCACGGGTACAAGGGTGATTGAATTTAGGAGGCGGATTTGAGGATGATGGGGAAATTCTGAGCAAGCACCTGGCAGACATCCAGCAACACATGGATGCAGATCAGAAATGGAGTATAATAAGGGAGGGCTGGGGAGGCAACAGAGACCTGTAGTAGGAAAAAAAACAAGAAGGGCAGGGCAAAAACACAGTTGGCTGTCACTGGAGGTCAGGGAAGGGTGAGGCCAAGAGGGTGGCATTTTGGAAGTATAGAAAAATGGGAAGGGAGAAGATAAAGATGTGTACAGGAAAAGTCTAGGGAGGTCACCAGACTGGTCAGAGGCAAAGCTTCTAGAGAGCTGAGACTGGTGCAGGGGCTCAAGAGGAGAAAAACTTCTTTTGTTACATTGGCAAGGAAAGGAGAAGCAAAGATCAACCTGAGGATCAAGAAAGATGGGGAGTGGAGAAGAGGGTGGAGCAGGCAGAGGCACTGAACAAGTACTTCTGCTCTGTGTTCACATGAGGGCAAATACCTTAGGCAAGTGGGGGTGGATAAAGGGGAGAGAGGACGACAGATTTCGGGATTACAGAGGGCAGGGTACTGGAGAGGTTGAGGACATTAAGAGTGGACAAAGTGCCTGGGCTGGATGGCACCCATCCTAGAGTACTGAGAGAACTGGCAGAGGTCCTTGTGGGGCCACTGGCAGACCTGTTCAATAACTTCTTGGACACAGGATGTGTGCCACAGGACTGAGGATGGCCCCCTGGTGCCCATCCATAAAAGTGGGCCAAAGGATGAACCAGGGAACTACAGGCCAGTGAGCCTCACCTCGATCGTGTGCAAACTCACGGAGACCATCCTAAAGGAGAGGCTTGTGAGCTTCTTGGAGGCAAACAGTACTAGGATGACCAGCAACACATTTGTTGAATTAACCCTCAATGCTGTACCACCAGAATGGATAGTCGTAATCCTTAGTAATGTAATGCTGAAAATAATTGAAATATACCTGTTCAGAAAATATGTGCTTGGTATGTATATGTACTAAATGCTATAAATAAAAAGTAAAAAAAAAAAAAGACAAAAAAGGCTAGATGCTCTGTTTTTTCCTGTATTCTGATATAGGACAATGGTGGTTAGATACCAAAGAGGATTTTAACATTTGGCTTACCAAATATGGAGAAAGCAAAGAGAATAATACATTTTAAACTGTTCCTGTGTCAACACTTATTTAATTTATTCTCTTGGTCAAACCCATCCAGGTTTGACTATTCAGCTCAAATTAAACTTATAAAAATAAAATGTTAACATACCAATATAATAGAGCTAATACTTTAAAAATTGTATTTCAGAATGGTATAAAGAAATCCCGAAGGGGATCCTTATCGGTTGTGTAAAACTTTAGAAATAATACTGAGATGGCTGCATTATATTATCCCCAAGGCAACTTACACTATTCTGAAAATGATATATATTCAATTATTAAGAATCATAATGCAACATTAAGATCACATGTGACCCCTGAAACACAGAATATACTTGATTATTTGGGACAAATTCAAATTCCTCCTATCCCTTCGCACATAAAGAAAAATATATCAATATTACTACACAAAAAATAGGTTTAGCTATTAAGAACATGATGGCAGGAAATCCCTAGGTTTTGATGGATTACCTATTGAATTTTATAAAATGTCTTCTGTAGAATTATCAGAATGCTTGGAGAAAGTGTTTAGATACTTTCTTCACTCTAATTCGATTCCTTCTCCTTCTTAGAAGGACTATTGTTTTATATATACAAATCAGGAGATAGGAAGCTAATTACCAACTGGAGGCCTATAACTATTTTGAATACAGATTATAAAATATTAACAAGTGTTTTAAACAATAGACTAAAACAAATAGCTGAGACAACTATTTCCCAGTCCAGTTTTGTAGTATACCCTCATGTAAAATACAATATGCACTCATGGTTGTCAGAGATGTTATAGAGCACCTGTCTCTTTCTGGGCTAAATGGAGTTATTATTACAGTGAATCAGGAAAAAATTTGATCGCGTCCCTCATCTATATTTATTTTAGTATTACAATATAATGGAATTCCTGATTCACTATTAAGATACATTAAATTAGTCTATACATCTACAACAGTTTACCCTATTATACACAGAGCTGTAAATTTAGGATTACAAGCATCTAGGAGTCAGACAAGGTTGCCCGCTAAGCCCGTTACTTACGCATTTTCACTAGATCCCTTGTTCAGAATATTATCAGTCTCCCCTAAATGGAAAGGAATATTAGGTAGCGGTATTCAGAAACCTGTTCACATATAAGCCTATGCAGATGATGTGCCTATTTTTCTCTGACATTACACAATTTCCTATTTTTTTGAAAAAATGACAGAATTCATAACTGTTTCAAACTGTAAAATAAATTTACAGAAGAGTTGAGGACTCTATATTGGTGCCAGTTGTCCAGACCCTCAGATATTGGCAGGTCTTCATGTCTCCTCTGAACCCCTTAAAATATTGGGAATTATGTTTGGACCCTAGAATTTGGCTTTCCTGAATTGGGAATGCTCTTTATCTAACGAGAAACCAAAGTAAACATGTGGAAATCATGGAGCATATATAAAAGAAAGAATACATATTATAAAGACATTTTAATCCCACAATTACTTTATGTTGCAGTGTTATTTCCCCACCTCCAAAACTGGAAGTAAAACTTAATAGTTTCTTCTTTCAAATGTTGTGGGAAACAGATTGAACCCAGTTCATAGATGTTTTACATGCTTTCCTATTCGACAGGGAGGAATCGGTATGATTGATCCCATAATATTTTTCACACCTTATTTTTAGCACAAACTGTTAATGTGGCCTAGGCCCTAATGACACATTCATAGTGCCTGGTGTAGATTAACTCTAGATAGATTTTTCAAGCATGGGTGATAGTTCCCCGAGATTAGAGACCTATTTACATGTACGGACTATTTTAAATCTACAGTTACTAAACTGTACAAATGGAACTTGACAAAATCACAAATTCTGTCCCAATCAGGCGTAGTCTTTATCGGACAGTATTAACTGTTACCCTTGTGAGCCTAGTTTTAAACACTGTTCATTAGAACACAATAAGCATGTAATAGCCCAACTAACAAACCCTAGGATTCCCCACAGATGTGGGAACATCTTTGGATATCAGTATATGGTAGAGCGCAGGTTAGAAATCTGAAACATAAAGCAAAACAAGAAAGGACTTATCCTTATCCAGATTGCATTAATATTAAGGAATTCTTTGAACACTATTTACTCACGTGTTCACATTCAGTAGGCTTATGGGCATTTGTAGCAGATAAGTGGAATTTGCCTTGCTTAACAAAAATGTCTTATGAATTCTGTGTCTTAGGTTAATATTCCTTGTTGAGATCCAAATATCACCAAGATACCCTTACCATTTTTTATGTTGTCTGAAATTTTACCTGTTGTAGTTGGGTGTTATATCAAAAAGAATGCCATATGAAACCATACAGAATTTGATAAGTCTAGCAAAGAGCCGTGTCTATGAAAAGGATTTAATCACATCAACACCTCAAAAGGTCCACAATTGGTGGAAAGCGTTGTTATTTTCTATAAAATACAAATGAAGTTCTTTGTAAGTATTAAGATAATCATACACTATACTAATAAAATATAAAAGATAGCTGACTAATTTAAAGGGGTTGCAAGAAAAAAAATTATATATATATATATATATTTTTTTTCTTTATTGTTAAGAGTTTAAAGTTGTATAAAATGAGGAAATGCTTGTACATATGTTGTTATTTACTTTATGATATTATTTCAATAAAACTACCCTACTCTTTTCGATAAGTGCCATGGGATCTTTTTTTTTTTTACTTTATTTCTTTATCTCCCTTTCTGCTCTCGGAGTCCCTCCTTCTGTCCACTCATTTCCCATTCCACCTCCGTAGGATCTGCCCTAGAGTGCCTCCTCTCTCCTCCTGCACAGTGGGGTCTGTCCCTCTTGGTGGTCCGGATGGAACCGGAGCGACTTTCTTCCAGGGCTGCGAGAGGTGTTTTCCATTTTCTCCTGGTTTTCCCCTACCCTCTGAGATGTCGAGTGCTAGGGCGTGCGTCCGAGTGGTGGCATGCTGGCCGCGCCAGACCTGTCATGCACCATCGGCGTCCCCTCCCCCGCTCCGATGAATGGAGTCACCTCCATCCCTTCCTAATGTCGTGGTGCTTCCACCGGCCTATGGAAGGATGCAGAACGCATATGCTCTTGGTCTTCCCACCCTGAGGAGGAGAGCATCCATTGGGACACTCAATCCTCCCTTCCCCAGATCCTCGCCACCCAGTCCGCTCCTCAACCTGGGCCGCCAAGGAGTGAGGTGTGGGCATCCAGCGCCAACCTCAGCGCCACCGGGCGGTGCCATGGGATCTTTAACATCCACCTGAACTACCACCAATCCAGACAGATGGGACCTCGGTTTAATGTCTTATCCGAAATTTAGTGAAGCCAGCCAGCAAACAGCAGAGTGCCTTTTCAGGGCGAGGAGCCTGTCAGCCTGTACAAAACAAACTGTCCATCGATGTCTGTAGTAGCTACCCCTCCCAGCCCAATCCATGTTATTATAACGGCATGGGGGTGCCCAATCCCTGTGCCAGCTGCTACCCCACCCTGCCCATTTTAGTTAGGCAGCGCTGGGAGCCCACTCCCAGTGCTGCCAATTACAATAGTGACACTGGGGGTGCCCAATCCCCCAATATCACTTCCTATAACAAAGAAAACTGTCCCTCATCATTTTTTATTTTATTTTGTAAACTTGTAAAAAGAAAATGTCCATCTATGTATGTTGCACCGTTGTTCCACCCTCACCCAACCCTCCCACCAGCACCCACTACTCCACACACACCTCCAGACTTACTACCCACTGGGGATCGATGCTGTACTCCTTTCTTGACTACAGACATGTCTTCTCTCTTCAAACACCCAATCACGAACTAGAAATCAGGTATGCGATTCAATGTATTTCAATGGGGTTTTGAACTTAGTAGCATAACTTGGCCATTTTTGTAATATTTGGCCTCAAATTTTCAATATACCTTTTAGGACCCCACCTCATGAACAATGGAAGTGACATTAGGTAGATCTGTCCTGAAATGTGATTTTTGTGGTTACTGCACAAAATCAACTTTAGGGCAGGAGTTACAATTTTTTACAGCATTATTCATGAGATGGGGTCATAAGAAAGCTATATTGAAAATCTGGCTTTAAAATATTAACAAACAACAATATTATGAACCTGTGTTGAAGTTTGTGAATGCAAGCTTGTAACTTTGGTCATTTTCAATATTTTGCCACCACATTTTCAAAATAGCCATTTCTTCACAGCACCTCATGAATGTGACAGCAATCATTTTCAAATACTGGCCAAAATGTATTTTTGCATCCGAAAGTTGATTTCGCAGTTGCTGTGCAAAATCACCTTTGGCAGGAGTTAACAATTTTCTGTATTATTGTTTAGGAGGTGGGGTCATAAGAAGGTAATGTTGAAAATCTGGGACATAAATGTTAAAAAACAATAAAGTTATGAGCCTATGTTGAAATTTATGAACGTAGGCTTGTAACTGGTTATTTTCAGTATTTTGACCCCAAACTTTAAACATTGCAATTTTGGCACATCAACTCATAGCCATGATGTGTCATTTTAAAAATCCTGCATGAGATGTGTTTTTGCACCTCTGGTGAGAAATGACATTTGGCCAATATACTATAATGGTACATGTCATACCTATAAGGTGAATTCTAAAACAAGTCTCTTCAAAAGTTGAGGTCAAAACATTAAAAAAAAAATTGTTTTAACAAGCATCAAACATTCGGCATTGATGAATGAGCACGGATTGCAGCGGGTCGGTGGGGAGAAGGATAGATCACCGATGACTGCTTTCTTTCTCTGGGGGGTCACCTACAAGCTCCGCTCGATACTGCCACCTAGGGGTGCCTCGGGTGGAAGGTGCGGTAGTGGGAGGCAGCAGTATGGGGACAGGGCATACGCCGGGCAGAGGGGCGGAAGCGAAGGTATGCCTCACATGTCCCTCGCTCATAGGCCCTCATTGCACGCCGATGCCTGGGGTTGAACAAGGAAACACCCCTGTCTCTCCTAGGCAATGACTCCTCGCTACACATCCTCAGTTCGTCGGGGCAGACTTGTTGTGCAGGTCCACTTCAGCACAGTTGTTGGGAGGTTAATGAGGTACCCTCCTCACCCCACACTGGGGAGTCAAACCAGGCATCAAGGGTCAAGAAAGTGGCACCATGCACTCTAGGGCAAACTCCAGTGATGAGGGTTGTGTATGGGGCAGTCCGAGAGAGTGGAGAGAAGGGTAAGTAAAGGCACAAAAATACAGAAAAAAAAAAAAAATTGTCATTGACAGATGCTTGTTATTTAAGCAACGATTCCACTGTAGCATAGTTTAACAAGATATTAATCGATCCCATGATCATAAACACAGACACCACAGCTGGAGGAATTTATGACTAGTGGGATAGTGTTACTACCAAGTACTATAAAACTTAAAAAACAATGATAATCGACCCCTCCAAAAACATTTGTTGTCATTATTTATTAAGACTTTTTCTACTAGAACAGGAACAGCAGAACTGGAATTTGCCTGGTTAGACATTTAATGAAATGCTGAATTAATCAGTAGAGTTACAGTAGCCATTCAGAAAATGGGGATTTTTAATACTTTTCTGTTTATCCACCTTACCCTGCCTCGACCATCCTCTCCTTCGGACTGATCAGCCTTTCTCAGACCACTGTGGTGGAATCTGCCCCTAGAGTGCCAGGCTTCTCCATTTCTCCCTTCTTCTGCACCGGAGGAGAGCCTGCACAACAGGGTCTGCCCGTGAGTTGGTGACTGAGAGGCAAGGGTCAGTCGTCATCTAGGACCAACAAGAGTTTATTTTCCGCTTTTCTTGTGTTCCCTTCCGCCCCTGAGGAGACGCCCGGTTCGCAGACGACGCGTTGACGCATGATGTTGCAAAGTGCCTAATAGCATCCTCCCCTCCCCGACTCCATCCCGAGGCTGCCAGCACCGTGAAAGTCGGTGTTCCTGCTGACCCTCGCGGGCGTGGGGTGCCATAGGTACCCTTGGAATCCCATCCCAAGGAGGAGGCATCCGTCGGGACACTGAATCCTCCTTCTCCCAGCGACCTCCGGAGACCGAGCTCGTTCTCGAACCGGGTCACCATTAGGTGGTGGAGCTCGTTCCCTGAACCCGGGGTCACCAGCGTGAAGTGAGGTGTGGCGCCAGCGCCCAACCTCAGTGCCACTGGGCCGCCCAGAAAATGGGGAGTTTTATATTACACTTTTTGTTCACCCCAACAATGTGTTTCTGGGCATGTGCCATGTAGTAACTTTGCCAGTGCATCCTTTTAATCCAGTGTAAGCTAAGCGTGTCTGGGCAGACCATTCAAAATGGTGCCCTATTTAAAGGTGCCTCCCACTATAATTTCATAACCTAAAGGCAACTATTCTTTATAGCTGGTCCCATAGCTTGCCATTAAATACCATAGGCCAGGGCGGCCGGTGGTGCTGAGGTTGAGGCACTGGATGCCACACCTGCTGCACGCCGTGACCCTGGTTCAGAGCGGACTTGGGCCGCCGTGGGTTGGCCGGGAAAGAAGGATTGGCGTCCAATGTCTTGCTCTTCTTCTCCGGGAGGATCGGAGTTAGCCTCGCCGCTCTACTGCCACCACCTGGGGATCTCGGGGTGCTGGGTGCAGTTGGGGACAACAAAGGGGTTGACACTGGCAGAAGACAGGAGCAGACACACGTCTCAGTGTCGTCAGGCTTGTTGATCCTCATGGCACACTGACGTCAAGGGAACCAGAAAAGGAAAAATCCCCCAGATGATCCTGGCGACAATTCCCACTCCATTCCCGCGTGCAGAGGCAGACTCAGCTGTCGCACACTTCCTGATGTCCGAGGAAGAGTAGCAGGCCTTCCTTGCTGCCTTGACCAGGGGCTTGAAGTAAATTGAGGTAGCATGCACCTAGGGCAGACTCCTTGGCGAGTTGGAAAGTGGATGCCTGGGGATCTTATGATAGTTGAGTCTGGGGGCCGAGGAGGCTAAACAAAGAGTTAAAAAAAATACCATAAGCCTACAACTTCTGTCTCTTTTATCTTTCCTGGACTGGTACATGGCTGCTTCAGAGTCAGAATATTTCCTTCCTAAAGGCACCGCTTGGGCTGGTGGCCAGCATGAGTGAGACATGAAGCATGCCAGCGCCATCATGCCTTCTTGGCAAAATCCTCACTTTTCAGCTACAAGTTATGGACACTTTGTGTTTGCATCAGAACATGTGAGAGAGAGAGAGAGAGTGAGAGAATGATTTAGAGAGAAAGGGGAGAGAGAAAGGGTGAGGGAGAGAGAGAGAGAGAGTGATAAGGTGTTTTGCATAGACATAAAAATCAGGATGCTCTAGCCTATGCCATTTCCATATAATGGCTCTGGTAATGCGTAGTTTTGGCTCTCGCCTCTTGCCACTCCTTGCCATTATCATAGGGTTCCTTTACATCTACGCTGATAGTATTAGCCAAGTGCAACTTATCCCAGGTCATGACACTATTTCTTATCTCTGCGTATCCTCTCACACGTGTTCAGCAAACTCAAGTTTAACAGTTCTGTGGTTATTTCGTACGCCATAAAACTGACTTTGATCGAATCTGTGCTGTGGCATATTACACTCTCACCCATTAGTGGTGGGGCTGTTTCTCTCTGACCCACAACTTGGCACAGAAGTGGCCTATAAATGGTAAGCTGCAGATGGCTGTTCCACAGCCTGCTGTCATTTGGGAAGTTGTTGCCTAGTGCACAGAGCTGCAGAAGGCCGTGAAATAGCTTTAGGGAGACTAAGGTTAAACTCATTACTGTTCTGACATGGGTAGAGAGGAGGGAGCAGTACAGGACCGTGAGAACAGCTTCAGGCTGCCCAAATCTTTCCATACCAGCACAGTAGATGTGGGATGCAGAAAGGACTGGAAATTTCTGGAGCTAGTCATGTTTCTCCAGCTGTGCAAGAAACATTGACGATTGGCTTTGGTTCCAGCATGTGAAATTGAGGGAACAGCTGCCTGTTTCAAACACATGTTCAGCATCAATTTCAAGCAACACTTTAGAATATGACAATGGAGGGATAAGAACTTTTGTTAACATTAAGGGTATATGATGTTTTGACATACACATGGCATGAAACATTGTGTTTATGACTCAGTGGGGCAGAATTATATACATTTCAACTCCTATCATTTTATATGGTTTCTCGCAGCTTACTTTACTGGATGAAACATATGTATTCTAAGACATTCTAGCGTTGTGATGCAGTTTCTGCCCCTAGTGAAAACACATTAATCATACTTAAACTGATCTGTTTAGATCTCCTTAGGCATCTTTTAAATGCAGCTGAAATTATCCCATACTTCCAGTGTTAATCATGCTTGCTAGGAAAGCATCAAAAATTCAAGAGAAAAGGAAACAGAATTAAAACAATGTTGCACAGCAAACAATGGCTCGAAGACAGTTGTGTTTAATGTCCGAGCACAGGCCTGGAAACCAAATGACCAATGTTCAGATCTCGCCAGAACCATTTAATATGCCTCTAAGCAAGTCACTAAAGACAGCAGTGCATGAAAACAGTGACAATTTTGACCTATACTTTTTATTCTGTCTTACACTGCGCCTTGTTTTCTGACTTATATGTTAACCTTCTTTCCAGTTTTGAGTCTGCTTTATAATATTTTCATATCATTTCAAAAATTAAATCAAAATGTATTCATAAGCGCTATTCCAGAACCAAAGTGCAAATACAATATAAAACCAAACATTCAGACAATAAAAACACTCAAGATATCAAAACATTCAACTATCAGGCAACAATAATAAAATAAAAATTATCCCCAAAGGCCAGGCCAGAAAAGCATGTTTTAATGCGGCCTTAAAAGTCTTGGTGGACAGGCACGCCTAATTCAGCGAGGTAGAGAGTACAGGTTGGGGCCACAAACACAAAAGCCCTAGTATCACATGTGTGAAGACGGACCTGGGAACCTCTAGAAATCCTCATCGGAGGAGCGGAGAGGGCGGAGGGGCAGTAGGGCCAAAGGAGGTCTTGCAAGCAACCCAGTCCCTGTCCGTAGTAGGGTTTTATAGGTCAGCAATGTGACCCTGAAGGTGATCCTCCATCGCCCAGCAGCCAGTGCAGTTTGCATAGCACAGGAGTGATATGGCTAGTTCTTGACAGCCCTGTCAACAACAACCTGGCTGCAGCGTTCTGCCCCAGCTGAAGGTGACGGAGATCCACCCCCAGTAACCCTAGGTATAGAGCATTTCAGTAATCAAGACAAGAGAACACAAAGGTGTGAACCAGTATCGGAAGGTCCTCGGGTGGAACAAGGTGCTTTATCCGGGCAATGTTCCTCAGATGGCAAAGAGGACTTGACAACTGCTGACATCTGTGATTTTAGCGTCAGCTGTTATCAAGCACAATGCCAGATTCCGCACCCATTCAGGCGGTCTCAACTGGTTACCCCCAAGTACAAGGCCAGATGGTTGTCCAGGAGTCAACTTCTCTACCGTTGACCTGGGTCTACCACCAACACCTTGGTCTTATCGGATTTAGCTTCAACCAGTTAGCACTCATCCAGTCCTGAATCTCAGTGAGGCAGCTGTTAAAGACCGAGACCAGCTGTCCTGTTTGAGCACAAAGGACATGTAGAGCTGGGTATCATCTGCATAGCAGTAAAAACCAAGCCCATACCCCTTATAATGTCTCCCAACGGCAACATATACACTGTGAACAACATGGGGACAGCACAGAACCCTGCAGCACCCCACAAGACAGGAAGAAGGGGCGAGGGAAAATCCTGGACACCACCTTCTGAGTCCTGCCTGTGAGGAAAGAATGGAACCACCTGAGAACTGTCCCCAACAGTCCACAGAGTAGCATGGCTTTCGAGCAACACCCATGATCCCAGTGTGAAATGCTGCAGAGAGATCAAGGAGGACCAAGATCGAATGACTCCTTCAATCCCTTGCTATTAGGAGATCATTTAATACTCAAACTAATGTTGTCTCGGTATTATGCCTCTTCCTGTAACTGGACTGAGAGGACTGTAGACTTCTTGGGTGGTAAGAAAGTTCTCAAGCTGCAGCGTGACTACCTTCGATAACCTTAGCCAAAAGGGCAGGTTAGAGACTGGTCTGTAGTTCACGAGACAGTCTGGGTCGCAGGAAGAGTTCTTTAAAGGCGTCACCACAGCCTCCTTCAGGAGATCTGGAAACAGCCCTTATCCAGCAACACCAGACTATCTTGGCAAGGATCAGTCTTATGGCATCCATACACCCCACAAGGAGGCGAAGTTGGACCAGAATCAAATACAATAAGTTGGTATAAGCCCGAACAACCTTCATGATATCCACGATCTCTGGCTGGTCAAAGTCTGTCCAGGCAGGCGGTGCATGTGCCCTGCTGATTGCGCCATACTCATTTGAATGAGTCAAGCAGATCTCAGACCTGATGGAGGCTACCTTATCTGCTAAGAATTGAGCGAACCATCACATTTAGATTGTGAAAAAGCTCTCCGGCCCGAAGGCAGGCTGGATTCCACAGCCTTTCCATGGTCCGAAAGAGCTGAGATGGTCGATTCCTTGCTGCAGCAATCTCCTGGACAATTCTGCCTTCTTATGGGAGATTTCTGATTGATAGTCCATGTAATGGACCATCAACCCAAGTCTGTCCTGCTCCAGGCAGGATCTCCCCAACAAGGTTCCAACCTTTACGCCCAGCTCTCCTCAACTCCCTTAAAGTCCCATCAAACCAAGGGGACCAAGGGTGGAGAGGAAGAGATGAACGGACAGGAGCTATGGATTCAGGGCCCCCAGTACCACTATTATAATGCACCACTAGGTCCCTGGATTTGAGCATTCCAATGGCCTACTCAATAGGTCTAGCACCACCATCAAACCCTCTGGGGTAACACCCCTCAAAGGGTGGTACTGAACCATCTCCAAGGGTGGGTCTCACAGGGGAGCAGCGAAACTGAACCTTATAGAATGATGGTCCGACCATCCAACTGGTTCCACCACCAAGTTAGCAGCCTCCATCTCCAGGAGAAACACCAGGTCAGGGTGAACCTGACTATGGGTTGCAGTGGTAACTACCTGTGTGAAGCCCAGCGAGATCATCAGTTGGAGGAAGTTTTGACCAAAATCGAGAGTTCACCATCGACCCACATTTGAAATAATAAAAGGTGCGTATCACCTAGGGTGGGATCTAAAGTGGTGATTAAAGTTAGAAATTGGTTAGTAGATAGGAGGCACAGGGTGGTGGCTATTGGCACTCCCTTTTTGTTGCATCTGCTTATCTGGGGCGGCAATCTCCAGCTTTACCACCTTCCACTTACCCCAGTGACCATGCCACCACTTTAGGACACCCTTGCCACCATCAGTCTCCTAGGGCCAACCACCCGGTAGGGGTGGCAGGGTTGAGTCGCATCATGCCACTGCACTGAAGATCCAGTTTGCAGCATGAAGGGGCCCACCATGGCCAGGCACACAGGGTGGAGGAGCTAGGATCATGCAGCCAGCTCTGCCAGATTTTTCCTGGAATTCCCCATAAACTGTGGACATGCAATGATGTCAACACAGAGTGCAGTACAGACAGGCGCACACCACAGACATCTGCCGATGGCACGAGCACTGCGCCCTGCAGTCCTGGCTTGATGCCCAGCCTCCTCTGGGTGGCACTCAGAGCCAGACCACAATGAAACTCCCCAAGGGTGGAGAGTGGTCTTGGGGATGCTCTACCAACCTCTCACTCAGCCATTCCTCAGACTTCTGGACTCGCTCCCAAAGCCTGGGCCGTCCACGCCATGGCGGTTTGCTACCACTGCACCCACTGGCAGCCGAGCACTCACTTTAAGAATGGAAGAGTAGCCTGGTCTGGTGGTGCTGAGGGTTGAGGCGCTGGATGCCACGCCAGTGACCTGTGTTCAGAAACAAGCGCAGGCCGCCTGAGATTGGCAGGGGAGGAGAAGAAAAGTTTTGCATCAAAAGCCCTAATAAAAGAGACTGAGGGATCTCAAATGTGCACCCTGGAAGAGAGGTGTGAGAGTGGACATGATAGAGACCTATAAGTATCTCATGGGGGTGAACAGGGTGCAGGAGGAGAGTCTCTTTCTGATGAGAAACAGCACCTGGACCAGAGGGCATGTGACAAAGCTTGGGGGGAGTTTAAGAGGATGTGAGGACTCTCAATCAGTCAGGCTTCATCAGAGACAGAGGCATGCATGTCCAACCGAGAACACTGGTGCAGGTCCTGGCCAGAGGGCAGCAGGAGCAATCTGACTGTCCAGTGCTAGTCTCACTTGATGACGAGAAGGCCTGCCACTGGATTGAGTGGAATCACCTCTGTCATACGATGCTCGGCATGGGATTTGGACCAAAGTTCCTAAAGCTAGTACAGGCTATATACTTCCACCCACTGGACCACACAGACCAACAACTGGGTCTCGAGCAAGTACTTCTGGGCAGGGGCACCAGAAAGGTTGCCCCTGTCCCTCTCCTTTGATATAGCCCTGGAGCCCTTGTCCCTGGCAATACAACACCACCCAGAAATCACAGGGGGTGAGGTTTCTCTCCGTTACAGCTCCTGCTTCCATATATGCCGACGACCTACTTGCTAGCATCACATACCCCGAAACCTCTCTCCCGCTAGTGGATGTCATTGAGGCATTCATGTGGGGCAGCAGGATACAAAATTAATATGTCAAAGTCCATAGTGATGCCCCGTGTAGCTGTGACCATGAAGTGCTGCAAGAGGGGCTGGCTCGGGCGCTGAGGAGGGCCAGCCTGGTGGCACTGAGGGTTGAGATGCTGGATGCCACACCGCAGTATGCCAGTGACCCTGGTTCAGGAACAGACTTGGGTTGCCAGGGGTTGGCAGGGGAGGAAAGAGTTGAGTGTCCGGAGGACTACTCTCCCTTCCTGGGAGGATATGGGGTTGTGCCACTCCAGAACAGCTTCTGCTGGTGGCGGGGCAGCATGGAACTGCGGCACAAGCAAATGCTGAGGCGGAGGCGTCAGCAGGCGCCGATGCTCAGCACCATGGATGCCATTGCACATTCACGCCCTGCAGAGAAAGCAAAGAAAAACCCTCTTTGGCACCATGGCAATGAGCGGACTCAGGGGTGGGCTCACATCCATCACCAGCCCAGCGCGCAGGGACTCCACAGCTGGCCTGATGCCGGGTAGGTCCTCTAATCTCAGGAAAGCCACCATGGGTGGGCAGGCCCTCCTGGGGTTGATCCGAGTGTTAAACCTACCTTGGTGTTCGGGGAGGAAGCTGATGACAGGGTTCAGGTAGGAGTAGAGACCTATGCTGAATGAGCACCCAGGAAGGATGCCTGGGCCACAGGGTGTATACATAGAGTTCACAAAAAAAAAGTGCTGCAAACATCCCTCCTGTTCACATGGAAAGACACAAGGTTTAAGTACCTTGGAGTCCTGATGACTAAGGGTGCAGGGTTATTTGAAGCAACCTCCACCCACTACTGGTGGAGGTAAAAAGGTCATTAATAAATAAATTGAAGACAGTTTCACTCACCTTTATAGGCAGAACAAAAGTACTTAAAATGACAATACTGCCAAAATTTCTCTAGTTCCTTAGGGTCATGCCAGTCAGTGTATCCAGCAAGTTATTTAAACACATACAGACTTGCTGCACATAATGGCTGTGGGCAAACTTTGAGAAGTACTAAGGGTGGCACAGCTGGTGGGCCTGAGTGACTGGTACAGCACTGACTGTAGACATAAAGGCATTCTAATGAATAAAGAAATCAGAGGAAAGCAGGCCTCACGGACCTGCTGGATGTGTGTCAATGGGGCGCAACTGTGGTGTGGCTCGGAAGACAGTGATAAAAACATAGCATAGTGTACATCGACCAGCGGAACTAGCTCTTTGCATACTAACCTCGCCTTTCCCTTATGGGGTAACCCAATGTACCCCAAATTCCTGAATGATACTGGACTGTAGAAGTTGGGCACAGAGAGGCATTACCCTGCTGGGCCATCTTTATGAGAATGGTAGACTGTGGACCTTTCCAGAGCTTGTGAGAAAATCGTTCTCCTGGACTCACACCTTTAAATACATTCAAATCGTACCCTCCACTTAAGGAGATACAGGAGTGATATTCTATTCACTTTTAAGCTATTAAAATCACCAATATTAATCGACAACGTGGGCTATCACTAGCCAACAAGCATACAGTAGAGACGGTAGCTCAGCAGCTTCTAGTCGATTGGGCTAACAAACATGATAATTTTTCTGCATAAGAGCAGCAAAATAATGGAATTCATCACCTCAGGAGTTGATTAACCTACTCTTTGATACTTTCAGATCAAAGCTCAACATATATTAAATTCAACAAATTCCGTAATGACCCACTGTTATGGGGACAATCATGATGGGCCTTGTGCTTTCTTTTGTCCTCGTAATCCAATAAATTAAGCTTCACATCGCTATAACCCTTGGTCTGACACAGGGCTACAGGACCTGTCAGGTTTGGCCATAATCCTGAACAATGCCGGGATCTGACTGAGCTAGTGCCAACCATTTACAAATTGTTATTAACTGGAATCCTGGGCAAATGGGTGAACACCGGGAAAAGTGGCAGAACACATTAACCAGGAGGATTGGGAGGGCATACTACAGGACGGATGAAGCATTCCCATTCATAGTAAGTTCAAACTGATGCAATTTCTCATCTTCCAACAAGCATACTACCCCGAGAGGCTTTCAGATTCTCCCCAACACACTCAGTCTAATGCCCCGATGTAAGATTACACTGGATGATCTAACCCATATGCTGTTCAGCATGTCCCAAACTATGGCCCTGTTCACAATGCCTCGTGCCCTTGGAAACTGGGCGCGCAAGCATGATGCTACGTGAATGCTGTGGAGTGGGGTCCCTTGGACCCCACAGCATTGCAAACAGGACGCATGATAGTTACTCATCCAGTCCCTGGCGACTGGACAACAACACACTGGGGACAGGCGGGGAGGTGCCGGGGCATGCCAGCATTAAGCACCATTCACTGAGGTGCAGAGTGTTGTACAGGGGTGTGGAGGGGTGCAGGTTACGGCAGGGGACCCTGCCGTAACCCTGGATGTGCCACGCACACATTGTCTGCTGCCCAGTCCAGGTGGAACCCCTTCCCCGCCAACAGTACCCCTGCACCCATCCCCAGTGGCTGCCCAGTGCCCCTCACCCCAGCACACAACAGTGTCCTGTCCTGTGAATGCAGACCACCCCTCCGACACACATGGGGCACCGTCCTCTGAATGCAGTTGCCTCCCCAACACACCTCTGCCCCATTCCGCTATATAGCGGCATGCCTAGAATCACTTGGATGGCTGGCGGCTGAGGAGATGAAGAAGGTTGTGCCACTGGCCATCCCGAGCGAGGCACCTACAGGCAGGTACAGGGTTGGGGGTGTTGGTGCAGCGGGTGGGTGGGTCTACTGTCCACCAATGATTCAGAAGGGCAGTGGGATCGGGATCAGGGTGGAGTTATTAAGGCACAGCTGAATGTGTGTGCATGTGTGTGTGTGTGTGTGTGTAAGGCGGTCATGTTGTACATGGGGCCAGGCAAGCATGTGTTGGAGGGGTGAGGGGCAGTGCATGGGGGGAACCATGTGTTGGGGGTGCCTCGCTGTAGCACAGTTGGAGTGCACTACGTGTTGGGAGGACTTGCCTACAGGGGATGGGCACAACGTGTGTTGGGGTGGGGGGTGCTTTACAGACATGGGGACCAGGATGGCATGTGTTGGGGCGGGGTGTTGTACTGCATTCGGGATGGGTCAGCTGCAGGATGGGTGCTGGTTTGCCCATGTGGTCTGCGGTGCCACTGGGGCTCAGGAAGGGGACCTCAGGCCGACTGGGCATGGCAGCGTGGGTCCGGGTGCCTGTGGGTGCTATTCATGTACCCAGACCCGTAAATGATCCACTCAGTTGCCTAGGTCAGGCATCCCATTGTGTGTCTTCCTGGGTCCGCATCTCTGCCCCGGTCACCCTCGAGTCCTGCATGCAGGGAGGCGGAGCCGCAGATAGGTGGTGGCTGTTTGTGAATACAGCCTGTGCTCACCTGTGCAGGGGTGCAGAGCTACACAGCCTTTGCACGCATTTCCACCCATTAATGAATAGCCCCTGTAACCCTACTGGCAAAACATCAAGGATCCTAACAGCAATAGGGCAGACCCAAATTTAAGTGGAACCACAGATGATACTCCTAGGAGATCTTAACAAGATACAGGGAATCTACAGAGGCGTTAGGAAGTTCATTTGCATGGCCGTATTATGTGCCAAATCAGACATACTCACATTATGGAAAATGAAGCACCCAAGTGTCAGGTGTGGCTAAAACAGCTGGGTGAATGTGTGTAGAAACATTTATATATAGGGCCAGAGATAACCTGACAGTATACAATAAGAAATGGCTGGACTCTGAGGAGTTCATCAAGGCGAAGTGCGGCCCCAGGAGAGAGATTAGAGTTGAAAAGTAGGATGGTTGGCCAAGAGGGATGGGCGACAGGTGCCACATGTCCTATGCACCTTTGGCACTGGTGGGTGGAGTTGGGGCAGTGCCTACAGCTAGGCGCCACCACCTAAGTGGAGTCTGCATATGAAACTTGAATAACTTAGAGAGTGACCGAAATTAAAATGAAAGTAAATCAAATTGAATAACAAGGTTGAGGATTAGGTATACTAACTGTACTGTTTTTCTGTTTCTCTTTCCTTTCCTATTTTGTGTTCTTAGGGAATGCATTAAAGGGGGTCCCATTACATAACCTTTACACAGACTGTGACCAGTATTAAATGTATGTAGCAAACTTCACCACTGAATGAAGGAATCTTTTGTGTGCAATTGTATCTCTTTATCTTACTATACCTTGTCTTCAAACTTATATAGGAGGCAGACTAGCCAGGAACCATCTGGGCTCACTTGGTGGGCCAATCTGTCCGTTTCTGATGATGAATTCTATGTTCCTACATTCCAAGGTGCGGAATCTTGGTGTCATTCTGGACAGGGTTTGACGATGGAGCGCAGGTGTCTTCCCCTGTCCGTTCCTGTATTTTCTATCTTAGGAATGTTGCCAGGATAAAGCCCTTTGTGCCACCTCTGGATCTCCCCACTTTGATACATGCCTTGGTGACATCGAGGCTTGACTACTGTATCGCTCTACCTCGGGGTCATGGGAGGATCTCTGTAGACTGCAGCAGGTGCAGAACATGGCTGCCAGGTTACTTACAGGCAGCCTAAATATTGCCATATAACATCGCTACTGCCTGAACTGCACTGGCTGCCAGTCAGGTGGAAGATCCTCTTTAAGGTGGGTCTTCTCACCTGTAAGACCCCTACATGGCCAGGGCCCTGGTTACCTGCGGACCTTCTTGCATCGACTCTCTTGGTCTGTCCCTCTGCTCCTCCTGTGGGCCTCCTGGCGATTCTCAGGACGAGGCAAAAATGGCTGGCGACAGGGCTTTCAGAATTGCTGGCCCCATCCTGTAGAATTCACTACCCCTTGGTGTTTGGGAGGCCCCATCATTGGAGGTATTCAAGGCCCACCTTATTGCCCTCTTGTTTGCTCAGGCTTTTTCCGACCTAGCTATTTAGTGAGATCATTATGCTATGGCCTAGATCTAAGTTCCTGGCCTCCCTGTTTTAGTTTATTTTGAGATAAATGTATTTTATTATTATTTAGGGATTTCAGTGTTAAAATGATACTTATTTTTGAGTCTAGCTGTGTCCACTCATCTGTTTATTTTATTTTGTATGGCACCCAGAGCCTCCAGGATTGGGCGTCTTTTAAATAAAAATTGCCTTGCCTTGCCTATGTTTCTATTGCTTGGAGCAGGTTTTTATCAGTATTCTCAGCTGTTTTTGTACACCTGTTGTCCCATAAGGTCAGGGAGCAGTGTCTGCTGTAGGCTAGTTCATTATAGTCACATTAAAAGTGGTTTTAATGGATGCTCAAAAACAGAGAGAATACTGAATACAGCCTGGTCTGAACTACATTAAAATCAGCATGCTTTTTATTGTTTCAGCTGTAAAATTAAAGTGGTAAAGCACTCAAAATGGGAGAAAGGGTATCATACAAGTCTGGAGCTAAGGGCAATCAAAAATAGAAAAAGCATAGGTCAAAATTGTCACAGCTATCATGCACTGATACTTTAACCACTCATTGCTTCTACGCCCAGCTATAAAATGGGTTAAAGTAGGACCCCACCAAAAACAGGATATCACATCTCAGCTGGGATATGCTGGGGAAATAAAATGTAAAACAAACTTGGACAGCTGTAGTGAATTATTGTAGCAGTTCTAGAAATGTATGCTTGTCGCTGAGGGTTTTGCATGTACATGTGAGCTCCATTCGTGAAACTGCACAAAATATTTGCCTAGTCCTCTGACCCCGATCAACAAATAACTAACTAAATAAATAAATAATAAAGCAGATGTGAACTCCTTTCCAGCTGAGGTGGAGCCAATGTTCTTCTCTGTGCAGACCACACAGTGCTCTACAGAACTGGCCTGGATCACAGTGTCATAAACTCTGAACTTAACAGGGACTTTAAAGCACTGAAAGTGTGGTTCACTTCAAATCATCTTGTCCTTAAAGAGCAGCTGACAGCAACCTACCTGCACAGCTTTGGTAGTTCACTGATAGCTCTCTGTGTACCCATTTTGGGTTTTCTGAAGTTCAAAAGCAAAATGCAGTATTTTAAAACATTTAAATTGGTTCCCTGTTTAACACGAGTTTATGTGGGTGCGTCTGCAGTGCTCCACTTGCATAGTGCCTTGATGTCATGTAGGTAAAGGCACTTCGGCGGAAGCACTGGCAGCAACCAAGATCTTGCTGCCTTTCTGATGGTTTGCATACACTCAACAAAAGCAACTTAATTTTATTAATACTAGGAAGTCCCCTTTCACCAGTACATTATATTGATACCAGAACCACAGTCAAAAAGGCACAAAGACATCATGGTAACACTATTATGCTGCAGAACAAAAGTCAGTTTGTTTACCGCTTGGCTGGTCACTCATCTTTGCGATAGCAAAATAAAAACTTATTTTCAAGGCACTAGTGTATTTCTCTTGTATCCCTTGTGCTCCCGTTTACCATTGTTTCCCCTAGTGCTCAATGTGTTAAGTGTTGTAAAAGTTCCAAATGTCTGCAAGTTGTCTCTTAGCACTAGGGATGAAATACTAGCACCTCCACTCCCGAGTTATGGGTGCTACTATTTCTTCAGCTTCCCCAGTTTTACACCTGAAGTTATAACTATGGAGGCTGTATGATGCCAGTTTGACAAATATTTTGTTGACTGACGTTACAGCAATGTATTTATTGCGGTCAGGATAAATCCGTCCATGAACACTTTGTTTTCTTTGGGGCTTTGCCCCAGCCTCCGTACTAAATGTGATCAACTCCAAGTTGGAGTTGATTTGGAGATGAAGTGCAAGACCCGAACAGTGCCAGGGTCCCATGGTGACAGTACAGTGACGAGTTGTTGTACTGTCGTTCCTAGTAATGGTGTTGCTGTGCGATCAGCATACGATTATGGCTGAGTAACCAAGGGACACGTTAGCCCTCTCTGTATTGGGGTTCCTTCATCCTTCGTTCGACAATTCACCTCTGATACGACTGGGCTGGCACATTATATTACAATGAACTGTAGCCTCCTGTGAAGCTCAATAAGCAGCAACAAGTTCTGTTTAATTATATACATTTAGCGACTATCATACAGGCATATGTCACTATAGGAGCTGCATTAGCAAATTAATTATCTTAACATGAGGTTTTGAATGAGAGATACAATCAGATTAGGAATGAACAACCAAAAAACACTCCAGCCCCAAACAGGAGGCGTTACTTCACTTTGTAGTGTGCCATGAGTTGCAAGCCGGCATCTGTTTATATGATCTATAGGCTAGGGCACCTATGCAACTGCTTGTTTTCAAATTGCAGACATTTGGAAATTTTGAAACACCTACTGTAAAACCTTGAGCACATGGGAAATGAGGGTAAATGGAGCAAAGGGAAATGAGAGTAAAACAGTGTGCCATGAAAAGTAAGTATTTTTTCTGCCGCAAAGATGAACAATCAGCCAGGCAGTAAACCAGTTGACTTTTGGTCTGCAGCATAATAGTGTTGCTGTTATGTCCAGTCACTGTGGTTCAGGTATCTATATATTGGTCAATGGGGTCTTAGTAATATTAATAACACCAAGTTGTTTTGATGGGTATGAGGGTAGCACTGCTGCAAGCAGTAGCAGAGTGCAGACTGTTCCCAACTTGCGACACACGCACTGACATCTGCACCATGCTGCACTTTAACATTGTACTGCAGTGCGGTCACATTGTGGCTATATTTTAATTAAATATGAATATGAAAACTTGATTTGGACCAGGACTTCTTGTGAAGCGGCTAATTGGGGAGGGATGCTGACACGGAGGTTGAACATGATTCACAGGTTAGTGTCAGCTGCTCTTTAATGAAAAGAAGAAGCAAGGCAATGCTATTTATGACAAGAAAATTTGGTTTAAACCTTAGGAGCTCTTGCAGATCTTTGCTACAAAGGGTACCCATCTAGAGGTCGTGGACACTATTAAGTACCTCAGTGTTTGGCTGGACCAAGATCTATCCTCAAATCACACACATAATGAGTAACACGCTCCTCACACTGAAGCTGGTTGTACTCTATAGGCTTACAGGCTTCTTCATGGCAGATGCTCAGTTGATAGTAGCGGTCAGTGTTTTGCTCCCTACACTCCTGTATGGGCCCCTATACACTTTTTTATTTTTACCTTTGTTTTACCAGGAGAGACACACTAAGCTGAAAGCTTGTTTACAGGTGCAACCTGGGAGCACAGGAAGTTAAGTGACTTGCTCAGAGTTACACAGTATGCAAGTGGGGCTGTGGGATTCAAACCCATGTCTCCAGGTTTGCAGCTCAGAGCCTTAAACCACTGTACTGTACTGCCTCTTTCCCTGAAAGGCACTGAACTCAATAAACTGAAGCTGCTATACCACAGAATTAGTAGGTTTGCATGCAGTACCTGCAATAGACAGCACTACTGTGATGTCCCTGCCTCCTCAGTTGGTCCCCTGGAAGACAGACTTAACTATTCTACCCTGTGCCTGGCCTACAAGATCCTAAATGGTTACTTCCCCAGCCTTGGAGATGTCATCGTCTGTAACCCTCAAGAAGGCACCTCCACTCATCTTCCCTTACTACTGGAGGTCCCCAGGACCCTAACCATAGTAGGTCAATGTGCCTTCTCCCACAAAGCCTTCCAGCTCTGGAGCAGGCTCCCTCTCCCCATACAGAGCAGCACATCACTCTTATCCTTCAAAAAGCGGTTCAGAAGATGTTCCCCTCCCCACAATGACTGTGCTTGTTCCACTGACTCTCCTGTCGCCCCACATCCCTAATGCTCACCCTAAACAGTTGACAAACTTTGTCTAATTCTTGTCTGCTGACCGTACTATGTAAACAACTTATTTACACTGTTCCTGTAGTGTATGTGTATCTGTGGCCACCATTGTTATTACTGCTGTCATTCATTTGTACAGGATGCTCTCACTTGTTGTTACTGACTGCCTCGTTTTCTATGATGTCTGTTGTTGACCGTTGAATCTAGTTGCTGTGTTTTACTTTGTACTGTATGTAACTAATGCAGGCTGCTCCTGAAAAGGACCCATGTCTCAGTGAGCCTACCGGTTAAAGAACAACTAAACAGGCTAATTAGAAGAAGCGAAGAAAGCAAAATCCGAAAATGTAGAGCTGTAGACTAAGCCCTTACCTGTGATCTTCTGTCCCGTTTTCTCCATAAACTCATTTTAGAAGCATTTCATCATGTTTGAAAAATGTAAACAAAGCACTGACTCTTTCAAAGGGCCTTCTCCTGGTGGCAGCCTAAGATGGCGCGTGCGTGCTTACGTGATGATGTCATCAGAGCTACAGTGCTCTGGAGCAATCATAGGATCTGTATAAGGATCTATTAAATATATTACTTTTAACCCCCGGACTGCATATGTGGGTAAAATCCTTTAATGTGCGTGTGTGATACCATCTTAAGCAGTGCAGCAGTGGAGAATACAAGCAGTACTATCGTTCTCATGCATCAGCAATGAAATTCGCCATATACAGTAGGGCCAGTACAGAGAAATTGTACTAGCAGCTGTTTAATAAAAGAAAATATTGGCAGTTTTTTGTGGTCAACCAGTGACATTATTTTCTGAAATTGTGCATTTTAAGAACTTACATTTTAAAATATGCAATTTCTGAAAACATTGTGCTATTTCCTGAAATTGCACATTTTAAGAACTCTCCATTATAAAAAAAAATGTGCAATCTGGGAAAAAATGCACCGTTTGGGAACAAATAAGAACATGAAATTACACTGGATTTTGATGCAATTTTGAGAAAACTGCGCAAATGCAGAATCAGCCATTTCACAGTACTTCACAAACATAACAACATTTTGTCCAGCACTATTCCTCTTCTGTGCTTCTGTTGAACCTAACATCTCTACTTTTGGTACTAACCTCTCATGCAGAGATTTTTCTTCTTCCTATAACTACTTGAAAGATCTTTCTGTCAGTATTAAGTGTGATCTATTGAACAGTGCTCTCATGGTGGCTAATATACCTGCTTTAGTTTTGTTCCCCTTCATACCTTACGGCGCCATGATCTAGCTGACAGTGATATCACCACTGACCAAGAACAGAGCACACCTTCTGCCAGATTGGTCACCATTGATGTAACCAGTGGTGAAAATGTGGGAAAACCCAGGAAACTCAGTTGCAGGAGTGAAATTAAAAGTCAGACTCAGTTGTAGGAGCAAAGGGGAAGGATGACTCCTGTGTCAAATGAAATATAGAAACATAGAAGTTGTCGGCAGAGAAGAACCTCTTGGCCTACCTAGTCTGCCTATATTTCCTACCTACTGTGCCACCGCAAACCCTGCTCGATCTCTGGTCTTCTCCCTCTTGCCTTACTTCTAAGGTCCCTTGTGTCTATCCCATGGATGCTTGAATCCTGTTACCATTTTAGCACCCACCATCTCTGCTGGGAGGCTGTTTCAGGCATCCACCACCCTCTACGTGAAGAAGTATTTCCTCACATCTCCTCTGAGCCTCCCTCCTCCAGCTTGATAGGTCACCCTTGTCCTGGAGCATCTTTTTCTTTGGAAAATGCTACCGTCCTGTACCTTATTAATACCTGTAAGGTATTTGAATATTCCTGTCATATCCCCTTCGCGCTCTCTAGAGAGTACATGTTTAGTTCCTTGAGTCTTTCCTCGTAGGGTTTTTAATGCAGGCGCTGCACCATTTTTTGCTGCCCCTCCTCTGTACTGCCTCCACCCTATGTCCTCCAGAGGTGGGGCCTCCAGACTGTACACAGTACTCAAGGTGGGGGTCTTACCAGTGATCTATACAGGGGTAATACTATCTCCCTCTTTCTGTTGGTGATGCCCTTCCTGTGCACCTGAGCATCCTGCTAGCCTTCCCACTGCCTTATCACAGTGCTTGGCTACTGGGTTTACTAGGTTGGAGATGACAAAAGAGGCAATTGTAGCTCATTGAGATTGTCAGTAAAGTAAATTATCAAGGCCTTTTCTAAACCATATAAACTGTTTTGGTTGACCAAGTCCAGTGGCAACCTATTCAAACCTTTACTGATTGGACAGTAAAGAAGTTGTCTCTTTTGTGGCGTTGGCCCAGGGAACTACAACTGCTTATTATGAGATCTTAATGTAGCATTTCTGGTACTGAATTTCAATCTACACTAAGTCATTAATTCAGGTGACTGGTGTATTTTATATAAAAGTAATAAATCTCCCTATGCAATCTGTCCTGTAATGTGAATAATCCAGAATCTCTCAATCTTTCGGGATATGGTTTTCTTGATAATCTGGATATCATTTTAGTCTCGCATTAGCACTCTTTCAACCAACTCAATACCACCCGTTAAGTAAGGACTCCAAACGGGACCCATAATCCAAATAGGGCCTACACAGGACCTATATAGTGGTATTAAACACAGTTTGTTCCTGGAAATGAAAGTATGCGGATTCTTTTAATCATTCCATTGACTATTCTTGATATTCTTATACAATGATCTGAAGCAGTAAGTTTATTATTTAGTGTTATATACTGAGGTCTCGTTCCATCTCTTGTGTTTGAATTTGTCTGTTATTAAAAAATATTGATGTTTGGGATTATTCCTTCAAAAATGCATAGCACACACTTGTCGATGTTAAAGGACATCCCACTGACAGTAGCCCATTTTTCTATTGTGTAGAGATCATTAGTGAGGGATTGGTATTTAATAATGGTATCAACCTCATCTCACAGTTTTTTGTCGCTGCAAATTTGGAAAGAAAATTTGTTTTGTTTGTAATCATGTCGCTGATAAAATGCTAGACAAAATAGGGCCCAGAAATGAGCCCTCAGGAAACTCGCTGCATACACTCCCTCCGCTGAGAAAAATCCATTGATCTTCACACGCTGTACTCTGTTTGATAACCAACCTTCAACCCAAACTCGGGCAGAATCCCATGTACAGTAGCTTATTTACTGGGGTATAATGGGGAAATGTCTACTAAAATCTAATAATATGACATCAGTTGGGGTACCATTATCCAGGCCATAACTGACATGATTATAAAAGGACAGTAAGTTGGTGGTACATGAAAACCCTTTTAAAACCATGCTGGTTCTTATCTGTCGCCCAAGAGTACGATTTCAGATTCCAAGAAAAGTTTAATGAGTTTTTCCATAATCTCACAGTGTAAAGTAAGACTAATAGGCCTATAGTTTTCCACACTACTCCTGCTACCCTTCTTGAATATAGATATAACTACAGCCATACGCAACAGCAGGTACCACCCCGATCCAGAGATCTGTTGAAGATGACGGAAAGTGGATAAGCCAGATAAGGTGCAATTTCCTTAAGGAATCTTGGATGGATACCATCTGGACCTGGGCTAGTATTATTTTTTATTTCACCCAGTGCTAGTAGGACATCCTTTTCCGAAAAAAGATAGTTGTTGGACAGGGATCTTTTAGGGGTTCGATTAACGTCTCCCTTTTTGGAAAACACCAAACAAAATGAGAATTAAAAGGTCTGCTGCTTCAAATTGTCCTCAATGGTTTTACCTTCATGTAGCAGTGGCCCAATGATTCAAGATGTATTTTGTTGTTGTTGCTATAGCGAATAAGAATTTATTATTTTTAGGTGGGCAATTTTCCTCCTCTTTTGGTCTCTTGGAGCGGACGTGCAATGACATCGAGGCACAGCGTGCTGGCGTCCTTGGCGGCTCCCCACACTTGCAACACTGCTAGTAGTACCTCCGGGTGTCCCCAGAGGTCGCTACAGCATGGTGAGTGTCCTAGCCCACCCAGGACCTAGAGAGGCAGTCTATGGATGCTCGATCCTAGTCCCTGCCCTGCTCGACCCCCAAGCCCAGGCTCATTCCTGAACCTGGGTCGCCAGCATAGCGAGGTGTAGTGTCCAGCGCCTCAACCCTCAGCACCACCGAGCCGACTGTGCTAGTCATTTTAGAATACGATGCCCTCAATTTACAATTAACCATGTTATGGTCACTGTTGCCCAAGGGGCATAAGACCTCACATCTGAAATATCTTGTTCTATGTTGGTTATAATTAAGTGCAGTGACGTGGGGCCGCATGATCACTGACATCTGGCATACCTCCCACAATGCAGTGCAAGCCCTGGCAGCTGCTTCCCTGGCCTTTTGCCAGAGTTCAGTCTACACGGATGCTTGTCTACCCTCCCCAGAGCAGGAGAGCAGTAAGTGGGGTGCTTAATCCTCCTCCCCAGCCAGCCTTCCAACTCCTCAGGTTCATTCCTGAACCCGGGGTCTCAGCGTTGCAAGTGGAACACTACCGCTGTGCAGGTGGGCTGGCCCTAAAAGCTTTTCTAAAATAAAATGTTTTTACATTTAGAACTCTTGAGGCTAGGAACCTCCGATAAAGCTTTGCAGTAAATTCCACAAAATAGGGACCGAGGCTTATAACATACTATAACCCACTGATTTTATTCGAGAATAAGGAACATTCAGAAGTTCCAAATCTCCAAAACAAAATGGGGCAGGAGCTGAAGAATGGGCATGAGGGTGTTGATGTAGGTGGGCCCCAATCTGTTAAGGCCTTGATCGTTAGTATTCAAACCTTTGAAATCAATGTGTCACTGAACCGTCAGCCAGTGTAGATTGCATAGCACAGGAGTAATATGACCTGAAGACCTAGCTGAATGTCACAAGCCTGGCTGCTGTGTTCTGCATTAGCTGCAAGGGGCAGAACTGACTTGATGGAAGACGCTTGTAAAGTTCATTGCCATAATCAAGGTATGTGGTGACAGGTGCCTGAGTGACCGTTCTCAGATGTTTAGGAAACAGGACGCTGCACAACTGGGATATATTCTTTAGATGACATGAGCCACTCCTGACAACTCTGACACCTGTTCAGGTGACAGTTTGCTATCAGAATAACTCCCAGGATTCTTATGATGTCAGCACCATTAGTTGTACCCCTTCAATCGGCGCAGCCTTGGGCCATCCATTTAAGCTGTAACCTGTCAATCCAAGCGGATTATTAAGAGCTTCAACTTGTCTGGGCTCTGCTTGCCAGCTTGTAGCCATCCATTATCTGACTTCAGATCAACATTGCTCAAATACAGTAACAGCAAAAGAGGTATACCTATGTAGCATATGCAGAGCAGTGAAGCCTCTGTCCATACCTCCTAATGAAGTCCACAAATGGGGCAGAATATCAGTGACAATGTCAACCTCTGGGTACTCCACAATCAGTGAACAAGGGCTATGAATACATTTTGCACCATAGCCATTCATTCCTGATTGGTAAGTAGACTAGAACCAAGAAAGTGCCATTCAGATATTCACCTGATTCCATTTGGGTACTTGACAAATGCCCCATGACCCACTGTGCTGAAACCTAGAATCATAGAAATATTTCAGGCAGAAGACTGAGTCAGCACTGCTTTGAATGTTGAAGACAGGATAGCAGCAACCGTAGTGATAACAGTGAATTTTCACATTTAAGCAGTCTTTCTTCTGGTACATTTTACTTGTTCCAAGAACTGTCACATGAAGTCGTTCTTTTTGAAGTTTTAAATTAAATACTGATTATTAATTTTGTTTTACAGGGCTGTCATGGCTGTGGATCATGTGACTGCAGTGGAGTAAAAGGACAAAAGGTGAGGTGCATTCATAATTCAGTAACATTACACAATGAATGAATATTTTTTAGGAAAGCATATTAAATGCGTCATAGCCCTTTGATTTTGTCAGTAAACATTTTTATACCATTATCTTTTATGTTTTTTTTGCCTAGCACTATTTTAGATATGAAATGAGAACACAATCCTCCTCCCATTGCTTAAGCTGAATGTCATGCATTGTATGTCTAGCGCATTTACCTGGTTAACAAAAACTAATGAATGAATGAATGAATAAATATAGTCAAATAACAAAACTCATGCCCATGAAATTTGATATACAGTCTGTGAAATTTAAGTACACAGTTTGGCTTCTTGAACAGTGTTGCTGATTTGTGGTTGAAACCTTTTCAAACATTTCAAAAACTTGCCTTGTTTTGGGGAATAAGTTTTTCCAAACCGCTGCCGTCCTGATCTGTATTCTATGGTGACGGAACTGGATGTTTGAAGTTTGAGAGGGTGTATGATTATTGTTATCACTACTGGAGAATAAGACACACAGTTTGTTTGTATCTGTATTATAAGGATCATTAATCCCATAGAATTTTCTCTGTGTGCTTCACTGTGCGTTTTGCTTTATTATCCTTTGGAATCCTAGAGGCATTAGGAGGTGGACCCAAATCCAATCTGATCTGGGGTAATAAAGAGAGAACTGGGGAGAAGTTGAACAAGGGTGGCTGACAGGTGGAATGACTGCACTAAACTGAAATGGAGGTCTTGCAGAGAATTGGTCCTGTGGTGAGGGACATGTACTGTAATCTAGTTCACATAAATATTCCTTATTGTCGCCACCTCCATGTGATCACTACAGTGTGTGAAACTGGGAGCGGACCAAGGCAGATTCCACCAACCCTAAT
Organism: Neoceratodus forsteri; assembly: GCA_016271365.2. Classification (NCBI taxonomy): domain Eukaryota; kingdom Metazoa; phylum Chordata; order Ceratodontiformes; family Ceratodontidae; genus Neoceratodus; species Neoceratodus forsteri. The sequence continues at coordinate 78,356,242 of CM057459.1, forward strand.
GGTGTGGAAGTCCTCCGTGTTCAGTGGAGTTTAATAATTATGCAGTAGGTATGATCAGGGGTTAGATTAACAGTCTGTTAATCACCCCCTAACATGAGGCACAGCGCAGAGGTGTAAGAAGGAGGTAGTTACACAAACATATTAAATTAATACTTTCAGTCAGTGGAGGCTGCCGACCCGATTTCCTGAGAGCAGGAAAAGATCTAAGGTACCAATAACCATACATTACAGATCGGGGCCCAGTTCCCAAATGGCGACGCAGGGCTTCACGTTAAGCCTACATGAAGCCCTTTTGGTGCAATTAAGCAGTCACCTTTGCTGCAGCTGCACACAATTTTGGTAGGTTGGATGCAGTTATGACACTTCACCTGATTTATGACAGCTTGTTCCAACCCTTTGGCACAAGCTCTGTAAACTGGGTCCCTGGCATTGCCACAAGCTAGACCAGAAAAGTTGGTCTACCTTGTGGTTACTGGAGCAAGGATTGAAAATCCCGATTGCCAGCCAATTGATTGCTGGAAGTCCTGTGTGCCATATCTTCAGTACACCCGTGGCTTGTGGCAATCTAAGCCATTTTGAAAGTCCGCCCCGGTATATACCAAAGGACTGTAAGGATGAACATAAACGAGTACTGGGGATTAATGAAGGAAATGAGACAGGCTCTGGCAGTCCCTTGGCAGATCTATTTGCTGAGCCACTGGCAACAGGTGTGGTGCGGTGGACTGGAGAATAGTGATCGTTGTCCCCTGCACAAGGGTGGGGGAATAGGATTGGAAGACACAGGAAATTATAGGCCAGCATTCTAAACCTCAATAGTGGGCTAGTTGCTGGAGTCATTTACAAAGGAACTGATAGTTGAATCCTAGAGGAAAATAAGCTTGCAGAAATGAACCAACATGGGTTCACGATTGGCAGGTGGTGTCAAACAAACTTTATTTTATTCATTTACCTGTTAAAAGTCATTGAACACATATGCCCTTTCAAGAATAATCCTGGGTAACAATCATGCAAATAACTACATTTTACAATAGAAGCGATTAAATACTGATTTAAAACACAGCAGTGCATGCCTGGTATGGTCATGTTTCATTTGTGGCTCTGAGTTGCCCACACGCTGTGACAGTCACCAGGTCCAGATTTGCTTCTGTGAGTGAATGCAGGCAGTTTAGGCATTGTGTTTCACAGATAGCTTACCTTGGTGCATACCATTTTCCAGCATCTGGTCACATTCCTCTTTCATTCCCCTTAGTGTTTACCCTGTTTAAACGTGAATTGGGGAGTTCAAGGGTCCTCCTGGGTTCTGTTATTGTGTTCTTGATTGAGCTGCCTCTACTCAACCTAGTTTAAACATAGAACAGACACAAAAACATGCAGCAATTCTGGTGCATCAATAAAACAAATCAGGCATGAATTAGTGGCATAAATGCAAAGGAGCCGTGGTTACTGTCCCCAGCGCTTGGTCTGAATCATGATCCTTTCTCAAGGGGTTGTGGCCTTGGTGCTACCTATGCTCTTTTGTTCCTTAGATATATAAAGTGACAGTGCAAATATATAAAAGAATTTTTAAATGTCAGTGAATAACACATGATACTGTTATACAAAAATATGTAATAAAATGGAAAACAAAAAATATGCACGTAGTAGTACAGGCACACTATTTTATGCAGTTACAAAGCTCCAGACTGATCTAAAATATTTATAGAAGGCAAACTATTATATCAATATTTATCTTAATGAAATACAAAAGAAGAAACAAAAACAGATACTTTCAAGAGTTTTTATGATGCAAATGTCTAGTTTAAAAGTTACATCTTTATGAAACATAATCTATATCATAATGGTTCTTATATTGGTGAAAAGCTCTAGTCCCACTACTGTCTAAAAAGACATTTTAGTCATAATGATAAATTATATTAATTTTGTTCATAATGATGAATTATATCAATTAAAGGTTCTGGTCTAACTGCTATATTGATAGCACATATAAAGAATATAGATATCATTCTATTTTATATATCAAAAGGCTTACAAATTTAAAGTTCAAAAAGACTAATTCTAATTTCATCACGTGTTGGAATAATGTTGAAATCCAAATACTTAATTTGCACTTGGCTCATTTAGAAGGTTCTGGCACAATTAGGCTTTATGGCACTGAAGGGGGCTGTCAGCACTCTCATATAGTTGTTCAAGTTCTGGTGTGTCACCAGAGAGCTCAGACCATCAGCCCCTTCTTCAGGCAAGTCACACAGTTCCACTAAACACAGGGAATCCGCAGCCTCAGACGTGATACTTTGCACTTCACTTTCAGGAAGCATTGGCTCCAAGACGAAGCTGGGGGTTAGGTAGTCCAGAAGGCCAGCTTCATCCCCACGATTCTGCATATGATTTCCACGAAACAACTGACTCAGTTCATAGGAGGGATAATAGGCATTACTATAGTCACTTTCATCAGAGGTGGACTGACAGTCACTATCATTCTGGGCCTGCTGTGGGGTAAACCTTAAATCTGTAACTACTGGGGTAGGTTGACTTTGTCTCTTTTTTGCAGCAGCACGAGTCACCTGCCCAGGAAGCAATATCTGTTGGCTCAGCTTCAATAATAACTTTGCCGATAGGCAGCAGTAATTCGGTGCATGGTCCTGACACATTTGGAGTTATTCTCTGGGCATACCTTGTACACTGGTAGATCATCCAACTTTCCAACTACTACATGAGGAAGATGGTGCCACCTATCAGCAATTTTGTGCTTGCCATGTAGTCCCAAATTGTGTAACAACACAGTCTCCAGGCTGTAGCTCTTGAGACTTTACTTTCTTAACGTGCCTGTCTTTGTTGGCGAGATTTCTCTTGGCAGCCATAGTCTGGGCCAATTAATATGCATGGTTCAATTGAGCTTTCAGTTTCTGTACATACTGCAGGTAGTTTTCGGCTTGGACCCCATCTGGAGAGACCCAAAGCAGGCGTCAACTGGCAGTCGGGCCTCCCTCCAGACATGAGGCGGTGGGGGGACCCAATAGCATCATTTTGGTGCAATTGTATGCATGTACTAAGATGCTAATCTGCTGGCTCCACTTATGCTTGTGTTTTGGATAGAGGTGCCCAGCATGTCTAGAAAGGTGCAGTTAAAACGTTCTGGTTGAGGGTCCCCTGCGGGTGATAAGGGGTGGTTCTTGACTTCGCACTCCCCACAGAGACAGCATTTCTTTGATTAGCCTACTTTCAATGTCTCTGCCTTGGTCAGAGTGGATCTGCTAGGGGGCACCATAGTGGACGAAGAATTTTCCACTAGTACCTTGGCCACAGTAGAGGCTTTTTGATCTTTAGTTGGAAAAGCTTGTGCATACCATGTGAAATGATCCGTAACCACTAACACATTGCCAGTATTCCATTGATCAGGTTCTAAACACAAAAATCTATGCAGACCAGTTCCATGGGGGCACTGGTAGTGATATTGACAAGGGGCCAGCCCTCTGAAATAGGGCTTTTCTTTGAAAGCAATGACTACAGGTCTTTACATGGTGCTTAACATTGGCCTCAATCTTGGGCCAGTAGAATCGCGATCATACCAGGTCAAGAGTCCTGTCTATACCGAGGTGCCCGTGTGATTGTAGAGGGACCTCAGTACCAAGTGTTTAAAGACTGTAGGCAGGACCAATTGTTGCTTGTCTACTTGACCACTATGATCCGCTGTCTCTCTGTATAACAACTGATTGAGTAACTTCAACCTGGGGCCTTCTTTAAACAATAAGGCAGTTCACAAGTCAGGAGCATAACTTAGACACATCTTTCCCTGCACAGGGCATGAAGTCTGAGGTTGAATCATAGGATCTTGGGATTGAGCCCGCTGAATACTGTCATTGTCAAGTTGAGGTAGTGCATTAATATCTAGAGCAGAGAAATGGCAATAGGCAGCCGGTATATGCAGGTATCAGGAGGGCTCAAGCAATCTACTAGACAGTCCACTGTGTCCGTAGACATCTGTTCTTCTCTGTCAAACTTTGGCACAATGCTCGGATGTCAGGTTCAGACAGCCTGACCCAATCACTCTTAGGCGGGCCTTCGTGACAGGACATCAGCATCAATATGGTTCAGGCCGGTCTGTATTCAACAGCATAATCATACGTTGAAAGCCACCAGTGCCCAGTGGCATCTAACAGCTGAAGTCTGTACATAGGTCAATGGGTTATTGTTGGTCTTTACCAATATCTTTGCCCCATAGAGGTACTCATGAAACTGATCAATGATGGATCATTTTAGGCAAGGAACTCCAGCTTGTGCACAGGATAGTTTCACTCGACGGGTCAAACTCCTGCTGGCAAAAGCTACAGGTCTCAAACCATCCTCTTGGTCTTGATACAGCACAGCCCTAGACCCTGCAGACTAGCATCCATATAGCACATAGGGCTTAGTAGGGTCAGCATAGGCGAGGATGGGGGCATGGGTGAGCTGGTATATGACTTAGTAGAGCTGCTTCACATTCAGGTGTCCAGCGGGGCCCAAAGGTTCACCTGTGCAGAAGTACACTTTCTCTGGTTCTTTGACAGCCCCTTTCTTGTATTTATGGTTGGTGGGGTAACCCTGGGTGGAATTCAGGAGGCGGGTGAATCACCTTTGAATAGCCTTTTATGAACCTGCAGTAGTAGCCACAGAACCCCAGAAAACATTATAGTTCTTTCAAGTTTTGAGGCTGGGGCCAAGTAGTCAGTGACTTAACCTTACTGGGATCGGTCTCTATCCCTTCTGCAGATACTATGTGCCCCACATACTTCAGGAGGTTTGAAAAACTGGCACTTGTCGATGGACAGCTTGAGGCTGAAGTCTTCCAATCGGTCCAGCACTTTAAACAGTGGGTCTCATGCTCCTCTAATGTGCGTCCGAACACAATGACATCATTTAGGTACACCAGACGTTCCAACAAGTTCATATCTCCCACCGCATGTTCCATCAGTCACTGAAAGGTGGCGGAGCACCAGAATCCCTGTGGCATTCTCAGGAATTCATAGAACCCCAAAGGACAGATGAAGGCTGTTTCTCACGGTCCTCGAAGCCATCGAATCTGGTAATATGCTGCAAAGATCCAATACTGAGAACCATTTGCTCCCATTCAGGCAATCCAGGGCATCTTGTTCACGGGGCATGGTGTACTGATCTGTGATGGTCGCAGGTTCAGGGTTCGATAATCAACACACATCCTCATGGACCCATTCTTCTCGCTAACTACAATGGTAGAGGCATATGGCTCCTTGATTCTTGTATCAGGCAGCAGCGAGCATTTCCTGCAGGTGTCTCCTAACATCATCTGTGTCCACTGGGGCGGCGTGGGATCTCTCTCGAAATGGCGGTCATCATGCAGGCGTATGTGATGCTCTGCACCCTGGACACACCCATGACCCATTCTTTTAACGGAAACACTTGGTCTGTCTGGGCGAGTTTCTTGCTAATTCTAGCCTTCCATTCAGCTGGCAATGGAAGTCACCAAAGTCAAATAAGTCCAGGGTCACTCTCTCCTTCTCCGGTGCTCTTGTTACTGGGTAATACTGCAGTGTCTGCACAGTGTACTGTAGCTAGGGTGCACCCTCTGTTTACCTGGATCTCCGATCTGACACATTCTGAATCTGGACCATCACTTGTCATACATAGGCGTGTGTACAGGCAGGCAAAATACTGGGCTTAACCAATAATCCTTCGGCAACTCTCCATCGCCTGGTGCATCCAACATTAATATTTTGTTCTTTACATCTTTCTAATGTGAACTCTCCATGAATGGTGTGCTGAGCATTGGGAGCTAGTACCAGAGAATCAGGATCTTTCTTCCACACCATCCCCACCGGCTCATCTCCATCTACTTTGGTAGTCCGTTTTTTCAGATCATAGGCTGCCTTTATCAGGACTGGAATGTTCAGTGCCCACCCAGTCCATTTCCTTGTTTCTCTTGACACAACTCGCTAGTCTTCCAAACATGGGCTGGTTCCAACGAGCAAAGGAATCCCATCATACAATCCTGTAGGAGAGCACACCAGGGCTTGGATCTCTACTTGTTCATCTACACAGTTACATTTGCAGGGAAGACAACCAGAGCTGGACATATCCTAGGTAGAGATAAGACTTGTCGCTCAGGCCCACACATGCAAAGCTTTCAAAGATTGTAATGGCACATCAGATAAGTGTTTATCCTACCAGTCCTCGAATACAATGGTCATTTGTGACCGCTATCGAGCACAGCCCGAGCATGGATACCATTGACAGTCACAGAAGTCTCCATTGAAGGTCTACTATTCTGGACCAGTCTGGAGAGGCAGTAGCAGAGGGCTGGACAGATGATTTATCACAAAGAAATTTGAGTTAGGATTTCTCAATCCTGTACTAGCGGTCATTTCAGTGCTTCTCGGTCATGGTCTACGCTTAAGCTTCCTTGAAGTCTGTATACAACTTTATCTAGGTCTTTGGGGACCATCATTCTTTCTTCATGTGCCCATCCTTCCCACAATTATGGCAAAATATACTTTCTGAGGGACTGGTGTGGCGAGACATCCCATTGGGAGCTGAGGTGGGGTACTACCAACAGAAAACCTGAGTTCCACCTCCGTCTACAGTGTGGCAAGCATTTGGAGACATCTTGTCAATTCTCTCATTTCCATAGTCAAGACATAAATTTTTGAGCTGCTGTCAGCAGGAGATGCCTGGGTGCACCCCCACCCCATAGCAGATGCAGTCGGATAAGGTTGGGGCCTGTACTACTTGAGGGCGGCCTTCATAAAGAGATTGTTTTCGTTTCTCTGAACTCCCTCAGCAGTTCATCCCATGGCGGAGCATCCGTAGCAGCCCCTCTCTGGCTGGGCCCCTGGGGCTGACTTTCAGTTCTCGGTTCTGTCATGTGATTGCGGTGATTCAGGCCATCAGCAACTGACCCCGTGCCTGGAGCAGGGGTTGCAGCAGCTCGACTGCGCAGGGCTCAGAAAACCTTCTTCCTCCTCAACTTCCTTACCTCCTTCATCAACACATGGAAGGGTAAGGGACCAGATTTTCTTTGATGCAGTTGCATTTGAGTAACACCCAACTGGAGTGCTGGGCAGAGCAGAGTATATGATCCAGTCTTACCGGTCCACTTCACTAGAGGCCCAGCCTCCTTTCGAAAAATGGTTTGTAGGATTCCCTCTAATTGATCCATGTAGGCAGATAACAATTCCCCAGCTGTTATCTAACATCTTTAAGTTTCCATTTCAAGGCCTCAACACTAGTGGTGCCCCAAACACATTTTCAAGGGTGACTGTGTACTCTTGGGCTTTGGAGTCAGGGTCAGAGGACCTCAGGGGCTGAAAAGTCAGTAGTCGGGTCCCTGGAGGCTTTCCCAGGCAGGCCCTTTTGGCCTCTGAGCATTGCCAGTCTTGTACATAAGGAAGTAGCAGAGTCTATCCAGGTCTCCAGGCTGACTTCCCCACTAGAGTACGGCGGATGCCAGAGAATACCTTGAGCTTGCGGTAAGGGCCATGACTACATGCTGGATCAGAGGCAGGTACAGAAGTTGGTGAAAGAACAGGTGCTGGGGCGGGTGTGGATAGTGGGAGGTGACACTCCCAGGTGGCAGGAATTATTTTTACTCCTCCACAGTTTGCCCTCCTCCAGTAACAACTGGCAAACTTCTCCTCAAAGACTCAGATAGCAGTGGGGCTCATCCTCTAAGGGATGCTTGCTATCTTTAGTTATCACCCTCCAGGCGGCTGGGAACCCTTCTGGAGTGGTAGTCTGGGGCACCTTTGAACTGTCCAGGGGTTGCTACACTCCACCAAGGCCATGAGAGTTTGGGCAATTAAATCAGCCTGTCGACCCACCACACAGCTTTTTCAAACATTCAGCTTTAGAAAGTGCCCTTCAACAGTGTCCTTACCAATGCCCATAGGTATATCCAGCATTAGCAAAGCATTATGGGGTCAATCTCTTGCCCCATACACCACCCACCAACTGGTGCACAGCCACTTATATTGGGGTAGCCATTTATGTTTGACAATAATTCATAATTTAGGCCACTAGAAGACACAAAATCCCAGCGGTGAGCCTCAAGATGTAACCCCTAGGTGGCGCTATCATAAGGGCTACTACCTCGCGCTTAGCTAGTAGCAAGTTAAGGGGCCTGGGTACTGAAACAGGTGCCTCTACCAGAGGTCAGGGTTGTTAGTGGTCAAGCTAACTTGGGCACAGCCCTCCGGGACACTGTTAACCTTCTTTCCCTTCTAGTGGTCTGAACAATATACAATAATCACTTTTACAATGGCCCTTATTCACCATGCAATTACCCACACTGTTTGCGCTTACCACCAGGGCTGGTTCCTCTAGCTCAGACCCTGGGGACCACCTGTAAAACATGGTTATGTATTAAAAAAAAAAAATTATATATATTCCATATTGTATATTATAAGGAGAGGGGCGTGTGGGGAGTGGTGCAATGCACTGGCTGTGGGGCAGCAGTTTTCCAGGAGACATTCTGAAAACTACAGCTGCTGTCCTATTGCAGGCAACTGTCAGCTCTGAGGAGATTGCCCACCTCAGGCTGAACTGGCAAGGACTAGGAGGCCTCCCCACCCAAAGAGCACCACTGCCACAATCACTGCCTCAGAGATTGCCAAGTGTGAAGAGCAGATGGACCACAGTGGGTTCTGGGAGGGTGGTGGAACAGAGAGCCCTCTAGTTGTACCTCTACACAAATCATCGCCAGTCTGGCAGAGCAAGGTTCCTCTATGATGGCACCCTCAGTGGAGACCAAGAAGAATGCTGAGGACATCCACAAGGGAGACCCACAAAAGGGTGGCAAGGGACACCACAGGGGAAGGAAACAGCTTCTGATGGGGGACTCAGTTGTTAAGGGGTAGAACTGAGGAAGGGAGAGGAGAGGAAGTAAGGTGCCTGCCTGGTGCCATAGCTTGGAGGGACAAGAAACAAATCCTCACAATTGCAGAAGCAGCATCACAGGAGAGGGAACTAGATATCATTGTCACCTTGGGACAAATGACCAGCTAGGCATGGAATCAGTGCAGTGCAGGATGAATTTGTGGAGTTGGGGAGGGGCCTCAGACAGGTAGAAGCATGGTTACCTTCTCAGAGGTGCTACCAGTCCATGGCAGGGTGAGGCTAGGTGCACACCATGCAGTTTAATGAATGGTTTGCAAAACTGGTGCAAACACAGGACTTTAGCTTCATTGGGGACTGGGGTTACCCTGGAGATGAAGGTCTATACTGGCACGATGGTCTGCATCTGTCCTCAAAGGAACCAAGCTCCTAAGTGACAGGTTTAAATGCTTCCTTGGCAAGCTCTTGAACTAGCCAAGGGGAGGTGCTGATATGAGGCAGGACATTTCAAGCCTCCCCACAAAACATGGCAGGTAGTAAGGTAAACACTGAGGTACAGAGCTCAACAGAGGGCAGGACAGGGGTAAATGGAAAAATAGACAAAGGCAATAAGAGCACAGATGGGAAAAAGGATAAAGCCAACATTAAATGGAGGGCAATGAGTACCAATGCCCGTAGTCTGGGAAACAAGCTTCCTGAGCTAGTAGCCCTGATGGAAGATGAAAAATTGGATATTGTGGCAGTCACAGAAACATGGTACACGGAGAACCATGACTGGGATGTCAACATGCAGAGTACACAGTCTACAGAAAGGACAGGGAGGGTAAAGAGGAGGTGGAGTAGCTCTATACGTGAGGGAAGGGATCAGAGCTACAGAACTAAAAAGTAAAGGGGAGGACAAGAGGCACTCTGGGTCACCTTGGAGACAGGGAATGGCATCATAATCCGCTTTGGGGTTGTATACAGACCCCGTCTCAAGGGGAAATGGACAAGAAAATGATGGAGGACATTCTCAAAATGGCTGAAAGGGAGATACTGTTGATGGGGACCTGAATATGCCAGATGTTAACTGGATGACACGTACTGCAGCCACATCCAAGAGCAGGGTCATTCTCGATGCCCTGCAGAGGCAGGCCTTAGACTGCTAGTGTTGGAACCCACTCGGAAGGAGCAATACTAGACCTGGTACTTTCAAATGGAGAGGGATCTCAAATTTAGAAGTCAGTAGACATCTGGGAACAAGTGACAACTGCACAGTGTGCTTCACAATAAGCACAACCATGGAGACAAGCCATACAAAAACAAGGATACTGCACTTTAGAAGGGCCAGCTTTGGCAAAATGGGTGAATACCTGAGGAATGCACTAGCAAATGGCCAAAAGGAGGGATGGAAGAACAATGGAGAAAAATCAAAACTGCTATCATAGAGGCAACAAGCCTTTGTGTGAAACAAATAAAGAAAACAAAGCGGAGTAAAAACCACTATGGTTCTCAAAAGAGGTGGCAGGGAGGGTTAAGGAGAAAAGGCTGCTTTCAAAAGTATAAGGAATCACAGAAGAAGCACGACAGGAACTGTATCAATTAAAGCAGAAAGAAATTGGGAAGGCAGTCAGAATAGCAGAGGCCCAAACCGAGGACAAAATAGCCAACTCAGTTAAGAAGGGAATAAAACCTTCTATAGGTACATTAGGGAGCATAGAAAGGTTAAGGAGGAATAGTGAAGATTAATAAAGGAGAGGGAGGTGGGCAGAGGAGACAGTGAAAAGGCAGAGATACTGAATGAATACTTTTGCTCAGTATTCACAAAAGAAGATGAGGAGGAGTTACCTAAACCAGACAATAGAAGCACTCTGGGTAGGGGTTGACACCAGTCCATTTACAGAAGAAAGAGTCCTGAAAGAACTCCTAAAACTCAAGGTGGACAAAGCAATGGGCCTGACGGATTCACCCAGAATCCTAAAAAGAACTAAGGGAGGACCTAGTGACACCACTGACCACACTTTTAACAAACCATGGGAGGATGGGGTGGTACGGAGGACTGGAGGAGGGCAGATGTGATTCCTCTTCACAAAAGTGGGAGCAAGGCAGAAGCAGGAAACTACAGACCTGTAAGTTTGACCTCAGTGGTAGGGAAAATGATGGAATCACTTCTGAAAGAAAGAATTGTTGAGTACCTAGAGGCCAGTGGGCACAGGGACCCAAAGCAGCATAGATTTACAGCAGGAAGGTCATGTCAGACCAAATCTAATTGATTTCTTTGACTGGGTGACCAAAGTAATAGACCAGGGAGGGGCTGTGGATATGGCCTACCTAGACTTTAGCAAGGCATTTGACACAGTCCCACAAAAACTAATAATCAAGTTAGCGAGCCTGGGAGTGGGTTCCAGGGTGGTAGCCTGGGTAGCAAACTGGCTGCACAACAGGACACAGAAGGTAATAGTGAATGGAACACATTCCGAAGAAAGGGGGTTACTAGTGGAGTACCTCAGGGCTCAGTACTGGGTCCAGTCCTCTTTAACATCTTCATAGGTGACATTGCAGAGGTCTGGAGGGAAAGGTATGCCTCTTTGCAGATGACACAAAGATCTGTAACAGAGTTGATACACAAGTGGGGGGTAGAAAGGATGAGAAGGGACTTGGCAAGGTTGGAGGAATGGTCAGACACATGGCAACTTAGATTCAATGCAAGAAGTGCAAAGTAATTCACCTGGGAAACAAAACCCAGGAGAAGAGTACACAATAGCAGGAGGTACTAACAACAACAAAAATGGAAAGGAACTTGGGGTAGTCATATCAGATGACCTAAAGGTGGGTAAGCAATGAGAAGTCAGTAAGGAGAGCCAGGGGGATACTGGGATGCATAGGATGGGACATCACAAGTAGAAAAAGGAAGTGGTTATCCTCTGTACAGACAGTTGGTGAGACCCCATCTGGAATACTGTGTGCAGTTTTGGAGACCCCTTCTATGCAAGGACATAGACAGGATGGAAGCAGTCAGAGGAGAACTAAAATGGTGCAGGGTCTGCATCAGAAACCATATAAGCGAGACTGAGAGGCTTAATATGTATGCCCTTGATGAAAGGAGGGACAGGGGACATGATAGAAACTATTAAGTACCTCAAGGGAATCAACAAAGTCCAGGAGGTAGCATCTTTCAGAAAAGAGATGTGTAAGAACAAGGGGCACAATTTAAAGATAGAGGGGATGGCTCAGGGGTAATGTGAGGAAATTTTTTCACGGAGAGAGTGGTGGATGCATGGAACCGCCTTCCTGTGGAGGTTGTTGGGTCTAAAACAGTGGGGAATTCAAACATGCATGGGACAGACATAAAGAATTGTAGTGGGGGTTGCAGGAAGCAGGCTGATGGTTAAGTAGAATCTGCAGCTTATCCAATAGGAAGGAAATGGGCAGACTGGGTGGGCCAAGTGATCCTTATCTGCCGTCAAAGTCTATGTTTCTGTGTTTCTATAGCAACAGTACAGTACTCTTGGCACAAACTGGAACCACAGTCAGGTTAAATGCAAAAGAGTTGGCTCTAATTTATTCAGGGACTTGAACAAGGGAGGCGTAATCAGGTTGATTGGCTTAAAGGCTATATCAATCAGACAGTTATGCATGCACTTTAGAGTCCTACACAGTCACACACACTGGGTACCCAGGTGGGAAGACGGTGGGCTAGCCAGGACCATTGCCTGGGGTGAGCCGGTCGCCAGATCGACTTCCATGCTTCAGTGAAATTACTACTGCAACTCTTATCTGCTGTTTCACAAAAAGAAAAAAAAGATCTGCAGTGCTTGCTGCTTCTTTTTTTAAATTCAGTTTTATTGTAGTATTCCATGTATGACACCTTATTACATCACACAATGTAGGTTGACAAAGAAATTAATCAGCAATTACAGTGTTATAATGCACTAAATTCCTCCTATGTTTTAAAATAAAGGAATGTATCTCCTCAAGATACCTGTATTGTCCATTACAAAATAATACAACAGGAGGAACCAGTTACAATAAAGTAATACCTAACCAATGGCATAAGCAATCAACAATGTCAACTGATAATTATTCAAGAAAAAATTTTAAATCAATAAAGGTGCTTCTATACCATTAAAAGGGAGAGTAGTTAACATGAACCTATGTAGGTAATACAGACAGTATAAACAAAATCAACAGTATGTATGGTGTGTGCACTGTGCGCTAACCTGCCGAGGCGGGAGTGGGAGACCTAGTTCATGAGCCAAACATATTTGTATTATTTAAATCTATATAGTTACGTGCTTGATAGAATCTATCATGAAGACAGGGCAATAATTCCCCTGTGAACTTCTAGGTATAGAGAGCTAGGGATATCTGTGTAGGGGTGGTAGGGTGCCACAGCTGAATATATAGCTATATTTCATTGATCCCCTCTACATTGTTTCTTTGAGGTACCAAGGGCACCACATCTCTAAAAATTTAGAATAGTTTAGACAGTAGCATAATTGACTCTATGGACTCCACTTCAGAAACCTTAAGCTTCCACGGAGACAAAGTTGGGGCCTGTGGGGTAACCACTTTAATGTTATACATTTCAAAGCAGTTACTTGTAGAATCTGATAATGTTTGGCTTTAAACCCAGAACCCCAAAGATATCCATAGGGTCGAGCACTAAAGGAGTGAAGGTGAAGGGTATAGGAATATTGAAAAGTGGTTGCATATCAGCGTGGACTTGTTGCCAAAAGGGACAGGATTTAAACATTTTCTCTGCCCTTGTTCATGAGGTGGGGTCATAAGAAGACTATGTTGAAAATTTGTGGTCAAAATGTGTAAAAACAAAGTATGGAGTATATATTAAAATGTTTCTATGCTCACTTATAGCTTTGGTAATTTTCAATATTTTGACCCCAAATTTTCAACACAACTATTTTTCACTCCTTCATGAGCGTGAAGCTGTCATTTTCAAATCCTGGCCAAAGCGTGTTTCCATACCTGTAGCATGGAATGACTTATCTCTAGGATTTGAAAATGTTCATACGGAGTTCATGAGGTGGGGTAATAAGAAGGTATGCTGAAAATTTGGTATACAAATATGGTAAAATGCCCGGTTATGAGTGAACATTGCAACATTTCAATTCCACTCATAACCGCTAATTTTCAATATTTTGACTCAAACTTTCATCCATTTTTCCACACCACCTCATAAACATGACAGGTGTCATTTTTAAATCCTGGATGAGATGTTTTCAAACTTGTTTTGTGAAATGATGGGTTTCTGACGATATATTATACAGTAAATGCCACGTAATGTTTATAAGGGAGTCATAAAACAATTATCTTGAAACTTAGGGGTCAAAAAAACCAAAACAATTATTAAGAAACTTTGTGTGTAGTGCCAGTCTTCACACCAGTGGGTATCCTTTGAGATCCTGTGCTGGTGAACTTAGTTCAAGGTGAGCTCAGTGACCCAGCTACATGGGGTGAGGTGGGGATGGTGCTGTTATGGCCCCCCAGCCATGGAATGAAAGCTGCAGGGTTGTCCACACAGGCCCAGGTATCATATAGTGAAGACAACTCTTCCTTTGGCATATAGCCCTCCCTATGGGAGGCAGAGAGCTCTGTGCCTTAGCTGACAGGCTCTTTGTATTTGTCACCACATGGAAGTGCAGGGACCAGAGGGCCCTGTACTTCCAGCCCACCTAACAGCCCTGTGAATTCATCACGTCCATCATTTTATTGCACTTCCACAGGCAGACAGAGTTCATCTGCATCTGTTCATGCAGGTCCTGTAGAGACCTGCATGAATGAGAATAAATTCCACTATTTTAAAAAGAAAGGAAAGTATTTGCAAAAAACTTTATTAATGCAGCAGTTGGGGTTCAAGTTAATGCCATAAAATGTGGTGTTATGGTTTCCAACCCTAACTCCCTATCCCTATTCCCCAAGCAGTGAAAAGAAAAACATTAGGGTTTTGGGTCTTTGGAGTCTTGACAAATCAGTGTTGGGGTCTTCCTTTGATTTTCAGCCCTGTTACAGGGTCCAGAATGGGATCCTCCAAACTCTGGTTCATTGCAGGGTCCAGAATCTACAGAGACAGCCAAATGGGACCCACTAGCCCAGCCTGTACTGAACCACACTCTGGTGGCTCACCTGGAGCTGCGGGTCTGAAAGTTGTATACCCCTTCAGGTGTGCCGTGCTCAACTGGGGCTCGGACCTCGCCGCCAAAGGAGAAGCTACAAGCCTGCCCCTTGGAAGTGACTTACGGTCCTGCTCCTGCTAATCGGAAGACTGCGCCTGCTTCTTTCCCTGTCGTAACTACCACCTGGGATCCTCCGAACTCCGGTTCATTGCAGGGTCCAGAATCTACAGAGACAGCTGAATTAGGACCCACTGGCCCAGCCCATACTGAACTATGCTCTGGTGGCTCACCTGGCGCTCGGGTCTGAAACCATATACCCCTCAGGTGTGCCGTGCCCAGCGACTCGGACCTCGCTGCCGGAGGAGAACCCACAAGCCTGTCCTGGGAAGTGACCTGCAGTCCTGCTCCTGCTAATCGGCAGACTGCGGCTTCTTTCCCCTGCCGTAATTATCGCCTAGGATCCTCCGAACTCCGGTTCATTGCAGGGTCCAGAATCTACAGAGACAGCGAATCAGGACTTGCTAGCCCAGCCTGTACTGAACCATGCTGTGGTGGGTTGCCTGGAGCTGCGGATTAGGAAAGCCGTATACCCCTCAGATGCGTTGGTGTTTGGTGCCTTTGGACATTTTGAATTTTCAGCACTAACACTCTGATTTGAGGATCTCAGTCTCACTGACTTCTCTCCGGCTGGTCTTCATTTTACCTTGCTTCATTAGAGATGCTTATCAGCGCTGCTCCCCTGAGACAATCTCTATTTTTGTAAAGCAAGAAAGGCTGCCCCTGTTTCTCTTCTTAACTCTCAATCCAGTTTAGGCCATATAGTGTTACATTTTCATGGTTTAAAGTGATTTACTTGACTTGCTCTGAATTTACAGTGATTACAGCCCTCTTTAGAATTAATTCTGTGTGAAAGGCTGAAGAGTTTTAAGTTTGACCTTTGACTGCACTCCTTAATATTCTAAGCTTACAGCCTCATGCTTTTTAGAATTATTTCCATTGTGAAAAACTGTAAAGTTTTAAGTTTTCAGACTGTGTACTGCACTGCCTGGTTTTCAAGCTTACAGCTGAATCCTTTTTAAAATTAATTCTGTGTGTAATGCTGTAGAATTTTAAGTTTGACAGACCTTTCTACTGCACTGCCTCATATTCTAAGCTTACAGCCCAATCCTTGCCTCTCGCTTTCCCACCTGTCTGCTCTCTCCACCTACATCTCCTCTGTTTCTGTTTCTCTGCCCACCCTATATTTTCTGTCCTGACACTAATCCCCTGCAGCCATTCCTCTCTCTCTTTGCCAGCTCTTGTCCTGTACCCTACCTTTCCTTATCCTGACCTGCTATTATCCCTGCTGTTCACAATCTTGCCATTCCCATACCCATTCCCCCTGCACTTGTCAGTATTTGACCACATTTGTATGTATCTATTTTGTTGTACTTTCTAAATTGTATTTTCAGGACTACTACTGCAATACTCTTACTACTGTATGTTTTCGTCATGCTATAACTGTAAAACCTCTGTGATCCTACGGGACCACCCTGTGTACTACCTGTAATGCTTAGCTTATTTTTTTTGTAGACTCTTTTTATTCACTGCCACTTGAGGGAACACTCAGGCAGCTACCTTATCCCCAGCTCTACCTCCTAGCTGGAAACTCCTCCTACGTCCTGCCTAGCCCGACCAATCCCATGGCTCTGAGCCCCTCTGAGGTAGGGCCGCCCTATCTGCCCAGGGCACTCTATCTACAATTTTTTTGGCTGGGCTGAGCTGGCCCAGGACAGGAGGAAATCGACTTGATGGAGTTTGGCTGGTGCGAGGCAGTGCGTCGCCTCCCATCCCAATAGCAGGGCATTTCCTTTTCTCCCTGAAGCTCGGATGTGCAGTGGCGTCCAGCAGCAGATCATGCTCCCGTGCACCCCGAAGACATCCGCTGCAGCTTCCATCCCTGAATTCTATGGCCGTGCACTGTGATGTCTCCAGTCTCCACTAGTGGTCATCAGTGCATCGGCAGATGGATCCCCCTCCCCAGGAAGGAGAGCAGTCCATGGGATGCTCAATCTGCTGCCCTGCCGACCGTGCTGGTTCCGAACCCGGTCGCCGGGTGGCACGAGGTGGGCGCCCAGCCCAACCCCAGCGCCACCGGCCAGCTATGCTTAGCTTATTGTTAAATGTTTTTAGAAATACCCTGTATACTACCTGTGCTGTTTAGCCTATTGGTTTTTTTTTTTGCATATTATTTATTAAATTTTCCACATAAAGACATTAAGGGCATTTACAATAAGAGACAATGAAAAAATAATAATGTTACACATGTACACTTTGCATATAACTGTCCCCAGCCTTCCCAACACAATACTATCCAACTTTCCATAACATATTTGGGTATTCCACTATGTTTAGATTATACCATATAATACATCAATACAACAAGACAATCCCACTCCCCGACAGAAAAAAAGAAAAGGGCATAACAAAATCATGACAGCAATTTATAAACTGTGCAAGTTCGTTCTGTTAATTGTCCTATATTTTATGTCCACATATTTTCCCCATTCCCAAACTGATTCACAATCTCCCTGGAGTTACATATGTACTGGCTCCACCCTTTCCCATTTACTGGGTGTCTCCTCATTATCCCTGTAGCCCTTTCTGCAATACATCTGTCGCAGCTGGGGACAGTGAAGAAAAGAATGGTTCCCAGGTTACACAAAACGCTCATCTTGATTTTAGATACATAATATAGCCTCTCCAGGCTCGGGTTGCGGAGGGCCAGGCGGGGAGGGGAGGATATACCGCGTGACAGTTCGACAGCGAGGTGCCCCAACAGTGACTACAGCGCCATGCCGCTGTAGGGGACTCTCTGGAACCGGGCACTGTCTGTCGGGGTCCTGCACCCCCAGAAACAACTCCGACTTGGAGTTGGTAACCCTTGGTAGAGAGTCACGGGATCTCGTCCCCCCTCATGGGGGTTGGAAGCGAAGCCCCCTGAAGAAAACTACTTGTGTGCTGAGAAACCAGCAGTCGACTGTTAATTGCAGTCGACCTAACAGTTTATGCTGTCGGGACGTTCAGCGGAAATTTGCGAACCCCCGTCGTGGATCCTGGGGAGCAGGCTGGAGTGTCCAACAACAGCTCGCCTGTTCTGGGGATGGGTTGGGAAGCAGCTCGGTGTCTGCTGACCCTAGTGGAGACTGGGGCTTAGCAGCACGTGGGCGCCTTAGTGTCCGATTGGCCCAGGGGCGAAGGTCTGGGGCTCAATGACACTGTAGGATGTTTCCTTGGCGATCCTGAAGAAGTCGGATCGGTGAGTTGAGGGAGGATGAAAAAAAACACCCCTACTCCTTGCTGGATGTCTTTTCGCTGGCATGGGTATATTGCCGATTTGCTTTTCGATACACACTCGCCATAATAGCGATCACTGTTTGCGATCACTGTTATGACATGGAACCATCTGGGAATTATGGTCAACCTGTCCAAATAAGTGCTGACCCTCAAACAGCATCTCTAGTATATAGGGGCTATACTGGGCGTGGTCAGGGCTTTGCCTTTCTACCCTAAACAGGCGGAGTACCTCACAGTGCAAGCCCAGGAGCTCTTCAGCAGCTGTTATGTCACTGCCAGGGCATACCTCCGAATGCTGGGTCTGATGGCAGCGGTCATTGCCACAGTCCCTCTGGTGCAGCTGCATGCGCATCCCTCAGTGGACTCTTGAGGGTGCAGTGGGATCATTGAACCGATGACCTGGGCATAGGGTCAAGAAGGTCCTCCTGTGGTGGATGGAACCCAGCAATTTAGAAAATGGGTTTCTTTTCTCATTCCCTGCCCTCGTGAAATCCTCACCATGGATGCCTTGGGGACAGGGTGGGGTGCACACATGGACCCCCTACTTGAATCAGGGGACATAGACTTCATTTGATGCATCGCTCCAGATAAGTGTCCTCAAGATGAGGGTGGTCATTTATGGCCTGCAGGCTTTTCAGTCCCTCCTATCCCTGGGTCCTCTGCTGGAGCAGACAGACAGTGTCAGTGTGGTGAACTACATCAGCAAGCAAGGAGGATGCACTCTTACCCCTGTGCTGTGAGGCAGTGGGGGTTTGGTACTGGGCTATGGAGCACGGGCTAGAACTATCAGCCATCCATGCTCCAGGTGCCTAAAACATCCTGGCAGACAGGCTAAGCAGGTTACAGTCCAGAATGCACGAATGGAGCGTCTGCCCTTGGTGGTAAAAACTGATTGTCAGGTTGGGCCGCCCATAGTTGGACCTTTGTGTCTCTACACAATGCAGAACTGCCGCTTTTCTACTTGCTCGATCCAGGGCCTGGAGTTTTCTGGCATGATGCATAGTCTCTCTCTCATGGAAAGGAGGTTTCTTTACATCTTCCCTCACCTCCCTGATTCAGAGAGTGCTTTTGGTCACATCAGATTTGGTTTCCACCATTGCAGCAATTGGCGGTGGTGCCTCAGTTCCCCTTCCTTTGTGTATGGACCTGCTGTCACAGGACCAGGGAACCCTTGTCCACCTGAACCTTCTGTCCCTTCACCTGCATAGCTGGCTTCTGAAGATGTTGCCATGGCCAGGTTTGGTGTCTCCCCTAGGGTGGTTGATGTCCTTGTGGCTGCCAGAAAGCCTTCCACCAGGGTAACTTATTCCATCAAGTGGAAGCGACTTGCCTTCTGGGCAGCTTCCCACCACTTGGACCCTTTCACCTGTCTACTGAACCAGATTCTTGAGTATCTGCTGTCCTTGTCTGATGCGGGACTGCAATACTCATCACTAAAGGTGCTCTTGTCTGCCATTTGACTTTCCATGTACCCACTGAGGGTCATCACGGTGGCCCAGTTGGATGTGGCCCATACATTGCTGAGAGGCATCCTATAGTTGAAACCTCCCATTCGTAACCCTGTACCGGCATGGGACTTAAACTTGTTCTAGAAAAACTTACCTTGGCTGCTGTTTAGCCTGCCAGGAGTTCGAACTATGCTTCCTGTCATGGAAAGCGTTATTTTTAATTGCTATTACTTCTGTTCAGAGAATTTCTGAGCTACAAGCACTCATGTGTGAACAACTTTATTTGATTTTCCACAAAGACAGGGTGTCTTTGCTCACTAACCCTAAATTCTTGCTGAAGGTGGTGTCTAAGTTTGCCCTTAATTAAGTCATCCACCTGCCGGTCTACTACCCAGAGCAATACCAGTCCAGGGGAAGCATTGCTCCATACTTTGGATGTACAGAATCCTCAGATGTTATGTTCACCACATGAGGGACTGCAAGAAGTCTTCACAATTGTTACTTTCATTTGCCCCTGGGAAGAGGGCATACCAGTTTCAGAACTGTGTCTGTACAAATGGTTAGCCAAGTGTATAATTTTCTGTTACAGGAAATATGGTAAGGAACCTGGGGCCGTCAAGGGCCACTCTACCAGTGGCATGGACACCTCTGTTGCCTGTTTGGGGAGTTCCACAGCTGAGATCTGTGCTGTGGCCACTTGGTGCACTATCCACACCTTCACAAGGCACTACAGTCTGGACATTACCCCAGAAGGTGGGATAATTTCAGTCTTGCTGTCCTACAAGGCCTCATTTCTTGGGTCCCTGGTTCTTCCATCTTCCCTACCTGGTCTCTTCTGCAGTACTGCTTGGGACTTGTTCCTAAAGTATGACCTGCTGCAAGAAACATCCTTGAAGAAGATAAAAGTGCGTAAGAACTTACGTAACAGTAGATCTTTGAGAGAATCTCTTGCAGCAGGTCATGCAATCCCTCCACCTTCCCCCTTTCGTTGCAGTCTCCCATCCTGTTCTCCTCTCTCCAGGATGGTCTACCTTCTGTCTTCCATACTCCCTTTGCGGGTCTCTCAGGCTCTCCCTCAGTTCCCTCGGGGCGTACACTTGCTGGATGGTCTCTGGCAGGGAACTGAGTGAGCAACATGGGGCTACCCTTGACTGTATAGGGAAGCATGATGTAGTGACATTGTTATGGGCAGCCCAGAGAACTGCTAGAGAAAAAGCTTCTGTGTGGTCCTGGTACCTGACAGCGAAGGTTCCTAAAGTGTGACCTGCTGCAAGAGATTCAGTCGAAGATCTACTGTTGCAGTAATTTCTTACGTAGCTTTTCTTTTGTGGCATTAACTTGAGCTCCAGCTGGGTCGTTAATGTTTTTGCAAAGATTATAGATATATCTCGATGTGCATTTTTGAACAGTCACGTACTTTTCTCAAGTCCTCCTGGTTGAGCATGCTATGGACAATATGACAGATAGTCTTCATTATTTTGAGATATTGTACTGTATATAAAGTAACCTATAATCTGCCAATATATTTCTCATCTCCAATGGATGAGATCTTATAAGAATGTTCATTTACTGCTGATTTTTGAAGGAGACTGCTTTTATTATTTTGTATATTAAATTAATTTACGTTTTTTGTTCCTTCATTGTTCTAATATACCATATGTGTTTGTTTTTTTCGTATAGTTTTAATTGTAATAGCCATGATGGATGATCAAATAAACTGGAACTGATATGTTATAGCAAGTGTTTGCAAACACAGTGAATGTGGAAATGCTACTTAATTTGCACGTTTCAAAATTATTATACAGCGTGTAATTATAATGCATTAATTCAGATGCTGTAGCTGTAACATCCAGTGAAGTTATCACTTGATATTGTGTTAAAAATTAAGTAACCATTTAAGTGGTTTGTTACAGATAAACCGCATTCATTAACAGTTAATACTATAAACATGCTATGGCATACCTCTTAGTAGTTGCATGTTTCCTTTCCTTTCAACAAAGTGTGGGAAGAAAGATTAATAGAGTATGGTTTTCTTTTTACTTTCCTCTTGTCACTTTGCCAAGGAATTGTCTTAAAAATATACAACTAAACAAGAACAGGGACCACCGAGAATGTGTCTGCTGCAGCTAGATATTTTATAGTACTTCTAAATGGACACAGAAATCTAGGGAAGTGAACCACGTACTGTATTGTCATAAACGTTCTTTATAGTGGAATCTTCTTTATCTGTCTGTGACTCTTGTGTATCCATATTTAGAATTCCTTTCAATCTACAGAAGAGGAAGAAAGCCTGAGGTTGCTTAAGTAAATGAACTTTCAGTGCCAAATCCTACATTCTGACTCACAGCATTGCTGTGGGTTTAAATTGGCCTGACACTTTTAGTTCACGTTCAAGAAAATGTATGGTACTCCTGTTGAAGGGGTTTTATAGTGTCCACCTCCATAGCAAGAGGTCTTATGAAGCCTAGTTGTGAAATGCCATGTTGTTGGTGCACTATTCATGCTGCAGTATCGACAGTCGGAATGGAGCATGGAAGAACTTTCATTCCTGCTTCTTGGTTCACAGGTTCTACTATTCCTTCAAGACACAATTATTCCAGACTACTGCACTGTAGCCAACATCATGGAATTTAAATCACCATCTTGTCTGCTTCATTATATTCCCATGCAGAATTAATTCCTCTTTCTAACAGAAAATGTGATGTAATTTCAAGCATTGTTCAAGAATTAAAACGTGGTGGAGTACTGTAGATCCAGTACATGAGCTACAGTGCCACTTGTCAGGATGTAGCACTGTAAAATTAGATGTCACAATTTCCTGTATGCCAAACTGGAGTAATCTCCATTGGACTGCATTGGTTCCTGCAGTATCCTGCAAGAGATCACTGGCTGCAACTGTGATACTGCACTTCATCCTGGGGGCACCACAATTCTGCTTGGATAATGGCAGAAGTAAATTTAAATGCCCAAGCCCCTGGGTAAGCACGTGGGGAGGTACAATTGAGGACAGCACTTTGAGAAGAATGGCAGCAGCCAATTGGGTGTTACTACAGGAAGATGTCATCATTCATTCACCTACCTGGACTGAAGAAGAGCACACACTGCTCCACCGTGAGACCACATGTCACGGAGGATCCATCCTCACCCTCACACAACAGTACTGTGCTAATTTTTGTTGGGTGCTGTGGGGGCAGGAGAAAAGTGGGGGCTAGTGGGTGTGTCAGGTGGAGGGTGCTTATTTGAACACGGGCAACTTGTGTATGGCTTATGCAAGGGTGGGAGGAGGAAGACTCCTAATTTAGCATGGGTGAGGTGTTTCTTTTTATTAAAAGGAGCTGGCATGCAGACTTGAGTTGGAGCGCTATATAACGATTTTATTTTACACTATCAGGTAGACATGCACTTCAGGGCTTGGGGTGGAGGGAGGTTGGGATCTCATGGATGGTTTTGGCAGGGGTTTTATGATTTGCAAAGAGGTGGGATTTGCAAAGCAAGTGATGGGAGTCACATGAATGCAAAATCAGATTGGATTTCTGACTCTGACTTGGTATCCTAGTTTTCAGGATTTCAGAATTTCAGAGCTTTATCTGAAAATCCTAAATTTTGTTGAAATCTGAGATATCAGTTTAACAAAATGAATATCTAAGCACCCTAATTTTTAAGCCCTTCAGGAAGTGTACATGCTAAATTTCTTAGAGTACACACATTTGGGTAACTAATTTCTATTATTCAGAAGCATAGGTTATAGACCAAAGCAATTGTTATTCAGGACTGTAGGTAGGATTTTTTGCTCAGGAGTCCTGGACTTTCTGGGAAAAAATGGGGTCCTGAGCTAAAATTGGGAGTCCCCATGAAATTTTGGTGGTCCCCGTTGAACTGAATGTAACAAGTCTGAATAAGTGTATTTCCAGTGTGTCTTTTTATCCCTATCTTTTTTATACTGTTCAGACAATTCCTGAGTCAGGAGCATGAATATGACAATATTGTTTTGGTTACAATTTTGTTTTGCATAACAGGGTTGCATATTTAAAGTCACTGTCATTTTCAATGTGCCGTAAGACACTTGCATGGATACCATAGCAGTAGCAATCAGCATCACAATTACAAAATGCCAAATAGAATTTAAACCTATACCTGTTGTGGTGGTTTATCACAGTACAATAAAAAATTGTACTTACAGTTTTGCAGTGATTTCTGCCTGTTCTAACAGGAAATTCTGTCTTGCTGCTCGTGGCCCTCAAGCAGATGTATGCTAACCCGACTACAAAAAGTCAGCCATTAGTGAAGTAAAGCATAAATGTTCACTAAACATTTTTCCATGGGGCTGCTAAACACACAGTCAGTGCTGACACTAGTCATGTTTCCCAGTCATGTCTCCGTCTTCTCTCCTGCATATGTCTTGCATAATATTTATTTTATTTTTATTTTATTAATTGCTAGGATTACAAATACCTTTGAACCAAGGGTTCTTTTCAAAATATTACTGACTAAAAACAGTCCCCCAACCCACCCGCTCTGTCATGAGTAAGACAGTAGCATCTATCTCTCCTGCCCAATACTTCTCTCTTCACTCCTGCCGTCTTGCATAAAGATTTACTGACTACAAGAGCTCCCCACATCCAGTCTGTCAGGTTAAGACAGTGGCACAGTCTATATGGTGGTTGTGTGGACTTGCTTTTCATATTTCTTTTTACATGGCATGACATTCTGACCTGGCATAACATCTCCTCCTAACACCCTCCTGCCCAGAACTTCTCCTAATGCCTCCCTGCACAGAACTTCTCCTAATGTCCCCCGCCCAGAACTTAATCTCCTAATGCCCTCCTGCCCAGAACTTCTCCTGACATAGCTCTCCTACTTTTTTTTCTGTAAGTACTTTTACTATTTCTGTCATTTTTCATCCGTCCCCACCCATACGTCCTTGGCGCTGATGACCGTATGGAGGAATGCGCACACCATGCATTGTGGGATACTCCACCCTACTAGCCACCTTTCCCCATCTAGATCACCACTGGACCTTCACCTGGTGGTGGCAGGACTCTGAGAGGACAGCATCCACCCAGAGAGAATCCTGCTCCTGCCCCCGGCCGAGTCCCCAGCGACCTGATGTAGTTTCCAAAACCGAGATTACGCTGGTGTGGTGTGAGTGTGGCATCCAGTGCCTCGACCCTCAGCCACTGGGTGGCTCCTGCACATTCCTTATGTTCTGTTCAGGTTCTTGATGACAGAAGAAGCCACTGGTGACAGATTGTGGTATGAGCAGAATGGGGTTTATTACTTGTTAGAGATATCTATCCCTCACACAAATTAGAGACCCATTGGTGTAAGAGCAGAATGGGGCTATTACTTATCATAGCCATCCCCAACCCCTTTGTAAATTTTGCACAGAAAAGCCTCTTTCACATGCCACTGATGTAACAGGTGACACAAGTAAAATTCTGGGCATTGTGACAAATTCTGAGAATACATCTCAATAGTTTTTAATTAAGTGTTGGCAGATACTGCTGAGCAAAGTCAGTTATTTTTAGATTTCAGAACAAGTTTGAATTGTCCTTAAACTTTCTTAGCCCGTTCTTGGGTCAATAAGTGCTGGCAATGTTTCTTCCTTGAAGGTTGTGTCTTGAAATAAATGCAAACATCCTTCAGTTCCTGCAGTCCATGGTCCATTATCATTGGAGTCATCAGGTAGACACTGTGGGGGACATATTCAGAGCTGGCTGGATGCACGTGCATAAGAGTGTATGTTGTACAAAAGTTGCACCTACCAGCTCTTTTGCGATATTCAAACAGACTGCATGATGGGAACAGATCGCGCATTCTGTTTGAATGTTGGACCCTGGATGCACAGTACATAACAAGCGGCCACCATGTACTGCACAGTGCATCCAGGGTGTGGGTCTGAAGACCACCCATAGGGGAATGCATGGCACGACAGTGGATGCACCATGTCCCCATGGGCTATATTCAGTCTAAACATGCAATGAGCTAATTAGGCATGCAAGGTGCAAAGGGGCTCTTGCATGCCCATTATGGGCTCATTTGCATGGCTGCAGTGGTTGGAATGTGCCGGGTCAGCCCCCAAACCCCCAAGCCCTGACCAAAAGTAGTCTACAGCACAGAACAATCCCAGTGGTCCAGTGTACTAGGCATGGCATGAGCACCCTAGCAGCGACCTGATAAACCCCTTCCCATGCCCTGATCACCGTGTCGATGTACATTGTGCCAGAATGAGGAATTAAAACAGGCAATTCCTAATATTTTCTAACATGAATGGGCGTTCAGGAATGGGAGAGAGCCACTACACTATGGAAATGGGGCTCTTTACAAGTATATTATTTGCAAGTGCTCAGCTGGCCCAGTGGTGCTGAGAGCTGAGGTGCTGGACGCACATCTCACGCTACACTGGCGGCCAGGTTCGAGAATGAGCCTGGGTTGTCAGGAGTCGGCATGGTGGGGAGGTGAGGAGGCGAGACTGAGCTGCTGCAAGGCAGCTCTCTGTTCCTGGGAGGATTGAGGCTCCTGGTTACTGGCTACCACTCGGTGGAGGCCGGATGATGGCGCCCGATCTAGGGAGTTCCAGCGTTAGCCACAGGAGGGGTGAAGGGGCTGAACATTGATCACGGGGTGTACATGCGCCTCGTGCACGCACATCACTTGTGTGCTGGGGCCCTGGGACCAGGAAGAAAACGTGACAAAAACAAATAAAATATGTAAAAAGATATACATTTGCAGGTGCTCAAAGCTGGGTGGGGAGCAGGGATTGTATGTACAGGGACGTAGTGATCAGGGCATGGGAGGGGTTAATAGGTCGGTGTTAGGGTGCTCATGCCATGCCTAGTACACTGCGCCTGCAGTGCCTGCTGCAATTTGTGACCGTGTGATCGTGCAAGCGTGCAGTGTTCGCACATTCATTGCGTGATCGTGCAGCTCAGACCATATCGGGCATACTGCATTAAACAACAGGGGAACCATTTAACTTTCATTATGACACATTTCTTGACACAGGAGCTGCTTTTTAACTGGGCACACAGACATTTTTAACAACGGGGATAGAAAGAAAGAAATAAGGTATCAGGTTGGCCACCCTGATAGGGAAAAGAAAGGATAGTCAGAAGAAAGAGAAGAAAGGACAGAGTGAAATAGAAAACATTAGGAAATTGCCTGTTTTAATTCCTCATTCTGGCACAATGTACATTGACACGGTGATCATGGCATGGGAGGGGTTGTCAGGTCAGTGCTAGGGTGATCGTGCCATGCCTAGTACACTGACGACCAAGGTTGTTCTGTGCATTGCACAACTGCAGTCAGGGCTTGGAGGGCAGGGACTGTGTGCCTTGATCTGGACTATGCAGACACCCTACGGCCCCATGCATAGTTAAAGTAGGGGTCTGAAAAGCTTAACTATGTGCCAGCGCCAGCCAGCCATAGGTATGCTTGGAGGGGTTGAATATTGTGATGCACGGAATATGCATGCGGACCCTCATTTGCATTTGCACATCGTAGTATTCTGGGCGGTGGCACAGCAGGGTTTGTGGGGTGCATTGAGGGCTTCTGAGTATTGCTATGCCCCTGACGGCCTGCACAAGTCCAGAGATGCATTGTTCACCTAGGAATGCACTCGCATTTCTTTTGATTATGTGGCCTTAGAATTTATCAGAACATTTAAGTTATGCAGCATCTCCATGGAAGATGTCTCAGATCTTGTGTGAATTTTTCAGTGAGCTGTGTCAGGTATTCCTGAGATGCCACCTGGAACTGCATCTGCAGTGCTGGTCTGTCATTCACCCTGTCCTCCTCCCTCTGTGTTTCTTTATACCACCTTAAAGCCATCCTTTTTCCTTTACCACCATTGCCACTTCCTTAGAGAACCATAATGGTCTCTATTTCTTTCTGCTTTTATTCACTTCCTTCATGCAGAGGTTGGTAGCTTTTAGCCCTCCTGGTTTTCCCCACTGTGCCTCAACCCTCCTGGCAATCTTCCCCTTTGGGGCAGTTTCTGAGGCACTCCCCATTTATTTAAAATCGGCGCTTCTAAAGTTCAGGACCCTCATCCTCATGTGGTTAGCCTCTGTTTCTGTCTTCATGTTAAACCACACTGTATGGTAATCGCTGATACCCAGGGCACTGCCGCTGTGACATCTGCACTGCTGGTACTGTTTGTAAGCACCAGGTCCAGCACTGCCCGTCCTAGTAGGTTCTTTGACTAGCTGCCTCAGAAAAGCCCTTGTAGAGAGTCAGGATGACCCTGCTCCTTGCTGAGTCCACAGTTGGAAGGCACCACTTGACGTTTGCAGATTGAAGTCCCCAACTGACTACACTTCCCCTTACTTGCCATTCTGGTGATGGCTTCTATAAGTGCCTTATCTATCTCCTCTCGGTGCGCTGGAGGTCTGCACACTGCCCGTTATGGACAGTGATCTTGGGGCTGGTGTCCTGGTGATCCACAGCACCTCCAGCACCTTCTTTCTGCTGAACTGATTTGGTCTCTGACCAGATGAATTAACTGTTATGCCCCATGTACCAACTGCCTCAGTGAAGGAGAGTCAAGGACTAGATATCTCAGTGTCTGAATGTTATTCACACTTACCAAAGTGCCTGTCTCAGCAGCTTCTAAGTAAGGAAGAAAGGATGAGCTGGTTGAAATGAGTTATTTTGCAAGGGCCTCCTGTTGAGCTGAACCATCAAGATACTTCTAGTTATAGGAGGACCCTGGGTGATGCCCACCCTCATCAAGGTCACAGTGATGTTGGTTGGTGAACTGAGTGAAGGGAGGGTGCTTGCCAACACAACTTGTTATCTGTGCTGGACTGTGGCTGTTTCACATGGGATAGGATATAGCAATATTCAAAACAGCAAACAAGTTCTAACTAATTTATTAACTTGGTTTGCAATTTCTGCCAGTAGAGATGTCCATCATTGCAATTTGCACTCCTCACTAAAATGTCTGCCTCCTGTGAAGTCGGATTACTTCTTAGGTTCTTTTTCACAGGATATGTTTATGTAGGGTCCCGACTGCCTTGCTCATCAACTAAATTTCTTTCAACCCAGTGGTAACCTTAGATTAGTAAATAAAATATATTATGTGTGGTTCATAGCTCAGTGCTTATCGTCATGCTGCAGTTTAATGTAAGTTATGCTTGGATACAGAGGCCAACAAGTAGGACAATACTGTCACAGTATTGGTTGTAGGAATTGAAAGTGCTTAGGTACTTCCATAGATTTGAGTAAGTCAATGGTTACAGTATCTGTAAACTGGATAGTATAGGTATGGTGCTTAACTGTTTAAGCTGGTGAGTAAGTTGATAAGTCTTGATGTTTTGGCTTTACATTGTATCCCACCATAGGAAGGCTGCTTAGTAGTAGGAAGATTCCCCTCCCCAAAAATAATAAGTATCAAATGATTATAGAATGATTATCTCCTCCAACCGGAGAGTGTGGCCAATAGCATGCAGGAGAGAAAAAAACCCTTTGGGGAAGCCTCTGAGGATCCATGGCTACCAACCTGCCCGTCCTTCTGGGCATACTAAAACAGACTAATCCTGAATTAATGATTTTAAGCTACGGCTAATCCGAATTCCAGTGTTGTAGATACTGATCCAGCTAAAGCAGGAAAGCGGAATATGAAGTATTGATGTTAGAATGTCAGGTAAAGATGGCAGTTCATCCTTCTAGTGAATACCTAGTCCAAGAAATCTATGAGAGCATAAATGATTAGAAGCACTGACAGTAGCATAGATGAGCAATCCAAGGCAAAGAAGTCTTCTCCAAGACCATGTAGCCAAAGACTATAGCTCTAGACCAGAACATGAAGACTGGTAGTTGCTGATCCGATTAGCAAACCTGCAAGGATGACCTTAGTAATGAAGCACAGGAGCTGGATACGAGCTACACAATATGGAGAGGGTGCAGTGGAAACCTCTGGTCTGGTGTAGGTGCAGGAGGTGAAGTGAAGTAGCAATATATTTCAGGCGAATAGGTAAACATAAGTTTGATGGACCTCAAGCCCTGAGGCGAAGCAGGTTGTGGGAACAGGTGAGACAGTCTGTGATAAATCTCCAGGCATTGCACAAGTGAAGTAGGTAAGGTATGTAAGTAAGGTTGTACAACGAAGAGCTTCTTGGTTGCTGAGTCATAGTTCAATAGGGCGGTGTGTATATATATATATATATATATATGGTTAGGAAGCCAGGATGGTACAATCGATTGAGAGCTGAAAGCTAGTGAACTTAATGAGCACATATGCTGAGGTCACAGTAAGCATGAGTGCTGA
The DNA here is from genome assembly GCA_016271365.2 of Neoceratodus forsteri. NCBI lineage: Eukaryota > Metazoa > Chordata > Ceratodontiformes > Ceratodontidae > Neoceratodus > Neoceratodus forsteri. Next base: position 78,386,250 of record CM057459.1, read on the forward strand.
CTATGCAAGGACAAATACAGAATTGAGTGCAGAAGAATTTCAGAGGCTGAAGCCAAGGGATGGCCGAAGGCACAAGGTGATGGTTGCGTAAGCAAAAAGCAGTGATTACGTAAGTGAGTATGAGCAGAAGCATCGAGAATTGATGACAAATGTCCAAACTGATCAGATATGGGTCCATAGGGGCGAGGCTCCTCAAAAGCTAGAGATGATGGCAGGCAGGCGTAGAGTAGAGTATGCGTATTTTCAGGCCCTGATGCTGGGCAAGGCAGGTGTGGAGTAGACATGAGTCGAACCTCCAGGCTCCGATGTTGGGAGCAGAGATGAGGCGGATGAGCAGACAGCGTGAACCACAGGTAATAGTTATATGGCACTGAAATAGGTTAGGTTTAAAGCATAAGCCATGATATATGAAGGCATACTGTAACAGAGCTTGGCTGAGAATCAGGCAGGAATTGGAGTGGTAGTAGTAGACTCAATTGAATTGAAGCATTCAGAAGGAAGTATCCAAGGGGTGAGTGGGAGCTGAGCTCATACGAGATGTAGGAAGTGCGGCTGGACCACACGTGGGTCAGCTGATGGAAGGTCTGAGGTGTAGGATGTGGCGGACCACACATAGATCAACCGATGGAAAGTGTAGAAGTGACAGCTAGACCCAACAAAGGTTAGCAAGACGCAAACTATTCTTCTGAGCAGCAGGAGCAGGGATGCTTGCCAGGTGAAGCTCCGCGTGTCTGGCAGTAAGACCAGACCCCACGTAGGCCAGGCAAAAAAGAAGAGTCAGTCAAACTAGACCCCACATAGGCTGAATGTGAAGGGGCCTGCGGAGGCATCCTGGTACAATGGGTATCCTAGAGGCTAAGCCAAGGGACAAGGCAGGCAAGCGGCAAAGGGCCAGCAAGGGCTGAGACCATATGCAACATGCTAATCGAACTCGTGTAGGAGTGACGTGTAGCAGTTGGTAGGTAGCTGTAAGCAACAGCTGATTTGAGTTGTTGTCTTCTGCATAGCTGGGCATACGGAGCTTGCATAGGAGAAGGGAGGCAGAGCCTGCAATCACTCTTCATATACTGCAAAGGGAGAATCAAGGTAGTTGAGTACAATGCTTATACGCTAGGAACAGTAATGAGAATGTTGAATATCCAGCAGGGTGTAGTGATCTGGACTGTGCATCTAGTAGCATGCTACTGACAGAACAAGTGGCCTATTGCAGTACAATACCATTTAACTGCATCACAGTGCAAGGAGCCATATTGCTTTGTAAGTGGCAGCACAAATAGTCTGCAGTACTAGGTCAATGTGCAGCTAGCAGTGCTACAATAAGCCTTGAAATGAATCCAGGCTTTAAGCCAAGTGACTCACGGCGATTGTTTGTTGAGCAGGTATCGCGATAGATAGGTAGTGAGCAGCAGGCAGCAATGTCCCGATCCTTGCTAGTCCGATGAACCAGAAGCCATGGGGCGTAATGTTCATTGCACAAGCCACGTCAAAACACAGAGTGCGGATGCCAGGTGAAACTGCAGGATTTCCATAGTGATGTAACGTGGAACCCAGCCTTGAAGAGGCAATGTGGGGCCACAGCAGAGGAAGCATTGTGCGAGTAGGTAATCTGTTGCTCCAGAGGTAAAACAGGCTGTAGGAACGGATTCGCGTAGCATGGAGAAGCTGCTCAGAAACAGAGGCGAGGGAGCAAAGTACAATAAAGTGAGGCAGACGGCAGATATGAAACAAAGCAGGTGAGAAGCAAGCAACCCCAAAGAAAGGGCAAAACAAAACAAACACCACTCTAAGCAGAGCACCTGTAGAGAGTTAGCTTAAGTAGTGTGTGGGGAGGATCTCTTCCCCACATAACTACAAACAAGCCTTTAAATTCTGTATCCCACATGTTAAAACAAATGTGTTATTGCACTTCTGCTTATCCTGCAGCAAGCTTTGAATTCTCTTACTGCTACATTCAGGATTATTGATTCAGCTACAGTCTTTAAACACAAACTCATGGACTCCTGTGCCACTATCAGATTAAAACCTTGGATTGCAAATGTTTTAAAACTTAATACTCTTATAATAACTGGGGATCGTTTTTCCTAAGGGAACCTGGTTATAATTCACCGTTATAACCCATGGATATACTGGTGAACTACGTGCGGTTTCCTTGCGATCTTGTATGCTTTAGCAGCAACTCTTCCTTCCTCCATGCCAGCTGCCAGTCCTTAGCACCAGATCTGCCACTCGGTGGTAAGTTTATTAAAAAAAAAAAAAAAAGTAAACTGGCACTTCAGGCAATAAAATGAATCATTTTAAAAATACAGAAAAGTAAGGACACCTTTCTCTTTGGCTCTTTCCTTTCCGACTGCATGGAATGTGCGAAACCCGACCAGACCGCACAAGGCTGTGTTTTCTTTTGAAGTGCAGTATATATAGTATATAGTTGCTGTGGTGATAATGCAGTCCCTAGCAATTATGTAAAATAAAACATGGGGTGGTGTGTTTAACTTGAGCCTTTACACACATCTCTCGGTGTTGGATGTAAATAAACCCCTCAGAGCTTTGCTTCTGAAGTTTATGTAGCATCAACACCCTTAAGTATCAATGCAAAATCTTGTTAAACACCACCCACACGATAATATATATGTAATTACTGTATTATGTGTGTTCATATTCTGTACCTTGCATGTGTTACCTGCACCTGGTTTCCAGTGAGACTACCTGGTTACCAAATAAACAAATACATAACTGGAATAAAACCAGATAGTGGCCCTTCGTCCTCTACCATAAATACTGAGAAAAAATACTCATTTAGTATAACTATTTTACCCTCATCCTCTTCAAACCTTGTGACTGCATTCAGGTAGTGGCCCCTCATCCTCTAACATAAATACAGGGCAGAAATGCTCATTTAGTGTTTCTGTTTTACCCATCTCTACTCATCACCACTCTTCCCTATTCAATCTAACTAGCCTCCCTTGAATTTGGTCTTCTCCTGTATGTAGCTAAAGAATATCTTTTTTTTTTTATTTCAGTTCTCTGTTAACGGGTAAGGACCACTAGGCACACCTACCTGTTTTTGGGGACCAGATTTTTATGCTGGTTAAGTGACTTGCTCTGAGTCACACAGTATGCAAATGGAGGTTGGAATTCAACCCAGGTCTGCTGAACCAAGCTCATTCACAGCTCGTTACTCTGACCTCTAGGCTATACTGCCTAGAGAGTTGGAAATAACTTCTAGGAAATGTCTTACTGCCCTTATAGAAACCGATTTCAAAAGAAAAGAGTTATAACTGTACATTTTAAATGTTTTCTCACTGAGAGGAGATTTTAATAAAATAGTTTATCCACCGACTGTGTTAAGAATGCTGTACAGGTCATTGGTGAGACCTCATTTGGATTACTGCGTCCAGTTCTGGAGGCCGCATCTTCAAACGACATAGACAGGGTGGAGGCAGTTCAAAGAAGGGCAACAAAATCGGTGCAGGCCTGCACCGTGGGTCATAAGAGGAGAGATTGGAGGAACTCAATATGTATACCCTGGAGGAGAGGGGAGAGGGAGACATATTAGAGACCTTAAAGTATCTCAGGGGATCAATAAGGTACAGGAGAGCAGCATCTTTCAGAGCGAAGCTGTTCTAAAACAACAAGAGGGCATGACATGCGACTGGAAGGGAGAACTTCGCTCCCTCCACTGTCCTCACCTCTGCTTCTGACTTCTCCCTTCTAACCTTCTAGCTGGTGTTTCTTATCTTGATCTGGTACACTTTCTGGTTTATATCTGTCTGGTAATACCATTGGTAATATACTATACATCATTTCAAAGATTCGAGTGTGAAAAACTTTGTTAGCTGGCTATGCAACTTGAGCTCCGTCCCTATATAATGGAATAGGAAAAGTTGTAGTAAAATAGATATCTGTTTGAATAATTATGTGACATACGTTATGTATTTCCACTGTGAAAATGTATTGTGATGGTTGTTTGTCTAAGTAGCCCCCTACAAATGAGGGTTCCCAAAAGTCTTCCTTGAGCTTGCCTAAATGCTCACTGCCAGGCTGGTGTCCTGCGTTCTAGGAGTTTAAATGTGATGCTAGAGCCTGTATAGCCTCTGTGTACCGTCTCTTTAAGAGCTGCCTATTGCAGCATAAGTAATCTGAGAGGAACTCTGTTGAAAGATGTAACTATTGCTGAAAATCATTTAGAATGATAATGATAATGTAGTTTGTCTAACCTGCTTTATTTGTAGCAAGGACTGTTTTGTTTGTCTCTACTATCTTGGTCCTGGACTCCAAATTGGACCAATCAGTTCTGGTGGGACCTAAAGCATAGCTGGACTACAGGAGCTGTCTGAAGTCAAAATCTGTAGGAATTGTAGTTTTGAACTTTTGGCCTTTTTGCAACTGAAGGGGAGCTCTTGCTTTGACTGACAGCCAATCAGCCAACCAAACCTTTTGGATGTTGGGAAGTCCCAGGCTGCTTGCAGTTTTCATTTAGATCTAAGCTGGAAGCTGAACAAGAAAGAGCTGAAATAATTTTGGGCAGCAATCCTGAGTGGATTATGAGGAAAACTGTGAAAGGGCTGAGTTTTTGGCTGCATGACTGCCAGCTGCTCCTGAGAGGGAGAGAGAATTATTTTGGACTAAATCCAAGTTTGCGTGACTAAGCTACTGAAGTGGGCCAGGCTCAACCTGAAGAAGACCGAAGATTTTGCTGAATCACGATCGGCCTGTCAGGAGTTCAGCTACCCTAAGCTCCTGGTGTGTGCAGAGACTTTGCGATTGTGACCGGGGGCGCTTTGCCTGGTACAGTAAATTCCCATACATGTAAAAGTGCTATGAGCTGCTAGTGGGTTGTGATTAGTTTCCCACTGTGTGAACTGTGTTCTGCTTGCTGGAAGCTGTATGCAGCAACCGGACTGCATCCGAATTTGTCTCCATGCGGTCTGGGCCTTGCCAGACTGGCCCAGTCAGACTACCCACTGCACAGAAGCCATCGACGAGAGACCTGCCTGGGGATCAGCCCCTGCTCCAGCAGACAGGAGCGACACCTCTGCGACTTCGTGTGGGCCCTGCTTCTCCTGGCATTCCAGATCAGCCACTTGCAGTCTCGATTTTCGTCCAGCCTGTGTCCAGTCTTGGGTATCGTGAATAAATACCAGGGTAGCTCCTGCAACAGCAGCTTAATCTGAGTGTGTCATCTAATTGTCTTGTTGTTTCGTTTCTTTATGAACTGAGCCCTCTGACTTCAGATTACAAATATTGTGTACTGTGCATGTTGTGTTTTCATCACAGGGCCCCAACCAGCTGCAACCCGAGCAACAGTCCTGCTAGCCATCTCTTCTCCACCTGGGTACTCAGAGGTGTGACTGTGTGGGGGACTCAAAGTGCATGCATAACTGCTTGATTGATATAATCTTTAAGCTAATTAACCTGATTTTGCCCTTCCTTGTTCAAGTCCCTGAATAAATCAGATCTAACTTTTCTGCATGTAATCTGACTGTGGTTCCAGTTTGTGCTCAAAGTACTGTACTGTTGCTATTTGCTGTGCATAACCTTGTCTTACAGGGGTCCCCAGGGTTCGAGCCAGAGGAACCAGCCTTGGTGGTAAGTGCAAACAGTGTGGGTACTTGTGTGGTGTACCAGGGGTATTGTGAAAGTGATTATTGTACAGTGTTCAGGCCACTAGAGGGAAAAGGGAGGTTACAGTATCCGGTGGGCTGTGCCCAGGTTAGCTTGACCACTACCAACCCCTGACCTCCGGGTGAGGCACCCGTTTCAGAACTCAGGCCCTTAACCTGCTACTAGCCAAGCAGGCAGGGGTAGTAGCCCCTTGGGATAGTGCCACCTAGGGTTACATCTAAAATCAATAAATGAAAACCCTGCTCACATATAGCAGCCATTATGGAAGGAAATCTGTCAGGTTACCATGCAACTTTGCAGTAAAGCTAACCAGATGCAAGCAAGTTTCATAACTAACACAAACCAAATTAAAGCTAATTTAAAATCTATATCCCTGCCCAAGACTGGTTATCAAATAGCGGCTTGGGCAAAACAACCAGAAAACCAATGTTTTGCTTTTTGGTTTAAAACCAAAATGATAAAAATGGTAATTGTAACCTGTTATTTTCTGGTTGTAATGGTACTCTTCCTGAAGAAGTGTTTAGCTTCACATATTTAGGAATTTTGCTAGATCTTTGTCATGACTTTTCTGCAAATATTGTTATTAGTAAACCAGTTTATTTAAAATTATGGATATGAATGGTTGGTCACGGGCTGTTTCCCACGGTATGTGATAATCCAAATAAATTGATGGCTTATTGGCCTATTATGGTCTTGTATTTCCTGAAATGTTCTATCATGCCAGAGTGTAGTGTACAATAACATACTTTATGTCACTTTGTGTTGCCTGCAGACTGATGGACCCATTATTTTTGTTTCTATACTTTTCGTTCTAGCACCCTGGGCTTGACCTGGTATCTGCCTTCCATCTCCCTCAAGGTCTCTTTCTCATCCTTGGGACCAGTGGACCAACAGCCCTTCCCTGCCTTTGCATACTCCTAACTCTTGCCATTGAACCAGTAACATTGAGCTTACCCCCCCAACAGGAGGGACCTCAGAAGGGGCCCAAGACTTCAAGGACATATTTATTTATTTAGTTTTTGTTTACGGGTAAGTGCGCTAGCCAGCTGGTGACTATTTTCAGGCACGACCGGGAGAGTACAATACAGCATGACACATGGAAGCAAAGAATACAACTTAGGCAAACAACCATACATAGTACATTCCTAGTCATATAGAGGCGGTTCCAGCTAGTCTAACATGGTTTAGTCTATACTAAGCATGACCAGCAAGCCAAGAGCAGCTTCAGAGTGTTGGTACAGGTGGCAGGTAAGGGAAGGGGTATGGGACTAGGACTGTTAGCTGCTTTACGGGAAAGCATAGGGAGACTGCGGGTTGGGGTTCCTTGACAGCCAGCCGAACAGCAGCAGAGTACCCAGGGGAGTAAGGGGATGCTAAGAACATCCAGCGGCAGGCTAGAGGATGCCAGGTTCATGGCCCCACAGTCGAGGAGTAGAAAAAGGAGGATGGAGCCCAGTGGAGGCTAAAGATACGGCTTTGGTGGTAGAAGGCGGGTAGGTGCAGCCGGGCAGGTGGTTCCTAGACTGGGCATAGGGACTGGAGGCAGTCCCAGGCCATTAATGTCTATCGGCAGAGGTAGGCCAGAAGGGGAGGGAGAGGTAAAGCCAACATGCACCTATGGCAAGTATAGGCAGAGCCCCAGTGGCGCAGAGGGTAAGAGATGGGGAAGGGTGAGAGGTGCGTGGAAACTGGCGGCCGTCAGGAGCCAGCCCGTGCAGCCTCAGGGGTCGAGAAGTGGAGAGAGGATCCGGCGGCAGGCTAGAGGGCGCGTGGTTTATGTCCCGCCACAGGGATGAAGGAAAAAAAAAAAATGTCGTGCAGCTGACTAGGAGACCAGAGGTGGGAGGGGAGCTGGCGGAAGGGTCAGAACGTCAGAAGAGCCCAAGTGGGTGTGGTGAAACAAAGGGACTTCATCTGTCCTGGGTACTCCGACCATTTTCAACCAATAACTCCGCCACTCATCTCTCTTGTGGAGTGACCCAGTATTTTGGCTATCAGGGTGTACATAGAGGCAGCTGAGCTGACCCCTTCTTCAGAACTGCCCTAGAGGTGCAAGCTGGCATAAGGCCACTCTAAAAAAGATTACTCATTCCTTCCCATACACCCCTGGGTCACCAGTCTGCAGCTGTGCCGAAGAAGGCGTGCCCTCCCTTCTCACAGCAGGAGGCATCAAAATGGACATCACACCATCAGCATGTAGGCATGAACCAAGGTTGTCTGGATGGCAAGCATTGGCACTACCACTGTGCTAGCCGGTCGGCTGACTCATCAGTGTTTACGTTACCTAAACTGGGCTAGTTAACTCTGGAAGATTAGTTACCTTTTATACTGGACTCACTCCTGTAGTGCATATGAGAGGCAAAACATTCTATACTAAACCTTATTCAAATGGCCGCCACAAACCGAATAAGCTTATTGATAAAAGTCTTAGAACCAAAAGCACCGACTTCTTTATTTAAATTGGCATAACACAGTACTTGTAACCTATGGTCTAATAAATAATGCCTGTTGAAAGACATCAGAGTGTCCATCTGGATGGGCCTTAAAGATCTTCTACATACATTGCACAACATCAGTTTTGGAATTCTATGCTGGAAGATCCAAAGTACTGATGACCATAAACATTTGAGAGCAGATTTTAAGAAATATCTTTTATGCACCCATTTATATACAGTGCTGCCACTTTATTAAGCCCTTATTGCCAAGAAAATATGACGGGCTGTGCCATTATCCAGGCTCATACATTTTCAACAGGAAAGACCAAATCTGAGATCTGTCATTGTACAGTCGTGGCTAAAAATATTGTTGCCCTTGCAGTTTTTTCTAATAATGCACCATTCCTTCCAGAAAATTGTTGAAATTAAAAATATTTTGGTATCCACATATGTATTTCTTTGGTTTGCAGTGGAATAAAACACAAAAAGCAGAAAAATTTACTAAGTCTTAGCTTATTCCACACAGAAATCCTTAACTGGCCCGGACAAAATTATTGGCACCTTTTAGAAGTAGTTAGCAATAATTAAATTTCAAGCTGGTGATTCTCCTCACTTTGGAACTGAACTCACCTGTGGTGAGTTGCAGGTGCCTACAATATAAAATCACTCATTCAACCAGTTTGAATAGAAAAGGACTCATTCTCCTGTTTTGTGTCACTGTGTGTACCGCAATGGGCATGGAGAAAAGAAAGACAGCCAGAGAATTGTCTGAGGAGGCCAGACCAGAAGATTGTACCAAGCATGGACAATCTCAAGGCTACAAATCAATCTCCAGAGACTTTCATGTTCCTGTTTCCACCGTATGTAATGTTATCAGGATATTTAAGGCCCATGGCACTGTAGCCAACCTCCCTGCTGGGCGTGGCGAGAAAACTTGATCGGCGATTGCAGCGCAGGATTGTTCGAATGGTGGAGAAAGCACCTCGATCAACTGCCAAACAATTCAAGCTGACCTTCAGACACAAGGTATGACAGTTTCAACTCGCACCATCCGTCGCCAACTCAATGAAAGGGGTTATATGGTAGGAGGCCCAGGAGGACCCCACTGCTGAGAGAGAGAGACATAAGAAAGCCCGACTGGGGTTTGCCAAAACACACCTGAACAAGCCAAAATCCTTCTGGGAGAATGTCCTGTGGACAGATGAGACCAAATTAGAGCTTTTTGGTAAAGCACATCATCTCTATGTTTACAGAAAACAAAATGAAGCCTTCAAAGAAAAGAACACCTTCCCTACAGTCAAACATGGAGAGGTTCAGTGATGTTTGGGGTTGCTGAGCTGCCTCTGGCACTGGGTGCCTTGAGCGTGTGCATGACATCATGAAATCTGGAGATTATCAGGCCATTTGGAGCGCAATGTGAACCCAGTGTCAGAAAGCTGGGTCTCCGTTGAAGGTCATGGGGTCTTCCAGCAGGACAATGACCCCAAACACACTTACAAGCACCCAGGAATGGTTCAAGACAAGACGCTGGACTGTTCTGAAGTGGCCAGCAATGAGTCCGGATCTAAATCCCATTGAAAACCTGTGGAGAGATCTGAAAACAGCAGTTGGGAGAAGGCACCTCAAATCTGGGAGAACTGGAGCAGTCCGCACAAGAGTGGGCCAAACTGCCAGTAGAAAGGTGCAGGAAGCTCATCCATGGCTATAGGAAGCGGTTGATTGCAGTTATTTTGACCAAAGGCTGTGCTACTTAATATTAAGTCTAGGGTGTCAATAATTTTGTCAATGCCATTTCTTTTCATTTTCTGATTTAAAAGGATATATTAAATTCTGATCAAAACAAAGGTTCTGTAATATTAACAGAGAAATAAAGAATTGTGGAGACCAAATACTGTACTGTTGTTAATTTCAACTTATTTTAGAGGAATTGTGAGTTATTTGAAAAAGTGCAAGGGTGCCAATATTTTTGGCCGACTGTATTTTCTTTATTTCTGTATTTAAAAAGCGTAAAACAAGAATAATATCAAAAAAAACCACTAATATGATTAAAAATCATTTTGCTGCTTCATTTCTTTGTTTTCACTTTCATTCACTGTGTTAAAAAAGCATTACAGAACAGGATATTGTCATCAAAATATTGTTTTCACATCAGCTGAAAACAGGCTGTGTATAACAGGTGCTAATTACATGTTAATAGATGCACTGGCGAACTGTGAAAATGTGCACTGAACAGGAATGTGCACTTATCCAGACAATGTAACATTGCAAAGGTAGGGAAAAAAACTGGGAACTAGGAAAAGTTGGCAGTTATCTAGAATTTGCACTTATCCGAGTGGACTCCACTATACTTGTTTTTGAGACAATTGTTTACATGATTTTTTTTTGTTAGGTTGTGCTGGGAAACAGGCATTCTTCTGCCTAGAGTACTTACCTAGTAAATGAAACCTAGTTATAAAAAAAGAACTTCATTGCAAACGCTCTGGGACAAGAGATTCACAAACAAGTGCAGGCAGCAAAGCCACGCTTTGATGAAGCACAGCAATTACATATAACTCCTAATGGAATGTAGTATGGGTAGATCACCATGAAAAAAGTAGGCTGGCTTAGCTTCAGGTTAGACTGTAAATGTTATAGACCCCACAAATGTGTCTGTAACCCCTTTGGAAGGTTACTTAGTTTTAGACCCTTCTTTTCTTTGTGGCCTAATTTGGCCCAGTCAGGAATGGCTAAGTCCCTTGTCACCTGGTTGGGATGTCCCCAGGTTGGGAGGTTGCCATGGGTGCTCGGAGGATTTAAGGCCAGTTTTGGCAGTAGCAGGGGCCCTGCCAGGTGATGTTAGTGGGAGTAACAGTGTTTGCCTGCCCTCGCCATCTTGGCCAACTCTTGTGGTTGTCAGTATGGCAGTTTGAGAGAAGACAACTTGGTGCGCAAGTTGCATGAAGATTAAGCTGGGCTTGTGTTGTTCTAGTGGGAGGGAATGCAGTTGCGGCAGAAGGGTGCTGGAGTTGCGGGCCTCAAACCTCAGGCTGGCGGACAGTTTGAGTCAGCATGGAAGTTGGGGAAGTGGCTGCCAATTAACAGCAGCCATAGCCCTTGGGAGTCAGTGATTGTGAGTGACTTGTGCCTCTGTATTTAAGGGACAGTCACTATAGTGAGTCTCCGTTCTTTATCAGGGTCTGCAGTTCTGGGGTGCAAATCAGCCTCAAGGCAATTCTGACTGCATGAGCCCTTGGGACCTTGATGAATGGAGCAAGATATTGGAGAGAAGTGAGCCCTGAGGAAAGTAGTCTAGAGCCTGGGAAGATTTTGGGACTGCCAAGCTTGGGGACAGTGTACAGTGAGAACTGCCTGCAAAAGTTGTGACCATAGTGGTCCTGAAATGTTGCCAAGATTGTGAGACCCACTGTGATCCAGGACTTAACACTGCTGCTAAGGCCACCTCGGCCACAGTCTTATTAGCTGCTGCCTCCATTGTTTTCACTATACTCTCCAGAGCACTGAGTTTCTGGGTTACTAAATTTTGGGAACCCACCAGTTCTAATCACGCATGTGGACATTATGCTTTTCTAAAGACTGTTTGAGAAGCGTTAACCTGCATGTTTGGTTCCAGCTCCTGCACAATGTGGGTACCCCGATACATCTGGGCCAGGAAAACAGGGTCTGTTCTGGAAGTGTTGTCTGCTGCTGTGTGTCCCTCCCCATGGACATTCCATTGTCATATCCCTGGACACAGGGAGGAGGAGCTTACATGTTGCTTTTGCTTTTCTAAACTTGACTTTGCTACCAGTACTCTTATATGCATATGTAACCCCCTACAAATGGGGGTTCCCAAAAGTCTTCCTTGGGCTTGCCTAAATACCCACTGCAAGGCGGATGTTCTGTGTCCCTATGGGTTTGAAAGTGTTTGCATGTGAGTGCCCTGTTAGCCTCAGTGCCTGTCTCTTTAAGAGCTGCCTATCTCGTAGTGTATAATTTATCGGGGCAGGGGCCGAGTAGTTTCAGGCTCAAGTCCACTTGGGCTGCTGTATTTTGCTCCATTCTGCCATCACTCCCACAGAGGAGCCTACAAGGATCTGTGACTGTTTACTAATTATCTGCAATAATAATAATAATATTGTAGTTTGTATAGCCTGCCTTCCTTTGCAGCATGGACATTTCTGTTAATCACCACCATCTTGGTTCTGGATTGCTAGTTTGGACCAGTCAGCACCTTTGGGGACTCTAAAATGGAGTATATCCTCAGGGGTCTTGTGGGAGTGAATTTCTGTAGGAATTGTAGTTTTGCGCTTTGGTGCCTAATTGTACCTGGAGGGAGCTCTAGCTGTGACAGACAGATGTATCGATGAATCAAACCTTTTGGATCTCGGGAAAGTTCAAGCTGCCTGCAGCAGTGAGTGTGGAGTTAGGTTGAAAGAGTGAACAGCTCGAGAGATTCTAGCAGCTGCTCCTGCATAGTGCGCTGGAAAATGGCAGGAAGGCTGTGTTTGGCCTACCTGCTACCATCTTCCAAAGTGAAGAGACCTTGAGCCTGAGATCGGACTTCACCCAAAATTGCAGGTTTTCGATCGGAACCTGATTTGTGACTAATTGAGTTCTCCTAAAGTGGACTGAAGATTTGCCTCAGTGCGATCGGCCTGTCAGGACTTGAGATTGCCGCAGTGTATACGGTTTGTGCAGAGACACTGTGGTGCAACGGACTGTCCTCTGAACTGTGGTATTTACCTTGCTCTTACTGTAAGTGTGCTGAATGCTGACAGTGGGTGCGATTTGGTTCCCCACTGCTTGAATGTGTCACGCTTGCTGGATGCTGCATCCAGCACTTACGGACTGTCATCCGAACTGTTTACCCAGTTTGGGCCTGTCCACCTTGGCCCAGACAGCCGCTAAAGCCGCAGAGAACCAATCGATGAGAGACCGCCTGGGGATTCGGCTCCTGCTCAACACCAATGAACAGGATTGGCACCGCGGTGCTTCACGTGGGCCCTGCTTCTCCTGGCAATCCAGCACTTCATCCTGAGGTCTCCATTTCGTCTATTCAGCATCTTGCACTGGGTAGTGTGAGTAAACCCCAGGGTAGCTCCTGCAACAAAGCTCAAATCAAATTGTGTGAACTGATTTAATTGTTGTTGCTAATCATTTTGGACTGAGCCATCTGGCTCCGGATTACAAATTGTGGATTAAAGTGCATGCATGTTTTCTTTCCATCACAGGGCCCCAACCAGCTGCAACGCTGGCCTACCCCAGGCAGAGCTTCTGGCTAGCCTGTAGTTCCAACTGGGTACCCAGGGTGTGTGTGACTGTGCTACAAGGACCTTATAGCCTGAACCTTTCAGATCTTGAATCAACCACTAGATTTTGCCACCTTCCTTCTCACTGCCCCTTAAATAAATCAAATCTGAATCTTTTGCTTTGAACTGGTTGTGGTGTACCTCTGTACAAACAGTATTGAAATACTGTTGGTTGTTGTGCTAAATCTTATTTTACAAAGGGTCTCCAGGGCCAAGCCAGCTGAATCAGCCCTGGTGGTAAGTGCAACAAGTGTGGGGTTAAAACTATTGTCAGGTGTCAACTGCAGTTGTGTATTCTGTGAACCATTTAAGCCACTAGTGGGAAAGAGGAGGTAACAGTGTCCTGGAGGGCTGTACCCAGGTCAGCTAAGCTACCACTATCCCTGTCCTCTGGGTGGAGGCACCCGTTTTCAGTACCCAGGCCCCTCAACCTGCACCCTGGTCATGCAGGCAGGGGTAGTATCCCTTAGGGGTAGCACCACCTAGGGGTTACACATAACCATTTCTCAATAGGGCTGTGCAAAGGCGTATTTCTGATATTTGTATTTGTTGAGTTCTTCCATTGTTTTTGTTTTTTAGCCCTTCAGCTCCAGTGCTCCCAATCCTTCAGGCGTGCCTTCTCGGCTCTGGCTAACCCCTGACCTCACTCGAGTCCCTCCACCCACAACCTCACATCGCAGCTGCCCGGGGGTATTCTGGTGTAACCCTTCACCAGGTGGGTCCCCTCCTCCGAGAGGGAAGGCACCAGTGGGGGTTACCTGGCACATCCACATTAGGCTTCAGGAGGCCTGGAGGTGGGGGAGGACTCACTGGAGGCTTTCGGCAGTGCCGGAGACTGGGCAGCCATCATCTGGTGGCACTAGCTGTGTTCCTGTTTTCTTTCCTTGGGAGTATGACATCCGGGATGTCTGGGCGGCTGACATCCGTCAGCTCCTAGCAATGTCCCACGTGTTGCCCTACCTCTGGCCTCTGCCAGCTGTCACCAACACTGGGTTGTGGACCCCTCTTTCACGGGAGATGGTGAGTAGTCATAGGATGCTCAAGCCATCTGCCCCACGTTGGACCTTCCAGTGACCTAGATCCGCTGTCGAACCTGGGTTGCTGGCGCGCAAGCAGAAATCCAACACAGCCGACGGGCCGCCCGAGTTCTTCCATTATTAATTAAAAAGTTTCAGCCATTTCAGACTGCTGTATTTGTTAATAAAAGCACAGTATCAGCGGTATTTGAGTTATCAGAAATAAAGCCTGCATTCATAATATATGATGAATTTACCACATCAATAGGTAGATTAATTAAGCAATAAGGCACAACAGGGTGTGTGTTATTGTGTAATAATATCACTCCTGGGGTGGGTTGAAGCACGAGGTGAAGCTGAGTGCTTCCACCCACCCCTGGAGTGACGTTATTACATGATAACACATCCTCGGGAGTCTTATTGCAATATACAATGGTTCATTGTTATACAAAATAAAAAAAAAATAAAAAAAAAAATTATTTTAAGGAATCCAAATGGTCATGATCCATAGCCAGAAGCTCATGATCCATATCATCCAAAAGCAATACAGTGATGTTGTTGTGTAATAACATCACTGTCTCAGGCCTCATTGACCAATCAGAGTCCAGGAAATTTTCTTGCCATTGTATAATAGGTTATAACTTATAGATTATTATTATGTTTCCAAAATTCAACATACAAGGTTAGTGGCAGGCACGTCGTTTTTACTTTGTGCATCTTGCCCAGTGTCACACATTGCAAATGACGCATTACATGGGATATACTATGGTTATCCACCCAGATTTCTCTGCTACTTTCTGAGACAATAAAATTTAAAAAGGCTGGTGAGTGCAGGCCGTATCATATTACTATAACCGTATGTATCTTGGCCAGTGTCACATATTGTACTATTTAATTTTTTTTAGTTGAAAAACAAATGTGAGACACACTGAACGAAAGGGCTGACTCTGCATGACAGGGCCTCCCACCCCTCATATCATTGCAGGTGTTATAACTGGCAGAGTTTTGGAAAAGTAAGCTTAAAGTATGGGTCATGGTAACTTTGCCTCTGAAGTTAGTTGCCCAACCTAAAGTTACTAAGGACCATGCCGAAGCATACTTTACCTGCATTGTGATTTTGAGTCACACTAGCCTCAGTCAGGGTGTAACATGGCTTACGTGTCAGGCTGCTGGACTGATACATTTAGCATCTGAAATGACAAATGATGCTGAACACAGCCAATGGGCCCTGTCATACAGAGTAACTAAGCAATGCATTGCTTTTTCATTCAGTTGGTCTTTCAGGGACTATACTGCAGCTCCTGAGGACAGTAATAAATGGCACACGACATGGCATATACTATGGGTGCTCACCCATTTCTCTGCAATTATTTTTTGAAACAATACATTTTAAAACAGGTTGGTGACTGCAGAACCAGACTGAAAATTGAATATATGCATTATTTCTTTGTGAAACAGAAAGTATAAAACTCAGGCCAATCCAAATTCCAGCCTACCCGTATCAGCTGGATTAGACAGAATGAACCCGCATAATTTATGGCACCACTATCCCAATAAACAATAGTGGTGAAGAAACAGATAAAATGGTGGGTGAATGGTAAAAAAAACCACATGAGCATGTTCTGTGAAGTGCAACACAATACATGCATAAATATCACTGATAGTCATAATCTAGCAGTGGGGATTTACTTTCAGAAAAACAAGCTCTTCTACCGCCCTGGCTTGAGACTGGACCTGTGTGGAACTACATCATCACCTGCAGTACTAAATATTCTTTCAGAAGGCAGACTCGTTGGAGAGCAGCCTAAATACTTCACGACTACTTGAGTGCGTGCAGGCCGCACCATCCTTTTGACATCCAGTATTTTAAGGGATCTGTTCTGAAGTGTTGCTTTTGTGCCCCCAAGTAACTGTGGACCACCAGTATTCCCTGCACTAATAATATTCCTAAAGATGGAATCTTCAGCTGAGTCTGTCTTCAAAAGACTGATGTGAGCCACACATATCACACCCAGAATGTAGTGTTGAAACTGTAGTGGTTTCACCTATTGCCTGTGCATTGACAAATCCGGTTGCCATCACTCATTTTCCCGTGATGATGCTTGTCATTACCAGTATCATGAGCAAACTGACCTTCCATGTCACCAAAAGCAGGCATAGTGCCTTTAACATGCTGAACCTCCTAGGTCATTTTTGAAAGATGCTGTCAGCAGTATGCAAATTGCCTGCACGTCAGAACTGCATCTGAACTGCCATAGACAGTTAGTTTCTGATCCCTGTCAGATCCAGTTCCCCACCCCCAGAACAGGTGGGTAGCACGCTGGGAGCCCACCCCAGAATGCTCATGCCTCCCCTCCCCCTTACACAGTGTATGACCAACAGGGTGCCCAAACCCTATCGGCTCCACTACCCCCAAAGCAAGCTTCTACACCACAGTGTGGCAAAAGTCTATGGCCCATGGGGTGTACAGTCCCCCTTCGGTTCCACTGCCCCCAACAAACTTCCAGGTGCCATGCTGGGAGCCCACTAAGTGGCAAAAGTCCCACGTTGTCTTTATAAAAAATAAAATTCTAGAACAAAAGAAAACAGATCTTTGCTGACTCTCTTGCCCCCTCCCAACCTGTGCCCACCCTCTGCATACCCCACATCCCCACACCCCTCACCCCCATACTTACCTCAGGCTGGGCGTGACGATCTTCAGCGGACCGGGAACACATCTGCACTCTTCAAAGTCGACTCATGAACGGAAGAAATGCCGTAAGCTGTATAATGACATAAATGTTTTTTCCAACTTTGGTGCATATCTACGGCCATTTTGGGATTTTGTTCACCAAATTTACAACATGGGGTTCTTGGGACCCCCCTCAGACTCGGCTACTATCATTTTGTTATTCGGTTCCGAAGAGGTGATTTTGCGGTCACTATGCGGAACCATGTTCGAGACCAAGTAACAAAATGACGGTGTCACAGTTCATGAGGTAGGTCCCAAAACCCTATGTTGAAAATTTGGTGAAAAAATTCTACAAATGACTTTTTATGAGCATATGCTATGCAGTTCCTACGCATGCTCAGAATTTTGAGAATTGTTACTATTTTCACTCCAGATTTTCAACATTGCCATATTACCACACCTCCTTTAGAGCAGTACAGTTGTCATTTTTACATCTTGCCCAAATGTGTATCCGCACATGTAGCACACAATGGTGCGGTCAGTGTACAAAATCAATGTTTGGGACAGATTAGGAAAATCACAGTGACACAGCTCATGAGCAGAGGTCTTAAAATGGCTATGTTCAAAGTTTAGTGACACAAGTCCATAAAATGACTGTGTTACGAGCATGCATTGCGCAGTTTCCATGCACACTCGTAAGTTCATGAATTTGTAATATTTTCAGTCCAGATTTTCAAGACCGGCATTTTCCACACCTCCTTATGAACAGTACAGCTGTCATTTTTCACACCCTGGCCGAAATGTGTTTCGCACTTCCGGCACAGAAATGCCGGTCACTGTGGAAATCAGTGTTTGGAACAGATTAAGAAAATCACACTGTTCATGAGTGGAGGTCCCAAAATGCCTGTGTTGACAATCTGCTGTAAAAATTCCCAAACTAATTGCATTACGGGTGTCGTTGCACAGTTTCTGTCTTTCCGTGACTTCACCAGTTTTTATATTTTCACTCCAGATTTTCAACATTGCCATTTTACATCTCCCCATGAACAATACAGCTGTCGTTTTCACTTCGCCGAATGTGTTTTCGCACCTGTGGTGCCAAATGGTGTAGTTGCTGTGCAAAATCAGCTTTCAGCTAACAAACTGATATTGCCACTGTTCTTGAGGTGGGTCACAAAAAAAAATGTTGAAAATTTGGTGAGAGAAAATACCAGCAAACGCCAGGCGTTAGAGTTTCAACCATAACGCTCCACCCTGTAGAGACTGACAAGCATCAGGGATGTGACTTGGGATTCTCACCTGTAATGCTTATGCTATTCCACCCCACCCACACCCTGCAGACAGTGACAGGCCTGGAGGTGTGCCTTGGACTCTTGGCCCCAAAGTTCACCCCATTCTCCTATATTGCACCCATCTCCTGTATTTCCTTATGGAATGGGGTGAGCATAAGGCCCAAAGACCAACGCATACTGTGACACTTGTCGGTGTCTGCAGGGTAGAGTGTGGTGAAATGGCATGGGCATTATGGCCGATGACCCAAAGACACACCTCAGTACCTGTCAGTCTCTGCAGGGTGGTGGGGTTGGCTTCAGTTCAGTACTTCACTGCCATTCCTATTATGCATCTTTGTAACTCCTACACTACCAATACCAATGCCAGCAAGCAAATATTCGGCATTGACAAATGCTTGTGTTTAATAGTCACACTGGACAAAATGAACAAGGACACTGACAATCTGCAGTCTGCACCACAGTGGTGTCTGTATAAACAAACTGCTTTTTAATTGTCACACTGGAAAAGGCGGACAACAACGTACCTGGCTCAATGCACCACTGTAATTTATTTTTTTTAGTGGTCACACTGGGCCAGATGAACAAGGACACTGACACTCTGCTCCACAGTGGCGCCTCTATAAAAGAACTGATTTTTTAATGGTCACACTGGAAAAGACAGCGCTGTAACTGACCCTTTGCACTACTGTAATATATATTTTTTAGTGGTCACACTGGGCAAGATTAAAATGAACACCTCTGCAGTCTGACTCTGCACCTGTTATCTTTCTCTTTGGTTTTCTCACTATTTTTTTTTTTTATTCCTCTGCGCTCCCAGGGCAGGCACAATCTCACAGCCACACACACCTGGCCTGCCTTCCCAGTTCCCACATTTGTCTTCAGTTTCAGTAAGGCTTCTCTTAGCTCTTTCTGTAAAAATGCTGTTTTCCTTTATCTTCAGGTTTCAGTTTTTTCTCTATCTTGACTTTTCCTTATTTGTTCTGAGTTTCTTCTCACCCTACTCACTCAGTCCGCACAACAATTCTAGTGAATCAGTCCCTCCCACAAGTTCCCAATCCACGTGAATTTCAGTGTAGTATATTTTCTTTTCTATATCACTTCACTTTTCCTTTCTTTTTTCTGAAAATCTTGCAGTTTTCTTTGTCTGGAGTGGACAACAGTGATAACCAAACACCTTTAGCTGTCCTCTCTGCCCTCCTTGCGATCTATTCCTCCCCACCCCCAACTTTACTGCATGATGCATGCACTCTGTGCCTGACCCTGTATACTTTTTTTATCTGATATTGCAGGCTCTGGCTTAGATTTTTCAAAATACAAAAAATGTAATAGTATGTGCTGGTGGATGGATAAGCCCAAAGCAGTACAAGCCCCAATCCATAAACAAAACAGGAGACTCTGAACAACTCGCTCAGAGCAAGCTGCACTGCCTGAGCAAAGAAACATGTCTAATTCAGTCGGACAGACTGGCGAAATCACTCTTACAATGGGCACTGTGCAGAGGGAGCGTCTATACTCTAGCTCCATCCCTTCCACCACATTGCCCAATAGCCAGCACTGACAGTCAGTCTCAAATCAGCTATAGCTGCCTAGCCTATCAGTCTGACTTAATTCAGCCAATTGCCAGTTTGTCTGATCGTCGGCAGTGGCACACTCCTCCTACAGACTTGCTTGCTCGCTCCTGCTGCCCGATGAGTGTGAGCATTAAGTGATGCCAGCCAGACAGCCACATGACCTACAGTGTGGCCAGCTTGTGACTGCCAGCAGGTGCCCAGATGATTGGTGACTTTGAGTGGCCGGAATTGCCCCAGCGGTTGTGGGAGGAATTAAATAAAGAAAAGCCTCATTTCCTATTGTGGTGTGGTGGCAGTGGGTTTCTGGCACAAATACAGTCCAAAATATGCCAGTATTTGGGTTTTGGTTTAGCAACCCGAATACTGACATATTCAGGGTATTTGTGCCGAATAATATTGGCATGCACTGCCCTATTTCTCAGGTGCTTTTGCATTGTGGTTCTTTTTTTTTTTAGGTACTATTTGGGGCTCACCATGACTCCTACAGAATTGTCAACATTGACAGGCTGGTAGCTGTCCCGGTGCTGTGAGGGCTAAGGCACTTGTGCCTGACCTCCAGCCATGCCAGTAACCCAGGTCCGGAATGGACTTAGGTCATCGGGGATCGGCCAGGGTGGGAGAGGATTGAGCATCCAGGGACAGCTGTCCTCTCCCAGGATGAGGAAGACTGGTCGGCCCAGCTGTAGACTGCCACCAGGTGGAGGCCTGGTGGTAGTCAGCGTAGGCAGCAAAGTAAAGGAGGGACACTGTGGGAACATCTGCTGGGTGTGCTTCCCTGTACAAGGCTAATGCTGTGCTGCGCAGTGCAGGGCAGAGAGAAAATGGAAAAGCAGGAAGTGTTGGGGGTTTAGTGAGGCTCAGCCTTCCAGTCCCCAAGCCTGCACTGCCACCTAAATGCCACTGTTGGTCTGTTTTGTATTATTCACTGGGAGGAGGATGACCCTCCCTCCTCCAACCCTGCCATGGAAATCACAGGAGACCTGACAGAGTCAGTATAGGCAGAGGCTGGAGCCGGCTTGGGGCAGCAGGGACTGGGCTGATAAGTTGCCCCCAGACACAGGAACAGAAAACAGATTATGGGGAAAAGGCATTGGCAGGCTAACCTCTAAACCTCTAATTCTAGGCTAAGTTGATGGCCATATCACACTGCTGAGTCCTGAAGAAGACAAAACCCATGTCTATGGCTTTGCTGTTTTCAGCCTTTATAGATTGTTCTGTGAGGCCTAGTGGACATTACAATTCTGCTTAATCTAAATCAATCCAAATCCCATCCTGATGTTAATGTGCACCTTTGATCCATGATGCATTGCATTAAAGGGGGTTTGTGTAATTTAATGTAAACCAGTCTGCTTTGGACTGCTAGGAATTTGCACCCTGCAGTTTTCCCTGTGCATGGTGGTGAGATAGAGTTTTGCCATATTATTGTTTTGATTGTAGTATAGAATTTCCATATGCACACACAGCTTATAGTAAACCCATAATTCACCCACAGACTGGGGCAGGAAATGATCAGTGCCTTATTCCCCAGCTGTATGACTAATATGGTAGTGGAAAGTGTTTATACAAGCAAACTTTCCACTGGGTTAGTTCATGATGTTGTTCCCAGGTTATTAGCGATACCAAGATTCACACGACTGGCTTAAAATAGTTTACAGAAAGAAATTGAATGGACAGTTAAAGGAAATAGGTCATGTATTTCATTACTCTGTGTAACATTAGCTAACAGGTGTACGAGAATTGTTCTTGTGCTGATAGGCTTGGGGAGAGAGAGAGAGAGACAGAGACAGAGAGTGAGTGAGTGTCAGTGAGTAGGTAAGAGAATCAAGAGCAAGAACACCATGAGGGAACATGCCTGTTCTCCAGGCAGATGTTTTTTCAGTGTTGCATCCTATAGTAAAACAAATGTTGGCACTAATTTTGCTTCTCTAAAAATATAGTAAGACCATATAGCAACACAACCTGCACTTAATCAACTTATTCTTTGTTACAAATTGGATGCGTACCTATATTTTTCTAGTCGGTTTGTAACACAAAATGCTTATTTTAATGCATCAACATTGGCTATATTTTTACAACAAAAAAAGAAACATTAGAGTCTGGCGTTCACTCCTCTCTAAATTTGAGAGAGCCTACCTCTCGACACTTGCACTCCCTCAATGGACATCATATAAACTGCACTATATATTTCAGTGGTAGGCCCTATGGGCTTACTCCTTTTCTTTCCCTAGAGCCACCTATCGGATACCTGTATGCCAACAAGCGACATATCGGTCCTCAGGACCAGACTGCTCCCGCTTGAGGAGGGCTAGGGAAGTGGCGGAGAGACCCTCCAGCTTAGTCCAGATTGTTCCACATCATTTAAGGGGTGGTGCAAGACCATATTATTAGTTGTTTATATAAAAGCACTGAGGGCTTATCATATGCGCTCTCTGACTGACCTTAAGCTACGGTGGGCTCAGGAACTGGAGGTGGAATTAGATGAAGACTGGTGTAAATACAATTGGCATACTCAAGATTTCCTCCAGTACTTACTGGCGGGAATATGCTTGGAAGCTGAGGCTTCAGTTCTTTAGGACCCCAGAGGTTACTACGAAATTCAAGGTGTTGAATTTGCTCAGTGTTGGTGGGGATGTGGCACAACAGGGCTGGACACACCCACAAAAGCGTGGTCTTGCTCACACTTATCTGGCTATTGGCGGAGATCCTCTCTGTCTTAATTGCGATATTTGAATGCCGGAAATATTTACTCCCACTTTTATCCTCACTGCAGTCCCTCCAGGGGTACTAAATGGGATACAAATGTCTACACTTTATTGACTATCTTAATTCTTGCAGCCAAAAGATTATTACGAGGCTTGGATGTCCCCAGGGTTCCTTCTAAGGATTCTTGGAGGAGTTTAACTTATGAGATATACAATCTGGACCATGTCACAGCCAGACTGAATAACCGTCTGATGTATGTACTTATTTCACAATTTCACTCAACACCTTGGGAGCATCTGAGACGAGAAACAGGGAGCTGTGCTTTTCCTCAAAGTTGAGTTGGTGTTGTATGTATGTATGGGGAGAGAATTTATTTGTCGAATTGATGTATAATTCTTCCCCTGATTGGCAAAACCTGTAAACAGTTGGATTCCCTCTATCTATACTGGATTGGTTTCCTGCTAGCGTCTGTGATGAAATTTAACTATGCCCTGATTGTTTTGTGAATTACGACTTATACCATTATTTATGGCTGTACAATGCAATGCGATATTATTATAACAATAATAAAAATATTTCAATTTAAAAAATAAAAATAAATATTAGAGAAGTTATCTAACTGCATGTAGTTGACCATAGCTAAGAAATTTGAAATCATTTATACTCTGGGGCGTTTTGAAGTCCCAGCTTTCTGTTGCTTACCCTTGATACAGAATGACTGCCTGGGCATAGCTAGTGGAGAGCTGGCACTGAGTATGTAACCATTCATGGCTGAGGCAGGATATCCAGTGTTGGGAGCTGGATATTTGCTAGAGAGACATGCTGCCTCTTGATGTCATCAACTACAATCGATCTTTTCCGAGTTATAAAATATTATTTTTTCCTTTTTTATTCAGGGTGAGAGAGGTTTACCTGGGTTACAAGGTCGATGGGATTTCCTGGAATGATAGGACCAGAAGGACCTCCAGGACCCATAGGCCCCAAGGTAAGTGCAACTTTTATCTTTAGCAGATTTGAATT
The DNA here is from genome assembly GCA_016271365.2 of Neoceratodus forsteri. NCBI lineage: Eukaryota > Metazoa > Chordata > Ceratodontiformes > Ceratodontidae > Neoceratodus > Neoceratodus forsteri. The sequence continues at coordinate 78,409,868 of CM057459.1, forward strand.
GCAATATTATTATGCAACACTGTTTACTTGTTATGGGATTATGCATATAATTGTATGAAAATACTCTTTGCAAACTATGCAGCAAGTACTTTACAATAAAGTATAACAGACACAGTACAAGCAGTAAGCATGCAACGTAAATGAGTAAAATGTAAAATGGATGCAAAAGCAAACAGTTGATGTAATCATGTGAAAATGAGAAACTGACATTGTTTCTAATGTACTCATAGGGTGATCTTGGGGAAAGAGGACTGCATGGATTAAAAGGAGCTCGGGTGAGTAGCTACTTATCATTTGAGAGTAACCCAAGAGATTCATCGGATATTTTACATTGGTCTCCATTCACAACATTTTCATGTACTGTACTTCAGACTTGCAGTAAGGCAGTGGTGTTCCCCAAATCGGGCCACCTGAATGTGATCACAGAATGTGGTCCTCATTAGGTTCCTTTGGACCCCAAGTTGCTTTGGACCACTAAATTTCAAAGCTTCAACTTCCCTAAACTCTTGTGTGTCCGCATTTTGGGATGCGAAAGTGTTCAGAAAAACATCTGTGAGTTGAGACCCTTTCCTACGCTAGACCGCAGAACGGTAAAATGAGGCATTAAACAGAAGATGTTTCTGCCATATTATAATGTTCTGACTGAGACTGTCCCTGTGTGTGCCCCTTCCCCAACCTGTGGTAGCACTGTACAAAGCAGTTCCATAACGGCGTCAAGGCTCTTAAATAAATACAGTAAGTATATAGAACGTTGAACAAAAATGAAAGCCCTAGCTAAGGATGTTGCGGTGATACTGATGATAAATCACAGTATTTCCCTCTGATGATAACTTATCACTGTACCATGATGCACACTAAGCCATCCTTACTTTCTCACCTCCTTTCTCTGGGTATGACCAGGTTTCCTGATTATTACCTCACCCCACTCATCAGATTTTTTTAATGTAGTCTTTTTCTTCCTGCTATCTGGCATGCACTTCTACCCTCTAGTGACTGTATGATTAACCAGCCCCATCCTCCACTGATTCGCTGCTGTGAGTTCGACCATGGCATTACCTCCCATGGTGGGGTCTGTTTCTCACCGATGAGCAGGATCCAGTTTGGCAGTTGTCCCCATGGCGTTGGGTCCCATTGTTCTGGTGGCATCATTTGGACAGTGTTTTTCACATTTATCTTCAGTCCTCCCTTCATCCTCCTCCCATCTGGTGGTGTTGCAGTGTCTATTATTGGCCTTGCATGCTGCTTCCCTGGGACAGGGAGGAAAGCCCTCTGTCCTGCCACAAGGGTCACAATGTTGGCAGAACATGGTGCCTCCCTACTGGGCTCACCAGTGACACCTTCCGGTCTGGCCAAGCACCCTGAGTCTGAGTCACCAATTTGGATGTGCATCTGGTTCAACAGGGGTTCCTCCCCATGTGACACTTTTACTCCGCTAATCAGCATATCAGTATCACTATTGAAATGATAACATATATATATATATATATATATATATATATATATATATATATATACATATACATATATAGTCCTCCAAAGCTAAGATTGTGACATCCCCAATCCCAGGCCAGCGGTGCTGAAGGAAGCGTGTTTCACATGAGTGGGGTCTTCAGCACTGGGCCAGAAAGGAATCTGGGGAGCCCTGCAGAGGCTGCACTCTTAGACTGTGGGAGTGGGCAGTGCCTACTCTGCTCTTTGTGTACCTCCTGCAGTGGACTTGGGGTAAGCTTAGACATTGCAGGTGACAATGTGATGCTATTCCTCTACCCAGTATAAAGCAGGTATGGCCTGAGGAGAGCCTGTGAGCAGGGAGGCGGAAGGGCCTCAGATGGGAGAAAATGGCACGATGAAGCCTGCATACCTACCCTTGAGTCAGTGGCCTGCCAGTGACCTTGGGATTCGTATCCACACTCACCAGATCCTGGTGATTCTCAGAGGTAAAACCCCAAGGTAAAGGCTGTGGGGTCTGACACTGGAGTGAGGTGTCCCGTGCAGGTATACTCAGGAATCAATAACTGAGAGTTAGTCTGGGAGCACTTTCATCCACCCTCCCTCCCTGTAGGCAGGCAATCCACCCTCCCTACCTGTAGGCAGGGCAATCCACCTTCCTCCATGTAGGCAGGGCAATCCACCTCCTCCCTGTAGGCTGGGCAACCTACCTTCCTCCCTGTAGGCAGGGCAATCCACCCTTCCTCCCTGTAGGCTGGGCAACCTACCTCCCTCCCTTGAAGGCAGGGCAATCCACCCTTCCTCCTGTAGGCTGGGCAACCTACCCTCCTCCTGCAGGCAGGGCAATCCACCCTTCCTCCCTGTAGGCTGGGCAGCCTACCCTCCCTGTAGGCAGGGCAATACACCCTTCCTCCCTGTAGGCTGGGCAGCCTACCCTCCTCTCTGTAGGCAGGGCAATCCACCCTCCCTCCCTGTAGGCAGGGCAATCCACCCGTCCTCCCTGTAGGCAGGGCATCCACCTTCCTCCATGTAGGCAGGGCAATCCACCTTCCTCCCTGTAGGCAGGGCAACCCACCTCCTCCCTGTAGGCAGGGCAATCCACTCTTCCTCCTGTAGGCAAGGCAACCCACCCTCCACCCCTGTAGGCAGGGCAATCCACCTCCTTCCTCCCTGTAGGCAGTGCAACCCACCCTCCTCCCTGTAGGCTGGGCAATCCACCCTTCCTCCCTGTGGCTGGGCCATCCACCCTCCCTCCCTGTAGGCAGGACAATCCATCCTTCCTCCCTGTAGGCTGGGCAGGCCACACACATGCCTACCAGCCTTTCACAAGCAAGTAGCAATGACCCAGATATGGGATACAAATCTGGTTTGCTGCTATGGCACATGGGTTCCCAACCATTGCGCTGGTCTCCAGGCTTTCTGCATTAGTTTAAAGTGCACCACAGTCAGTGACTTACTGTGGGGCCTTGTGCAAGTCACTGGACCTGCCTTTTCTTTAGTCCTCCTAGATGTAACATGGGGTAGGGGCAGTACCCTCTTGAAACACCCTTCTGGCCATCTGTGTGCCAGTCTGGGTCTTGCTCGTCAACAGGGTGCCAAAATCCCTGTTGCCGTCCCTTCCCGAGGTCTGCCCCGCCTATAGTTAGAATCTATGTTGGGGGGCAGCTTCCACATGGGGGTGCGGGGTCGAACCGCCCATTACAAACAGGATTCAAACTCAAATCCCTGGTGCCCTAATGATGGGCGCACTCAGATAGGTGCTGTCTGATGGTGGAACCCTTGAAACAGACCCATAGAATTAGCAGAAACAGAGAATTTTATGGCAGATAAGGACCATTTGACCCATGCAGTCTGCCCATTTCTCCCTACCTACACTATTACCACAGACTGAGCCTGATCTACAGCTCTTTCTCACCCCTCCTTTCTTTTTCACTGTGATTCCTTGTGCTTATCACGTGCATTCTTGAACTCCACCATTGTTTTCACACCTTACCACCTCCACTGGAAGGTTGTTCCTGGAATCCACCACTCTTTCTGTGAAGAAGTAGTTCTAACATCTCCTGACTCTACCCACCTCCAGCTTCATAGCATAGCCTCTTGTTCTTGAGCACCTTTTTTCTGAAAAAATCCCTCCTGTATCTTATTTACCACCCCTGTGAGGTATTTGAGGTCTCTATCATATCCTCCTCTCTCTCCTCTGTTCCAGGGTATACATATTGAAGTCTTTTAGTCTTTCCTCATAGGGGCTTTTGATGCAGACCTGCACTATTTTAGTTTCCTCCTCTGAACCGCATCCACGCTATATCCTTCTGGAGATGTTGTCTCCAGAACTAGACACACAGTACTTTAGGTGGGGTCTTAACAGCTATCTGTACAAAGGCAACACTATCTCCCTCTTTCTGATGGCGATACCCTCACTGTGCATCCGAGCATCGCACTCACCCTCCCTACTACCTTGTCACACCACCTGGCCACCATTAGGTCGCTCAGTATGATTACCCCAGGTCTCTTCCTGCTTGGTGGTCATCAGTACCCTCCATCCATTTTGTACTCCACTCCTGGGGTTCTGTGCAGTAAGTGCATTATTTTGCACTTTCACACTGAAACCCAGCTGCCATGCACTTGACCACTCCTCTAGTTTTCTCAGATCGCTGCTTTCCTTTCAACCCGCCCCCTTCCGGGAGTGTCTACCCATTGCAGATTTTTGTGTCATCTGCAAAAGGCAGACCTTCCTTTCAGCTCTTCTGCAGTATCACCTGCAAAGACATTAAAGAGGAACCGTTCCAGCATGGATCCCTGAGGCACCCTGTTGGTCACCTTTCCTTCCTGGAATGAACTCCAGTTTCCGTCACCCTCTGTCACCTATCTCTAACCAATTTCTTATCCAGTTTACCCATATCTCTCAATCTTTTGTCACTGAAATGAGGGACATGGACACTCAGAATGAGGGACAATGAGGGTCAAATCCTCAAACATGGAGATGCAAGCTCAGAACACTGTGGAAACTATTGTGTTTCCCTGTATAAAGTTTATTTTTGATTTAACATCTTATCATATTATGAATTTCTGCTTTAATGTCTAAATTCACAGCACATTCTCTGAATGGACCACACCTTTCCAAGAGTGTCGGGTGAGGGACAGAGCACTTTGAGGGTAAAATGAGGATGTCCCTCATAATCAGGGACAGTGGAGAGGTATGAGTTTACCACCTTTGGACCTACTCCTATACTACCCAGCTTGCTTACTAGTCTCCTATGTGGAACGTGATGAATGCTTTACTGAAATCCCATGTCCACCGCTCCACCCATATCTAGTTTCTTGGTCACACAGTCAAAGAAATCTATGAGACTGACATGACCTCCCTACCTATGAAACCATGCTTCCTTGGGTCTTGTAACTCATTGGATTTAGATATTCCGCAATCCTGGGCCAGCCTGCTGGCGCATGTGATATCAAGCATGCGCCAGCAACCTGGGTTCAGGAACGGACACGGGCAGCTGGAGGGGTTTGTTGGGAGGAGGAGGATTGGAGCGCCCAGTGTCTGCTCTCCTCCTCCAGGTGGGGTGGGATGCAAGTCCCTGCGATACTGCCACCTGGGTGACCACGGGTGGAGGTGCAGCGAGGACTGCACACAGCAGGGTGGGAGGGCGTCTGCCGGGGGCGGTGCCAGCACATCACGGCGTGCTTCACTGCCAGGTTTCCTAGCGTGTGGACGCCCTGAGGACAGGGACAAGAAAAATGGAAAACTCCTGCACCAGGCTCTCGAGACGGAGCCGGCCGACCCGAGAACACCTACAACCAGACTCCATAGAAGGAGCTAAGTAGACCTTCCAACATAGACTTAAGGACTAAGAGGAGGTCATGGAGCCCCACTCTTCTGCCCCGCCCGGGGCAAACCGAGAAAGGATGGGGACAGGGTTGCTCGGCACCGGGGAAGTACCTGGGTGGGATCACGGAGCACACACAACCTAGGGATCCCAGAAGAAAGGATCCTGGTGCAGCGAGGAGGGCATAAAAAAAAAAAAAAAAGATATTCCACAATCCTTTCCTTCAGCAGTGATTCCATTAACTTTCCCACCATCAATCTTAGGCTGACTGGCCTATAATTGCCAGCCTGCTCCTGCTACCACTTCTGTGTAGTGGGGACTATATCTGCCCTCCTCCAGTCCTCCAGAACCACTCATGTTTCCAGTGAGCTGTTAAACAGAACTGTCAGAGGTGCAGTCAGTATTTCCCTGAGCTGTCTCAATACCCTTGGATGTACCCACATGGCTATGTTGCTTTGTCCACCTTCAGATTAGCTAGTCCTTTCTGGACTGTCGCCTCCAAAAGAACTAGAGTCCATCTGTCCCTCTAAAGCTTTAGTTACTTTTGTGTGGCCCTCCTTCTTCTTCTTCTTCCTCTGTGCACACTGAACAAAAGTATTTATTCAGGATGTCTGCCTTTTCCTCATACCCTTCTGTACAGACCGCCTTCCTTTTTAATTTTACAATCCCACCCTGCTCTTCCTGTTTTCATCAATAAAAAATGTCTTGTCCCTTCCATTATCTCTGGGCTATTCTCTCTTCAGTTTGTTCCTTTGTGCACCTTACTGCTTTCCCTGGTTCCTGTATTTCCCTGATACACTTCCTTATCCTCCTCCTTCTGCATCTCCTTATACTTTCTGAATGCTACTGTTTTAGCTGTTATCTTTTCTGCCACTTTTGGAGAACCATAGTGATTTGTTTTTCCTTTTTGCTTTTGCTGTCTTGCTTGATGCAGAGGCTTGTTGCCTTTACTATGTTCCCTTCTATCTTTACCCACTGTTGCCCCATCCTCCCAGGCCATTCCCTCCACTAGGTCATCCCTGAGGCATTCACCCATCTTTTAAAAGTCTGCCTTGCTGAAGTTCAGGACCCTCACCCTTGTATGACTTGATTCTGCAGCAGTCATTACTGAACCACACCATATGGTGATTGCTGGTCCCAAGTGGCCTCCCACCTTGATGTCTGCAGCACTGTCCTTAATAGTAAGTACCAGGTCCAGTGTTGTCCCATCATGAGTGGATTCACTGACTAGTTGCCTGAGGAATGCCTTCTGCAGAGAGTCCAGGATGGCCCTGCTTCTAGCTGAAGCAGTGCTGGAAGGCTCCAGTCTACATCCAGCAGGTTGAAGTCCCCACCAGCAGCACCCTCCGCTTTTCTGCAATTTTGTCGGCTTCAAGAATACCTTATTTAACTCCTCCTGTGCCGGGGTCTGTAGATCACTCTACTGATCTACAGGCCCAGTCATAGGCAGGCACTTGGAAAAGTGAGGCTTGGAATCTAAGCAAAGAAGTGATTGTCATCAGCACAGGAAGTAATAGCACGTCTTATGTTGGCTACCAATCACCCTTCTAATCATCACTTTCAAAGTGCCTGTGATTAGGATCCATGAGAGGTTACATCTCGGTTTGGCAAACCTGGGTATGCAAAGAGTAAAAGGAAAAAAGCCACATTTTTCAGACAGAAATGTCATAACCTGTTTTTCATTACTGTAATACTAATGCTTTAAAATACAGAAGGACCCTGTATTACAGGAAAAACTGTAAAAATGAAGCTTCAAATATAATGCTGTTATTACCATTTTAATTGCTTATAACATATAAGGTGAATATACACCAGTATGGGTCACACTTAGTGTTAATATTAGAAATGCCTGTTGATTAGGGTCTCTGCTTGAGTAGAGGTAGTATTTGTTTGGTTGAACATCTTTTCAATGGTCAAGGTGCTAACAAACACATCCAGATACGTGGCATAGAGAACAGGGATGAGACCTGTGATATAGTCCAGCTAACATGAGGCTATAGTGTTAAGGTTCATGCCATGAAACTGCTCTTACTGTATTTGATAACATAGAAATTAGTTGGAGTAGGCTTATTCTGCGAGATCAGTCTGCCAATTTTTTCATGCCTTAATTTTGTACAACAGTATTGCATTTTTTTTACATCAATTTAAAATGATTACAAAAGTTGTGTTTTGTAATACAAATTGTATTTTTGTATGGGTAGTTGCCACAGGGAAATAGTTTCCTCCGAACTGTAGCCCATGTTTTAGTGAAGTGGTAAGATGCTCCTGCAATGTGATAAAATAATGGAATTTTAGGCCTAACATGAATTCAAGTACGTCAGTACATGTCATGAGCAAGATAATGATCTAGCGATGCAAAATAATTTTTTACCAGTATTCCGTAATATTCTATGAACAGATAGAGTGCAGTAGCTTCAAGGTTTATGGCTCTTGTGTGTCACAATATGCCTGTATTGCCCTCTAGGGTATCTTTTAAAATGCTTCTAAACTTTGGAACGGTGATGTGCTACAAACGGTATGTGATCAAGTAATGATTTATTACACTTTTCAAAACTGTGATTTCGCTCTTTGTATTTGCATATAGGGCCAACCTGGTTTTCCAGATTCCCGGTACCCCAGTCTTCCAGTAAGTACATTTTATATGCAGAGGCTACATAGATTCATTTCAAAGTGCTGCTTGCTAGGCAGTAAGTGCATCATTGTTGACTGTATTTTCCTACACACAGGGTGTTCCTGGACAAGATGGTCCCCAGGCCTCCAGGTATCCCAGGATGCAATGGTACAAAAGTAAGTGCTCATGTTAAATGAACAGCAACATTAAGAAGTTATAGTAACAGGAACCTTATTGCTGTAGAAATATGAAATGACGTGGTACACTAATGGATCAGATGCAGCAGGCTGTGAGAAATGGTAGTGCACATACACTTTCAGAAATGTGTACATACTTACTAGGCTGGAGGCTTGGGGCACAGTGGGGCAGCAGGTGAATATCTCCACACCACCACTGGGCGCTTGTAAGCCCGTATGCCCAGGTGTCCTTTCAGACACTTGTTTCTTTGTGGCAGCTGTGCAGCTGCTGGCTTCCTGCCCTCCCTCATTGTACTTTTGCCCCACTGCACAGCCACTACCCCAGGCACTCCAACCTCGTGGTTGCCCTGCCCTTCTGCTATGGTGGTTGTGCTCCGTCATTTATTTGGCTTTTATTTTCTTACCTGTTAGCATGCCTCCAGACTGCACTGTGCCTCTGTATATGTTGCTTCACAGCACTGCTTTCTGTGGCTGCAGTGACTCATGCAGCCAAATCAGCCTGACCATTGCCAGGTCACATCACACTGCTCCACGGTCAGTGCTCCTCTCTGTATTATCCAACACCCTGTAGCATTGGATGGCTGCTTATGCTGCTTGCAGCAGCTCCTCTGTTCAGCAGCAATCAGGCAGTGCCTAACACTTTTGCAGGAGCCCCTCAGTTCTGGGCTCCTCTAAGCTCTGCCATTGCTCAGCCCCTTGCTGCCTGAGTGCCGTTCTCTGGGAGCTCAAGCTGCTACAGTCAAGAGTAGTGTCCACTGGATATACATCTTTACTCCTGAACTCCTACTTGCATACCCTTTGCTTGCTTTTTGCTCCAGGTGATCCTTTGTCCTGCACTCCACTGCTCGTAATTCCCACTAGCCTGCCCAGGGGCTATGTGGTGCTCTTTCTTGAGGCTCATTTACCCTAACATCTACTATTCCTACTCTACTACTGTTTGCAGACGAATGCCCTCATTGATCAACAACAGGCACATGCCCCAACAACATATGGGCATACGTCCTCCTACAACTGGGGTGATATGTCAAGTTGTTCCCATCATTTCGCTCTGTGACAGCTTGCACCGGACTACTGTCTGTGGCATCAGTTGGCTCCTTCACAGTTTGCTCCTGAATTACACCCCTGGACTGTATTTTATTAAATTTATACTGGGGAGGCATTGAATTGTCCCTGAATGATTTGTACAGGGGCTGATTGACACCTGAGCTCATAGTATGACATGACTTGTTGCAGAGCACATTGACCAGAGCGAATTGACATAGCCTACAATTGGGCACACACCACTCTCTTTCTTCCAAGAGCCCCCATACACCTTTGCCTCTCTTGCTTTGTACTGCAATGCTTAGTACACTTTGCTTCTCTGACTTCATACTGCACAGCCCAGCCCCTCAAGGGATCAGTTTCTTCTATATCTGAGCCCTTCAGAAGCATTCTGGGCCATCAGGCATGAAACAGTGGTCTTCCTTCTTCTTGTTTTGCTGGTATACCATTGCTACAGTGAGGTAAGACAGCGAAGACTAGTACAGTGACAGAATCAACTGTTTGCTGTACTGGTCCACTGTCTTACCAGTGCCACTGTCTCTGGGAGTTCATCCCTCCTGAAACAACTCCGACCGGAGTTGGTAATCTTTAATGCGGAAAGGGGTGCAAAGCCCCTGCAAAATACTTTGTGTTCCTGGATGGCACAGTGCCAACTGTCTGACATTGTACCATCGCTGTAATGACATTCAACAGGATTCCTGTTGATACAGCATGGTGGAACCTGTTTTGCTTGGGGTATTCAGACACATGTTGCTTGGCATTGGTTCACTATGCTCCTAGACAGCAAGTTCTGACTCATCTGTGGTGGAAGACCTCCTGTTGGAAGGAAAAGCCCATGTTCTATTGCATGTAGCGGTGTTTGCTGGCCTGATTGACACCTGGGTCTTAATCGTTTAACAGACACCTGGAGAGATGGCGACCTGAAGCCATTGATCCTAGGTGCTTTCTCATAAGAGGGTTCTTTTCATCTCCTCCATGCAGATGGTGTTAAACTTAGTTAGGTTCTCTGTGGTTAGGAGTTTCCATTAGACAAATTGGAACTTGATGGTGGTGCCTCTTCCCCACTGGTCACTCAGCCCATGGTCTTCCCTCTTTCCTTAGCAGAAGTCAGTGTTGTGATGGTTCTATTACATGCCCTTGCTGGACTTTGGCTTCTTCCCTAAGGTGCCACGTGCGTTTGCTAAGGACTGCATCCTGTGGCAGCTGTAGTGGTGGAAGCCTGCTCAAGAGGGTTCTTCTCCTCTGATACCATGAACTTGGTGGTAGTTTACTAGGAAAAAGGAGCTGATAGACACGTAAAATCATAGGCTTCATAAGCCTGCAGTCCATACATTACACAAGCACCATGTACAGTATTTCAGTAACCAACTGCATTTCCATTCCACATATAATTGCACACTGGACCAATGAATTAGTAGTCTAGGGCCTGAGGTTCGGTGGGGCAGCAGGCGAATCCCACTATGCACCCACAGGTGCTACATTAAGCACGCATGCCCAGGCATCCTTCAAACACCCATTTCTTTGTGGCAGAAACTGAGCTGCTGGCTTCCTGCTCTCCTCCTTGTACTTTTCCCTGCTGCATGGCCGCTGTCTCAAGAGCCCCACTGGGCTGCCCTACCTCTCATTGCTGTGGTCGTGCTCCTGCCATTCTTCTTATGGCTTTTGTTTTCTTACTTTTGGTGCACCACCAGTCTGTCCTGCACCTCTGTCCATGTCGTTTCATGGCACTGCTTTCCCCCCCTCTCAGCTGCGGCCGCATGGGCTCAACCACTTCGGGTCATATCACAGCTCTCCATGGTCAACTCTCTTTTCCGTGTTACCTGGCATCATGTAGCATTGGGCAGTCCCTTATGTTGCAACAGCTCCTCTGTTCTCCTGCAGCAATCAGGCAATGCCTAAGCTTCCTGCAGCAACTCCTCAGTTCTGAGCTCGGCTAAGTTCTACCACTCACTCAGCTCTCTGCTACCTGAATGCCATTCTTTGGGTGCGCAAGCTGCTGCAATCAAGAGTAGTATCCACCAGACATACTGCCTTGTTCCTGAACCCTGCCTGCATGTCCTCTGTTCATTTATTGCTCCAGGCTTCCTTTGGCCTGCACACTGCTGCTAGTAATTCCCACCAGCCTGCCCAGGCAGCTGTCTAATCCTCTCCTTGGGGCTCACTGTTACCCTTACTGTCTCCTGTTCCTACACTACTGCTACTTTTAGGCAAATGCCTACTCAATCAACAAGTGGCACATGTCTCAATGACATAAGAGCACATGCTGTCCTACAACCAGGCAAATGCCCACTCTCTGCCCCTCAAGGGCCCTGTGCACTTTCACCCTCTCTGGCTTCGTACCAGCACTACCTCAGCCCTCTCAGAGATCGGTTTCCTATATCTCTTAGTCCTTTAGAAGCATTCTGGGCCTCCAGTCCTAAAGCAGCTGTCTCCAGTCTTATCCTTTTCTTGGGGCATTGGACCCCAACATTCCTTGGCATGGCTTCGCTATGCTTCCAGATGACAAACTCTGGCTCCTCTGTGGTGAAAGATCCTCCACTGGAAGTTGAAACCTATGTTCCATAGCATGTAGCAGTGCCTGCTGGCCTGACTGATGACCGGGTCTAATCGCTTAACCAACGCCTGGAGAGTGGTGACCTGAAGTCTTGTATCCCCAGAGGTTTCTCCCTGAAAGGTTTTTTTCCTCTCTTCTGTGCTGATGGTTATACAGTTAGGTAGGTTCCCTGTTTGTAGTTGGAGTTTTCCGCCAGACAAGTTGGAACTTGGATGGTGGTGCCTCTTTCCATTGGTCGCTCAGCCTGTGGCCTTCCCTCTCCTTTGTGGAAGTCGATGTTCTGGGGTTCTACTACACACCTTTGACTTGACTTTTGGCTTCTTCCATAAGGTGCCTTTAGCCAAGGACTACATCTTGTGGCACCTCTATGTGCAGACCAGTGAACTGAGGTTCAGTGGGGCAGTGGGTGACTCCCACCATGCTCACACTGAGTGCTTCATAAGTGCATATGCCCAGGCACCTTTCAGACACCTGTTTCTTCTCCCACCATCCTCTCCTCCAGTGTCTCTCTCCTTCTGGGCTTCTTTCTTTACACCTTTAGCTAAGGACTGCATCCTGTGGCAACTCATGTGCAGACCAAAGAATTATTAGGCTGAGGCTTGAGGTTCAATGGGGCAATGGGTGACTCCCACCATGCCCCCATTGAGTGCCTTATAAGTGCATATGACAAGGCATCATTCAGAAACCCATTTCTTTGCTCCCACCATCCTCTCCCTCTCCAGATCTCTCCTTCTGGGCTTCTTTCATAAGGTTCCTTAAACCATGGACTGCATTCTGTGGCATCTCTGGGGTGGAATCCTCCTCAAAGGTTCCATGCTTTTGGTACCCGAACAGTATAGTAATTCACTACGAGACTGTGAACAGTCACGTAAATCACAAGCCACTCAAACTTGCAATCCATCGTTGCACAAGCACAACATGTTGATAACCAGCTGCACAACCATTCCACACATAGTTGCCTGCTGGACCAGTGAACTACAAATGCAACACGCATCATGATCCCAAGAAATAGAAAATGTGCCATCAAAGATCATTTCTATTGGGAGCACGTAATACAGAACTTTCTAATTATATACAGTGGACAGAGACACTGTGATGGCAAAGTACCATAGTGTCTCAGTTCACTTGTATATACTCATGTAAGAATGAATAGTGTTCCATATTGCACACATTTCCACTTCAGACTGGACTGACCACTGGGTCTTTATTTGCTGTCAGAGTCTATGCATCTATGAAATATTCAGTTTTTGTGAATGCCGTCATGCGGTATATTTTAACAGTTAGTGATACTTTAAAATCTGTGAAGTATTTAAGCAGTAGCCCATATCTGTGCATGGCGGGCCAGTGTAAGTTACTGGGCCATTAGGGCCCCACAACCGAGAACTGTTAGTATAGGAAAAAGAGTGAGAGGAGAAATATCTTTAAAACTTTTATGGGTAGCAGGTCTGTCAGTGCAGCAGTGCTGCTGCTGCTTGTGGCTCAAGGTTCAAGCACGAACCTGGTGCATCGGAGGTGGGGCTGGGGAGGAGGCTGAGCATCCAGAGGCCATTCTTTCCCTTGGGGTGGGGGGCTGGGATGTCCCACTTGGTGACCGCCACCTGCTGTTGATCAGGTGGTAGTTCAGCAAGGAGTCTTCATGCATGGGTGCTGTGGCTGCTGAAGCACTATGGTACGGCACTGCAGGGCGGCCTAGGTGAAATGGAGAAAAAGAACCTTGCCAGCTGGATAAAAGCATGAGCCACCTACAGGTTCTAAACCACTGACCATGCACTGCTCCCAACCTGGATGAAGATACAGTGGGTGGGGTGGGGAGACGCTGTCTTGGCCCCCATGGATGGAAATCCATGGGTGGGGGAATCACTGGAGCAGGTATGTCCTGGAGAATATAGGTGACGAGGCTGGATGGGCTGATGTTGAAGGGATATAGGAAAGTCAGGAGGATAAACACCAGTATGGAAGAAAAAAAGGTTTACAAGTGCCAGCCAGCTAGCACAATGGTAAAAGTACTGCTTGTCATCTCGGTGGCCTGCAATTGTGTCTCACACTCAGGGTGGCTGGTGTCATTGGGCAAGGCACTGCTAGGATGCCTCCTGATTAATGGGAGAACATATCCTTCTGATGTGGGAGTGCTCAGTGGTGGTCCAGTGGCAGTGGTGTCATGTGGGAAGGAGTACAGGTGCCCTTTACTAAATGGCCTTTCATTGGCATGCATCTGTTTGCTTAGTAAATGACACAGAGGCATCAGTACTTACAGTGGGGCTAGCAGGGAGTTTGGAAGGAGGGTTACTTGCCCTTTTGACAGCTGTGATAGACTGAATGCCAGGTCATTTCACAGGAGCAAATTCAGTTGAAGGGCTAAGTATGTGGTTTATGAGGCAGGAATAAAATGGCGGACTTGGAGCGGACTATGTCCCCTTATCACACCAGGCCCACCTCCTCCTCACTGGCTCCTCCCTCACCATGGAAGTATCACCTTGGCTGTCTGGGGTCTCCTCTGTTGTCTCTCCCCTGTGGGGGGCAAGCCGTTAGTCACTGGTTGGGTGTTATAGGAGTGAGCAAAGGCTGGTGAAAGCACCAGTCCCAAGGGAGGCACAAAGACTTTGAGGAAGACTGAAGGAGGTTCCCAGGTCTGGTTTTGAATGCAGTGAAGAAGTAAAAAAAAGTTTACCTGTGATGTGGACAGGTAATTAAATATCAAAATGGAAATGGCATTTATACTGATTGTTCCAGGGACATCTACTATGAGGTGGTGCCTGTTGGAGAAGATACCCGATTGGTTAATTCTGACTCAAGGTTTTCTAATCTAGAACATCCCTGTATGGTTCCCTGTTGAAAACATGCAAGGAAACTTGCCACCTGTCTCATGTGCACTAACATGAATACCCAACATTGTAAACATGCTCAGCTTTGATGTGTGTGGATTTTTTCTCTAGTTGCAAAACAGACCAAAGTTGAAGGCTTATTGCAAATAATAGCAGCTTTTATACACTCCACATGTAGTGGACTGTTATTGTTCTATCCAACCCAGAAACAATTCAGTTACTGTTGCAATACAACAAATATAACAGCAGATCTTACTGAGAGGGCTCTTGCAGTAGGTAATAACTACTCAATCAATCAATCAATCAATCAAAATCTTTATTTAGTCAGGCGAACATCATTGAGCGTAGCTCATTTGCAAGATGGACCTGAGTGGTCATACAAATAAGAGTACAAGTGTTTTACAAGGACATGAAAATAGCATAACATTAGTACAATAAAATAAATAAGAGAATATACAAAATTTACATATATACAAGCACAGTAAAAATAACTTAACCTGTAAAATGAAGGGATAATAGATATATAGCAGTGATAATGAACAAATAATAGGGCTTTTGTTGGCTTTTATATGAATGTGGTAGCTGACTGGATAATAGAGGAAACTAAACATAATGGATTACAGAAGGGGGTGTAGGTTGGATGGGAGACTAGGCCTTATGGAAGCAGTTGCACAACTCTGGAAATAGGGCGGTGAATAATCTTTGAAGGATGATAAGGTTAAGAGGGTATTTAGATTCATAGATTTTTGGAGTGAGTTCCAAGTGACTGCTAGGGAATAGCTGATAGCAGCCTCCCAAACCGGGTGCAGGTATTGGGAACCTTTAGCATGATGAGCTTACTGATCCTTAAGGTGTATGGCCTAGATGTGATTCGGGTGAAACAGTCTGTAATATAGGAGGGAGTTTGCCTGATAAAGCTTTAAAGATCCAGATTGCAGCATTCCTTTTCTTCTGTGTTGTAGGGATGTCCAATTAACTGCCATGTAAAGAGACAATGATGGGTGCTGGAGGGAAGGTCTGTGATAAATCTGATGGATCTATGATACAGGGTGTCCAGCTTATTTAAGAGGGAGAGTGAGCAATGGCCGTAGAGAAAGTCAGCATAGTCAATGAGGATAGGAATGATGCCTGGATTAGTCTTTGTTTGGAGTCTCTGGTAAGGTAGTGTTTTATTCTGAAAAATAGGCCAAGGCTTTGTCTCAACTTTTTAGTAGCTCTTCAATATGGACAGAGTAATCAAGCTTATTGTCAATCCAGGCGCCAAGATATTTGAATTTATCCACAAATTCCAGCTTCTCTCCATATAAGGTGGATAATTGTGGGAGTGATGAATGATGGGGTAATGGCAGAGCAATTCTTTGTGGCAAAGAACATAGCTTTTGTTTTCTTGGCATTTAGAAGTAATTTTTTCCAATAGGTTGTGTTGTAGGATGGAGAATTCTGACTGTAACAGTTCACAGGCTTTTGATAATGAGGGATTGCTGACATATAATACAGTATCATCAGCAAACAGATGAATGTTAGATTGAGAGAGGTTGACATCGATATTATTAATATAAATGGCAAGAGGATGGACCTAGAATAGAGCCTCGGTACACCTCTTAGCAGTGGTTTAGAGGTGGATAGGTAATTTTCATTTTTACCAGTTGTGACCTTCAGAGAGATAGCACCTAAACCAATTGAGTGAGAGTGAATCAAGGCCTAGAGAGCTAAGAGAGAGATTAATGATTCATGATCCACTGTATCAAATGCTTTACTCAAATCCAGGAACACAGCACAGGTACTATTCTTCTTATCCAAGGCAGTCTGTCAATCGTTAGTGACTTTGGCTAGGGCAGGATGGTGCTATGCATTGATCTAAATCAGATTGTGCTGGATTTAGGAGGTTGTTAGTGTCCAGATAGGCCCTTAACTGTGAATTTACTAATTTTTCAAGCATCTTGGATAGTACGGTAGGATGGAAATGGGCCTATAATTGTTAAGGTCCATGGGATCACCTGATTTAAGTAGTGGAACTACTTGAGCTGTTTTCCAAATGGAGGGTATGGAACCAGTAGCTAGGAAAGATTGAAGAGGTGAGTGAGGGGGCAGATAAGGCGTGTAATGCTATTTTAGAAAGTAGGGATCCAGGAGTCTGCACCTGCACTCTTGAAGTATCTAAATTAGATGGAGGTCTTCTACTTCTTTCAAGGATGTTGGTTTGAAGGAAAATGTTGAAGCAGCCTTTTGTCCCACAGTGGATTGAAGGTTTAATGATGATCTCAAGAGATTTGCAGGTGAGGAGTCAAATGCTAGGCCAGCTGTGGTGAAGTGGTGTTGAAGGTATTAAATTTCTTGCTTGTCAGTGATTTCTATGTCATTTAGTAGCAGTTTGGAGGGTAAGGCAGGGTAGAGTTTTGGCCTAGAATTCCCTTTATAGTACCCCAAAGTCTGGATGGATTAGTGTGGGATGCATCCAATTCAGCTCTGTAATGGGCAGCTTTGGCAATTCTTATTTGTTTTGTGCATGAATTTCTTGCTTTTCTGAATTGAAGCCAGTCTCTAGTATCCTTTGTTTTCTTGCCTTTTTCCAGAGTTTGTCTCTGGCTAACAAAGCTGATTTAAGGTCAGCAGTGAACCAACGACAAGATTTACTTTAGATCTGATACTGGTGATTGGTGCATGAATATTGAGGGCATTAGTGATAATGTCCTTTAAGATCTGGAGAGCTGTTTCAACTGAGGTTGTAAGGTAAAAATCTTGCCAATATGTTGTATTGCACAAATCATGGAGATATCCTGAGATGTTGAAATTCTTTTGACCTTTTGAGGAGAAATTTTGCAGGGTTGGATGGCTTGAATGTAGATCTAATGCCAGCTATAGGACAATGATCACTTACATCACTGTAGCACTCCTGCATGTGAATATAAGTGAGGCTTGTTTACCAACATAATATCCAGGAGTGAGCTGTTGATAGAATTTTTAGGTTAATCCTGGTTGGATCTTTGATTAATTGAGTGAATCCATAGGTGTCACAGACGGTTACTAGGGGTGCAGATGCATTAGATAACCAGTTCAAATTCAAATCACCAAGGATGATGGTATCTTCAGGGCCTAGATTGAGTATTGATCCTTGGTGGGATAGGAGTTTTGAGGCCTGCAGAGGGGCCTATAGCAGCCAATCAATTTAAATGAAGACAAGTTCGAAGGGATATTTTAATTGACAAGCATTCAAATTCCTTTGGTTCGGATGTATTGATGAGGCAGGATGCAGAGATGGTATCCTTAATGTAGATGGCCACCCACCACCACCCCTGGAAGGGCGATCTGATCTGAAGAGCTGATAATTGGGAAGGTTTATATCACTGTCTTTTGTTGTAGGTCTGAGCCAAGTTTCAGAGATAATCAGGAAGTCAGGTAGGGTATGTGCAACCCATGCCTGTATTAAGGAGAACTTTTAGGAGACTGCAGGCATTGAAGTGAAGGAAGCTTAGGCCATTTATGGAGGTTAGATCAGAGGGGATAAAAACTTTCAGTGGGGCCAGGATTGATTTCAATAGTACCAATACAGATCAGAAGGAAGAAGATTAGTTTGAGGAGGGCACCAAATGAAAGGGATAGGGAGTGGTCAGAGCATTTCCTCCTCTTCTTGGGGAACCACTGTGTAATGGGTGAGGGTCCTGTTATATAGGTATGGAATTTATCACAAAATAATAGTCTGATGGACAGGCATAGTGGGTTAATATAATGCCAAAATGGATGTAAGGTAATTGAGAAATGTTGTAGGGATAGAGAGTCTTTTGTGGGATACCCAGGGTTGCAGTGCAAAATGGCCGGATATAAATAAGGAATTGGTGGGTGTCCACTGGGGATGGCAGGGTGGGCAGGTCATATTCACTACCTTAATCACCATGACAAGGGTATATCATAAGTGTCATATGGGATTGAGGAAGATGAGAGGCTCAGGAGCAAAAGGAAGCAAAGTAGCATTGTGGAGGTAAGATAGGGGTTAAGTAGAGGAAGGAATTAGCTATGGGCGTGGATTAGAGAAATGGTGGGAGAAGGTACATAAAAGGAATCAACCGAGGGGGCAGGCAAAAATTTTGTGGCTTTGCCCTTACCTTCTGCCTGCTTCTCCGGCCTCCTGGTTCCTCGGTCGGCTAGATGGTCGCCGCCCGGCCCGCTGTGCTCGGAGCCCTCCGGTCTCTGGATCTCGAGGGCTGTGCCGGCTGCAAGGTAGGGGACAGAGGAGAAGGCAGTGAGCAAGGTACTTTATTGCAGGCAATCTGCAAAAGGTGCTAAAGATCTGAATCTGCAACAAAAAAGACTGAGGGTATGGGGGTTAGGTTTGCCGCCTAGCCTACACAGAACACACAAAAGGCTGTAATCACAATCTAACAAAATATCACTACAACCCTCAAATCGGGCACATTAAAGAGTAAAACAGCTCTTTTAGGTGAATTTAAGAATAAAATAAGATAACAGAAATCCGGCCAGAATAGTGTTGCAAAGTCCAGCTAAAGTCTATGGGAAAAGGCGCACCAATCAGAAGCAAGGCAGAGTCAGCGGTCGCTTTCTGATTGGTTTCGCTTTGCCCATACCTTCTGCCTGCTTCTCCCGGTCTCCTGGTTCCCTCGGTCGGGCTAGACGGTCGCCGCCCGCTGGCAGCTCGAGCCCTCCGGCCCTGGATCTCGAGGGCTGTGCCGGCTTCTGCCTGCTTCTCCGGCCTCCTGGTTCCTCGATCGGCTGAGCCCAGTGCGCCGCCCGGCCCGCTGGCGGCCGGGCCCCTCCGGTCTCTGGATCTCCAAGGGCTGTGCCGGCTTCTGCCTGCTTCTCCCGGCCTCCTGGTTCCTCGAGTCGGCTAGGCGGTTGCAGCCGGCCCGCTGGCGGCTTGGAGCCCTTCGGTCTCTGGATCTCGAGGGCTGTGCCGGCTTCTGCCTGCTCTCCCGGCCTCCTGGTTCCCTCGGTCGGCTGAGGACAGTCGCCGCCGGCCCGCTGGCGGCTGGAGCCCCTCCGTCCCTGGATCTCGAGGCTGTGCCGGCTTCTGCCTGCTTCTCCCGGCCTCCTGGTTCCTCAGTCGGCTAGATGGTCGCCGCCCGGCCCGCTGGCGGCCTCGGGCCCTCTGGTCTCTGGATCTTGAGGGCTGTGCTGGCTTCTGCCTGCTTCTCCCGGCCTCCTGGTTCCCTCGGTTGGCCTGAGCCAGTCGCCGCCCGGCCCGCTGGCGGCTCGGAGCCCCTCCGGTCTCTGGATCTCGAGGGCTGTGCCGGCTTCTGCCTGCTCCGGCCTCCTGGGACTACTAGGACTAAAGCCATCAGGCACTAGGACCACATGGAAAACTTTTAGCTAGCAGTGTCTGGCGGGGACCGCCCACCAGATGTCAAAGCATGATGATATATAGTAGGCAGTCCCCACGCCCACACTCCAGTTCTTCCCGCCATCCACCTGCGCACATCAGACCTTGCGGAGAACGCTGTTTCAGTTGACTGCCATTTTCGGATCAGTATTGCACTGTTTTTCTTTATTTTCTGTATTTTCAGAAAAATAAATATTTTCAAGCATGTCTTCTCCGATGCCTTCTGAGTCACATAAGAACAAGTGCAATTAGATGCGGCAACAGCTCCCTCATAAGGATGGCCATTCCTCTGTCTTTTCTGCATGGGACCCAAGCACAAAACTGAGGACTGTGAGGCCTACCAGATTTTCAACCAGGCCACAGAGAAATGCCACCAACAGGCCCTGGAAGCTCACATTATTAAGCTGAAGATGGTTTCCATGGAGAAGGAGCTGCAGAAACTCGAGGGATCATCTTCTTCACTGGAAGGGTTCTTCTGACTCCCACAAGAAGAATGACAAGGAGAAAACTGGGACCAATCGGTCTCCTTCCTGCCTGTGGCCTCCTTCAGGAGTCGCAGATGCCGAGCGCCTCCCATTAACGAGGGTAACGCCCACCAGCCAAGTCTGCTTCACCCTCTGTGGATCAGCCATAGGTCCCCGTCTGAGCTGGTTACAGTTCAGGTGGATGTCTCCGAGTGCCGAGAACTCCACCACTCTTAGACCCCTCAAACCGCTGGGTCTGAGTCTGGCGGTGTGGCTGATAAGTCGGTCATCAGCTCCTCTGATGACCACCTAACCCTAGGCTAATAAGTCACATGCCAGCTCCTCTGGCATCCACCCAGCCATGGCGCTTTCTTCGGCCCCACAACAGGCTTGACGCCAATGCACCAGATCAGCACCTGCTGCCGCTTTGCCACAGCCTTCCCAGATGGTTCTCCATCTCGGGATCTTCCTTCCCACCTCCTTTTTTGTGTTATTTATTTATGCTCCACCAACCCACACGGCTGCTCTCTCCTTGAGGTCGCCATGAACTGAACTCGTCTGAGTGACTCCCATCCCTGCCATCCCACATTGAAGCCTACCCTAGGGTAACCTGATGTATCCTTCATCAGGCAGGTCCCCTTCCTGCGGAGGGAATTAGCCTTCTGGCCTGCTTTCTTGGCCCTTGGGTGCTGCTGGGATGGCCATCGGGGCTCCGTGGTGAGGATCCAGGTGGCCATCATCTGAGTGCCTGCGCGCCTTTCCATTTTTCTCCACCCCACCATGTTCTTGGCCTATGGTGGCAGCTGACCTCAGGCAGGGGCATGCAGGAGGTGTGCCGAGGCGCACCTCTCAAGCACCCACCCAGTCTGCCCAGAGGGACCTAGGCAGAGGCCCCAGGAGGGAAGCATCCAGTGGATGTTTGAAATCCCTGCCTGCCGGCCTCCACTGCTGGTACCTGGGCTTGGGGTGCAAATGGAGGATACCAGCATGCCGACCAAACCCTTTGCCTGGCGCCACAGAGCCTGCTTTCCCACCTCCTTTGATGGAGACTCCTGGCATGCCAGTTTTTCCTGAGCTGGAGTTGGAGGCGTCCGCCTGATACCACTCAAGTGCCACAGCTGGAATGCCCAATGTTGGACCTCCCTCTGGAGCAGACTATTTCTGCGCCACAGGTTCCTCGTTTGGGCTTGTTGCCCTGCCACAGATTCTGGTGGGACCTCTGCTCCTTCAGGACCGCTGGAACTTCCTCGTGCAGGCCTGGCACCAGACCTGACATTACCAGGCCCTTCCTACCCTCTGTCAGGGCCCCATCAGGTCTCTGGGACCTTCTGTTGGGGCTTTTGCCTGGTTATCCATTGTCAGGGCCTCCCATCCGAGCCCTCAGCTCTGCTGTTGAGGCCTTGGCCAGCCTTCTGATGCCAGGTTCTCTGTGCCTTACCCCTCTCCAGGGTATCTGCTGCCAGGGTACCAGATGCCAGGATACCCCACACTAGTATCTGGTGGAGGCTGTCCACGCCCAGCTACTGTACACTGGCTATCATTACCCCTAACACTTAATGCTGGGTTGTCACTTTCCAAGCTGCCCGCCTGCTCCAGCTTTCTCCACCACCTCCTCCAAGTCCTCAGCCTCAGGTGGACTTTAGGGTGGCATTAAGAAGTGAGACCAAGACCCAGCTGGTTTCTGGGTGGACCTGCATCAGCGGTCACGGCCTCCCCACCAGTCCACGACTGGACCCTATGCCCAGGTTCCTTTCACCAGTGGAATCTAGTCCTTCTACATCAGGCCATGCCTCGTGCCCTCACCACAGTAGCAGGCAATGGTAGGGCCTCACAGTCTCCTCTAAGGAGGCCCTCTTCCATGGGCTCTGTCCCTGACAGAAGCCTTTCATTGGACTCAGACTCTTCCGTCTCCTCTGCTTTGGGCTTTGAAACCCCTCCCCAGAGGATTCCAAGTCCAAGGACTCTCCCAAGTCCCCCGGAGGTTCCACTGTCACAGAGATCCTTTGTAAAATTTAAGAGGTGAATGGGTGGAAGACTGAGGACCAAGACCCTCAATGTAAGAGACTGGCAGAGCACCTAGACATGCCAGAGTTGTTGTCACTTCTCATTCCTCCGCTGATAGGCCTGCATGAGGATTTGGCCCCCATGGTTTAGCAGCAGCCTTTGTCAGTGGCTGTGGCCGTCAAGAAGGCCGACAGATTATATCAGGCCCCTGAGGGTAAAGACCACCTCAGTTCTCATCCTAAGGCAGACTCTGTGGTCATTAATGCAGCCCACGACCATATGGCCAAGCCAAAGATATGAGTGCCTCCTCCTGACGAAGTCACGAGGCAGATAGACCAGTTTGGATGTAAAGTTTATTCATCCTCCACACTGGCCCTCAGAACCCTGAATTATCTGGAACACATGAGTGTACCAGAAATCTATCCTAGGTCAGCTCAAGTCAGAGATCAAGGCTTTGCCTGACACTGAGGCTAAACTAAGATTGTCCAAATGGTCAGGACAGGAGAACTCTCCTGTTGCCATTTCCTAAGGGCTACATATGATGCGTGAGCGCTTCTACCCATAGCATCGCTACTGCTGTTAGCATGCATAGGTACTCCTGGCTGCGCGGTATCTGGACTGGCCTAAGATATTCAAGCTGCCATTATGATGCCCCTCCAAGGTTAGGGTTCTCTTTGGGGATGACATTAAAGACATCATAATTGAGCTACAGGACAGTGGCAAGGGCATTGCGCTTTGTCCAGTCCATGTATTGTTCCCATCTCCAAGGCTAAGCAGCCCTTTCATCACCAGTAAAGATGTCAGAACAGGCAACAGCCTGCCCGATGTCAGATCAAACGTCGGGCTCCTTGGCAGCAGTCACCCTCCAGCCAAGTCTGGCGGGCTTCTGGGGCACTGCACTACCCCTCTGCCTTCTGACTTGTGGCGAGGCCCCAGCTTCTGATGCCAGCTCTGGAGGAACTGGTAGGGGGCAGATTCATCAAACATCTGACCGGAAGGGAGGTGACCACTACAGACACATGGGTCCATAAGCTAGTAGCTCAAGGTCACAACATAGAATTCACAGAAAGCCCTCCCAACAAATCTTCCAGGTCTCTCTCACTACCCAAAGGTCACATACCTCACATCAGAGAGAAATACAGGCTCTTCTGCAAAAATCACCATAGAGCCCGTTCCTCGGAACCAAGTGGCAGGGGTTATTACTCCTGCTTCTTCCTGGTCCTCAGGCTGATTGGAGCCCACTGGGCTGGTACGCTGGCGGTCCCTCACAAGCTACCCGCCTGCCTAGGACAGCTGAGAAGATGCCTGCTGCTCACGTTCCTTCTTGGCCCATAAGGCTGATTGGAGCCCACTGGGCTGGTACCACTGACGTGGTCACCTCCACAAGCAACCCGCCTGCCTAGGACAGGCCAAGAAGGTGCCTACTTCCCACGCCTCCTCCTTGGCCCATAAGGCTGATCGGAGCCCACTGGGCTGGTATTGCTGATAAGGTCCTTCCACAAGCAACCTGCCTGCCCAGGACAGGCTGAGAAGGTGCCTGTGCCATGCTTCTCCTTAGCCCATAAGGTGATCATAGCCCACTGAGCTGGTGCATGTGCGGTCCTCCACAAGCAATCCACCTGCGTGGGACATGCCGAGTAGGTGTCTGCTGCCCACGCCCTCCTTGGCCCATAAGGCTGATCAGAGCCCACTGGGCTGGTACCGCTAACGTGGTCCCTCCACAAGCAACCTGCCTGCCTAGGACAGGCCGAAAAGGTGCCTGCAGGCTATGCTCCTCCTGGCCCATAACGTAACATCTAGTCTTGGACCAAGAACAAGAGAAAGATTTTTGAGCCTTCCTCCCAGTGGGAACTGAAAGGTTCCAGATGGCCCAGAGCACTGACATTGGTTTCCTGCCCAACGCTGCAGCCAGTGCTGAAATCATTGGACTAGGGCATAAGACTTTGACGGTTCTTCATTTTAGCAGCTATGTAGTGAAGTCCTGATCTTTTTGCTTCCCAGATCACTCAGTTGCACACTTCTGTGAGCAGTTCAATGCAGAGCAGCATTTGTGTAACCTGCATTGGCCTGTCAGTGATTTGTTGATTTTTATATATATTTTGTCTACTTTTCCTTTGCAAATTATACTGTAAAGCCACTAGAGGGCAACAACACGTGTAGGTTGCAATCCTCACCCACTGCTGTCCCCTAACACTTCTACTCCTGGGTCATTCATACCTAAAGCAAATTATCAACATCCCAACATTCAGTGGTGTCATCTGAATCTCTAAGCCTGTACAAAGCCTCTACTACCCTACCCAAAATGGTTTCCATCTCCTCCTATTCACACCCTTCCTGGTTCTTACCCTTATTCCAGTCTCCCCTCTACACCTATTGCCACTCTCTCTCCCTTCCTTCCAGATACCTCCTTAATTCTGTCAATCACCCTACAGCTCCCATTGTAAGCAGATCCCACTTTCCCTACTACCCTCCAGCATCTCTGTTTTCCTTCCTAGTCACTTTGCCTTTCTTCGTTTCCTTATCTCCTTCTTCCACCCTTCCTCCCTGTTCCCTCCTCATGTATTTCCTACTCCAATTACAAAAGTCCTAAACGCCACTATTTCATCCTTGTCCTCCTACTCTTTCATCAGGGAACATCCACCCAACCCTGGCCCTATTTCTTCTCCTACCCTGGTTTCTTACCCAAATAACATGTCTTCAAACCCCACTCCCACTATAACCCTCCTAACAGGTTGACCCTCCTCCTGAATATCTGCAGCCTGCTACCTAAAATCAACCTCCTACAAACTCTTGATTTCACACCCTGACATCCTAATTATTACAAAGACATGGCTCAAAAAAGCACCCCTGACAGTGCCATTGCTATCCCTGGTATTCCATCTCCAGACAAGATCGATCGATCGGGTCGTGGAGGGAGTGGCCATGTATATCCTCGTCCTCACTGCAGTTTACTACCACCCTAGCTACCTCCATCCAGCTACCTATGAAGCCCTTGTCTCCTGCATTACCCTTCCTTTCTCAATCCCAATCTTTGTGGCTGACATCTATTGCGCCAAGCATTCAACCTCGGTCATGACTGAACTCTTAGCCAGTATCATCTCCTTCTACTTAATCTGGTGAACTTTTCATAATGGTGGCGTGAATCTAAACTGGTTATCTCCCAAGTTAAACAAGCTATGCAATGGCGTCGCTGCCTAAACCTCCTCAACTATACTTGAGCCCACACGCCCTAATCCCAAAACACAAAACCACACCCTGCTTGACTGGGCACTCACAACCCACCCGCATCGCCATATTAAATCTGGTCTCTCCCCCATGCCCCTAGTGACCACAACCCCAATTTCATTGTATGTAAGGTTCATCACCCTAAACCACCCCCTAAATCATACAGCTCTGTTCCTTTAAATCCTAGATCTTACCCCAATCAGCTCTACACTCGCCCGCCTTGATTGGGCCTCCCTCTCCACTGCCATTTCTGCCCGACCAAGCACTCGACATTTTAAGGATAAATGAATTGCCACCTGAATGCCTTTGCTCCTTGAGATGGACCAGAGTCCGTGGGCTTCACCTCCCTGGATCCCCGAACTACTGGCCTGCTTCAGGGGCGTGATCGGCCTGGAGAAAACACTAATCTACTAAACATCCAAACGACTGTGCCAAGTACAGAATGCTGCATAATTCATGTACTAAAGCTATTAGACTGGCTAAGTCTGATTATTTCAACTCCTCGCTCCTGACTAACACTAACTCTCCATCTAAATTCTGGAGGTAGTTCATGTCCTATTCTCTCCCTCTCTCCCCTCACCCTTCAGTTCTCAAAATAAATAACTCTCTAGTTTCCGACCCTGGCTCCTTGGCCAATGAATTTAACTACTACACCTCATGCACCACTTCTCTTCTAAATTCCTCTCCCCATTGCCACCTACTAACTTCAGCCCTTTGCCTCAGCAAGTGCCTACCCCCATTTTCCTTTTCTACTGTCTCCTCTGACAAAGCTCTTAATGCTCTCCTACCCCCAATCCTCTTAAAGGCTCCTCATCAGATGAGCTTGTTCCTAAACTTCTACCTTTCTGCTCCTGCAATGCTTATCCTGTCTCCAGAATCCTTAACCTGTCCTTTATTTCTGCCCAAGTACCCACATCCTGGAAACACGCTGTAGTCCTTCCTTCCCCCAAAGGTCGTGACACAGCCACTCCTGGCAACTATCGCCCATTTCCTCCTTCTTACCCTTGCCAAACTTCAAGAACATTTAGTTCTCTCTCAACTATCACCCTTCCTCTCTGAGTCCTCCTTCTTCACCCCTTCCAATCTGGATTTTGGAAGAACCACTCAACAACTATCTCCTCCTCAGGCTTACTGACTCCAGCTTTCAGAGGCGGACACCGCCTGATTACCTCTGCCATCTTTTGTGACGTGGCCAAAGCTTTCAACACTGTTTCCCATCCCCTGCTTCTTGATTCACTGTTCTCAGCTGGCCTTGCTCCATCAGCCACCAATTGGTTTAAATCTCACCACTGGCAGGACCCAGTCAGTGAGAATCCTTGATTCCATCTTCCTCCACCACCATCAACACTGGTGTCCCTCTGGGCTCACTGCTTGGTCCCCTACTCTTCTCCATTTTCCCTAATGATCTTCCCACAGCCTGCTCATCCTCTTCTATCTACATGTACGCTTGACGATACTGTTTTGTACAGTTCATTAAACCCTGCTGCTGTGCAAACCAGCTTACAGCATGACTTCAACCAAGTACAGCTCTGGTTTGCTTCTCACCAGCTTTTCTAAATGCCAAGAAGTCAGTCTCAATGACCTTTGGCACCAAGCAGAGACTCTCTAGGCTCCCAGCCCTACCCACCTTCCACACCCTTGACGGCACCGTCTTGGAGACACCTCCTCATTTAGATATCTGGGAGTTTGGCTGGACCAGCACCTCAACTTCTCTGTACATATCGATGCTATCCTGAAGAAACTGTGCCCCAAGCTTGGTGCTCTGTACAGGAATCGTAGTTGCATCCTGTTGACTCTGAGCCACGAATTGTCCAGAAGATGATACTCCCATCTTTGACTACTGTGATGTAGTCTATGGTACTGCTCCCAAATCTTCCCTGACCAAGTTGGACACTATCTTTAACTCCTTCTGCCGCTTTGCTATTGACTCCCTCCCGCCTCCCACCACTGTGAGCTCTATCGCTCTCTAACCTTCCTTCCACTATCTCACAGACGCATCTCTCACTGTGCCAAACTAACCTCCAAATTCTGGCCTCGGGGGCTCCCCTCCCATCTCATCCTCTCTCTCATTCCACCTCCCCACCCACTCTCTCAGATCAAATGACACCTGCACCTTGACGGTCCCTCGCCACTCCACCCTCATCGCTCAGACTGGTTTCACCCATCGCTTCCCTAAAATCTGAATTCCCTCCCTGAAACACGACACCTCCTCCTACTACTCCCTTACATCTGGCCCTACACAATTACCTTTCCTTCTGCTGTTCCTGCTTTAACCCATCTAATACCTATCCCCAGTCCCTGCCTTCCTCACCATGACCCCGCAGGGTTCTCAACATCCTGAAGAGGGAATCAGGAAATGGCTACCCCTTCTCCTCTTGTTCAGTTCTTGCCTGTCCCCCCTCTCTTCTCCACCTGCCCTTCTGGGTCACCAGTGCACAACCTAACCCCATCCTTTTACTCCAACAGCACTTGTGTACTACCTCAAGCCTGCTCCTGGTACACTCATGTACTATTAAATGGTTCTAACATTATTACTGTTTTGTACATTCATATGTTCTTTCGTATGAGTTTGGACATGTGTTGTAATTTAACTAATGTTCCACTACTGTTTATTGTACAATGCCTTGTGTTCCAACTGTTGCACAATCTTACAATGTTGTATTGTTTGTATTACCCACATACTATTGTAACTGATCATCTTTCACAACCTATGTAACCCCTCCCCGGGTCGCACCGTGAGATGAGCAACTTGTTGTTCAGTGTACCCACCTGGTGAAATATTTCAATAAATAAATAAAAACTATGGGAGACCTCTGTCCAATCCTGTATCTTGGCACACTCAATCTGTATGTTAAGTACAAAAGATTTTGCATGCTGACCCTGCTGGGTCTGTTGTCACTACTTCACCAGGGACATTGGCTCTGTGCTCTGGACATGCAGGATGCTTACCTGCATATTCAGTCTTTCTCTCCACTGCCGCTTCCCAGTTTACTTTCCAGGGGAACATTTTCAGTTCATGTGCCCCCTTGGCCTTTCCTCAGCTCCCGGTATTCACCAAGTGCCTAGCAGTGGTGGCAGTGGCTTACATCACCAGGGCCTGTATGTGTTTCCATAACTCGACAACTGGCTTCTGTCAGGGCCATTGAGGGACAGCCTAGTAGTCTCTTTGTCCATCACCCAGGACCTTTTTGTGGCAGGTGGGAATTATGGTGAACTACCCCAAGTCCCACCTTATTCCTTGAGGGCCTCCAATTTATTGGGGCAGTGCTGGACACAGTTCAGAGTCAGGTCTTCCTCCCTTGGGCAGGGTGGAGACCTTGTGACAACAGGCCAACCAAATGGCAACCAGTCAATGAACCACGGCTTGGTCTGTCTTATGCCTACTGGGTCTCATGGCCTGGGTATTTCTACTGTTCCTCTAGCCAGGCTCCACATGCAAGTTACAGAGTGACACTGAGAGTGCAGTGGGACCAGAGATCAGACGACATGGTTCACAGAATCCTGGTATCCAACCCCATGCATCGACCCCTATGGTGGCAGGATCTGAGCAATCTCTGTTGAGGGGCTCCTTTTCAGTCTCCCTTCCCTACCCAGACCCTGACAACGGATGCTTCTGGACAGAGCTGGGCACTCACCTGGGATCACAGGACACAGGGATCCTAGTCTCAGCAGGAGCTCTTCCTGCACATCAATGTATTAGAGATTGGCCATAGTTACTCTTCTGTGAATGTCCAGTTGTCGCCCATTTCGTCCCACCACGCCTAGTGGATGGCAAACCTTGGCTTAGCTGGAGATTTCTAAAATCTTCTGAAAGGAATTCTCCATCTGAAACCACCAGCCAGAAACCCTGTGCTCCATGGGATCTGAATTTTATTCTTGAAAAGCTCACTTTGCCTCCCTTGAACAGGCCTCGGCCATGCATCTTCTTGGAAAGCGCTTGTCCTTTAGCTGCCATTACTTCTACTTGAAGGATTTCCGAGTTTCAGGCCCTCATGTGTAAGGAGCCTTTATTTGATTTTCCAAAAACTGAGTGGCTCTCCATGCTCAAATCCTAAGTTCTTACCAAAGGTAGTTTCTTAGCTTACTTTGAATTAGACTGTATACTTATAAGTGTACTATCACAGGTGCTCTAATTAAGGAAGGCCGTTGTACACCTCTCAATGTGCACAGAACTTTGCGTTACTACGAACTGGACTAAATCAGTCCACAAAATGGACCAACTTTTTGTTTCCTTTGTGCCCAAAAGGGAGGCACGGCAGTTTCAAATAGTGTTTATCCAAATGGTTGGCAAACTGCATTTGGTTTTGTTATCCAAGTATAACGAGCCACCCTAGGGGCAGTTAAAGGGCACTCAGCCAGGGGCATGGCTGCATCTACTGCTCGCTTCAGAAATGTTTCTGCCACGGACATTTGTGCGGCAGCCACTTGGAGTTCTGTCCACACTTCACTAAATATTACAGTCTGGACATTGCCTCAGGCGCAGGGGCAGGCTTTGGACTAGCTATCCTTCAGGGCCTCCAGTCTTAATTCTGACCTACTGCAGACCTTCCTGCCGCCTGTGTTTCCCCAGTCTTGTCTGACTTCTACTACTAGGGACTCGGGTCCTAATGATTATTGTTTACTGCAAGAGCCCTCTTGAAGTAAGATAGTACAGTTATGTAAGAACTTACCATAACAGTAGATCTTCAAGAGAGGCTCTTGCCAGGTACCTTTTCCCTCCCACCTTCCCCCTGCTTCTGCGGCTACTCTTTCTAGCCTTTCTTTACTCCAGGAGTCCGCCTCCTTTCTCCTGTCGCACCTTCTTAGGTTTTCATTGGGAGAACTAGAGGGCAGATGAAAGGGTTGCTTACTATATAGCATCACGCTGACGTGCCTGTCACGTGATGTCGGTGGGTGGCTCCCTACCAGTCACTGCTAGCTAAAGTTTTCCATGTGGTCCTAGTGCCTGATAGCTCTAGTCCTAATGGTTATTAGCTACTGCAGGAGCCCTCCTCTCGATCTACTGTTATGGTAAGTTCTCACGTAACTGTACTTTATCATGTAGCTTAGTGTTAGTGGTGTACAAGGTATTAAATTATTGAAGAATGTAAACGCATCAAGCGATGACTGCTGGAAATGAGTGAAAACATTAAACGTTTTTGCTCAGCATGCATGGTGCTGGATAACTGAAACACTACATAACTGTTTTACTTAGAATTTGGTTTTAGCTTTTAAACTGTCTGTTGGAACTCTGCACAGACCCTTACCAAGGCTGCTGCCTTTTTCAAGAGCAGGACCAGTACCTGACAAAGAGCAACTGTTTTAAACCCTTCACTCACCTTCCAAGCTATTTTTATCACTGGACATTTGCTACAGACGGGCAGGTAGGCAGAGAACAGAAGGGGCAGAAAGACAAGGGACTGGGATGATTAGAAGAGAATGACTGAATTACTGGTGCAAAAGCAACCTGGGCAATCGACAGTGTTATTGCTGTCATCACAATGCCTGTGACCTGTTCGGATTGAGCCAAGGCTACTGAAGGCAAGCTAAGGAGGAGGAGGAGTAATGGCCATCTTCATCCCATTTTATCAGTAATGCTTTTTTTTGGGGCACCAAGATACAAGCAATGCAAGACAGCTATAGGAAAGGAAGACAATGGCTGAACTACAATGCACTCAAATACCTGTTGCATGCTGACTGACATTACATTGTGCCAGAGTTTCAGAGAATGCAAGGGAAAAAGATTACTCTTAGCTAGGCTAGATACAAGCCATGGAAGCTTGACTCCACATCACCTGTCCACCCAGCATGAGGAGTGTTCCTTACCATCAAATTTGGACCACAGAATAGGAAAGAGCTGCCCCATCGGGAAGGAGAATGCTGCAAGACAGATAAGTTCCTCCCGGTTCAGGGCTGATGACAGGGTTGGGTGGTAGCCAATGGTAGAACAAGGTTGCCAGGTTGAGGGTGGGGATAAACAGAAAATACAAAATGCAAAAATAAACTCAGCCTGAGGCTTAACTACACAATTATTCTCAGGTAAGTTACCTGAACATGTTTTTAAAATAAAACAGTAGTGACTGTTCTGCTGCTGCTCTAACACTGGCAGCTGCTTCAAGTCTATGGTAATCTGAGTAATGTGCCAGGAGGACACATTCCTACCTACAGTAAATGTGTGTGTGCATGTGTGTGTATATATATATCTTCTATATTCTATGCAAAAACTTCAATGCATCAGTTAGGGTTATTCTACAGCGACAAAAGCAAGGACATTTGACATTAGGGTAACAGACTAACAGGCATCGAGGGTGTGCGTTGGTCGTATTTCACTCTCACCCCATCCCATGTGTAAACAAGCTGAGGTGGTGCAATTGTAGGATAATGGGTGAGTTAGGGCCGATGGACCCTAATGCACACCCGATGCCTGTTGGTGGGGCAGGTGGAGGTGGGTGGCAAGGGTGGGAACCCTAATGTCGAATTTCCTCACTTTTGTCGCTGTAGAATAACTCTAACTGATGCAATAACAAAGTTTTTACATAGAATTTCCTTACTTTTAAGAAAGAATAGAAAAGTAGAAAATTGTTAAGTTGGTGGGAGCACGGGCCCATAACACACCTAATGACTAAAAAGTACATTGACAACACCAAGGCCAGTCACCAAACAAATGTTATGTAGTAGAATAATAGAAAACACTGTCCAGAAACGTAAAATGCCACACAATATCTCCCCAAAAAATACTGTCCGACATGTAAACATCGCAGTTCACATCTACAGGACATGCCGTCAACACCCTCCAAATTTCAAGTGAAAAGACCAAACTGTGTCTGAGATATAACATGTCAAAGTTTTAAATTTTATTCATCAGATTGGACAGTTCTGCTCCTGTTTACATTTAACACTCACAATGACTGAAAACTACATCCATGATACTAAGGCTAGGTAGCTCATCGATTTCAAGCCACCGCCTAAGCAAACGCTGTCCGAAAGTAAATTCGCGCCTACCATCTCTGCCAAAAATACTTTTGACGTAAACACTGTTATTTACTTCCACAGGACATGCCAGACACCCTCCAAATTTCAAGTAAAAGACCAAACTGTTTCCGAGATATTCAATATCAAAGATTAGTAAAATGTCCCTGTCTATTCCATTATAAAAATCTGGTCATCTCGTTCCTGTTTTATGCATCAAAGATCACGTATCAAAGAATCTCGCAATCAAAGAATTTGCAGGCTCACGAACAAAGAATAAAATGCCATAAATCAAAAAATTGAAGAAATTATGGTAAACCTCTGCCATGGTTCGACAGAACTAAGCCCCTGAGCAAAACCCACCTCATTTGACTTCCTAGGCACCCTGGGCTGAGAAAATTGATTTTAACCGCCATCTTGTCCTCGATCATACTAAAATACATGAAGAACTCCAGTTCCCTGGTAGTCTAGCTGCCCTCCCGATCATAATAAAATACATGAAGAACTCCAATACCCTGGTAGTCTAGCGGCCCTCCGATCGTAAAATACATGAAGAACCCCAATGCCCTGGTAGTCTAGTGTCCCCCACCATAGTAATGCACATAATAATTACCCATTTCCTGGTAGTCTAGTTCCCCACCCCGATCATAATAAAATAAATGATGAACTCCAATGCCCTGGTAGTGTACTGGCCCCCAATCATAATAAAATACATGAAGAACTCTATTTCTGTGGTAGTCTAGTGCCCCCAGAACTCCATTTCCTGGTAGTCTAACAGCCCCTATCATAATTAAATACATGACGAACTCCATTTCCCTGATAATCTAGTGGCCCCTCGATCATAATAACGAGATGAAGAACTCCATTTCCCTGTAGTCTAGTGCCCCTCCGATCATAATAAATTAAATGAAGAACTCCAATGCCCTGGTAGTCTAGTGGCTCCCCGCCGATCATAATAAAATACATGAAGAACTTCATTTCCCTGGTAGTCTAGCAGCCCCCTGGTCATAATTAAATACATGAAGATCTTCATTTCCTGGTAGTCCAGCTCCCCAAAAAATAGATGAAGAACTCAGTTCCCTGAGTCTGGTGGCTCCACCCAGCCGCTGCCAGCCCACCCAGCACTCCCCACCCGCCCCAGCCGGCGACTGGCACAGCCCACATCTCACCTCCACGGCCAGCCGGCCGACTGAGTAGCTGTAGAGCCCCTGTAAAGACACACTAATCTGAGCGCTAGACTACCAGGGAAATGGAGTTCTTCATCTATTTTATTATGATCAAATGCCTAGACTACCAGGGAAATTGAGTTCTTCATGTATTTAATTATGATAGGGGGCGCTAGACTACCAGGAAATGGAGTTCTTGGGGGGCATTAGACTACCAGGGAAATGGAGTTCTTCATGTATTTTATTTTGATCGGGGCCGCTAGACTACCAGGGAAATGGAGAGTATTATGTTCTTTACAATAAAAATGCTATAAATCAAAAACTGAAGGAACTGCGTAAACCACCACCATGGTTTGACAGAATGAAGCCCCTTGAACAAAACCCACCCTTATTTGACTTCCTAGGGCACCCCTGTGCTGAGAAAATTGACTTTTTAATCCGACCATCTCTCCTCGTCATGGCATGCACAATTATGATCAAAGAATCTCACGATCAAAGAATTTGCAGGATCGCGATCAAAGAATTTGCATGGTCATGAACAAAGAATAAAAAATGCTATAAATAAAAAATTGAAGGAATTATGTAAACCAACACAATGGTTCGACAGAATGCAGCCTCCTGAGCAAAACCCACCCTCATTTGACTTCCTAGGGCACCCTGGGCTGAGAAAATTGATTTTAAACCGCCATCTCGCTTTCCTCGTGATGCACGATCGTGATCAAAGAGTCTCATGATCAAAGAATTTGCAGGCTCGCGATCAAAGAATTTGCAGTGTCACGATCAAAGAATAAAAAAGCTCAAATTTAAAAAATACAAGGAATTGCGGTAAACCACCACTATGGTTCAACAGAACGAAGCCCCTGAACAAAACCCACCCTCATTTGACTTCCAGGACACCCCAGGGCTGAGAAAATTGATTTTTTAATCTCATTATTCAGCTCTCATCATGATGCACGATCGCTGATCAAAGAATCTCGCGATCAAAGAATTTGCAGGTTCGTGATCAAAGAAATTGCACGTCGCGATCAAGGAATAAAATGGTGAAATGTGAGTTTTCACCGATTTGAACCAACCAACGCTTATGCCTCGATAGAACGAAGCCCCTGAGCAAAACCCAACCTCATTTGTGTCCCTAGCCCACCTTGAGCTGAGATATTTGTGTTTTTGATCGTGATGCAAGATCGCGATCAAAGACTCTCGTGATCAAAGAATTTGCAGGTCATGATCAAAGATCGTTAGCGAGCCAAGAAGATTTTAAAAGCTTATAACTTTATTTTTGACTGACTTGGATGAAACCAAAGACATGGCTCGATAGATCGAACCCCTAAGTAAAACCCATCCAAGTTTTACTTCAGGAGTGACCCTGAGCCGAGATATTTGTGTTTTCTGCTAGGAAAACTAAACTAAAACCAGATGGTGGACCTCGCGATCAAAGAATTTTAAAAATTTCGGGACAAAGATTCTTGAACCAGAGGCTGCAAATTTTGATCGCCAGGCGGACCAGATGGCCAGAACTCCATTCTTTGTTCACAAAACATACATATAAATTTCCCATTGACTTATAATGGGAATTTCAAACTGGCATAACTTTTGAATGCCTTAATATTTTTCACCAAATGAAAAGCAGCATGTTTCTGGCCACCAAGCTCCTTCAAATGAGCTATCTCACAGTGCGGCACGCCACACGACGGCAGTGCAGGGCCACGCCCAAAATCCCAAAAGCGTCTCCAAAATGGATAATTTAGCATTTTTCAGCTGCTGTATACAAAGACCACAAGTCCGAGCGAACGAAATTTAGCAAATCAAGAGATCTACCATGCCCCACCGGCATACCAAATTTCAGGCAAACCGTGAACAGATCCAAGTTATTAACGTGCAAAATTTTGACTTTAACATAGAAGTGACATCTGAACCCTAACTATAGTGGTGTGACCGCACAACTATAATATATATAGGCACTGGGTCAGAAGAGTGCCGACAAAATAGCGTCCCTCCCACACACCCAACGCAGGGGGCTCTGGCCTCATTGTACCCCATCTTAAGGATTCTCACCTGAGGGGAGCAGACTCAGGTAAAGTTAAAATTTGGGGCCATGGAATACTTTTTCCACAGCTCCATGTAGAAGTATTCTAAGTTCCACTTTTCAAAATATTTCGGAGACCAGGATTAGAACCCTGATCTTTACTGCTGCTAGTTAAGCTGCTCTGTGTCTCAGCCTCCACACCACAGGAGCAGCTCAGCAAGGCTCTTGGATTGTGCTAATAATGGCCATATAGCGCTACCATGGACAGCGATCAGTGGGAGCCATATGGTTAGCACTGTAAATCCTGCTCACTGTCCCTCGAGCGCTTATACGGACTAGTCACTACCTTGACTGGTACTATTAATGTAGCACTCTTTTGAATGGGTACTATATAGGCATGTATATTTATTTATAGATATATATATATATATATATATATGTATGTATGTATAGATCTTACTGAGATACAGCTCTTGCAGCAGGTTATACCATTAGGACTGAAGGCGTCAGGCCAGGACCCCTCGAAATCTTTCTAGCTAGCTATCTTCAGCGGGGACCGCCCGACGTCGGTCCCGCCTCCGGCGCCAGGCGTGGTACAAAAAGGGCGGTCCCCAGAATCTCCAGTCTTTCCTCCGTCGAACTGCATGCCTTGACCCTACGGTTCTAGTCTAGCGACGCTGTGGTACAGAATTTCCTTCAAGAATTTTCTTCAATCAAAATTATTCAGACATCTGATGTCCTCTCCGACCGGGTCACTTATCTAAGTGCGTGTATGCAAGCGAGATCCCTTTAAAGACCCGTATTCCGTGCGGCCCGTGCCTGGGCCCAGACCACCAATCAAGGCCTGCTCCCTGTGCCAGGGGTTCAACAGTCGCTACGAGATCCGCCTGCAGAAGGCCCTCCAGGCTTACTTGTTGGAAGAGCAGCTCGGGCAATGTCTTCAAGGGGAATCGTCGCACAGGCACAGAGAAAAGAAGAAGAAGCAGAGGATCCTCGTCGCTGGTTCGGGCCTCCGAGTCCCGCGTAGCTCGGTTCTCGGTCAGACCGGTCTCCGTCCAGGGCCTCGCTTCTTCCCCCGCCAGTGTTCCAGTCGCCAAGCCTGCTCAGGCTCTTCCGCCAGGCCGTCGTCATCCTCTGCCCAGAAGGCCGGGCGGTCAGGGAATGCCACCACCATCACAAGTCGGGCTCCTGCCTCGCCCCGACTCCCGGTCTCCTCGGTCCCCGGAAGACCTTGGACCCTACGCCACTGAGGAAGCCAGGGATCCAGCGTATCAGACCGTTGTCGGTCAGACGCCACCGCTCTCTGAGCCATCGTCGGCCGCCGCCGGGCGCTGGCCTCGCCAGCGATCGGACGCCGGGTGGGGGTCCGACGCCTGCCGCCTGAGCCGAGTTCCTGGCCCGGACGCCGGGTCGGACAGGAGTCCTCACGGAGGAGGATTCGCCCAGCCCAAGACCAGGCGTGGCGTCCCGCCGCCAACAGTCTCCCAGGGGTCCTCGCCACTGCCTGAGGCCCCTCAGGAGCCGCCGCCGACCTCGGACGCCTCGCCCTCGCGGAGCCGACCGCCGGGACTGTCTTGGCCGAGGTGAAGGACCTATTTACTTACTGGTGGGACACCATTAGGAAGGACGTGATACCCCAGTCCCTCCTCCTCCACCTCCTCCTCCTCTTCCTCCTACTCCAGCCCCGGCCCCACCTTCACCTATGGGGTCAGCTGGCTGTTCTGTCCCCAGGAGCCTGAAACTCTCCCAGGGGCGGCATTCCAGCGGAGACCTCCGTCCAGATCTTCGCCTTCTGGATCACCCAGCCCTAAGAAGTCCAGAAGGTGACGCCGGTCACCGCCGACGGAGGAAATGGGATCATCCTGTTCTACGCCCAGATCCCAGTCTCCGGTCTCGCCTCGCTGGACCCACGTGAGACTCCACAGTCTCCCCGGATGATCCATCCTTCATGGATATCTTGAGGCATATCCAGGAGAACATGGGATGGGAAGCAGAAGAGTTGGACCCCAGAGGTTACGCCTGGCCAAGTACCTTCGGCAAAGGACCCTAAGCCTGTGGTGGTGCCACCCTTGGTGGACACTTCGTGGATGTCACCAAGGCTGCGTGGAAGCGTCCATCTGCCTCGGCGGTGTCAAGAAGGCTGACCAGTTGTACAGGGCCCCAAGGGGACCAGTACCTGTCACAGCACCCTCTGGCTGATTCCTGGTAATCACACCTCACATGACCGGGTCCCAGAGGCCGCAGCATTTGAGCACCCTGCCACGGACCCCGAGTCCAAGCAGTTGGACTCTTGGGTAGGCGCACTCTACGCTTCGCGACTGCTTCATTAGGCCCCTAAGCTACCTTACCCACATGGCGCAGTTCCAGAACGCCCCTGTGGGAGCAGGGTCTAGAGGCGGCCGAGAGACTGCCGGATGGTGAGCAGAAAGAGGAGATGCTTCAAGCCCGAACGGGTTCAGACGTGGGACCTAAGTTTTGAGGACCGCGATATGACTTGCGGACCTTCAGCCAGAGCGGCTGCATCAGGCGCTTGCCTCCGGAGGCACTCATGGCTCCGTGTTCCTCGGTTTCACCCGGAGTCCAGAAAACATCATGGACGCCCCTTTGAAGGTGAGGTTCTTTTGGTAATCCATCCAAACGGATAATTACCAAACTTCAAGAGGCTGGAAAGGCGGTCCATGACAGTCCAGGCGATGTACCGGCCGAGGCTTGGTTCCTTCAGAGAGCCAAGGCCGCCTGTGGCGGACTCAGAGGCAACAGCCCTGTTCCACAACACAATACAGGGGCTCTGGTTCTAGGGACCCAGGGAAACAGCCCGCCAGCAGGGGTCAGCGCACTTGCAAGGCCACCCAGCCGGGCGGGTCCTTCAGCCGCCACAGCATGACTTCTTTCCTCCGCCCCGCCTCAGGATCAACGGATGTTTCGTCGGGGTCGATTGTAACTTCCTGTCGGGATGGCAGGCTATAACCACCGACAGGTGGGTACTCAGCTGGTCAGCATAGGCCACTTTTTAGAGTTCGAGAACAGCCACCTCGAGGCCTCCTCCGCCTCCCGGTCTTCGGGTCAGCACCGCGACTTAATTTGGCAAGAGGTGATCGCACTCCTGGACAAGGGGCGATTCAACCTGTCCCAGGAAACCAGAGAGGACTAGGGTATTATTCTCACTTCTTCCTGGTTCCCAAAAGACAGGGGACCTCCGTCCTATTCTGGACCTAGCGACCTCAACTTGTCAGTCGAATAAAGATTTCATGGTGACCCTTCCGGTCTAATTCCCATGCTGAAACAAGGCGCTATTTAGCTCCCCTAGACATGCAGGATGCCTACCTGCACATCCCCATAGCTCTAGCGCATCAGAGGTTCCTGCGCTCGCTCTTAGGGCCACCATTTTCAATTCCGAAGTTCTTCCCTTCGGACTGTCATCCGCCTCCAAGGGTTTTCACCAAATGCATGGCAGTCGTGGCAGCTGCCCTAAGGAGGCAGGGCCACTACGTGTTCCGCACCTCGACGATTGCTTCTCATGGCCGCTCCAGAGAGGCGTTCTTCAAGCGATCCAGGACACTCAGGTCCTGTTCGGATCGCTTGGATTCTAATAAACCACGAGAAGTCCGTCTTGGTACTGTCGCAGAACCTGCAGTTCATAGGTGCAGTGCTGGACATGGTCCAGGGAGGCTTTCCTCCCAGTCGACAGGGCGGAACGATCAGGTCCCCAGAGAGGACCTATCAGCGAACCAGACTGCTCCGCCAGGTCGGTCCCGCCTGCTCGGTCACATGGCTGCGACCATTCCTACGGTACTCCTCGCGCTGCCACATGCGGATAACGAGTGGATGCTCAAGACGAGTGGGATCAGAGGCAAGACCATTTGCAGCACCCAGTCAGAATCACGAGACGTGTGGTTCAGGACTCATGGATGGTGGTTAGCCCTCGGTCGCTCTCCAAGGGCGCCCTTTGCAGCCGCCCCTGGAGATAACTCTCACCACAGACGCCCAGGTCTCGGGTGGGGAGCTCACCTGGATGGGGTGAAGTCTCAGGGTGTATGGAGCCCACTGGAAGCTCATCTTCACATCAATGTTCTGGAGATGAGAGCGGTCCTCTATGCACTCCAGGCTTTCCAGTCCATGATCCCACCGTGTACCATCCTGCTCCAGACGGACAACATGGCGGTGATGTATTACCTCAACAAACAAGGAGGTGCACACTCTTACCCCTTTGCAGGAGGCCATGAGAATGTGGGATTGGGTAATCGGACACGTGGCAAGCCTAATCGCTGTGCATGTTCCGGAGTGGACAACACGATCAGGGCGGTCTGAGTCACACTCAGGCCAGAGTCCACGAGTGGGAACTTCTTCAGGAGTAGCAGAGGATCTGTTCCTTCGATGGGGAACTCCAGAGCAGATTTATTCGCATCCCCATCCAACGCAAAACTGCCCAATTTTTGCTCACTAGATCCAGGGCCTGGAGTTTTCTGGCGAGACACGTTGTCCCTCTCCTGGGAGAACAGATTCTTCATGCTTTCCTCCTTTCCCGTTGATCCAGAGAGTTCTCCTCAAACCGCGAGGAGCACGCACGTTGATTCTGGTGGCCCCATTCTGGCCCAGACAGATCTGGTTCCCATTGCTGGCTCAACTATCCGGAACCTCCGCTCCCGCTGCCGCTGAGTTCTCACCTTCTGTCTCAGGAGCAAGGTTCGCTGTTGCACCCGGATCTGCATTCTTTGAACTGTACGCATGGCTCCTAGAGACGAGCCATCATGCGACATGGGGTCCTCGCAAGAGGTTGCGAAGTTCTCTCTGCAGCCAAGAAGCCGCTACACATCGCATTTCACGCCATGAAATGCGCCCGGTTTTGTCTGTGGTCACGGGCCTGTGACCTCTCCCTTTAGGTTGCCCTGTGGGGCAGTCTTGGACTACCTCCTTTCCTTTTTCACCGGGTTAGCCTACCTCTATTAAAGTACATCTTGCTTATTTCAGCTCTATCACCTGCCGTGGGTTAGCGCACTATTGCTCAGCTTGACGCTTCTCGGGAGTTCCTGAGAGGGTGTTACACCTTAGGCCTCCTATCAAGGATCCGGTCCCTCCTTGGGATCTCCTTTTGTTCTGGAGCAGCTCACGCTTCTCCTTTTGAACCAGCCGTGGTTTGAGCCACGTTTCTGTCGTGGAAGACGTTGTTTTTAGTTGCAGTTACTTCAGCCAGAAGGATTTCTGAGCTTCATGCCCTCATGTGTAAAGAGCCTTATTTGGTTTTTCACCGAGACAGAGTGTCTCTGAGAACAAATCCTAAGTTTTGCCTAAGGTGGTCTCAGCTCTCACCTTGAATCAGGATATCGACCTTCCGGTCTACTTCCAACTATTCAAATAGAGGGAGGCTTTGCTCCACACTCTGGATGTTCACCGCAGCCTGAGGTATTACCTCCATAGGACTAAGCCCTTTCGGCTTCTGATCAACTCTTTGTTTCTTTCGCACAGAGAATGAGAGGACGGCCAGTGTCTAAGCAATCCTTATCGCTCGCTGCAGTGTATCTCTCATTGCTATCAATCCAAGCAAAAGCCTCTCCCGGTTCCATCCGGGGCCATTCCACTAGGGCGTGGCCACTCGCTTGCAGCCCTCGAGAATGTCTCAACCTCAGCTATTTGCGCTGCTGCTACTTGGAGCTCTGCATACCTTTATCAGGCACTACAGTCTGGATATCGCCTCTAGGCGAAGGGCTGGTTTCGTCCAGGCCGTGTTGCAGGGCCTCTTATCCTGAATCGGAACAGGTTGGTCCTTCTCCGTTTCTTCCTCTTCCTCCTCCTGATGTTTGTGGGACAAGCATTATTGTTTGGGAATCAGTCCTAATGGTGTAACCTGCTGCAAGAGCTGTATCTTGAAGTAAGATAGTACAGTTATGTAAGAACTTACGTAACAGTAGATCTTCGAGAACAGCTCTTGCAGGAACCTCTCCGCCTCCGTGTCCCCTTGGAGGAAGGATGGCTCGTGGCTGTTTTAAAAAAAAACAACAAGAACAAACAACATATCAAGGAGCAAGTAAAAAAGGGGAGGAACCCTTTTTCCTCCCGAACGGCTGAACGAGCGTGAGAAGTTGGATATTCACTTGGGAAGAGTGAATTGAGTTTGGTTGCCTTCTGGACGGTGGATCCTCGGTCCCCTTTCTAATGTCATCCCGCGGCCGGAGTCTCCAGCGGAGAACTGAGGATTCTGAGGGACCACCCCTTTTGTACCACGCCTGACGCCGGAGGCGGGACCCGGCGCTATACGGTCCCGCTGAAGATAGCTAGCTAGAAAGATTCGAGGGTCCTGGCGCCTGATGGCTTCAGTCCTGATGGTGTAACCTGCTGCAAGAGCTGTTCTCGAAGATCTACTGTTACGGTAAGTTCTTACGAACTGTACTTTCCTGTGTCGCTTCTGATTGTAAGAGGCATTCCTAAGTTCTCTGGATGCAGAACTGTGAAGTGTAGTTGACAGTCCGGCAAACAAAGGACTTTATTATTTATTTAAAATTTGATAATCCGGAGGGCACTCCAGCCGAGGCTCGCTTCCAGGTGTGACCCGAGGAGGGAATGTGGAATAACAATGCAATACGGTAATGGACTAAAAAGACACAAGGCACAACATACAAAGAGTAAAACTTGCATGCAGTAACACTAGAAAAGGAGTGTCCAGACATTACAAAGTGGAAGAGCAAAACATGGTAGCATCAAAATGAAAAGCTGACAAAGTGCATCACACAGATCAATATGTTCGCATGGAAGTAAAACCTGGTAGAGACCAGTCATACCAAGGCTTTGAGACAGGTTACAGCAATGGAGAAATGAGAGGCTGTAAGACAGGTTAAACAATAGGAACCCAAGATGTGAAATCCAAGTATTATTTATTTGTTTATTTGAACTGTATATTAAAAGTGTATCTTGAAAGTGTAGGCAGGAGGACAACAGGAAATCCCGATAGGTGAGCGATAGGATGAAGGTGAGGGGCAGAAGAGGTTGAAAATGGGAAGAGGAGAAGGAAGGTTAGGAGAGGGAGATGAGCAAGGGGGGCAGGGGTAGATCTTAGCAAGCGTCTGAAGGCATGGAGGGACAGGAGATGCATGGGGAAGAGGGGAGCTGGTTCCGGGGTGGTAGGAAAAGGTTGCTTTCCTTGCGCATGAGCGAGGGTAGGGAATTGTGGGAAAGTTCTGGCATTCTGGTGCATAGAGAATAAGAGGAGGAGGAGGAGGAGTGAGCAGGGGAATGGAGTGAGGAGAGGTAGGATGGAGGGTGACAAATCAGTATTTGGCAATAAAGGAAGCACAGTGGGATAGGCAACGTTGGGGAGAGGGAGGATGGAAATTGATGAATATAGTGAGCAATGGTGCATACGGGAGAGGAGTTGGTAGCAAAGCAACAGACGGCATTGCAGAGGGTGTCCAGTCTGGCTAAGGATGAGGTGGAGCTGTATCAGACCACGCCCATGTAGTTGAACACCGGGTGATCATTTGAGTAATCAACTCCCTATGGACCTAGAGGGGAGGAAGTCCTTGTTGTGGTACAAGGCTCCTAGCTTGGAGTGAAGTTTGTGTGAATAACATCAATGTGGGCAGAGAAATCGAGCTTGCTATCAAGTCAGACTCTGAGGTATTTGAAAGTGGGGACAGTGTCAATGGGGGTGCTGTCCAAAGTGGAGAAGATAGGGGAAGGCAGAGCCTAGCCAGTCTCTAGCTTTTACCAAAGGTCATGGATACAGTCTTTTAATGTTCACCTTAAGCAGGTTTGCCTGGAACTGGTGCACAACGCTGTGGAAATTGTGCTGTAGTGGGATCTCCACAGCTGCGTCAAGGGGCCTGAGGAGTAGATGACTGTGTGTCTGTGTACATATGGATGTTTGAGGTGACACAAGCTGAGGAGAGGTCATTCAGGAAAATAGTGAAAAGGATTGGGCCAAGGATGGAGCCTTGAGGAGCCGGCTAGTGGGAGGGAGGCAGCAGGACTCCACCCACCTGAACAGATTGTACTGTAGGAGGTCTGTGAGGTATTATCGGAACCTGGCTACAACAGATGCAGAGAGGCCTGATGAGTGCAGCTTGTTCAGTAGGAGAGGGTGGGAAACAAAGTTGAAGGCCTTGGCTAAATCAATGAAGACTGCCCTCCTGCCGATCCCTCCCCCTGTCCTAAGAGAGGTGATACCACAATATCTGCCCCCATTGCCACCAAATTCAACATCTTTATGAACCCCTCCGCGCCAGCCTCTTTTGCACCAACCTCCACTTCATCATTCTTCTCCATCCTTCCAATCTCACCACTTGATACCTTGCAAGCACTTCTTGCTGTAAACACTAAAAGCAAAAGCCCCAGTGGGCTTGAACTCAAATTCTTGCCCCTATCAGCCCATGCCATAGCTCCCTCTCTCTCTTTTAAACCTCTCCTTCTCTCTTGCCTCTGTCCCTGATACCTGGAAGCTCTTTACCGTAGTCCCTCTTCCCAAGGGGGTGACTCTAACCCTGGAAGCTACCGCCTGATATCTCTGCTCCCAGTCCTCGCTAAACTCCAGGAGCATATAGCTCTGTCTGAGCTATCTTCATTCCTTGATTCCTTCTCCTTATTCACACCCTTCGGTTTGGCTTTCATAAGACCCACTCCACCACTGCCTCCCTTCTCCAGCTCACTGACGTCCATTCTCTCTAATGTAGTTCAGGGATGCGCCACCTCAGCCATCTTTGTAAACCTGCCCAAAGCCTTCGACACTGTTTCCCACTCCCTTCCTCTCAATAAGCTGGCAGCTGCTGATCTCTTAGAGTCTGCCACTTACTGGTTCCATTCTTTTTTTTTAAGTAACCCACAGCAAATGGGGTTCCCGAAACCCTTCCTTGGGTGTGCCTAGATGTCCTGTGCCAGGCTGGTGTCCTGTATTTTAGCTGTTTAAAAAGAAATTGCATGACAGTGCCTAATTGCCTCTGCACCTGTCTCTTAAAGAGCTGCCAGTAACG
Source organism: Neoceratodus forsteri (assembly GCA_016271365.2). Lineage (NCBI taxonomy): Eukaryota > Metazoa > Chordata > Ceratodontiformes > Ceratodontidae > Neoceratodus > Neoceratodus forsteri. The sequence goes on from CM057459.1 coordinate 78,454,488, forward strand.
GTGCTTCTTTAATCTGGGAAGGGGCTGAGTGTTTCTATGCTCAAGTCCCACCCGGCTGCCAGGATAATCGCCTGCTCTGCCATCGCTATTTGTGCAGAGGAGCTCTGTTGAAGTTGTACTTATTTGCTGATTATCTATCAGCATAGTAATGATATTGTGTTTGTCTAACCCGCCTTCTTTGCAGCATGGGCAGTTCTGTTTATCACCACCATTTTGGTTTTGGACTGCCAGTCAGCACCAATTGGTACCTTTGGGGACTCTAAAATGGAGCTTGTCTTGTAGGAGCAAATTTCTGTAGAAATTGTAGTTTTACATTTTGACGCCAAACAGACCTGGAGGGGAGCCCTTGCTTTGACAGACAGACGGAACAACCAACTAGAACCTTTTGGACCAAGGGAATTCAAGCTGCCTGTTGCAGTGAGTCAGTCTGGAGTTAGAATTTGCAGAGACAGCTGCTTTTTGACCTGTCTGCCTGCAGTCCCTTGAGAGGGAATCCTTTGCAAGGCTTAGCAATCAGACTGTATCCGAATTGGAGTGTGACAAAGCCACTGAAGAGTGTCCAGATTTGAACCTGAAGAAGATCGAAGATTTGCTGTACGCGATCGGCCTGTCAGGACATCCATTACCACAGAATTTCGGTTTTGCTCAGAGACACTGATATTGCGGCTGGACTGCCTTCCACATTGTGGTATGGTGATTGCTTTACTATAAATGTGTTGTGTGCTGTTAGTGGGTCGCATTTGGTTCCCCACTGTGTAAATGTACCACGCTTGCTGGAAGCTGCATCCAGCACTACTGAACTCAAAATCTGAACTGTTCCACCCAGTCTGGGCCTTGCCATCTGGCCCAGCCAGCTACTTCAGGCACAAGAAACCATCATCGACGAGAGACTTGCTGGGGGATCAGCACGCCTGCTCAACCATCTCGAACAGGAACTGACACCTCGTGATTCCGTGGGCCCTGCTTCTCCTGGCAAACTAATTATCAACCTGCAGTCTCCATTTCAACTAGCCTGTGTCTCATATTGGGTAGCGTGAGTAACAATCAGGGTAGCTCCCTGCAACAAGAGCGAAATCTCAAGTGTTGTCATCTGATTGCACTGTTGTTTTTCCTTTCACGAACTGAGCCTTCAGGCTCTGGATTACAAAGTGCGTGGTTGTGCATGCCTTTTCTTTTCATCACAGGGCCCCAACCAGCTGCGACACCGGCCTACCCTGGGCAACATTCCAGACTAGCCCACCTTACTTCCAACTGGGTAACCAGAGCGTGTGACTGTGCAGGGACTAAAAGTGCATGCATAATTGCCTGACTAGATCAGTTTTGAATCAATCAACCTATTCGCCCTCCCTTGTTCAATTCCCCTGAATAAATCAGATCTAACTTTTTTGACTTTAATTTGACTGTGGTTCCAGTTTGTACCAAAAGCACTGTACTGTTGTTATTTGCTGTGTCTAACCTTGTTTTACAGGGGTCTCAGGGTTGAACCGTGCAACCAGCCCTGGTGGTAAGTGCAAATAGTGTGGGGAATTGTATGCTGAATAGGGGCTACTGTGAAAGTGTTGGTGTGTATTGTTCAGGCGACTAGAGGGAAAGAGGGGGTTACAGTGTCTCGGAGTGCTGTACCTAGGTTAACCTTGTTACTAACAACCCTGTCCTCCAGGTGGAGGCACCTGCTTCAGTACCCAGGCTCCTTAACCTGCAGCTAGCTATGCAGGCAGGTGTAGCAGCCCTTGGGATAGCGCCACCTAGGGTTACATTTATATACTTTATTTTTGTACATTACTTAGTAAACATACAACATACATTGTTTGATTCCAGGTATAGGATTTCTTGTCAGAAACATTATGTTAGGTAATTCTTAGCCCTTCTTTCATTGTTACAACAAACTGGGGTGCATCTTAGATTTGTATGTACTTATCAGTACAAAGAAAAGGCTTATGCAGCAAGACCATGGACCACCCTTCCTAAAAGAGTTTATATAAGAGTCCAGAGAGTCCCTTCTTTGCAGAGAGGTTGGTGTCTACTGACTTGGCCCAGGAATCCATGTCAAAAACTAATGCAGAGAACTAATCCTTTCATGGAGATAATAAAGATGCCACCTATTAATTGCCTTTAACCACTGTTCAAAGTTATTACAACAACGAAAGACAGCTAGGCCTATTCTGCTGGCATTTTAGTATGTAGTATGTTAGTATGTATGTGGCACAGATTAATAAAACAAAAGAGTTATACTAACTGAACTTCATAGCAGATGGTGCTACCTGTTTAAAAGTTTTTAACATGTGCACTAACACGCGTGCTTTAAACTTAAGAAAAGAGAGAATTTCAGTTTTAGTTTTGACCACCAGCCCTTAAATCTTTACCTGCTATGTCTTATAAATGCAGATAAACAAAACAAGATAAGGTATGTAGTTAACTTTTGCTCATACAAAGTAAACTATTTTAGGTACAGTACTATGGTGGTATAAACCAGACTAACAAAAGACTAAGTTGCAACAAATTGTCCCATGTAGTCCTAATTCAGGTTTCATCTTCTTACCTGACTTCTGATGGACCTGACTTGAAAGTCTGCTCTAATCATGTCCAGCTTAACATAGAAACAGAGAAACACAGAAACATAGACTTTGATGGCAGATAGGACCGCTAGGCCCATCTAGTCTGCCCATTTCCTTTTACCTAGGATAAGGCCGCAGATCCTAGTTAACCAACAGCCTATTTCTTCTACCCCCACAGAATTTCCTTATGTCTGTCCCATGCATTCTTGAATTCTCCCACAGTTTTAGACCCCATTAACCTCCTCAGGAACGCTGTTCCATGCATCCACTACCCTCTCTGTGAAATAATACTTCTCACATTGCCCCTGAACCCCTCCTTCTATCTTTTGAATTGTGTCCCTTGTTCTTGCAAGTCTCTTTTTCTGAAAAATGCTATCCTCTTGGACTTTGTTGATTCCACTGAGGTACTTAAAGTTTCTATCATGTCCCCTCTCCTTCTTTCCTCAAGGGTATACATATTAAGCTCCTTTAGTCTCTCCTCATACGGCTTCTCTTGCAGACCCTGCACCATTTTAGTTGCCCTCCTCTGGACTGCCTCTGTCCTGTCTATGTCCTTGCGGAGATGGGGTCTCCAGAACTGGACACAGTACTCAGATGGGGTCTCACCAACTGTCTGTACAGAGGGATAACAACTTCCTGTTTTCTATGGATGATGCCTCCCTATACATCCCAGTATACCCCAGCCCTCCCTACTGCCTTCTCACATTGCTTGCTAACCTTAAGGTCATCTGATATGATTACCCCAGGTCCCTTTCCTTTTTGTTGTTGTTACTACCTCCCACCCATTGTGTATTCTTCCCTGGGTTCTTGTTTCCCAGGTGCATTATTTTGCACTTCTTTGCATTGAATCCTAGCAGCCATACTTCTGACCATTCCTCCAACCTTGCCAAGTCCCTTTTCATCCTTTCCACACCTCCTTGTGTATCAACCCTGTTGCAGATTTTGTGTCATCTGCAAAAGGCATACTTTTCCTTCCAGTCCCTCTGCAATGTCACGGATGAAGACATTAAAAAGGACTGGGCCCAATACTGAACCTTGCGGTACCCCACTAGTAACCCCCTTTCTTCAGAATGGACTCCATTTACAATTACCTTCTGTGTCCTGTTGTCCAGCCAATGTTTTACCCAGGCTACCACCCTGGGTCCCACTCCCAGGCTGGTTAATTTGACTATTAATCTTTTGTGTGGGACTGTGTCAAATGCCTTGCTAAAAGTCTAGGTAGGCCATGTCCACAGCCCTCCCTGGTCTACTACTTTGGTCGCCCAGTCAAAGAAATCTATTAGATTCATCTGACATGACCTTCCGCCTGTGAACTCATGCTGCCTTGGGTCCCAGTCTCCACTGGCCTCTAGGTACTCGACTATTCTTTCCTTCAGAAGTGACTCCATCACTTTCCCTACCACAGAGGTCAGACTGACAGGTCTGTAGTTTCCTGCCTCTGTCTTGGACCCACTTTTGTGAAGGGAATCACATCTGCCTTCCTCCAGTCCTCGGTACCACACCATCCTCCCATGATTTATTAAAAGAGTAGCCAGTGGTTTCACTAGTTCCTCCCTTTAATTCTTTAGAATTCTGGGTGAATTCTATCAGGACCCTTGCTTTGTCCACCTTCAGTTTTAGGAGTTCTTGCAGAACCCTTTCTTCTGTGAAAGGACTGGGATCGATCCCCTATCAAGAGTGCTTCTGTTAATTGATTAGGCACTTCCTCCTCCTCTTTGTGAATACTGAGCAGAAATATTCATTCAGTATTCCTGCTTTTCACTGTTCTCCTCTGCCCACCCACTGTTCATTCTATTCAGCCTCACTATCCTCCCTTTGTCTTTCTACGCTGATGTACCTATAAAAGGTTTTATCCCCTTCTTATCTGAGTTGGTATCTTTTCTCAGTTTGGGCCTTTGCTATTCTGACCCTCCCTGCTTCCTTCTGCCTTAACTGGTACAGCTCTCTGTCCTGCTCCTTCTGTGTTTCCTATACTTCCGGAATGCTATCTTTTCTTCCTGACTTTCACAGCCACCTCTTTTGAGAACCATAGTGGCTTTTTTTCTTTGTTTTGATTTGTTCATTTGCTTCACACAAAGGCTTGTTGCCTCTGTGATGGCAGTTTTGATAATTCCCATTGTTGCTCCACACCTCCTTCTAGCCTGTTTATTTATTTATTTTTTTTATTTTGCTTTTGTTGACGGGTAAGTGCACTAGACAAATCCTGCCTATTTTCAGGCACGACCGGAAGGGGATACAGATGAATGCCAACTGAAATTGAACCAGATTAAGCTGTTGGTGGTATTATAGTGAATGCTAGTGCTTTTCTGAGGCACTCTCCCATCTTGCCAAAGTCAGCCCTCCCAAAGTCCAGTACCCTCACTTTTGTGTGGCTTGACTCTGTAGCTGAGTTTAACGTGAACCACACTGTTTGATGGGTCACTTGTCCCCAGATGGCAACCCACTTCTAGATCTGAGATCCTCTCACTGCCCTGTTTGAGAATGCGAGGTCTAAGATTGCTCTCTGACGAGTGGGTTCGAGCTGAGCTGTCTAATGCCTGCCACTTGTAGGGCATCAAGAATGGCCCTGCTCTTGGATGTGGCTGCAGAAATGTGCTCCAGTTAACATCTGGCATATTCAGGTCTCCCATCAACAGTATCTCCCCTTTCTCTGCCATTCTAAGAATGCCTTCTATCTATCTATCTAGCTTACAATCCACATCTGCTGGATCGTTATAGAGGTAGGTTTTCTCAGCGTAAATAATCTTGAGTCTCACTGGCATTTGGAGCACGTGGTTTATCCTCAGCTCCCTCAGGCCTGCTCGAACGCATCAAACCCACGTCGTCGATCCTTGTGGAATAACTAAGGTCAGCAAAACAATGCAATGTGGAGCCATCCGACAAAGTAAGTGCTCCACCGTTTTAGCTTTGTGCAAGACAAAGTCTCTAATCTGTACACCTTTAGTTACCACCAACACAGTCTGGGGTGCAGGTCTGGGTTATTAGGCCCTCTACGGTGTTATGTGATAGGCCTGGATCAGGTGATCATCCTGTATATGGAATAGATCCTGAAGAAGATGGTGCATATTTTCTGCCAGGTTCTCGCCTTCCACCTTTGGGTATACCCATAAATCGGAGGTTGCAGGCTCTAGTGCTATTCTCCAAGTATTCCAATCTTGTGCGGAGTAGTTTGTTCTCACTGTGGATGTGAGTTCATTCTGATTCATTTCCAGCGTGCTCATTTTCATTTCAACCTGTGTGAGCCTGGAGTTAAAAGACTCAGTTTTTATCTATTTGTTGTACTGCTTGGAGAATTGCATTTACGGTTGTTTCTAGGTCCCCGATTTCCGTCGTGAGTTGCGGTACTTGAGGCGCTACTGGTAGTAGGTGCAAGGCCTTTCCCTTGCCCTGTCTTTTAAATGAGTCCGCTGGTTCTGCCCATAGTGGAAATGACCCAAGAAATCGCCAGTAGAGTCAGAGAGTCTTTGGTTGTAAGGTCCAACAGTTTGATCAGGACAATTCTTGCAATAAAAGATGTTTTAAGTTTCTTTTGCTGCCTTAGGTCTACAGCAAGATAGAGGAACATCCGCGCCTGTCGGCTGCTGGCCATGCCCTCCACACTGGTTCCATTCTTATCTCATAGGTAGGTCCCAAGCAGTCAGGATTGGTAACTCCATATCATCACCTCTTCACATCACCACAGATGTCCCACAAGGCTCAGTTCTCAGACCAATACTATTTTCTATATTTCTAAATGACCTTCCTACTGCTTGCTCATCTGCAAGCATCCATGTGTATGCTGTGATGCAGTTTTGCTCGCCTCCGGGACCTCTACTTTGATGTGGCATCCAGACCTGAAATGGGCTTCAGAATGTCCAGCACTGGTTCTCGTGCAAACCAGCTGTCATTAAATGCAAAAAGATGGTCTTTATGACCTTTGGCACAAGGCAAAACTGGCCAGACTTACCGCCACCCATTCTATACCCAAGATGGTTCCTTACTTGAGGACATCACCGCCTTCAAATACCTCTGGCTCTGGCTCTACAGGAACCTTGACTTTGCTGGTCATGTGGACACTATCCACAAAAGTTACTACCCAAATTGGGTGCACTGTGTAGACACTGCACCTGCCTCCGTCACTGGCCCACCGTGAGTTTGTCCAGAAGATGATCCACCTCATTTTGATTTTGGAGACATAGTCTAAAGCATAGCCCCCAAATCCACTGTTACCAGACTGGACACTCTATTCCACTCATTCTGCCACTTTGTCCTTGCCTGTCCATCTCATACCCACCACTGTGACCTCCACACCCCTCTGCCTTCCCTCTCTTAGGGATAGGCGCCTAGCCATAGCGCCTCATTAATTGGAAACATAGAAACATAGAATTTGGAGCAGATAAGGACCGCTTGGCCCACCCAGTCTGCCCATTTCCCTGCCTACTGGATAAGCTGTGATCCTAGTTAACCAGCAGCCTACTTTTTCCTACCCCATCCCCAGAATTGCCTTATGACTGTCCCATGCATGCTTGAATTCCACCACTGAAAATATAGGAAAGTTCAGGCTTGGCGTCCTGCCTGCTTACCTTCACTCCCTCCTCTCCTTCCCTACTGTCACCCACTCCCTTAGTAACACCCCATTAGCACCCTTGTCCTCCCTCCCAGACTTCTACCTCAGGGAGAGCAGCATTTCTTATCACTTTCCTACCATTTGGAGCTCTCTCTCCCTGCAGATATCCACTCTGCCCAGTGCACCACTGCACTGTCCCATCTTCTGTGGCACGGCAATTCATCTCTCCCTCATGCAGGTGCACCTGACCCTTCCACAGTTGAAACTACGTGCCTCCTTCAGACCACCACAGCCAGTCTCCCTTCCACATTTCTAATTCTCCTTCTCTTGTATGTCCAACCTCCTCCCCTTTTATTATTCACAGCACTGCATACCTTTTACCTTACCCTATTCCAGTTGCAGGTTCTACCTCACTCCCCCTTTATCCTTACTCCTCTCATCCCTTCCTATGTTTCCTCTCTTAAGTTCTGACCTTGCTCCTCTTCATTCTAACCCCATAATTTCCCACATCCCCTTGCGACATTTGCATCCTGGAGGGTGTAGGCACACCATGCTATTTCCTCCCACCTTCCCTATGAGTATATATTTATGTCATTGGCAATATTGCCTGTGCTATTGCAAATGAAGATATACAACTATGTGTATTCTGTAATATGAATATATTCATAGATTCACAGAAGCAGATATTGCAGGAGAGGGTATGCCGAACATAAAGAGCAGTGCCACCGCCATGCCTACCATGATTCTGTCAAAAGAGGTAGAAGTCAGGAGAGCTAGGCTGGAGTCAGGACCCTAGAGGACAGCCAGGTTTCAGTGATGCACAAGATATTGAGGGTATTGGGAGACGAGACTTTCAGAGAGTCGAGCTTAGTGAGGAAACTTCTGGCACTGAGGTGGAAGGGAATGAGACCCTTCGTATACCAGGGGAGTGATGGAGGGAGACGGACAAGGGTTGAGTCAACATCTCCAGAAAGAAGGAAGAGGAAAAGCAGGAAAATTAAGTGAGACTTCACACTTTTGAATAGAGTGGTGAGTGAGGGAGACAGGAGGAAAGAGATAGGCATGATGGAGGAATTCAGTGTTCAGAAAAGGAGAATGTAGCAGACCGGGTGGATGGGGGGCACAGAAGAAGGTAGGTGGTGAGAGAGAGATGGAAGGAGTGGAGGTGTGTAGGGTGTGTAGGGGGAGGGAATGGGGGTGAAGGAGAATGAGCAGACTGGATGTAAGGTGTAACCCCTAGGTGGCACTATCCCAGGGCTACCTCTGTGTGTGTGACTAGGTGCAGGTTAAGGGGGCCGGGTGAGTGAAAAGCAGGTGCCTCCACCCGGAGGCAGGGTTATTGGTGAGCGTGAGCTGACCTGGGTATAACCCTCCGGGACACTCTGACCACCTTCTTTCCCCTCTAGTGGCCTAAGCAGTGAACAACAGACACAGTTACAATAACCCCTAATCAGCATACAAATCCCACTCTGTTTGCAGTTACCACCAGGGCTGATTCCACCAGTTCGACCCTGGAGCCCCTGCAAAATAAGGTTAGACACAGCAGGTAACAACAGTACAGTGCTTCTTGTACAAAATGGAACCACAGTTAAGTTAAATGCAAAAAAATTAAATCTGATTTATTCAGGAACAATGAACAAGGGAGGGCATAATTTGGCTGATTAGTTCTGTAACTGAGTCAATCAGGCAATCATGCATGCACTTTAGAGTCCCTTCACAGTCACACACTCTTGGTACCCAGCTGGAAATAAGGTGGGTTAGCTTGACACGTTGCCTGGTGTAGGCCGGCGCAGCTGGTCGGGGCCTGTGATGGAAAGAAGGACTATGCACAACCACACACAATTGGTAATCCGAGCCCGGAGGCTCAGTTTGTGACAAGAAACAACAATTGAATCAGATGACAACACTTTTGATTTAGCTGATGTTGCAGGAGCTACCTTGGTGTTTACACATGCTATCCAATACAAAACACAGGCGGGACGAAATGGAGACTGCAGTCGACAAGTTGGTATGCCAGGAGAAGCAGGGCCACACGATTCACCGAGGTGTTGTTCCTGTTCGAGATGTTGAGCAGGGGCTGATCCCGGGCAAGTCTGTTGTCGATGGTAATCTCTGGATCTGAAGTAGCTGACTGGGCCAAGGTGGCACGGCTAGGCTGGTGAACAGTTCGATTCAGTTCGATTGGTGCTGGAGACAGCTTCCAGCAAGCGTGACACACTTAAGTAGTGGGAACCAAATCGCAACCCACTGACAGCTTACAGCACATTTATAGTAAAGCAAAACACAATACCACAGGTTGGATGATAGTCCAGTTGCAATTTCAGTTTTACTAAGCAAAACCGTGATCTTTGTGCTGATTCAGACATCCTGACAGACCGATCACTTACAGCAAATCTTGGTCTTCTTCAGGTAACAGGGCAATCACAATTCGGTATTTCTGGTCACAAGCCAGTTCGGTTTCAGTCTGATTAATTTCACTAGCAGATCCCTCAGAAGGAAGATGAAGCAGGCAGGCCAAACACAGCCTTCCCACCAGTTTCCTGTGCTACTCGGAAGTAGCTGCTCGAATGTCTCGAGCAGTTCACTCTCTCAACTCAAACTCAGACTGACTGTCTGCTGCAGGCAGCACCGGACTTCCTTCTGATCCAAAAAGGGTTTGGTTGGTCGATTCATCTGTCTGTCAAAACAAGGGTTCCCTCCAGGTCCATTTAGGTGCTAAAATGAAAAACTACAATTCCTACAGAAATGTACTCCCACAAGACCCTGGGGACAGACTCGATTTTAAGGTCCCCAAAGGTACTGATTGGTGCAATACAGAAATGTCCATGCTGCAAAGAAAGGTAGGTTAGATAACTATAATGCCATTATTATTAGAGCAGCTAATCAGCAAACAATTACCAGTTCTAACAGAGCTCCTCTGCACCATTAGCAATGGCAGAACAGAGCAATATATTGCAGCTTGGCGGGACTCGAGCCTGGAAACACTCGGCCCCTACCCAGATTAATTATACACTACAAAAATAATGTCTCTTAAAAGGACAGGCACGGAGGCTAGCAGGGCACTCACATTCAAGCATTTTTACACTGCAGAAGACACAGAACGCCTCTTGGCAGTGAGCATTTAAACACACAGGAAGACTTTTGGGAACCCCATTTATAGAAACATAGACTTTGACGGCAGATAAGACCACTTGGCCCATCTGGTCTGCCCATTTTATGTTGCTTGCACGCATGTGCAAGAAACATAGTGCCATCATCGGAGATTTCGGAGGTGTGTCACCTCCTCCTCCAATTCAGTCAGTGTGCTGGCGGTGCGGCCTGTAAGCCAATGCATTTTGGAGCTGTGTATGACATGCTCCAAAATGCAGTGGCATACAGTTGAAAGGGGAGCTACACCGAGTGAGCACCGAAGATATCAGTTGCTCATGCCAGCTCCCCCACGCCTGCCGCACGCTACCAAGACGCACTGTATAGCCGACGGGTGCCCAATCCCAGTCAGCTGAGCTGTGTCCCTGCCCCCCAGTAGCAGGTGCCACGCTGGGAGCCCACCCCAGCATGGCAAACAGTCCTTTTGCCAACGGTGGGCCCAATCCCGCCGGCTGAACGCCTCCTGTGCCACTCTGGGAGCCCACCCCAGCGTGGCAATATCTTCTATGGCCGGACAGGGTGCCTAATCTCGTCGGGCTGAACGCCCCTAACGCCCTTCTTGTGCATGCTGGGACCACCCCAGCGTGGCAAATCTGTCCCACGACACCTTTTTTTTTTTTTTTTTCCCTGAAAACCAAACAGTCCTGCATGCCTCCCGACCACCCTTTCCCACAACCCACACCCACCCACTGCGCACTCCAGCCTCCCTACACCCCCACCCCATACTTACCTCCGGACTCCGCGCGATCATCTTCAGTGGACCGGGAACACGCCTGCACTCTTCAAAGCCGACCGCGAACTGAGGAAATGCCAGTAAGCTGTATAATGGGCTGATAGGGGGTTTCAACTTTTGCATATCTCAGGCATTTTTAGAATTTTACACAAATTTTCAACATGGGGTTTTGGACCCCTTCTCATGAATGATGTCACTGTCATGGCGTTATTCGAACCAAGGGTGATTTCGCGCAGTGACTGCGAAATCACCCTTGGGCCTGAATACACCATGACAGTGACATCACTCATGAGAAGGGGTCCCAAAACCCATGTTGAAAATTTGGTGCCAAAATTCCAAAAATGACTGTTTTACGAGCGCATGCTGCACAGTTCCCACGCACGCCGTAGGTTTGCAATTTTCAATATTTACTCACAGATTTTCAACATTGCCATTTTACCACACCTCCTTATGAGCAGTACAGCTGTCATTTTTCACATCAAGCCCAAAACGTGTTTCCGTCCATGTAGGCTTACAGTGGCGCAGTCGGTGTGCAAACTCAATGTATGGGACACATTAACAAAATCACAGTGACACTGTTCATGAGCAGAGGTCTTAAAATGGCTATGTTGAAAATTTGGTGAAAAAATTCCTAAAATTTACTGTTTTATGATGTGGTGCGCAGTTCTTCAGCTTATGTCGTAGTTCTAATTTCCAATATTTGCACTCCAATGACTTCCAAATACCTAAACAGCACATAGAAGCAAGCAACATTTGGCATTGACAAATGCCTGTTTATACCTACAGGATAGGCCGCAGATCCTAGTTAACCAACAGTCTATTTCTTCCTACCCCCACAAGAATTGCTTTATGTCTGTCCCATGCATTCTTGAATTCTCCCACAGTTTTAGACCCCACAACCTCCTCGGAAGGCTGTTCCATGCATCCACTACCCTCTCTGTGAAATAATACTTCCTCACATTGCCCCTGAACCTCCCCTTCTATCTTTAAATTGGTCCCCTTGTTCTTGCACATCTCTTTTTCTGAAAGATGCTACCCTCTTGGACTTTGTTGATTCCACTGAGGTACTTAAAGTTTTTATCATGTCCCCCTCTCCCCTCAAGAGTATACATATTAAGCTCTTTAGTCTCTCCTCATACGGCTTCTCTTGCAGACCCTGCACCATTTTAGTTGCCCTCCTCTGGATAGCCTCTATCCTGTCTATGTCCTTGCGGAGATGGGGTCTCCAGAACTGGACGCAGTACTCCAGATGGGGTCTCACCAACTGTCTGTACAGAGGGATAATAACTTCCTGTTTTCTGCTGCTGATGCCTCTCATATGCATCCCAGTATACCCCAGCCCTCCCTAATTCCTTCTCACATTGCTTGCTAACCTTAAGGTCATCTGATATGATTACCCCAGGTCCCTTTCCTTTTTGTTGTTGTTGCTACCTTCACCGCCCATTGTGTATTCTTCCCTGGGTTCTTGTTTCCCAGGTCATTATTTTGCACTTCTTTGCATTGAATCCTAACTCCATACTTCTGACCATTCCTCCAACCTTGCCTAATCCTTCTCATCCTTTCCACGCCTCCTTTGTATCAACCCTGTTGCACATCTTTGTGTCATCTGCAAAAGGCATACTTTTCCTTCCAGTCCCTCTGCAATGTCACCGATGAAGTTTCATTTATTGTTTTAGTATTTTCTGAAAAACAATTGTAAAATTGCTCATTGTAGCCCTCAGCTAAACGGTCAGACTTCCTTAGTCAGAGACACGCCCATGCGATAGCACGTTTTGTGAGCGTCGGTTAAAGAAGAGCGCGGGGCACACTCCACAGACTACAATGGGGAGAATTTTCAAAAGCCTTTTTAAAATTTTTTTTCACTTTTGAGTGCGGACCTGACAAGCGATGGCCACCGCTCAACCAACAAGCTCCTTGTTAGTTGAGCAGCGGCTGTCACCTGTCAAAATTGGCACTCAAAAGTCAAAAAGAAGTTTCAAAAACTCTCCCCATTGCAGTCTATGGAACATGTCTCTAAGACTTAGACCATTTTGGCTGAGGGCTACAATCATTTCCACAAGCGTTTTTTCAAGAAATCCATAAAACAATAAATTAAAACTTTATGGCACACTGCAGTAGGGGTGGGGGCAGCAGTCAAACACTAAGAACCTGCTCTTTAAGGAGAAAGGACTCAGATTGTATCAGGCTGATTCTGCAGAGGGGTTACATAAGGAAAGAAGAGACAAGGGTGGGAGGAGCGAGGCCATAGGCAAGGAGCATCGGGGAGCAACTAAAAGGAAAGAGCAGGTTGTAGGGCAATGGATGTGCTTAGCACTAGTGACTAAACAATGCACGTACAATAGAGAAAAGCAACTAAAGAGCTTGGAGCATAGTAAGCAGGTTGTGCAACAGTCAGGAGAACAAGAGGGAGCTGGTCACAGAGACCTAGGTTGAAAGATAGATCAGGAGTGAGACTGGCACCATGCCAGAAAACTAGTGATTAAAACAAGAATTGAGAACTATTTGAGAGGTAGCAGTAAGCCTGAGAGAAAGAAAGTGCAGTGGAGTAAGGTGGATAATTGAGGATAGAGCAAACACAGCACCAGGTTAGGAATACAGCAGGGCAGTTCCATGCCTAACTAGGGTAAACAATGCAAAAGGCACTAGGCTTGTGAGGTCACAGTATTATTAGCAAATGATCCAGAGAAAATGCAGTGTTTTGTTTCAACCCTGGAGCAGGGATAAAATTAAGCAGCAAGGTTCAGGGCAGTTCCAAGAAGTAGAGGAAGGACGGATATACTATGGTGTGCAAAATGCATCGCACAACAGTCATTATCCCAACCCTGGGCACCCAATACACAGTTGCTCGACAGTGGGATTTTGCCTCAGGGAGTGATTCGAGGGGCTTTGTCTCCGTGCCCCCCACACTTAAGGATTCTCATCTAGGGGGGCAACCTGGCGTCGGGTAACCATGTTTCAGGTAGCCGGGTTGGATATTGCCGGTCGGACCGATGCATTTCGCCAATCGGAAGTATCCTGTAAGGACCAGTGGACAAGGCTGGATGCAGATGGGTAGGCGGTAGCCTGTAAATTGCTGGCAATTGCACAGGGTAAACAGTATCTTGAGGCAGTGTATCGTGGTGATGAGGTCCAGTAGTAACTGCTACAGGAAGGATTCTGGAGCAGAGTACCTGGAAGACGGCAGACACCGGCAACTCCCATCAATATCTTTAGCGTGGGCCCTTCATGCGGAGGCTGCAGCATGGAGACCGTTAGGGCTAGAGGCACTGAAAAAGGGGACATCCCTGTCCAGTAGGCTGGGGTCACTCCATGATTGGCCACAACAAAGGGTAGTGGCAGACTGAGCTCTCCTGGGCTCCAAGGGTAGATTACAGTGTCCAGCAGTGATCTGGGAACCGGGGTAGCCTGGGGTGGCTGGGGCTGACCTCCCTATCCCAGTGAGGGTCCATATTCACTGAGAGAAAGCCTGGTCTGAGCAGCAGCCAGGAGACAAAGGGAAAAAGGTCCAATCATTGTGGTCTTGCGCTAGCCCCACCCGTAGGCTGAGGTCACTCCCTGATTCATCGCAAGGGAGGTGAGTGGCAGGCTATCTCCTGGGCTCTGAGGGGTAGATTACAGTGTCCGCAGTGATCGGGAATGGGGTAAGCTGGGATAGCTGGGGCTGACCTCTCTATCCTGGTGAGGGCCCATAGTCGCTGAGAGAAAGCCACGGTCTGAGTGGCAGCCAGAGAGACAAAGGAAAAGGTCTGATCTTCATGGGCTTGCACTAGCCCCACCCAGTAGGCTGAGGTCACTCCCTGATTGGCTACAAGTGGGGTAAGTGGCAGGCTAGGCTCTCCTGGGCTCCAAGGGTACATTACAGTGCCAGCAGTGATCAGGCAACAGAGGTAGCCTGAGATGGCTGGGCTGACCTCTCTATCCTGGTGAGGGTCTGTAGTTGCTGAAAGAAAGCCATGGTCTAAGTGGCTGCCATGGAGACAAAGGAAAAGGTCCGATGTTTGCAGATGTGCACTAGCCCTTTCAGTAGGCTGGGGAAGTGACTCGAGAAGAAACTAACTACAAGATTCACTGGAACTGTTCATAGATTATTGATATTGAGAGATATTGGGTTCACCACAACATTACCCAGATAGGCCATCTTTGGGTAGCTGGATCATTCCACTGGGGTGTTATACAGACGAGGCAACTGATGAGTCCTGGTAGGATGAAACACACATCTGTGTCTTTCTGTTTACACCCTTTGCAGACTGTGTGAGAGGCCTTTTGGCACCATGCATTTCTGCTTAAAGTTGAACCAGTGTAATATTCTGTGGTGATTTACATATATAGCCGATGCTTTGCATTGTGGAGGTATTTGTGATTTTGTATTTCTTTGAAACTTGGTTTCCTGGCCAGTGCCCTTTGGGGTAACCATTGTCTCAGTGTTTGCGCACTGAGGTTCTTTGTATTCTAGATTATAAATCATGTAACCCCAGGTGGTGCTATCTCAAGGGCTACTACCTCTGCCTGCTTGACTACTAACCGGTTGAGGGCCTAGTTCAATGGTGGGTGCCTCCACCTAGAGGTCAGGGTTTGCAGTAGTTAAACTAACTTGGTCACAGCCCTCTGGGACACTGTAACCCTCTTTTCTTCCCACTAGTGGCCCACAGTGCATCAGGAATAGCTTCACAATGTACACTTACCCCAGGACTGGCTCTGTTGACTGGACTTTGGGGACCCCTGTAAAACAAGATGATACAGTGCAAAAGCCACAGTACAATACTTTAACATAAACGAGTACCTCAGACAATGTAACTTTGCTGAAACAAACAGATTGGATTTATTTAGGGATATAACAAGGACAGGGGAAATCAGGTTAATTAGGTTAGCCACATTAATAATCACTGTACTGTGCATGTATTCAGAGTCCCAAATTGTCACTTTCACTGGATACCCAGGATTGGGGGCTAGCCAGGATCGGTGTAGCTGGTTGAGGCTCTGTGATGGAAAAACACTTGCACAATACCCAGTTGTAATCCAGAGCCAGATCGCTCAGTTCATAAAGAAATAAAACAGCAACAATTAGATGACACACTTGCAATTTTATAAACAAATGGCAGGGAGCTACCCTGCTTGTACTCACAAACTCAATGCTGAAAACTAGATGGAAGGCAGATTGTCCTGGATTGCCAGGAGGAGCAGAACATGTGGACAAGGTCCTTGTGACTGGACCCCACTGCAGTTTATAGCAAATGGATATAGTTTGGATTAAGCTGGGGTCTACTTCCAGCTTCATGCACTCAATCCACTGTACAGGGATTTGAAATAGTGATTCCCCACAAGCAATACACACATTTATATGTAAAGGAAAGTACTATACCAGGCAGGCTGCTCCTCGATCCCGACTGCAATTACTGCAAAATACCGGGAGCACACACAGCAGCTTCAGTTCCTGACAGACCGGCGATTGAGCAATTTCTCCAGTCTTCTACAGAGTGAGCCTGGTTTCTACTCTTCAGATCTCCTTGATTCTCCTCACAGGTCGAATTCAGTCTGAATGGGCGCTTGCACAGGCTGCAGACCGAAACTCAGGGCCTTACAGCGCTTCCTCGTGAAACTATACACCGCAGAAGCACAGAGCTCCTTGTCTCTTCACTGACAAAACTGATCTAATCTCTCTAGTCCCAGAGCAGTGCATCTCCTTTAGCTCCACACTATTCTGTTGGCTGGTCTGGCTGTCACTCACAATAAACTCCTCCTGTTGGTGGAAAAAGGCGCAAGATCAAAACTACATTTTCCAGAGTCACTGTCCATACAATCCTCTTGTGGCTGGCTCCAATTAAGAGTCCAAGTTCTGATTCGTCCAAAGGCTCCATTTTAGAGGCCCCCTTGCACTGTTTGGATCTATTCAGTAGTTCAAATCCAAAATGGAGGGGCCAAAACACACAGAGTCCCAGCTGCAAGAAAGGCAGGTTAGACAAACTACAATTTTGCTAATGCTTTAAATGATTACAGGCAAACAGTTACAGCTTTCAGATGGGCTCCTTTGCACTTTTAGCGACTGCAAACCGGAGCGATTTGACAGCAGCTCGGGCAGGATTCGAGCATTAAATACACAGTCCCCCATACAAACTAATTAAGTCTGCAAGCAGACAGCTCTTAAAGAGACAGCATGGGAGGCTCAAATAGCACTCACTTGCCACCACAGTTAAGCAGCTCAGATGTTGAACATCACCAAGGCTGGGAGCACTTAGGCAAGCTCTTAAGAGGCTTTTTAGGAACCCCTGTTGTAGAGGGGTTGCACGTGTTTAACTTAAGATTTCTGTTTTAAAAATACAATTTGAATTTAAAATAAAACTGACTTTGTAGAACATCAGAGGAATCCGTACGTAATTAAATGGACTATGCTAAATGAACTTAGAACTGTAGAATGTCAGACCTGCTTGCACGAGACAACATCTTGGGGGAGAGGAGTACTTAGAATGTTTAGACATGAACAATTGACCAAAAATGATGTCATGATTTATAAATACTGCTGGAGTTCATGGTTGAATAAACTCAGGTCCCTGGCTTTGTTCTGTTGGACTTGCTGCATGATACTGATACTATCTGATTTATTTTTGCAGGGCGACACTGGTCCTATCGGCCCATCAGGGTTACCAGGATTGCAGGGTATTCCAGTAAGTAGAATACATGTTTACTTACATTCTAGTTCCACTTTTTTGTGTGGGATAGATTCTTTCGCTCAAGTGTTCCCTGTCCCACTCCTGAATCATTTTAACTACCATGAGGTGATGCCTCTGCCTCTGCCAGGGTGGGGTGGGGGCAGCTGGGTAACTTCCTTCATAGCTGATATCTACACCACTCTGTGGAACTGGTAAGTCATGTGTGAATGCTGGTGGCCTGGTCCTCCCTGGGTAGTGAGGCATTTTATCTTGATGGAACACATGCCTCAGCTGTCCCATGGTGAGAGGACCACGGCCATAAAAATTTTAGGGACGAATAAGGGCCATGTGACCCACTGTGTTTTCTCCCTGTCAGCTTAGCTGGTGTACCCAGAGATTCTGTATTGTCATGAACTTGTCCAATTGGAGTTTTAAATACCAACTTCAACCCTGTCTGGACATGATCTAGTAAGCTGTTCTGAGCCTGACTACACTTTGAGAAATGTCTTTTCTCAGGTTTCATTTGAACTTACAGATCTTCATTGGGGTATCTCAGTCATCAGGTCACACACAGGAACTTCACTGTTGGTGAACAGGATCCGCATTGAAGATTTTCAGAAGTACCAGTGGGGCCACGCATGCCGACGTTGTCCTCCGCGTCATCATCTCTATAAAGGTGTGAGCTCCTGCTCCCTCCTCAGTTCTTTCCTGCCATTGACTCTGTTTGCATGGGTCTCTGTGGGAGCTCAATGTACTTTCGCATAATTTTCGCCTACGACTTTTATTTTACTAGATTTTTCACATCTCTTTATTATAAGAGTTTCCTGTAGCTTGTTTATGTTGAGATGATCCTTCAATCTCCCTTCCATTGCTGCCACTGCGGAGAAAGAAGATTGCCTCCTGAGACAAACATCTTCTCTGTGTCTGCTGTCTTGAGCCTGACCATAATGTCTTGTACTGTGAGCTCTGCCATAAATTTAACCAAACCACTCTCAGGTGATGAAAAAAGCTCTCCAAAATTCCTGATGGTGCAATGGGTGACCAGTTCAGAGCAGAGGTCCTTCCTACCCAGTCACCAGGGGTTCGTCAAGCTCCCAAACCTCAAAGGCCTGAGATAAGTTCGTGGGGAAAAGTCACAAGAAATACCGAGATCGGGATTGCTCCTCAGGCATATTCCTGCTCCCCAATGGCTTCTTCTTCTTCCTCCAAGTACTCTGTAAGCTGCAGCTGTACTGATGCCTGTAGCTGTCCATGTAACAAGGGCCTTGTCAGTTGACCAGTGCCCACATTTCATTACCAAGTGGCCATGATAATATAAAAAATCAATGTAAAAGCCACTACCCATTGATTATAATGAAGTGTGCCCTCACGCTCTCACTGGCATCTCATCATCATGTTAGTGAGTGTGGGGCAAAGCCTGGTGGTACTTATAACGCGGAACTCTGTGTGACCTGGTTTCATGAATTTTATGAAGGAGATAGTTTTTTCTTACTACGTTATATTTGCACATCTACACAGATTTGGACTCCTGTGGTGGTATGGCACCTATATTTTAGGTGCAGAGGGCTTTTGTTGGTGAACCTCTTTAAGGCAGCTATGACAGGTCTAAGGCACGTAAGCACCTCAGCTCCCTTCCCCTTTATTTAGGGAATCCAGGTGGATTGACCTTTGGGTTAAGAGGGTATACTGCTCCTCTATCTTGAGACTGAGGGTTGCTAATTATCTCTTACATATGGTTAAATACCAGAACACTGTCTGGAAGTAAGGCAAGGCAGCTGTCCAGGCCCTCCCTAACTGTTCAATAACAGGAGATTCTGAAATGCTTGCAGAGTGCTGAGGATATTAGCACGTATCTCCTCAGGGCCTTGTATGATATCTTTGATATTATGATATCTCTGATACTGATGCCAAGGCTGCTGCCACAGCATTTGCCTCCATATGCACTCCTGGCTGAGGGTAGAAACATAGAAACATAGAATTTGATGGCAGATAAGGACCGCTTGGCCCACCCAGTCTGTCCATTTCCTACCTAATGGATAAGCTGCAGACCCTAGTTAACCAGCAGCCTACTTCTTCCTACCCCACCCCCTAGAATTGCCTTATCACTGTCCCATGCATGCTAGAATTCCACCACTGTTTTGACAACCTCCTCCAGAAGGCCATTCCATGCATCCACAACCCTCTCTGTGAAAAGTACTTCCTTAAATTACATCTGAGCGCACCCCCATCTTCAAATTGTGCCCCCTTGTTCTTGCCCCCTCTTTTTGAAAGATGCTACCCTCTTGGACTTTGTTGATTCCTTGAGGTACTTGAAAGTTTCTATCATGTCCCCCTCCTCCCTTTCCTTGAGGCTATACATATTAAGCTCCTTAAGTCTCTCTTCATATGTCTTCGGTTGCAGACCCTGCATCATTTTAGTTGCCCTCCTGGACAGCTTCCATCCTGTCTATGTCTTTGAGATTGGGTCTCCAGAACTGCACGCAGTACTCCAGATGGGGTCTCACCAGCTGTCTGTACAGAGGGATAATAACTTCCTATTTTCTACTGGTGATGCTTCTCCCTGTGCGTCCCAGTATCCCCCCAGCCCTCTTTGCTGCCCTCTCACAATGCTTGCCCACCTTTAGGTCTTCTGATATGACTACCCCAGGTCCCTTTCCATTTTTGTTGTTGTTAGTATCTCACCCCCATTGTGTACTCTTCCCTGGGTTTTGTTTCCCAGGTGCATTACTTGCACTTCTTAGCATTGAATCTAAGCTGCCATACATTTGACCATTCCTCCAACCTTGCCAAGTCCCTTCTCATCCTTTCCACCCACCTCGTGCATCTACTCTGTTGCAGATCTTTGTGTCATCTGCAAAGAGACATACTTTTCCTTCCAGTCCCTCTGCAATGTCACTTATAAAGACATTGAAGAGGACCAGTCCTATACTGAACCCTCGGTACCCCACTAGTAACCCCCTTTCTTCAGAATGGACTCCATTTACTATTACTCTCTGTGTCCTATTCTCCAGCAGTTCTTTACCCAGGCTGTCATTTTGGGACCCACTCCCAGGCTGGCTAACTTGTATATTAATCTTTGTGTGGGACTGTGTCAAATGCCTTGCTAAAGTCTAGGTAGGCCATGTCCACAGCCCCTCCTGATCTACTACTTTGGTCACCCAGTCAAAGAAATCTATCAGGCTTTCACAGCAGCTGTCCAGTTTGGCTTGGAAGCAGCATTCAATAGTCTCTTCCCTGTTTTATCACCGACCATATACAGACAGCCACAAAGGCCTAGTCACTGCTACCATTTTCGTGGACCTAGCAAAGGCCTTCAACTCTGTCTCCCACCAACTCCTGATCCAAAAATCCTCTCAGATGCTGATTGATTCAAATTGTACCTCCATAACAGACAACAATCTGTCAAGTTGGAAATGCCCTCTCACCTCCCGCTCCCTATCCAAACCAGCATTCCCCAAAGGTCCGTACCAGGCCCTATCCTATTCTCGCTCTTTATTAATGACCTTCCATCCATTTGTTCACCATCCAATATCCACATGTATGTGGACAATATTGTGTTATACCTCTCTGGTCCTAATGCCACTGACATAGCTACCCCACTACAGCATGACTTCAACAAGGTGCAGACCTGGTTTAGACAAAATCAGCTCAAACTGAACTCCAGAAAAAATGTATCCATGTTTTTCAGGTCAAGGCAAAGGCTATCCAAATCACAGAACACCCTGCATTTTGCATCCTGGATGGTTCTCAACTAGACTCAGTCAAGGCTTTCAAATACCTTGGGGTCTAGCTCAATAGTAACCTTGACTTCACTGTCCATATTGATTCCATTTTCTCCAGTTTGTGTCCTAAACTAGGAGCCCTCTATCACCACATGAACCACCCCCTGTCCACCCACGTAACCTAGTCACAGAAAACTATCCTACCAGTCTTTGACTATGCCGACATTGTTTGTTGCTCTGCTCCTGCCACGTCCCTCAGCGGACTCAACACCCTTCTAAATCCATTTTGTAATTTCACCGCCTTCCCCTCCACACTCACTCACGTTGTACTCTCTATTCCTCCTTTCCCTAAAGCCGCTACCTGCTGGGTGCCATGCCACCGCTGCATCTCCTTCATTTCCAAATTTTGGTTTGGAACCCTTCTCCTACCTCAACTCCTGCCTTTCTCCAGTCAGTTCCTCCACATACTCCCTCCATTCCAGGGATGCTCGTACCTTTTCCTTCCCCATCCGCACTCTCTTACCATCTCCCATATCTCTGGAATCAACTTCCTTGGGACACTTACTATGCCCCAATTTTCTTACCCTTAAATCCCACCTCCAAGCTACCACTATTGCTGCATGCTCCTATTTCCTCCCATCTCAACCCACACTTATACCCCTCCCCACCTAGCTTCTCCTTCATTTAGCCAACATCCCTTTAACTCTCACCCAATACTCAGATGTTCTACTGCCACCATATATTCATTGCTTATGTTGCTTGTACTTTATTTTTTACTTATATTTTATTAATTTATGCAATAACAATTACATATATTTCACTTTTGCCAGACATCAGCATAATACATCTGCATACCTCTAAGTACAAAGTGACAAGAAATCTAGGCATTTTAATTAATGGATATGGGGTAATCCAAACATGTCCATGAATCCAAGAGAAAAGTTCAGGATGGCTACACCCTGCAAGCTTGTGGTGGTCATAGCTAAAAGTTAATTTCGAACACATATAAACTCAACCTCCTGTGCTGTCGTGACCCCTTTCCAAACATATTGAAAAGTACGGAAAGTTCAGACACCCCAATGCCACCCCCAATCAGAGAATAACCAACATTACAATACATAACATTTCAGTGACTGGACAACTTTTATTAACATAGTACAAGAAACAAATAGCAACTGCAGTCGTGTTTAAGTCCCTGTTCAGAAGAACCAAAATAGGAAAACAAGCATTCCCTGTGTAGTTATAAAGGAAAAGAGCATTGAACCACAATGTGTAAACTTGCCAAACATTTTAAGCACTAACGTCAGGTGCAAAACAAGTCTATTGTTTCAGTTCATGTTTCCTCTTCCTCCGATTCATCCGAATCATTTGGTTTTGCAGCATCAAACTCTTTAACAGTGATTTCAACTCTCTTCCTGCCTCAGTCAGGTCGTTATACTGAAAAGTATGTCTACCATAAAAGATTTGTAGGCGGGCCAGTATAAGGAGTGAGTGCACCATCCCAAACTGCGCAACTTAGCGTGGACCCCATCAAATCTTTTCCGTCTGTGTTCTTGCAATTTATGAGAGATCAGGGAAAATATGTATAGTGGCGCCTATCCAAACACACTCCAGGGTCAGGCCACAGTGCCCAATCTTGAAGGACAATATGTGAACAGGAGACAAACAGGGTAACCCTTCTGTCTGTTTTGGTCCGATCAACTACCAGTTTTGAGTCCTGGGGTCAAATATGAAACTTTTTCGCTAGCAGGCCCAGGTAACGGGTCCAAATATCACACCCTCTTCAGGAACACAGTGCATTACTTCAACCCAGTGGGCACCAAACCTGGTTCAGAAATCCTTCCTCTGACTCAGTTGAGACCTTGGTACTTTTATTTCCTTACCTTGGTGCATATGGTAACACACTGTAAGCACTTAACAGTTCTGTCAGAATTATCAACACTGTGCTAGCATTCACACTCAAAATGAGAAAAAGGCTCAGGCAGGATTTCAAGGAAACAGAGTTTAACAGAATTGAAACTAGTAGATAAAATACAAACTACAGAGCATATAACATTAAGGTACAGTCATAAAGTAATGGAAATTACAAAACCAACGCCTTTTTACTGAGTAACTGATCATACCCCAGTTTCAGTAGTACATAGTGGTGCTGAAATTTCCTAATTTTGGTAGAAGTACTTTAAGAGTCCAGAAGTGAAAGTGTCTGTTGAAAGTCTAAACACAAGTATGTATTGTTCCTCTGTAGCTTGACAATCGTGAAGGGAAAAAGTCTCACCAGCTTGTGAGGTCACAGCTCTGTGGTGATGCTGGCTGTGAGGTCACTCATTTCATACCGAATTAGTCACAGGCATCTGCATATTAGTAAGCATCCCACTTTAAAAAATCTATACTTTTTTAATTAGTGAGCCTGACAGAGCAGGAATTTTGAAAGATCTTCAGAAGGACATCCTGAAAGCTGTTTCTCCTATCTGTGTGAGGATTTTCACAGTTATCTTTCAGAGTTGCTTTCCTCCTGATAGGTCATAAAATGCAGTCTGTTATGGCCAGTTTCTAGATTCAAAGTAAGTGCTGGTTTTACAACCTGTTATGACCTGGTGTCTAAAGGAAGCTCTTAATTAGATTTTCACTGGATCAGGGATAGTGCAGATCGCCTCTTTCTCTCTGTTCAAAATCCCATGTGGCTTTGCTGCTTGGCCTGGGTTTCTAAGCAGAAGTCTAAACATGTATTTATCATAGATATAATACAATTGATAGCAAGCAGTTGGCTATCCGTCATCACAGCGTCATCACAGTGAAGGCTGTCCATAGATCTGGCGGCCCTTAAAATCACATCTTGAGTCCCCACTCCTTCAGACCCCAACAGGATGGTTCATGGTAAATCATTCCGAGCAGCTGCTGAATTTGATGAGCTGCGGTAAGTCCTGCAGAAGCGCACATCACTTTCAAACTTAGATTTAACTCCTTGGTAGTCAGTTTCATAAAAATCCAGCAAGTCATCACCCCGGAGCCTTTGGGAAGTCAACTCTGCACATACAAGGCCCTACTTGCATTTTCGAAGCCTCAGTCGATACCAAAGTTGGAAGTTCTCTTGCACCATTTTATTTGTTGCAGCAAGGCCTGTAGTGACTGTGACTTGGCGGCAGCTGCCGTTTGTTGTTGCTTCTATTTTTATGTCCTGTTCCCCATGTGATTCAAATGGTTTCACCTTTCGAACTGTAGCCTGCATTGACATTTGCTGTGCTTTCCAAGGGGCTCACCACCAGCCAGTATTGTCCCTGTTTCATGGCCTGAGCTTTGGTGGTTGAGTTTTGGAGCCACTCGGTCCTTCTTTTTTGCGTCGTCCATGGTACCCGAAAGGTATCGAAATGTGCAGTTTAGGTAAAGTATCTGAATTGGTCACTTGTGGCACAGTCCATTCACTAAAATTATTCATTTTCATTAATTGCTGCCTCTGATCAGCCATGTGGCTTGTAAGTGCATCTAAACAGCAGGCATGCTCCACAGCGCTCCGCCTGTACTTTATTTAAACCTGTATTTTCACTAGTACATTTTGTTCTCTCATCCCTGCTGTTTCTGCCTGAATGTTTACTTGTGTTTACCCTCTTCAGTTATTTTTGCAATTGTGTCATATCTTCTTTGTGCATTTTGTATTATGTAATGCCTTCCCTATTGTCTGTCCCCTCCTGGGTTGCACCTGGAAGCGAGCTTCAGCTCAGCATGCCTTTCCGTAACCAGCTTTTAAATAAATAAATAAAAGGTGCTTAATACCCGTTCAGTGGCTCCAAACTATTTAGGTCAGATGTTCAGGACATCATCAATGACCTACAGGCATCTGGCAGGGCTATTAGGTCTGTCTGCTTGCTCTAGCATACACAGCCTAGGAGCAGACAGTGCCCTCCCTTGCAAGGTTACCCACAAGTCCAGAGCAGTCTCCCATCCTCAGAGCATGCGAAAGGACTAGTCAACCTTGCCTACCCCTCCTCTCTGGTGCTGCAGCAAGCATCCTAGTGGTGACAGATTCAGCCCAAGTGGCTGGATCCGCCTCAGGCTTGACTCCTTGCTAGGCCCCTTTCCAGTCCCCAACCTAGAGATGGTGGTTGGAGGTTGGTTCTCCTCCATGGAGAACCATCACTACAGATGCCTGGATTCTTCAGATTATAGAGAGGGGTCACACTCTGAACTCATACAGATGCCCCAGAGACTTCTCCAGTACCTTCCACCTATACCTTGCCCACCTATCTGTCCTCTGGGAGGAGTGCAGTCCCTCCCTTGAAAAAAGACCATCGATCTAGCCCAGCCTCCAAAGGAAAAGGATATTTTATTCCAGGTTCTTTCTGGTCTCCAAACGAACCGAGATCTGAAGTTCATTCTCAACCTCAAGGACCTCAATTTTTATGTCCAGTAAAAAAATATTTTGCATGGTCACCCTGCCTAGCCTGCCACCCACATTCAAGCGGGGCAACTGGTTGTGCTTCCTGGACATGCAGGATGCTTACCTGCATATCTTGGTGTTTCCACAGGATAGTCCTTTGGTTTTCTTTTCAGGCAGCACTACAAATTCAAAGTATTGCCCTTTGGTTTATCCTCTGTGCCGTGGGTCTTTACAAAGTACTTAGCAGTGGTAGCTGCAGCTCTCCAAAGGGAGGGACTGTTTGTTTTCCTTACCTGGATGACTGGCTTCTAAAGGCCCCATCCAGACAGCAGCTCCTCTGGACTCTGGAGAGAATCCTTCAGCTGTTTCTTTCCTTGGGGATCACTGTCAACCTGCCTAAGTCAGTCTTGATCCTGTCCCAGAGGCTGCAATATATAGGGACAGTTCTGGACTTGGTGTCAGGCCAGGCCTTGGTGTCTCAAAACAGGGCAAAGTGCCTTATTGCCTAGGTTTAGGAAGTTACCCAGAGCTATTATAGCCCTGCGATGGTATACCTAGGCTATTGGGTCTGATTGCCGCTTGCCATACCCACGGCTCCTTTGGCTGGGCTGCATATGCAAGTTCTCCAGTGGACGCTGAGAGTCCAGTGAGATCAATGCATGGATGAATTGGATCAGTTAGTGCTGGTCTCCTCACCAGTCTGCAAGGTGCTCCAGTGGTGGTGGACCTACAGAACCTCTCAAAGGGGTCCCATTTCAGATTTCATCCCCCAGCAGATCTTCACCACGGATGCCTCTGGTTTGAGCTGAGGAGCACTTCTGGGTTCCTTTCAGACCCAGGGATCTTGGTCCCAGCATGAAACGTCCCCTGCATATCAGCATCTTGGAGATGCAGGAGGCTCTGTATGACATGCAGACCTTTCAGAACCATCTCCTCCCGGTCAGCTGTTGATCCAGTCTGACAACCTCAGTGTTGTCTATTATACCAACAAGCAAGGGGAATGCATTTGTACCCCTGTGCAAGGAGGCCATGATGGTATGGTACTGGGCACTAGACTACAGTCTGATTCTCTCGGCAGTCCATGTCCCTGGTGTGATAAACACCCTGGCTGAGAGCCTCAGCCAGACACAGTCCAGCATGCATGAGTGGGAACTTTGCTCATCCATTGCAGAAGATCTGTTCACCAGATGGGGTTGTCCAGAGTTGGACCTTTTTGCGTCACCACTCAACGCAAAACTGCTCAGTTTCTACTGCTAGATCCAGGGCCTGGATTTTTATAATTTTTTAATCCGCTGTTTGGTCCCTGTTACCTCCTCCCACTGACTGGCGATGGGGAAACATGGGCATTTTTACAGTTTTCTTCCTTGCCCCCTCGAGGTCCTGGCACACGGCAGTGCGAGTTATGCAGAAGCACACTACACACCCCTGTGAGTGCCAGCTCAGTCCCTTCCACCTCCCAAAACTTTTGTCACCCCATCTCTGCCTATGCCACCCACCGGACCTCCACCCAGTGAGAGCGGAATTATGGAGTTGGGCACCAACCCACCCTTGCCACCCTCCGGAGAGAAGAGCTGCCCAACACCATGCTCGATCCTGCCTGCCTTGCCCCCATGCCAGCACCCCAGCAACCCAAGGTTGTTCTCGAACCTGGGTTGCCAGTGTAGCATGAAACAAGGCGTCCAGCGCCACTGGGCCAGCTGGGCCTGGAGTTTTTGGCAAGACACATTGTCCCTTTCCTGGAGTAGGAGGTTCCTTTACACCTTCCTTATGTTTCCTCTGATTCAGAGGCTGGTAATCAAACTGCAGATGGAGGGGCCAGCATGATCCTGGTAGCACCATTCTGGCCATGGCAGATCTGATTTCCATTGCTGCAGCAATTAGCAGAGAAACCTCCAGTACCTCTGCCCCCTGCAGGGATCTGCTGATGCAGACTCAGGGGACCCTGATCCATCCCAGTCTCAAGTCCTTTCATCTGAATGCCTGGCTCCTGAAGACATAGCCATCACCTAGTTTGAGTGTCCCAGAGAGTGGCAGGTGTCCTAGTGGCAGCTCGAAAGTCCTCCACTAGAGCCACGTATGCCATGAAGTGGAAGAGGTTTGCCATCTAGGCTGCTAAACATCATCTAAATACTTTCACTTGTCCAGTAAGCCAGATTCTGGACTACCTACTCTTTTCTTTCAGATTCAGACCTCCAGTACTCCTCCCTCAAGGTGCACCTTTCTGCTATCCCTGCCTTTCATGAGCTCATGAGTGGCTGCACTGTGGCTCAATTGGATGTATCCTGCACCTTTTCAGGGGCACCCTGTAGCTGAAACCTCCAATCTGTTTCCCTGTCCTGGCTAGGAATTCAAATTTTGTTTTGGAGAAGTAGACCCTGTCTCCATTTGAGCCAGCCATGACTTATGTGAGCTCACGCTTTCTCTCTTGGAAGCGTTATTTTCTAGTTGCTATTACCTCTGCTTGAAGGATTTCTGAGCTTCAGGTTCTCTTGTGCACAGATCCTAAGTTTATCCCTAAGGTGGTGTCTGAGTTTTCCTGGAACCATTCTACCCACCTACAGTACCAGCTTATTTTCCTGACTGTACCAATCCAGGAGAAGCACTGCTGCATATGTTAGACATGTGTAGAATGTTGAAGTATTATTTGCTCTGAAATAGGGAATGCAGAAAGTCAAAGCAGCTTTTTGTTTCTTTCACCCCAGGTAGAGAGGTGTTCAAGTTTCTAAACAATGTTTGTCCAAATGGTTGGCACATTGTATTGTGCTCTGCTACCACAATCATGGCAAGGGTTGCAAGTGGTAGTGAAGCCCATTCTACAAGGGCATGGCTACCTCTGTGGTCTGTTTCAAAGGGGTCTCAGTTGCTGACATTTGCGCTGCTGCTACCTAGAGACCATCCATACTTTCACCAAGCACTGCAATCTGGACATTGCTTTCACAGCCTGTGCGGATTTTGGCAAGGCTATCCTGCAGGGCTTTTATCCTAAGATTTGGATGACCTTCTCCCAGACTGTTATGTTGCATGTGTAACTGCTTGGGACTCATTTCACATGTGTGGCTCGATGACTGAGATACCCTCAGTGAAGATAGAACAATTATGTAAGTACTTACTGTAATAGTAGACCTTCGAGGGATCTCACTCATTAGGTCTGCCTTCCCTCTCACGATCCCACTTTTATGGAGTCCTCTCAGAAGTGGTTTTCTGGTGTATCTAGCTTTTGTTTTGGCCTGGGCACTCTTCTTTCTCCTTGGTCCCCTGTGGCATGGGTTTGCACTTTTGGTCTCTGGGGAAAGAACTGAGGAGGAGCAGGACCGCCATACCTTTATAGGGATGGTGACGTTGGCGCTAGGATGACATCGGCTTGATGGCCTCAGTGGTACTGCTGAAAATCTTATGTGGGATCCTGCTTCACCGATGGTGAAGTTCCATATGTGTGACCTGAGGACTGAGATCCCCTCAAGATCGACTGTTATAACACGCTCTTTCTCACGTAAGCGCTCTTTCCGTCCCTGCTCATTTGAGTTTGAACCTTGTGCTCTTGTCTGGGATGTTTGAGCAACGCCACTTACCTGTTGTGATCATGCTATTCACAGTCCATTTTCCTGTGAATCTGGGTCTCTGGCTACACCACAAAGTGCTACTGGCATGCTACTGGATGCTGGGCGATTGCTTTTTTGACTTTTACGGTACAGTATTGTGAAGCAGAAGTAATTTGTTTGTATTAGCTGTACAGGGTATATAAAATATAAAACCTACATTCTTTCTTTTTCATTTAATTATTTCATAATTGGATGCCTTGATCATTCTAGGGACTTCAAGCTCCTTGACATAGACTGGCAGTCTGAGAGGGCTAACTGCAGTGTTGAAACAAAGATACTGTCCAGCTTCAAGGACTGCTTCCTAGAATAGCACATCCAGCAGAGGGACTGAACTAAAGGCCATCCTTGACCTTGTTCTCAGCAGCCGGGATAGGGCCATCTCCAAAGTGAACATCATGGGGCTGGGGAAGCAATGACCATAGCTGGGTAACTTCTTGATGACAGGAGATGCTAGCTAGCCATCAGGCACTTGTATCCAAAACATCAAAAGGCAGCCTTTGTTTAAATTAAGGACCAGGGGCTCGATTCCAAGACGATTGGTGTAAGCTGCACTCAGTTGCAAGTTACGCCCAGTCACCCCTAGCTGCATTCCAGAAGCGGCAGGGTCCTGGCACTTGTGACATACGAGATATGCCATGCGTGTGGCGGTAGCCCATGCATGACATATCGCAGCCACATGTCACAACTTGCAGCAAGAGTCAGGCTGCCCCTCCTCAAGCCCCCAACCACCCTCGGCAGACACCAGGGGCATGGGGTGGGGTGGGACATGACACAGGCGCCTGGGGCACACCAGAAATGGACCCTTGGGGACCAGGCAGATCGGGGGTTGGGGGCAGGTGTGAATCAGAGGGGCTTGGGGGTTCATCTGGCACCATTGTCGGGTTTCGCGTGGTGGCATTCAATGATGCCAGCCATCGGATGCCACTTAAGACAGGTCCAAGCTGTCATACCATGGGTACGCCCACTGTGGTTTGAACGTTAGAATTGCAGGTTACAACAGTCGCCCTGCTGGAATTGGACTATGTTGCTGTCAGTAACCGCGTAGTTGCACCAGGTGTTGCAGGCTGCAGCATAAGTGCTGTCATATCCTGCATTTGTCGCAGCCTGCATATGCCATGGCGATCTCGGCCTTGTAATAGGGTTGGCCATTGACGAAGTAGCGAGATATGCCATGGGGTTCAACATATCTCACCCTACCAGCGTATCTCCTCTGGTATCGGGCCCCTAGTGACCAAAGTTCTTTTTGTACTTTTAATTATGGATTACCAAACTACAAATAGCAACATGCACGATAGTAAATAGTACATGCAAGCAGTAGGCAGAAGGCTAAGCATTGTCTGTTCAGAGCAGAAAAAACAAAAAACAACCACACATTGTAATGAATTTCTATCAGACAAAGGCCCTCCACCCCCAAATATATACAGGAGTAAATAGACAGAGTAAGCATGTAGGGAATCATGGTCTCACCACAGAACAGATAAATTAAAGGAAATTTCCGATATAAGGTACTGGGCTTCATAACCCAATAACTTATATCGTCCTGAGCAGACATGCAAAAATTTTAATTTAACATGTTTTACTTTGTTGTGGAAGGATCAGAACTGGTGCCAAAGCCTCAGGCAGCTGATCCATTCCAGCTCCCTAGTGCCCCTGCTCTGCCCATCTCCCACCCCACTCTCTGGAATTCTGACGTGTGACCAGGAGAGCGAGTGCGGAGGCCCAAGCAAGTCTATAGGGGCCATTTTAAAGTCGGTTTTAGCCCTTTAAACAGTCCCAGAGAAACTGAAGAAGTCACCCAACTAGTAGGGACCCTACTAGTTAAGCTACTGCTTTAATTTCCTCCCAAAACTGTTTAAAATGGCTAAAACTGGCTTTAAAAATAGTCCCAATAGACTTGCATGAGGCTCGCCTCCATGCTTTCCTGGCCACATAACAATTTCAGAGAGTGCGGGCAAGGAAGTTGGAAATGGATTGGCTCCCTGAGGCTTTGGCTAGTTACAGTCCCTTCCACAACAAAAAGTAAGAACTTAAATTAAAATGTTTGTGCCTGTCAGCTCATGTAGTTATGAGGTATTGGGCTATGAAGCCCAATACCTTATAACACTAGGTTGGAACATCACTTTAGTCTCCGCACCGAGCTTCTGTCCCATTTGCAGAACCACGTATTGTGTGTGTGTGGGGGTGGAGTTTATATGCTAATGGGGCACTATACAGTGATACAGATTGTCTCAACTCAGTTAAGTTAAACCCTGCACTTACAGGTCGCATCCAATGGACAATGCAGGGAGAAGAATAGAACATTAGGAGAACATAACGTTCACAAACTGAGCTGTGCACTCTAGCACACCAATTAATAACCTGTCCCATTGCAAAATAAGCAAACAAGCAGGCAAGCAAAATTATTTATAAGAACAAACATCAATAAAGACATAAAATTTGTAGACAAAAAGTCCTGCCTGCAAAAACAGTGCTTCTGGAGCATCCTCAGGTACAACACTTTGTAATGAGTCCATGGGACCTAGGAAGTCACCCCATTAAAGTTAGGGAATCAGCCACAGTCCCACTGTAATCACTCTGCTTCTCTATCAGAAGCATGATCCAAGCCTCTGATGCCCAGTTTTTCAGAAAAGCTAGCAGCTGCTTCGTGTAAAACACATGCAATTTCTGTTGCTGAGTAACTTGCAGCTGAACTGGAAAAGCAGCTGCGCTTTCACCCCTTTGGCAAGTAAGGACTTTTAATGGACTATTGTTTCTTCTTGTGATCCTGTGTATGAGAGGACAAGTCCATAATAATACAAGGCCTCTGCCTTCCCACACAGTATTCCCTTTACTGCGTGCAGCTTGCAGCAAAGGAACTGGTGACCAAAGCTCTGAGTAAATGAGGGCTGGCAGTGCACTGCAGATGTGAGCTTGGTTGAAGAAGGCACTAGAAGCAGCTGCAGAGGCATGCATCCCTGTAAGCAGTAAGGAGAAATAGGACCAGAATGTGCCCTGCCTGTCTCAACAGGAAACTGAGGCAACTTGATTCTGAGCAAAAAGAAGGTCTAGGTCCATTGGAAAGGCAGGGGTTGCCACCAGACTACGAGGAGGGAACAACTGGCTACAGTTGGGCTAAGGGAACAGTTGACAGACCGCTTGTTTAATCTTTCTGAAGCCTGTCCGAACAGGTGTGTTGGAAGACTGGAACTGATCAATTTGGTTCCCGCCTTCTGGAAGGAGATAAGGTCAGAATCTGGTAACTACAGGCCAGTCAGTCTGACACCAGTGCTGGACAATGTTGTGAAAGTCATCATCATGTGTAGAAAATGATGTAATTGGTTGAGGCCAAGGTTCTTGACCCCTTAGTGAATTTAAACAGCTTGCTGGAGAACCAAGTTTACAAATAGTAATGACGATACTCAACAGCAGTGGGCTCAGCACTGATCCATGAGGGACAGCATTTATTATACCTCTCCAATCAAGAGTGGTGCCCATTCACTCCCACTCGGCTTCCTGTCTGCAAGTCAGTTGGCAGTTTACCTGGAGTATGTTTCATGTGCGCCACATTTGTGTACTTTTACCAGACATTTGTCATGTACCACAGTATTGAAAGCCTTGCTGTTGTGCAGATAGACAGTGTCTACAGACCTGTCCTGCCCACCTCTTTGGCCACCCCTGTTGAAGATGGTGATTAGGTTGGTATGGCATGACCTGTCCTTCATAAAGCCAAGCTGATTGTTGGGTCAAGAACCTTGGCCTAACCTAGTGCTCCATTATTCAGTCCCTAAAAATGGTTTCCAGGACCTCACCCAGCACTGATGTCAGGCTGAGTAGACAGTAGTTATACAGGTCCCACATTGCCCCTTCTTTAAGATGGGGATCACACTGGCGTGTTTCCAGTCTTTCTGCACTACACCTGTCTGGACAGACCTCTAAGATTATTTTGAGTGCCCCACAAATTGTTCCTTTAGTTTCACAGTGATGATGGAGTGTATCCATCATCATAATGTTGCCTCTCTGGAAACTGTCCAGAGGAGGGCAATCAAATGGTGCAGGGTCTGCACCGAAGACATATGAAGAGAGACTTAAGGAGCTTAATATGTATAGGCTCGAGGAAAGGAGGGAGAGGGGGAAATGATAGAAACTTTCAAGTACCTCAAGGGAATCAACAAAGTCCAAGAGGGTAGCATCTTTCAAAACAAGAGATGTGCAAGAACAAGGGGCACAATTTGAATATAGAGGGGGTCGGCTCAGAGGTAATTTAAGGAAGTATTTTTTCACAGAGAGGGTTGTGGATGCATGGAGCGGCCTCCCGGGAGAGGTTGTGGAGTCAAAACTGTGGTGGAATTCAAGCTTGCATGAGACAGTCATAAGGCAATTCTAGGAGGTGGGGGCAGGAAGAAGTAGGCTGCTGGTTAACTAGGATCTGCAGCTTATCCATTAGGGTAGGGAAATGGGCAGACTGGTGGGCCAAGCGTGTCCTTATTCGTCAAATTCTATGTTTCTATGTTTCTGTCCTGCCTGCCCCAGAGTATTTACCTGGCTTGATAATCGCCATGTAGTTATAAGCGCAAGTGTGATGTCAGCTGGCTGCATCATTGCTACCCCGATGGCATGCAACCTCCCAGTGTGCACTCTTCCTCATCAAGGGACCGTTGGTAAACACTGAAATGATGTATTCATTCATCTTGACTATCACTAGTGGCTCTCTCATTAGTTCCTCCCTTCCCTGTTTTCAAGAGGCCCAGTCAACTTAATCACCTTCCTCTGTCCATTTATGCACTGAAAAAACTTTGGTGGTGTTGTCTGCAGATCCTGCTGCTGTCTTGCTTTCAGACCCTTCTTAGCTTTCTTAATGGTAGTCTTGCAGAATCTTGCAGCTGTCCTATGATCATCTCTGGCTCAAAGGCCACCTATCTCATAGACCTTTTGTTCAGGGTCAGTTGTCTTATGTCCCTGTTCAGCCAAGGGCCACTTCTTGGTTATTTTTCCCTTATTGATATCAGGGATGCAGACACCCACTGCTACTTTGAGAATCCTCTTCAAAGAACCCCATGTGTGTCCTGCATTATCAGCCTCCTTCAGCTTCTCCAGACCCTTGGACACCAGATCCTTCATCTTGGCAAAATATGCCACTCTGATATTTTGGGTCTTGGTAACTGAAACCAGACGAATCTTTCCTTTTATCAGGAAGAAGATTATCCAGTTGTGGTCATTGCCTTCCACTGGTTCCTTGACTTTCACGCTGGAGATGAGTCTATACTTATTGCAGAAATCGAGGTCAAGGGTGACCTTAAACCTAGTCCCCTTGGACATGGTGTTCCAGGAAGCAGTCCTTGAAGGAGGACAGGTAGTCAGTTTCAGCCCTGCTGTTAATCGTCTCAAGATGGACAGTAAAGTGGTTACGGATTACCTATACATTTTTATGTGTTGCACAGCATATGGATTCATTCATGCTTTTATAACGGGGCTTGAGCAACATTGATTTCAAGATTGAAATACATTCAGAATTCTGTAGCTTACATAATATATCAACATCAGCATCTGAATATTTTGCCCCATTACCTAAATCTCTACATTGACTTCTGATTCAGTTCAGGAGTGATTGTTAAGGATGACTTTTAATTTTAAGGTTATGGTATCATCTTAGGAGCTTCACTGTACTTTTAATACTTGGTAGCAAGTTACACCCCAACTTAATTCTTTGGTTTGTAAAGCAACATTTTTATAGCTTGTCCTATTTTCCATTCTTTTCTAGGCTCCAGAAATGTGCACGTTTGGCACCTGTGTGGTAGAATTCTTCATACACATGAATTGTGTCAGGGAACCTCTTGGAGGGTTTTTAACTCCAAACTGAGAACTGATTTATTATGCTATTGTTGTTACAGATTTTATATGATGTGCGTCTGCTGTAAAGTGCTTTGGATTTAAAAAGCATAGAAATGATTGAAATACATTCAAATGTGTTTTGCAGGGTCCTCCTGGCTTTCCGGATTCAAGGTAAGTTTATTTTCGCTCATATTAATTTCTTTGTTGCTGCACAACCTGAGCTGTAATAAGCGGCTTCTTGTTCCCTGTCTACTTTTTCAAGGCATTACTATCTAATCTTTATGAAAGATAATGAAGTAACAATGAAGTCAGCTGTTTGATCTGTGTCTTTCTGGATATAGGAGACTTCACTTGACACTGAACCTACCTGGTAACCTGGGAGTTATTTCTGTTTAAGACAATAACACTGTTGTGCTTTTATTCACCAGCCTGCAAGGTTAGACCTTGTGGGTCCCCACCCACCAGTGTCTGCAAGCTTCCTCCTGATTGGTTGAGATCTATACTTGGGAAAGTAGTTGGATAGTAATATGGTGAGGCCTGAAAATATTTGCCCAACCACTGATGCCTCAGAGAGAGCTGCGTCAGGATTCTATAAAAAGCCTCAGAAGATTTGTCATCTTTATAAGAAGGAAGGACCAACCATCTTTCCTTGTGAAAACTGTTTTTAAAGGCTGGTTCCATTCCTGTTAAAATTCTGTCTTTTCTGGTCTTTCAGTAAATTCAGTCGGTATGTCTGATTCACTCTCTGCTGGTATTAACCATTTTAAAATTCTAAGTTGTTGTTATTGTCTTTGATAGCCTCTTCTAATCTTGTCAAAATGCGTCTTTGTGGTATTATTGAACTCTGTGGTTGGAGGGGACATAACCTACATCATGCAGTTCTAAAATGCTACTCGTCACCAGTGTATAATTCAGAAACAAAAGTGAATTTACTGAAATACCAGTAAGGAACAATAATGAAATTGGAACCCATATTTCAGTCAAAGTACCAAAGGTATTGAAAGGTGCCAAAGAAAGAGAATTTTAGCATGAATTGTAAGATGGGGTATGTCTCCAAGCCTGGAAGGATGTGCATTTCAGCAACCCCATTCATGTTTCATATAGATGGTTCTTAAGACTTAAGAGTGATGGAGCCTGTGTTAATTTGGAGTCTTGCCATTTGGCCTGTCGCTAACCCTCCCCCTCCCAAGTTTGTTGGTTGTGGTGATGCTGGGGAGTCATGATGTTCCCTACCATGATAACTGGCTTCACATGAATTGGTACAGGACACAGAGCAAGCCAGGGAATTGGCAGTCTAGCTGTGCTAGCAACTGGGTCTTCTGATCAATCTGGGCACATCTGAGCTGACCTGAAGCAGTTAACTGAATTCATTTGGCAGAGTTAAACTTGCTGCAGGTTGGAGGTGTCTACTCCTGTACAGGACTGAGTAGCTTTCATCCTTTTCCTGATCATTTTGGATGGAGCAATTGTGTCCCACTGGGATTTCCAAGCTTCTAGGCTCCAAGGTGTCTTCCTCGGCTGTAGCATGTTGAGCCCACTGGCAAATGAAGGCCATCCAGTGCAAAACTGTCCAGTACTGTTTCCTGACACATGCAGGCCTGGATCAGTCAGTTTGGGTGACCCAGCTAATTCTGGATGCTATCGGTTGGTGGCTGTCACGTCTGAACCTTTCAGAGGAAATCCTGTTTGTCCAGCCAGAGCCCTTTGTCTTGCTGATAACACACCTCCCTAGTGATATGGGGATATGTCTGCATGACTGCAGGTACATGGTATTTAGTTGCTGTGCAAGTCAGTCTGCAAATAAACCTGCTGGAGCTCTGAGCAGTATGCCTGGCACTGTTCATATTTGATCCACTGGTCAAGAGCCATGATATCAGGTCTATGCAGACAACACAAACACCATGTTCTTTCTGAACAAACAGGATGGCACTCACACCTTCCTGTTGTGCCAGAAGGCATTGCGTACATGGTCCGTGGCTTGCTTGCTGGAAGTTAACCTGAAGCTGTCCATGTGGCAGGTTCAGACAGCCAACTGATGGACAGTCTTTCCTATGTGGAAGAGGCATTCTACAAAGTGTTTGCTGCGGCAGCAGGTGGTGTTTCAGGTGTTTACAGCATAGGGAGCATCGTCATGGACTTGTTTGCTTCTAAAAAAAGAAGCTGAGGCTGTTTTAGACATATCCTTTCCACAGAGCATGCTACAGGGGACTCTTTTGCCCAGTCATGAACAGGAGGTCTTCTGTATGCCTTTCCCATTTTCTCTTGTTTGCAAGATGATCTGCAAGCCACAAAGGGACTGAGAGTCTCTCATCCTGATAGCTAAAGACTGGCCATGCTAGTTTTGGTGCCAGAATTTCTTTAACCTCTGTAGTAATCCTCCATTGACGCTTCCACTCTGACGGACCCTTTTCATAAGGTCCAAAAGGACACTCAGGCACCTTGATCTATGGTTCCTGCATCCAACAGCTTGCATCTTGAGCTGCTTGAGTTATAGGCCTTAGGGCTTTCAGAGGACATTTCTAAGTGCTAGAGGTGTCTCAGAAAATGAGTGCAGAACCTGTGTGTCTTAATGAAACAGGTTATTGTGCTGGTGCAGAGCATGAGATGTCTCCACTTTCCTGTTTAACTGAGCCAGTTCTTCACTACCTCTTTCCCTGTTCCAGGCAAATGATGGCTCAGGAGAATGTGTTCTCTTGCTTCTTCAAGAGCCTAGGCCACTAGTCCCCATCAGTGCATATCCAGCCTCCACCATGGGACATAGTACTGGTGATCTTTCTTCAAGGGCATCTTTTGCAGCAGGCCATCACCGGTAGGACTGAGCTGTAAGTGCCAGGACCAGATGGAAACAATTCTAGCAAGCAGTCTACCAGAGGGGACCGCCAGCATCCGACATCTGCGGCTGTCGTCAGCCTGTCCTGTATAAGGTGGGCAGCCCCACACCCTCCTCAGTTGTTTCCCGCCATCGACCAATGCATGTCAGGCTACTGACACCGCTGCAGCTACAGTCAACTGCCATTTTCCCACGTTTACTATGCTTTATTATTTCCTCATTCTGCAGAGTTAAATATCAAAGTTTTTCAGTATTTCTTTCTCCCGGTTATGTCTTCTCAACCATCCTCATCTTCCAACTGCTCCTCGAGGTGTGCCTGCAGCAAACAGATCCCGGACAAGGACGGACACTTTGCTTGCCTCTTCTGCCTAAGCTCAGACCACTGTGTCCAGGCTTTCAAGGTGTGCCAGAAGTTTAATGTGGCCATGGAAAGAAACTGCCAGAAGACCCTGGAAAGTCATCTCCTCAAGCAGAAGGTTGCCACGATGGAACGGGAGCAGCAGGCCTGGAGCTCCTCTGCCTCCCCAGCCCAGTCCTCGGGCTCTTCATAATCCAAATCCAAGGACAAATTATCAGGGAAGCACAAGCGTCAGGACAAGGACCAGGACTGACCATGGTCCCTCTTGTTCCACGGTCTCTGCTACGGCTCTGCCGACCATGTCAGGTCTTCTTCACTGGGGAGGGGGGTGTCGACCTCTTCCTCAGTCTCACATGCTCTTACCTCTTCAGGGCTGCCAGTGGCCCCACCACCCACCCAGATCTCTGCCTTGGGCGGCAGCTCCTCAGGGCAGAGTCTTCCGTGATCCTGCCTCCCAGTCCCTCTCTCTCAGCTCTTAATTTCTGCAGGTTCTTCAGCAGGTGTCTCAGCCAGAGCTCTTCTGGCCAGCGCAGGTGCTGCTGGCACCAGTTCTGGATCTACCACCCCTGCCACCCGTGTCCCCGACACTGGTCTTGTCCTTGGGATCTCCCATCGATCTAGCCCTCTTCGCGGGGGCAGGCACTGCAGGACACCGGTGCCTCCCAGAGCCCAGTTTCCCTCAGCCTTCACCAGTGGGCCCTCCTCTGGCACCTTGGGACCTGTGTCTGTCCATCCACTGTCCCTGCAGGGTGGACTGTTCCAGCCACCTGGGTATCAGTGCTCCAGCACCCTGGGGTCTGTTGATGGCCTCACCTTACTCAATGCGTGGGGATTTGGTGCCTGCTTATGCATACCCTATGCCTACAGGATCCCTGCCAGTTTATAACTACCCATCACCTGTGGGGCGGCACTGGCGCCCATGGATTACCACAGCGTGATTTCACCCTGTGGATTTTATGCAGTTGCAAGTGCCTTATCCTGGTGGGTCAAACCTAACGCACTCTCAAGGGCCTTCTTGGGATCCCCTGCCACCACCCCCAGCCGAGGCCCCAGCTCCTCACACTCCAAGGAGCCCTACTGATGTGGGCACCCCTACTCACCGGATAAATGCCAGCCTGATGACAGTGGGGACGATGTCTCAGCTACCAACAATGGTGACAGTTCTGAGTATTTCTCCATTCTGGCAGACTCCTGGGGTGATAGCGGGGATCACAGTAATGTCCTAAATCCCCATAATGATCTCATGTTCATGGACATCATGAGGCCTATTCAAGCTACTGTGGGGTGGGAGACAGAAGAACAGGACATGGGCGCCGTTGCCTGGCAACTGCCTTGGCGTGATGCTTAAATCTTGGTGGGACCCCCAGAGTCTTACAGAGACATTACCAAGCCTACATGGCACTATCCCCATACAGTGCCAGTGGTGTCCAAGAAGGCTCACCAGCTTATTGTGCTCCAGCTGGCAAACCCCACTTTAGCGAGCAACTGAAAGCAGATTCAGTCATCATTAATGCGGCCCATGACCGCACTAAGAAGCTGAAGCACCTCAGTGCCTCTCTTCAGATAGGAAGTCTTGCCAGCTGGACCAGATGGGAAAGCGGGCCTTTGTATCTGCCACCCTAACCATCTGAGCCATTTACTATTCTGCCCATATGGTGCAATACCAAAACTTCTTGTGGGACCAGGCAAGGAGGCGGTCATGGCCATGCAGATGACCCTCGAAACAGCAAACCCTTTAGGCTCCTTAAGACTGGGTCAAATGTCAGTACCCATGTCCTCAGGGCAGCCTGTGATGCTGTGGATGCCTCAGGCCAGGTGGCAGTTGCTGGCATCAGTACGAGGCACCATGCTTGGGCTCAGAGTGTCATGCTTCGCTCCCGACGTCCAATCTAGCATTATGGATGTTCCCTTTTGGGGCCCCAGACTGTTTGGAGGAGATGTCCAAGACATCTCCATGCTCAGATTTCCTCAAGCCCTAAGTCAGTCCACTCCACGTACCACACCCAGCCAATGTTGGGACAGAAGGTTTCTTTTCATTGTTCCTCCTGTAGACAGGCCCATCCCTTCCCAAGGCCCACAGTAAACGCAAGACAGGGCTATCCTCCCTGCCCCTGCTTGCCACCACCTGAGCAGCCAGAGGTGTGACCCGCAGCCCAGTCAGGGTCTGCTCCCACATCCTGACTCCTTGCCAGAACCCCCAAAGGTCTTCAGGGGTGGTGGTTAGGAGTCGTTCTCCCTTCACCTGTCCGGGTGGAGAGGTCACTGCTGACAACTATTGCTGCAGCTCATCGAGCACGGCCACACTCTAGAGTTCTTAGAGTGGCCTCCAGAAAATCCTTCAGGTCCACTGCATTCCTCCAGGTCACAT
Source organism: Neoceratodus forsteri (assembly GCA_016271365.2). Classification (NCBI taxonomy): domain Eukaryota; kingdom Metazoa; phylum Chordata; order Ceratodontiformes; family Ceratodontidae; genus Neoceratodus; species Neoceratodus forsteri. Next base: position 78,495,170 of record CM057459.1, read on the forward strand.
TCCCCTCATACGGGTGGAGATTCAAGTCGTACTTCAAGAGAAGGCCATACAGTCTGTCTCATGGTCTCAGCAGGGAAGGGGGTCTACTCCCACTTCTTCTGGATCCCCAAGCAGACAGTAGATCTCCAGCCCATCCTGGACTTGAGCACCCTCAACCTGTACATAGAGTACAAATGGTTCTGGATGTTTACCCTTCATGGGGACTGACTCTGCCCTTTGGATATGCAGGATGCTTATCTGCACAATCAAAGTTCTTGCATCACACTGGCACTTTCTACTCTTCCACGTCCGGGAGATCACTTCCAGTTCTGGCTCTGCCTTTGGCCTGTCCTCGGCCTCCAGGGTATTCACCAAGTACCTAGCGGTAGTGGCTGCTGCCTTGAGGAAACAGGGATTTTATGTTTTTCCCTACCTGGATGACTGGCTGTTATCCCCATCCAAGGACCGTCTCCCACAAACTCTTTCTCAACACCTGCAGCCTGTTTCAAGCTTTGGGTTTTACCATCAGCCTCCCAAAGTCCTTTTGACCTCTTGCCAGCATCTCCTGTACATAGGGGCAGTGCTGGACACCACCCAAGGGAAGACCTTTTACCCTCCAGACAGAGTAGCATGTCTGATGGACCAGGCCTGCCTCCTTTACTCCAGCCATCACGCTCCAACAAAGGTCTTTTGAGGCTTTTAGGGCTCATGGCTGCAGCCATTGCCACAGTTCCTTGGCATGGCTGCATATGCTTATCCTAAATGGACTCTCAGGTGCAGTGGAACCAGCACTGTGATGACCTGAAGCAACCAGTGCTGGTGGCAAGTCCAGTCAAGAAGGTACTGTTGTGGTGGTTGGAGTCTGTTTTGGGAAGTTTCTTTTGCTATGCCTCCCCTCAGCAGATCCTTACGATGGATGCCTTTGGCCTTGGTTGGCAGGCCCACATGGGGAACCGCCAAACTCAAGGGACATGGTCTGAGGTAGAGCGGGACCTCCACATAAGTGTCCTGGAGATGCAGGCAGTTCTACACGCGCTACAAGCCTTCCAGGCTCACCCCCATGCTCTTGGTTCAGATGGACAACATGTGCTTAGTTTATTACATAAGCAAGCAAGGAGGGACTCGTTCCTATCCCCTGTGCAAGGAAGTGATGAGAGTCTGGTATTGGGCCATTGAACACAATATGGAAATCTCAGGCTTTCATGTTCCCAGCAACCAAAATGTCCGCAGGACACCCTAAGTTGCTTGGGGTCTATAGCCCACAAGTGGGAACTTCCGACTTCAGTGGTAGAAGACCTCTCAACAGATTGGTTAGCCAGATTTGGACCTTTTGCATCAGCACACAATGCCAAACTGATGCTTTTCTGCTCATTAGATCCAGGTCCTGGAGTTTTCTAGTGAGATGCATTGTCCCTGTCCTGGACAGGGAGGTTCCTATATGCCTTCCTTTCCTTCCTGCTCCTTCAATGAGTTCTGATCAAACTCCAGATTGGCCGGGCTACAATGATCCTTATCAACGCCCTTCTGGCATCATCAAATCTGGTTCCCCTTGCTACAGCAGCTGGTGGTTGAATCTCCACTATCTCTGCCCCTGTGCACAGGCTTGCTCTCCCAGGAACAGGGCACTCTGGTCCATCTGGACCTCAAGTCTCTCCATCTCCATGCATGGCTCCTGAGGACATAGCCATCGCCAGATCTGGGGTCTTCCCCAGAGTAGCAGATGTTTTGGTGGCAGCCAGGAAGCTCTCCACTAGGGCCACATACTCTATGAAATGGAAGTGCTTTGCTTTTTGGACTGCATTGTACCATTTAGATCCATTCACCTGTCCAGTGGATCAGGTTTTGGAGTACCCTCTGTCCTTTTCAGACTCAGGCTTGTGGTACTCTTCATCTCTACCATCTCTGCATATCACATGCCTGTCAATGGGTGCTCAGTGCCGGATGTGTCTCACACATTTTTGTGGGTATTTTACATTTGAAGCCCCTAATACTCGGACCCTCGTCCACCTTGGGACCTTAATTTTGTGTTGGAAGCTTATACTGCTTCCCTTTGAACCAATCACATCTTGCAAGCTACGCTTTCTGTTGTGGAAGCCATTATTGTTAGCTGCCATTACTTCTGCTTGAAGGGGTTCTGAGCTTTAAGCCCTCGTGTAAGGAGCCTTATTTGTTTTTCACAAAGACAGGGTGTCTTTGCATACAAATCCTAAGTTTCTGCCTAAGGTGGTTTTTGTAGTTTACTTTGAATCAATCCATCCACTTATCAGTTTGTTTTCCAGAGCATTCCAATCAAAGGGATGCACTACTCCATACCTTAGATGTGCACAGAATCTAAAGTACTGTACACACTGGACTAAAGACTCCAGGAAGTCCAGCCAGTTATTTGTTGCATTTGCCCTTGAAAAGAGGATGACCTGGTGTCCAACCAGTGCTTGTCTCAAAGGTTAGCCAACTGCATTGTCTATTGTTACAAGAAGTACGGCAGGAACTTCCTAGGGGTGAAAGGCCATTCCACAAGGTATGCCCACATCTGTGGCTTGTTTCTGCAGTGTGTCGGCTGCGACATTTGGCGCTTCTGCCAGTTGGAGCATTGTCCACACTTTCACTAAGCATTACAGTCTGATATCGCCTCTGGCATTGGGCCAACTTTGGACTAGCTGTCCTCCAAGGCCCCTTTCTTAGGCTGTTATTTCTTTTGCCTATTGTCCAGACTGTTTGTCTGTGTGCCAGTACTACTTGGGACTCAGTCCTACTGGTGATGGCCTGCTGCAAGAGATACCCTGGAAGTACAGTTTCTATGGTATTTAACAAAAACATACATGGTATAACAGGTAAAGTTGGGATTTCAACACCTGGACAGTTCAGCATTCAACCTGAAGATGTTTTGGATAGGTTAAAACAAGTTAACATAAATAAGTCACCAGGCCCAGATGAAATTCATCCCTGGGCGTTAAAAGAACTTGCTGAATCCATTTATCTTTCTTTAACCAATATTTTTCAGCATTCTCTTGATTCAGGGAAGTTCCACAAGACTGGAAGTAGCATCTGTGGTACCCATTCATAAGAAAGGTCCAAAAAATAATCCCGAGAATTATAGCTCATCAGCCTAACTTCTTTAAATGGGAAGATTTTAGAAAATATTATTAAAGATCTCTTCTGACTACATGTGTCAAAGAGAGCTATCTGACCCTCTTCAACACGGTTTCGCTAAATCCAGATCTTGTTTAACAAATTTATTAACTTTTATGATAAGGTCACAGGTGAAATTGATCAGGGAAACCCTGTGGAACTCGTGTTTTAGATTTCGTAAAAGCCTTCAATAAGCTACCACATATTGAGCTTCTAGACACACTAAGGGCATTTAAACTTAATAATAAACTCATAAACTGGATTTCTAACTGGTTGGAAGGAAGGAAACAAAGAATTATTATAGATGGTGAATTCTCAGATTGGGCACCAGCTTCTAGCATTATCCCACAGGGTCTGTTCTGGGTCCCTATCTTTTCAATATATATGTTTCTACACTTACTACTGAAAACCCTAATATATGGATGTTAAAATTTGCTGAAGATTGTCGTATAGGTACTATAGTAATAACACAATTGCTAGCTCTGCTCTTCAGTTTTTTGGATAAAATTTCAAGTTGGTCTTGTAGTAATAAGCTTCTCTTAATAACACTAAGTGCAAAATTATGCATTTAGGTTCACATAATCAACATTTTAAATATAAATTGGGGACCAAACCTTACATGAAACCATCCAAGAGAAAGACTTAGGCATTCTCGTCACCCGATTTAAAATTTAGAACCCACTGCAGTACTCAAATAAACAAGGCAAATCAAAACCCTAAACTGTATATTTAGACACGTAGCTAGTTGCTCCAGGAGTGTATTGCTTCCTTTGTACGTTGCTTTGTTAGGCCGCACTGGAGTACTGTGTCCAAGTGTGGTCCTATTCATTAAAGAGAGGGCTTCTTAAAATCGAGAGGGTTCAGCATAGATTTACTTGGGCCATCTTAGGGATGGAAGGTAAAACCTATGAGGAAAGGCTGAAACTCCTCAACATGTACACACTCCAGTATAGAAGACTGAGAGGAGATATCTATTTAATTTACAGTGCATCAAGGGATCCTGACCTCAGATATGGACTAGGCCTTGCAAACTCTGAATAAAGAGTTTGTAGTCAAGACACAGTAAACAGTTACTGTTGTGTAAGTGTCATACTCTGAGAAGGAAAAACTGGTTTAGTATATGATCAGTTCCAACTTGGAACAATCTCGCCAAAGTGATGGATAGCTTAAGTGTTGACTCCTTCAAATTAAACCTGGATTTAGCAATGACTGATACAATTAAATACTGTCTTAACTAATGTTAGTTTAAATTGGCAAGCATTACGGACTTATGGTCTGTACTAGCTTGTAAACACCTATGATACCTATGATATGATACCAGTTACGTAAGAACTCACCATAACAGTAGATCTTTCAGAGGATCTCATGCAGCAGGCCCTTCTTTCCTTCCTTCTACCCCTTATCCTGTGTCTCTCTCTACCCCTTCCATCAGGGTGAGCCTTTTGCCTTTAATTTTTATTGGTTCTTGGGATACCTCATTGTCCTCCTTAGTTCCCCCTTTCAGGTTCCGGCTTGTGATTTCTGGTGGGAGAACTGAGGAGGGTGTGGGGCCACCCACCTTATATAGATAGGCCAACATCAGCTGCTGATGTTGGAGGTGGGCGCCCCTCTGGTAGACTGCTAGCTGGAAAGGTTTCCATGAGGTCCTAGTGCCTGATGGCTTAGTTCTACCGGTGATGGCTGCTGTAAGAGATCTTCTTGAAGATCTACTATTATGGTAAGTTCTTATGTAACTATATGTTATCATGGCTCATGAACAAGTCATTTGAGCCTATGGATAAGTGTCAGATTTCACATTTGTCATGGAAGACCTTATTCTTGGCTGCTAGCACCTCAAACAGATGAATGAGTGTGCTCCAGGCACCCTTTGTGGAATCATCTTAACTGGTTTTCCATGAGTACAAAGTTGATCTTAAGTAGCAGTACTATATAATCAGGAAGTGATTATCAAAATTCTGTTTTTTGTCTGGGAGCATGCATCCATAGTTCTGGTTTCTATATCTGTAAATATTTTTCCAGCGATCTTTAGATCTAACTTCAAGGGTGGAGATCTTGCAGCAGGTAATACCATTGGGACTAATGCCGCCAGGCGTTAGTACCCCATGGAAAACTTGTAGCTAGCAGTCTGAGGCAGTGGGCCATCCCCGATGTCAGCTCCGCCTGACGTCCGTGTAGTATAAAGGAGCAGTCCTCGCACCATCCCAGTTCTTTTCCCACCATCGACCCACGCAGTTCGGCCCCATGGACACCTTCTTTGCAGCTCGACAGCTTCAAGACTTATTTTCTTTCTCACATTTGAATCAGTTTGCCTAGTGTATGTCGTTGCCTCCTCCACCATGGCATAAAGCTAAGTGTGCATGCACCAAGCAGATTCGAGCCAAGACAGCCACGCTGCCTGCCTTATCTGCTTAGGACTAGATCACCGGCCTGACGCCTATACACTGCCAGCAATTCAGCCAGAAGTCCTGCACTAGGAGAGCGAACGACTCAAAACTTTCCTCCTACAGAAAAACTAGCGGCGATGCAGAGAGGTTCAGGGCTAGCTCCTCTTCTCCTGCCAGGGTTTCTCCACCAAAAGAGAAATCCTTGAGTGGGAAACATCACCATAAGGAAAAGATTGTTCCAGGTCCGAGTCCCGCCTCAAATCGATGTCTAAGCAGGCTGCATCCTCTTCGACCTCCGGCTGGAGGTCCAGTTCGGACCCAGCCCAGGAAACCAAACATACCCGCGAGTAAGTCCACTCCCGCCTCTTCTCAGGGCAAGCACCGGAGTCGGCCTCCTTGGGACATCAGTCTTCCCTGGCTCATTGACCCCACAAATCTGCCTCAGGGTCGACCCAGGAGTGCCAGTGCAAATCTTTAAAGGACAAGTCTAGTGCATCTGATAAATGGAAGACATTGGATGAACACACAGGTAGGCAGGAGGTCGTCCAGGCTAGGACACCTCCTCCTCTGGCTAAGGTTCACCCATGGCTCCCTTGTAGTGATGTTTCCCCTCAAGCCATGGAGTCACAGTGGGAAGGTCATGTCAGGCAGATCTAATAGATTTCTTTGACTGAGTGACTAAAGTAGTAGATCAGGGAGGCTGTAGACATGGCCTGCCTAGACTTTAGCAAGGCATTTGACACAGTCTCACACAAAACATTAATATGCAAGTTGGCCAGCCTAGGAGTGGGTCCAAGATGATAGCCTGGGTAAACAATTGGCTGGAGAACAGGACACAGAGGGTAATAGTAAACAGAGTCCACTCTGAAGGAAGGGGGTTACTAGTGGAGTACGCAGGGTTCAGTACTAGGACCGTCCTCTTTGATGTCTTTATAAGCAACATTGCAGAGGGACTGGAAAGAAAAGAATGTCTCTTTGCAGACGACACAAAGATCTGCAACAGAGTTGATACACAAGGTGGGGTGGGGTGGAAAGGATGAGAAGGGACTTGACAAGGTTGGAGGAATGGTCAAATGTATGGCAGCTTAGATTCAGTACTAAGAAGTGCAAAGTAGTGCACCTGGGAAACAAAAACCAGGGAAGTGTACACAATAGGGGTGAGATGCCGACAATAACAAAAATGGAAAGGGACCTGGAGGTAGTCATATCAGATGACCTAAAGGTGGACAAGCAATGTAAGAGGGCAGTGAGTAGGGTTGGGGGATACTGGGATGCATAGGGAGAGGCATCACCAGTAGAAAACAGAAAGTTGTTATCCCTCTGTACAGACAGCTGGTGAGACCCCATCTGGAATACTGTGTGCAGTTCTGGAGACCCAATCTCTGCAAAGACATAGACAGGATGGAGGCAGTCCAGAGGAGGGCAACTAAAATGGTGCAGGGTCTGCACCAGAAGACATACCAAGAGAGACTTAAGGATCTTAATATGTATAGCCTCAAGGAGAGGAGGAAGAGGGGTACATGATAGAAACTTTCAAATACCTCAAGGGAATCAACAAAGTCTAAGAGGGTAGCATCTTTCAGAAAAGAGGTGTGCAAGAACAAGGGGTACAATTTGAAGCTTGAGGGGGACGGCTCAGAGGTAATGTGAGGAAGTATTTTTCACTGACAAGGTTGTGGATGCATGGAACAGCCTTCCTGAGGAGGTTGTGGAGTCAAAACAGTGGTGGAATTCAAGAATGCATGGGACAGACATAAGGCAATTCTAGGTGGTGGAGGTCGAAGAAGATGGCTGTTGGTTAGCTAGGATCTGCAGCTTATCCATTAGGTATGGAAATGGGCAGACTGGGTGGGCCAAGCAGTCCTTATCTGCTATCAAATTCTATGTTTCTGTGTTTCTACTCACCTGCTGAACAGTGAAAGCCTAGCCGGTCACCTCCTCCGCCCGTCCGCCCCGATGCCTAATATAGGGCGGTCAGTGGTGGAGGACCTGACGACTGCACCCACCTCCGGGGTCGGTCACCTGCCGCATCTACTCCAAGATGCCAGTCCCCAGGAGATGGCAGCACTGGACGCTAGCCCTCAGGCAACGGGGCTATGAAAGAGTGAAAACTTAAAAAAATAAAATAGAGAGAGGTAATGGGACCTGGATGCACTGTTGTTCTTGTTATGTTTTACTGTTATGTGTTGTTTGTTGGCTGGCCACCCACTTCGTGCAGTATATTCATGTTTTCTTCTGTGTTGTCTTTTGTTTGTCTGCTGTGGTTATCTGTTAATTACATTCCAGTTTTCTCCCATTATCTTTCCATACTCCTAGATATATTCCCTGTAATACCTAGTTAGAATAGTATGGGATAGAACAGTATAGCGTTTTAAAAGACTGCATTATTCAGACATGTCAGGTCACTGTTTCTTTAAATGGGGCTTCTGGTTGGTTTTGAAGCCTTCCGATTTAAATATATATTTTTAGTCTATTAGGGTGCTAGGACTGTGGTATCCTGTAAAGAAATGCCCTGGTAAAGAATGGCTATAAAGAAATGCGGCTGTTAGGCTACAATACATATGAAATAAGTAGGAAAATGTAATGGCGGTAAAAGTTACCGGCGATGCTAGACGGTCATGAAGGCATTTTGCCTTTTTCTGCCTTAAATTGCCGCTTTTAGCCTAAAATCGAGTGGAATGACTTCTCTTACCTGCTAAAGGTGGAATAAGGTGGCGGTTTTCGGATTTGAGTCCTTTATATAAACGAGGGTTTCTCTTCATGTTGGTTGCTAGGTAAACCCTGCCTGCTAGTTTTCTTGTATGGATATGATCCTTAGGAGTTGGCGGCACTTGAACAGCTGACTTTATACATTAATTAAAGGGCAGTTCCTATTTCAGTTCATTTTAGTGTGTTTAACTCCTAAACAATTATTATTTTATCTGGCAGTATAAAATATATACTGTGATTAAAAGAAAAGTACTGGAGTAAAAATGAATTCATTTATTGTACAGAGAAAGAATTTATGTTATAAAAAGGAATCTAGGAGGAGTTTGTGGTCACATGTCTTCTAAGGGTATATAAAGCACTATGTTTTAGTACCAGGGAGTTAGTTGACTCAGGAGTCGGACCTGGAAGTGCTGTCTCAAGCCTTCCAAAGTACTAGGGCTTACTAGTACATGATTCTGTTTTGGTTACTATGCATTTTATTATTTGTTTTCTGACGTTCAGTTCGCTCTTTGTTAAAAATACTTTAAAGTGAAAACTACTCCAGCAACTGTCTCTTGGTCATCTTTTATCCCGCGGTCCTGTGACAGGGCCCAGGATCAACACCTCAGGATCCCAGAGCGTCCATTCGAATGGCCATACACCAGGTCCTGTGAACACGGCCAGCCCAGCGGTCATCCCGTAACAGACATAGGCTGTCTATTCACTACATGGTGGAATACAATAAAAAGGATCTCCTACAGACCCCATAGATAACACCCCTAATTTACCACCCATGGGACCTCCACCCCACCCCAACCCCTGCAGGGGTGAGAGCCCATGCCCAGACTCTAAGGGCAAAAGAGGAGGCGCCAGCAGTTTCCCATACCTTCTTCTCCTCCTCATCCTCTTTGGAAGAGGGAGATGCAGAATCGAGCCAGATTCAGATGGGGAATTCCTCCTCCCTCCTCCCGGGACCCAAGGATTCCCCACAGTCCGCTCTGGATGACTCCTCTTTCCTCGATATAATGAGGCACATCTAGACTATTTATAAGTGGGACACAGAGGACTTGGACCAGAGCGCATGGCACTGCTGAGATTCTTGGGTGAAAGAGAACAAGCCTTTGGTGATACCTCCTTTTATCGAACCTTTCCAGGATGTCACTCGCCTGACTTGGCGTCTCCTTCCTCAGTGCCTGCAGTTCCTAGGGAAGGCCGACAGGCTCTACAAGCCACAAAACTTGAACCATTTTTTACAGAGCAGCCAAAGGCTAATTCCTTGGTTCTGACTGCAGCTCACTGCAGGGATTAAGAGCCAAATACTTGAGCTCCCAACCCCTGGACCCGGTCTCCAATAAATTGGACAGCTGGGGCGCAAGGTTTATTCCTCTGCCACAGGTGCCACCTGGTCACTTAACTTCATGGCATATATGGTCATATATGAGCAATCCTTATGGCAGGAGACCATGGACCTGGTCAGGCCAATGCTGGACTCAGAATCAAAGAAGAAGTGCTTGCCTGCACACAGTCAGGTCTGGACACTGACAAACATTTTCTCCATTGTTTGTATGACACAGTGGACATGGCCTCCAGGGCTGCTGTCTCGGGAGTCAGTTTGAGATGGCAATCATGGCTCAGGCTGATGGGGTTCCAACCAGAACTGCAAAAGCCCATTTTGATTCCCTTTCAGGCCCAGTTCTGTTTGGCCCAGAGGCTGAAGGCAAGGTCAAACAGCCATAAGAGTTGGGTAAGCGGTGGCCGACGACACTGCATGTACAAATCCCAGCCTCAAGAACTACACGCCACTGTCCCTTTTGAAAAGGACAGGGACAGGGAAGCAGACAGCCCAAGGCAAAGGGTTCAAGAGGTGGGGTCACCTTGCCCCCAAAGGTTCCCAGGGCCCTAAGCAGCCTAAAACTCCAGGGCCCAAGGACACACTACCCTGTACGCCTGACTCTCCCTACCCCCTCCTTTCTTCAGGGACAGGCAGGAAGAGAAGGTAGGAGGAAGTTTGCCCTCTGCCCACTCGAATGGGCCAGCATCCTCTCAGACAAATGGATACTGGACACCATTCAAATGGGTATGCCATAGAATTCCTTTCTATTCTACAACAACCCCCCGCCCGGTCAGTGGTCCTACAGCACACAGTCTCCTTCTGTCTGCGGAGATCTAGCAGCTCTTGGAGGAAAAGGCCATCCAGCCAGTTCCCCAGGCCCAGAAGGGCAAAGGTTACTACTCCTGTTTCTTTCTGGTCCCAGAGAAACCGGAGACCTTCACCCATCCTGGACTTGAGCCAGCTCAATCTGTCTATCAAGTACCAGATTTCGGATGGTTACTCTGGCAGGCCTATTTCCTTGCTTCAACAGGAAGACTGGTTGTGCTCCTCGATTCGCAGGTTGCATACATGCATATCAAGGTCCTGAAATCTCACAGAGATTCCTTCGCTTCAGCTTTCAGGCCCTTTTCCTGCTCAGGTACTCCCTTCGGCTTTCATTAGCCCCAGGGTATTCACCAAGTGTCTCACAGTGGTAGCAGTGGCACTCTGAAGGAGAGGCCTCTTTGTTTACTCCTACCTGGACGATTGGCTCTCTCTGCTTCATCGGAAGAAAAGCTCCAAATCACCCTCAAGGAGACACAGTGTCTGTTTTGTTCCTGGGAATCACAGTGAACTGGTCAAAGTCACACCCAGGGCCATCGCGAGAGGTTGCAGTTCATAGGAGCAGTCTTGGACACTGTGCAGGGAAAGCTTTTCTGCCCTCAGACAGAGCAAAATGCCTTCGTGCTCCCAGAGCAGGGTCCAAAGAGCACCCTTGGTCTCTGCCAGGGTCGTCCTCCAGCTATTGGGCCACATGGCGCCTCCATTGCCACAGTACCCCTCGCCAGACTACACATAGGGTCCTGCAGGCATCTCAAGGTCCAGTGGGACCAGCGGTGGATGATCTGGATCTCCAGATCCAGATCTCATGCGTCCATCGCTCCCTCGACTGGTGGCTCTGCCATGAGAATTTAGAGGAGGAGTCTGCTTCTGGAGGCCAACTCTACCTCATGTTCTAACCACAAATGCCTCTCTGACCAGTTGGGGGCTCATTTAGGAGATCACAGGACCCGGGAATCTTGGTCCCTCATAGACAGCTTGTCTACATATAAATGTTCTGGAAATGAGAGTAATCCTGAGAGCCTTTCACGCACTCAGAGACCAGTTTTCACGGGTCCTCTCTGTACAGACAGACAACACACCAGAGGTCTTCTCATCAACAAGCAAGGGGGAACTCTACTCTTACCCCTTTGCAGAGGCCATGAGAGTGTGAGACTGGGCAGTAGAACACAGTCTAGACCTCATCGCATTGCACCTGCCAGGGTCCAGAATATTCTAGTTGACAGTCTCAGTCGCCCACCTTTCTGAACCACAAATAGAAATTACTTCAAGAAGTCACAGACAACCTCTTCGGTCGCTGGGGCCATCCAGAGTTGGACCTCTTTGAGTACCCATCCATCACCAAACTGCAAAATGTCTGTTTGCTCGCTCCAGGGCCAGGTGTTTTCTGGTGAGAGCGATTGTCCTTCTCTTGGACAGGGAAGTTCATGTCGCCTTCCCTCCCTTTCTGTTCATTCAGTGAGTACTGCTCAATTGCAGTCAGAGGGGCCAGGATGATCCTGATTGCTCCTCTGTGGCTTCAACAGATATGGTATCCGTTGTTCCAGTAGCTGTCTTTGGAACCTCCAATACAGTTGCCCTCTCCACCCACTTGCTCTCACAGGAGCAGGGACACTCATCCATCCTGCTCTTCATACTCTTCACCTGCACACATGGCTCCTGCAGTCTTAGTGGAGAGACTAGGAGTATCAAGTAGGGTGGCGGTGGTCTTGGTGGCAGCGAGAAGCCCTCCACTAGAGCTACTTCGCTCTGAAATGGAGCATTTCTGCATCTGGGCTGCAGCCCATGCCATAGATCCCTTGGGTTGTCTGGTCAGCCACATGATAGATTATCTCCTCTACCTCTTGGATGTTGGACTGAGCTATTCATCCATTAAGGTTCACATGTGCATGGTCTCTACGTATCATGAACTTATTGGGGAGAGAACTCTGGCACAACTGAATGCCTGCAAGACCTTTCCCAGAGGGTCTTACACATCAGACCCCAGGAGGACATCGTTCTCTCCATGGGATTTACTGTTTGTCCTGGAGAAACCTCACTCTTCCACCCTTCGAGCCAGCTGCTTCTTAAGTAGCTACACTTCCTCTTGTGGAAAGCTCTCCTTTGGTTGTCATTACCTCAGCTCAAGAGTTTCCGAGGCTCAGGTATTGATGTGTAAGGAACCTTATATACGCTTTTCACAGGGACAGGGTGACCCTGTGTAGGAACCCAAGTTCTTACCAAGGTGGTGTCCATCCTGACACTGAATCAGGACATCAAGCTTCCAGTTTATTATCCTGAGTTTTCCAGCCAAGGTGAAGCTGCTGCACACCTGGATGTTCACAGAATCCTAAGATATTACCCTCACAGAACACGTTCCTCCAGACAAACGGAACAGTTGTTTGTCTCCTTTGCAAAAAGGATGACAGGAACTTCTGTATCTAAGCAGTCTGTAGCCCATTGGCTAGTGCATGGCATTTCCTTTTGCCACCAGCACCATGGTAAATGCCTTCCGGGTCCAGTTAAGGGCCCCTCCACCAGAGCTGTGGCCACTTCCTTCGCTTCCCTAAGGAATGTCTCTTCAGCAGACAGTTGTGCTGCTGTGACATGGAGCACAGTCCATACCTTCATCAGACGTTACAGCCTAGACATTGCTTCTAGGAGGAGAGCAGGTTTTGGAGTAGCTGTTCTGCAGGGCCTACTCTCCTAGTATACTCGGCATCTGCCTGTGTTGTCAGTTTCTCTAACACCTCCCGCTCAGACCTGAGCCTATCTTTGGGTACTGCTTGGGACTCAGTCCTAATGGTATTACCTGCTGCAAGAGTTCCACCCTGGAGTTAGATAGTACACTTACGTAAGAACTTATTGTAACAGTAGATCTTTGAGAGGGCTCTTGCAGCGGTGGCTTTCCCACCCTCCATCCACCAGATATCTGAGTTTTTCACCTGTACTAGGTTGGGAGTTCCTGCTCAGTTCTCCAATACTGTGTTAGCTGGGTCTCCGTTGGGAGAACTGGGATGGTGCGAGGGGACCACTCCCTTTATACCACGCGGATGGAGCCAACATCGGTGGGACCCCGCCCTCAGATTGCTAGCTACAAGTTTTCCGTGGGGTCCTAATGCCTGGTGGCATTAGTCCCAATGGTATTACCTGCTACAAGAGCTTCTCTTGAAGATCTGCTGTTACGGTAAGTTCTTACGTAACTGTACTTTTTCAGATATTTAAAATTTATTTTCATCGTTGTGGATCCACAGTAAATATAGTTGCTGCCTAATTTGCAGCGAGTTCCCCATCATGTTGCATCATGTCTTTGTTTACTTCCTGAGACCCTGTGCTGCGTTTCACTGTCCTGTAGTACTGCAAGTCATGCTTGCCATGAGATAATTGACAGCTGAGGGTTCCTGTTCAACACAGCAGGTGGAGAAATGTAAACAAAAAACAAAGAAAATGGAGCAAATTATGGGATGATAAGAGAGTGAAAACAAAAAAATTACCAGGTAAGTGCTCAACAGAGCACAGGAAACAATCTGTAACAAAAGATCCATTTTTTAAATCTAGTACTGCTGCTTTAAGTGCTTCTTGGAGGAAGGTATTTTCCTACTTCCTTGAAGAGGAGGAGCCCCTCCTAAAGAGACCATCTTTGTACCCAGACTCTTGCAACTTAGAGGCTTGTCTCAAAACCTCCTTTTAGGGAAGATTACTGAGAACATAGTGGCAATGAAGGTTATGGCTCACTGGGAGAAATTTGAAATCTACGAGCCTTTCTAGTCAGGTTAAAAGCCTCAGCGTAGAATGGAGAACACGCTTGTCATGGTGTTAATGACCTAACAAGGGATAAAGGCGACGCTGTTTTGTAGTGCTTCTTGATCTCTCATCTGCATTTGACAGCGTGGACCATGGGGTTTTGCTAAATTAGCTGTGGTAATATAGGAGTTGCCTATCAGCTCTGAGATGGTTTGAGTACTTCCTACTGTATGTGGCAGGTTTCAGTAGGTCGTGATTGTGGCCTGCTACAGTTAGCTGTGAGGCACCCTGGCTGTAGATTGCATCACCCGTTTTGTTTTCTGTATGCATTTGCCATTGGGAGATGTCATCAGGCAGTGCAAGTCGGAGATCCACACTGATATTTGCAAAGATAGTCAACTGTCTTGTACTGTGTTGGCACTGAGGAGTCTTGAATCTTGGATTGTGCATTATATCTCCCTGTAATGCACAGCACAGATTTGTTAATTCTTTTTTTTCTTGTTTTTTTTACCATTAGGTCACCCTTAAAATACATTTATATTTCAAAGACGACAATGTCTCTAATTAAAATGAGGTGCAACTGGATTGTTCTCCCAAAAAGCAACCTGATTTACCAATACACAAAAAAGTATAACTTGACAAAATACAATGCCCTCAAAAGTCTGCAAAACCTGATGTAAGTGGATCAGAAGGTGGATAGTTCTGCAGAGTATTGTGGTGGTGAAACCATCCTTTAAGCCTCATGCCATTCTCTTTTACTGGATGTTCACAATCTGTTACCACTGGTAATGGGACTATACTACCTACACCCAACATAACAATATAAGCAGCAGTGTAAAATGCTGCAGCACTCTTTGATAGGTGTGGTAGTACTAGTACAATATGGTTGCTCAGGCCTCTTTACCATGGCCTACTGTAAGCACGTGCCTGTGCTGAGTGGAGAGATTTAAAACCCATGTGAAACATAGCTGTTGAAAAATGACCTTGAACTGGTGAACCCCTTATAACTATATGGATTTTTTGTGTAGTCACATTTGTACAGCCATCTGAGCATGAGCAAAGTCCTTGGAATACCCACTGGCTAGAGCTTCAGTTCCTGAAGTGAATCTTGCACCCTTGCCCCTCCATGCTTTAGATATTTCTGCTGGAAACATGACTTCCTGGTAGCTCTGCCCCAGGGCTTAAAATGTAAAAGTTTATTTGACCATTCTCACTGATGTTTGTTCATTTTCCCTTGTTCTACCACACTTATTAATGCTTTGCCTTGTTTCACCATGGCAAATATACACTAAGAAGTTAATCTGGGAATGTATAGGGTGGTTTGGGGCTCAGAGGACATGGAACACTGACCACGTGGCTTGAAACAGTGTAATCGCTGTAAAAGAAGATGCAGAGAATGGATCCTCACAACATCAGCCCTTACTACCTAGACCTGCTGCATAACTGGAAGGCCTGCCCTTTATTCCAGGCCATGCTGCCTCGTCTGTGGCACATTGATTCCCCTATATCAGTGCAGCAGATCAGTAAGAATAAGGATAAGGATTCAGTGCTCTGGAGCTCTATTTCAGTGTCCTCCTCAGTACCAGTTCAGTCCCAAGATCCCAGCCGGTTGCATAGGATTAAACTGGATCCTCGCTTCACAGAGTTCAAGGATGAGGGCAGCCACAAACCTTTGTGATGTAGTCCATGTTCCAGGTTGAGTGCTCCACTGTGTCTATTGACACATAGACTGGTGAACTCCTGTGTGGCCCATGATGAGACCTTGGTGTTTGATCAGTCAGTGGGCCTTCCTATCCCATTCCTCCCTTTCAGGTGGAAGTCATTAAACATTCTGCTCAGGAGGATCTTCACCTAGGGTAGTGTACTAAACAAACCACTTCATTGGGGTTTAGGTTGGAAGAGGAGTGCTGTGAATGAAAGCAAATAGACAGGCCAGCTACCCTGGCTATTTTGCACTCTTTCATAATGCCCTGTGGACAGCAATTACTGAATTGAGAGACCCTTTCCCTATCAAGAGAAGGCCTCTCAACTCACTGAGTGCAGCTAAGCAGTGGCAAAGTACCATCAGTGTTCATTATGGATCAGACAGAGTTGGGCTTGAGGAGTATGGCCATGGGAATGGCACATAAGAGGCACACAATGTTGCATTCCTCTTGCTTTAACGGGCATCTAGTACAGAATTCTGGATCTCATGTTTGATGGGGTTCTACTGTTCAGCTCCAAAGTGGAGAGCATGCTGAAGTGGACTGAAAGGTCTGAAAAAGACCATGAAACGGGTCTTGTCCAGGGCTAAAGGACACAGGCAACCAGACATGTTCTCTGATAACCACTACAGCCCTAGGCAAAGGTGGTGGGAAGGTGGGCTCTATCACCAGCAAAGACACAAAAAACAAGCTTGTATGCAACATGACTTGAGGAGGTGTGCTATCAGCCACCTAACTCCTAGTCCTTCCTCAACCTCAAAAAACACTGTAGAGTGGGTCCATTGAAGCAGGTAGGAGAGCAGCAACTGACTGCATGATTTGATTGCAGTCAGCCTCATCTTTATTCAAGGAAATGCTCATAGTGTATATATGCAGGAAGGCAGGCAGACTAACAGCAGGCAACTCAATGTTTCACTGTTGCACAAGATGGCTTTGTCAAGTATGCCCCACCCAAAACTGTGGCTATTTATACTTTTGTTGCTCTTATAGAGGGACTTTATCAGCACCAGGTAATATAAGGTGAAAAAGTGCTTTGACTTACAAAACTATATTTAAAACTAGACACATCTTCTGCTGACAGTCCAGATGAAATCATGTTAGTTGAGTTGTCATCCCTCTTTGATTTGATATCGGAAAGGCATAACATGTGTTAATATCAATTCATTTATCACTATCTTATGCAATACAGTAAAATGGCAGACATTACATTAGAAAAATAAATTGCAGTACTATAACTGCATCGTAATAGTTACATAACTGCAACTGGGATCAATTGTTGATTTAAAAGCACTTTCACATGTATAACTTTCACATTATAAAAACAGTGCCACCTCTTAGTACTCATTGAGGCTGATCAATATCTTGCCCTTGTTTAAAAAATCCAGAAATAATCCATCTGTCTTAACAAGTTAGTCAATGCCCCCACACACACTGTTTCCTTGACTTTTTGAATTGCTAGGAATTTGAAAGTGTGTCCTCGCCTTCCTCTCTGATCCACAATTCAGAGAGGCCCAAGGAATGACTACTGCCCCAGCAGACTGTGAAACAGGTGAAGTGTACTTCTACCTTCCATTTCACAAGTGCCTGGCTCAAGATTTCCTCTGCCTTCTCACCAGGGAGAGATCTATGCCATCTGTCATCCAGTAGGCCCATTTGGATGTGTCACCTCTTGTGGGCTCAAAGTGTAGTTGTCCCAGAGGTTGGTGCCCTTGTCCTTGCTAGTTATGGTAACTCATATCATGACTGAGGCTTTCTCTTGCTCAGTGATTCCAGAGCATCTATCAGAAGGGCGCACTTCATCTGGCTGAACCTGATGCTAGTCCTGACCTTGGATGCCTCCCTACTGAGTTGGGAAGTGCATTTGGTAGCTTGCTGATGTGAAAACAAGTGGACAGACAGCCTCTGGCACCTGGGAGATGTCCTGCAACTAGTGTCTATACCAGAAAGTTGTATGTAATCTGTTTTGATGTAGTGGGACTCCCGCATCTACTTTTTGTGTCTTTCAAGAACCATCAACTGCCACTCTTCTGTGCTTATCCCCCATGTCAGGGCACAGTTCAGGATGAGGCATTTCTTTGAAATATACCTCTAAATTTTGTGCTCCTTCCTGTCTTTCCCTGGTGAAAAAGTCCTGCTGAAGGTGTACCTCAAATGAGCTGGATGATTCTTACAACTCTCTTTGTGGCCTTGCTGATTCTGGTATCAGAACAGTCAATATTCCATGAAGCTCACATTTGGGCAGGACTTTCTAATTTGGGTCAAAGGAGTATTCAGCACCCACCATAGAGCCCCTGTATCTAATGTCCTGGTCCTTGAGATGTTAGAGTTTGCAACCCTTGGGCTTTTGGAGGAGACTCTTACATAATTGGTGGTATCACATAAGCCCTTCACTGAACAGACCTATATTTTCAAGTGGAAGTGGTTCAGAGCTGCCCCATTGCTGCAATAGTAGAGTTGTCACATTGGATGCTATTGACCCGAGATTGGGAGAGAGCTTGTGTCATTGGGGGCTGGCGAGGATAGGTAGATGGACTGTCCCACGGATGCTCGCTTCTGGGAGGAAGGTGGGCTTGCCACTGCTCTGCTGCCACCTGGGTAACCACAGGTGGTAGTGCTAGTTGGGGAGACTACAGGTTGCACTTAGGAGGGAGTGTCTGTACATCGGTTTGTCTGGGTAGCTGGCACCAAAGATGGAAGTACATTGTCAGAGTCAGACACTAACGGGGAAAAATAGGCGTTAAGGCAGATAAAACCCCATCCAGTCTCCACAATGGGCTAATGCCACAGCAGCTTTGAAGTGGCTCCAAGATTGTCTCTATTATTGTGGCCAGATAAAGTGGCTATTGTTACCACAGAGCTGCAGAGAGGAACCAACCATGGAGGAGGAGGGGGACTGCAGGAGGGCCATAACAGTGAGTTGCAAACAACCTGAAACTGTAGTATCCATGGAGAAAATGCTCAGTGGCTAGGTAGGTGGCACCACAAGAGGTGGAAAAGTCTAGGCAGATGCCCTGGGGGTATAAATAAAGTTAAAAAGTGGAAGTTTCTCATTGTGCTACCAGAAGCATGTCCTGGTGCCTGTGGAGTGCTGAGTCAGTTCATTTCTCAGCTGCCTTTGAACTTTGTCCACCGTGGAGCACCAGGCAACTTCATTGAAGGGCATTTGCTACCATCTCCATTTATTGCGCTAAAGCAGGCTTGACATTGGAACAGGTTGTTGATCACTTTTCTAGGCCTTTTTGAGTGTTCCCACCTCTTAGTCAGCCTCCTTCTGCATGGAAAACTGGTCGGGCCAGGCTTAAAGAGAAAAACCCTTTTGACCCTTTGGTATCTTATAACCTTGATTTCTTGTCCGGCAAAGTGTCATGTCTAGTTGCAGTCACAGCAGCCAGACAGATCAGCAAGTTCAGTCCCTCTCAGTCGACCCAACCTGTAAGGCTTTCCACAAAAACAAGGTTGAGCAGTGCACATCATAAATTCCCACCCAGTGTGGTTTCAGATTTCCATATGAACCATTCCTCTGAGTTTATGGTGCAGTTTATGAGGGCACATGCTAATCTGCTGAAGACTGGTTGGATCTGTGGTGTACCCTCCTGTTCTGCCACCAGAGAACAAAGAAATTCCAGGACACCACTTCTCAGTTGTTCGTGACCCAGGCTGCACAGCTCTGAGGCCATCCTGCTGCCAAGCAGACTCTGACTTGATAGATCATTTCTTATATAGAACATTTCTTGTATAGAATGTTGTCACTTTTTGGCCTCATATATGTTGCCTGAGGGCCTCTTTGCCCATTTACCCAGAATGCAATTGCTTCTGCTAGATTCAGCCTGATAAGTGAGATTTGCAGGACTGCTACCTGGGCCAGCACACTTTCACGACCCATTACAGCCTAAGCCTTCAGGCTAGAAGAGATGTGACTTTTGGTTCCTCTATCCTAAATTCTGTCTCCAGCTGAGCTTAGGGCTTGGTCTACTCCATTTCAGGATCCAATTTAGTGTGCACAAATAGTCTATGCAGAAAGAATTTAGGAAGTTACAAGACAATGCTACTCATTTGTAACTGTTACTTTACTGCTGGTATTCATTCTACAGTCACACTAACCAGCCCAGCCTCCCTGGTTTCTAGCCCTCACTGATTATCTTCTGGCAAGGTCTCACATTTTCTGTGGCCGTGTAAGGCCAAGCCCTCATTGACTACCTTCTAGCATGACCTTACATTTCCTGTGGCTATGTAAGGCCAAGCCCTCACTGACTACCATCTGGCATGGCCTCACATTTCCTGTGTCTGTGTGAAGGCAAGCCTCACTGATTGCCTTCTGGCATGGCCCCATATTTCCTGTGGCTGTGTAAGGCCAAGCCACGTTGGCTACCTTCTAGCATGGCCTCACATTTTCTGTGGCTGTGTAAGGCCATGCCCTCATTGATTACCTTCTGGCATGGCCTCACATTTCCTGTGGCTATGTAAGACCAGGCTCTCATTGACTACCTTCTGGCATGGCCTCACATTTCCTGTGGCTGTGTATGGCCATACCCTTATTGATTCACTTCTGGCATAGTCTCACATTTCCTGTGGCTGTGTGAGCGATGCCCTCATTGACTACCTTCTGGCATGGCCTCACATTTCCTGTGGCTATGTAAGACCAGGCTCTCATTGACTACCTTCTGGCATGGCCTCACATTTCCTGTGGCTGTGTATGGCCATACCCTTATTGATTCACTTCTGGCATGGCCTCACATTTCCTGTGGCTGTGTGGCCATACCCTCATTGATTACTTTCTGCATGGCCTCACATTTCCTGCAGCTCTTGCAAAGAAGAACTGAGACATGAAGGGATAGGTGAGAGATCTAGGAGAGGAGCTGAAGCTCCAGCAAACTGATTTCTGAGGCCTTTGGGCATGCACAGATGTGACTGTAGAAACAATACCAATAGTAAAACAATAGTTACAAGGGAGTTACTTTGTCTTTTGAGAGGAGGCAACTGCAATGAGGTCACTTTATTTTTTTTACAGTTCTTTACTGAGTTAATGACATCACTTTCCTAATTTTCAGAAGTTAACAAAAGAATACATATTGTACTAATTAAATGTGTGTGTGTGTGTGTGTGTGTGTGTGTGTGTGTAGGTGTGAAACAATGCTTTTGAGGAAAGGAAAGACTGCGATTGACAGGATTTTCTTTTCTTCCTATGACTTTGGAAATTGCATTGATTCTTATGGATCAGCTTTTAATGATTTTGTAATATATAAAGAAATCAAAGCACTACTAGTGAAGAGTCTCTCTATCTTGCTTGCCTTCATAAACTAGTGAGCTGTCTTTATCATTAGGGTGAACCAGGAGATTTGATTGGAGGACCAATTCTCAAGGGAGAAAAAGGTTTACCCGGCCGGCATGGAATACGGTAGGTGTCTCTGTGAACAAAGTATCTGATTAAGTGCACTGACCTTTGAATTTGTTCTTGATAGCTTCGTGAATTTTGTTTTATTTATTGATTTATTTTTAAACAGGGTTTGCCAGGGTTTCAAGGGCTACAGGGTCCAGTTGGCCCACCTGGTCTAACGGGGAACCAGTAAGTAAACTGTTATTTTGTTATTCACTTATTCAGTGTTCAGAACAGACTTACTTCATTGTGAGGCCTCATTTTCAAGAATGTCATGAAACACACCACTGCCACGTATTAAATATTTAACAAAGCAGTCAGAAATGACTGCAGATTAAAAATACAAAACTGTGGGCTGTCTGATGGCCCAGCAGATACACAGTGTGCTCCTGTGTCAGTAACCCTGGGTTCGGGAGGGACCGTGAGCTGACTCAGTTGACAGAGGGTCTGTGGTGGTGCTGACATGTAGCAGCGCCCAATGAGGGAGGGTGGTGCACCGTTCTGCAGTTGCAGTGACTCCAGTGTTGGCTAACTGTTACAGTACACTTAGTAAGAAATGTGAATTAGCAGGCACTATAGACTTTGGGTCAGTCTTTAAGGAGAACTGCCTTGAATCTATGAGCCTTAGCGGCCCGCCCGGCGCGGTGAGTGGGATTTCATGCGACACGGCGACCGGGTTGAGGAATGGACTGGTTGCTGGAGGCCGGCGGGGGAGAAGGATGGGCGTCCTATGGACTGCTCTCCTTCTCCAGAGGGAAAAATGGGGAAGTGCTGGGGTCTGGCGACTCTGGTGGAGACCAGGTGTAAGCGCGACTACTGACCTCAACAGTGTGTGGGTCGGAGGCGGGGCAGGGCGGCTCGGCATTGCACGCCCCGCCTCCCGGAAAAAGGAAAATGGGAGTATGCGCGGCAGGGCCAGTGAAGCCAGTCACAGCTTCAATTAGCCCGTCAGGCCAGCCCTCTGACCTAGTTCGACGCCTGCGGCAAGTGTCCCCAGTGCCGCAGCCCCACTGTGGGGGTAACCACGGGTATCGGAAGGGAAGAGGCTGATGTGGGGTGGGCGAACGGCAGATGGTACTGGCTACCGCGGCTGGAGCAGAAAATATAAATAGAAAAAAAAAAAAGAATCTGTGAGCCTGTGTTATCTGAATGTAACACCTAGGTGGTGCTACTCCTAGAGTTACACCCCTGTCTACTACTTAGGATGGTAGAGGGGTCTGAGTACCCAAACTTTATTTAGACTGGTTCTTTCCATGGGTTACATAATGCGCAGTGCCTCCACCCAGAGTCTAACTTAAGTGGGCTAGCTGTTACCTGGTACAACCCCTGGGATGTCATACCACTCACTATAACCATTTGCCACCCCAACACGTGACCCAAAAGCAGTTCCCCACATTTCAGACATTTTTGTAATTACTCTCTCTAATAATGTGCTCATGACAACCATTTGCAAAACAGTAACAATAATATTTATTTAAGGGCATAGGAGTTAGGAATGGGGAACAGGAGGAATAGTGGTCATGCATTGGTTCTGTTTACAAATGTACAATTGATTGATTGGATTGGATTATGCTGGTGAAAATCCTCCAGCTGGGTAAGTACCAGTTAAGCAGAAAGAGAACCACAGTTATTTTAGACCAATGGAATGAAACCCACAGCCCTGGCTTTCTAGCTGCTGATTAATAATCAGATCGAACACATTTAATTTCCCCACCACTGGTACCAGTTTCAGACATGCATGAGATCTTGCAATCTCACACTATACCCTGGGTACCAGTTACCACAGTCCTGGATGGTTGTAGGCCTGGTGGACGTAGCAGCTTTGGTGTTGGCCAACTTTAAATTTAAGAGCAGATAGAGGTTTAACTTGAAAGACAGTTTAACAAGCAACAATTTTGATTCTAGCAGAGGGGTTGCCCTGCTTTTGGCAGTAGAGCAGGGATTGCCCTGTATGTAGCAGACTGAACAATTCAGGTGGAGGTAACCAGTCAGGTTACGTTGGTTGGAACATGGATTGGCAATCCTGAATATTCAGCACATTTATGTGTTTGTCACATCCAGTACATTTATATTTCATGACACAGTCAGGTAGGGTGGAAAACTGTTGTTTCTAGGTAACTAAGTACTGTCCGAAGTTTACTTTCGGGGTCTCAGTCCGATATTATGGCGGGAAGCGGCATGGCTGGTGGCTCCATAGGACATCTCAACCAGATAATTAGCACAAGTACATATCAGTACATTTACTAGTCTGTCCTGGGTTCTCAATGGGTACCCCCAGAACAGAAATGGTCAGCAAACAGTTTTACTACAGGGCCCACCGCTGGGCTAAAGTTATACGCAGCAGTAGGGTGCAGACCCAATGGACAGTCACAAATCAGCAGAAACAATTCAATAGAGGTTCACCCATGCTGGGCTAAGGTTATGCACAGCTGTAGGGTGCAGAGCAAAGAACGATCTTCAGTTGAACAGTTACTTGGGCAAGGCTGCCCCAATTTGGCAAGATTATTTTCTCTCTCTCTTGCACTGGGGGTACAAGAGTACTCACTCAGGCTCCTCACAGTAGATATTCCACTATGAAGGCTTCAAGTGTTTCAGTTCTCACACAGCTGAAGATTTTCAGCTCTCTCAGCCGCTTGATGTCATCTGGTTCAGGTCCACATCTTTCTCCGGCGTGGAAGGGAGGGCTAGCACCTAGGGACATTCTGGCAACTCCCAGGCTAACAGGTTCAACATTAATTAAATTGTTTTAAACTTAGACTGCCCGGCCTGGTAGCACTGAGGCTGAGCGCTGGTTGCCTTACCTCGCGCCACGCGGCGACCTGTGTTCAGGAACAAGCATGGGCCGCCGGGGTTGAGCAAATGAGGAGAAGGATTGAGCATCCAAGGACTGCTCTCCTTCTCCGGGAGGGGTGGCAGTGGTTGGTCTTTGACTGGTCTAGCAGGCTGGGGGCAGCGTGCTGACACTGCAAACATAGGAGTGGTGATGGGTAGGACGCCGGAGGTGCACGTGGACACATGTGCACCCTCCATAGATGTCATTGCACGCCACATCTCCAGGGCACATAAAGGGAAAATATGACTCTGGTCGGGTGCATGATCTTCCGACCTCTGCGCCAACCCCGAATGGCACCACCTTGTCTGGATCCTTCCTGGTGAGTAGAGCTCGGGAGGGGCCTCACCACCCCACCACTGGGGACAAGCCATGAGGGAATAGAGGAGGTGGCCTGACATCAGGTGTGTGGGCCGGAGGTCGGTTGGAATGTCCCTGCCAGTCAGAGCCAAGGAAAGAAAAATGCATAGCAAAAAAATAAATAAATAAACTTAGACTGCAAGAAGCACCGCCTCCGGGTGGAGAGGCTTAGCTGAATTACCAGGCTCATTTACTCTGTGGGGGCTCCACTCGAATCTCCTCTCGATCTGGCAAAATGTTGGAAGACAGACTCTCTTATAGGGCTCTCCTGAGGCTCCTGATTGGCTGAAGCTTTTGGTTACATGGCCTCTGATTGGCTGGAGGGCCTGTCAATCAGGAAAATGAGTTATGCATGAACCTCATTCGATGCACTGTTGGTTTGCTGTTTTGCGCTTGAAATTAGATCCCTGTAAGTCCAAATGAGTACTTGGCATTTTCCCATGAGCTTTGGTGAAGGTCCCACAAGTCCTGGCTTTATTATCCTTACTTTCCGATTGGCTGTGGCTGCTTGCAATGGCTGCTTAACCCACTGTTCTATAAGCAGATTAGGTACAGTCTCAAATTAAAGTTCTGGTGCAGCCAGAATGAATAAAATATTTGCTCCAGTGCCCCACAGTCCATAAGCCCTGAGTGTGTACTTGCTGTTGCTGCACAGAGTAAACAGATTTCTCTCAGTCCGTTTTCTGTCACAGCTGCCAATATTTAAGGATCCTGATTTGCAGCAGCAGACAGGCTATCTGTCCGAGTCCCAATATTAGCCTGGTGCAGACAGAGTAGAGCATTCTATTTTATTTAATACACCTTCCCTTTGCAACACGTTTCCCTCCAAATGTACATTGCAGTTGCATTATTTAAAACATTTCTTTCTCCTGCGCAGAAGCCAAGATCAATCTTCCCTGAGGGCAGACAGACCTCCATGAATATTTAAAGTGATCGGTGCTGCAGCTCATTAATATTCATGAGCCCCAATCAAAACAATTGTGGATCTCTCTTATTTTAAAAGAAAGTGGGTGCTTAGGGCCCTGTCCGCGGTCACCGGGTCCCACTTAGCTGATGGGGATCCTGGGACAGACAGAACACTCTCCGGCTTGACTGCAACACTAGCGGTTGGAAGATCAAAAGGTGCCGCTCGTGCCTGTGTAATCCCGCTGCACCGAGGTGCATGGCTGAACAGATTATTGTGGTTGTGCTTTTGAAGCACCATGAGGCTGGATTTTACTTTTGGGCTAGACTGGGGCACCAGGGACAGAAAAGATCAGGACCAGGACCAGGGACAGAGGAGAAAAAAATGCAGGCACTTCCTGGAGGTGCTCGGGAGAGCAGGAGCAAGAGTGCAGGTGGCAGGTAGGTAGGCCCTGATTTGGCAGGGGGTTACATGAAGAAGCTGCATATCTTAACAAGGTTCACATTCTGTTTTGTTCTGTCTTTACTGGCCTTTTGTAAATTTAGCAGGGTTTCTGTTTGGTGGTTACGGTACCAGTTTAGAACTGTGTGATGTACTTTATGTCCTTGTTAAGGAACTTACATTGTTTTCACAATGCATTTATGTTCTGTTACAGAACTCTGTGATCCAAGAGGACATAAACTACATCATACTGTTCTGAAATGTCACTTTCACTAGCGTAGTGTACATCATAAACACCCATTGAATTTACTAACAAGCCATTAAAGACTGAACAATAACAGAAGGCAGTTGAATAGGAAACATGCTTCTCCTAGGAAAAATTACTCACAGGTTCAGTGCAGGTCTCCTTTACAATAAAACACTGGAAGTGACCATTTTGCAGGTTTGCTGTGATTTTTCTGAGGTGCATGGGTTCATTTGATAGATTTAGTAACATAGGAAGATGTGGTGTAACGTCATGTAGTGCAACCAAACCACTTTGGAAACACCTTTATCTTCAAAAAATTCATTGCTGTTTGTTGTGCTTGCACTGTATATGAATAAACAGTGTGAAAGCTTTGTGTGTTTTAAATATTTTAAGCCTTTCCTATCATATAGTAGATAAAATGTTTTAGTATATTGATACATTGACAGTGCATTTCTAGTAATGACTGGGAAGGGCTCAATAAACTGAAGCTCTCTTCCAGGTTCCTTGGGGAGCGTTCAAAGAGAAGGGACAAAAGCAGTCTATACAGGGCAATAAAAAGCCGCAATTGATAACATATTGGTGAAAGTGCAGATATGTGTAACCCCTAGATGGCGCTATCCCAGGGGCTACTACCCTGCCTGATTTGCCACTAACAGGTTGAGGGGCCTGGATCCGATGGCGGTGCCTCCACCCAGAGGTCAGGATTTTCAGTAGTTAAACTAACTTGGTCACAGCCCTCTGGGACACTGCAACCCCTTTCTTCCCACTAGTGGCCCACACAGTATATCAGAATTACCTTCACAGTATACACTTACCCCAGGACTGGTTCAGGCACTGGGACCCCTGTAAAATAAGAAGATACAGTGCAACAATCACAGTACAATACTTTAACATAGACAAACCTCAGGCAGTATAACTTTGCTGAAACAAGCAGCTCTGATTTATTTAGGGGATATGACAAGGACAGGGGAAATCAGGTCAACTAGCTTATCACTTTACTCATCTACCTATGGCTCTGTGCATTAGGCTATCCCTACCAGTTACTGTCCCTGGTACCCAAGCCCTAGTGGCTAGTCCAAACCGTGGCAGCTGGTAGGGCCTTTCACACAGAGAAAAAAATTAGTTAAACAATCAGCAGTGCAGTAATTCCATTTGGATTCAATGTGACGATTCAACAGGAGCGACCCTGAATTAGTACTCATGACTCCAAACAAGATAGGGTCCTTCAACGTCAGCAGGGCTACTCTTGAGCTCCATGAGACTCCTCACACATTTATATGACAAACTGCAACAGTCAAAAGTCCTTTAATGGCAGCAGGATTCACTTGAGCTACACAAGCATCCTCACACATTTATATGGTGAACAGTAACAGGCAAAGTCCTTTAATGGCAGCAGGATTACTTGAGCTACACAAGCCTCTCTCACACATTTATATGGTAAACAGTAACAGGCAAAAGTCCTTTAATGGCAGCAGGATTCACTTGAGCTACACAATCCTCCTACACATTTATATGGTAAACAGTAACAGGCAAAGTCCTTTAATGGTAGCAGGATTCACTTGAGCTACACAAGCCTCCTCACACATTTATATGGTAAACAGTAACAGGCAAAGTCCTTTAATGGCAGCAGGATTCACTTGAGCTACACAAGCCTCCTCACACATTTATGTGGTAAAAGAAAGTACTATACCAGGCAGGCTGCTTCTCTGTCCCGATCGCAATTACTGCACGATACCCAGGAGAACACACAGCAGATTCAGTTCCTGACAGACCGGCGCAATTCAGCAATTTCTCCAGTCTTCTACAGGGTGAGCCTGGTTTCTACTCTTCAGATATCCTTTGATTCTCTTCACAGGATGGAGTCAGTCCTAACAAGCACTTACACAAGCTGTAGACCAGAACTCGGGGCCTTACACGCTCCGACTAAAACTGCACACCGAAAAGCACAATGCTCCTTCCTCTTCCCTGCCAGAGCTCAACTGAAACTCCAGCAGACAAAACCAGGCACTTCCTTTGAGTTCCTCCCAGTTCTTGGCTGGATTGGCTGTCACTCACAATAGACTGCCCCTGTTGGTCCAAAAAGGCGCCAAGTCCAAACTACATCTCCCAGAGTCACTGCCCATACAATCCTCTTGTGGCTGGCTCAGATTACAGTCCAAGTTCTGATTTGTCCAAGGCACCATTTTAGAGCTACCTTAACCCACACTGATTGGTCCAGTTCAGCAGTTCAAAACTAGAATGGGGAACTAGGCAAACACAGTTCTGACTGCAAAGAAAGCAGGTTAGACAAACTGTATTTTCATTATTACTCTAAATGATTTCTGGCAAACAGTTACATCTTTCAGATAGGTTCCCTTTGCACTCTAGTGACTGCAAAATGGAGTGATTGGCAGCAGCTCGAGTGGTACTCAAGCAGAGAAACACACAGTCCCCCATACAACTAATTATGTCTGCAAGCAGACAGCTCTTAAAGAGACAGTACCAGAGGCTCTAAAAACACTGACAGATAAATGGCTTAAACGCCAAACACCATTCAGGCTTGGAGCATTCAAGCAAGCTCCTGAAGTCTTTTGGGAACCCCCATTTGCAGGGGGTTACATATGGAGTTGCAGACACTATCATAAAATAAAAATTTTGAAACACATAATGTGCAGAAAGCAACCACAGAATGCAATGGCAACACACAATCATCACGTTAAGGTGCTGCAGTGTCACTAAAAGAAAACACTGCATGCAAATCATTATACAAACATGTGACTTAGCTAGCAGATGAAGGCCATTTCTGGTCAATGTAGCCTGCTCAATTATGGAGCCCCTGATTGACCCCACCCCTATCCTTGCCAACCCTGATCCTCCCCTTCACCCTGGCCCACCCTTTCTTGAACCCTCCCACTGATTTACTATCTCAAATAGGAGCTCGCCCCCCGTGACACCAGCTGTTGTATAAAGAACTGTCGCCCAGTTTCCTTCTAAACCTTGCTGCCAGTCAGCATGTAACAGTGCCCTTGTGGTCTTGTTTTTACTAAGAGAAAAGGTCTCTGATATCCATCTTGTTTATACTTATCAGGAACAGTACTTGAAGGGTTCAGTCATGTCCCTCTCTCCTCCTCTCCTTCTCTTTTTTTTTAACATAGAATAATTTTTATTGTTTCCAAAAGATCCATACCATAAGCCAAAAGACAAAGCATGTACACACTGGATAAAGCAGGATATCCCTGCATGTAACACATTGTCTATACACGCTAGAAAAAGGAAGAACACACACAAAAAAAACCACAAGACATAAACAATAACCTGCCAGTTCTACTAATAAGGCAACCAGTAATCTAAGGTCCACAGTCTCCAGTCTCTTAACACTGGTACAGATGTCAGGAGTACAGATAACAGAGGAAAAGACCGTATAAGCAAATCTCTCAAGCCAAAAGTGAGCAAAAATACATATAGGAGTTATAGTAGGGAGGAATGCCTTTCACAAAACAGGGTATCATACTCCTCCCAGGAAACCTCTCTACAAATCTGTATGTTTATGAGCAAGGCCATCTATTCAACTGATCCAGGGGATTTTTTGGGGAGGGCACCACACAGGGTTGAGTTGAGGTATTCTCCCATTTGCTGCGTATAGGGACAATTGTCTCCTGCTAGCGTATGTGAGCCTCTCAGATGTGGCGAGCCTGGCAAGGGCGGAATGCTAGAGGGAGATAGCAGGTGGCAGGGGTTGCCGCCAGGATCTCAGTAATATACGCTTGATTTTAGAACGCTACTAAAACCCATTCCTGCTGCTGTGGTGTGATCTGCTCCAATGAGGTAGCATCTCCCTGTAACAGCATGGGGTCAGAAAGGTCAGCAGGCTGCCCCAGCACCGCTGAGCAGTCCATTTCCACTGAGGCCCAAAAGGAAATCAGGTGGGACATTGCCACAGTATATGCAAAATGTGGGCTGGGCTCTTGCAGCATCTCCAGCATTCCGAGTGAGGGAGGATGCCCCATTTATGTAGAGCTGCCGGCATGCGTAGTACCTGCGGAGCAGGGTCTGAAGTTGTATCAATTGACTCCTATCATCCTTATAAGAAGAGTGAGCTAGGCACAACAGTACTCCCATCTGTCTGGCGTAGTTGGCAGTCGAGATCACTGCTCCAAGCAAGTCTGCAGTTTTGGTGTGATCTGGTTGTGCCTCCGCCAGGTGCTGTAAAACTTAGCTGCGAGGCCCCAAGATGTGGGTCTTAGTGGAAAGTGGAAACCAGAGTAATTTCAAATCAACTTTCTGAGACTAGTTAGTAGACTGCACTGCTACCCGTAGCTGCAGGAATTTCCAGAAATCTTGGGGTGGAAGGGAATAACAAACTCTAAGTTGTTCAAAAGACATGATTGTAGTAGAGTCAGAGAGATATAAGTCATGAACTGTTTGTATACTATTCATGGCCCCAGCGCCAATGGAATGGTTTGTTATCTATCGTTAGGAGCCGTTGCACCAGAGATTAAGATATCGGAATGGCATCCAGCCCTTGGATTTTTAGTTCGGTTACGGCTATGAGGTGGAACCATGCCTTCCTGGTTTCAGCCATGACTGGTGTGAGTAGGTTGTTGGGGGCCGGTGGTTTGGTCGGAGCAGACTAGGAAGTCTCCGTAGTACTTGAGCCTCTAGCTGGGCCCATAGTACCGGGGAAGATGTGGGTAGGAACCATTTTGTGGCCTTAGCTGCAGAAAGGACCAATGATGTCCTTGCAGCCAGGGAGTCCCATGCCCCTTTAGACCAGTGTGCTCGCAGTTTATGCATGCTCCATCGAGTCTCTTACCCTCCCACAGGAATTGCGATATAATTCTGTCCATCTGTCTAAAGATTTTTTTGACAGGGCAATAGGGAGGTTATTAAGGAGGTATGTGACTCTAGGTAAGAGCATGCGGATTGCAGCGATTTTCCCGACAGAGAAAGGTTAGCCGGAGCCACCGAGACACTTCAGTGGTTAGTTGTTCTAAGAGGGAGAAAAGTTCCTAGATTCGATGTGCCTCCAATCGAACAGTATCTGAATACCCAGATATGTAAGATTGTTGGGGACCAAGGAAGTCCTAGACCCTGTAGGCAGTCCTGGGAACATGCAGTATTGAGAGGGGTGACACTGGTTCTCTGCTGATTCATTTTCAGACCAGAGGCGGGCAAATGTGTGTAGGACATCCAAGGTTGGGCGTAGTGAGTCCCGTGGTTGCGAGAAGTGTGATGAGAAGGTCATCTGCATAGGAGGCTGTTAAGTATACCTGTTTCCCACCGAATGCCTTGAATCTCCCCAGTAGCCTGTAGTTTTGGGTAAGGGATCCAAGACAACCAGGAATAGCAGTGGTGATAGCGGACAACCTTGTCAGTGCCTCGCTGCAGGGGAAAGGAGGAGATATGTCCTTATTAGTAAGTATGTGAACTGACGGCTTATTGTATAGCACTCGGATCCACTGCCGAAAGTGCTGGCCAAATCCATATTGCTGGAGTACCATATGAAAATAGGGCCATTCGACAGAGTCGAAGGCTTTTAAAGTCCACTGCCATCGCGGCCATAGGAGTAGTGGATTGCAGAGCTAGCCACTTAAGATTAAGACGCAAGTTTTGTTATCCACAACAGTCTCCCTTTAGTAAACCCGACTTGGGACGAGTGCACTATGGAAGGCAAAACCTCCATCATACGTCCGGCAAGCATCTTGGCTGCTATTTTCCAGTCCACTGATATTAGGGATATGGGATTATAGTTGGCGCAGTCCATTGGGTTGACTGACTTTTTGGCAGTAGAGTAATGAGTGCCTCATGCATGGTGGGTGGGAGGATACCGGACACATGGCCTCTTGAATGCTGAGAGCAATGAGGCAGCAATTTCAGCACTTATGAGTTGGTATAACTCAGTGGTCATGCCATCTGGCCTTTGGGATTTCCAGTGTTGAGAGAATGCCCTCTTAAGTTCTGACTCTGTGAAAGGCTCATCCAGAGCCACCCTCATGTGTTCTGCCAGTTGAGGAGTTTTAGCCTGGGAGCAAAAGTCCTTCAGCTGGGACTCCTAATTGGCTCTTTTCCAGGGTTGTATGCATCTGATAGAGTTGTTGATAGAATTGTTGCATGCAGGCATTAATCTGCTTAGGGTCAGTGACCGTATCAGCATTGGGAGTCCTGAGCATATGAATCGTGAGGCGGCCTGTTGTTTCTTTAGCCGTATGCTAGGAGTTTGCCCTCTTTATCTCCTCCCTCCCAATACGCATGCTTGGCCAAGCATCAGCCCTTCTGCCTTCTGATATAATATCGAATTAATGTGATACGTGAACCCAACTATGGTTCGGAGAGCTGCTGCATTGGGCTGCCCTGTTGCAGACAATTTAAACTGGGTCTCAGTGTAGACAGTTCAGTTTGAAGGTGGTGCAGGTCCACCACTGGCCTTGTTCTTCTAAGCCACATAGGCGATAATGCGGCTCTTCAGCACTGCCTTAAATGCCTCCCATACCATGGCTGCCGAGGTATCAGAAGCCTTATTAAGATCAAAATAGTCCTGAGTGGTCGTCCGCATCATTGCTTGGAATGCCGGTTCCTTAATCAATAGGGTTACACCACCACCTAAGACTAGAGCCGGATTGCCCCAAGGGATATACACACAGGAGACCGAGCATGGTCGGAAACAAGGATGTTGCCTATTCTGGAGGAAACAATATCATGGGCTGCCATGGTATTCATTGGCCAAGCCAAATGTCTATACAACTGTAGGTAGCATGCACCGATGAAAAAGAATAATCCGCCCAGTGGGGTGGTCCTCCGCATATATCAACCAGCCCCCATTCCTTCATCACCTCCTGCAGGGCGAGTACAGCTTTGGGATGTGTCTGTAGGGTCGGTTTAGATTTATCCAGGAAAATATCTGTCACTAAATTGAAATCCCCCTAACATGGTGGGTATGTTTGATATCCCAGGATAGAGATTCAAGAGCTTGGTTAATATCTAAGAAAAATCTGGGGACTCCACGCTGGGTCCATAAATGTTGGCCAGAATAACAGAGCCACCTGGGTAAGAGAACCGAGCCATTATCCAGCTGCCCTGTGCATCAGTGAGTACCTTGTCTGCTACCCAAGGGCATGATTTTCAGACAAGAATGGCTACCCCTTGGTCTTGGTCCGCCAAACTGACCCAGGATTTTTGAGCCATGATACATTCCTTGCAGTAAGATGTGTCTCTTGTGTAAGTGCCACGCCCCCTGCAAGGAGCATAAATGCTTAAGGACTACTGATCTCTTGGTTGGATGGTTCAGCCTCCTTAACATTCCACGATATAAGATTTATCCCCATCGAGAGTTCTGCATAGTTAGACCTGGAATAAATATTTGTGGAAGTACTCACCCCAAGAGTCTGGTAGGAAAAATATGGGCAAATGAGGGAACTACCTGTGAGGCACCCAAAAATATCAGGCAGGAGTAAGGGCCAATGTAGACTGGTGACAGGAAAGAAGAACTGTGGCACCCTGATATCAGATAAAACAAGCAGGTATTAGTAAAATTCAACAGCAAACAACTATGTGTTACAAGCACACAATGAATAAAGAATATAACTGTTTAACAGTTGGCTTAAACATATACTGAATACGCAGTCCAAAAGTGGGAGTTACCCCAACAAAGTAATAATCTCAATAATAACTTCCTGAATTAGTGTAATTAAGCAACAGTTTACAGGTACTTGGAGGCAGCACATGAGTGTGACTTTCCCTGAGAGTGAGGTAGTGACACACAGCTGTGCTACCTGAGTACCTAAGATGGGGGTTGGGAAATTAACCAAGAGCAACTCTAAAGCTCAACCCCAACTAAGATGTGACGATGTTAAATTGTCACCCCTGTCCAGAGGAATCGAGTGCGGCATCCAGGGGAAGAGGAAACTAGAGCCTAGACACTGAAAGGGAGTGCTACTGAGGTGAGCAACATAGTTGGTCTCTAGAGTAGACCTAGTTGCATGACAAAGAGGAGAAGTCCCTCCCATGCTGCGGTGAGTCACCCATCCCCAATGGAAGAAAGAGCTTAGCTATACACTACCCACATAGAGCAGATCTGTCCGCTGGAATGTCCCTATAATATGAGCACCCACCTGGCAGTGAAAGAAAGTCTGTCCTCGGTCTCTGACATTATGGGTGTGGGCAGTTTATTCACCATTAACCCTGAGGGACATCGCAGCATGCTCCGCGCTGTTGCCTAAAGAGGGCAGTATGTTTTCTGCTGGCTAATACAATGTCATTAACATTAGCATGCACCCCGATGTCCCAAATACAGAACTATGCCAGCAAAGTATAATGTGTAAGAGAAACACTTAGAAGATACTATAAGTCATTCGTGGAGCATCAGTTCCAACGAGAGCTAAACCTGTAGTAGTGTTGATCGAACCCTTGGAGAGCACATCAGCAAATGAGAGCAGGCCAGGCTTGACAGGCAGGGTGGTGATATCCATAAGATCTTCCATTTCAGATGAAAATCAGCCCAGGATTTGGTCAAAGCGCTTCTATCAGCAGAGCATCAGGAATGTCCATTGGATCCAGAGTCATCGGCGAGGAGGCATCATCCCTGGTTTGTTTTGCTGGTGGTGCTTTTACTGATTTTCAGGGGATGAACTAGGGCCACTGTATGAACGGTGATGAATCCTCGTTGTTTGTCCTGGTCCCGCTGTGGCCTGGGAAGGAGGGAATTATTTTGTGAGCTGCTGTTGAGAGTTGGCTTACCATCTACAGACACGCTGTGCTGTACAATTGGGAGACCTGAGGAAGCATTAAACTGTGCAACAGTCCATTTATTAACGTAGTTTCCAGGAGCACCACTACTGGTTGCTTGGGTTCCTCTAGGGTATGTATGAGGACCTGGTCTCCAGAGCTTCCTGGGATTTGGAGTCCCAATAAGTCGAGGCCAATACTGGTGGAGCCATCCCTCACCTCTTGAGGAGTTTCAGCCACAGATTCTCTCCCTTCTCTAGAAACATGCAGGTGAGCCAGGTGCCTAAAACTGTATTTGAACCGTGCTGTGCTAATATTTGTTTTATAGGAATGTAATCCTTCCTACGGGCTGCCACCTCAGTGTAGAAGTCTCTGTAGAAGGAGATTTTCACCCCATGACATAAAATTTCCCTTTATCTCGTGCTGCTCGAGGACCAGCTCCTTGTAGAATATCTGAGGATGCATGCAATTACAGGTCGTGGCTGTGAGTTTGTAGATCGGGACTGCTGGGTATCCTGTGTGCCCTCTCTACCTCAATGAGACCATGCCACCTTTCCCTAGCATTTTGGGGATTTCCTCATTTAGGAAGTGCTCTGTATTGGGGCCTTCTAGACCCTCAGGTATGCCCAGGATTGGAATATTATTTCTCCTCCCACGGTTCTCCTGATCTTCTGCTCTCCATCATAGCGTGGCCAATTTGGTTTCATGCTCCTGCATACGCTGTAGTATTTTGGCCTGACTGACCTCCAACCTCTGTCCTTTGTTCCACCATGTTCATTTTGTCATTGAGGGTGCAAACATCAGCTACAGTGACTGCCAGCGTGATGGAGATTGAATCCACCCTGGTAAGTAGCATCTCCAGAGCGTTATGTGCTGGAGGATGCTCCACACATCGGGCAGCTGAGCAGTGGAAACTATGGTATACGGCCTGTTCAGATTGAGGAGAAGAGGGAAGGCCATATGAGATCTGGACAAGGATTCCAGAAGTATCCAGAGGTAAGCGATGGAGCAAGCCTTCCCATTTCCATGCAGAGACAGTTAGTAGCTTGAGCAGCCTGTACAGGGCGTACTGCAACAGAGGTCCGATCACGTCGGAGAGTATCATCTGGCGGATTGGGGGAGGGTCTCAAGATGGTCGGCACCGATTGGTAATTAACCAACTTCTACAGCATAATAAGACCCACTGTCTGGATGTACAGTATTTAAGGAGGCATATAGTGGCCTCGGATATGGAAAAATTCCCGGATGCCGAATATTTTAATACAGATTGTCTCAGGTAGGAGTGCGCTATGAGTTTAGGCGGCTATCTTCCATGGCGCCCAAGCCACCTCCCCTTCTCTGAGAACATATTGAATTCTCATAGTCTGTCCTCATATGCCCTGTCCTGCTGTCTCTGAACCATCTTTTGCCTTCCTCTGCACTGCCTGGAGCTGGTTTATATTGTTCCTCAAGTAGGGGCTCCAGTATTCGTACCTTGTGCCAGGAGCTGCAGCAAGTATCTGTACAGTGGCAGGATAACCTCCTCCCTTCTGCTTGTGAACCTCTAGCAATATAGCCCACCATTCTGTTACCCTTGGCTGGTGCATTTCTACACTGTGTAGCCTGCTTTAGATTTATGGTGATTGCTATCTCCAAGTCCTTTTCCTCCTCCAATATAGTGACCTTGACCCACTTGACTGTACTTAGCCTGTGGGTTCTTTCCTCCTCGTGCATGACGTTACTATTTCTTAGCAGTGAACCCAAGCTACCATATGTCAGACCACCTCTACAGTTTCACTAGGTCTTCTTTAGGTCTTACACCTCTCCATCGGTGTCCACTCTCCCACAGAGCTAGGTGTTGTGTGCAAAGAAGCAGATTTTGCCTTTAAGACCATCCCCAATGTCATGAATGAAAACATTGAATATGAACATATGAACATACGAATCTGCCAGCAGAAACAGGCCTCATGGTCTATCAAGTCTGCTTGAATGTGCAGCTAGCCCCCAAATTACAGCTGCCCCCACCCTCCCTCCTCCTCTTCTCCACACTTAACCCCCATCTGTCCCATCCCCTTAAACTGCTCACTGTCCTAGAGGATACCACCTCCTCCGCAGAGCTGCTCCACTTAGCCACCACCCTCTCTGTGAAAATGTCTCTTCATCTCTCTCTATATCT
This sequence comes from Neoceratodus forsteri, assembly GCA_016271365.2. Taxonomy (NCBI): domain Eukaryota; kingdom Metazoa; phylum Chordata; order Ceratodontiformes; family Ceratodontidae; genus Neoceratodus; species Neoceratodus forsteri. Next base: position 78,531,939 of record CM057459.1, read on the forward strand.
TCCCCCTCCAATCTGAGTCAATGCCCTCGTGTCCCTCCCTCCTCAACTTAAATACCCTTCTGTACCTGTTTTATCTATCTATCCCCTTCATGTATTTAAAGGTCTCAATCATATTCCCCGATCCCTCTCTCCTCCAGTGAGTACATATTCAGCTCCCTCAGCCTGTCCTCGAGGGTCTGTCCTTCAAACCCTGGATCATCTTTGTTGCACTGCGCTGTACCCTCCAGTAATCTGACATCCTTCTTCAGAAATGGGTGCCAGAACTGCACACAGTACTCCAGGTGTGGTCTGACCAGTGACCTGTACAGAGGCAGGATCACCTCACTCCTTCTGGAGGAGATTCTTCTCACAATACATCCCATCCTTTAGCTGCTGCCTTCCTGCACTGAGCTGAGTTGTTCATATTCCACATTATAACCACCCCTATAACCTTTTCTTCCTTGGTGGTACCTAATTGAACCCCTCACATCTGGTAGCTCCCTCCCAGGGTTGCTTCCGTCAAGTGCAGTACCTTGCACTTCTTAGCATTGAACCCCAACTGCCACATTCCGACCACTCCTCCAGTTTAGTTAGGTCATCCTGTAGCCCTTTCCACCCTACTATGTCGTCCACCACTGCCCCCCATCTTGGTATCATCAGTGAACAGACTGATATTACTCCTGATGCCATGTGAGTTATCCAATATGAAAATCCCAAACAGCACCAGGCCCAGTATCGAGCCCTGTGGAACCCCGCTTGTCACAGCCCTTGGGGATGAGAGTTCCCTCCAACCACCACCCTTTGTTGCCTCCTTCAGTCAGTTCACAATCCAGTTTGCCATCTTTGTCCCTGCCCCCACATACTCCAGCTTTCCCAACTGCCAATGAGGCACTGAATTAAAGGCCTTGCTGAAGTCCAAATACAGGACATCCACTGCATGGCCTTGTCCAGTTCCCTTGTCACCCAGTCGTAGTACTCAGCAAGGTTGGACTGGCAGGATCTCCCTGAGATGAACCCATGTTGCTGACTGTCCTGGAGTCCATTGTCTTCCAAAATGTCACCAACCTCTCTTTCAGGATTGTCTCCATTAGTTTCCTACAATGGACGTGAGACTTACTGGTCTGTAATTACCTGGTTCATCCTTTGGGCCACTTTTGTGGAGGGTACCACGTGAGCCATCCTCCAGTCCTGTGGCATGCATCCTGTATCCAGGAGGTATTGAACAGGTTTGCCAGCAGCCCGCTAGGACCTCTGCCAGTTTTCCAGCACCCTAGGGTGAATGCCATCAGGTCCTGGTGCCTTATCCACCCTCAGAGCCTTCAGACCATCCAGCATCCTGCTCTTTGCAATTGCTTATCTGTCTTCCCCTAGCCCCACCTTCCCAGCCCTGAGGTAGTTGCCCACGCTTCTTTTTCATGAATATAGAACAGAAGTACTCATTTAGTGCTTCTGCCTGCTCCACCCCTTTCTCCACTCACCCTCCCCCTCCTTCCCAGTACTCACTATCTGGTCCTTGCAGCTCCTTTCTCTCCTGATGTACCTGAATAAGTCCTTTTCCCCATCCTTATTGCTCTTGCCTGCCTCAACACTCTGGAAGCCTTGGCCGCCCTGACTAGTCTGGTTACCTCTTTGGACTTCTTCACATACACTTCCTGTCCCACCCCCAACCCCGGGTTTTCCTGAACTCCTAAATGCTGCTTTATTTGCCCTCACCCCTTCCAAGACCTCCTGATTCAACCAGCTTGGTATCTTGGTCCTACCCTTCTTGCTCTGTGTCTTGGTACATGACCCAGTAGCCTCCACCAGCCCCAGCTTGATGATGTCCCATTTTGGCATGCATCCAAGTGTGGATGAATTCCTGCCATGTGTCTCTTCAAAATTTCCCCCATCTTAGCAAAGTCAGCCTTTCTGAAGTCAACCACCCTGGTTCCTGTACCTACAGCTTCCTTGCCCATGTTGAGCATGAACCACACTGAGTTATGGTCACTCCCAGCCAGTGGGTCTTCCACCCAGCTCCCTTATAGCCTCCCTGTTAGACATTACTAGGTCTAGAGCTTTTCCCAACCGAGTCAGCTCGTTAACCATCTGTGCCAGGAAGCTGTCCTGGAATGCATCCAGTAGGACCTGTTCCCATGTGCTCGAGGTGGCTGGGGTGCTCCAGTTCACTCCTGGTAGATTTAACTCCCCCACGATGACTGTGTTCTGCTTCCCACAGACCCTCATGATCTGCTCTGCTAATTCCCTGTCCAAGTCCTCAACCTGAGCTAGTGGCCTGCACACCACTTCTATCCTAAGTGTCCTACTTTTTGAATCCTGCAACTGCATCTGGGTTGAAGGAAGGGTGGGTGAGTTACATTGCTGCCCCTGCTCCCACAAAAACAATCAGGCAACCAAAGTAAAATTTCCCATCTATACACACGTCTTCCAGAACCTGGAACAAATACCAATGCAAACAGGTAAAATGAAAGCACTTTGTGTTGCAGTTACTTCCTTTCCCCAAAATAGCAGCCGCCTCTTCATTCGCTGCTGATCCTTCCCTTAATGTCCGCTGGACTGAGCACTGATTCTCCATGACCCCACTGGTAAATTCCTTCATATCTGAGAGCACCTTCCACCACTCTTCTGGTCCTACCATTTGCTAACTTGCCACCTACCTTGTTGTGTTGCTCCCTGCACCCAGGTCCTCCAACTTCCATATCAGCCTCTTGTGGGCACTGAGATGAATGCTTTGTTGAAATCTAAGTATAGAATATCAACTGCTGGGCCATTGTCTGCTGCCTTCATTACCCAGTCAAACAAGCTGATCAGGTTGGTTTGACAGATCTCCTGGCATGAACCAATGTTGTCTGTCACCTGGAGCCCATTTGCTTCAAGGGACTTTGACTAGCCTTTCCTCTGGCCTCCATTAGTTTACCCACAGTGGAAGTCCTACTGGCTGGCCTGTAATTCCCAGAGTCACCCCAAAGCCCACTCTTGTGCAGCGGTACCCACGTGTGGTTCTCCACTCCTGTGCTACTGCCTGCATATTTAATAAACTGTTTCACAGATCGACAATGAGCCTGCCAGATCTGCCACCAGTTCATAACAATCTTGTTTGCATGCCATCGGACAGGCACTTGTTCACCTTTGGGACGAGGCCTTCTTAACCTATCTTCCGTTATACTGTCTTCAGCAATGCCGCCCCCATCCTGTGAATGCGGCATTGGTACATCCTTTCCTTAGTAAAGAAGGAGCAGAAGTATGCAATCAATACCTTTGTGTTCTCTTACTGCCTTCCACCCATCCTCCACCCTTTTAACTTCACTATGCTTACTTTCTTAGCTCTCTTTTATTGATGATGTACTTTTTTTTTTTTTTTCTTTTTTCCCTCCAGTCGTGGTGCCATAGAGCCTCTCTCAGGCATCCTAGTCCTGTTACCTGTCCAGCCTGAAGCCTCCCGAACTGAACCTCCTCTCCTCCCTCCCCGTAGCCAGTATCCCCAGTTTGACCCGCCGGGGTGGGTCACCCTTCCTCTTGGGTGCGCTTATTAGTCAGACTCTGGCTCGGGAAGGTCTGGGGAACAGAGGACCTGAAGGCTAGTCGGTGTTGGCCCGGCGAGGGCATGGGGACAGGTGCCATCGCCTTCCTACCATGGCACTGTTGGTTTCCTTGTTCTGTGAGCCCTCCCACTCTCCCACTCCCTGCGTGGTGCCGTCGGCTCTGGCGCGCAACAATACTGCCAGCATTGTCCATGCTAGATGCGTGGCATGTCTTGGCTGCTGTAGTGCCTCGCCTCCACCAGGAGTCACTCAGCACACCGGGACAGCCCACCCCATACTACCCGAGGAGGAGAGCACCAGAAGGCACTCATCCTAAACCCTTCTTCGGCAACCCCAGTGGCCCAAGCTCGCTCCAACCCGGTCACCAGCGTGCGCAGGTGTGGTGTCTAGCGCTCAACCTCAGTGCTACCGGGCCGGCTTGATGATGTACTTGAAGAAGGCTTTCTGTCTCCCCACTTGATCCCTTCTGCAGTTTGTAGTTTCTTCCTAGTCTTGGCCTGTCTGACCTCTCTACTGGCATCCCTAACTTTCTCCAACTGGCCCCTCATCCTCATGGACTTCCTGCTTCTTGTATGTGGTCCTCTTGTCCCTCACTGTCTGGCTTACCTCCCTATTGAGCCAACTAGATCTCCTTGCCTTGGAGTTATTCCCCTTATACTAAAGGCGGTGTTAGTGGCTGCTGTGATTCCTTCCTTGATCAATGTCCACATCCCCCAATTTTCCTTAAGGCTAGCTAGGAGTTTCCTCAATATCTCACCCATCTTACCATACTCAACCTTGCTGAAATCCAGCACCTTCATCTTTGTACTTGATGTTTCCCATATCAACTTGAAACCACACTGTTTGGTGGTGGCTGCTCCCTAAGAGCTCCTGCACCTTGATGTCCCTGACATGATCCCCGTTTGTTAACACCAGGTCCAGGATGGCTCCTCTTGTGTCGGTTTGGTCATCCCCGAATGGGGAATCTATCCTGGACTGTGTCCAAGGTCAGTGCTTATGGTGCAGGCAGTGGATGGGACACTTCAGTCCACCTTAGACAAATTAGAAGTACCCCATTACCACCACAGCACCCTTTCTGCTTCATCCTGATCATGGTACCCACCTCCCTTTCTTTTATCTTGTCTTGATTAGGTGGCCTGTAAACTACACTCAGCTTCACATTCCTACCTACTGCTGTTTGGATTTGTGCCCACAGCAGCACTACCTTCTCTTCCCCATTTCCTCCTCAAGAGGTAGCAGTGCCTTCCTGATGTATAGTGCCAACCCCTTTCCTTTTCTCCTTCCTATCTATGGAGGGCATACCCTGGAACAGAGAGGTCCCAGTCATGGTTCAGGGTAGCCCAGGTCTCAGTGACGCCACCAGATCCACCTTCCCTCTGCTATCATGGCCTGCAGATCATCTGTTTTGTTCCCAAGATTTATAGTGTTGAGGGACACTACTCTCCACAACTCCCGATTCCCTCCTTTCATTTTTGGCGACAGCCTCTCACCTCCTCTGCTTGGCTGCCTGCCCTTTCTTCTTCTTCCTTCATCCTCCCATTTGCTTTCCTCTTCCCTAGTTCCTTTACCCCTTTACTGACCCCTTGTGCTTTTTACCTGGGAAAACCCACCCCAACCCCCTTTTATCTCCCCATTCCTCTTATTAATGATCACTCTTGTGTTTTCTACTGGGGGCAGTCTGAGTTTTCTATTGGAGGGCCTGTTATCCTCTCCTCCGGAAAACCCTGGTTGCTACAACTCTTGCTGGCCCCCATTCAGTTTCAAGTTTAGTTTCTTGCTTATATATTCCCCGTTTGAGTACGTGAGTAGCATGGTTACCCTTCTGCTTAAATGCAACCTATCAGGTGCATAGAGGTTTATCATCCTGTGTTCCTCCCAGTAACCTATGTAACCAAATCCCTCCTCCCTACACCATTCTCTCAGTCAGCCATTAAACTCGTCAGTCCTGCATTTGCTAGCTGTACTGGCTCTGGGCATCAGCAGTACTTCTGAGAAGGCTACCGACCCAGCCTCCCCCACAAACATGCCCTACCGCTCTGAACCTCTCTTTCACTGTCCCTCCCTCACATCCAGCCAGGTCATTAGTACCTAGGAGAACTACCACATGTGGCTTCCTCCATCCCCTGTGTAAGTGGGGCACCATCTGCATATGCATTCTGCTGTCATTCTCAGTAGGCACACCACCTCCTACCTGCAGTTGTTTCTCCTCTTGACACATGCTGTACCCTTCATTATTGAATCCCCAGTAGTATGACTGTACCACAACCCTTCCCTTCCCTCACTCCTCTTCATGTCAGAACTTCCTTTCCTGTTCTACGCCCTGTACTGCCCTCATCTTAGTGCTACTGCTTCCCTCAACTGCTGTCTGCCTATTGTCCCTCCTTCCTTCCTTCTCATCTACTCCTCCTGCCTCCCCAGCTCCAGTAGGACCCAGTCCTCCCTCTCTTCACTTCACTCTCCTCCCTACCACTCCCAAGATCCTACTACTGTTGTTCTTACCTCATCCCTTCCCCACTATGATCCCTGCAGCCTCCCCAAAACCCTATATGGAGCAGATGTCCTCAGATGTCTTGCATATAAGCTGTTTGATCTTACTTTGAGGAAGGCTCTTGCAGCAGGCCATACCGTAGGACTATACCGCTGGGCACTAGGACCACACAGAAAACTCTGGCTAGCAGTCTACCACAGGGGATCACCCTTGACCGACCTCAGTCTTTTAATGTCAGTATTGGCTATATAGGAGGTGGGTCCTCAACACCAGCCAACCACCATTTCTACGCTTATCATGCTTTATTATTTTGTTTCTTCTAGTGTAAAACTTCAAATTTTTTTGTTGATGCTTATGTCTCCCAACACTAGCCTTGTCTCCTCCGACCACTCAACAAAGTGTGCCTGTAACAAACGGATACATGAGAAGGATGGCCATACTTTGAGCCTGATCTGCCTAGGCCCAGCCACGACACTGGAAGTCTGCCAGTTTTGCCAGAAATTCAACCGGCTACTTGGAGACGTAGATTAAAAATGCTGAGGGCCATCTTCTTATGCAGAAGCTGCCTACCATGGAAAAAGAGCTGTAGGCCAGGAGCTCTTTGGACTGGTCGGCACAGTCCTCCAGGGCCTCTTCTTCTTTCCATGGGGAGAAGTCGGGAAGCATGAACACCAGGATAAACACTGAGGACAGGCCTGGTCAGCTTCCGGTCGTGGTCACCCCTCTTAAATCTTCGACCATGATGGCGTGTCGCTTCTGGGGGGTGGCACCTCAAGCCCCCGCCCAGCCATTTCTCCAGGTTTCTAGCGGCTCTGCCACCTGCCCTATCTCTATTTCGCAGCGGCCTCCCGGTCAAGGGGCTCTGTCTTCTTCTTCAGCCCCTGATGCTCAGGTCCATCTCCTCCTTGGGCTCTCAGCCAGGCGGTTTGGCCAGTTCCTGGGCTCTCTGGCAGCGTTTGTGCCCATGGCCCCTCGCCATGTCTTTGTTTTCATTGGCTTCCACTTGGGACCAACATCACTTCTAGTAGGCAACACCCGCAGAAGGCTATCGCTGTTTCCTCTTCTCTGACATCTCCTCTGCCTTGCTCAGGTGGTCTCCTCCTCTCTCTCAGGTGCTGGATTCCCAGACCCTTTGTATGGGCACTCTAGGCCATTGCTCTCAGGCTGACAGTGGTACCGCTGACACCCGAGCCAGTGGTGCTGTCATTGTCCCTGCCACAGCCTTTGCTGCTGCCAGCATCTGCTGGTCCATCACTGAATCGTTTGCCAGTGCCACCAGGACATACACACCAGGTTACCTGTCGCTGGCTCCTCAGTCGTCATTTCCTAACCTGGCACCTTGTTTGCCATTTCTTTTTTTGCCACTTTTTATTTAAGTCATTCTCCTTTTCCATTCTTTGCTTTGTTCGAACATACAAACAAGACATACATGGATAACATATTTACATGTATAGGTGTCAGATTTGATTACATTGACATTACAATTCAGATAGTTAATAGGCAACATCTGCATTATCATTTCATAGAAATATCTTATCCTATTCAGAGCTCTGGATAAGAACATATTTACCAGCTGATACAAGGAACCATATTCCAGTTTACACCTGTTTAGTTCATTAGCAGTATATCTCAAGTCTTTTCCTCCTCCCTTTTTTTCTTCCCCTTTATTATTATTTCTCCTACTCCCTGCACTATTTTCAATGCACAAATGCAGGATTATATTTCATAATGTACAATACCCATTGTCTCCACCTTAATTCAAATTGTTGTACCTTGTATGGGTCCAAGCTGTAATTTTTCCATTTTGTAAATCTCTATTCATGAGATTTTGCCATTCCTTGATTGATGGGTATCTGTCATCAGCCAATGTCTTGTTACTGATTTTTTGCTGCTAAGATACTAATTAACATAATAGATCTCGTGCATAATTCTTTTGTCCGATTGTACATTGAGTAAAAAAGTAGCTCCTCTGTAATTACTACAGGGAGGAGAACACCTCTGTTAGAGCCTCCTGCAGGTTGTTGTAGAAGATCTGGAGCTGTGGACATGCCCATGGGTGGCAGGAGAAGTACCACATTCTCTCCAGTAAAATCCTTCCATTCCGGGATATACTTACTTTGTATTGCTGGTGTTCTAACTGAAACCTTCCAGCTAAATTCATTCCAGTAAGGCAGGCCGTCACTGTATGTATTTGCCCAAGATGTCGTGACCATGTTTCTTCTGTGATCTCTATTCCTAAATCTGTTTCCATTTCTGTTTTATATATTGTGTTGAGTTTCTTCCTGCTTCCTAAGGCTTTATAGGTTTGAGAAATCATATGAGTAAAGGAAACCATGCCCTATAATGCTTTCCTGATAAGCTCTACAATGGGGGCATCATAATTCTGTATTAGATCTTCCTGTGATAATTTTTAATGAAGGTCATTGCATATACCTAAATCTGTCCTGTGTCAGGCAGGCTATACTTACAGGCTAAGGAATCAAAATCATTTGAAGTACCCTTCTCTATAAATGCCAGAGAATGATGATGCCCTGTTTCTCTCACCTCCAGCCACTATCTATAGAAGCTGGTTCAAACTGGAATTTCTAGTGAACGAGAAGATCAAGCCCTTAGCCTTCTGAAATTGCTTCATTAGAATAATCTATTCCAGCATTTGAGAGTGTTGGAAGTATATGGATTATCAGTTAGACTCTCTAATGAGGGTCTGGGAGAGGAGAGAAAAATATGGTAAGGGTTGGTTATATCTTCAGCCTTCACCTCTAACTCTCTCCATTTTGCACATTAAGATTTATGAAGCATAAAAATATTATCCTTAGCTGAGCTGCTAAATGATAGTTTTAAAGTCGGAAGTGCTAGATCACCTCTCTTGTTTCGCTTAACTGCAAAGTGGCCATCTTTACCCTTAAGTATTCATTGTTCCAGATATATCTGGAGATTTTTTATTTAATTCTGTGAAAATTTTTCTGGGGTTTATGGGCAGGGTCTGTGCTAGATATAAGACCCTGGGCAGTAAATTCATCCTTACTATTCTATCCTTTGTATTAGTGAAATTGGTAAACTTTTCCACCTCTCTATATCTTTGTTTATGGACTCCAGAAGAGGTATAATTATAATCATAAAGTTTCACCGATTCCAATGTTAGATTAACCCCAAGTATTTTAGAAAGTTTAGGCCCCATCTGAATGGGAACTGTGCAGTTATTCTTGTGAGGGGGAGAAGTTCATCTGAAGAAGTTCAGTTTTATGTGTATTTAATTTGTATCCTGCTGCCTTGCTGAAAGATTCTATCACCTCCCATAGTGGGGTAGAGACCGCCTGGGTTTACAGATACACCAGTAAATCATCAGCATACAGTGCATTTTGTGTATTTCTCCTTCTATTTCTAGTCCTTCTATATTTCTTTCTTGTCTTATTGCCTGTGCCAATGGTTCTAGATATACTGCAAAGAACAATGGACTAAGGGACATCCTATCTTGTGTACCTCTTAACAAATTAATTGGGGTGCTACATCTCCGTTTACACGGACATAAGCCTTTGGGTCCTCATACAAAGCTTGTATGGTTTTCGTGAATGAATCCGAAAATCTGAACGCCCCATGGCTGCAACAGAAAAGGCCATGCCACACGGTCAAGGCCTCTCGCATCCAAACTCATTAAAAGAAAAGAGGTTTCGACTCGCAGCACGGTGCAACACATGTAGAGTTTTATTAATATTATCCTGAGTCTGTCTCTATGGATAACGCCACACTGGTCATAATTAAGAATAGTAGGAGAATGCCCTCTTACCTTTGTGCATATATTTTGCAAAAATCTTGTAGTCTATGTTTAAAACTGAAATTGGCCTGTATGAAGAGCAAAGTGTCTGGACTTTACCTGGTTTGGGGACACTGATATTACAGCATACCGCCACGAGGGTGGTATAGGTCTCCTTTTTATAATACTGTTACATGTTTTCAGGAGCATAGGCTGTAACAGCTTCCTGAACTGCTTAAAATTCTCGAGTATCCATCTGGGCCTGAACTTTTCCCTGTTTTAAATTACGAATTGTCATTTCTAGTTCAGTTCCTGTGATTGATGTCTCCAATGCTGCCTCTGTATTTCTGTTGTTTTGGGTAAATGCACCCGATTAAGAAGGCACGGATGTCCTCCCCTCTGCCTTATTTTCTGGGGTGTAAAGCCCTGAATAAAACTGTTGAAAAGCCTCTAATCTCTTTAGGATCATTTGTTTTTCAAGCCAGCGCTCTGGAAAAATCTGGGTGATCGAGGTCTGGTTAGTTCTTGCCTGAGTCTATGAGCCAAAATCCAAGCGCCTCGGCCTCCCTCATAGTATTTTGTTTAAGAAATTGCAGGGCTTGTTCTGTTTTCTTGTCTAAAAGCTCCTGCATCGTTGTTGAGTGGACAATAACGGATATATTGTGTGGTCTCCTTCTGGTGTTGGTCCTGTAATTCTTGGAGTTGTGTTTGTAGGTGTTGTAGTGTCTCTGCCTATTTTTCTTGTAATGTGCTGCAAATTTTATTAACTCCTCCCAAGCACTGCCTTCAGGGTGTCCCACTGAAGGCCTGGTTTAATTTCCTGAGACTCATTTTCTTTAGAATTTGAGGAATGAGCTGCTCCATTCATTCTTTAAACTCTGGCAGATTTGAAAAAAATTGTTGACCTCCATAGTGTGGATTTATGCTCCATCCGCCAATCCAGTGTTAGCTCTAACAGGTTATGATCCGAGAGGGGAAAGGAAGCATTTCACATCTCTGAGCCTTATGGACATATTCGTAGAAATGTGAAAGTAATCTATTCTGGTGTGAATTTTATGAGGCACCCAGTAATGAGTATATTTTCTTTGAGTGGGATTTAAATATTGCCAGACATCAGTCCATTTGAGCTGTTTTATATAGGTAGCTACTGCTGTCTGGGTAGGGGTGACCCTGTGCAGACATGGATTTGTCGTGTCCTTATTCTCATATATATATTGTGATCTCCGCCAATCACCAATGTCCCTTCCTGGAATGTAGTTATATTTTGGAGAAGGGCCTTAGCTGCATGTGAATCTGAACCTGGAGGGAGGTATAGGCTGGCAAATGTTATTGGCAGGTCCTCTAGCTCACCTTTACATGGCCAGTCGCCTCTGTGTCTGCATAAGTTGCAGAGACTCGAAGTGGCTATTTTTCGCTACCAGTATGGCTGTATCCTTTTTTTCCCTGCTTAAATGAAGAAGACATCACATGTATATAACCCTGCCTGGACAATTTCCGTGCTCCTTCTGTGATAGATGGGTTTCCTGCAACAAAAATAAAGGTTGGGTGTTGCCTTTTCAACACTGCTATCATTTTGTATCTCTTAACCAGATTATTTAGCCCATTCACGTTGCAGGAGCTTATTATGATCTTACCCATGACTGCAAATATTGGTATTTTCAGGCCTGTGAAACCAATATCTGAGCTATCATGTACCACTTCTGTCTCACCCTGTGTTTCCATTCTAGTCTCCTACAGCTATAAACTTTTCCCCTTTTCCTGGGGTCCCTTGTGTAATATTCCGCTCTTCTTACCAAAGGAATCTCGCAGTATTCTTTGCAGATCTGCACTGTCTGACTTATGACACCTAGAAACATCTAAAACAGACATTAATTGTAACATTAACAAACAGTAACTATTGTACACATATGACCTCCAAGGATAAGGGCACATAACAGTGCCCTTTAATGGGCCAGGATGCCCCACATCAAATGGGGACCTGACTAAGGTCATGGGTACTATCACAACTGCCTTCTTGGGTCAGCATCAGCTGCATCCTGATCGTGAGATAGCCGACCATAGTGTTGAAGCAGTAAAATCAACACTGCTACAGTGAAGCTATAGGAGCAATATTTCCTTTTCATGATAGTAACTTTCCCTTGCAGAACCTGAGATCAAATGCAAACATAAGACCTTTAACAGGGATTATTCAGGCTGTGGTCCAGCTCTCAATATATTTCTGTTTAATATTCATATGGAGCGTTGATTATTTAATTTCAGAACTACCCTCTAAAGGAATTTTGCCCCTTCTTGGTGCTTTTAGCCTTTATAAGAGTACTAGGCATGACCCACATTTCATTTTAAAACGACATGTCTTTTTTTCTCCTCTTATCTAGGGAGACTGATTTCAGGTGAGTCAGGTGAACGGTTAACATAAATGACACACATAAAGATCTCTAATAGCCAGCCTTTCTCCAGGTTGGGAAGATTACCCCCGTCCGGGATTAAAGTGTCACCTCCACGAGGCCTTGCTGTCTCTCAGTTAAGTCCTCTCGTTCATTGGGGCCGAGGTATCTTCGGGAAGCCGTTATGTCGTGAAGGAGTTTTTGCACTTCTTGAAGCGTTGTTGCTGCCGCACACTTGCCCTGAACCCTCGATTGTGCTTGTTTGCTGAGGACCACTGTTGCAAATGGGGCCTTCTGGTTTCTTCGTTTTTTCAGTTTTCCGGTTCCCAGCCTCTCTAGTAACACCTGCTTAGCTTTTTCTGGATTTGGGTAGGTCTCAACTCCTGTACTCCAAAAATCTTGAGTTTCAAGGGATAAGGGTTTGAAATTGAATCCTTTTGATCGGAGAGTTTTTAAATTGGAGCATAGGCTTGCCTCTGTTGCTGGATTGCTGTAGGATAATCCTGATCAAAATACAGATGAGCTCATTATATTGTACTGGTTTCTGTTGCCATGCTTGCTTGAGAATAAATTCTTTGTCTCTGAAGCTAGAGAATTTGGCTGTTGTAGATCGGGGCCTGGATTTGGGATCTGTTGGCTTTGGCATTAATGCCCGATGGAGCTCACTCTATTTTAAAGTTGAGGGTTTGTGTAGGTCTAAAATGTGTTTCAGCATATCTGTTAGGAAGTCCTCTATAGCTCCGCTTCACACCTTCCAGTAACCCATATATTCGTGAAATTGTCCTGGTATGATCTAGCTTCCAGGTCCAGGCATTTGGAAGCTGTCAATTCCTGCTGTTCAACCAGATATTGTATTGCCTTAGTAAGTTGGATTAGGCACCTCTCGTGGTAGCTACCCTTTCCTCGGCTGATTGGACCCTTGTTTCAAGCTTTGTGAGCTGTGTATTTAGCTTGGAAAATTCTCGCGCTGGTTTTCGGATCTAAAATTTTTGATCTCCGTTATGATTGCTTCAAATCTAGATCTTGTCAGTCTTTCTTGTTCGCCTCCCGTGTCAGTATCTGTTCGATCGTACTGACTGGCTAGGAATTCGTCTGCTGCCGCATCTGTCAATTCATATCCGTGCCCATCAGCTTTAGATTTCCGTTGTTTCGAGCTGGATCTGTTCTTTGTGAACCTCCACTGTTTTTGATGCCATACTTTATATTTTTACTGAGGTTTGTAATGTGTGGAGAGGTGTTTTAATCTCTGCAACAAGGAGCTTCTGTCTCAGCCAGCCATCTCGTTAATGATGTCACCGAAGTCCCTTGTTTGCCATTCCAACCTCTCACAGTATTTCTCCACAGGTGAACTACAACGCCCTATTTTCAGCGTGGTGGTTGTTTATGCAGAAGCAGACCCTGCCCCTCAGGGCCCACTTCCAGCTTCTTCCTTCATTTCGCCGGGCCCCCAGCCCTGGGATATGGGTAGGACTGCCCGAGCAAACCCATATGTTGGGGGTCCTCTGAGTTCAGCCAGACACTGGTTCAGGCACCAGACGGTCAATCCCCAGCCTCCTGATGCCAGTCCCTGACAGCAAGTCCTCTGAGGATGACTCAACCTTGGGGCCTTCTTGTTCCCCAGGAGTCCTTAGGAGGAAGAACCAACTCAAAGAGGTGCCCAAGTTTCCCATGACCCATCCATCATGGATGTGATGTGCCATATACAATCCATTATGGGGTGAGAGACAGGGAGCAAGACCCGGAGATATGCCACCTAGCCATTTTCCTTAGGCAGAAGGATGCTCTGCCAGTGGTGGTGCCACCTTGATCGACTCATATAAGGATGTCACTAAAGCAGCTTGGGCTCACCCTCCACCATTCCTCCTCTTACTAAAATGGCAGATTGACTTTATCATGCCCCTGTAGGCAAGCCTTTCTGGGAATTACCCAAGTGGATTCCATGGTCATTAAGGCTGCCCACAACCGCCCAAGAAGCCCAAGCACCTTAATGCTCTTCCCCAAGACCGTGAATCCCCGCAGCTGGACCAGATTGGAAACAGGTCTTTGCCACTACTGCTTTGTTTGTTAGGTCTATTAAATATCTAACCCACATGGTGCAATACCAAAATGCCATCTGGAACCAGGCCAGGGACCTCGTTCAGACTCTGCCTGAGGCGCCATGAAACATGGCTTGCCCAACTCATGCAGTTGGGTCCTAATGTGGGCAACCATGTGCTTGGGGTATCTTATGAAGTTGTTGACGCCTCTGGGTGTGGTGCTGCTGCTGATGTTTGCTTCTGGCGTCACTCTTGGCTCGGGTCTCTGGTTTTGCCCTGGGTGTTCAGACCAGTATTTTGGATGCTGCCTTCTGGGTTCAGTCCTGTTTGGGGGTGGCGTCCAGGACTTCATTTCTAACCTGCAGGAGTCAGGCAAATCCCTAAGTGGGTCCATTCATGCTACCATATCAGCCCAGAGTGAACCAATGCTGAGTCCTTTTTGTTGGTCCTCTCTCAAGCAGGCACGAGGACAATCTGTGAAGGGTCAACCCTGGTGTAAGACCACCATCGCCTCGCTGATGCCGCTGCTTGTGCCCCGAGGTCCTGCTACCTCTGCCTGCTCCCACCCCACCTCCTGAATCCTTAGTCCCCCCATCCTGACTAAGGGTCCAGGGGAGGCGTAGGGTCAGGTCTCTCTCCATCTGACGGGTTGGTGAGCAGTGACCTCAAACAACTGGGTGCTCCAGCTCATAGCTCAAGGTCATACCCTGGAGTTCCTAGAGTGGCCACTTGAGACCCATCCTGTCCATTCTGCTTACCCTCCTGCACATCTGCCCCTGGCTTGGGAGGAAATTCAGGCTCTTCTCCAAAATAGAGCCATAGATCTTGTCCCTCAGGTTCAATGGGGAAGGTGATTTTACTCCCAATTTTCCTTATTCCAAAAAGACTGTGGATCTGTGGACCATCCTTGATCTGAGCAACCTGAATCTCTACACAGAGTACAAATGCTTCAGTATGGTAACCCTTCAGGGATGCTGCCCATGTTGCACCAAGGGAAACTGTCTTCTTGCTGAACATGTAAGATGCTTACCTGCACGTCCAGGTATTTCTTGCTGACAGTTATTTCCTCTGCTTTCACTTTCAGGGTGCCCACTTCCAATTCTGGGCCCTCCCATTTGGCCTTCATCAGCCCCTGGTATTTACCAAATGCCTGGCAGTGATGGCAGCAGCATTGAGGAGGAAGGCTTTATGTTTTTCCCTACATGGATGACTGGCTGTTAGCAGCCCTCCAGGGAATGCATGGTTCAAACCCTGGCATGCTCCTCTTGCCTTTACAGGACCTGGGGTTCACAATAAATCTGCAGAGGTTCTACCTCTCCTTGCCAGTGCCTCCAATATGTATGGGCGATTCTGGACACCCACCATGGCAAGGTCTTCCTGCCCGGGACAGGGTGGCCCATCTGATGGAGCAGGCTTGTCTAGTTTCCTCCAGCTGACAGGTTCCTGCTAGATTCTTTTGCAGTTCCTTGGCCATATGGTGGCGCAGTTGCCACAGTTCCTTGGTCTGCGTGTGCCACAGTGGATCATACAGGTCCAATAGGACCAGTGCATGGACAACTCAACCACTTGGTCCTGGTCTCCAACCCATTCCAGAGGGTTCTGGCCTAGTGGATGGACCCGCCAATGTACTGCAGTGGGTCCTTTTCAGTTTCGCCTCCCAGCAGGTTCTTACAACGGATACCTCTGGTATGGGATGGGAGTCCATCTGGCTGACCGCCAGACTTAGGGTTCCTGGTCAGACATACAGCAATTCATATCAGTGTCAGGGTGGTTTTGTATGTCCTACAGGCCTTTCAGACTCATCTCCTCCCGGTCTGTTACTGGTGCAGCTGGACAATATGTGCATAGTCTACTACATCAACAATTAGGGGCACTCACTTTTACCCCTGTGCCGAGAGGCAGTGGAAGTCTGGTAATGGGTCATTCATGTTCCTGGCATCCAAAAGCGTGTTGGCAATAGTCTCAGTCGATCAGGTCATGGGCTCATGAGTGGGAGCAGACCCCAGGGTCGAAGGGCTTCTTCGACAAGTGGGGTCACTGAGTTGGACCTTTTGCATCCCATTCAACTCAAAACTGCCACTTTTTGCTCGCTTGATCCGAGCCTGGAGGTTGCTGGTGAGATGCATTGTCCCTCTCTTGGAAGGGAGGTTTTTGTATGCATTTCCTCCCTTCCTGCTCCTGCAGAGGGTCTACTTAAGCCCAAGTTGGAGGGTGGAGATGATTCTCATAGCTTCCTTCTGGTCACATCAGACTTGGTTTCCCTTCTGCAACAGCTTGCTGTGGAACCTCCGTACCATTGCCTTTTGTGCACAGGCTTGCTCTCTCAGGACCAGGGCACACTGGTCCATCTGAACCTCAAGTCCTTGCATCTCCATGTGTGGCTCCTGTGGACCTAGCTATTTCCCGCTTTGGGGTTTCCTCTGGGGTTGCTGGCGTCCTGGTGGCAGCCAGGAAGCCCTCAACCAGACTACTTATGTAATGAAATGGAAGCTCTTTTCCATTTGGGCTGCTGCTAAGCCATTTGGATGTGCCTACTTGCCCAGTGAATCAAGTACTGGAGTACCTACTTTCCCCTTTGGATTCAGGCTTGGGGTACTTTTTCCTTAAGGTGCACCTTTCCACTATCTCAGCTACCATGCACCTATTGAGGGAAAAGATATTGCCCAACTTGAGGTGTCCACACATTTCTGCAGGACATTTTGTATCTGAAACCTCCCATTCGGGACCGGGTCCATCCATGAGACCATAACTTTATAATGGAGAAACTCACTTTACCTCCCTTTGGACTGGTCGCAAGTTGTGAGCTGTTGCTTTCTGTCTTGGAAAGCATTTTTTCAGTTGCTGTTAGTTCTGCTCAAGGATT
Source organism: Neoceratodus forsteri (assembly GCA_016271365.2). Lineage (NCBI taxonomy): Eukaryota > Metazoa > Chordata > Ceratodontiformes > Ceratodontidae > Neoceratodus > Neoceratodus forsteri. The sequence goes on from CM057459.1 coordinate 78,548,979, forward strand.
TCGAGACTACAGACTCTGACATGCAAAGAGCCTTATTTGACTTTTCAAAAGACAGGGTGTCTTTGCATACTAATCCTAAGTTTTACCTAAGGTGGTGTCTGAGTTTACTTTAAATCAATCCATCCACATTCCAGTTTATTTTCCTGAGTATTCCAATCAGGGGCGGCGTTGCTCCATCGTTGGATATTCACAGAATGTTGCAGTATTACACGAACCGCATCAAGTCCTTGAGAAAACTGACCAGTTGTTTGTTTTGTTAGCCCCCAAGAGAGAGGTGCTCCTGTTTCCAAACAGTGTTTGTTGAAGTGGTTAGCTGATTGTACTGTTTACTGCTACATAAATGACAAAGCCACTTCCAGGGGTAGTCAAGACCCATTCCACCAGGGGTATGGCTGCCCCTCAGTTTGCTTCAGAAATGTGTCTGCTGTTAACATTTGTGCAGCTGCCACCTGGAGGTCCCGTCACACCTTCACCCGGTATTCCAGTCTGGACATTGCCTTTAGGCGTGGGGCCAGTTTCGCCTTGCATGTCTTCAGGGCCTTCTGTCATGAGCTCCTGACTGCTGACTTGTCCTCCTCCCAGTGATATTTTCCTGGTGATAACCAGTACTGCTTGGGACTCAGTCCTACGGTGTGTAGCCTGCTGCAGAGCATTCACAGTAAGATAGTACAGTTACATAAGAACTTCCCATAACAGCAGATCTTTGAGAGAAGCTCTTGCAGCAAGCCCTGCTTCCTCCCTCCTGCCCCTGCTTCTCTTTTCTGTTGCATGTCCTTCTGCCTTTTTTTTGGCTCTCAAGATAACCTCCTGGTTCTCCATTAGCTGGCCATGCAGAAGCTCCGTGGGAGAACTGAGGGTGGTGTGAGGACCGCCCTCCTATATAGCCTATATTAATGTCAGATGACTGATGTCGGCGAGGGGCAGTTCCCCTGTGGTGGACTGCTAGCTAGAAGTTTTCCATGTGGTCTAGTGCCTGGCAGCATAGTCCTACTGTTGTGGCCTGCTGTAAAGCTTCTATTGAAGATCTGCTGTTATGGGAAGTTTTACGTAACTGAACTTTATGTTGCTAACTAAAGCAGATTTCATTTGATTTCAACTGGTGCCCAGAGAGCTCTCTTTGAGAGTGTTTCCACAAAGTTGCCCAGTTTGCTACCCGTCACTGGGATACGTCATCAGACCTGGAGATATGATCTCAGACCACTAGAAACCAGTGTCATTATTTGTGCTAAGATTAATGCTGTCAACATCAGAGTTGAAGTAATTTCTGCTTTGCAGTCTGAGTTTACAGCACCTTCTCAGTGTGCCTACACCTTTTCATGTAGGAAAAAGTAATTCTGACAGATAAAATGAGGGGATGCGTATGTGATGTGGGACAGTTGAGAGGTATGATGCCAGCAACAAGAGAAAAAAGCATTATGGTTTGACCTCCCCTGCATCTTTGCAAATGAAGCTGGGGGTGTACCTTGAGGTTGTCAGCCTAATGCTCACCCTGTTCTCATATACTCTACATATCTCCGCATTATTTACTGATGGAATGGGGGGAGCATTAGGGTTGACAAGCCTTAAGGTACACCTATGCCTCATTAGCAAAGATGCAGGAGAGTCAAACCATAATGCTTTTTCCTTTTGCTGCTTGCAGGGTGGGTGAGGTGTTAGGTTCAGAACCCAACACATTTCCCTACTTTGTCACTTTAACCCTAACTGTTGCATTAACAACATTTTTGCAATGGATATATATATATATATATATATATATATATATATATATATATATAATATATATATGTGTGTGTATGTATATATGTATATATATATATATATATATATATATATATATATATATATATATATATATATATATATATATATATATATATATATATAATAAGAGAAAGACTTAATGATTGGTAAGTGCTGTATGTAAGAACAAATACCCACTGAGGGGCTAATCAGGTAATGAAGCCAAATCTGCCATAAGTTGGTAACAATGCACTGGAAGCTGCTCAGATGCTCAAGATGGCCACGGTGGCTCCCACAGACATGTATGGCACAGGTCTTTAAAAATAAAACGCAAATGCAGCAGGTAAATAAAAATTCAATTTAATACTAAAACCTAATCAAGCATTTCTACAGCAATTGCTGCACTTTCTGGAGTTTCTGGAGTTTCCACTTTATTGCATATGTGTAGGAAGAACTGTGGGTGATAACATTTGTGTGTGGGAACTGTGAGGACGCATATGTAAGTGACCTAGTGGCATGATGACCCGCCACCACAGCAAGAAAGAAAATACAGGATACAGGACAAGGAAAATGAAGCAAGCAAACATGTAAGCTGTAAAATCTGCCAATGTTACATATCCCATAGTGATGCGTATAACATACAACATATCTATACAGGGTAGAAATTGCATCTACTGCACATTTATTCACGAGCTAGGGCAGGTGTCTGCCATAGCTGCTGACAAAAGTGTCATGTGAATCATAAGATTAATGATCATACAGTAGAGCTGGGAATGAAGCCAGCAAAGGCAAGTGAGTAGGGCATAATACAGAGTGATGGCTGGAAGTATCAAAGCAATCCGAATCAATGTCTTAATTGGACCCACTAGCAGCAGCAACAGTAGGCATGGCTCAATGAGTAGTCTTGAGTTCTGAGCAGGCAGTGCTGATCTCACTTTGAGTTAGAGCTCTTTCAGCAGGTAATAACCAATAGGACTATGCAGCCAGGCACTAGGACCCACAGAAAACTTCTAACTAGCAGTCCAGTGTGGGGACCACCCCAGTCCGGCTCCGCCCACAACATCAGCTGCTGTATAAAGGGGCAGTCCCCAGTGCCACCTCAGTTCTTTTCCTGCCATCGACCCCGCATCCCAGCTCCATGGATGCCTCCTGCTTCCCATTGACCGCCATTTTTAGATGTTCTGCACAGTTCAATTTATTTGAGTAGTTTGAGCGCCTCTTTATGTCTGCCGAGTCTACCGCTTCAACACCGCTGCGTAAAGCTAAGTGTGTGTGCAGCAAGCAAATTCTGGCTAAGGACGGCATTTGAGGCATCAGGGACATCAGTCAAAGAAACAGCCCCAATTGAAGAGGGTTCAAAAGAAGCACCCCCTCAGACAGTGAGCTTTTGGGACAATGCATGACAAAGCAATCCAGAGCTCTTCTCCCCACCCTTCTGCCTCTGCCTGACTCCTTGTCCACCCCACTCCTCCAACAGAGCTGTTAGGGAAGGCAGTGGGAGGTGGTTCTCCTTTACCTCATAGGTTGGTCAAACTTCACCACAGATCAATGGGTTCTACAGCTCATAGAAAGGGGCTATGCCCTGGAGTTCTCTCAGTTACCACCAGACAACCCATTGGTCCTCACGACCTGCTCCCCATCCCATGAGGTCTCATTCAGGTGGAAGTATAGGCCCTCCTGTCCAAGCGACCATTTAACTAGTGCCAGAGCCCCAAAGGGGCAAAGGTCCTACTCTCGCTTCTTCCTGGTTCCGAAGAAAACAGAGGACTTTCGTCCCATCCTAGACCTCAGTCAGCCGACCTCTTTATAGAGTACAAAGGTTCAGGATGGTGACACTACAGAACTTACTTACTTCCCTTGCTACACCAAGGAGATTGGCTCTGCTCCCTGGACATGCAGGATGCATACATGTGCATAAAAATCCTGCCATCCCACAGGAAGTATCACGTTTGAAGGACAGCACTATCAGTTCAGGGCCTCTCCCTTTGGCCTGTCCTTGGCACCTTGGGTATTCACCAAGTGCCTGGCAGTAGTGGTGACAGTTCTCAGAAGGCAAGGGCATTATATCTACCCTACCTTGAAACCTGGCTACTGTCAACCTTGTCCAGAGAACAGCTCTGCCAGACCCTGGAGTGCACCTTCAACATGTTCCAGGACCTCACGGATAACTCTGAATCTCCCAAAGTCCACCCAGTGGCCATCTCAGAGGCTCCAGTTTATTGGAGCAATCCTGGACAGCAGTTCAAGGAGAGCCATTCTTCTTTTGGACGGGCAGATCGTCTTCAGGTGCTGGCTTGGAGATCAGTCTCCATAAACCAGGCTCCAGCCAGAATGGTCCTACAGCTCCTGGGACACATGGCCTGCCATAGTGATCATGCCTCTCGCTTGTCTGCACATGAGGACTCTACAGTGGAACCTCAGAGTATAGTGGGATCAGTGAGTGGCAGATCTTGACCAGAAAGTCAGGATCTCAAGGCGGTGCATCAAACCTTGTCATGGTGTCTGATACCCTCCAGGTTATCGATAGGGGCACCGTTCAACAACACCTCCTCAGCAAGTGGTCACCCAGATGCATCAGGCACAGGGTGGGGTGCCCACTTCCAGAGTCACCAGACCCGGGGTCTTGGACTCAGACAGAGTGCTCTCTAAACATCAGTGTTTTGGAGATTATGCCTTACAGGCATTCCAGAATGCCCTCCTTCCAGGTCCCATACTAGTCCAGACTGACAACATGTCAGTGGTTTCTATATCAACAAGCAGGGAACACATTCTTACCCCTTTGCAGAGAAGCCATGAGGGTGGTACTGGAAATAGATCACAACCTGAAAATGCTCACAGTACAAGTCCCAGGTCTTCAAAACACCCTTGTGGACAGCCTCAGTCACTCATAATCCCATGCTCATGAATGGGAGCTTCTTCAAGATGTAGCAGACAATCTTTTCACCAGATGGGGACTCCAGAGTTGGACCTCTTCGTGTCTCCACTCAATGCCATACTGCCAAGTTTTGCTAGCTGGAGCCAGGGCATGGTGTTTTTGGTAAGACGTGTTGTCCCTCTCCCAGACCAGGAGATTTCTTTATGCCTTCCTGCCCTTCCCTCTTCTGCAGCGAGATCTGCTCAAACTGCATTCAGAGCCAGCAACCTTGAGACTGGTAGCACCAATCTGGCCCAGACAGGTGTGGGTCCTGCTTCTGCAGCAGGTGGCAGCAGAACATCCAGTTCCACTTCCTCTATCCTCTCGCTTGCTCTCTCAGAGCAGGGCTCTCTAGTTCATTACAACCTCAAGTCTCTGCATCTTCAGTCAAGGCTCCTGCAGACTTGGTTAGGAGAAGGTTTGGGGTGTTCAAGGGGTAGCAGAAGTGTTAGTAGCTGCTAGAAAGCTTTCTACTAGGGCCACATACACCATGAAGTGGAAGCGGTTCAGCCTCTGAGCTGCTGCCCGTGACTTGGATCCATTCTCCTATGAAGTAAGCTGGGTCCTGGATTATCTGTTATCCCTGTCTGACTCGAGGTCTAAGCCACTCCTCCATTAAGGTACATCTTTTGGCTATCTCAGCCTATCATGTACGGTGGAGACAAGACCCTGTCCCTCCATGGGATTTGCTATTTACATTGGAAAAGTTGACTTTCCCCGTTGAACTAGCCACAAGTTGTGAGCACCGCCTTCTCTCTTGGAAAGCATCATTCTTAGTTGCTGTTACTTCAGACTGGAGGATTTCCGAGCTCCAGACTGTGATGTGTAAGGAGCTGTATTTGGTTTTCACAGGTACAGGGTGCCCTTTGCACAAATTTGAGTAAGTTTCTTCCAAAGGTGGTGTCTTGAGTTGACCTTCAACAAAGACATCAACCTACTGATTATTACCTGGAGTACTCCCAACAAAGGGAGGCATTGTTGTGTACCTTAGATGTACATAGAATTCTTCAGTACTATAGCGACTGCACCTGGTCCATTAGGAAATCTGACCAGTTGTTTGTCTCTTTTGCTCAATGGATGTTGGAAGCACCAGTCACTATACAGTCCTTGTCAAAATGGCTGGTCAGCTGTATAATTTTCTGCCATGAGAAGCATGGAATCCCCTGTTGGGTCCAGTAAGGCGTCACTCAACAAGAGGACCTCTACATCCTTCACTTTGCTCAAGGGCATGTCAGCAGCAGACCTTTGTGCCGCAGCCACCTGGAGTTTGGTATGTACCTTTATCCAGCACTACAGTTTGGACATTGCTTCCAGATGGAGGGCAGGCTTTGGCATGGCAGTCCTTTAAGGGCTCCTCTCTTAATAGTTCAGGGGTACTTTTTCCACCGTCCTTCTGACCTGGTGACATCCCTTTGCTGTTTGTGACTCAGTCCTATTCAGTGTTACCTGTTGCAAGAACTCTGTCTTAAAATGAGATAGTACAGTTATGTAAGGACTTACCATAACAGTAGATCTTCAAGAAGAGCTCTTGCAGCAGGTATCTTCCTTCTGTCCTTCCCCAGTACTTCTCTCTGAGTGTTCCTTTCAGGATGACAAAGCCTCCTCGGTTTGTCCAATTCTTTAGGTTTGCTGGTTCTCCAGCGGGCGAACTGAGGTGGCACCAGGGACTTCCCCTTTATACAGTGGCTGACATTGTGGATGGAGCCAATGTCAGGAGTAGTTCCCTACCTTGGACTGCTAGCTAGAAGTTTTCTGTCGGGTCCTAGTGCCTGGTGGCATAGTCCTATTGGTTGTTACCTGCTGCAAGAACTCTTCTCGAAGATCTATTGTTATGGTAAGTTCTTACTTAACTGCACTTTTCTGATACGGCATGCTGCAGTGCACAAACCTGGGAAGTCAGATGCACAAATTAGCCAACTGGGTAGTGCTCACAACAATTCTTTAAGAATAAATGTTGATATTGTTCTTAAATTGATATTTGCAGGTGAGGGTAAAACATCACAAAAGGCTTTATTCACGAAAAACAAACAGAATCTTGCATGATTCTGCTGCACTAATTTTTGTTTATTTACCTTTTCTAGCCCCAAATTGTCAACAAACTCCGACCCCATTGGCTGTGATGGTATTTGTTCCTAGTCCCATCACCACACTTGCTTGCCAGAGCCCCTCACCCCATACTCTTTTACTTCTTGCCCTTCATGACAGGGTCATTGGGGTGGGTGACTAACCCCTCCAGAAATCCTCCGTGAGGGGGACTGGCAGGTGGAGTGAGTCGGTTAGTGCCACTGGTGTCATCTTAGCTGCCAAGTGTTTAAGCTTCGCTTTCCATCCCATGGGTGCGGTATAAGCAAGCTCAAAATGGGCATGTGTGCATCCTTGATATACTCAACACTGAGCTCTGCCTGGCAACCCAGCTTAATAGAGTCTCAGCTTCACTGTAACCCAGTGTCACCCAGGTGCCAGCATTGCAGTGGGGCCTGGAACTCCAAACTGGGATACTCTGTCCTCTTCCTGTGTCCCTTCTGACAGTTTGAGTTCTGGGTATGAACCTGAGTGCTGATGGTCTGTGCAGCAGTGATACCAATGATGCACTGGGCATTGCAGGATACTTTAAATGTGAAATTAGAATACTTCTTTTGAATAAAGCTTTGAGCTGTTAGGCTCCATCATGAACAGACTGTGCTGTACTGGGTGCTCTGTCATGAGGTACTGCGAACATGAAGTATCGTAAAGTAACATTTATATTTACTCTTCTATAGGGTCCACCTGGTCCTCCTGGTGAACCTGGCCAAAGAGGTAGGAACTGCTTTTCATCTAAAACACTTTTACCAAATGTTACTGAAACACTCAATCTGTCACTCAGGTTATGACATTGTTTTACTGAACAGTGAGACCTACTTACATGTGTATTTGCCAACAGGGTCACATGGGCTTGAACTTTCAAGGACCAAAGGGACAAAAGTAAGTATTCCTTAAATATTTATAATTACGGTGACCATAAATGTCAACCAGATTATTGTTTTGTTAAATATGCATATCGACTGGATTTGGTTATGCTCCAAAGGCACAAAACCCAAATCCAGTTGATAATGACATTCCTCAAAGAAACTATTGCATCTCCATTGTTTCATTAAAAGTATTTCAACTGCAGTTGTTTTATTCATGTACAGTTCAATTTCTTCAAAATAAAACTACTCTAGCTAAAGTATTTTTCTTTCAAGCTGCTAGAAATACAGTCTAAACCTCCACACCAGCAATTACAAAAATAAAGGATAGGGAGGTTTGATGTTATGGATTTTTCACACACCCTCGGTGTGTGATAGCCACATAAACCTCTTAAGCTTTACTCTCGAGGTTTATGGGTCATTACACATCTCTGGTGTATGAAAAAATCCATACTTATTCTATCTATTATTCTGTATTTTATAAGTTATTTATGCTCTGTTAATGATCTCTTAGCAATTCTGAGCAAGAGCTAGCTAAAGCCAACATGGATACTATATATAAAAGTGTGTTTGTTTCAAACATATCACTTTGAAATAATAAGAATATGTCTTTAGGTTAATAAAGCAAATGTTTTTCCCTAGAAGGCCATTGTACCGTTATTTCAAAATTTTGATTGGTACATTCTCAGCAGGGTGGGCCTAGGGACCAGGGATGTAGCTAGGAAAAAAATGTGTCACCAGTTTGTACACCATGACTTGTTACCAAAGTTTTTATATAAGTTAGTGTTGCTCAGATAGTATCCTAGTAATTAGGATACCAACAGATACCTCCCATTTGGCCAGATAGTTGCTGTGGTAGGATAGTAGTACTATCTGACCATGGATACTAACCTCTAGGATCCAGCTCGGATCCTTACTATCTGACCTAGGATTTCTGGATCTGACCCAGGATCCATCACTATCTGATCCGGATCCTAACTGTCTGACCTAAGATCCTGGATCTGACCTAGGATCCATCACTATCTGACCCCGGATCTAACTGTCTAACCTAGGATCCCTGGATCTGACCTAGCATCCATCACTATCTGACCCGGATCCTAACTATCTGACCTAAGATCCCTGGATCTGACCTAGGATCCATCACTATCGATCCTGGATCCTAACTGTCTGACCTAAGATCCCTGGATCTGACCTAGGATCCATCACTATCTGACCCCGGATCCTAACTGTCTGACCTAGGATCTCTGGATCTTATCTAGGATCCATCACTATCTAACCCTGGAACCTACATCTGTCTTTGATAAGATTTCTGGTAGGATCCAAGGTAGGATACCAGCACTATCTGACAGATAGTGGTAGTATTCACAAATGCACTATCTGAGCAACACTAATATAAATTGTCTTTTGTCCCACAATTGTGCATACATCTATGTGTTGCCTTCAAGTATATAGCACAATGGTTAAGGGCACTGAGCTGCAGACCTGGAGACCTGAGTTTGAATCCCATCAGCCCCGATTGCATACTGTGTGACCCTGAGCAAGTTACTTAACTTCCTTGTGCTCCCCAGATCACACCTGGAAACAAGCTCCAACTTACTGTACCTTTCCTAGTTAACCATTTTTTCCTATTCCCCTTCCCCGTCTGTTGCCTAACAATTGTATAGATAACCTTGACTGTTTCCCAGTTGTATGCATAAGCCTGTTTGTTGCTTCACTGTTGTATACAGCAGTACTATCTGTATTAAGTAGGTGAGGAAGGTAAAGCAGCACTCGGTCTGATGTGTCTGTATTGTGACTTGGTCATGTGGACCACGACATTCATTCTGTAACATCAGTAGGTGACGAAAATGGGTTACTGAGGAGAAATTACGTTAAACTTAAAAATGAATTGTACACCATAGCACATGGTTTATGTGTTCCTACATCCAGGAAGACCTTGATATTCTTCAGATCTGCACTTGCAGATTGCTAACAAAATACTTCTTCAAAGTTGCATTTTAAAATTAATAACAGTATTTGTTATCCTAGGTTGCCCTTTCAGTTTTGGTCACTGCAACTGATCAAGGCATTTTTAGCTCATATAAAATGCTGCTTTGAATCTACTTCTTCCCTCAAAAGCAAACAGTTTTGCTGATAGCTAGCTAGCTAGATAAAGAAATACAGTAGATAGATGGCTGGATAGACAGACAGATAGATTTTTTATTTATTTATTTATTTAGTTTTTGTTGACTGGGTAAATGCACTAGACAAATCCTGCCTATTTTCAGGCACGACCGGGAGGGATACAGATGTGCCAACTGACCTTGAACCAGATTAAGCTGTTGGTGGTATTTTTAGTGAATGAGGGAAATTTGGCCAGGACACCAGGAAATTCCCCTACTCTTTTCAATAAGTGCCATGGGATCTTTAACATCCACCTGAACTACCACCAATCCAGGCAGATGGGACCTTGGTTTAACATCTCATTTGAAAGATGGCACCTCAGCAGTGCAGCACCCTCTCATGCTGCACTACAGTGTCAGTACTGGGATATTAACCCAAGTGCCAGATGTGGGAACTGAACCCACAGCCCTCTGATCTCCGGCCTCAGAGGTGAGTGTGCTACCTACTGAGCCACTGACACTGCTAGATAGATGGATAGATAGATGTAGACTGACACACAGATGCAAAGACAGCCAGATAGACAGACAGATGTAAGACAGACAAATTGCTAGGTACAGTTTCAGTTTTCATTTATTTGTGCATGTCATGATCTTCCAGCATCGAACTCAAGAGTAAGTGTGCTTAGGTGCAGCACACAACTACTGTAAGATTCACACTCCTCTGCTTCTTCTGCTTAGGCCGGAGCACAAGGTCGAGGACAGAGGGCCTGTGCCAGCTTTTAACCTCACACACAGAAGCACCTCCAGCAGGCTCCCTCGAGGCTCATTTGCTTGCCAATGAAAGGCCACCATGCAGAAGGAGCTCCAAAATTGTGCATCGCCCATCTCGCCTCACCAAGTCCAAGCATGAGAAAAAGAGGAAGAAGGAGAAGCATCGGGACCAGGACCAGTCACTGTCATGTCCAAAGCCACCTGTGGGCCTTTCAGATGAGAAGAGGCCTGCTTCCTTCAAGGAGATTGACCGCCGTGGCCCAGCCTGCCCACCTTCAGAGCAGTCCTCGGGGCTCCCGCCACCACTGGTCCTAGTGGCTGTGGAACCCTCGGCCATGCTTAGACCCATCTCCCCATTTCCACGGGGGTGGGGTGGGGAGTGGGATGGCTGGCCTGTGGTGTCGGGATCTTGAGTTCTGAACCCCCTCCTGGCTTCAACCTCTAAATCAGGAGGTCAACCCAGTCCGACATTCGCTGGTCATTTCAGCCAATAAGTCGGGGCACCGGCTCTGCTGATCATGCCCAACCTACTTGGTGTCGTGGTCCGGCAATGGCCCTGGCGATTCCCAGCTGCGGATTTACCTTAGCTTCCCAAGGCGTTCTCCTCACTAGGCCTCTCCCACTCAACTGGACGTGGTCCCTCCTCACTTGCCTGTTGATTGGGGACAGGAACTGAAGGGTTTCCATCAGGTGACCTTCCTCAGGCATCTCCAGATCTGGCGTCGGGATCTGGCAGTGTACTGGATGGATCTAACCGGTGGAGCTCTTGCAGCAGGTAATACCATTAGGACTAATGATGCCAGGAGGACTTCGGTGCAACTTCGGCTATATGGCTGCTTAGACATTATGCTCCTGGCTGTTTTACATTTTAAAGTTGATAAAACAGCTGCAAATCTAAACAAACTTGATAAAAAGTGACATAATAATCTATGACTACAAGTAACCTATGCGGGACCTAACAGAATTTGCTACACTTAGCCCGACACAGAAAACTCAGAAGGAGACGAACAGACTCTGGATCCTCCATGCACCTACAACAAGTGTCCAGGCCACGAAGCGGAACAAGCCTAAGCGAATCAGCCAACTAAAATGGAAGTAAACTAGACAAAATACTGCAGGAACTTCAGGAGTTCAAGTTGGACTTCAAAAATTCAAACAAACACAAGAATCCTTTCAAAAAGATCTTGCTGATCTACACTCCAAGTCACCTCCTCGATAACAGGACATTAGAACAATCTGTCATTACATTGTAACTACAAGACACTCTCAACCAAATAGCTCACCTCTGTCAGCTCACTGTGGATCGACAAGAGATGCTGAAAATCACAACTGCCATCAGAATCTACGGATATATGGCATCCCTGAAAACAGCGAGGCCGAATTTACTTAATTTTGCTGGAAGCCCTCCTTGGGAGACCTCGTGCTGCCAGCGGATTACAATTTTGAAATAGAAAAGATTGCAACGGGGCGCTGCTGAGCAGCAAACTGGCAAGGCGCCTAAAACGCAGCTCTGCACATCTATAGCTTACTTTCCTAAAGTATAATGTTTTGCAGTGGAGAAAATATAAAACTAATTGGACCTGTGAATTCTGCAGAGTACCGGTGCTGAAACGATACCTTATTGCCATGGGCCATACTCAGAAGAACGTTAATAGTGGACCCAATCAGCGGCATAGCATGCGAACAGGCGCATCCTCCCACGACGAACATAGCTGGTGGAAACCCCTGTGGAGAGCACTAAAAGCCTCTATGCTTGCAATTGATGCTAAAATTGAATCGATTATTCAGCGTTTTGCTGAACAGGGCGTCAAACTGGAGACAGTAACCAAACTGCAACAACTGCTGAGAAAATGGCAATACAGGCTCTATCTGCAACAACAAAACTCATGCAGGAAAACGCTCAACTCGGTATCGCTTAGAGGCATTGGAGAACTCCAGTAGGGCCTACACATTCGCATTATAGGTCTACCAGAGGGATGTAGAGGAGGGTATTTACTATTTCTGCTATCCTGGCTGCAGCTCTAAATCTCCCAGCAAATCTCTAAGGGGTAGACTCCTGAAGGCCTTCCGGCTTACACCTTGATCTGCAGGACCACGAGATGAGGCCCCAAGACTAATCCTAATGAGTTACTACCAGCTCAAATGTGTGAGACCAGCTTCTTCCGATGACACGATCTTCCGGGGGTTATCATTTAATGGGCGACCGTCCACCTGTTCCCGGGTCTTTTAATTTGCAACTCGCACCAGAAGAAAAATCTGATGCAGTAAGAGCCCGACTCGGGGGTCTAGGAGTGTCACATTAAGCTCCTGATGCCAGCCAGACTCCACATTCACTGGTGGTAAGACATTTCAATTCTCTGACCCACTGGAAGCAGGGAAGAAGGTGGAATTAATTGCCGGGAATTTCAGACATTCGAGGCCGGTATTTCTAGTGACCTGGACTCTGAGCAAGAAACCTGACTGTTACTAATTAAAAGGAATTATTCTAGCTTTAAAATATTTCCTGTACATGTGTTTGAGCTTTTATGCTTATTTCTCTCAAAGTAAGATCAAAGATGAGCTCTGGGTTTTAACACTAGCAGCAAGACAAATTGTTTAGATTTAGATGTTTGGAGCTACAGTGGTAGTGCTATAATTTGATGGGATATTTCTTATGATAGGAATGGGGTTCATATCAGCACTGGATGTTGAGTTAATTCCTTGGACTTACAACATTTTGGACTTGACCCCAAAGCCTTAGTTTGCTGTAGCCTATTTAGAATAATATCTTTATATATACAGTATATTCCTTTTCTTATTTTCCCCTATCCTGAATCCATTCTGTCAAGGCTCTAGATATCCTAGTGTACATTGGATGTATATGTAACAACAAATGATTGATACCTGGCAGATGTTTGTACAATATACAATTGTTTATTGTCAAAAGCAATAAAGAAAGTTTAAAAAATAAAAGAAAAGACTGTATGCGAGCCTTAGGCCGAAGCCTATGCAGCCGACAGCACACCACAGATCTATAGTTATTAAATTCCTGCATTTCAAACAAAGAATATATCTTAAAAGCAAGCTTGGGCCAAATCCTGCCTATATTGTGGAGAACATCGCGTTTTGTGGATAATGACTATGCCCTCGTAATGATGCAATGAAGACGGCCTATATTCCACTATTTCAAATCCTTAGGCAACAGAAACTCAAATTTAGAACACCATACCCCAGCAGACTGATCATCCAGTTTCCATCGGGGCAACAGTTGTACAACACCTTAGGAGGCCTGCACAGACTTTAAATGTGGACTTACTGTCCCTCCATCCACTAGCTTACCAAGAAATTGCCTGAAGAAGAGAGCCTCAAGAACTGACATCAGCTAGGCAACCGCCAGACCAGGAACCACCATAACTTCAGTCAGAAAATGCGGTACAGTTCTCCAGACAATCAGACTAAAATCTCCCAGAACTTATGGTGCACAGTGAGTGGAGGGATGATGGTGGGGAGCCTGAGGATTGGTCCAGGAGACCATAATATAAGCAGACTCATATGTGGTTTTAATATATATTTTCTCCTTGTTAGACATACTTGAAGTTTCACAATTAACCTAGTTAAAGCCAGGGTTCCTATGTTTGGGTGGAGGGCGCCCTACATAAGGTGGGACTGCTGGGTCCATCCGACTGGGTCGCGGAGGTGTCAGGAGATGGAGGGTATCTCTGCACGGACTGTGGGGCTGATGGAGCTCTGGGGATGATGAGGCGGGAGGTGAGCCATACACAGCTGGTCATGAAAGCCCTCATGCTGGAAAATCTATCAATTTGGATGTTTTGCCACCAGACAGAACCGGGCAGGAGAACATAGCCCTAGACCAGGGAAGCTCATTCTTTCTGATTTTCTCCTGCTAAATAAGGGATTGACAGAAAAGACCAGTGTCTGTGTCAGTCTGCTTGGGCCGGATACCCCCAAGACTGGGGAATAAATTTAAATGAGCTCCTTTCTAAGTCTGCATTTGCTCATTAAATAGAGTGCAGTTATAGGGTCTTCTCAGCCTTGTGAGGTCTGGCGACACACCTAGATATTTTGCCCTGATAACCGGAGGTGGGATTTATAGTTGGTGGGCTTGCTCCTGTCTTGCCTCCCTGGGGCACATGGCCCTGAAAGTCTCTAGAGCAGAAGGTTGAAATGTTCCCTCTCCTGGATGCCTACAGCTCCCAGGAGGCTTGGGACTCGGCTAGGTCTCTGGTCGGGGCTTCCCCGTTCTTCTTCTTATCCCCCTCATGATTGACACCAGCTTTGCTTTGGTTCTGCTGATGAGGAGCAGAGAAGTGGGTCCTTCCCCGAGCCCTCTCTGGCAGGTTTGAGTCCCTCCACCTTCACTATGTGGACACATTTGGAGTTCCTATATGAAAACCCATTAGCGACTTAGATCATCCCCTAACTTCATGTTCTACTAGACACTCAGCCTGACATTAGAATTATACAGTAAAAGCCCTTTCCACTCACTAAGTGGGAATGAGAGTTGACTGGTTAGCGATTAATGATTGATTTGTGAACTCCCGGGATGCTACGGTCCGGATGGCTGGTCAGACCTCCCTCTGTTTTTCCTCAGCACAAACTAAGGCAGACCCATTTCTTGGAGGGCTGCACAGTTATTAGGGATCATGATTAAAAGTGTCCCTCATAAATCACTATCAGCCTGACAACTCTGATCAATGAAGCACTTTAGACACATAGAAAGACTGACATGCTTCCAGTGTACTTGGTACACAGTAAGTGAGCAGGCAGCTGGGAGTGTCAGAGAAGACTCCAAGATTCAGAGGTCTGCAAGGAGTCTTAATTTTATATTTCTTCCCCTGGATCTACCAGATGAAATATAAGTTTCTCTACCCAGTACGGGTTTGCTGTCTCGGGGAGGAGCAGAGTACATCCTATGAAGGAATGGACCATTAAATCCATCCGTTTGGACTGTGGGGGTGGTGGTGAGGATGGGTGTCTCTCTACCAATCCCGAAACCAATGGAAATGGGGGTGGGTGGGGAGGTGAGCCCTATATGATGAGGCCGAGTGACTTTTTAATCCAGAACCAGTAAATGATATTCTATGCCACAAGACGGATCAAGGAGGAGAATATAGACCCACTAGCTCCTAGATGGGTCGGGAGCTCATTCCTTCTGGTTCTTTCCTGCTAAATGGGGATTTGTCAGAAGTGCCCAATATCAGAGATGGACTGATGGGATCCTGGTCGCTAAACAACCAGCTCGGACCCAGACTCCTGTCATGGCTGGGAGATCTTGCTTTTAAGAAGGCTTCTTTACTATGATGACACCGCTTTCGTTAAATGGGGAGTAGTCATAGGACCTCCCTGACCTTGAGAAGTCCGGTGACAATTGAAGGTTTTCAACCTGAAAAGTCAAAATGACATCTGGACACACGTATTAGCCAGGGTAATACTCGAGGGTCTTTTGGCAGGTGGGCTCCCCCATCTCACCCCACCCTCTCAAAGTCCAGGCAATACTGTTGACACCTGGGATTGGGGATGGGGGTCCTCCACCCGACATTCATGCCCTCATGGAATACACAGGGCATGGTTGGAATTCTGACCGAGGTCTGCCCTGGGTACTCCTTCTCTCTACCTGGCTCAGACTCAGATCCTTGTCCCTCATACTGGCGAGAGCCTGTGGGTGGTGCCCCTCTCATATCCTTCGGTGTTCCTGTGCTCCTCCACCCCCACGACCTGTACACAATTAGGGGCCCTCTCCAGGGACCCCAGCTAAACTGATATTGCAGATTCCTCAACGAATGGTTGCTTTTCTTATTAAGCAATTTGGGGTAGTCACCTCAAGCCACGAACACATCTTGGAAGCCCTCTGGCCCCTGCCTCCCGGAGTAGCATCCCTGGTCTCAGAACTTTGTAATGATTCCCCAGTCTCTCCTCAGCAGAAAAAAGATGTGAGACAGGCCCTGTACTCCACGGAGTCCATAGAGAATTCCCTAAGTTATCTTGGAATGGCAACATCTTAATAAAACCTTGATTATGGAAAGGTCCCGGAGAGGGGTACATGGAGTTGCCTCTATATATCTAGGGGACACCCAGACTGCCAAAAATAGAGGTCATCGGACTTGGCTTGGACCATTTATGTCTCCCCAGACACAACCTCATTTAATGGGGGCAGTCTGGAGATCACCACTGAGCTAAGCTTTGATCATAAAGGTCCTGCACCTTTTCCCCTCGAGCTTCCTATTCCCTACCAATCATAATTAATTTTCTTCAATCCCCATTTTTGTTATCTCTACTCTCGCCCTCTTCCCTACCAGACTTAGGGCAGTAGTTTCCCCAGGGCCCCACACCAATTTGTGGCATGGAGTCCACTCCTGAGTGGTCAAATGTCCGTTCCTAATGCCTGCTCCTCCCGAGCATGCATTGTTGGAAATCACACATCCCCATAATAAGGGGTTTGTATATAGTTACCATTTCAACCTATTGGGTAAATACTCTCACAAGCAGGCCCAGTTAGCATGCTAGGTTTTGAATAGTTCTTTCTCTCTGGCCAGTTTCTTTTTTTTTCTTTATTATTATTATTTTGGGATCACATGGTACTAAATTATTGTATGTGGTACAGATCTTACTGGTTGTGTGGAATTGGAAATCCTGGGGATGGGTGGAAGTCGCTAGGCAGGGGGGCCTCGATGAAAATGAAAACCCATATATAGATAGTAATGCAACACCCTTTTAAACTTATATCTCACAGTGTGAATGGACTGGCTGGCCCCATCATAAGGGATCGGACACTTAGAGCTCTTAAAAACTGAACTCAGACATTCTCCTTTACAAAACACACCTCTCCTTGGCAGAGCACCACAAACTGCTCAAGTTTGGATTCACTCAGATTACTGAATCTGCATACCAGAGGGTAGAAAAGGAGACTCAGTAATTTTAATACTGAAACATTCCAAATTACAACTACTAGATCAATGCGCATGATAAAGAAGGTAGACTGGCATTGGCGGTAGTCAGACTGAACCAACAAATCTTAACAGTATGCAGCCTTTATATCCTGCGGTATCAGATGCCTCCACCATACAGCATCTAATGGATGCCATTCTGAGTCAGGCAATAGGAATTTTAGTCCTTGGCGGGAGATTTTAACTGCCTCCTTAACCCCTCCCTGGATTCTTTGGCGACCGGCCCCCTCCACAATCATCGGGACAAAAGCATTTGCGATGCCTCATTCAAGACATAGGCCTGGTTGACGCATGGCAGCGACTGCATCCCTCACAGTGAAAATTGACTTTCTACTCCCATGCCTTTAAACACTATTCCAGGTTAGACTACTTTTGTCTAGGAAAGGAACACTTTGATCTAATCTCGACAGTGGAAATTCACAACATATGCCTATCTGATCATGCCCCCATTATCGTGACCCTTAACATTAAGAAAGATAAAATAAACACTCAATGGCGATTGAACCCATCTCTTTTCGAGATAAAGAATTCCCTAACTTACTGTATAGACAAATGGATACCAGAAATAATTAGGGATAATACCTCATCACAGATTATCCCATAAATCCTCTGGGACACCCTCAAGGTAGTACTTAGAGGCTATATCATAGCCTATACCTCTCAAAAGAAAAGACAAAGCGGAGTCCAACTTACTAACCCTACAGGACAAACTTAAATTCCTTCAAGAGGCCCACATGCGAGGAGATACTGATCTCCTTCCTGTGATAACACAAACACAAGTAAAGATCCAACAATTACTGACAGCAAAAACTAAGCAGGCCTTGGTGTGGCTGCGGCACGCTTTATGAAGGAGGAGCTAGAGCATCCAAACTTCAAGCCTTCCACCTCTGAAATCAAATACAACAGCGCACTATCCCAAAATAAAGGAGACAATATCAGGCCTAACTAAATATTCTACACCACAGATTTTAGAGGCATTTAAGAATTACTACCAGAAGCTGTATTCCTCCTCTACCCCTCCAAAATCACATAACATCCCCAAGTTTTTAGACCAGTTACAACTTCCAGCGCTTTCGGTGGAACAACAAAACCAGACAGTAGCACCAATTACAGAACTGGAGCTTCAAAACATAATTGAAATCTTAAGAATGGTAAGTCCCCAGGTCTAGATGGCTTTGAAGCAGAATTCTATAAAAGCACATGGGGCCTTTTAAAAACTCGCTTCTCCAGGCGCTAACATCTGCACACACCACCACCTCCTTTCCTATCTCCTGGAGACAAGCCACAATTTCAGTGATCTTGAAACCCCCAAAACCTCCGCATTTATACGATTCATACCAACCTATCTGGGTACTCAACCAAGATTACAAAATATATACTGAGCATATTAGCGGCAAGCAGACCACCGATAATATCAAAAGAACATTATTTCTTATAGACCATGACCAATCTAATAACCCCGTTAATGTTAAGTCTGGACACCCAAAGGGCTTTTGACATGGTCTCCTGGGAATTCCTTCAAGCAGCCTTGCTAAAGTTTAATTTTCCAACTATTTTAGAGATGCAATTAGAGGAATTTACACAGGACGGAGGCAGTCGTGAAGTTAAATGGCTTCCACTCAGAGTGCTTCTCCTTACATAGGGGCACCCGAGAGGCTGACCCCTTTCCCATACCAGTTTGCTATTTTGTTGAACCCATAGCCCAGTTCCTTAGACTATCCCCTAACCTACATGGATATGAAATTCCAGACCAATCATATCACAAAATAGCGTACTATGCTGATGACCTCCTAATTTATATTACCACCGAGGAATCATTACCAACTCTATTCACCATGTTAAAAGAAATAGAGATTCTTACTGGATACACCATAAATACTGGTAAATCATAGGCTCTGACTATGCAGTCCTCCCTCTCAGTGAACTTTACTCAGAGATTCCCATTTAAATGGGATAAAGCATATCTAACATACTTAGGAATCAAAATCCCCCCAAAACTAAGGGAACTCTACAACCTGAATTACTCCTCCACCCTCTCTCGAATAAACTCGGATCTCCAGAGGTGGACTCCTCTTCCACTGTCTCTGATAGCCAGAGTGCAGTCTATCAAATGAATTCTCTCCCAAAGGTCTTATACCTTCTACAAAATATTCCTTTACCCCTCTCACAGAGGACATACAATTCTGGAATAAATCCCTTAGTAAATTCTTATGGGGATCAACAGCCTAGACTAGCTCTGGCAAAGATGCAGTGCCCTAAAGAAAGGGGAGGACTGTCCCTACCTAATATCTTCCTCTACTCAATGGCCTCATTACTTGCCCACATAACTACCTGGCTGATACCTCTGACTCAGGCCCCAATTTGGGTATCAGTGGATCAGAATATAGCTCACCAACCCCTGTCTTCTTCATGGATATTCCAACCAAATAATAGAACTCGTATACAGGAGGCCTCTCGATTTACCAAAGTGATGCTTCATGCCTGGGCACGATTCCTGGCTAATCCATCCCATGGATTTCTTGCCTCCTAGTTAGGATCCCAGCTGAGACCCTTCTTGGACCACGGCGGGGTTAGACTCCTCTTTTCGTTTCTGGACGGAAAAGCACTCTGATTCACTCACCAATTCTACACTAACGCAATATTCAAAATGTTTGATCAACTTAAACAGGAGTTCTCTTTGCAGCGGAGTGACTTTCTTAGATACTTACAAATCGTCCTTCTTAAATTCAAAGATCGGACTTGGCGTCTCCGATCAAGTTATCCCACCCTCTGTAGCCTCCCCATAATCATTTGATCTCTCAATTTATATAAGGCCCTACAAGAGCTCCATCACAGGTTATGGACCTGGTGCAATTTCACTGGTAGGCGGAACTTCAGATGGACTTGACTCAAGAAGACTGGCTCTGGATATGGAGGAGACAGCATAAAACCTCTAGTTCATACACATGGAGAGAATATTCATGGAAAATACTGTATAACCCCTTATTTTCACTGTCAATTTATTTTCGCTATCTCCGCTGATCAGACATTATCCGTGGAAATACTTTGATAGTGAAAATAAGGGACAACATCAGGTGACCTCGTAACCTGACTGCTACCTGTTGCATGATACATTGGTTGCCCTGTCATAGTATTGATTTCCTCCCACACACTACCACGACGTCCTTTATGAACTCACCAATTCCGAACACCTAACCCCCATTTCACAGTATGGTATCTTGCAGTGTAGGAAACGCTCTGCTGAACTGGCTTCAGATATGGAGGAGACAGCACAAACCTCTAGTTCATACACATGGAGAGAATATTCATGGAAAATACAGTAGTCTCCATATATTTCGCACACCACAGATCACAGCAAAATTCTTGGCAGATGGGGACTCCTCATGCTGAAGGAGTTGCAAATGCGAGGTAGCCACCCTCACACACATTTTATGGTCATGTCCAGTATTAGCTACATATTGGGCTACTACAAGCGACAGAATAACATACCTCTTCCCAACCCTGATCAAGCTATCTTTGGCGATGAGTCTACTGCTCCATTATCCCCGTTCCTTTAGAAACCCACACCAGATATACCTCCTCAACATCCTACCAGGAGCAGCCAAGAAATGTATAACTAGACTCTGGCTCCAGCAGGAGTCCCCCACCATCCAGCCTGGGAAAACACAGTATATGACATATACAAACTTGAACATATGACCACTAGGATTCATAATAAGGTTCCCGAGCTGGCGAACAGGTGGAATCCTTGGTTCCTCTCGATTGATCAGTTCAGATGGACCAGATACCTTAGACTGAGAGTTTAAGCGGGGAGCTAGGGGTGATCTGATTGATAGGGTCCGCCAGTCCCAAACACAGTTCTCCCTTAAGGGTCCTTTTATTAAAAATAGGGAGGGGTATCCACCTGCCACTGTCTCCGGGAGTCTCCCTTTGGTGCCGGATCCCCTCGTTTACTTATCTGAATATGTACCTATCTAATTACCTATTCAGGAGATATCCCACAGTATATAGCCTAGCCCAGAATACCTGCTGATGTAAGTTCACCTCTAAGTAAGAAAGGACTTAAAGATCTTTTGGTATTAATAGGGTAAATATTAATTATTTACTCATTTATATTAATATTGATTTATATGTTATTTATAGAGTCTGTTCCTTTTATGGCGGTTACTTTTGTTAGTGAAGCTCGAATCTTATCCTGTACAGTACAATATACTCCTGTATGATTACAGTGTGATCCTAAACCTGTTAAAAATGAAATAAAATAAAGTTTAAAAAAAATGCTGCCAGGTGTTAGGACCCACGGAAAACTTGTAGCTAGCAGTCTGAGCGGGACCTCCCCGATGTCGACTCCGTCCGATGTCGGCATGGTATAAAGGGGTGGTCCTCCGGCACCATCTTTAGCTCCAGGATGCCGTCTTAGCAGTGACAGCTTGAAGAGTTATTTTTCTTTCTCATGCTAAAAGCTAGGTTTCTGCAGCAAGCAGATTCCGCCAAAGATGGCCACGCTGCCTGCCTCATCTGCTTAGGCCCAGAACACCGGCTGACACCTGCACCCACTGCCAGCAATTCAACAGAAGACCTGTGCCAAGAGATCCAATGCACTCAAAACTTTCCTGCTGGAGAAAAACTATCCGCGATGCAGCGAGGCTCAGGGCTAGCTCCTCTTCTCCTGCCAGGGATTCCCCACCGAAGAAGACCTCCAGTGGGAAACATCACCATAAGGAAAAAGATTGGGCCAGGTCCGAGTCCCACCCTAAATCACTGTCTAAGCGGACTGCTTCCTCTTGACCTTCTGCCCAAGGTCTGGTTTGGTCCGCCCAGGCGACGTCATACCTGAACAGTAAGTCCACTCTTGCCTCTTCTCAGGGCAAGCACCAGGAGTCGGCCTCCTCAGCACACCAGTCTTCTCCGGCTCATTGACCCCATAAATCTGCCTCAGGGTCAACCCAGGAGGCCAGTCCAAATCCTCAAAGGACAAGTCTAGTTCATCTGATAAATGAAGACATCAGATGAACACACAAGTAGGCAGGAGGTCATCCGGGCTTAGGCGCCTCCTCCTCCTCCGGCTAAGGTTCGCCCACCTTCCGAACAGTGTAAGCCTAGCTGGTTGCCTCCTCCGCCATCTCACTCCCTAATGCCTGATATGGGGCAGTCGCGAAGGAGGACCAGATGACTGCACCCCTCCAGGGGTTGTCGTCTGCTGAACCTGCTCCAGACGCCAGTCCCCAGGAGATGACAACACGGACGCCAGCCCTCGGGCGATGGGGCCCAGGATCTGATGCCTCAGGATCCCCAGACACCCTCTCCAGATGGCCAGACACCAGGCCCCGCAAACCCGACACCAGGCCCAGTGGTCGTCCCAGTAGAGGACATAGGCTCCCTATTCACTACATGGTGTAATACAGTAAAAGGGGATCTCCTCTACAGACCGCCAGATAACACCCCTAATCCAGCACCATTGGGACCTACACTCACCCCAACTCCTGCAGAGGGTGACAGCCACACCCAGACTCTAAGGCAAAAGAGGAGGCATCAGCAGTCTCCCATACCTTCTTCCTCCCCCATCCTCTTCAGAAGAGGAAGGCGCAGAATCCAAGCCAGATTCAGATGGGGAATTCCTACCTTCCTCCCGGGAGCCAAGGATTCTAACGTCCCTTCCAGATGACCTCTCTTTCCTTGATATAATGAGGCACATCCAGACTATTTATCAGTGGGACACAGAGGGCTTGGACCCAGAGCAAGCGACTGGCCAGATTCTTGGGTGAAAGAGGACAAGCCTTTGGTGATACCTCCTTTATCAAACCTTTCCAGGATGTCACTGCCTGACTTGGCGTACTCATTCCTCAGTGCCTGCAGTTCCTAGGAAGGCCGACAGGCTCTACAAGCCACCAAAACCTGAACCATTTTTCTTTTTACTTTCTTTTATCCTCTAACCTGCCCTCATTGTTCCCTCCTTTGGGTCGCTCATACCACTCATGCCCCAGATGCAGAGTTTACCCTAGAGTGCCCCAGCAACTCCTACCTTCCTTCACCTCAGCGGAGTGCCTGGACAGTGGGGTCTGCCCATGGGGACAGTGGGGTCTGCCCATGGATCTGTGGCTGGATGGCTTGGAGCAATCATCATCTAAGACCACTGAGGGTTGTTTCCATTTTCCTTGAGGTTCCTTCCACCCCCTGAGGATGCTGGCTTGGGCAAGTTACATGCTTACACATATGCCCTGCCAAGTACCTAACAGCGTCCTCCTTCCTGACTCCCCAGCGCCCCAGGAGCTGCAGAAGCCCCAAAGTCGGTGCTCCCACTGGCGCCAGGACGTCGGGTGCGTGAAGCACCCTGGTAACCCACCCTGAAGGAGGAGGCATCCATTGGAATGCTCAATCCTCCTTTCCCTGCTGACTCCGGCAATCTGAGTCCTTGCCCAAACCTGGATCACCAGCGTTGTGTGAGGTAAGCGTCCAGCGCCTCAACCCTCAGTGCCACTGGACCAGCCCTAAACCTGCACCATTTTTGGCAGAGCAGCCAAAAGCTAATTCCTTAGTTCTGACTGCAGCTCACAGGCAGGGTTCCCAGCCCAAACACTTGAGCTCCCAACCCGGACCGTCTCCAAAAATTGGACAGCTGGGGCGGAAGGTTTATTCTTCTGCTCAAGTGCCATCCGGTCATTTAACTTCATGGCAATATGGTCACATACCAGCAGTCCTTATGGCAGAAGGCCATGGACCTGGTCAGGTCTATAGCGGACTCAGAATCAAAGGAAGAAGTGCTTGCCTGTGCTCAGTCTGGTTTGGACATTGACAGACATGTCCTCCATTGTTTGTATGATGCGATGGACATGGCCACCAGGGTTGTTGTCTCGGGGTCTGTCTGAGACAGCAGTCATGGCTCAGGCTGACGGTATTCCAACTGCCCTGCAAGAGTCCATTTGGATTCCCCATTCCAAGGCACAGTTCTGCTTAGCCCAGAGGTTGAAGGCATGGTCATCAGCTACAAGAGTTGGGTAAAGCAGTAGCGATACACCGTATGTACAACTCCCAGCCTCAAGAAGTGCGTCACTGTCCCTTTCAGAAAGGACAGGGACAGGGCAGCAGACTGCCCCAAGGCAAAAGGTTCAAGAAGCAGGGTCATCTTGTCCCCAGTGTTCCCAGGGCCCTAAGCAGCCTAAACTCCAAGGACTCAAGGACCCATTACCCCTCCACCTGACTCTCCCTACCCACCTGCTCTCTTCAGGGACAGGCATGAAGAGAAGATAGGAGGGAGGTTTGCCATCTACCCGCAGGTAAGGGCCAGCATCACCTCAGACAAGTGGGTACTGGACACCATTCAAACAAGTATGCCACAGAATTCCTTTCTATTCCACCAGACAACCCGCCTCGATCAGTGGTCCACCAGTGCTGGCTGTGGAGATCCAGTAGCTCTTGGAGAAAAAGACATCCAGCTAGTCCCCCAGGCCCAGAAGGGCAAATGTTACTACTCCTTTCTTTCTGGTCCCAAAGAAACTGGAGACCTTCGCCCCATCCTGGACTTGAGCCAGCTCAATTTCTCTGTCAAGTACCAGAGATTTCAGATAGTTACTCTGGCAGACCTATTCCCTGGCTTCAACAGGGATACAGGTTTTGCTCCCTCGATATGCAGGACGCATACGCATATCAAGATCCTGAAATCTCACAGAAGGTTCCTTCGCTTCAGCTTTCAGGACCAGCACTACCAGTTCTGGTACTCCCTTGACCTTTCATCAGCCCCCAGGTATTCACCAAGTGTCTCACAGTGGTAGCAGCAGCATTCTGAAGGAGAGGCCTCTTTGTTTACCCCAACCTGGGCGATTGACTCCTCTCTGCTTCATCGGAAGAAAAACTCAAATCGCCTCAAGGAGACACAGTGTCTATTTTGTTCCCTGGAATCATGATGAACTGCCACAGTCACACCAGGGCCATCACAGAGGTTGCAGTTCATAGCAGCAGTCTTGGACACCGTACAGGAAAGCATTTCTGCCTTCGGACAGAGCAGCATGCCTTCATGCTCTTGCAAGCAGGGTCCAAAGAGCACCCTCAGTCTCTGCCAGGGTCATCGTCCAGCTATTGGGCTACATGGAGACCTCTATTGCCACGTACCCTCACCAGACTACACATGGGGGTCTTGCAGGCATCTCAAGGTCCAGTAGGACCAAGCGGAGGGCGATCTGGATCTCCAGATTGGGATCTCTCAGGGGTCCATCGCTCCCTCAACTGGTGGCTCTACCACAAGAATCTAGAGGAAGTAGTATCCTTCCGAGGCCAACACTGCCTCAAGTTCTAACCACAGACACCTGTCTTACTGGTTGGGGGGCTCATTTAGGGGATCACAGGACCGGGGATCTTGGTCTCACAGACAACTCACTACATATAAATGTTCTGGAAATGAGAGCAATTCTGAATGCCCTTCATGTACTCAGAGACCAGTTTTCACTGGGTCCTCTTCTGGTACAGACAGACAACACACCAGTGGTCTTCTACATCAACAAGCAAGGGAACTCACTCTTACCCCCTTTGCAAAGAGGCCATGAGAGTGTGATATTGGGCAGTAGAACACAGTCTAGACCTCATCAGGTGCACCTGCCGGGGTCCAGAATGTTCTCGCCGACAGTCTCAGTCACTCCACCTCTCTGAACCAGGAATGGGAATACTTCAAGAAGTTACAAATGACCTCTTCAGTTGCTGGAGCCATCCAGAGTTGGACCTCTTGCGTCCCGTCCAACAGCAAACTGCAAAATATTTGCTTGCTCTCTCCAGAGCCTGGTGTTTTCTAGCGAGATCGTTGTCCCTCCAAAGGCGGGTTACAGGCCCTTCACCTCAGCTGATGCTGGCCCTTCAAAAGCCTCAACGCCGTCGGCCTTTCAGGCAAATCAACGCCAACCCCTGGGAGTCTTCCGACCAGACCAGATTCTGACTCTGATACTTCTGAGTCGCTAGAGTCAGGTTTCTAAACCTGTCTGTAGGAACCCAGCCCAAAGAATACAAGTCACCTCTGGAGGATCCTTCCTCGCAGACCTCCTCAGAAAAATAGCGAGTTGTCGACTGGAAGTCAGATAGCCAGGATTCAAAAGACAACACCCTGCAGAGCACCTGGACATGCAGGAGGTGGCGATCTTTACCCACATTGGCTTGAGCCACAGCAGGGGACCTGACATCAACAATCTGGATGGTGCCCTCCTCCATTCCAGTGGTGGCCAAGAAGGCTGACCGCATTTATTGCATGCCAGAGGAAGAACCACCTCAGTGAGCAGCCAAAGGCCGATTCAGTAATTACAGTGGCTGCTCGTGACCGGTCTGCTAAATCCGCATATGAGTACCTCACCACCAGACAAGGAGTCTTGGCAACTGAAAACATTTTGCAGGAGATTTTATTCTTCCTCCACTCTGGCCATGAGGTATGGAAGCAAGCCCTGTAACTTCAGTGCATAAGAATGGTGACAAGGCTGGTGTCAAACTACAGGTCGATATCTATCCTCTCCCACTATCCAAAGCTTTGGAAAAAATTGTAGCAATTCAACTCACAGAATACCTCAATAAGTACAATCTGCTGTGCCCAAACAAACATGGTTTCAGGCAAAACACAGTACCACCACGGCACTGCTGGAATACGCTGACTATGTGCACAAGGCGCTGGATGAAGGCAAATTGGTGGGGTCCATCTTCATTGACCTAACATAGAAACATAGAATTTGACGGCAGATAAGGACCACTTGGTCCAACTAGTCTGCCCATTTTCCTACCTAACAGATAAGCTGCAGATCCCAGTTAACCAACAGCCTACTTCCTCCTACCCCACCACTAGGACTGTCTTATGTCTGTCCATGCATTCTTGAATTCCCCACTGTTCTTGACTCCACGACTTTCTCAGGGAGGCTGTTCAGCTGCATCCACAACCCTCTCCATGAAAAAATACTTCCTTACATTACCTCTGACCGTCCCTCAATTTTCAAATTGTGCTCCTTGTTCTTGACATTTCTTTTCTCAAACATGCTACCCTCTTGATTTTGTTAATCTCCTTGAGGTACTTGAAAGTTTCTATCTTGTCTCTCTCTCCCATCTTTCCTCAAGGGTATACATATTAAACTCCTTTAGCCTTTCTTCATATGTCTTCTAGTGCAGACCCTGCACCATTTGGTTGCCTTCCTCTGGACAGCCTTCACTTTGTCAATGTCTTTGCGAGATGGGGTCTCCAGAACTGCACACAGTACTCAGATGGGGTCTGTACAGAGGATAACAACTTCCTGTTTTCTACTATTGATGCCTCTCCTGTGCATCCCAGTATCCCTCAGCCTTCCTTACTGCCTTCTCACATTGCTTGCCCACCTTTAGGTCATCTGATATAATTACCCCAGGTCTCTTTCCATTTTACTGTTGTCAGTATCTCACCTCCATTGTGTACTCTTCCTCTGGGTTTTGTTTCCCAGGTGCATTACCTTGCACTTCTTTGCATTGAATCTGAGTTGCCATACATTTGACCATTCCTCAAACCTTGCCAAGTCCCTTCTCATCCTTTCCACTCCATCTTGTGTATCAACCGTGTTGCAGATCATTGTGTCATCTGCAAAGAGACATACTTTTCCTTCCAGTTCCTCTGCAATGTCACTTATAAACACATTAAAAGGACCAGTCCAGTACTGAACCTGCGTCCCTGCTAGTAACCCTTCTTTCTTCACTGTGGACTCCGCTTTACTACCCTTTGAGTCCTGTTGTCTAGCCAATTTTTATCAGGCTACCACCTGGGACCCACTCCAAGGCTGGCTAACTTGTGTATTAATCTTTTGTGTGGGACTGTATCAAATGCCTTGCTAAAATCTAGGTAGGCCATGTCCACAGCCCTCCTGGTCTACTACTTTTGTCACCCAGTCAAAGAAATCTATTAGATTAGGTCTGACCACCGATCTTCCATCGTGAATCCACGCTGCCTTGGGTCCTGTACCTCACTGGCCTTTAGGTAGTCACCCAGTCAAAGAAATCTGTTAGATTCTGTCTAACATGACCTTCCCATCGTGAATCAATGCTGCCTTGGGTCCTGTGCCTCACTGGCCTCTAGGTACTCAACAGTTATTTCCTTCAGAAGTGATTCCATCACTTTCCCTACCACTGAGGTCAAGCTAACTGGTCTGTAGTTTCTGCCTCTATCCTGCTCCCACTTTGTGAAGAGGAATCACATCCGCCCTCCTCCAGTCCTCAGGTACCACCTCGTCCTCCCATGATTTGTTAAAGAGAGTAGTCAGCGGTGTCTCTAGTTCTACCCTTAGTTCTTTTAGAATTCTTGAGTGAATCCCATCAGGCCCCATTGCTTTGTCCACCTTCAATTTTATTAGTTCTTTCAGAACCCTTTCTTCTGTAAATGGACTGTTATCGACCCCATCTTCAGAGTGTTTCTCTTGTTTGGTTTAGGTACCTCCTCCTCTTCCTTTGTGAACACGGAGCAGAAATATTAGTTCAGTAACCCTGCTTTTCACTGTCACCCTTGCCCACATTCCTCCCCTTTATGAAGCCTCAGTATCCCTCCTTTGGTCTTTCTTCGCTCCCTAAAGTACCTATAAAAGGCCTTATCCCCTTCTTAACAGAGTTGGCTATCCTTTCCTTGGTTTGGGCCTTTGCTATTCTGACTGCCTTCCCTGCCTCTTTCTGCTTTAACTGATAAAGTACTCTGTCCTGCTCCTTCTGTGTTTCCTTATATTTCCTGAATGCTGTCCTTTTCTCCTTAACCTTCCCTGCCACCTATTTTGAGAACCATAGCTTTTATTCCTTCGTTGTGTTTTGTTGATTTGCTTTACACAAAGGCCTGTTGCCTCTGTGATAGCTGTTTTGATTACTCCCATTGTTCTTCCACCCTCCTTCTTGCCTGTTTGCTAGTGCTTTTCTGAGGCACTTTCTCATTTTCCAAAGTCAGCCCTCCTAAGTCCAATACTCTTGCTTTTGTATGGCTTGATCGTGTGGCTGTGTTTATCGTGAACCCCACTGTTTGGTGGTCGCTTGTTCCCAGATGGCTACCCACTTCTAAATCTGAGATTCTTTCTCCGTTCACATTTGAGAGTACCAGGTCTAAGATTGCTCCCTCCAGTGGGTTCCAATACTAGCTGTCTGAGGCATGCCCTTGAAGGACATCAAGAATGACCCCACTCTTGGTTGTGCCTGCAGCAAAGGTGCTCCAGTTAACATCTGGCATATTCAGGTCCCCGATCAACAATATCCCCGTTTCTGCCATTCTAAGGATGCCTTCTATCATTTCCTTGTCCCTTCCCCCTGATATGGGGGACTGTATACAACCCCATCAAATTGTTGTGCCATTTCCTGTCTCCAGGTTGACCCAGAGTGCCTCATCTGCTCCCTGTTTACTCTTTAGTCCTGTTGCTTTGATCCCTTCCTTTATATGAGAGCTACTCCCTCCTCTTTTACTCTCCCTGTCCCTCCGTAGATTGTGTATCCTGGTATGTTGACATCTCAGTCATGGCTCTCCGTGTACCGTGTTTCTGTGACTGCCACAATATTCAGGCAACCCTCTTCCATTAAGTCCATTAGTTCAGGGAGCTTGTTACACGGACTACGGGCATTGGTACTCATCACCCTCCACTTTTTGATGGTCTTACCCCTTTAGCCCCATCCCTGTCCTTACTGCCTTTGCCTTTTTACATTTATCTCTGTCCTGCTCCCTAATGACTTCTCTACCTTGGTGTTTACCTTATTAATTACCGTGTTTTGTGAGGGAGGCTGGGATTTCCTGCTCCTTTTCAGTGCCTCCCTTGGCTAGTTTAAATGCTTGCCAATGAAGCATTTAAACCTCTGACCTAGGATTCTGGTCCCCCGACAGATGCAGACCATTGCACCAGTATAGGCCTGCATCCTCTAAGTGGCTCCCCAGTCCCCAATGAAGCCAAAACTCTGAGCTCCACACCAGTTTTCAACCATTCATTGAATTCTCTGGTGAGGAGTACCTAACATCACCCTTGCCATAGACAGGCAGCACCTCTGAGGTTACCATATGCGCTGCTTGTCTCAAGGCCTCTCCCTACTCTACAAACTCCTCTTGCACTGCTCTGATCCCATTCCTAGCCAGGTCATTTGTCCCTAGGTGGACAATGATATCCAGCTTCCTCCCTCGTGCAGCTGCTTCCACGATCCTGAGGATGTGCTTCCTGTCCCTCCAAGCCGTGGGCGCCAGGCAGGCATCTTACCTCCCTCTCCTCTTCCTCCCTGATTCTAACCCCCTAATGATTGGGTTCCCCACCAGGAGTTGTTTCCTTCCCCTGTGGGGTCGATACCACCCTCCTGTGGGTCTCCTTTGTGAAGGTTCCCAGCATCCTCCTTGGTCTCCACTGCAGGTGCCTCCATGCGGAACCTCTATCCACTAGAACAGTGTATGAACTGTGAAGAGGTACAGCTGGAGGGATGCAGCTCTGTTCCACCACCTTCTCCCTCCTGAGCCCACCCTGGTCCAGCCTCTCCACTTTCTTGGCAACCTCTGAGGTAGTGGCATTGGCCCTTGTGGTCCCTGGATAGGGAGGAAGTTTCACGAATCCTAACCAGGTCAGCTTGGAGATGGGCAACCTCCTCCTCAGACCAGAGAGGTGCTTGCAAATAGGGCAGCATCGCAGCTTCCAGAATGTCTCCCAGAACACTGCTGCCTCACAACCATTGCACTGCACCACTCCTATCATGTCTTATTTTGTGTCCCTCTCCTGTTTCTTTGTATGTTTACTCTCTTCTCTTCTTACAACTCTCACCCTTCCTGTTCTGGGACAACAACTTCCTATATTCTTCAGCAGCTCCTTCTTCCTTTCTCAGTGTCAGACCACCAGCAGCTGGGGGGTGGGGAGAGAGCAAGCTGTTTTTTCCTTTAGGGTTGACAAAATAATGTTTCTCCACATCCTTCCTTCCTACTGCCAAACAGAAAGCCTTGCCAAAGCTTCCTTCACACTGTCAACTACCTTCTACTAGTACTCCTGCTCAAAGATTGAGTGTGGCATCTAACGCCTTGAATTGGTTCAATGACTACCTAACACACAGGAGCCAGTGAGTCAAAATCAGGCAGACATTATCCAGCACCAGAGATGTACTCCTAGGAATCCCTCAAGGATCAATTCTAGGGCCCCTGCTTTTCAGTCTCTTTGTAAACAACCTACCCACAACCTGTGACACCAAACTTATTCTGTATGCAGGCGTTGCCATGCTGCTGAGCAGCAGCACCTCAGGTTGCCTACAAACAGAACTACAGAACTCTTTCAGTAAACTTGAGGACTGGTTCAGTAGGCAAAAGCTGTTACTAAATTATAAGAAAACCAAGGCCATGCTACAATACAGCCCCATAACAAACGCAGGCATGCTCACCTGGTAATGACCAGTAAGGCTGGTGAACAGATTGAACAGGTGCACTTGTTCAGTACTTTGGAGTCACCACTGATGACTCTCACTTATACATAACACGAGACTCCTTGTCAGAGTGGTAAACACAAAGATCGGGGTCCTCTGTAGGCATAAGAAATCCCTCACCCTGGAAGCACTCCGAATCTCAGTCTCCAACTCCATGCTCCCCACGATAGACTACGGACTGGTGGCCCATGGAGTTGCTGCTGATCTGAGTGCTCAAAATGGTCCAAATTGCACTTAGTAAGGCATGCTGCCTCACCCTCTGTGCAGATCACTACACTCATATTTGCACCCTGTATGAGCGACAAACTGGCTTAACCTTAAAGACAGGATCAAATACCAAACTTGCTTCCTGGGAAAGAAGGCACTCCTCGTAAAACCCCACCCTGGACAGAAACCTGCTCGAGGCTTCTCTTTCATCTCACATTACCAGAGGAGGAAGAATGGAGCACTGTCCATACCATTCACTTGAACCTCACTAGGGCAGCAGCACTTTCTCCTATCGGGCCCTCTGGATAAATGAGCTCCGGTGAGATTGCAAATAAACAACAGCCTGTCTCAGTTCAAAGCAGGCCTCAAACAGCACCTAATGTCTAGCTCAAAATGCACCTACTTCTCAGGCTCCACTTGATAGACAGGCCTACTCCCAAGGTAGCACCCAGCAGGGCCACCTGAGAACCTGCCTCCGATTCCAGCCTAACCAAGGGCTTAAGTAAGCTATCAGTCCTCTTTAAATGCTCTTGGTACTGCCTCCCTAAGCCCCCCACACCCTACCGACAGTGCCCTCTGGCTGCCTCCCCATCACAGCCACCCCCGCCCCGGCTTATCCCCCATCTGTCGCTCTCTGTGTAGGTTCAACCAATCCCCTTGTTTCACTTTTCACCCAACCTCTCACCATCTGGGATGAGGTTAAACCCTATGCAGTTACTCTGCCATAGTCTATCAATGGATTGGAGGTTTCCAGGGGTGTGCTACCTAGGCAACCAGTTAGAAATAGCTTAGTATTCTATTACAACTGCTCTGTTTTCTCCTCTTGTCTAATTCTCATGTAATCGCTTTTAATGCCTTGTGATCAGGCCTCTGTAACCACTGAATGTGTGCATTGTCTTATTGTCCACCCTGACATGGAACCTTTGTAAAAGAGCTCACACTCCAAAGGTCTTTCGAAATACTAAATAAATAAATAAATAAAATGAGGGCCCTCAAATATGTCAACCACATGCTGGTATACAGAAATCTTTGTTTGCCCAGCTAGAGCCTGCCATTCAAGCACTACCAGACTCAGTATCAAAATCCCTGTTGGTGGATTTGATCCATTTAGCAAAAGTGGTCTGCAGGCATTCATTTCAGGCCACTTACAATGCAGGAGACTCTTCTGCAAAGGGCTCCAGTGATCAGCCTTCGTTGTTTCTCCTGTGGCGGGGGTGTTGGGTTTGGCCCAGGACATACAGACTGCCATCCAGGATGCCCCGTTCGGGGATCCATCCTCTTTAGGGGTGATGTGCAGGACATCATTACCACCTGCAGGATAAAGGCACAGCACTTTATTCAGTACAAATCATGTAGAATCCAAAATTTCAGGCAAAAGCTCTTCACGGCACCAAGGAAAATGGCAGCGAGCAACAGGGGTGGCCGGCGTCAAAACAAATGTAGGCACAGTCAGCCTCAGCTGCTGCCTAGGCCAAGTCCCAGAGAGCTTCAGGTGCAGCTCTCCGACCCCTCCCTCGCATTACTCTCCATGCACCTCTCCTCAGAATCTTGCAGGTAAGCAGGTGGGCGGAAAATTTGCTTGTCATCTGCCAGGGTGGCAAGAGCAAACCGACTCTTGGGTTCTTCAGCTCAAGAGCAAGGCCATACTCTGGAGTTTCACAAAACCTCAGACAGGCCTCCGGACCATTCTCTTTTCCCTGAAGATACATATCCCTCTTCTCAGAGGAAATTCAGCCTCAATTACAGAGAGAGCAATAGAACCTGTTCCCGTTTACCAGGCAGGAAAGGAGTATTACTTCCACTTCTTCCTGGTCCCAAAACGATGGGAGATCTGCGTCCCATTCTGGATCTCAGCACTCTAAACCTGTACATAGAGTACAAAGGTTTTGGATGCTGATCCTTCTGGTTCTGCTGCCCTCCCTACGAAGAGTCAGTGGCTCTGTGCTCTGGATATGCAGTGTGCTTACATGCATATCTCTATATTCAAGCCCACCGTCGCTACCTTCGGTTCTCCCTTTCAGGGGGAACAATACCAATTCAGGGCCGTGCCCTTTGGCCTTTCCTCGGCACCTTGGGTTTCAGTAAGTGTCTGGTGGTGGTGGTGGTGGTGGTGGCCCTGGGGCATCAGGACCACTGTGTTCCCTTGCCTGGATGACTGGCTGGTCCAACTCTGTCAAGGGAACAGTTGGAACTCTCCCTATCTGCTATCCTGGACCTATTTCGTCAGGTTGGGATTACTGTAAACTTTTCAAAGTCCCAGCTTGTTCTTTCCCAACACCTGCAGTTCATTGGGGTGGTGTTGGACATGGTCCAAGGTATGGCTTTCCTTCCTCAGGATAGGGCAGAAACCCTACAAGCATGAGCCCATATGGTGGCCTCCAACAGGAAAAGATCTCGGCCAGGTCGGTTCCTTGGCTGTTGTGTCTGATGGCAGCAGCCATCCCCACAGTACCTTAGCCAAGCTTCACAATTGTATATCAGATGGACGCTCAGGATACATTGGGATCAGAGGTCGGACAACCTAGACCAGATGGTCATGGTCTCCAGTTCCATGCAGAGGAATCTCTCATGGTGGCAAGAGCTTTCCATCCACCAAGGGGTCCTTCTTTAGTCCCTTTCTCTCTCTGACCCTGACAACAGATGTGTCAGGGACAGGATGGGGTGCTCATCTGGGAGACCTCAGGACTCAAGGGCACGTGATCCCTAGTGGAGTCTTTGTTACACATCAGTGTGTTAGAGATGAGAGCAGTGTTGTACGCTCTTCAAGCTTTTCAACACCGACTCTCCAGGGTACCTGCTAGTCCAATCAGACAACGTGGTGCATGGTCTGGTATCTCAACAAACAAGGAGGCACCTGTTTGTACTCCCTATGCAGGAGGCGATGTGGGTGTGGAATTGGGCTATTCTGCATCGTATTCACCTCACAGCCCGTACATGTTCCTTGCATGCAAAACATCCTAGCGGACAGTCTGAGCCACACCATAGTCAGAGCCCATGAGTGGGAGTTAAAACAAGAGGTTGTTGACTCCATCTTCGTCCTGTGGGTTCGGCCGGAACTGGATCCGTTTGGCATGTTCACCTCCCCATTCAATGCAAAACTTCCAAATTTTGCTCACTTGCTCCAGGTCGTGGTGTTTTCTGGCAAGACGTGCTTTCTCTTTGCTGGACAGGAGGTTCTTGTATGCCTTCCTGCCTTTCTGGTTCTGCAGAGGGTGCTGCTCAAGCTATGGAAGGAAGGGACCCACATGATCCTGATTGCCCTTTTGGCTTTCTCAAGGTTGGTTTCCACTGCTTCAGCAGCTTGCAGTGGAGCCTCCCTCCTTGCCTCTCTGCAATGACCTCCTGACCAAGGAGGATGGCATGCTGGTCCATCCATGACTAAAAGTCCCTTCACCTTCATGCATGGCTCAGGTTCTCATGGAGGCCAGAAAGCCATCCATTAGGACCACTTATACTATGAAATGGAAGCAGTTTTCCATCTGGCCTCTGCAAAGGGTTGGGGTCCTTTTTGTGTCTTCCTCTGTCGGTCATGGAATATCTTCTGCACCTCTATGAATTGGACCTAGGCTTTTCATCGCTGAAGGTCCATTTGTCGGCTGTCTCTGCCTACCATACCGGTGGACGTCAGGACACTGGCCCAGTTGGGAGTCTCAAAGACTTTCCTTAAGCGATTTACATCTCAAACCCCAGTGCACAGCCACGTGCCACCGTGGAATCTTAATTTTATTTTGGAAAAGTTGACCCTACCTCCTTGCAGACCAGCTGGCTCCTGTGACATGCACTATTTACCTTGGAAAGCACTTTTCTTAGTGGCAGCTACTTCAGCTTGAAGAATTCAGAGCTTGAGGCCCTGAATTGTAAGGAGCCTTATTAATTTTCACATAGACGGGTGGATCTCCGTACCAATCTTATGTTTTTACCTAAAGTGGTTTCTGAGTTTACATTGAACCAGGTGATTCAACCACCTGTGTACTGCCCTAAGCATTCTAATTGGGGAGAAGTGCTTCTTCACACATCAGACGTTCACAGAATCTTGCATTATTGCACAAACAGGACAAAGTCTGTCCGAAAAATGGATCAGTTTTTTTTTTGAAATTACTGTTTATTTCTCCTCCCAGCCTGCCACCTTCGACCCTTCATGGGGACAACTGGACATCCACTGCCGGAACCCTGCCCACACAGACCCACAGGCCCCATGAGCTCGGATTACCCCAGGCGGGATGAGGTGAGGGTCAAACCCCATTACTTACGCTCAGGCCGGTCTGTGGTCTGCTGGGCGGGCACAGGCAAATCGTGGGTACGCCATGGTCCCTCCATCTTCCCGGCTGTGGCAGGCTTTGTTTTTCCATGATTTTCTCCCTCCCGAGCAGCAAGTACCTCCCGATGTCATCAAGACGCTGTGACGCCGACATCCGGTGTTGCCCAATAGTCGCCCATCCTCCCAGGTGGAGCTTGCAGTTCCCAAGCCTCCGCTGGGTTGTGCAGGTGTCGGCAACGCTGAATCCTCCCCAGAGAAGGCGAGCTGTCATTGACGCTCAAGTCTATCTCTCGCTGACCCACCACTACCCGAGTCTGCCTCAACCCGGCCGCTGGCGTGAGCGAGGTGTAGCTCCAGCACCTCAACCCTCAGCGCCACCGGCCGCCCAAATGGATCAATTTTAGTTTCTTTTGCACCCAAGAGAGAAGGCATGGCAGTTATGAAACAAAGGTTTATACAAATGGTTGGCAAACTGCATTACTTTTTGTTACCAGAAGTATAGTGAAACCCTTCCGGGGAAGTTGAGGGCATTCCACTAGGGATATGGCTGCTTCACTGCTTATTTCAGGAATGTGTCTGCTGCTGACATCTGTACTGTGGCTACCTGGAGTTCAGTCCACACTTTCACAAAACATTACATTCTGGACATTGCTTCTAGGTGCAGGGCAGGTTTGGCTAAGCTGTGCTTCAGGGCCTCCTGTCATAAAATTTCCTGTGCTTTTAACAGATTTTTAGTTCCTGCCTCCCATATTACATTTTTTTTCCTCTGAGTCACACGGCTTGGAACTCAGTCCTCAAGGTGATTACCTACTGCAAGAGCCCTCTCAAGTAAGATAGTAAGAACTTACAGTAACAGTAGATCTTCAAGAGAGTCTCTTGCAGTAGGTAACCTTTTCCACCCTCCATCCCCTACTGCATTCTGCTCTTTCTTTATTGGCTCATTCTGAGCTCCAGCAGCCTCTCTGTCTTTCTCCTGTCACACCTCCCTGGAGGTCTCTGGTGGGAGAACTGGAAGGTGGATATGGGGACCGCCCATTATATGGGGTCACGCTGATGTCAGCCACATGGCGTCTGGTGGGAGGCCCTCCGTCCAGATACTTCTGGCTAGTGTCCGTGGTCCTGACGCCAGAGGCGCTCAGTCCCAAAGTGATTAGTGTCACAGCACTCAACAGGTCAGGCCCTCTGCTCTCACAGTGCCAAACTCAGAGCACAATAGTGTGAACAGGTAAGAGACAGGATAACCCTCCTGTCTGCTTTTGGGTCCGAATCACCTTTAGTCTCTCAAGTTCTGGGGATTCAAACTGTTAACCTTATAGTAGTGTACCAATGTAATGGCTCAGATATGTACCCTCTTTGGGGGATTTCGGTATAATCTTATGCCAGGGCACCCAGCCAGGCTTCCAAAATGAACCCTTAAAACCCTGTAAGAGACCTTAGGTATATTTTTTACCTTTTCCCATTTAGTAACACCATCAAACTGTTTGAACAATTGTCGACTTAAACATCTGTATGTCACATGCAAAAAAACTGGCAGACACCAGGCAGTCTCTTGAAACAAAGATTTTACTAAAGATGATAAAATTAAAAATGTAAACACAGAACAATATATCAAAGAGCATACAGTCATTATAAGAAAGAAAAGAAAACTACTGAAGTAACTCCTACTTTCCATCTAATGTATTACCTCTAAGTGCTTAAGTTATATCAGAGAGCTGTGTCTCTAGCGTCCCAAGATGGAATATGACAAAAGATCAGACACAAGTATTAGTTTAAACTGTGTCTCTCCACTCCTTCTGTGAGGAATCTAGCTCCTCCTTTTAGAATATAAAAATATGCAAAACAGGATGTCTTGTCTGAGGGATATTAAATAAGATGACATCAGCAAAAACTAATTTCCCAAATTATGAATCTTGATCCACCAGTTCCTTTGAAGTTTACAACCCTGCAGCCTGTCACCTAAGTGAGATAGCTGGCAGGAATCAGCTTAATGATGTCCTGTTTCGAAGTCATAAAAATATATTTAGTTTCTCAGCTTTAAGCAGGAGGTCATAAAAAGGCCATAAAATTAAATTTCTCAAGGAAGTTAATTACATTACAGAGATCTCCTGGTCAATTATATATCCTGTAGTTTCCACTGAAACCTGGGGGCACCATGGGCACAGGTTGTCTTATGTGAGACAATCACATACTATATTTTTATATTACAAACAGCATACAATAATCATAACCAACTGGCCAACGTCACAATTACCTACTGCCAAGAGAGTCTCTCGAAGATCTACTGTTACTGTAAGTTCTTACATAACTGCTTTCCTCATGCTCCTTCTGTGCTCCCTATCCCTCAGTTCCCTTGGGGCACATTTCCTTGCAGGATGGTTGCCGGTGAGGAACTGAGGAGAGCCTGGTGCTACCCACAGTTATATAGAGGGATGTCGACATAGTGACATTGCCGCGGAGCACCTTCAGTTATTAGATTACTTACAAAAAAGCTTCTGTGTAGTTCTGGTGCCTGGAAGCCAAGGTTCTTAAGGTAAGACCTGCTGCAAGAGATTCTCTCGAAGATGTACTGTTATGGTAAGTTCTTATGCAACTGTTCTTTACTGCTAAAATAAAACAGTGCATAAAATAAAACTACACACCAGTTCTTTCCATCCTAAGAAATGACAGCACCACAGTTAAAACTGATGGCATTGACTGGTCTCTACTTTTCTTCAACTGCATCAACAAAGAAACAATGTTTGTCTTTATTTTTACAGGGTGGCGTGGTATCAGTGGTCCTCCAGGCCCACCATCACCTT
The DNA here is from genome assembly GCA_016271365.2 of Neoceratodus forsteri. Classification (NCBI taxonomy): domain Eukaryota; kingdom Metazoa; phylum Chordata; order Ceratodontiformes; family Ceratodontidae; genus Neoceratodus; species Neoceratodus forsteri. The sequence goes on from CM057459.1 coordinate 78,588,040, forward strand.
CAGTGATACAACCACCAATCGAGACTCTTGTGCCTGGAGAAAGGTAAAGAAAAAGTTTATTATAGTCACTATGTTGAGGTCTCTGTCATCTATGTTCAAGCACCTCCTTTTCTCCTGTGTATAATGGACCACAGAACACCAGAGTACTCCCTTCTTTGTTAAGTTACTGTCTCAGAATAGCAGTCCCCTAGTTGGACACCTATGTATATCAGTGTACATTGTGCTGCAAACCTGATCACCAGATAACCTTAAAGAGGACCTTTCCTGACAATCATTGGTGCTTTCAAGAAAAACAAAATGGGGACCTCCCTTACTGGAATGAGAGCTACTGTGGGGTATTTAATAATTTTCGATTGCAGCACCTAAGGAAGGAAAGGATCACAATTTGCCATCGAGGTGCTGGCTGCATGATCCTTCCACTTCCTGATTCTTTGATCCACCCTCACACTCAGATGTTTTGTGGCGTCTTTATAGGAGAACATGGTGGCGCTCTTTTCACTTGTATGGAACATAATTTTAAAGCTGGTATACATTGGTGCCAGGGTTCAACTAACAAGGCTCTTGGCACTGAAATATTGGTAAATACCTCGCAGAGGAGCTTTCATTTATGTAAGGGAACTCCCTGTTTTTGAAAGCACCACAGAAGGCTCCTTTATGTAATACAGCTGCAGCAGTTGTTTTTTTGTTTCATATATTTATGAAAATTTGAGAAACTTACAAACAGCAACAAACAGGACAACATACACTATAAAAACACTACATACAGAACCATAAATGATACAAGGAAACAAAAAGTGAGCAGTGTCATATTCAGGAGCATCCAAACCCTTATTGAATAATAGAGTATAACTGACACACTACATGTATTGAATAATACAGTACAATTGACACACTACACTTATTGAATAATACAGTATAATTGACACACTGCACTACAAGACTAACAATTAATGACTGGATAGACTATTTAAATAAATAGTAAAAGCGTAAGTAAATTATGTATTAAATAAAAGACAAAACAAGATGAGTGTTAAGCCAGTGATCCCTTAACTATAAATTCCTTACATTCTTCAGTAATGTTATACTGTATATTATATCCCCACCCTCCTTCTTCCCTATCGCTTTGCAACTCTGGCTTTGCCCTAGCACTCCCTTCAAGGTCTCCATCACTCAGCTGGCCTGGCCTTTTCCTACTGCTTCTCTAAACTATGGAATTCTTTCCCTATACCCATCCACTCTGCCTCTTCCCTTCACCGTTTCTCCTCTCTTTTCAGACTTCATTTCTCTCTCCTGCAAATGCACCTGATTTCCCTTTGCTCCTCTCCAACTACTCCACCCCCACTGTCTCCTCCTTGTCTCCTCTTCCCCCTGTAACCTTGCCTCTAGCCCCCCCACTCACCACACCCATAAACTGTATAACTTTCACCGCTTCCATGTGTATTTTCCATGATGCACTTTAATCATTTCCTCTGCTATATCCAGGCCTAACTTACCTATGTTATAGTTGCCAGTCGGTGTTGCTTGTTCTCAATGCAAATTTTGTTTCTCTTCCTGCTTTGTAAATATTGTTTTGATTTGTTATGCTTTGCCTCCCTTTTCCCTTCCCCAGGACACATCTGAAACGAGTTCTACTCAGCTCAGTATGTTTTCCTGGGTATACAATGAGTTTATCTTTCCAAGGCCAGATTGTGTACTACTGAAGTCTTCCATTGGCCCAGTGCAGGCCTGCCATGGGAAACCCGTGTATGCTGTATTCAGTGACGGGCTAGCTCCAAGAACACTGATAGATCTAGGGTATGGTTCCCACCCCACGTCACCCAACTCTTCCATTCCAAAAAGCTGGGAAGTGATGGGTCTGCTGTCTGTATCGTGAAACTTTGGGAGAGTTGCTGCGCAACTGACAATCAGATCTTGACATTCCCAAAGTAATGTATCTAGGTGCCAAGCACGCTGCTACAGCATTCACAAATGGGGATACCATGAGGTGAAATTTATGTAGTGTGGCTGATGGAGAATAGCCTCGACGAGGAACTTATATTGCAGTTCTTTAGGTTTGATACAAGTTAAGAGTTCTGTGTATGGTTTCAGCACCTTGCCCCAGTTGTCGACTGCAATTACTATCCCCAGATCCCTTTCCTACAAATGTTTAACTTTTGTCAAGAGATTCAGAAATGCATCCCTATCCTGCTTCATCACCTGTGCTTTTAAACATTGTGGGGAGGTACAGGCACAAAAGACAGCCTGCTCCAATAGATATAATGCTGACAGTTCTAATGGCTCCCAGTGCCTACTTCGTTCACAAGCTTGTACCGAAAATACTTATATCTCTGAGCCACTGGATTCTCATATTGTTCCTAGAGTTCATCCAGGATTTAATTCCCTCACTGGTATATAGGTCTCCACACATGAACCCCCAAATCATTCCATAGCTGAAAACCAGGGTCTTGCAGTCTGGGCCTAAATGATGGGTTATGATGGGTTACCTGCTACTAGGACCAAAAGTGACAAGTCTTCCCCACATTTTGTTTTCTCACTTGCTCCCCAGGCCTCAAAGTCAGGCTCACCAGTGGGTTCTTGTGCTTAGTATAACTATGCAGTTTGCCCTCCCGATCTAAATATGCCAGATTGCTGGGGCTCCTCCACTTCCAAATTCCTCCCAACCAGCCGCTTCTCCCAGTTAAGAGTCTTGAATATACCAGTAGGAGGAATGGATGGATGACATTGGGCTCAGGGAGGGTTAGGGTGGTGGGCGAGGCACATACCACAACCAGTTCCACTAGAAAACTTCTGTCCGCCCTAGCAAAATGTGGTGCTGATGCACAGTTTTGGAATGTGCGGTGACACACAGTTTCAGAATGGTGGTGGCCTTACAATTCGAATGTGGCGGTGGCGCTGAAATTTGGGAATGTGGCAGTGACAATTTGGGACTGTGGTTGTGATACATTTTCAGAATGTGACATTGAAACAGAACTTTGGAATGTGGCAGGGATGTACAGTTTTGGAATTTGGCAGGAAGTGCAATTTCAGAGTGTGACAGGAATGTGCAATTTCAGAATGTGGCAGAGATGCATAATTTTAGAATGTGGCTAGGATGCATAATGTTGGAATGTGGTGGGAATGAGATGCAACATTTTGAAATGTGGTGGGTGCATACATTTCTGGAATGTGGCAGGACAAGCAGTTTCAAAATAAATGATGTGTCCTGTCACGTTCTGACAGTGTGCATCCCATTATATTTCAAAATTGCCAGTCCGTGCCAAATTCCTCAATGTGTGTCCTTTCACATTCGGAATTTTGTCCACCACATTCGAGAATGCATGCCTCCCCTAACATTCAGAAATTGTACATTACATTTGACATTCTATACCTTGGTTCAGTGCTGCATTCCAACACCACCTCCTGATGTATTCTAAAGTACAGTACCATGCATCTGAACATTCTGGAAATGCACATACTGCAGCCAACCCTATGTTAGTTTTTAATGATTACTACAGCTACAGTTTCTTACACTTTGGAGAAAAAGGTCTTACAAGGTTCTGACAGGGAGGACTAGACTGTGAGTTCAGGAGATGACATCATCAGTGGCTCTTCATTGGAACTGGCTGTTCTGAACAAGGTAGTGAAATCAGAGTTACAAAATAGCTCATAACTTTAAAATGAGTAAGGCAGAAACCTGATTTTAGGTATGAGATTTATTGGGGTATGCTTATTCTGAATCTTCATCGAGGATATCTCTTTCATCAGATCACACCTATGGAACTTAGCATCAGGCACTAGGATCCCACGAAACCTTTTTCTGTAGCAGTCTGTCATGGCCGTCCATGCCGACATCTACCGACGTCACCTTCTCTATATAGGCGTAGGTGGCCCTGCTCCTCCTCAGTTCTTTCCCACCATCGACTTTCTCACACGGTCTCCTTCGAGCTTCATCATTCAGTCAACCACCAAAACACATAATTTCTCCTTCTTCATTGTCTTTAAACCTGACCACTCTTCAGTGCCATAAGAAGGCCCTCAAGGTTTTCCTTATGGAGAAGCAACTAGCTAGTTTGGAACAGGGGACTCAGGGCATCTTCCTCCCCATCTCTGATGCGCTTTTGGGTTTGCAGCCAGTTAAGGCTCAGAACAAGTCCTCAGGGAAGCATAAGGACAAGGATCATTATAAGGACTGTTCCCAGGCCACTGGTCCTGGTCCTCAGGTACTCCTCTCCACTCCTCGGGACTTCCTCGTCAGCTCCTCTAGGTTTGACTCCTCGGCTGCCTCCAGTCTCGGTGTCTTCCAGGCTGATCCAGGTGGGGACTGTTCTCTGGATTCGCTGGGGCACATGGTGGCAGCTATCACAACTGTTCCGTTGGCACGGTGCACATGAGGGTGACTCAATGGACCTTGCAGATCCAGTGGAACCAGTGCATAGATGACTTGGACCAGCCCATAAGAGTCTCAGCACCACTATGACAGACTCTCCAGTGGTGGCTAGATTCCCCAGTCTTTCTCAGGGAATGCCTTTACAAGGGTGCCTCCTCTCCAGTCTCTGACTACAGATGCTTCTGGCCAAGTCTGGGGAGCCCACCTTGGAGGCTACCAGACTCAGGGAGCATGTTCTGCACTGTAGAAGACTCTCTACATCATGTGTTGGAGATGAGAGCAATCCTCTGTGCTCTGCAAGCTTTCCAATTGGCCCTAGTCCCAGGCCACCTTCTAATCCAGATGGACAACATGTCAGTGGTCTTTTACATAAACAACGGGGGACTTACTCATTTCCCTCTGACAAGAAATTATGAGGGTATGGCACTGGGCCATCAAACACCAACTGGAACTCTCTGCCTGCATATTCCAGCCATCCAGAACACTTGGCTGACAGCCTAAGCTGGTCTCAGTTCAAGGCTCATAGTGGGAGCTTCTGTGATCAATGGCGAAAGATGGAAGTGTCCTGAGTTAAGCTCTCTGCATCCCTACTCAGTACCAAACTGCCGAGTTTCTGCTCGCTCGATCCAGGGCCTGATGTTTTCTGGCAGAACCGTTGTCCTTTGCGGACAGGAGGATTCCTATGTCGTTCGCTCCTTTCTGCTACTCCAGAGTTCTTCTCAAATTGCAGTCAGAGGGAGTGAACATGATCTTGATAACTCCTACTGGTCCCAACAGATTTGGTTCTCTCTGCTCCAACAGCTGGCAGTGGAACCTCCACTTCTAGGATCGTGGCTATGTTGTTCTATCCACACTGGTTGGCATGTCCCTTTCCTTTAAATCTTGCTATATTCTCTGAAAGCTGGCTCCTCCCACCCACCTGGGTGGTATATCCCTGGCTACGCCCTGACACTAGATTTTCTTTTCTGCTGGAAGATTCAGGTTTTCTCCTTATTGCTCCCATGTTGAGTGGGTCCTGGTGAACAAATCCTCTAGATTTACCTAAATTTAAACTCATTCGAGTTTCTCTGCATCGTTTGCAGGTTCCGCTGTGCCCTTGCGGGATCAGAAGATATCTAGCACCGACCCACACTTCTCGTTAATCTGCTGCCTGGCCATGACCATGACACCAGGCTTGCGACTTTGTCGCGCATTTCAACCTAACGTCCTGGATGATGCGTCTGCGCATGACTTCAGCTCGGCTGACGGAAAAATGGAATCTGTTGGTCAAATCGAGAGGGCCCATTGGGCAATCTCATGATTGTGAGATCTGCTGATCCAACTGGAGCAGATGAAGGCTTTCAAGGAGGGCGGCTCAGGCCGCTGATCGGTCCTCTTCTGTGTCGGTCTCCGTCCCACTCAAATTGGGCTTCACCTTTTCAGGCTCCTTCAAGGAGTTGTGCCAGTCTCTCCCGACCAAGAGAGGGCCCTTCAGGTCGCACATCTCCCATTCCGTAAGAAGGATAAGGAGTCAAAACAAGATAGTCTCATTGACAATGTTTTTGGGATTGAGGAGTCTCAGTCCCAGGAATCTGCTGTCTCAACGGTCAAGATTGCGGCCTCGGTCGCTGGCTTCCTGGTATCCCTGTCAGGCCAGCTGGCCAAGACACGGATGACAACCTGGTCGAGATTTTATCGACCCCGTCAGAACCACTGTCACTGATGAAGCTGACAATTCCTTATTCAGGACCCCAGTCCTGACCGGGCCTACCGAGAGGAGACTCAGCTTGCTGGGGACCTCCTCAGGGTCCCTGTTCCCAAACTGGAGGAGCAGCGGTTCTCCCCTGCTCCTTCTGAGCACTCCCATCTGTCCCCAGCGATGGTCGAGGTCTCAGACACCTTTGACCAATAGGCTGAAGAAATCTCATAAATGCCATTCTGCATTCTAAAAAGTGGCACCACTGCCATTCATCCTCGTCCTCTGATGAGGAGGCTTTGATGCAAACTTCGTCAATGCTAAGAGATCTAATGTGGCAACAGTTGATGATGGCAGGTTTGAAGTTGACCCGGCTTCCACACCAGCTATCACCTGGCTGTCACCCTCCAGGTCGACGTGACCCCTCCGGTGGAGCCTGTGCAGGCCCTCTGGCTCATCCAAAACCAGCCCCTCCGTTAGTCTGGGTGGCGCCGCCACCATTCCGTTCTTGGACAAGGAATCCATCAGGAGTCTGTCGATGGAGGAAGGTCCCACGTCCTTCATGGGCATCCTCGTCTCATCTCCAAATCCATGGGGATGCCCTTGTAGCCTGTTCAAAGCGGGCCAAATATCCCTCACTGATATCCTCGGAAGAGGATTCTCTGACAGAGGCCTTCCCTGTGGCCAAAGCCATTGTTGGCCTGGCCTTGGAGCTGTGGCAGCACCTAGCCTCCTCCCTGCACCCTCAGCCCGGATGGCCCACAAATATGCTGTTCCCATCAGCTTCCTTTGGGATTCACAGAATACCCCTCGCCAACTGGTTGGTGACCAAGTCTGTGTTCTGGCACTAGGGTAATTTGGGAGACACTGATAGACCTCCAGACACAGAGTCCTGAAACGGACCATTCTACTAGGAAAATCTATGCCGCCTCTTCACTTTGCCTTCATCAGGTGAGCTCGACTGTCACCATGGCACATTTTCTCATGCCCTCTTGGGCTCTCTGGATGAGTTCTTCCTCACCTCCCCATAGACCTCCAGACTATGGTCAAGCAGGTCTGCGACCAGGATTGGGTGGTTGCCAAACAGCAACTCAGATGGCTCTGGACATCAGGGTTCTTGCACTTGCTTGGTAATGGCCGTGGTTGCCATCGCCGTGGGGCCAGGCTGGTCTCGACCTTCACGGCAGACACTCAACACAGATTGATGGATGTTCCCTTACTAGGCACCAGTCTTTCAGTCCCAGAGTGACTGGTCACCTTCAGCGCATAGAGTGGTGCCACCTTGGACTCCATTACTTCCCAGAAGGATCCCAAGGTTCAAAAAGCAGAAGAAAGCCTTTACAGCCTTCTGCCCTATGGCCAAACAGTCCCATTTTCAGTCGGGGCAGCAACAGCAGCAGGCTTAATCTTGGCGCCCTTAGCCTAAGAAAGGCCTCAGCAGCCCATAAGCCTGGAGGAAGGTCGGCGGTCCCAGGCCAGATCCTCCTCCTCCTCCTCCTCCAAGCCTTCACAGTGACAGGATGGGGTTGCCAAACCCATACCCATCACGCCCTCTGGGTCCTCCATTGAGGCCAGCTCCACCACTTCCTTTCCATCTGGTCCACTGTTACAACTGACAGGTGGGTCTTGGAAGTGGTGGGCCAGGGACTGCCTCTGAAATTTAAGCAGTACCCACCAAGCCAAGTCCATGCTGCACAGGAGGAAATAAGTTCTATGCGCACTCAGTCAACTCTCCGAGAAGACATTGCCCAGCTCCTCCAGAAGGGTAGTGATCAAATGCAGATCCCCCTGTCGACCCAAAGTTCATTCCAGGTACTTCCTGGTCCCGAAATGGATGAGTGGCTGGCGCCCCATCCTAGATCTGCATGACCTGAATCAATTCTTCAGGTCTCACACCTTCAGGATGGTAACTCTGTCTCAGATAATACCATCCCTCAAGCTGAATATGTGGTTCTGCTCTCTGGATCTGCAGGATCGTTCTTTCGTCTTGATCCGTCTGGCTCACGAAGTTTCCTCCACTTCAGGGTGGAGGAACACTCTATGATTCAAGCCATGCCATTCGGCCTATCATCAGCCCCCAGGGTCTTTACCAAATGCATAGCAGTGGTGGTGGCATTGAGGTGTCAGAGTTTACCCTTATCTCAACAACTGGCTCATAGCGGGTCACTCCAGACTGGAGGTAGAAGGTCAGGGATCTGGCCTTCCAAACCTGCCTCAGCCTTGGCCTCCTGATCAGCAGGCCAAGTCAGAACTCAATCCTCACATGTGATATGCTTCAATGGGGCAGAGCTCGAGGCTCTTGTCGTGCCAGAGCCAGGGGCAGAGGTTCTCTCCGCCTTTGCCTGATCATTTCTGGTCAGGCAATCGCCTGCCTGCCTGGGACTTCCTGCAACTTCTGGGTTACATGGCAGCCTGCACCTCTGTGGTCCGATGGGCCTGGTAGCAAATGTGCCTCCTTCAATGGGAGCTGGCCAGCCAGTGGATTCAGTGACTAGGTAATTTTGACTAGCTGGTCACTGTGACCCAGAAGATGTGGGACACTCTGTAATGGTGAACCATCCTAGAACATCTGCAGGAAGGGATCATGTTTGTCCACCTCGAGCTGATGGTCATCTTGACGACTGACACCTCTCTCAGGCCTGGGGTGCCCACATGGGAATCACAGAGTCCACGGACTCTAGACCCTAGTAGTCCTGATGTCACATCAACCTGCTGGAGTTCAGAGCAGTTTGGCTGGTGCTGACTGCCTTTGCTCCATTTCTTTGGGGTCAAGTAGTACAGGTCTAGATGGACAATACACGACCATGTACTATCACAAAAAGCAGGGCGGCATGCACTCCTGGGCTCTCTGCAGAGAAGTGCTCCACATCTGGACCATCATGAGTCGACTGGAGGCAGATTTCCTAGACATTCATGGGGCAGGAGCCTCAAATCAACTGTCGGATGCCCTCAGCCGTGTGGAAAATCATTCCACTAGTGGTCTCTCCATTCGGGGTAGTACACAGCCTGTTCTCCCAGTGGGGCATCCCTCAGGTGGACCTGTTCACCTCAGGAGAATGCAAAGCTGAGGCTGTTCGTGCCGACCCGCCTCAGCAGAGCTCGCTGCGGGAGGATGCCTTCTCGAGGCCGTGGACCCCAGGCCTCTTCTGTGCCTTCCCTCCACTTCCCTTGATCCACAAAGTGCTCCTTAAGATCAGGAGAGACAAGGCACATGTGGTCCTGGTCACCCCAGAATGGTCCCTCCAGTTCTGGTATCCAGATCTCCTTAGCCTCAGCATCAGGCTCCTGAGGCATCTTCCAGCATGCCCAGACCTGCTCTCCATCAATCAGTGGAAGGTATTCCTCCCAGACCTTCAATCCCACACCTGACAGCCTGGCTCCTGAGCAGCTAGGTTCCAGGCTTTGGGTCTCTCTGATGATGTATTCAGTGTGGTTGAGACATCTAGGAAGGAGTCGACCAGGGGTGCTATGCCCTCAAATGGAAGAGATTCTCCATTTGGTGTCAGGGCAAGGTCCTGAACCCTTCGTCCTGTCCGGTGGCTAGCATCCTGGACTACCTTTGATCTCTCTCTAGGGGTCTGTGGTCTCCGACCTTTAAGGTGCACCTGGCAGCCATCTCTGCTTGCCAGCGCAGGCTGGTCAGCAGGCGGCACAGGAAAGGTGGTCTGGCGTTTCTTTAAAGGCCTCAACCATATTTCCCTCTGGTGCGTGAACCACTACCACTGTGGGATCTACTGCTGATACTGGCAAAGCTCATGGACAAGCCATTCAAACCAATGCACAGGTGTGAGATGTCACACATGTTGTGAAAACCACCTTCTTGGTGGCTATCACATCAGCCAAAAGTTGGGAGCTCCAGGCACTCTGTTGAGTCTCCCTATCTGTTCTTCCACAGGGACAAGGTTGTCCTGTGCCCCAGTCAGTTCCTTCGAGAAGGTGGTGTCAGAGTTTTACCTGAACCAGGTGTGACTCTGCCAGTGTACTACCCCAATTACACCTCGGAGACCGAGTACAGGTTCCATACTTTGGACTTGAGATGAATGCTTTCTTATTACAAGGAACATACGGCTGAAGTTCGGGAGAGGTTTGCCAGTTGTTTGTCACCTACATGAAGCCGCACCTGGCAGACCTGCAGCAAGCAGATGATTGGCAGATGGATAACATCATGCATCGATCTCTGCTATAGGTTGGTGGGTAGGGAGCTTCCTGTAGGGCCAAGGGCTCATTACACCCGCCATACTGCTGTGTTGGTGGCTGCTTCTAGGGACGTCCCTATCCAGGATGTCTGCAGGGCTGCTACCTGAAAGTCAGCAAAATCTTCATTTCCCATTACCACATTGACCTAGAGTCATATCGGGATGCTGGTTTTGGGGCCTCAGTTCTCAATCTCTGTTCCTGAAGTAGGAGTGTGCGCCTTGCTTTCTTCCTCCTGGAGAACTGCTAGAGTTTGACATCCAGTTGAATGGAACAACATATCCACAATCCTAGAAAAACAGGTTACTCACCTGTAACAGTAGTTTTAGGAGTGGTTTATGTTGTTCATCTACATGAACCCACCCAACCTCCCGGCTCGACGCACAACCCCATTTCCAGTGGGCAAGATCAGGCATCAAGGCGTGGAGCTGGGGATATACCACCTTGGTGGGTGGGAGGAGTCAGCTTTCAAATCATCTGGCAAGATTTAAAGGGAAAGGGACATGCTAACCAGTGTGGATGAACAACATATACCACTCCCAGAACTACTGTTACAGGAGAGTAACCTCTTTTCCTCTGCCCTGAGCTCACACTTGCTCTCCCAGGAGAGAGGAACTCTAGTCCCTCTGGACCTCAAGTCGCTGCACCTGCATGCATGGCTTCTGCGGACTTAGTCATCACCTGGTTCAGAGTTTCTCCTAGATACCAGATGTCCTGGTATCCGCCATGAAGCCCTCCACTAGGGCCACTTATGCTATGAAGTGGAAGCGGTTTTGCATCTGGGCCTCCGCGCTACCTTGATCCCTTTACCTGTCTGGTATACTCTGTTCTCGAGTATCTCCTTTCTCTATCAGACTCAGGGCTGAGCTACTCCTCTATCAAGGAGCATCTGTCCGCTGTTTCTACATATCATGCAGCGGTACAGGGCAAGGCTCTCGCCCAACTGGATTTACCCACACTTTTTTTGTGTAATTTCTTTCTCCTCTGACGCTGCCATATTAGCCATTCTTTTGGACGTGCCAAGGATACTTCTAACCCATCCTGTTCCCCGAGCCTCCGCTCTCAGATAGCAGGCACCTCGGGGTAACCTGGCATAACCCTTCACCAGGTGGGTCCCTCAGGCAGGGCAAGCAGACTAGTGCGATGTCTTAGCCCCAAGTTACTGCTGAGGTGGATTGCTGCAGGGGCATTGATGGCCTCGGAGATCTGGGCAGCCATCATCTAGCATAACATGGAGCCTTTTCCATTTTCTGGTAACGCTACCTCCTTACGCCATCGTGCAGTGCTCCTGGTCTCTACAGAGCGCTGCCTACAGCGTCTACCAACCCACCCAGGAGGGAGAGCAGTCCTGTGGATGCTCAATCCTCTCCTTCGGCACTACAAACAGAGTTAAAAAACATGCAGTCCAGTGTAAGTTACTCCCACCAAGCCAGTAAAACTTGCTCTATAACTACTTCTTAGCACCAGTTAACCATTATAAAGACCTTTGTTAACATTAATCACCACCACTATCCAAGTTGCAGTGAGTTCCATTTAGTCAAAAAAGGGTAACTGTTAGCCACAACAGTGCAGCCTTTTAAATGGAGCCATAATTTTATTATGAACATTCAGCTCAAGGCAAGAAAGAGAAATGTTCCAGGCCGAGAGGATAGGCAACTCAGCTACACATAACTTTCAAACAGTACATACGGGCAACATCCTTATCCCCAGGAGTCACAAATTAAGTCATTCTTGCCTGCGTAAAATCAGAGTATCTTCAGGTGTCCCCTTCATCCTCAGTTGATTGCTCCTTCTGATCCCTGGATGGCCTCGCATGTTTTGGGACCATTTCATTGCTTCAGTAGGATCAGCAAACAAAACAGTTTTTGCCCTGTGAGACAATCCTAAGTCTAGCGGAAAGATCATGCTGTGTGGGATGTTAGCCTCCTTCAAAATGGCTTGCATCCCGTCAGACTTCTTTCTTTTTTGGCAAGTGGCGTAGACAATGTCGGGAATAAACAAACATGTTCCCGTCCTGAAGGAGGGTCTTCTTCTGCAGCGATGCCAGCATGAAGTCCCTTAATCCATCCCATCCATCATGACCACCACGGAACTGGGCACCTGTGGGTTGTCGGGTTGGCCCCTTGGAGTCACTCTGTAAACTTTCTGGATTCCCAGCACTCGAAGAGCCAGTTCCTCCCCAAGTTGCTGCAGCAACCATTCCTTCATAAGACAGCAGATGATCTCCTTCAAGCAACCCTCCGGGAGACCCAAGATGCGGAGATTTGTGACCCTTGCCTTATTTTCAAGGGTCTCCAGTCAGGACCTAAACAGAGTGTTTCTTGCATCATTGCAGTGAGGCACCATCACCACATCTGCTCTTTTGTCACGCCCAGGCCCCTGCACAGACTTCACTGTGCCTTCAGTACCACCACTCTATTAGTTAAAGAATCAAATTTGTCGGAGAGACCGGCAACCAATGTAATAAGTCAGTTAAGTTTCATTCCCAAAGTTTGGAGAATCTCTTTACTGACATTTTCTCCTAGTTCATCAGTGTGCCCTTGATGTGGTTGGGTTGCCTGAAGTTGTTTCGGCTTTGCTCCATCTCTATCCTTCTGAGTATTTCCCATGTTTGCCAGGAACTATTCAGCCTCTTATGTTCAGTTGCTTAGATTGCTACCAGTGGGGTTGAAACCAGCACTTTTTAAGCTTTTTATTTACAGTAGTTGAAGAGCTGTAGCTTGGCATGGCCATCTTGCTCGGCCTCAACAGTGGCCTCCATCTTGGTACTGTTTCTGATAAAAGGAACAAAAGATCTCCCTGATCACCCCTCTCTTTTCACCTTACTAGTAGGCACCCTCACAGCCAGAATTGTGAATGAGCCTCTCCTGCCCTCATGAGAACTGCACCAGCACCCCCTTGGTTTATTCCCCTTCATAATCAAAGCTGTCTAGTGCAGAACAGTGTGGTGCATGCCTCCCTCATGATGAGTAGATTAAGAGCCCCCGTTGCAACAATTCTAATCAAAATATTAGTCTCATTATTTTGGCTGTGGAATTAAGTGTAAAGCACGGGAACATGCTACTGTGGGTCTATTGCTTCATTAATTACTATAGTCATAGTTTACTATGGCAATCTAGTGCAGTGGGTTAAGGCTCTGAGCTGCAGATCTGGAGACCTGGGTTTGAATCCCTCAGCCACCTAGGCGCATATGTGTGGTCTTGAGCAAGTCACTTAACTTTCAGGTTGCATCTGGAAACAAGCTTCAGCTTAGTGTGCTACTCCTGATTAAACATTGTTCCCTTTCCCTTTCCTTTTACTGTAAAACTGAGATCAGGAATCCAGCCTCTTGATTGGCTGGGACCCACGTGAATGCCACACGTTATTCACATGGATCTCGTGGATGCTCTGACATTGTGTGAGGCATGGTGATCACACAGGATGATTTGTGCAATGTTTTCCTTATAGTTTATATAAATATTAATGTTCTGAAATGCCTTGCCGTGTTTTATAATAAGCGGAAGGCGACTCATCGGATGAGCAGCAGTCACACCCAGGTGAACCACACTCATTAGCATTGTACACAGGGGTGGAATTACCTCATATTACCACTTCCCACCTCCGGTTTTCTTTATCTCGTGAATGTGATAGAGTTACACACCACTCCCCACTGAAATTATCTTTCTAATTGGTAATAAAGCAATAACCCACAACAGGGCATGGGTTTCTAGAGAATTAATGCACGCCTGAACTGAATTAAAAGACACTAGGTCAACAGTAGCTCTGTAGTACAGTACCATTTACAGAGTTTGTACAAGTCTATGGGCAGGATTTTTTATTCTTTGGTAACTGGGTAAAGGCCTACTAGGGGCAAGTGTCTGTTTTCAGGTGCAGCCCAGAAGCACAGGGAGGCTAAGCGACTTGCTTGGAGTCACAGAGTATGCAAGTGGAAGTTGTGGGAAGTAAAGCAGGTCTGCTGGATGTGCCAAGCTCATTCACAGCATATTATTCTAACCTCAAGGTTATACTGCCAGCATATTAGACTAGTGACTGTTCCATGATGCATGCCAGCAAAGGACAGATTGTCTAAAAGGAACAAAACTGATGCATGCGTCAGTATTTGACACTTGCAACACTTATTCACCATAAAACAGTTGCAGCTCTTAAATATGTCCAAACTTTAGAAGATTGCATCAAACTGTTTGGGCACATTGGCGTGATGCGACTACATCCAAAATCAGAAACTGTGTCTACGCTATGCCTTTTCAATTTTGGCCTATGTGGTTACATACATACCTGCAGTCCTAGGTCCCAACAGAGTAAAGTCAAATTACAACATTTCTGGATTTTAAAAGACCTCTTGAAGAAATTATTGGCTCCTTATCTAGGAACTCTATCTGCTCGAACTATGTGTTGCTGGAAGAGACAGTGGCCAAAGTTACTATTATTGGGCTGCAGCCAAGCAAAAAAGCCAGCGCTAGGTTGGTGGTGCTAACGATAAGCTGATAATATCAAAAACAAAGTAAATCAGCTATCGGCACCTTGTAGAGTCAGGGCACCTCTCAAAAAAAGCTCTGTGCCACAGTATCCTTTATTTTGTTCCAGGTGCCACAGATGCCGTAAAACATTTGTCGAGCCGACCCAGTGGCGCTGAGGTTGAGGCGCTGGACGTCACATCTTCGCTACGCCCGACGACCCGGGTTCAGGAACGGACTCAGGTTGCTGGGGTCAGTGGTGAGGGAGGATTAGTGTCCTGCGGATGCTCTCCTCCCTCTGGCTTAGGATACCAGGGTGCCCTCTGGCACTCGGCGCCCATGAAGCGGTGGATGCACGGGCTTTTGGGGCACCAGTGGCCTACTGGAGTTGGATGGGGGGATACTATTACGCGTGGCTGTCGGTGTACGCCAGCAATCATGTCGCCAAGCCTGGACATATGTCCTAGTGCAGGCTTCCCAGGAGAATGGGAGAAAATAGGGAAAAATGTAACATCCTGGCCCAACGAGCATAAATGAAACTGGGGATGGGATGCCTTGGGGATTGCCCTGGCGGACGGAGTAGGAGGAGGTGAGGCCTCCTCTGAAAGCCTTGGGAGCCAGGCAAATAAAAAAAAAACAAAAACGTTTGTCAACACCTGGCGTGTTCCAGATCGTATCACTAGATCTTTTATCAAAGGCATTCAGTATTTGAAACCTGGAGCTTAAATACTGGCTGTCCTTGATGATGTCACAATCAATCGTTCGACAAATCTAGCCCTAAAAGTGCTCATAACACGTAATAATAAGTGCAACAGGACATAAAACCTAAACTTACACATATATACACCAGTTATTGTAATAAGTACAAATAAATACATTTAAAACAGATTCTGTGGTACAATATCGAAAAGAACTGTTAATATATTCCAAATCTTCAAAATGATAGGAATATGTTAAACATATTCTGTATCTCTGCTCAGTACTTGTGTACGCCTGCCAGCTTAAATCATAGACTGGGAGCATGAACTACAGTGTTTGGAACGTTTAACCATACTAATCTTTTCAGACTACAGTTTGGCGCTGTTGTCAGGTCATAATAGCTCCACCTGGTGTGATACCAGCTGTACAGGAGAAAGATAGAAAAACAGAGAAAGAGAAACAAATTAGTAATCCAATTACTTACTTAAGGATACCCATTTGAATACAATACATTTTACTTGCTCCGAGACTCACCCTTACATTGCCACTACTGCACGAATGGGTTACTGTTTGTGGCATGACAGAAAAACATGATTCCATAACATTTATGAATGCAGTTCATCAGAGGGCTAATTTAAGGAAAGGCGCCAAATCAAAGTTGCCATTTAATTCTGGTGCCCTCCTCTCTCAAGGCTAAAATGCTAAAAAGTTTGGATTGAGTTCCCATAGGTGATATTAGAAACCTAAGTAACACAGTTGCACAAGCATAACACTATACTGGCCAGTAGGCCACTGAATAAAGTTGATCTTTCCTTACCACCAGAAATAAATCTGGAAGGTGTGATCTTGGGGGGTCCTCATTTCTTCTCCCTAAATTACTTGTGTTGCCAATACTTAATTTGACAGCAGTAACCACTAAGCCAGGTGGGCTGATAGATGTGAGGAGTTGCATTGTTCCGGTATATCAGGAGGGAACTTGGAGGCCTCTTAATCAGAATCTCCTGCATCATACCCACAGACCATCTGAGCCAGGGATCCCATAACTCCCTAAACGTCTCTTCCCTGAGATGTAATCTCACTGTTAAGCCCCATTTACAAATGCTCTGGACCATGTTCTGCCATTCCAAATGGGTTGGGGATCTACTTTCAACCAATGTGTTGTGAGACATTTAAGGGCTGCAACCATAAATATTTGTAATAATTTCCTTTGGCTCTAGGCAGCCTTAGGACTGTGGGGAGACCAGTACCCACTCCATCAGCTCATCTGGGATTAATACTGCAAAAATGACTCTTGTTGATTGTTGTACTGAACCCGAAAACCTCCTGATTTCTGGGCATTCCCAGAAAATATGGGAGTGGAAGCCTACTGAGATCGCTATTTGATGAGGTGGACACTTCAGTTGTAGATCAATTTCCGTCCCCAGTCAACACCAAACTGCCTTGAGTCTACTCCAGAAATGCAGCACATGCCATTTTCTGTCAGGATGCATTCAAACTGCCATGGTAAAATCTGTTTCTGTAGTCATTCCCTCAGTCCCTCTCATCCATAGAATGAGTACTGTTCAAACCGGAGGTGCACAGAGACAAGATGATCCTAGTGGCCCCTTCTGGCCTCCAGCAGATATGATTTAATCTGTTGAATGGACTTTCAGTCAACAAACAGAGGGTTCTGCCCCTCCATAATGACTTATTGACCCAGGGGCAGCTAGTCCATCCCAATCTGCACTCTCTTCACTTTCAGGCCTGACTTCTGAAAAGGTAGAAGTGAACAGGTTCAAGGTATTACAGAGGGTCTCTGAAATACTTTTGTCTGCATGTAAAACTTCTGCAAGAAAAACATACACAGTCAAGTGGAGATGATGTTCCATCTGGTGCTCCAAAACCCCATGGATCCTTGTAGGTGTCCACCAAAAAGGCTTTGCAATATTTACTGGACCTTTCTGATGCTAGTTTGCAGTATTCCACAGTTAAGGAAGCATCCACCTATGTGCTATATCAACATACCATGAACCTGTAAGTACCTCTCTTGTCACAGCTGCCAGTGTTCAAGAGTTTCTTGGGGGTATTCTGTACGTAAGTCCTCCCATCAGGAAACCGGTGGCTATCTAGGATATCAGCCTTGTGCTGGATATGCACCTTGCAAAGCCATTCAAGCTTATTGCGACTTGTGACTTGAAGTTTATGACTTGGAGAACAGCATTTTTTGTAGCTGTCACCTCTGCACACAGCGTGTTTGAAATCCATGCTTTGGTCACAGATCCTCCATATAATGTTTTCCGTAATGCTAAGGCAGAGCTTCATCGATGATAGCTCCTTTATTGGGCCACGCCTTGGAACTCTACGCTGTCGATGTTAGGACAACTCGGAAGCGTTTGATAGCTCGGCTGCCCACAGTGACATAAAACGTGGATGGCCCCTTGCTTTTCAGTTCTTTCTTCCACTGTCAACTGCTCATTGGACCTGCAGAGGAAGAATGTTGTCATTTCTACGAGTTTCTTATTTTTCTACTTTTATTTTAACTTAGTTGTCCCTGTATGCCACCATCAAAGAATCTTTATTTTGTACCTGCAGTTACAAAATCTACAAGGACGATGCACTGCATGTGTTTACTGTTTGAGTCTGTCCCTACAATGTGAAGGCCTGTTAAGATCTGCCAAGGATTCAAACAGGCCACAAGGAGATATTGAAAGAAGGCAGTGGAAACCCTCCTCACCATCAGGGTAATGAAACCCAAGCCAAGGCCATGAGCACCCAGCTGGCTTCTACATCATGCCCGTCCCCACTGGCAGGGATACACCCCAGTGTTCATTGCTGCTGTCACTACCAAGATCAGCAAGGACGATGGAGAAAATAAAAGGAAAAATTGTCAAAGCCCTCCTCATTCTGCCATTACCATAAGCAGAGGTAAAACATGCTTCACTGGTGAAGTCGCGGTCTCCATTGAAGGAAGGTTAAGTCCTCATTGTTGACCACTCTGGTATGCCAACTACAGCTCCCCTACCCCTCACTGGGGCTTGACTGGCACTGTCATACCTACTATGAATGGTATGTTGCCTCCATTGTCATGTTCTGTCCCGCAGTGACAGCAGTTTTGACCCCTCAAATGGGTGTCACTGACTCCCAGGCTGTGCTGGCATCACTTCGGAAGTGTTACTTGGCCTGTTCCTGTCACTGACTGGGTCAACAGGACTAAAGAGCATGCCTGTGGTTCCTCCGTCACAGCTGCTGCCTCCTTCACCAGTTCTATCGATTGCCCATGTCATCATTCAGGACTATGATTTGGTAGAATATAATCCTGATCTCCTCAACATTGAGGAGGATTTGGAGGATGAAGGTGGGTAGAAGACACATACTGCTGACACAGAAATGCCATTACCACTGCCGCCATGCCAGAGGCATGTGCCACACTACTCTTAGTCCTCTCAGTTATCAATTTAGTATGTTTTGATGCCCGACATGGGTATAATTTTGGAAACAGCAACAGGCTCACTCAGAGCAGCTGCACCTCTTGTACCTACCTCAGTAGTGCTTGCCATGGGTATAATTTTTGGAAACAGTACAAAGCTCACCCAGAGCAGCTGCGCCTTCGTACTCCACCTCAGTAATGCCCGCCATGGCAAATTTTGGAAACAGCAGCAGGCTCAATCAGAGCAGCTGCATCTCTAGTTCCTGCCTCAGCAATGCCCACCATGGTATAAATTTTGAAACAGCAGCAGGCTCACTTGGAGCAGCTGCACCTCTTGCATCTGCTTCAGCAATGCCTGCCATGGGTATAATTTTTGATACAGCAGCAGGCTCAATCAGAGCAGACGCGTTCTCTCACACCTGCCTCAGGAATGCCCGCCATGGATATAACTTTTGCTAACAGCAGTAGGCTCAGTCAGAGCACTTGCACCTCTTGTGTCTGCCTCAGCAATGCCCACCATGGGTATAAGTTTTGGAAATGGCAGCAGGCTCAATCAGAGCAGCTGTGCCTGCTCTGCCTTCAGTTATGCCTGCCATGGGTATAATTTTGGAAACCTAACAAACAGTGCAATGCAGCCATAAAAGAATATTGTTTCACTAATTCCTGGAGAGGCATTCAGTGTAGCTATGTCACAATAATAAATGACAGGGCTGGGGCACCTAACAAACAGTATAATACAGCCTACAGTCAAAGACAGACTTTCTCATTTTGTTATGGTCAGGGTAGGTCATAGGGTGGTAGAAAGATTAGTGTAGCAACTACCAAACCCCTAACCAACTACATGTTTTTCATTACGTATCTTTATGGTAATTTAGGGTAGTCTAGAGGTACCTGCAGGTAGTATTTAGGTAGGGTATTTCACTACCTGCCCATGCCTACTCAGAATGTCTTTATTCTCACTCATCCCTCGTGGAAAGGGTACTGCCCACACAGAAGAGTTTCTTTTAAATTCAGGCTTTAAAGCTGAATTTCAAAATATTCTAAGATGCTAAATAAAAATATTCTCTGTTCAAGTGCAAGCCATGTTTTTCCCCACAGTGTTCTGAGCTTGTATGTCCATGCTTGAGGATGGGTCCCTGATTGTGAGGGTCACATGTCCCTCATTATTCTCTCATTTTGAGTGCACATGGCCCTCATTTTTTTCACAAAGGTAGTGAGGTATGCAGGTAGCCACCACACCTACTGACTATCTTTCTTTTCTCTTACACATTTGCTCTCCATAAGCTGCCTCTTATTTTTTATTTATTGATTTTGCAATAAAACAGGCCAAACAGCATTATACGACTAAATATATCACATTTCTAGATTACAATTAAATTCAAGAAACCACTCTTTTAGCATCAGGATCACATAATTAACAGTTTGGATACCACATTTGAGGGTATATGAAATTTGCTAAACAAGAAGTAATACCCGCTGACCTGGGAATGTGCCTGGGGAGACAGAGGGTCAGCCGGGGGAGGAGGGAGGCTTGAGCCGCTGGAAGACTGCCTGGCCTGCTGCAGGGGGGACAAGGCTTGGCATCTGACCAACCTCTGGTGGAGACTCAGAGATGCAGCAGGCGCCAAGTCATACCAACGGGCATCATGACAGTCATCGGTGATTGCACTTAGACATCAGGGCACATGTCACGCCACACCAGAAAATGGGAAAAATGGCTTTTGAACTGCGGGTAGACAGGCTCAGCACAGACCCCAGTATCCCCTGCCTGCCCTAATCGGTGTGACCCTGATGAAAACTAGAAGCTCAGTGTGTACAGGCCCCACCTCATCCTCACCTGGGGATAGACACGGCCCATGGGGATTCACACCTGAGAGTTCCAGGAAGTGAGGATGGGGCAGATGCGAGGCGACTCCCGAAGAAGCAGCACTCAGGAAGTAGTGGAGGGATAAACTGCAAGTAGAAGAAAACAAGAAGTAATCCTCAGATAACTAACACATAAGCTGAACCTCCCAAGATATGTGGAATCATATCAAGATCAAATATAAAAGGGCTACATTACATAACATAGTTACTGTGCCCAAACCTGTTAGAAGGCTAAAATCATGCAAGAGATCTGATGTGTTTCCACAACTATCACCACACACACACACACATGCACACACACATGCTCCCACTTACACTTTTTAACATTAACTCAAGCACAAATAAGTGATCTGGGTTCCAAAGACTAGAGTGGACTCCACTAAACATAATGAATAACTCATGCAGTAATTAATATTCCACAGGGTAAAGAAGTACATGTACATAAGACTCCTAAGCCACCGCAATAACACGACTGTTCTTTGAAGATAAGGGCTGTAGGGCAGCACTGCATGCTGCTTGAACCGCCAAACATGTGGTATCCGCATCTTAAGTAAAACACATAGAGGCCTCAAACAGCTATAAAATCGTTAAGAGGAATGGTCACCATAACACACACTGGCTTTGTTTTTTATGAAAAGAAAATTTAAACCAGTCAGAAACTGCTCAAGGCTAGAAAAGAACAGTCTGTTCTAGAAATGTGTCCATACTGACATTGCTGGAGACATTTTATGTGGTACTCATAGTCCCTCATATCCAGTATCTGAGTCCTCTGTCTCTTGGGGTGCTGGTGCTCCAGAACTCAGTCGCTGCCTTCATAGTCTCCTAACGGTGTCCAGTGAAGGTAGCGACTGTAAATGAGTGAATATCAAAACAGTGACTCATTTACAGCGCTATCCTATTGGGCTACCCTGTAAGGGTAGCGACCCTATGTGACCTGATTGTAGGGAGGGCAACCGGAAGGGAGGGAAGGAAGGGACAAAAGAGGGTTTGTGTGGGTAGTGGTGCCTGCTGCAGCTGAGCTGGTCATGTAGTGTGGTAGGGAGGGTGGCTAGCTCCAGTGTAGCAGGTACTGGGGACCGTGGGAGAAAATTTTGCTGCCTGTTGCTGCCGTGTTTTTTAATTTATTTGGTGTTGTCCCTCCCACGACCTTACCCCCACCAGGTTAGTAATCCTTAGTCGGGAGTGCCAGGAGGGGTTGGTGGGCGCTTCGCCCTCCCCACATACATGCTTAGGGTTTACCATAGATGTCTGTTTGCCGGATGTGTGTATCGCCATTTTGCTTTTCGGCGATATGCTCTCATCGTAACTGCGATCGCTATTTTGCGATTGCTGTTATGACATGGAACCTCCACTTACTGGCATCTTTGGGGTCTCCAAACTGGTAGGTCTTCAGTCTGTATTGAATCTGAAGCCTTGCTGGCACCAGCAATGAATACCGACTCCCAGACTGCAGAGCTGTTGCCAAATGCCATCAAACTGTTTCCTCCTGTTTCGGGTTGCAAATGCTCAGTCCAGGAACACTTGGACATCTTGACCCTCATGTTTCGATGGATGTAGTGCCCTGGCTGTGCAAGAAGAAATCCCAAACCTCTGGCTCAGCAGTAATCAGCATGATTGTGCGTGGTTGCAAATGATTACCCTGTGGGAACGTGAGTTTAGGCGTGTATGCCGACGGAGGTCCGATCCATCCCAAGTGTCTGGTAGTTGGAGATTGTCTTTTAACCAGATATGCATAAAAGATAGAATATGTTCTCCTCTGCTCCTTCAGGGAGACCAATCAGTCTCACATTCACGCTCTGGCCCATTCTCAAGCAACTCCATATGGGCGTTAGGGTCGGAATTTTCCTGCGTCAACTTAGTAACAACGACAATGTTTTTAAGGATCAGTTATCTGCTTCTTTAGCTGAAGTTACTGCTGCTTTTCTTTTGGCATCCTGGTTGCTTATTTGCTCTAGTATTTGATCAGTCTTGCAATCCTTGTCTTGACTGCTTTAAAACTGTGTCCCAAGGGGGTCTTGCCTGCCTGCTGTTGGTTAGTGATCTGCGAGGTGCCTCGGCTTCAGCTAGGGTCTGCTGTGAGGGTGATCTGGATTTTTGGCTCGCTCCTCCAGAACCTTTTGGGCAACTCATTCTGCCAAAACTTGATCCAGAGGTACCTGAGACAATTCTCCATCAAACTGGATGCTCAAAGTTAGAAACTGTATGTAGATTAAACAAAATCAAATGCTAGAAGCTGTAAAGGTGGGCACAGCTGGTGTGAAACATGTCCATTCTGTGTAGCGGCTCTCTGCCCCTCGCCTCTTAATTTTAAACCCAGCTACTTTCCAGTACTTCTTTCTCAATTCACAGAACAGACACACATATAAGCAGTTCCATACTGTGTGTTCCTGCCTTTCCCTTTAGCCAGCAGCACTGCCACATATTAACTTCACGTGCTGCTGTCTGCAACTCCAGTGAAGAGAGATAGAATAGTAAGGTTTAAATAATCTCAACTTTTTAAAATATCTTCCCTTGGCTTGGCACCCATCCAATCTCTGTCTCCTTTTGCGTCAGAGAATGCCACTGCTGCCCACTCACACTGTCTCATGCCCAGCCGCTGGAGCCATGTCACATGAT
Organism: Neoceratodus forsteri; assembly: GCA_016271365.2. Lineage (NCBI taxonomy): Eukaryota > Metazoa > Chordata > Ceratodontiformes > Ceratodontidae > Neoceratodus > Neoceratodus forsteri. The sequence continues at coordinate 78,611,316 of CM057459.1, forward strand.
AATCACTCTCTTATTGGATTGGCTGCTGCAAAGTCTCACGAAGCGATACTCTGTGAAAAGCAGAGCAGCTGATGTGGAGCAGTTCACGCTGTGTACCCACTCTGATGCGAGCTCACATGAAGTTTGACGACATCACCACTGCTGCACAGTCCATCACTTGCCCAGCCATGTAGGAATGGAGCCAGAAATGCAATTGGGAGGAGGGTTATCGTACACAAATGTGCAAGGTGAGAGGCAGCTGGCTGGCTGCATTGTTGCATTTAGCTTGTTCACAGACTTGGAATTGGTCTTGAGCAGCTGAGTCCGTATTTATTTGAGTCAGTGGGTAGTCCCTGGATTGTGGGGGGCTGATTTCTGGTGGATTAGCCCACACCCCTACTATTGAGTTGCTGTCCAACCCTCCAGTTCACAATTTCCTCCTTCTCATTATCCTCTGGGCCATTTATCCCTGCTGATGGGAGAATTGCAGTCACTGATTCTAAAGAAAGGATTCAACCCCTCCCCAAAGAATGGAACAGGGATTCTTTTCAAGGTACTTCCTGGTTCCCAAGTCAACAATGTAGACCTGTGTCCAGTATTGGACCTCAGAGACTTGAACAAATGAATTGAACACAACAAGTTTTGGTGTCTCATTGGGCTTTCATCCCCATGTTACAACAAGTGGACTGGCTGTGTGCTCTGGACAGGAAGGATGCTTACTTTCATGTTAAAATCTGAAAATTCCACAGGCTATACCTCTGCTTTATGCTGGTGGACAGCTATTATTTGTTTCATGTTTTGCCTTTTGTCTTATCCTCAAGCACGGTGAGTAGTCACCAAATGCTTCACAGTTTTGGCAGCAGCCCTCCCAAAGGAAGGCTTTTGTCTTCCCTTATGTGGACGACTGGCTACTATAGGGCCCATTCAGGATAGTAGTTCAGTACACAGTGTCCAGAGCACAGCATTTAACTTGAGGACCTGAGGTGTTATGGTCAGCGTGCTGAAATCGTCCTCCTTCCTGACAGTGCCTCAGTACCTTAGTGCAGTGCTGGACATGGCAGTGGGCAGTACATTTCTGCGTACAGACTGGGCTGAGGCTCTGGTTGTCCAGGGCTGGCTGGTACACAGGAGCCATTATGTGTCCACCTGGACAAGGCTCCATCTCCTAGGGCTTATATTCGCTGTCAGTGTGATGTCCACTTGGCCTGCCTCCATGTGCGAATCCCACAGTGGGTACTTTGGGTACAGAGGATCAGTAGATGGACAAGCTGGAGCAGATGGTTCTCATCATGTCTCCTCTTCACAAGGACTACTGTGGTGGATGGAACCCATACACCTGTTGCAGGGTGTCCCATTCTTCTCCCTGACTCTAATGCAGATCCTCACAACAGATGCCTCCAGGTTAGGATGGCATGCCTACCTGTGACATTTCCAGACCTAGGGGTTGTGGACCAACCTGGACTCAAATCTCCATATCAGTGTTCTGGAGATGAGGGCTGTTCTCTTGGTCTCAGGCTTTCACTGAACACCTCAGTCCAGTTCCTTGTTGATAATAACATATAGTATCGGCATGATGCAATACAGCAACAAGTAGGGGCAGTCAATCTGCTGTTGCCCCCATGCAGAAGAAGAATTAGGGTATAGTACTGGCACTGTCTCACAGCCTTTCTCTGACAGCCGTGCTTCTCCCAGGTGTCCAAAGTGCCTTAGTACACAGAATATTTTGGTCCCAGTTACAATCACATGAGTGGGAACTGCTTACCTCAGTGGTAAACAACCTCTTTGCATGGTGGACTCATTCAGAGTTGACCTTTTATGTTCTCGCACAATGCAAAACAGCCACATTTCAGTTTACTCACTCCAGGGCCTGGAGTTTTTTAATGAGATGTGTTTTCCCTGTCTGGAAAGGAGGTTCCTTTATGCATTCCCTCCAATCCTTGTCATTCAGAGGTTCTGCAAACTGCAGGTAGAGTGTACCACCCTGATACAGTTGACCTCTTCTGGCCTGACCAGATCTGGTTTCCACTTCTGCAGCATGTAACAGTGGATCCTCCTGTTCAGCTACCCTTTTGTCGGGTCAACTTTCACAGAGTGGTGACCTCCGGTCCAGACAGACCTACAGTCCTGCAGCTGCATGCATGGCTCCTGAAGACATCGCTATTACTTGCTTTGGGGTTTCTCCCCAGTTGGCTGATGTCTTACCATACCTCTCAATTAATTGTCGCTGATTTTCAGGGATATCCCTGATTCTGCCTTAAATATTCCCTGCCCCCCAAGCTTAGCCTTTCTGTCACTGAAATGTAGTGATTTAAACCTACTACCTGCTACCTCTTCAGTTAGTTTGTCGTTGGACCTGGGCCTTGCACCCCTCCGTCTATGCCAGTGTTGACGACTGTTCTCTTCTCTGTTATCAATCTCAATACTATTCTAACCTCCATTACAACTTCTCTTATACAACAGCTAGTGCCATGGCCTGAGCCATCATTGCCAGCGCCATTGTCAGCTGTTTCAGCAGCGATGCCTGTTAGGCTCGTGCACCCCATGCCCCCATTGAGTCATCAGCATGGCATTCATTGGTCCCTGCCACAGAACAGTCCGATGTTGAAGTGAGTACCATCCTAATCTTATCATTCCTGAGGAGGAAGAAGAGGATGAGGTTGATGTGGAAACCTCTGATACATCCACTGTCTCCTCTGGGAGGCGAGGTTTGTCAAACAAACTCCCAGGTCCCCAGGACACCTCCTTTTTCAGTGTCATGAAACAGCTCTCCTCCACAGTGGGGTTCCAAACTGAGGAGGAGGATGAAACCAGGGGAATATGGTGGATTTCTTGGAGATCCCTGAGTCTCCACCTAAAATTATTCCTCCTCTACTGCCAGCCTTGAATGATGCAGCCAGACCAGCTATGGTGCCAGCCATGCCTAGGAAGACTGACAAGCTTTTACAGGCACCTCAAGGCTTGCCCTTCTATGCAGCCAGACTGAGACTGACTCTGTGGTTATTAAAGTTGCTCACAACAGGACTAAGGCCTCTAAGCACCATAGCACCTTGCCCCTGACTGGGAGTTCAGAAGGTTGGATCTGTGGGGCAAAGACTTTGCCTCAGTCTCCCTTGGCCTTCAGACTGCCAATTATTTGACTCATCTTATTAAGTACCAAGCATACCCTTTGGAGGAAGGGCAAAGCAACTGCTCAGATCCTTTCTGAGGGTTCGCCTAGCAGGAACTTCAGTGCTACTCAGACCTCAGAGGATGTTAGCAAGCTCCTCCCAGTGCCACCTACGATAAGGTTGATTCTACAGCCCGAGCAGCTGCCTCTGGCATTTGCCTGAGATGGCACTCCTGGCTGTGGGTCTCGAGCTTTGCCAGTGACGTCCAGCAAAGGTGTTAAATGCCCTTTGTGGGTCACAAGCATATTGGTCCAGATGTGCAGGACATTATTAACGAGCTGCTGGCTTGGTAGGGCCATTCGGACTGTCCACTCTTATATGATACCCAGCCCATGAGTAGACCATGGCCTTCCTTTTGAAAGGGCCTCAACAGGTCAAGTCCTGGAAGGAAGCTTCAGAGTAAATGCAGAGCCAGCTCAGCCTTGCCTGCTGCCTCTTCCTCCGCTGGCCCCTCGGTCAGGCAATCCAGAGGCGGAAGTGTGGCCCCTGTTGCTGCTTCAGCCTCTGCCTAAGTTCTTGCTGGAGCCCCTCCTCCTTCCCCAAGCCAGGAGGTAGTGGTTAGAGGCAGGTTCTCCCTTCACCTGTCTCAATGGAGAACCATCACAACAGATGCTTGGATCCTGTAGATAATAGAACAGGAGCATGCTCTCAAGCTTCTAGATCAGCTCTAGTTCCCACAGTCCCCTGTTTTACCCTCCAGACCACACAGAGGTACTCAGGAGGAGGTCTTCACCTTGCTGTGCAAACAGGCCATAGAACTAGTGCCCAGGTAGGAAAAGGAACAAAGGTTCTACTCCAGGTTCTGCCTGGTTCCCAAGCAAACAGGGCCATGAGCCCTATTCTAGTCCTCAAGGGCGGAACCTTTTATTCAATACAAAAGGTTCTAGATGGTCACTTTGTACAATCTTCTCCTGTTGCTCAAGCAGGGCACTTGGCTATGTTCCTTGATTTGCAGGATGCCTATCTGCATATCCTGGTTGGTTCCCTCACAGGTGCTACTCACGGTTTCTGTTCCAGGGGAGCATTAGCAGTTCAGGGTGCTGCTCTTTGGCTTATAGTCTGCACCATGTATTTAGCAGCTGTGGCAGCAGTTCTTTCGTATGAGAGGCCTCTATATTTTCCTCTACTTGGACGACTGGTTACTAAAAGCCCAGTTCAGGGAGCTTCTGTTGTTGAATCTAGAATGCACCCTGCAGTTGTTCAACTACTTGGGAATTACTGTCAATTGGCCCAAGTCAGTGCTGACCCTTCTCAGAGACTGCAATACAGAGAAGTCCTGGACTCTACTCAGGGCAAGGCCTTCCTTCCTTCCTTCCTCAAGACAGGGTGGACGCCTTATTCCCCAGGACCAGGAGGTGGCTCAGAGCCAGCATGTCCCAGCCAGGACTGTTCTCAGGCTACTAGGCCTCGTGGCGAGCCATTGTGACAGTCTCTCTGGCCAGGTTGCACATTAGGATTCCACAGTGGACCTCAGGGTCCAGTGGGATCATCACTCAGATGACTTGGATCAGCTGATCCTTGTTTCCTCGTCAGTAGGCAATTGGGATTTTCAGATCCTGTGCAGCAAGGACTTTTCTCTCTTGTATTGCTTTGTACTGCCTTTGTAAATAGTTATACTGAACAATTTTTTTATGTTACTGTTATTGATAATAAAATGTTACTTGCGAATGTTACAGCTGCTCCTGGTCTTCCTATGCTTCCTGACTGTGACAGGGTTGAATGGGACCCTGTCCCAGTTGTTATGGAGAGTTTGAATGCAGGGATCTTTTCTGTTCTTCCTTTCCTGTCTCTTGTCTGTCTGGTTGCACAACCACATTTTCCAGTGAGACCTGAGACTTGATCACCCTAACAGTTTTGCAGTTCTTTGCCTCTCACTGTCCTCAGTCTTTCCTTGCTGTTTCTGTCTTTTCTTCCCTTGCATAGCTGCTGGTATAAAAATATATCCAAATCATTATGTGGAAATGTAACTGATATTGGGATCCCTTTGTTTAGAAATGATATAGTGTTACTGTTGAAATGTGTATAATTATAGTTTGAAATGATTGTAAAAAGCTATTGGAACTCAGCGGGTTAACCTAAGAGCAGTTTTAAGCCCTTTTCAAGCTGTGGAGAAGGGACCTCAGTTCTGGGATACTGTGTTTTTGCTGCACCTGCAAGAAATTGACAAGTACATCTTAGAAAAAATCAGGATGCTTGTTAAGGAGGGGTTTGCAAAGACCTATAAGAGAGAGCGAGAGATTCAATGTTTTGAGATACAGTGATTGAAGGAATCCTCAGATGGATCTTCTTGTTTATTCTGCCTTTGTAAATAGTTATTCTGAACAATTATTTTAATGTTACTGCTAGTACTAATAAACACTTTTGCTAATTCTACAACTGCTCCTGATCTTTCCTATGCTTCCTATGACCCATGCCTTGACAGATGGTGTCAGCCTAAATGGGATTCGCCATGCATACTCTAAGCCAGAAGTTTTGTGCGTGGGTAAGGGACCCAGTACCCAGGGAAGCACAGAGAAAGGCATGGATTCTGCATAACAAGTCCAGGAGTAGGCTTCACTGGTGGAGGAACGGGACAATCTCCTTAAGGGGTCCCTTCCTTATCCCCACTCCTCACCAATTCCTCACTACAGATACTTCAGATCAGGGTTGGGAGCCCATTTAGACCCTTATCAGACCCATGGTCTTTGGTCCCGCTGGGAAGCTCCGTCCACATAAATGTTTTAGAAATTCAGACAGCTCTGTATGCCTTCTGGCCTCCCAGAACCACCTCTGTTGCTGCAATTGGGTAACATCATTGTGGTCTATTACATCAACAATCAAGGGGGACCTATTCCTACTCTGTGCTGGGAGGCGATGAGGGTCTGGTACTGGGCTCTAGATCATGGTCTAGAACTGTCAGCCATCCATTTGCCAGGCATCCAAAATGCATTGGCGGACAGCCACAGCCAGTCACAGTCCAAAGTGCATGAGTGGGAACTGCTGACCTTGGTCACAGAAGACCTGTTGGACAGGCGGGACCATCCAGAGTTAAACTTTTTGCATCCCCACTAATTGCAAAACTGCTGCATTTCTGCTCACTAGATCCAGGGCCTGAGGTTTTCTGGTGAGACACGTTGCCCTCTCCTGGAAAGGGAGATTTCTTTATACATTCCCTCCCTTCCCTCTGATTCAGAGGTTCTCATCTACCTCCAGATGGAGGGTGCCACCTTTATTTTATTTTATTTTATTTAGCTTTTGTTGACCGGGTAAGTGCACTAGACAAATCCTGCCTATTTTCAGGCACGACCCGGGGAGGGATACAGATGAATGCCAACTGACCTTGAACCAGATTAAGCTGTTGGTGGTATTTTCACTGAATGAGAAATTTGGCCAGGACACGGGAAATTCCCTACTCTTTTCGATAAGTGCCATGGGATCTTTAACATCCACCTGAACTACCACCAATCCAGGCAGATGGGACCTCGGTTTAACGTCTCCAGCGAAGGCGGCACCTCAAGTGCAGCACCCTCTCATGCTGCACTACAGTGTCAGTACTGGGATATTAACCCAAGTGCCAGATGTGGGAACTGAACCCACAGCCCTCTGATCTCCCGGCTTCGAGGCGGAGTGCTACCTACTGAGCCACTGACACTGCTGACCTTGATTCTGGTGGCTCCATTTTGGCCATGGCAGATATGATTTCCTTTACTGTAACAACTGGCTGTGGAACACAGGGACCCTAGTCCATCCAGACTTCAGGGCCCTCCATCTGCATGCATGGCTCCTGAGAACATAGTCATTGCCCGGTTGAGAGTGTCTCAGAAGGTGGCTGATGGCCTTATAGCTGCAGAAAACCTTCCACAGAGCCACTTACTCTATGAAGTGGAAACAGTTTGCTATCTGGGCAGCTTCCCACCAACTGGACCCTTTCATCTGTCCAGTGACCGGGTGTTGGAGTATTTCTTGACCTTGTCTGACCTCGGTCTTGAATGCTGTTCTCTTAAAGTGCACATGTCTGCCATATCAGCCTTTCATGTGCCCATTGATGGCCATACTGTGGCATTGCTGGATGTAGCTTGTACTTTTCTAGAGGCATTCTCCACTTGAAGCCTCCCATCCATAACCTGGTTCCAGTTTGGGACCTCAGTTTTGTTTTGGAGAAGCTGACCCTGCCTCCTTTTGAGCCAGCTATGCTTTCTGTCATGGAAAGTGTCATTTTAGTTGCTATTACTTCTGCTTGAAGAATTTCAGAGCTACAGGGTCTCGTGTGAGCAGCTTTATTTGATTTTCCATAAAGACAGGGTCTCTTTGCGTACTAATCCTAAGTTTCCTCCAAAGGTGGTGTCTGAGTTTACCCTAAACCAATCCATCCACCCACCCACCTGTTTATTATCCAGAGCATGCCAATCCAGGGAAGCATTGCTCCATACTTTAGATGTGCATAGAATTCTGCATTACTATACACACTGTACCAAGGACTGCAGGAAGTCTAAACAGTTATTTGTTTCTTGTGCCCTGGTAGAAGGTGCTTCAGTTTTGAAACAGTGCTTGTCCAAATGGTTGGCAAACCGATATTTTTGGTACAGGAAGTACTATAAGGAACTTCCTGGGTTGTTAAGTGTCACTATACCAGGGACATGGCCACTTCAGTTGCCAGTTTTAGAGGCGTGTCTGCAGCTGAGATTTGTGCTGCTTCCAGTTGGAGTACAGTTCATGCTTTCACCAAGCACTAGTCTGGTTATTGCATCCGAAGAAGGGCAGGCTTTGGCCTTACTGTGCTTTGGGGCCTTCTTTCTTAGGCCTCTGGCCTCCTGCCACCAGACTGTCCTTGCTCAAAGCAGTGCTTGGGACTTGTTCCATATATGACAGAGATATCCCGAAGAAGATAGAACAGTTACATAAGAACTTAGATTTCGAGAGAATCTCTATCATCAGATCATCATCCTCCTCCATCCTCCTTTCTCTCTTCTTCTCTCTCAACTTGGCTGTTCTGTTGTTCCAGCCTTTCTACTCGCTTGGCACCTTTTCTCTCTCTTCAGTTCCCTAGTGGGACTCCTTTCTCTCATGGCCTTTAGCTAGGAAAAAACTGAGGAGGGAATGAGGCACTTTTATAGGGCAGTGTCATTGAAACTTGACTTTGGCATGGGTGGCCATTTTAGATTGATGCAGAAAAGCTTCCGTGGGATCCTAGTGCATGCTGGCTAAGTTCCATAGGTGTGATCAGATGACAGATTCCTCGAAGATCTACTGTTATGGTAAGTTCTTATGTAACTGTTCTATTCTTGTCTTTTGATTAAAGAGCTCTTACTTGAGAGGGTTCCTGCAGTAGGTCATGTAGGCATATAGGACTGCCCCGGCATTAGGACCACCACGGCAAACTTTTCTAGCAGTGTCTGGTGGTGGACCACCCACCCCTAAATCCGTGATGGATGTCAGCGTGATCCTATAGTAGGCGGTTCCCATACCCGCTTTCAGTTCTTTTCCACCATCGACCTACGCAAGGACCTCCGATGAACATTGCTCCAGTCGATTGCCATTTTGTCAGTTTTCTATTATTTTACTGAATTTCTAGTACTTTTTGGGTTTCTTTTGTGTCTTTTCACCTTCAGCTGAAGGCCAAGAACAAGTGCAAGAAGTGCGGCACATAGATCCCTCACAAAGGCGGCCACTGGCGCTGCCTTTTTGCCTAGGTCCCAAGTCCACTCGAAGCCTTGCTTCATATCAATGTCCTTGTCGTCGAGGCATTGGTCAGTGTCATTGAGGCACAGGCCAGAAAGCATAGGAAAACCAGGAGCAGTTGTGGAATTCACAAAAGTGTTTATTAGTACTAGCAGTAACATAATAAAAATGTTGAATAACTATTTACAAAGGCAGAATAAACAGAGAAGATCCATCTGAGTTTTCATTCAATCTCTGTGTCTCAAAACATTGAAGCTGTCTCTTATAGGTCTTTGCAACCTCCCTCCTTAACAGGCATCCTGATTTTTCTAAAATGTTCTTGTCAGTTTCATGCAGGTGCAGCAAGAACACAGTATCCCAGAACTGAGGCCCCTTTCCACAGCTTCTGAAAAGGGCTTAAAACTGTTCTTAGGTTAACCCTTGAGTTCCCAATAGCTTTTTGCAATCATCTCAAACTATAATTATATACATTTCAAAGTTCAAAGTCAGTAACACTATATAATTTCTAAACAAAGGGATCCCAATATCAGTTGCATTTCCACATAATGATTTGCATATATTTTTATACCAGCAGATATGCAAGGAAGAAAAGACAGAAACAGCAAGGGAAGATTGAGGAACAATGAGAGGCAAAAGAATTGTGAGCCTGTTGGGGTGGTCAAGTCCCAGGTCTCACTGGAAAATTTGGTTGCGCAACCAGACAGACAAGAGACAGGAAAGGAAAGAACAGATCCCTGCATTCAAACTCTCCATAACAACTGGGTCCTATTCAACCCTGTCACATACACCTCGCTCCTTAAGAGGGAACCTGTTTTATGAAACAGGTTTCCAAAACATTCTATTAATTTTCTAACACTAGCTTCTAACTTTCAGAAATTAAGCACATGTGTAGTATCCTTTTTCTATAACAGTGTAGCAAACAGTATAGTTTAAACTCATACTTTTGTTTTCCAACTTTCAAAACTCTCAATTCCTGATCTATATCGTGACAGAAAATCAGCATTGCTATTCTCTTTACCAGATTTGTGTATCACCTTGAATTTAAATGGCTGTAGTGCCAGGTACCACCTTGTGATTCTGGAATTATCTTTCATTTGGTTAAGCCAACAGAAGTTTGTGATCTGTTATAAGTACAAAATCAGTTCCTTGCAAATATAAGGGACTCCATGGCCCACTTACTGCTAAACATTCCTTTTCAGTGGTGGAGTACCTTTTCTCTCTGTCATGCAACTTCCTACTTATGTACAGAATAGGATGTTCTGTCCCATCTATATTTTAACTCAGTACTGCACCTAGGCCAACCTCTGATGCATCTGTTTGTAAAAAATAGTTTCTCAAAGTCTGGGCTTCTTAAAACAGGACTGAACATAATGCAGCCTTTATGGCTTGAAAAGCTTAATCATCCTCTGGGGTCCTTTCATATTATTTGGGAACCATTTTTTGTGAGTTCAGTGAGGAAGTAGCCAACTCAGCAAGTTGGGAACAAATTTCGATAATAACCAGCCAGCCTAAAATTACCTGACATGTTTCTTTGTTTTAGGGACAGGGCTGTTAGCTACAGCTTCTATTTTAGAAATTTCTGGCTTAACTTCTCCATTTCCGACACATAGCCCAAATATCTGGTTTCTGCATGCTCAATGCACATTTGGTAGGATTTAATAGTCAGACCTGCATTTTCGATAGCTTGGATAACTGCCCGTAAGTGTTCCAGGTGGCTTTTCCAGTCTGGACTGTACAGCATGACATCATCAGGTATGCAGCACAATAACCAGTGTGAGGGTGATAATATTACATCCATGTACTGCTGGAATGTAGCTGGCATATCATGTAAACCGAATGGCATGGTGGCGAACAGATAGAATCCTATGGGGTAGCAAATGCAGCTTTGTCTCTGGATTCTTTAGCTGAAGGGATTTGCCAGTAACCCTTGGTGAGATTGAGGTACTGATATACTTGGCACTTCCCAGTCTGTCCACCAAATTATCTATTCTGGGCATAGGATAACTCAAATTCTGACATTGATTACGTTTCCTAAAATCAAGGCAGATTCTAACACCCTTCTTTTTGTTTACAATTACCATTGGAGATGACCAAGTACTCCTCGATTCTTCTATGATACACAATTCTTTCATTTTTTGTATTTCCTTTACCATCAGCTCTTAACGTTCTGTTAACTGTATGTCTTTTTGCCTAAGAGAAGTGAGAATTTCTTGGCACTATTCGTGCTTGACCTCTGTTGCTCGGCCTAGTACTGTGGTAAAAGCACTGTTAAATATCTTTAGCAAGTTACAGATATCTGCAAGTTGTTTGGGGGTTAGAAACATTCACCTTTACAGCATCAGCAGTTACAGTTTGTTCCAGTCTGTCATAAGCTACATTAATGTCTTCTTTATCAGTTTCTGGTAAAACTAGCAAAGCAGCTTTTGGCAGTTTTCAAACCATTTCTTGAGGAGGTTAACATGGTATACTTTTGTAGGATTTTTTCCTGTCAGGGTCTCAATCTCGTAGTTAATGGGTGCCAGTACATCTAAGCACTCTGTAAGGCCTTGCCACTTCATAAACAGTTTATTTTCTGTTGTGAGTAACAGTAGCAAAACCTTTCCACCTGGCTCAAAAACTTTTCTTTTACCCCATGGTCATAATATTCCTTCTGCTGGTTTTGTGCCTCTTCCTGATTACTATGGGCAATTTCAACATATTTTGCCCACTTCTTTCTTAGGGCACATATAAGGCATTATAGATTGTTTCTGAGTGGGGTTATCTTCCACATTTCTTTTATCACATCAGTGGCCCTCTTGGCTGCCTACCATACTGTATAGCATTTCAAATGGTGAAAACCCTGTTGATGCCTGTGGCACTTCTGTATAAGCAAAAAGTAAGTAAAGCAAGTATTGGTCCCAATCTTTCCCTTCCCCTTTTGCAAACCTTTTAGCATGTGTTTCAGGGTTTGGTTAAATGCTCAACAAGGCCATCTGTCTGAGGGTAATGGGGGAGTTTGTATGGCAGTGATACCTAGTAGTACTGTATGTATAGCTCCTAAGTAATGTAGCACTAAAATTACTACCCTTACCAGTAATCATTTCTTTAGTTATGCCTGGGCACAGATTTGTTACCCCACCAGAGGTTCTTATCAGACTTATTATATTTTATTTATTTATTATTTATTTATTGAATTTTGTTCATCGTAGGCCACTGAGACTAAAGTGCCTCTTTCAGGAGGCGACTGGGGTGGGGATACAGAAGATAACCAACTGAAATTGAACCAGATTAAGCTGTTGGTGGTATTTTTAGTGACTCAGAGTTTAAATGGGAAAAGAGTGTCTTACCTGTGCTGGCTGTTATCTCACTGCTGTGGTGTTTGTCTGGCGATTTGGTAGTCTTTGGCCGAAGAAACAGCCTTTTCCACACTTTATGGTCGGTGTTCCTTTACCCAAAGCTGCACATCTATAGGCAGGATGTTGATGGATTGCTCAATGGCAAATATGTCGATGATTGGTGGGACTGTTTTGCCCTCTGGTTGGAACCATTTTATCAGGAGTTCTCTAAGTCAAGTGAAGGCTTCTTGAGGATTGTCGACTGAGTTGTACTTCAGAGATCAAAATTTCTGCCTGTATGTCTCTCCTGAGATGTCATACCTTTTCAGGATTTCACTTTTCCACCAGATCATAGTTTTCTGACTGTACAGTGTCCATGTTGCTGTAGGCAAGTTGGGCTTTCCCTGTCAGGTAGGGTACCAGTCTGATTGCCCATTGCTGCTTTGGCCATTGGCAGGCTGTGGCAACTCTTTCAAAAGTTGTCAGGTATGCCTCAATATCATCCGAGGACACAACTTTGTAAGTTTAATGGCTTTTAAGTTGCTTGTGTTTTGTTGCTTGTCTGGATCTGTGCAAGATCCTCTGCCTTTGATAGCTTGCAAGGCATCCAGCCATCGCTGCTTCTGTCACTGTATCTCTTCCCTCATCTGCTGCTTCTCTTCTCTGCTGACCCGTCGCTGCATCTCTTCTGTCATCTGCTGCTTCTCTTCTCTCTGTTTCTCCATCTCTTTTGTTGTATAGCCCACCATTTGAAAAACACAGTCAGGCTTTCAGGTTCTGTCACTGCCTGTTCTTTTAACTTGTGCTGGCTGTACAATCTCAGCTGGACTTCTGTCTCTGCTAGTTGGTGCCATTCTCTGGTAAACACTCCTGGACTTGTTGCTGCAGAATCCATGCCTTTCTCTATGCTTCCGTGGTACTAGGTCCCATACCCACGCACAAAACTTCTGGCTTAGAGTATGCATGGCGTAATCCCATTTAGGCTGACACCATCTGTCGTCAAGGCACGGGTCATAGGAAGCATAGGAAAGATCAGGACAGTTGTAGAATTAGCAAAAGTGTTTATTAGTACTAGCAGTAACATTAAAATAATTGTTCAGAATAACTATTTACAAAGGCAGAATAAACAAGAAGATCCATCTGAGTTTTCCTTCAATCCTGTATCTCAAAACATTGAAGCTCTCTCTCTCTTATAGGTCTTTGCAAACCCCTCCTTAACAAGCATCCTGATTTTTTCTAAGATGTACTTGTCAATTTCATGCAGTGCAGCAAAACACAGTATCCCAGAACTGAGGTCCCTTCTTCACAGCTTCTGAAAAGGGCTTAAAAACTGCTCTTAGGTTAACCGTTGAGTTCCCAATAGCTTTTACAATCATTTCAAACTATAATTATACACATTTCAACAGTAACACTATATCATTTCTAAACAAAGGGATCCCAATATCAGTTACATTTCCACATAATGATTTGGATATATTTTATACCAGCAGCTATTCAAGGGAAGAAAAGACAGAAACAGCAAGGAAAGACTGAGGGACAGTGAGAGGCAAAGAATTGCAAAACTATTGGGGTGATCAAGTCTCAGATCTCACGGAAAATGTGGTTGTGCAACCAGACAGACAAGAGACAGGAAAGGAAGAACAGAAAAGATCACTGCATTCAAACTCTCCATAACAACTGGGACAGGGTCCCATTCAACCCTGTCACAGTCAGGAAGCATAGGAAGACCAGGAGCAGTTGTAACATTCAGAAGTAACATTTTATTATCAATAACAGTAACATAAAAAAATTGTTCAGTATAACTATTTACAAAGGCAGTACAAAGGCAATACAAGAGAAAAGTCCTTGCTGCACAGGATCGAAAATCCCAATTGCTGACCCAGAGACCACTGCAAGCCTGCTGTGCCATATATCCGGTGCATCCAGGGCTTGTGGCTATCATGTCATTTTGAAAATTGAGCCCCAGGTTTTAAATAGTGAATGCCGTCAATAAAGGATGTCTGTGTGGCACTTAGAAACAACAAAATATTTCGACACTGAGCTATTTTTGAGTGGCGTCCTGAATATACCGGTGGTGAGTGCTCGATTTACATTGTTTTGGTATTATTGGACTAGAAGCTACTCCTCATTCATACTTGGTAAATGTCCTGGTAAATATTCTTTGTGGGACTGCTCAGCGGAATTGAACTTTGTTGCTACTGGCTTTCCTTTGTAGAAACACAGAAACATTGAATTTGTCAGCAAAAAGGACTGCCCCCCATCTGCCCAGATGTTCCATGCCTAATCTGCCTCCGCTGACCTTATCTGGTCTGCAGCAACCCTCCTGTCTCCCTGCCTCTTTCATACCCAGGACATCAGTGTAAATAAGCCCTTACTCAGTGATTCTTTGTTGGCTAATAAATATATATGTAATAGATTGCAGCAACTAAGATAGACTTAATACACTGTTCCTTGTGATTTGCAGGATGGCCATCAGTCAGTAAGTCCACCTACTGAGCTCTGAGAGCTACCTGTGGAGACACCAGGCCTGCCTACACCTGTGAAAGAGGACTCTCTTGTAACAGAGCCTGGTCTTAGAACTGGCAGTGGTAGGCCCCTTAAGAGGCCCAGACATCTAGAGGCCAAGGGGAACATATTGGGGAAGGTTTTGTGCTGCACAAACAAGGGTTTGCCTCTGCAAATTAAGTTGTGCACAAGTGTGCATTGCACTTTTCATACTGGAAGCCAGCTGTTTGACAGGTGAAAAAGGCACCCAGACACACATGTAAATGAGAGGCTGTCTCATGAATTTGTGCCCACTTGGATAGTGGATGCCGTTTGGACTTGCTAATAGTAGCCTGCTTGATCAGCACAATTACCTCATGTAGAAAACACAGTTGAACAGTGAAAGCACCCTCCTTACTCACACAATCCCAACCCCACCTCCCAGGTGAGGGTGGTGGTTGCTAGCTCTTTGTATCCTTGGGGTCTAATGGTCCCCCAAATTCCAGGTCTCAGATATGTTGAAATATACATATATCCCTGGCATCTAGTGCCCCATTCCCTGTGCCAGATGTGTTGATATACAGATACATCCCTGGCATCTAGTGCCCTCAGTTCCCTATGCAAGATATGTTGATATACAGATACATCCCTGGCATCTAGTGCCCTCAGTTCCCTATGCCAGATATGTTGATATACAGATATATCCTGATAAGTGGACCTCCTCACATCAATTTCAGGTGCCAGACATACTGAAATACAAATGTACTCCCAGTGTCTAGTGGTTCCCTCCCAATTCCGGTGCTAAGTATGGTAACATACATGTTTATACCTGGCAGCTAGTGGGTTTGTGACTGGAGCACTGGAGGGGAAGGAGAGGATTGAGCAGGGCGGTGGAGGGTGAGTCACTGGCTGCACTGCTGTACTGCCACCAAGGCATGGTCAGCTGGAGCTGTTAGAAGGAAAGGACAGTGCTGACTGGAGCCCTTGCCATTGGCACCCTGGGGAGAGAGAAATGGACAGAAAACCCAGGCTTCACAAGAAAAGGTCAGGCACTCTTGGACCTCCTATGCTTTCAGATGGCTGGCTCCACGTTTGAGGGAACACCTGACACTGAGGGCCTGCTGGGGGCAGAAGTCATGGGGTTAAAGGAGTGGTGCCAGGTAGGGCAATGTTGGGGCTAGGTGGTTGCCAGATGATGATGAAGGGAATAGTGTATGAATAAAAAAAGATACTGCTAAGTTTTAGAAAGAATAATCAGAACATATTTCAGTTCTTAAAAATCTTTAGAGTTAGGATGTTACAACAGAATAAGACGGCTATAGTAGTACCGGTAGTTGGAGCAGGAGACTAGGAGGTGCATATGGAAAGCTGTGATCTACAGTATAAGAGCCAGGGAGATACACAGATGGGGTTCTGGGAGAACAAAGGTAGGAAAAAACAGGAATTGGAGAGAAAGAGTGTTTGATCTTCCGGGAATCAATCTTCTCCATAAATTTCCTCTTAATGGGTCTGTGCCAGGGATGCTAGCACCCTGTGTGAGCCACAACTTTTCTGTAGGTCTGACAGTGCCTGTAGGCTCCCAGTGCATCTCTGCATGCATCCGCTGGTATACAACAGGACCAGTCCCCTAACGCCTCAAGTTCCTTTTCCCACTGTCAAGTGTGCAGCAACATTGCTGCTTTTCATGTGAGGCCGAACTACAGACTAGATGACGATAGTTTCCAGTTCTTCAGTTTTAGTTTAATATACATTAAAGTTTGTTATTTTTGTGTCAGTTTAGTTAGTCTAACACACAAAAATGTATGATTCTCTCAGTCCTATCTCATGCTAACAGTCGATGACCATAGAGGAAGGTATGATGGGGAGCCTGAAAAGGCAAGTTGCTCAGGCAATGGATCTCTGTCTGGCCACCACCTTCTCTGGGAAGGTGCTGTGGCGATGGGCAGTTTGGTGCCTGGTGAGGATGAGCAGTCCTCTTAGAGTCACAAAAGAAACAGTCCAGATCCAGCACATGCTTTGGCCTCTACCTCTTCCCCAGCATAAAGGGAAGAAACTGCATCAGTTGAGGTCATCCTGTGGTTGTTCTGCTGTGAGACACTTAACTTCTGTGGGTCTGAGTTACCCACTGTCATCACCGACAACACCAGGGATGCCTGGGCTCTGCAGTCGAGGTCTTCGTGCCCAAGCCCCTTTTCTGTCCAATACTGAGCAGCTCTTACTGAGCAGTGGATGCAGTGTATAAGTCTAAGTGTTGCCATTTTTAGTGCTGGCTCCTGACCTCTTGCAGTCTTCTGAGCTGACACTGTCTTTGGTGCCGCTTAATGTAGGTGTGCAGCTGACTCCTGACTCCAGCCTCTGGGCTGGGGTGCAGTTAACCAACTGGATCCCTTTTGTTCAGCTACCCCTTTGTCAGGGTCTACTTTCTACAGGAGAGGGGACCCCTGGTCGAGCTGGACCTCACGGTCCCTGCATCTGCACGCTGGCCCTGAAGACATAGCTATTGCCTGCTTTTGGGGTTTCTCCCCTGGTGGCTGATGTCTTAACCATACCTCTGAATTGTCCCTGACTTTCAGGGACATCCCTGATTCTGCCTTAAACATTCCCTCTGTCCCTCCTAAATTAGCCTTTCTATCACTGAAATGTAGTGATTTAAACTTAAAGCACAAAATACTATCATACTTTAGGATGAAAGTCTAGTTCTCCATCAGAAAATGCATTTCATATTAAGAAATTTCTTGAGTTGATATGACCAATTTTTAAGATTTGTCCTGATTTTTGTAATCTGTCCCTGATATTTTTAGCCCTGTTCCTGATTTACAAGGCAGAAGGTTGAAAGGTGTGTGTCTTACTGACAGTTAGAAAGCCTTCTACAAGACCGCCATTCACCAAAGTAAAGCATTTCTCCATCTGGTTTTGCTTCCTGTTCAGCGGACTCATTTACATATCCTATCAATACTGTACTGTCCTATCTGTTGTCTATCTGACTCTGGTCTACAGTACTCATCCTTTAAAGTACACTTGGCTGCCATTTCAGCTTTCCGTGACTCTACTGAATTGTGCACAGTGGCACAACTAAATTGTCCTGTATGTTTCTTAAGGGTATTTTGCGTGTCCCTAATTTGTAAACTGTTTTGCCTTGGGACCTTAATTTTATCCATAAACAAATTTACTCTGGCTTCATTTGAGCCAACTGCAACTTATGAAATGCACTTTCTTATGTGGAAGACTATTTCTGGTTGCTATAACTTCTGCTCATAGGATTTTCAAGCTTCAGGCTTCAGTAGCCTTGTGTAGCAGTCCTCCTTTTCTTACCCAAGTGGTCTGTAATTTCACATTAAATCAGACTATAAATCTTTCTGTGTATTATCCTGACCAAGCTAACAAAGGTGAGGCATTGTTCCATGTGTTTGATGTTCATAGAATACTTAGTTTCTATCTTAATCGCACTATGGACTGCAGAAAGTCCTCTCAGCTTTTTGTCATGTTTACCCCTGGAAAGAGGGTGCAACTGTTACTAAACAGTGCTTGTCCAAATGGCTGGCTTGCAGCATTGAATTTTGTTGTAGGTAGTAGAGTAAGGAACTTCTTGATGTTGTAGCGGGCCACTGTACATGTGGTATGGCCACAATTGTTGCCTATTTCAAGATGTTCCTGCAGCTGACATATGTGCTGCTGCCACATGGAAGCACTCCGCATACTTTACTGAGCACTATAGCCTAGATGTAATCTCATGCAGACATGCTGATTTGACCTTGCTGTCCTGCATGGAGGGATATCCTTGATGAAGATAGAACAGATACTCATTATAACAGTGGATCTTCAAGATAATCTCCTCCACAGGGCAGCAGCGCATCCACCCACCTCCCCTTTCTGAGGTATAAGCTGGCAGGCTTGCCCACTGCCTTGCTTGGAAGTTTCCATAAGTGCTTTATGTATACTGTATTTCCAGTCCCATGCCTCTCCTTGTGTGCCTGGTATAGGTTTGACCTCCTGGTTCCTCATGATATGAGGCCCCATGAGTTTGTTTCCAGTGGGGAACTGAGACACAGTGGGCCACCAACGTTTTACAGGCACTGATGTTTACAGGCACTAATGTTTCACATCATTGTGAGAGGCCCCAGCTAGCAAAAGTTTCAAGTGATCCTGAAGCTGATAATTACAGTTCCAAAGGTGTAACCCAATGGAGGAGGTTCTCTTGAAGATCTGTTGTAATGATGAATAACTGTTCCCGATCTGGACACATCCCAAGTTTCTACCTATGGTGATGTTGCAGTTCCATCTTAATCAGGCTACAGTCCTGCCTGCATATTTGCCAACAAGAATGAGGGAAAGAACTCTCCACTCACTGTATGTTAAGATGGTCCTTAGGTTTTACCTGGACAGTACTAAGGACTACAGACAGTCAAAAAGGCTCTGTCTCTTTCGACACTAATCGGGGGTGTCACAATAAGTGCATTACATCTTGTACTGTAAACTGTATTTGCCACTGCTACAGAAAGCTATTCCTGAAATTAAATTGGAGGCAAGGTACATGCCCACTCCACCAGAGCAGTTGTCACTTCACTGGCAGATATACACTCTGTGCCTATTAGAGAAATTTGCTGAGTTTATTTACTTGAATCTTGAAAACATCAGTGAGCTGAAAGCTCTTTGCATTAGTTCCACATCAGAGGTTAAGTCTAACAAAAGACAAAGGTTGACAGAAGGTGGTAGGAACTCCCAGTATAATAGTGGAATATGGATTACAACAAGCCAAATCACTGCGGATGTGGATACAACAGGACAAATCACTGCTAACATTAGGAACTAAAATAACAGAATGTGGAGGCATTGTACAATGTATGTCGTAGTGCTAAAAGCAAATACAAGTTTGACAGTCACTTTTAGACAATACGAAAACAATAGGTGTAGTGGAGAAATCAGCCCGTGAGGCCGTGTCAAAAGGAAAAGGGGAGGAAGGGGATGGAGGTTTGGAAGAGAGGGGAGAGGTAGGATTAGTGCATTACTGCTAGCATCCAGGGTTTGAGTAGGCAGGAATATGTGCTACGACAGTGCTAAATTAGGACAGTTAATGGAAGCAGTCACAGCTGGCAATAGCAACTAGTTGTTTTCTAAGCTTCCACTTAAAAGAGCCAAGAGTGGTTGCAGAAAGTGTGTCATGCTGAAGGGGTGAAACCAAGATGGGGCTCTGTAGGCAAGGACCTTTGACCTTGGGAAGTGTGGCAGTGAGGGATCTTAAAAATCTGGCTATCAGAGCTTCTGTTACGTCATGGGTTGGTGGAGGATGAGGAGCTACTGAGCATCAGAGGCATCATATCTAAGCTAATGTTTTTGCGAACAGACATGTTTGATACATAATTCTGCTTTTATATTGGAGCAAATTCACTTGAGCATACAGGTCACAGGTGAGAGTCAGGCGTGCAGAACCTGTTAGTAGCCAGCAGGCTTTGTTAAGTGTTATTTTGATGTGATCGAGGGCAGTGTCCACGGAGACTCATGGAGTACTAACCCATAGTCAATAATCGAGAGAACTGAGCTGTGTATAGCTAAGCTCAGAGCTTCAAATGGCATACAATGTTTGTACCTGTAAGGCAGCCAATACGTGTATTGGCTGCTTTAGCTACATTGTCAGTATATTGAGCAAATGACATAGTGCTGTTACTGGTGAGCCCCAGATATTTAAAGTGCTGAACTAGCTCCAAGGGAGAGCCCACAGCATTTGAGATAGAAAGAGGGTAGTATCTATGCTTGTTTTGGGGCTGGAGAGCAACTTAGTCTTGGTCTTCTTATAGTTAATGATGAGCTTGTGATCAAAGAACCATCTTTCAACGTCAGTAAAGTTTTGTTGGGGCCGATTCTCAAGAACCTTGGGGTCATGGTCACTACTGAAAATAACAGTGTCGTCCACATATAGTAGTATCCAATCGTGGCAGGAGTATGGAAGCTTGTTTAGGAAGACACTAAGCAAGAGAGGCCCCAGGATGGACAATTGTGGGGCGCCTGGTGGACAGGCCTACTGTCGGATAGGACATTCCCAATCTTAACTTGCTGCAAAGCGATTACAAAGGTAACTTCTAAACCAGGTTGTGGTGTTGACGGAGAAACCAATACCGTAAGCTAGTCCACCAAAAGGGCATGATTTACCGTATCAAATGCTTTGGTTAAATTAATGAAGTGGCAACTTGGGGCTGAGTGGCAACTTGGAGCACAGTGCATGCCTTTACCAAGCGTTATGCCCTGGATGGCCATGCCAGGCAGCATGCCACCTTTGACCTATCCTGAGTGAGCCCAGAGCTCCAGCCTCACTAGTCCAGGGAGTTTCTCTAAGCTTGGTACTCTGACACATTAGTGTGACTCTAGAATATTGATTTTTGGAAGATGTGAAAGTTATGTACTTGTTGTAATTGCTGATCCTCTGGAAAATCTTCTCATAGATTACCACACCTGCCCACCATCCCGGACTCATTCCAGTATTGTTGTGTTGGTCTTCACCTTTGTATTTATTTTGTCTGTGAAGACACTGTTACTAGATTTGGTGGCTCTTCTTACATGGGCCACCAAGGCTATCGATGCCCTTAGGTTATGTGCATAGGTTACCGTTAGGCTCATGCTGCTCACCTCCTTGGTAAAAAAGTACTGAGCTTATGTATCATTTTAAAATAAACTTTGAAAAATCCTAACAAAGGCTTGTGAATGAAAAATCCTGGCGTCTTGTTCAACGTCTGTGAAATGTAGACTACTGTAGTGATGGGCCAGCTACGATCGATAAAAATGAATTCAGCCCAAGAACTTTTGACTTCTCCGTGTTCATAATCATGGTTAAAGCTAATATTTTTCACTGATGTTTCAGCTGTTGCTTTAGTATATGGCCAGTTGTACCTGTCTCTGTGTAGTGGGTAAACAATTATTTTACTATACTAATTTCTGAAGTGTCATTATATATCAGAGTCAATCATGTCAAAATACAAAATGTACTCCAGCTGAATTTTTTTCATTTTTCCCCTCATCGTGCTCTGGAACCTGCCTCTCCTTTGCGCTGCCATGATCCCTGACATGCCTCCTACTACCTCACTCGAGCCTTCTAATCTCATATTGTAGCCTTTCCGGATGGGTCCCTCTCCTTCGAGGGGAAGGCACAGGTGGGACTGGCCAACACACACTACTTTTTGGCCCCAGGGCACTGCTGAAGTTTACATGGCTCCTTTTGGGGCTTTGGATCCATTGGTGGACTGGCAGCTGTCATCTGGCGGTCCGGAGCAGTTTCTGCTTGTCTAGTGTTCTCCTGTTGTGTCGCTCATGCAGTGTTCCCGGTCTCCACGAGGCTGCTGCAGAGCAATGTGCCCGCCCCACCCAGGAGAGGAGAGCAGTCCTGCAGATGCTCGATCCTCTCCTTCCCCTGCCAGCCCCAGCGTCCTGAGTTTGTTCCTGAACTCGGGTCGCGGCGTTCTTGCAGTGTGGCGTCAGTGCCTCAACCCTCAGCGTCATTGGACTGGCCAGTTAGTTTGTTTATGTAAGAATAGTTTAGTATGGAAAGGGATAGTTTATGTGTTTTTGGGATAGTTTGTGTTTTGGGATAGTTTACGTTCTTTGTATTTTGTTATCATTTTAGTGAAAATTGTAATTTCTCCTGGTATGGTATTCATTAATTTATATATTTCTTTTCTCTTAATTTAGGGAGATAAGGGTGTCCCAGGTATATCTGGTGAACAGTAAGTATTCTACAAAGACTGATTTCTAGTCAAATTAATTCTTACTAATGAAGCCCTCAATATTGCATATATTTTATTTTCAATATTACAGGGAATATGTGATATCTTCAAAGGAGAAAAAGGTGAACCTGGAAAACCAGGCCCCAGAGTGAGTATAATTTGATTCAATTTAATTTGACTGGTTGCCAGAATAGACCCAGTGCTCTGAACAGCCTGTTTTCAAGGACAACCAGGGGCAATGATGCCAAGAAATGACAATAGTTGTAACCATATTTTATGTATTAGTAGCTAGAATATACAAAATGGGATTGACCAACTGAGGCTTTGGACCTAGCAGCTCCAGCCTGATGTTGTGGTAATCTCTAAATACTGGCTTTAGCTAGGATCAGTGATGTACTGCAGACAGATGTCTCTATCACTGGCTGTGCTATCCACAGGTTGGCCTGTGGGAAGTATTGGGGTGGTATGAGCATGTATGTTTGTCGCAGACACAATTCTCACATCATATTTTGATCCACTGTCTCCATCTCACACAAACTCCTCCTGTGTAAGCTCACCTTTCCATCTCCCTTCCAGTATTCATTGGTGGTGTCTACTAACACCATGGTATAGCACCTGCTCTGATCCTGTCCTCAACCACCTGTCCTCTCCATCTAATTTTCCTCTTATAATTAGCTTGTCATCCTCAAAGAGCTAAACAATATTTGGCAGTCCCATTCTACCAGAATACTTACCCAGCAAGTTCAGTTTCTGAACCGCACTCAGATAATCACCAAGCCACCCACTTCAAATACCTCAGTGTGTTGCTGGATTCAGATTTTGATTTCACCACCCCATTGATTCTATCCACAAAAGCTGCTTCCTGTTCTTTGTGCCCTTCTTGCAATAAG
The DNA here is from genome assembly GCA_016271365.2 of Neoceratodus forsteri. Lineage (NCBI taxonomy): Eukaryota > Metazoa > Chordata > Ceratodontiformes > Ceratodontidae > Neoceratodus > Neoceratodus forsteri. Next base: position 78,634,517 of record CM057459.1, read on the forward strand.
TACTGCAATAAGTCTTGCCTTCCAATCAAGGCCTACCAAGGGCATGACTTCAAGCTGAATGACTGACTCCCGTCCCAGGAGTTCCGTGTGTCTCCACTGCACCTCCTTTCTTTTCCTCCCCATTCTCACTACATTGCTCTGACTTGTTACTTGTAGTTCACCATTGTAATACCTCTGCTGGACAGTTTGCCTTCTTTTCCCACCTCCTCTCTTCTAGGTTACTCGGTTTTGTGGACAAATGGAGGTCTTGGCCCATCGAGTTTGTCCTCCACACATTGTGGAACATTAAGCCCAATATATTTAATTCAGCAGCCATTTATTTAATTTATTTTTGAAGGTATTTATTTGATCACATTCTACAATATCTTATGGCAGTGTATTCCACATTCTGGGTGCCCTAACTGTGAAGAAATGTTGTCTTTTATTTGTTTTTGTTCTATCGACTTCAAGTTGTTTGTTATGATGCCTGGCCACGATTTTCTTGGTGGAAAATGAAATACCACATAGTTCCATTAGGATAGGGGATTGGACAATTTTAAAAAGCTGGAGGAGGTCACCTCTGATTCTTCTAAATTTAAGTGAGTATAATCCTGCTTGTTGAAGTCTTGTATCGTAGATAAGGTGGCGAATGTGGTACAAGTCTTGTTGCCCTCACGCTGGATCTGTTCTATTCTTGTGATATCTGAAATTAGGTAGGGGCTCCAAAATGGTGATCCGTAATCTGTGTATGGCCTAACATGGGATTTATATAGCGTCATGATGCATTCCTCTGATTTTGAGATGAATGTGTTAATTCTATGAAGGAGTGCATTGGCTTGGTTTGCTGTTTTATTACAATGGTCTAAGGATGACAGTTTGTTGTTTACTGACATTCCAGGTCTTTTTCTGCACTTGATTCTCTGATGATGATGTTATTTGAGAACATGTTTGTTTAGGATTGTTTCTACCCATATGTAGTACTGCATGTTTTGTTATGTTAAAGTGCATCTGGTTAGTGTGAGCCCAGCATTCAATGGTAGTAAGGTCTGTCTTTAGGTTGTTTTTACTGATCTCACTATCAACACCCCCAGTTTAGTGTCATCTGTGAATTTTTAAATTATGTTATTTGATGAAATAGTCATGTTGCAGATGAAAATGTTGGAATGTTGGTCCCAAGACGGAGCCTTGGGAGGCGCCACTAGACACCCTTCCTACGTATGTCTGATAATTAGCGTTCACCTAACCCTCTCAGATCTGTTGTTCATCCAGCTATGAACCGATGAAACAATGGTGGGTGAGAATCCTAAATTGGTAAGTTTATTCACTAAGATAGTATGTGATACTTTGTTGAATGCTTTGCTGTAGTCGAGTAGGATAACGTCAACAGGGATGTTGGAATCAAGATTTTTGCTAATGTAGTTGTGAAAAGAAGGCAGAGTGGTGGTGCAGAAATAACCTGGTTTAAACCAGTGCTGTGAGATGTCTGTAATGTTTAATGACTGCATTTCTACTTCAGTTAGTGATTTGATTGTTTATTTCATTAGTTTACAAGGTATTGAAGTGAGGCTGATTGGTCGGTAATTTTGGCTTTGGAATGTAGACCTTGTTTGAAGATGGGGTGACAGTAGCAGTCAGCCAGTCAGATGGGACCCTGGATTCATGAAGGATTTGTTAAAAATAATAGTGAGTGGTGGGGTAATGGTATCAATTGTTCCAATGAAAATCTAGGATTTATATTACCTGGGCCAGGACTTGTGGACTTTTAAATGTACCTAAAGTTCCCCAGTTTCCTGAGTGAAATACTATAATCTGTAGGATTAGATGAGTGAACTGTTGTCGTGCTCAAAACTGAGCAGAAGAACTTATTAAATTTAGTGGCAGTCTCCAGATTGTATGATATGTATTGTTTTTTATTATTGGGCCCACAGTACTGTTATTCCCTTCTTCCCATTTAGATAGGAGTATAGGGCTTTATGTGAGTCCTTAGTATGTGCAATTAGGAATTCAAGATTCCGTTTGCTGTTGTGATAAGTTTTTAGTTCCTTAACTGCCTTCCTATATTTCAGTAATATTTCCTCTTTTGGTTTATGGGACAGGTTTTAATTGTGAAAATAGTTTTAGTTTAACTGCTCTTTGTTTTTGATGGAACCATTATACCATGCAGGAATTTTCCCTTGTTATTGTATTTTTCTTTAGGTATATAACTGTTCTAATTCTTGAATTTTTGATTTTAATGTGGTCCAAGCATCTTCAATATTAAGAGGTGGAGTATGGGGTCCCACTGTGTAGCCCTGAGATGCTCATTAATTTTGGGGAAGTCTGCCTTATCATATTGTTTGATCATAAGTTTATTTGTTGGAGGTTGGTGGTTTAGGGTATTGTGAAAATATAGACATATGGTCACTGTTACCAAGGGGTCCGTGATATGTAAGTTAGTTAGGAGGTATCCAAATTTGTTATAACTAAATCTAGTGTGTTTGTTCCCCGGTAGGCTCCCTAATTAGTTGGGTAAGGCCCAGATCTATTATTGTTGTGAGCAGCTGTGTATCATGGTGGTTTGACCCTATTAATGTGTCCCAATTAATAGCTGGGAGGTTAAAGTCTCCCAAAATGAGGACCGTGCCTTTGCTTGCTAATTGGGAAATTTCCTTGGTTAGCTATTTAGTATATGTGATGTCTGCACAAGGGGGTGGTAACAAGTGCCGACCAGGATTTGTGGAAGGCCTTTGGGCTGTAAATGCACCCAGATGGTCTCTGACTGTGTTTTAAAGGGCACTCAAATGAGGGGATATTGTTACTAACATATAAGCTCACCCCTCCCCCTTTCTGTTATCTATTTTGTTTTGAAATAGTGTTTAAAGTCGGGATTTCAGCTGTCTATTGTTTGTCTGAGTTGCCCCAAGTTTCAGTTATGGCTATTAGTCCCAATTTGAGGATTTGAATTTTAATTTCTAGTTCAGCTATCTTAGTAGTATTGAGAAGCGGGCATTGAGGGATAAAACATTCAGATGAGTAGAATATGGTGAGTGAGAATTTGTAATAAGAGATTTGGGTGTTAACCCTGTCTTTCCCCTTGTAGTTAGTTGAAATGGTTGTTAATGAATGTAGTATTCTGACGTCCCACAGAACTCCCCTTCTGCTGAGATGTAAGCCGTCCCAGCAGAAGAGGGATGGATTACTGTGGAATTCCTCCCAAAGTGTAAGGCAGGTAATGTTCTGCCTATAGCACCATTTATGAGCCAGTCATTTAGAGCTTTAATTTTGGCCATGATTTGGTATGTAGCTCTGGGGACTGCCAATATCTCTGATAGACAAATATTACATCCCTTTCTTCAAAAAATTGCATAGGGAGACATAGTCCTGTTTAAGTTGTTGAGTGGTATCCTATTAATGTCATTTGTCCCCACGTGGATAACCACTAGGGGTTTTCACCGGCTGCTGAAAGGTTTGTTTTTGTCATAGATGTTATATCCAAAACTCTCGCAGCCCTGTAGCTTCAACAGGTTTGGTTTTCCTTATCTGGGTTACAGACGGCATGATCAATATACTTTGTTATGGAGTCTCCCAGTACATATACCTGTTTGTTAGTTGGTTTGATTTTTGGGAGATGATCCGACTGATCAGTAGTAGTGGGGAAGGGATGAGCTGATTTTAAATTCTGCTGAGCAAGATTTTGATGGGTGGATAGTGACTGGGCTTTGTCACTAGGGAAGTAATAGGGTTTATGTGTTTAATATTGACAGAACTAGTACCATGATTTGGGCGGTATTTGTTGCCTCATTGGTGACTAATGGTAAGTGCTCAAAGGAGTTATGTAATGGTATTAAGGAAGCACTGTTGGGACTGGCCCTCTTTTTTGGTTTTGATTTGTGGAATTGTTGGCCAGGTATATTCTTCTGGTACTTGAAGAGGTTGTAAGGGGTTCAAGGGTGAAGGGTGTAGAAGTGCTAGCTAAGCCTTCATCTTGAGAGGGATGATTTGTGTGGAGAGAAAGGGTTTGGGGGTGGTAACAACTTCCATATGGGTAGTGGTTTTATTAGCCTCTAGGAGGATGACATGTGATCTATGTATTCCTTCAAGGCTTCAATATCTGAGTTAATTACTCATTTAGTTTGGAGTAATTTCCTCCTGAAGGGTGTTTACTAACTGACATCTATCACGAATGAAGTTGGGTGTTTGTTTGCCAATGACATATATTTGGCAAGGCAGTAGTATTCATTAGCTTTCTTCATTGTGCTGGTTAAAGATGCAGGTAGTTTATCGGATTAGGTTGGTTTCCTTATTAACCAACTGGGTAAACTGTAGCATTATCTCTAGGCTCGATCCTGAGGTTCCTGGTGGCATGGTAGACATGCTCCGGGGCCAGCGATGTCTCTGGCGTGTCTCCGTGTATATTACTCGCGACACTCACCATGGGTCTTAAGAAGCGCTAAACTGGAAGTGCCTGGATGCACTGCTTCCGGTTGCGCCGCGATGTTAGGTATCAGTACAACACACTCTCAGCCTTTAATAGGCTTTCTCAGATGTTTTAAGGACTGTGCAAGTAGAAGCACTGAAAAGTATTCAATAAAAGTAAGCGACCATTTGCAGCAGAGAATTGATACTGTGGCAGTCACAAAGAGACCTCCAGTATCCCTGGCGCTTAGTTTAGTCACCAAGGAGCTCTGGTATTGGGATGGTACCCTTTACGAAGCTCAACAATCACAAATACAAATCAGGTTTCACGCTTGAAATATTGGTAATATTGCATAGACACCTCTCACCAGAGGTACGCTAGCTTCACAAGGAGTCACTATCTGATGCCCCACTCACTAGTGCGGGTCTTAAGAAGTGCTAGACCAGAAGTGTGTGGATGCACTGGTTGCGCTCACGATGTTTGTATCAATACAACACACTCTCAACCTTTAATAAGCTTTCTCAGATATTTTAAGGACTGTGCAAGCAGAAGCACTGAAAAGTGCTCAATAAAAGTAAGCAACCATTTACAGCAAGGATTGATACTGTGGCAGTCACAAAGAGACCTCCAGTATCCCACAGTGCTTAGTTTAGTCACCAAGGAGCTCTGGTATAGGGATGGTACCCTTTACGAAGCTCAGAGAGCAGCAGGAAATAACTTTCCTGCTGCTGTCTGCTTCTCCTCCCTCTTTCAAAGCCCTCCTTCATGACCCTCTATCCACACCTGCTCATTCTCGTGACCTTTTACCTTCCTTGCTCCTCCCCATGTCCCTGTCTCCTCTGTCCAGTCACATTTTTCCCTTTTGGAGTTCAAATCCTTCTGGCCAAACACTATACCATCATCTTACCAGTTCAGAGTGTGTGCTCTGTTCCTACTTTTATACTGCCATTTTGTAGTTTCATCTTCTGTACATAATATTAAGCCACAGTTAAAGAGCACATCTTCCTGATTCACTTCCAACCTGGTGCCCTTTTGACTAGAGGGATGTCCAGCAGTGCCTGCACAAAGATTCTCTGAACCCCGAGGCTATTCTGTAAAACAAAGAACTTAAAAACCAGTGCAGTAAGGCTACAAAGCATGCAGAAGTTACCTATTTCAAGTCTCAATTCCATGTTAATACAGTGGATTGATTCTCAAAGGGGCATAGATTAGCATAAGCTGCGGCAAACAGCAGCTTGTGCCGAAGCCCCATGTGCCAGGGACCCTGCACCTGATTCTGTATCAGGCAGGGTCCCGTCAAAGTCCCGTGGCTTGTAGCAACCATGGCCAGCCGCCAAACAGGGTGCACCAGGAGGGTGTGCCACAAGCCACAGGGCAGTCCAGTGTCACTGTAGCCCTGGTGGACTAACAGTCCCCTCCCTGATCCCCAGTGTTGCCCCTAGCCAATGATAGTTCCCCATGCCTGTGGTATAGTGGCCTTCTACCCCCTACCATGGCAGGAGTGGCCACCACCTCACTCCCCATCCCGAATCATAGCCAGCAACCAGCACAGCGCACTCTCACCTCCGGCTGGGTGGCCGGGCTGAACTGTGAATGGGCATTCATTGACGGTTCGGTTGGCGACCAACCCTGAAAATGTGGTGGGCTGTCTCGTCACCGTACCGATTGGGATGGAGGAGCCGGGTGGTGGCACTACCTGCTGGGGTGGTGGGGTTGAGGCCACTGTACCACCAGGGCATGGGGAACAATTAATTATTATTATTAGGGCAACATCGGGATCAGGGAGAGGGGACCACTAGCTCACTACGGCAGTGAATATGAAAATTTATTAATACACCCAACATCGGTGATTGGGAGAGGGACTGCTAGCCCTCCAGGGTGGGGAAATATGATAATTTATTAATGCAGTCAGCATGGGGGGATCAGGGAGGGGATACCGCCTTCAGCACATTGCCGAAAACAAGTCAGCACTCCCAGAGGTAGCCTCTTCTAAATACCCCTAGACCAGCCCGACTGGTCTAAGGGACGTAGAAATTCTCCTCAGAGTGTTCTGAGAACCCGCATTAGGAATATGGCAGCTATGTCTGCTGCAAGCCTCCTAGTGCCATGCTGCAGTCAATTTTGGGTGCATTAGCGTGCAAACCCTTTTGGGGCAGGCAGCCTGCGGTTAACCGGGCTGCCATTGAGAATCGCTCTAGCGTATTTTTGGTGCAAGGCACTTTGTGCCATTCTTTGTGGTGCAAGCCCCTTGCACCATGCCAGGAGCTTTGAGAATCAAACCCATTATTTCTATCCCCACCAAATTCTGGAAGGTGGTGCATACCTTTTATTTTTTTTATTATTATTTATGTCCTCTGCCGGAGATGGGGTTGTGCCTTTGGTTCCCCCTTCTAGCCAGCCTTCTATTGCTGCTGCCCTGGTCATGGCCAGAGCTCATGCCTCTCGGTTACAGCCCTTCCAAGCCGCATCACAGTGGGTACTTACCCCATCACTGCGTGAGACCTGATGGCGGGCCCAGGAGAAAGCTAACTGGGTGTGTCCATGGTGGCGCTTGTAGGGCAGCCTCATGCTGCCTAGGGATGTTTTCTTATTTTCTCCCTGTGGGAGGGGGCCTGCAATGACACCAGCAGAAGGAGTGCACACGTGTCCGCATGTGTTCCTCCAGGCATCTACCCCATCTCTACCCTCTTCTGCAGTGTCAGTGCTCTGCCCCAGTCTCCACTGGGGCAGTCCAGTGCTGACTACTGATGTCCCCCCTCCCTGGAAGGAGGCAGTTCTTTGGATGCTCAATACTTCTCCAACCCTGCCAACCCCTGTCGGCCGGTGCTCATTCCCCGAACTCGGGTCGCGGGCATAGCACAGAAGGCATCCAGTGCCTCAGCCCTCCTGCCACCAGGCCGGCAAGGTGCGACTCTGTTTGACTGACAGGTAACCATGCACCCCTGCCCTCAGGTGCAGTGCTTCCTCCTCACTAATCCCCTAGAAGTACTTTCTAGCCTGTTGGCACAGCTGTAGTACTACCACGTATTCGCCAGTGACTTGGGTTTGTAGACAAGCTCAAGTTGTGAAGCTACTGGAGGAAGGAGGTTGGAGCCTCTGTTGGACTACTCTTCACTGGATGACTGCCACTAATTAAGGCTGGGTGGCAGCATAGCTGGAGCAATTTGAGTGAGAGATGGTGGGAGACACAGGTAATGGTAGCTTTACTGCCTGAAGCGCAGATACTTGTTTTTGGTGTCATCTGGGCCTGAATCCCAGGGAGGGTATAGATAAAAGGAAAAGTATTGCTGGTTGGGTAGATGAAGCCTTGACTGCCCCCTCTATCCATGAACATCAGGCTCCCTTTCCTGACCACTGGGGTACTCCCTGGATTTACCTCAGCCACAAGTTTCTGTATTGCATGGGGAGGACCCTGCCAAAGAGCTAAAAGCAGACCCGCTGAGGGGAGGGGGAAGGATGAGTGAGGGGTTAACACTGTAGTGTGTTGTGGCTGGCCCATGGAGTTCCGATGGATCAGGTAAGAGAAGCCTTGAGGGACAGGAGGCAGTACTGGCAAGGTGGAAGGAGTACTAGCAAGAAGGCCAGGGGCATAAAGGTAATTAAAAATCCTTTAAGGTAGCCTCTTTGTCAATTGACTACTTTGTAAACTGTGGAGGAGTATCAAGCATTCTGCTCCATAGTACCATACATCCAGGAGTAGAACCCTACTCTTTAGCTCTTACCAGTGTCCCATCTGGAGGTGCAAAGGCATTACAGTTGCTTAACCACAGAAAATGTTGCATTTCTGATGAGTTAAACACCAGACTATTCATCTTAGCTACATAGCTTGACCAAGACTGTTTCTACCATCTTCAACTAGTCCTTATCTACTGGTCAAATCTCATATTCCAGGAAGCTGGCCATAATGGTCCCACTTCATAAAGGGGAGACCCCTGAAGCAGGAAACTATCATCCCATCTCCCTCTTACCTGCGGATCAAAGATCCTTGAGCACCAGGTTCAGGCACAAGTTATTGAGTAGCCCAGATTTCTTTAACCTTTTCCTGTCTGGCTTTCATACAAATTGCTCTACAGTTACATCCTTCTCAGTCCAACCAATGCTATTCACACTGTAGACAAAGGGCACATAACGGCTATTCTGATTGACCTATCAAATGCATTTCATACTGTTGACCATATCCTGCGCCTAGAAAAGTACCTAACCTAGGCCTCAACTACCTAGCAATCAGTGGGTCTCATCATCCCTCTCTAACCACCTTAAAATGGCACACATTGGTGGCACAATCTCCCTGAGCCACCTAAATAAGTACAGGGGTTCCCCAGTGCTATGTCTTGGGTCCCAAGCTCTTCTCAATGTTCTTAAATGACCTTTCCTGCCTTTCTAAGTCTGCTTCTATCCACATCCATGCATACGATATGATACTCTACACTAGTTGACCTAGCTCATCTGAAGAGAGAGTCCAGTGGCCAACATAACCCGCAGGACACATGTAGGTTTCTTTTTGGATACCAGCTCAAACAAACTGTACCTAATGAGTCCAGGTTGGCCCCTGCCATAGTATCATGTCAGGGCTCTTCTGGAGGTTGTGAGCATGTTCAAGCACTGTAGTCTCTGGCTAGAGTCTCACCTTGGTTTTTCCTGCCCATATAGACCACCTTGTGTCTAGGTTTCACCCCAGGTTTGGTGCTCTCTACCAAAAGCTAGCTGCCAAGTTAATTCTGCCCATACTGATTATGGAGATACTGTCTATGGCGCTACTTTCAATCTCCACTAGGAAGACTGGACCCCTTACTTCACCATTCTGTTGATCCATCCTCAGCTGCTTACCTCACATTCACCACTGCAACCTCTACAGTCAGCTTGGCTGACCTTCCATGGAGGCCCAATGTGTCTTCCAGTGCTCCACATTTCTCCACAAGTTCTGACTTGGTAAACTTCTCAGCTACCACTCTGACCTCCTATCTCCACCCAAAACTCCACCTAATATCTTAGTGCCCACAGTGTTAGGTGCCTGCAGAAACCTAGATGTTTCAGATATATACTGTAGGTCACACATTTGCTTACCAGCTCCCAAACTTGTGGAACAACATTTCCATGACATTAGAGGTGCAAAGTCTACCATTATACAAAGAAAAGAACTGCTTTTTGTAACAGAAGTGTACCTCTTGAACCTTACCAGACACATGCTGGTTCTGGTTGCACAACAATTGCTACATTTTGAGAAAATCAATGAACCTGAAGAGTAGAATATGTCATCTTATCCTTGTATTCTGTTATATGTTGCCCGAGCATGGCTTGGTGGCACCTATTTCTGTTCTTTCCCCAAGATGCCTTCTGATCTTCTGTGTTGTTTTAGTGTGTGCCGTGTCTCTGAGCAAACTGCTGAAGTCCTACTACATCCACTGTCACACTTTTAGCCATGTTAGCAAGGCAGTTTGATCTGTTCATTGGGTTTTGTGTTTTACCAATCTATCTAAAGGTACTGCAGATGGTAATGTGCTTCTGGTTCTAGAAACACAGTGTTCTAATCTAGCCTGTATAATTTTGTACCTTTCCATGTGGCACGAATGACCTCCTGGTGTATTTGTCTGTATCATCTGTCATGACAATTTACCACTTCTGTAATTTTGTTTCACCCAGGTCACCTTTGAAAATGGGCACTTGCTGCTCAAAGCTTCCTTGAATAAACAACAAAATAAACAAACAATGCTCTTTATAACAGTGTTTGATTCATTTTTGCATTATGATGTGCATGATTTTCTTTGTAAAGGTAGATTAATGATCCCTCCCCTCCCATTTCTTTCCCTGTTTTTTATTTGTCATCAAAGCACACCTGGAAACAATTTGTTTTTCAACTCAGTGCATCCTCAAGTTAAAAAAAGTTTGCAAAAACAATAATTGAGTTTATTTTGTATCCAAATTGTATGTCAACTCATGCATGGTACTTTTTGTTGTATAGTTACCATTTTGTATATTTCATTTCCTGTATATGTTGTCTTGAAGAATTATTTTGTGCCAATTTTGTAGCACTGTAATTTTTATTGTTTTCACCTCTCCTATTCTTCCTTCCCCAGTGATAACACCTGGAAACTGATTTTGGCTCAGTGTGCCTCTCCCGGCAACAAATTACAAATAAATAATATTTTACTAGAGAAGAATGCAGTACACAGAATGTGTAACAGTTTGATGGAAGTCTAATTATTATTAAATCTATTTTGTATTTGGATTGCATTATTTAAGGTAAAGCTTGAAACCCAAAGCATTTTGGTTAATTACCACTTGAGCAGTTTGGCAAAATGGCAAAACTCTTAGCCAAACCTTAACAACCATCATTCAGTTTTGGTCCACACGCTTTTAAACCAGAGTAGCAGTTTAGCTACTTGAACAGTGTTAGTTGTAAATACCATACCAAAATGTTAAGCAAAATGCTTTTTAGCTGCAGGCACTGGGACTAGATTCAGTATTATTGGCACTTGACTTACTGCTGACGTAGCGGCTTTGTAAAACTTTAACTTTACTTTCCGGGAAAACCGGCAAGGCGGTGAATCAGGATTACCAGGACTAGATGTATGTATCATGTTTCTTGGGTTTCTGGGTCTGTGGTATACAGTAGTTCTTCATATTCATTGATATATGTTCACACCTAGGGAAATAAAACATGTCAGCCTATGGAAAACTAGACTCCATAGATAGTGCAGTAACTTAGGTTGGGCTAACATAAGGCATAGGGAATGCATGATGAGCAGACTACATAGTTTACTGTAAGTTCAAGTGTGCAGGGTCAAGACCTTGACTCACAAGTGGATATTTTGAGTCAAGTCATTGTATACTGACTTATATATCAGTTTAAAAGTTACAACTTTAAAATCAATGGTTTAAATTCAGCAGCTGACTTAGGCAGACCAGAGCTAAAGCCGATTTCAGTTTGGTTCTTAGATTGAGGAATGTGATTGTAATGCCTAGAGAAACATTTATCTAGAGGTTAGATGAAACATAGAAACATAGAAACATAGAAGTTGACGGCAGATAAGGACCGCAAGGCCCATCCAGTCTGCCCATTTCTTTTCTACCTTATAAATGTGCCATCGCCTTTTGCTCTGTCAGTGACCTATCTATTCATAGTCATTTGTATTGCTCCCTATGCCTATCCCATGCCTGTTTGAAGCTCCTGCACTGTATTCATAGCCACCACTTCTGTGGTAAGCTATTCCATGCATCTACCACCCTTTCTGTGAAAAAGAATTTCTCACATTCCCCTTAGTCGGCCTCCCTCTAATCTCATGCTGTGTCCTCTTGTCCTGCAATTTTTCTTATATTTAAACATGTTAGACTCTTTCACCTTGTTTATGCCCTTAAGGTGTTTAAATGTCTCGATCATATCACCTCTCTCCCTCCTTTGCTCAAGGGTATACATATTGAGCTCCGTTAATCTGTCCTCATATGTCTTCTGATGCAGTCCCTGCACCATTTTGGTTGCCCTTCTCTGGACTACCTCAATTTGGTTAATGTCCTTGTGAAGGTGTGGCTCAATACTGCACAGTACACCAGATGGGCCTAACCAATGTCTTGTACAGAGGGATTATTACCCCTTCATTACTGTATAATTTTAAATAATACACCCTAACAACCCCTAGCCTTACCTACTGCTTTAGAGGTCTGCTTGATGATTTTAGGTCATCAGTGATGATGATGCCAAGTCTCTTTCTTCCTTTGTGACTGCTAGCAACTCCCTCCCAGCCTATAAGTGGCTTCAGGGTTTCTCTTCCCTATGTGCATGATTTTGCACTTCTTGCATTAAATCCCAGTTGCCACTCTTCTGACCATTTTTCTAGTTTATCCAGATCTCTTCTCATTCTGCCCACCCCATCTGGATCATCTACTCTGTTGCAGATCTTGGTGTCATCTGCAAACAGACAAGCCTTACCCTCTAGTCCATCTGCGAGGTCACTAATGAAGATGTTGAATAGGACTGGCCCCAGGACTGATCCCTGAGGTACCCCACTTGTGACTTGCATCTCTTCTGACTGTATACCATTTACCACCACTCTCTGTTTTCTGCCAGTCAACCAGTTTGCCACCCAGTTGACCAACTCTGACCCACCCCGAGCCTACCTAGCTTATTTATCAATCTTCTATGTGGAACAGTGTCAAAAGCTTTGCTGAAGTCAAGGTAGGCGACATCAACTGCTCCCCCTTGGTCCACCACTCTGGTTACCCAGTCAAAGAAATCTATGAGATTAGTTTGACAGGACCTTCCCTTTGTAAACCCATGCTGTCTTGGATCCCAGCCTCTATGGATTCCAGGTGTTGCACTATCCTTTCCTTAAGGAGTGCCTCCATAATCTTGCCCACTACTGAGGGTAAGACTGACTGGTCTGTAGTTCCCCGCCTCCTCCCTGCTACCACTCTTGTGGAGCGGGATCACATGAGCCCTTCTCCAGTCTTCTGGGACCCTCCCTGTGCTCAGAGACTCACTAAACAATTCTGCTAATGGCTCTGCTAGTTCCTCCTTTAGCTCCTTAAGTACCCTGGGATGTATGCCATCAGGTCCCATTGCCTTATCCACCCTGAGCTTGAGCTCTTGTAGGACCCTTGCTGTGATAAACATATTTCTGGGTAGATTTATTACCAGTTGTGTTGTATAAATTAGAGTCAGTGCACTAGTCCCCATGTTTGGCTTCAAATGTGGGCTCAGGCATTTGAAAATGTGTATTCAAGTTTAGACTCACCCCCAACCTGACCAAGTGGAGGCAATTTTAAATCCCCACTGTCTCAAACCACTGTCTTCAAGGGTACTGAGCTCCCTTCTGCATCTGTTTCAAGAGGCAGTATGTTCTTTGACAGAGATGGGATAGCAACATGACTGGTGGTAGTAGTATTTTGTGCAGTCCTGCAGGGCTGAGGCAAGCTTATGTGACGTCTCTAGGTTTGGCCAAACAAAGGTGGTGATTCCTCATGTGTGTCCAGTGGGGAAGGGAAAAAAAGTTAAGTGAACTGATATCCTTTATTGATCCAACAATAAATTCAGCACACAAGCTTTCAGTCTTCACACTTACCTTCATACAGTAGGTGATCCACAGAACTAATCAAATCACCTACTTTGTTTACCTATTTGTGCAATGACCAGTGCAGGAACAGACATTTCTCTACAATCAGAAATGACGTTCTAACTACCTAGATTCTGTTTATTATCCACATAGGCATTCTTTCACTGAGCATGCTCAGTCACCAGAAACAGTCTTCATGTTTGACTTCTCCTACTGTTACCCAAATGTGGTCCTCTGGCTTGCTGCCTCCCCCCATATCTTTTCTTCTGCTGGAAAGAACAGGTTTTCTCCTTTACAGTTTCTGCTTGTAAATTTGGGTTCTACAAGGATTTCAGCTTTTCTGAAATTTTCTTCATAGCATTTGATTTGCCTGATGACTTGTCATGCACATCTTGACAGTAGCTCACTGCTCCATTGAATGCCACAATGGAACAGGTAAGAAAGCCAGGATCTGAATGTTCATGGCTTGCAGGCTGACCGTGTCTATCACTGATGGCCCTGATGTCTGTGTTCACTGCTGGGCATCACTCATGATGTGGATGGACCATGCCTTGTTGGGCTAAACCTTGCAGACGGTGGTACTGGGGATGATGATGTTTCACAGACCTTTGCAGACATCCCTGTGTTGGAATTGCTACCGTCAAAGAGTGACCGATGGATAATTCCGATCTTCATGATGATGCGAGGGGTTTCCATGTGTTCATGACCTGTAGTCATTTGAAAATCATCCTCCCTAGGCATCACAGGCATAAAAACAGAAAAGTTGATGCCAGTCCACTACTGCTGTCCATTGAGGGACTGTTTGTGTTCTGTCTTTCCAGAGGGCCCTTGGGACAGCTACCGTCTAAGAGAGTGAACCACTCATGTAGCTTGTGGGTCTGTCCACAGAGCTTCCATCTGGGTAGCTGAAGGCCTGAACATCAATCAGTTCTTGATGTAACAGTTGAGCTTAGTCAATGATGACCCTGCCAAGGAAGAAAATTCATCCCTCTTATGGAACACAGCGATTCAAGGCAGAGGCACTCCAACCCAGATTGGGAGTGGGCATTTTGGTGTGGTTTTATTTGTCCACTGCTGTGAAGCATACATCTGTCATCTGGACTCTTGTGCTCCCCAGTCCATCTAGCAGGGAGTGAATACTAGTGGAGCCAGAGGCATGTCAACCAGGTCACATTGGAGACTGAGACTGCAGTTGTGTTCTCAGTCCCACTCTTGACATTGCCATCAACATCGTTGATGTCAGTCATCCTTTAGCACCTCATTCTCGACACTGGGCTCCAATCATTAACATTTAGCTTGTCTCAGGTGTTAGATAGTCATGTGGGAGCATTGGGTTTTATGAGATGAATGCCCAGGATCACCAGTGCCAATGGTCAGGCCAGCCAGGCCTTGGTCAATCCTCTTAGCTCCGAACTATGGCACTTGACACTCTGCTGTAGGAGGCTCAGAAGAAGGAGATCTACCTGCTAATGGATATCCTGGAAAGAGACCTTATATATAGGATGGCCTTCCAATTTGCTGCTACTGTACACAGTCCCACACTTAGCATCTGGGAGTGCCAGCATCTTGCCTTGCCCCACTCTGTTGGATGGAATCACAAGTATACTATCCACTTGAGGAGGGGTTAACTGTGTTTACAGGTCATGCTTCCTGGAAGATGTAGAAGCCAATGCAGTTTTTCATAAGGCTGAAATGTAAGGGAGAGTTGAATAGCTCTTAGACAAAGAGGCCGAGACAGGATCACTCCATCCATGGAATGGGGCATCCCTGAGCATTCACCAGGCCGGCTATATGACCGTAATGGCTGGATATAGTCATGAATATTTTGAATGACTCTCAGATCTGCAGCCTTCTGCAGGAGGATAACCAGTGGGACCTTAGGAACATCCGGGTACTGGTATGTACTGTGGTCAGCCCTGCTACAATTTGGCCCTTGTCTCAGTCAATTTGTCATCCAAGCCATGGCAGCAGCATTTTTCCATGCTGCTGACCTTCCCTGTGGTGAAGACCTTTTAGGGCTGCAGTAGTCTACCATATTCTTGGACAGATGGATCCTGGAAGTGGTAGGTTCAGGAGAGTTGTCTCAATAGTTTGAGGCGTTGCCCTGTGTCAACACCATGCACTTCTGGTAGCGTACTCTTGTAGGTAAATGTCTCAGTGCTACAGAACAAGGTACAAGAGTTCTAGCACATCAGTCAACAGAGCCTGTCCTAGAAAATCAGTTTGGCAGGAATTCATCTAACAGCTCTGTCTGGTACCCAAGCAGATGGTGTCCTCAGTCTGTGGGTCCTGAACAAGTTCATTTGCTGATGGAATGCTTTCATGATAATGACCCTAAATCTGACCATTCCATCTCTGAAGTCAATTGCTTAGTACTGCTCCATGGGCCTCCAGGGTGCATACTTTCACATGTCCATCCATCCTTCACACAGATATTCCCTTAGATTCAGAATGGACAAAACCCTTTGCAAGTTTTAAGTTATGCTGTTTGCCTGTTATCAGTCCCACAATGCCCAGAGTGTCTGTCAATCGTGGTAGCTTTCCACAGATGTAGGAGCCATCAAAGTGCTCCCCTACCTTGATGACTTGATTCGTAGGCATTTTGATGCAGGACTTGGAGTGAGCCAGGGACCTGGCTGTGTGGGTGTTCAGCAGTTGCTTCCTTTTGTCAAATGGGCAAAATGCAAGCTGACTTAAAAGCAGGTGATTGTGTTTATCTGGGCAGAACTAGACTCACTGCAAGTCAGTGTGCCTACCTCTGAACAGAGCCAAGTATCTGTTATCCTTTGCCTGATCATTTTATGTTGGGCAGTCATGCCTGGCCTGGATTTCCCCAAGTTCCTGGGTGTTTTGGCATCTACAATGGCCATAATTGGTTGTGCCTGCAAGCCCATGAGAACTATCTATTGGGAACTGGGTGCCATAGGCCTCAGATGATCTAACCCTTGGACTAACAAATTCATGTGGCCCAAATAATGTTGGCTGCTGTTCTGTGGGGTTCTAGGTCATGGCGGTGATTGCGAATAGCGATCGCCATAAGGGCAAGTGTACATTGCGAAAATGAATTTTGGTGATCACACTCACGGCGAATGGCAAGGGTGCCGAGACTGCGAGTTTTAATGCGGGGCTATGCCCCCACTCCTCGTCTCCACACCCCTACTAAAGGATTCTCAACTTCAGGGAGTGCATGGCGGAGGGAGGTGAAATGCCCACAAACTACAAGCCGCCTGCTGGGAAAAAGCGACCAGCCAGACCCAGACCCTGCACTTCCCAACCACCACCTTCCCCACCACGCTAGCAGACTAGCCTGGCAGCTGCCTGCCACACCCCTCCCACACACCTTCAGTCCCCTTACCTCCCACACATACGTATGCGCACATAGCTTCCTGTCGTCCTACCTCGCCCACCCAGGTATCCGGTCGCTACCTGGCCAGGTAGCTCTAAAACAGGCACACGTAACTGAGTTGCCGTTTTATAAGTGCTCAGTGCGGTCGCCTTGTTCACAGGTTACTGTCCTGTGGTGGCTGTGCTCACCAAACCTCTTGAAGGAATCTCCTTTGTCTTGCTGGAGTCCTTGGTCACACTGACAGCAGGGGCCCCACTAATGGGCTGAGGAGTGCACCTGCAGTTACAAGGCACATAACGTTTGGTCACCCAGCAAGTCCCAAGACACAGTAACCTGCCCTCCTACTTGATGAAGCACATCCTCACCGATCTCCGGTCCCTGTTCCGATCAGGGCTGCATGCTATGTCCCTAAACATGCACCTGACCGCAAGCTCAGTGTACTGGATGAAGGCTTTTATTCCAAAGGTGGCACCAGGTAAGAACACAAACAGTACCTCCATGGACAGCACTCCGAGGGCTGGTGTTAGCTTTCTTTTTCTTATTCAAAGTGGTCTACTGTTTCTTGAAATGGTTGGACTATCTGTCCCATCCAGTGCAAAACCACCTCCCCATGGTAGGGCCAGGCTCATGGGAAAACTGCTTGAACCTATGGACAAGCATCATTGCTCACATTTGCCATGGAAGACCCCATCTTTGGTCACCATCACTGTGGCCAGATGGGTGAGTGAAATCCTTTTTTTTCAAGGAAAGGCTGTTGTTTGTCCCCATTTGAAATTCCTTCCCAAGGTTGTGTCTGAATTTCTTCTGAATTAGGCCTTGATTAATTCTGTGTTTTATTTGAAAGCACCGTATTTCAGATGCTGAGTAGAAAATATACATGCTTGATGTCTGCAGGGCTCTGTCCTTTTTAATAAATATTTTTCCCACCATCACTGATGCTGTCCACTTATGCAAGGCTACCTCCCGTCCCATCTACTACCCTTCTCTGTCACTTACCAGGTTACTCGGAAGTTACAGAGGCATTGACAGACCAGAAACAGAAGCGCTGTTAATCTAACAAAAGATTTGGGGCCCAAGCCTCAAATTCTGGGGTAGGCCATAGATATTTTTATAAAAGGATTCATTTCAGCAGTTCTAGTGAGGAGAGGTTTGGGGTCCACATGAAAACATTTGGGGCTGGCTGGCTCGGTGGTGCTGAGGGTTGAGGCGCTGGACACCACACCTTCTGCCACGCTGGTGACCAATTTGGGAATGGACTCAGGTTGCTCGGGGTTGGCAGAGATGAGGAAGGATTAAGTATCCACAGATAGCTCTCCTTCTTTGGGAGGAATCAGTGTGGCACGTGGGTGTCAGCACAGGCATGCTGCCAGAATGGGGTGCCCACATTCAAGGCATATGGCTGCCTGTGTGAGGCAGAGCCCAGCTGCTCTGCCCATTGCATGTTCATGGGCCTGGGGAAAACAGAAAATCTGGCTGACCTGATCCATGAAGACTTGATCGTTCCTATGACATGCCGCTGACTTCTGGACTGTGTTCGGGGCACCTAAGCTGGCGCCTCATCCTGGCCCCACCATGGGGGTAATCCATGGGGAACTACGGGAGTATGACTGAGCGGAGGATGGTCAGAGTCGGAGGATGTTTCCCTCAAGGAGGGACATTCCTACCTGTTGGCTTCTGGAGGCGGAGAAAGTACATATAGAAAAAAATTAAAAGGAAACATTTGGGGCTGAAGTCCATGAGGCCCGGATCTAGCAACTCCCTGACCAGAGGGCATTCCTCCATGCTGGGCTGCTTTGGGAGTGTCTCCATTCCTTAGAGCATTAAGTCAAGTGCAATAATAAGTCTTTATAATTTGTGTATTATGTCTAATATGTGTTTTTATGTTTTTACGTTGGGCGCAGTTGTAAAGAGAGTTTCTAGGTTCGTGGATATGTTGTTCTATCCACACTTGTTGTGAGGTACCTTGCCACTTTAAGATGTGTAACCCTCGGCTCCGCCCCATGATGCCAGATCTTCCTTTCACTGGAAGGTTCAGGTTCCCTCCTTAGCACTCCTGTGTATTGTAGGCTCTGGCCAGCTTCACAGAACTAATTCTTAAAACTCTTGAGTTCATTCCTCTTTCGCTCCGCGGTGGAAGATAAATAAGCCCCAGGTTTCACTGGTGCCCCTGTAGGATCAAAAATGTCTACTTGGATCCTCACGCCACGTCGTGTATTGCCTAGGACTGGACCATGATCCATGAGGCCTGTGATCACTATCGGTCTTTTTCCCCAAACATGCTCGAGGCGTGCTTCCGACTGCAGCTGGGGCAACTGGAAGCGTTACCCACTGGTCAAATTGATGGATGCCCGTTGGGTGGTCTCCAGGGCTGTGGGGTCCCAAGCAGCTGGAACAGCTTAAGGCCTTGAGGAGGAGGTGTCTCAGGCCACGGCAGGTTCTTCTTCAGCTTAGGCCTTTGTTCTGCTTCAACTGGGATCCTGCTTTCGGCTTCCTTCAGGAATTGTACCAGTCACTCTCTACTAAGGAGAGGACCCTTTGGGGTCGCATATGTCGATGCTGCAGGAAGAGGTTGAAGAAGGAAAAGAAAAGTCAACACGTCGACATTCTTGGGACTGGGAGCAGTCCGGCAGGAAACCCCTGCTTTCACTTCAGTAGAAGTCACAGCCAAGGCCACTGGTTTCCAGAGTAACCCGTCAGACCAGTCGACTGAGATGTCTGTCGATGCGGCCGAGATTTTTCTCGAGCCGATCGGTGATTGTCGTAATCTGGCTGATGACTCTTTATTTTGGACACTGGTGCTCCTGCTGTACTCGGACAGGTCAGCTGAGCCTGCTGAACAGGACCCGCCCACCAGGGACCCTGACCGGGAGCAGCGGGTTTCCCTAGCACCTTCTGAGGTCCCCGTTGTCCCGCTGATGGTCATGGTCTCAGTCTTGTTCCTTGACTTTGGCATCAGACAGGACTCGCCTCACCATGCGATCCGTTCCTGACACCATGGGAAGTGGCGGTTGCCCGTCTTCGTCTTTGTCACTCCTCGGCTGAGGGAGAGGCTCCTGTGCAACTTGCATTGGTGCTCGAAGACCTTATGTAGCAGCAGTTGGTCCTGTCTGGATTGAAGCTGATTCGGTTTCCACCCGGCCATTAAGTGACTTTAGCCTGGTGACCAGCGTCAGCCATGGCCACCGTCACCAAGGTGCCAGGTAAGGCCCTGCCAGCTCAGCCAAAACCAGCTACTCCACCGATCCGGGTGGAGCCGCTGTCTGAGCAACTGAAGTCTGGGGCTCTGACCAAGGATTCTCGTTTGGCCCAAGGCCTGCCCCATCGGTTGTCAGTCCTCCTGATTGCCTAAAGTGAGTGGAAGTGACACGGGTGATGACTGCTTTCTGAGACTCTTCCATGGTCTCCCTGTCTAGTGGACATCGAGTCTTTAGGGGTCTCTTCATCGACAAGGGTCCTACCTCGCTCATGGGAATTTGTCGTCCCATCTTGAATCCACAGGTGTAGAGCTGGAGCCTGTGCAGAAACAGACTAAGTACCCCTTACAGAATTCTGGATAAAGGGATACTCCTATGGAGGCCTTCCTGATAGATGAGGCTATTGTGGTTCCAGCCTTGGAGCTGTGGCAGCGTCAGAATCTTGTCCTGCACCTTCTGCCTGCATGGCACGCAAAATATGGGTGCCCATGGGGTCCCTGTTGGGCTTTTGAAGCACCCCTTGGTGTTGGTTTGGTGGCTGACTCCTTTTTTGGCATTCAGGCAACAAGGTGATGTGGACAGACCCCGAATCAGGAATCCAAACAATTGGACCCTTCTGGAAAGAAAGTGTCGCCTCCTCACTTGGTCTCTGTCAGGCCAGCTCGGCCGTTATTATGGCACATTTTCCCACCCCACTTGGGCTCCCTGAATGAGGTTATTCCTCATCTCGGGCTGACCTCCAGACTATGGTCAAGTAGGTCCAGAACCAGGGTAGTGCAGTGGCTAATCAGCAACTCCAGACATCTCTGGACAATCGTGATTCCTGTGCCCATTCAGTAGCAGCGCAGTGGCCATGCTGACGGTTGTTATCTCGACCTTTATGGCAGATACACAACATAAGTTGCAGATGTACTTTTCTTCCGACCTGTTCGGTCCTGGTGTGAGGGCCACCTCCAGTGCATAGAAGTCCAGTGCCGCCTTGGAGTCCACCACATCTGCTCAAAGGACAAGGGCCCCAAGCTTCACAACTGTAGGCCCTTTTGTTCATCCACTCCTGTGGCTAGACCAGACTGGCAGCAACAGCAGGGCCAGCAGGCTCAAACTTGGCATTCTTGGGCCAAGTCTGTGGCGTCCTCGTTTAGGAAGCCTTGGGAAAGGTCTGGTGGCCCCTCTGCCAGACCCTCCTCCAAGCCTGCCCAGTGATGGGTTGGGGTGCCTCCCTCAATCCTGCCACATCTCCCAGGACCTCCTGTGTGGGGCGGCTCAGCCACTTCATTTTTGCCTGGTCCGCTATCACCACAGACCATTGGGTTCTAGAAGTGGTAGGTTGAGGCCTGCCTCTGGAATTCGAACAGACCACTCCATTTGAGCCCATGCCCATGGGATCTGGTGTCCACAGCTTCTTGGTCGGCTCTCAGAGACAGCTTAGCTCAGCTCCTCCTCAAGGAGGTGGTGTGCCAAATAGCGGACCACCTTCAGACCCAGGGTTTGTCTCCAGGTACTTCCTGGTAACAAAGTGGATGGGGGGCTGGCACCCCATTCTAGATCTGCACGATCTGAACAAGTTTCTCAGGTTACGCACCTTTTGAATGGTAACTCTGGCACAGATCATACCATTCCTGGAGCAAGGAATGTGGTTCTGCTCCTAGACCTTCAGGGCAGCGTTCTTTCACATCCCAATCTGTCCGTCCCATTGTCCAGTTCCTCCTTCAGAGCCAAAGGGAACCCTTTACGAGTTCTGAGCCATGCCCTTCAGCCTATCTTCTTGCCCGGGTCTTCATCAAATGCATTGCAGTGTTGGTGGCATACCTGAGGCGCTGAGGGTCCAGGTGTACCCTTACCTGGACAACTGGTGGAAAGCAGGTCCCTGCAGGCTGGAGGTGGAGGCGGTCCAGGGATCTGGCTCTTCAGACTTGCCTAGAACTTGGCCTCCTGACCAAGAGGCCAAGTTGGAACTCGTGCCGCTCAGGTGATCCAGTTCATTGAGGCAGAACTCGACTCCTGCCGAGCCAGGCTCAGCTTCCGGGCAGGCAGGTGGAGGTTCTCTCCTCCTTTGTCCAGCCATTTCTGGTTAGGCAATTGCATCCTGCCGGGACTTCTTGTGTCTTCTGGGCTACATGGCGGCCTGCACCAGCATAGTCCGATGAGCCCGCTGGCATATGCATTCTCTTCTGTGGGAACTGGCCAGTCAGTGGTCTCAGCGATCAGGTCATCTTGATCAGCTGGTCTCTGTGACCCATAGGATGTGGGACGGTCTCCAGTAGTGGCTCATCCCATCCCACCTGCAGGAGGAGATCCCATTTGTGCGCCCGAGCCAGCGGTCATCCTGACGACTGATGCCTCTCTGATGGGTTGGGGTGCCCATCTGGGGAGCACAGAGCCCATGGCCTCTGGTCCCCAGTAGTCCAATATCACATCAACCTGCTGGAGCTTTGAGCGGTTCGGCTAGCCCTGACGCATTTGCTCCGTTGTTCTGGGTCAAGTGGTTCAGGTCCAGGCGGATAATACCACGACCATGTACTATCTCAACAGGCAGGGTGGGATGCACTCCTTGCCCTACTGTAGAGGAAGCTCTCCACATTTGGTCCTTGTGCTCAGCTTGAGGCATATCTCCTTGCCATTCACATGGCGGGGCCTCAAATTATCTGGCCGATGCTCTCAGCCGGATGGGTGGGCGTCTCATGAGTGGTGTCTCCTCAGGAGGTAGTACAAGATCTGTTCTCTCACTGGGAACCCCCAGGTGGACCTGTTACGCCTCTGGGGAGAATGCGGAGCTGTGGCTGTTTCATGCCCACCCCTCAGCAGGGTTCGCTGCGGGGATGCCCTCTTGAGGCTGTGGACCCCAGGCCTCTTCCATGCCTTCCCTTGATTCACAAGGTGCTCATCAAGGTCAGGAGGGACAAGGCGCAAGTGATCCTGGTAGCCCTAGACTGGCCATGCCAGTTCTGGTATCCAGATCTCCTCAGCCTCAGCTCAGGCTCGAGGTGGCTTCCAGCACACCTGGACCTGCTCTCAGTCAATCAGGGAAGGTATTCCACCTAGACCTTCAATCCCTGCACCTGACAGCCTAATTCCTGAGTGGCTAGAGTTCCAGGCTTGGGTCTGTCTGATGAGGTCTTCAACATTGTTGAGGCATCCGTAAGGAATCAACCAGCAAATGCTATGCCTTTAAATGGAAGAGATTCTCCATCTCATGTCAGGGCAAAGGTTGAACCCCTCGTCTTGCCCAGTGGCTAGCATTTTAGACTGTCTTTGGTCCCTCTCAGCAGGGGCTACAGTCGACAACCTAAAGGTACACCTGGCATCCATCTCTGCTTACCAGGCGCAGGCCAGTCAGCAGTTGATGGCGCAGGGAGAAGGTGGTCTGGCGCTTCTTCAAAGGCCTAGATCCTTATCCTCTCAGATGTGTGAACCTCCACTTCCATGGGATCTACTGATGGTTTTGGCAAACCTCATGGGCAAGCCATTCGAACCTGTGCACAAGTGTGACATGTCACACTTGTGCGTGAAGAATCGCCTTCTTGGTGGCTATCCGTCAGCCAGAATGACTGGAATTACAGGCGCTCTCCATTGAGTCACCTTACCTGGTCTTCCACAGGGACAAGGTTGTCCTGTACCCCACCGAAATTCCTTGAAGGTGGTGTGGGAGTTTCACCTTAACCAGGTGATTACTCTGCCAGTGTGCTACCCCAGTCACACCTTGGAGGCCAAGTACAGGCTCCATACTTTGAACCTGAGATGAACGCCCGCCTATTACAAAGAGGGAACAGCGGAAGTTGGGAGGGAGTTCACCAGCTGTTGTCACCTATGCTGAAGTTGCACCTGGCAGACCTGCAGCCAGCGGACAATAGCAAGATGGATTACATCTTGCATTGACCTCTGCTATAGGTTGGCAGGTGAGAAGCCTCCGTTGGGCTATGAGCTCATTCCACATCATACCACTGCGTCGGTGGCTGCTTCTAGGGACGTCCCCATCCAGGAAATCTGCAGGGCTGCTACCTGAAAGTCAGCACACACTTTATTTCCCATTACCACATCCACTTTGAGTCAAGCCAGGATGCTGGTTTTGGAACCTCAGTTCTCCAGTCTTCTTTCCTAAGTAGGGGTGTGCATCTCACCTCCCTCCTCCTGGAGAACTGCTAGGAGTCTGCCAACAAGTGTGGATAGAACAACATATCCACAATCCTAGAAAACAGGTTACTCTCCTGTATCAGTAGTTCTTGGAATGTTGTTCATCCACACTGATCCACCTGACCTCCCAGCTTTGGCGCACTCTTGGCTTCCAGTGGGCCAAGATGTGGCGTCATGGGGTGAGCCGTGGTTATACCACCCAGGTAGGTGGGTGGGAGGAGCCAGCTTGAAGACTTTCCAGCATATCTTAAGGCGCCAAGGTACCTGCCAACAAGTGTGGATGAACAACATATACCACTCCTAGAACTACTGTTACAGGTGAGTAACCTGTTTTACACTCAACTTGTTTTCCAATAGATATATTAATTGGTAAACTCTCACAGATTGTCCAGCATGTAGGGATGACCAACAACAGACCTAGAAGCAGTGGTGCTCATGACTGCCAGCTTCACACTGCTGCATGTTGGAGTTTATCTGCCTTGTTTGTCCCAGTCTTGAGGATGCGGCCAGCTGGAACATCCTGGTGCATGTACACATGGTATTGCATGGCCATGCACTGGAGCCAGGCTCTGTTCCCCTTCACAATAGACTCTTCAGCTGCACCACTAGCTGTGATCAACCAGTTGGTGGTGTTGTAATAGAGAGCTGCTCTGCTGAAGAGTGCTCTGGGATGTTGATCACCCTCCTCACCCCAGCTGGCGCAGATGTTCCAGATTTGTTCCTGAGCCCTGGTTGCCAACATCGTGAGCAGTGGTCCTTCTGCCTCACCTAATCAGTGGCCAGCAGCAGGGCTCTGCTCCTTTATCAGGGCGCATGCTAGAATGTGGTGATAAAGTCTCACCAACTGTTTGATCTTACTTGAGATACAGCTCTTGCAGCAGGTAACACCGTGGGACTGAGCCGGCGGCGTCAGGACCCCGTAAATCTTCTATTCTAGCAGTCTTCATGAGGACCACCCAGCGTAAGGTCCTGCCCCGACGTCAGGCGTAGTACATAAGAGGCGGTCCTGCCAGATTCCCAGTTCTTTCCTGCCATCAATTTGCATGTCTCGACCCTGGCTCGTTTCTAGCGCGTGATGCCGGTTTAGTTCTTCCTTCGGGAAAATAGTTCTTTTTCGGCTCAGTTGCTGTCTGATGTCCTCTCCAACCTCCGTTGAGGCCATCCTTCAAAGTCGCCTGTGGGAAGCAAATCCCATTCAAGGATCCACATTCGGCCTGCGTCCGGTGCCTAGGCCCAGACCACGACGCCCGGTCCTGCTCCTTCTGCCAGGGGTGTAACAGCCAGACCTGGATCCGTCGCCAGAAGGCCCTTCAGGCATTCCTGCTTGAAGAAAATCAAAGACATGGGCGCAGCCTCAAGGGAATCCTCAGAGAGGCCCGGAGACACTTTGAGAAGCACAGGGAGAGAGTTAGATCTAAGTCCCCATCTAGGGCCTCTGACTCCCTTAGCTCCGGTTCCCGGTCCGACTGCTCTCCTTCCGGGCTCGTTCTCAGCCTCCCCACAGCGGTGAAGACCCCTTGGGCTCCTCTTCTGCCTCTCAGGCCAAGACCTCCAGGCCTTCCTCATCCTCAGCTTCTAAGGCCCGTCTAGGTCGGGGACCACCATCACCATCACAAGTCTGGTTCCTGCCATTGGAACCCGGCGTCAGGTCCATTCTTTGCCTCCTCCTCCCCGCGGAAGACCAAAAGCTTACCTCCTGAAGAGTGATGGGACCGGCGCGCTCATCCGATGCCGGTCATACACCATAGGTCTCAGGAACGCCGACTACCCAGCGCCGTCGCCCAGTTAGGTCTCACGCCTTCTCGGATGCCGGCCAGGGGACCAGCGTCCATACCCACCGAGAAGAGGACCCCGGCGCCTCCAACGACATCAGTCGGGAGGCGATTACAGAGGAGGAAGCTGACCCTGGCAGCGAGGACCAAGCCGGGCGAACCGGTCCTGTCGGCCCTGAGAACCTAGCCAGGAACCTGAGGCCCTGGGGAACCGGCGCGGAACCCGGCGACCGGCCATCGGCGCCCGGTCCGTCATCGGGCCTCAGCATATCCGAGGTCAAGGAGTTGTTTACCTACTGGTGGGACACCATAAAGGGATATAGTTCCCACCTACTCCTCCTCTACCCGCGATTCCACGGCTCCGCACCCCCACTCCACTTAGGGTTGCGGACCGGTACCTTCCCCAGGAGCTTGCGGATTCTCTAGGGCAGATCTAGGAAATGGAGACCTCCGTCCAGATCTTCTTCTGGATCACCCAGCCCCAAGAGACCCAGAAGGCGTTGTTTGCCCTCAACAGAGACACTGGTTGGATTTCTTGGATGAATCCAGATCCCCTCTCGATCACCGTCCCTTCTCTGGACCCGGTGAACTCCCAAGGTCTCCTCCAGATGACCCATCGTTCTCAGAGATCATGAGGCATATCCAGGAGAACATGGGCTGGGGCGTTGAGGAACTTCGACCCGAGGCTACGCCTGCGCCAGGTATCTTCGGCAGAAAGACCTAAGCCTGTGGTGGTACCACCCGCCATTGGACACTTTCGTGGGCGTCACCAAGGCAGCGTAGAAGCATCACACTCGCTCCTGGCGATGCGAAGAAAGCTGACTGCCTGTACAAGGCCCCTAAGGAGGACCAGTACTTGGCTTCACATCCTCTGGCCGATTCTCTGGTCATCACAGCCTCTCATGACCGACCCCAGAGGGCTGCAACATTTGAGCACCCTGCCACGGACCCGGAGTCCAAACAGCTGGGACGCTATGGGCAGGCGCGCGTATGCTTCGTACTTGCGTCATCAGATCCCTAAACTACTTGACCCACATGGTACAGTTCCAAAATGCTTTGTGGGAGCAGGGACTGGATCTGGCGGACAAGATGCCAGATGGTGAGCAGAAGGAGGAGATGTTGCAGCTCCTCCATAGTTCAGGCGGGGAACCCAGGTGCTGCGAGCAGCGTGCGATTCCGCGGACTCCTCGACCAGAGCGGCAGCTTCAGGCGTATGCCTCGGAGGCACTTATGGCCCGGTCTCCCGGATTCACCCTGGGCGTCAGAAAAACATCCTGGGCGCCTCTTTTGACGGAGAAGTTCTTTTGGTGAATCCTCTGAGAGGATTCTCACCAAACTCAAGAGGCGGGGAAGGCGGTGAGGTCGGTCCAGGCTATGTACCGGCCAGGCTTAGTTCCTTTCGTAGGAATCAAAGATGTTTCGTGGCGGATGCAGAGACAGCAGTCCGCGACCGGTCCACAACAGAGAGGCTCCTTCTCTCGAGAGCGCCAGGGTAAGTTGTCCACGGCCGAGTCAGTGTCCAGCTAAGACGGCTCAGCCCGGCTCTCCACCGCCACAGCATGATTCCTTCTTGGCCCCCCTCAGGATCAATGGGACATCAAGGTCGGGCCACATTGTGGACTACCTACCAGGGTGGCAGTCCATAACCACCGACAGGTGGGTCCTCCAATTGGTCTAAAAGAGGCCACTTTATAGAATTCTATGGACAAGCCACCCACAAGGCCTCCTCTGCTTTCCCATTATTGGTCAGCATGAATTGCTTATCAGGCAAGAAATACTCATGCTCCTGCAAAAGGGAGCGGTGGAGTATGTTCCAGAGAACCAGATAGGATCCGGGTACTATTCCCATTTCTTCCTGGTTCCGAAAAAAACAGGGACCTCCGTCCAATCTTGGACCTCAGCGACCTCAATATGTCGTTAGCCTACAAGCGATTCGCATGGTGACCCTTCAGGGTCTCATTCCCATGCTAAAGAAGGATGCCTTCTTAGCGTCCATAGACATGCAGGACACCTACTTGCACATCCCAGTGGCTCAAGCACACAGGAGGTTCCTGCGCTTGAGTTTCTCGACCACCACTTTCAGTTCGAGCTCTTCCGTTCGGACTGTCATCAGCCCAGGGTCTTTACAAGTGCATGGCAGTCGTCGGCGTCTTTAAGGAGACTGGGCCACTATGTGTTCCGTACCTGGACGATTGGCTTCTCATGGCCACCTCCAAAGAGGCATTGTTGATGGCTATCCAGAGCACCCAGGTTCTGTTCCAGTCTCTGGGCATCCTCATCAACTCTGAGAAGTCTCTCTCGTGCAGTCCCAGAAGCTGCAGTTCATAAGGCGCAGTTCTGGACACTGTCAGGGAAGGCATTTCTTCCCAACGAAAGGCGGGCGCATCAGATCCCTCATCAGGGATCTCGGCAAGAAGACTGCCTCCGCCAGGCTGGTCCTTCATTTGCTGGGACACATGGCTGCGGCCATTCAACTGTCCCTTTGGCAAGGCTGTACATGCGGGTAACTCAGTGGATACTCAAGGTGCAGTGGGACCAAAGGCAAGACAAATGCAGCAGCCAGTCAGAATCCTGACGCCGTGATTCGGGACCGGCAATGGTGGCTAGACCCAGGGACACTCTCTGCGGGTGTTCCATTTGCAGTGCCGTCCCGGAGGTGATTCTTTCCACAGATGCCTCAGGGCTGGGGTGGGAGCACACCTGAATGGGGTGAGGTCCCAGGGACGTGGACCCTCAAGAAGCTCACCTCCACATCAGCATTCTGGAGATGAGGGCGGTCCTTTATGCCCTGCAGACCTTTCAGTCAGAAATCCGCTCGAATACTCTTATGCTTCAAACAGACAACATGGCGGTGATGTATTACCTCAATAAACAAAGAGGCATACTCTTACCCCTTTGCAGGGAAGCGATGAGAGTGTGGGATTGGGTAATCCAACACAGCGGAGCCTGATAAGCACGTTCCCGGAGTGGACAATACAATGCAGATGGCCTGAGTCGCTCCCAGGCCAGGGTCCATGAGTGGGAACTTCTTCAAGGGTAGCAGAGGATCTGTTTCTTTGATGGGGCACTCCAGAGCTGGACTTATTCGCTTCCCCATCCAACACAAAACTGCCCAATTTCTGCTCACTAGATCCAGGGCCTGGTGTTTTTGGCGAGGCAGCGTTGTCCCTCTCCTGGGCGGACAGATTCCTCTCGCTTTCCCTCCCTTCCCATTGATCCAGAGAGTTCTTCTCAAACTGCACAGGAGCATGCAACAATGATCCTGGTAGCCCCTTTCTGGCCCAGGCAGATCTGGTTCCCCATGCTGGCGCAGGCTGTCCCGGGAACCTCCAGTTCCGTTGTCTTTCAGCTCCCATCTCTTGTCTCAGGAGAGGGTTCATTAGTACACCGGACTTACGCTCACTGAACCTGCATGCATGGCTCCTAGAGACATAGCCATTATGTGACACGGGGTCTTGCAAGAGGTGGCGGAAGTTCTTTCCGTGGCCAGAAAGCCAGCAATGCATGCGCGTATGCCATGAAATGGCGCCGCTTTTGCTTGTGGTCGCAGGCACGCGGTCTTTCTCCCCTAGGATGCCTGGTGAAAGTGGTGCTGGAATACTTGCTTTCCCTATTCCATTCGGTTCTCGCCTACTCCTCTATTAAAGTGCACTTATGCTTCGATTTCTGCTACCACCTCCTGGTGGGACAGCATACAGTGGCACAGCTTGATGCCTCTCGAGAATTCCTGAGAGGGGTGTTACACCGTGAGGCCACCCATCAAGGATACGTTCCTCCTAGGGACCTACTCTTTGTCTTGGAACAACTCACACCCCCCCTTTGAACCTGCAGCGGATTGTGAGCTGCGTTTTCTGTCATGGAAAACATTGTTTTAGTTGCTGTCCGTCAGCAAGGAGAGTTTCGAGCTTCATGCTGTCATGGGCCAAAAGGCTGGCCTTCAGGAAATATAAGGGAACACAGCGGGATGAAGATAGGGAGGCATACCAAACTGCCCTAAGGGAAGCAGGTAAGGCAGTAAGGCAGGCAAAGTCCCAAACTGAGGAAACACTAGCACGAACAGTAAAGAAGGTGACAAGACTTTCTATAGATACATTAGTGAAAGGAGAAAGTCCAGAGGGTATTGCTAAGCTTAATGGAGAAAAGGAGCATGTGAGAGGAGGACCCTGTAAAGGCATCTATCCTAAATAGATACTTTTGCTCAGTATTTACTGAAGAGGCAGTGAGGGCAGGGCCCACAGCTCAGCATCATGGACACAGGGGAGGGAGGTGAGCACTACTCCCTTCACAAAAGAAAGGGTCCTACAAGAGCTTGCTAAGCTCAGGGTGGATAAGGCAATGGGACCTGATGGCATACATCCCAGGGTACTTAAGGAGCTAAAGGAGGAACTAGCAGAGCCATTAGCAGAATTGTTTAGTGAGTCTCTGAGCACAGGAGAGGTCCCAGAAGACTGGAGAACGGCTCATGTGATCCCGCCCACAAGAGTGGTAGCAGGAGGAGGCGGGGAACTACAGACTGGTCAGTCTTACCTCAGTAGTGGGCAAGATTATGGAGGCACTCCTTAGGAAAGGATAGTGCAACACCTGGAATCCATAGGGGCACAGGATCCAAGACAGCATGGGTTTACAAAAGGAAGGTCCTGTCAAACTAATCTCATATATTTCTTTGACTGGGTAACCAGAGTGGTGGACCAAGGGGAGCAGTTGATGTAGCCTACCTTGACTTCAGCAAAGCTTTTGACACTGTTCCACATAGAAGATTGATAAATAAGCTAGGTAGGCTCGGGTGGGTCAGAAGTTGGTCAACTGGGTGGCAAACTGGTTGGGGCAGAAAACAGAGAGTGGTGGTAAATGGTATACAGTCAGAAGAGATGCAAGTCACAAGTGGGGTACCTCGGGATCAGTCCTGAGGCCAGTCCTCTTCAACATCTTCATTAGTGACCTTGCAGATGGACTAGAGGGTAAGGCTTGTCTGTTTGCAGATGACACCAAGATCTGCAACAGAGTAGATGATCCAGATGGGGTGGGCAGAATGAGAAGAGATCTGGATAAACTAGCAGAATGGTCAGAAGAGTGGCAACTGGGATTTAATGCAAAGAGTGCAAAATCATACACATAGGGAAGAGAACCCTGAAGCCACCTATAGGCTGGGAGGGAGTTGCTAGCAGTCACAAAGGAAGAAGAGACTTGGGCATCATCATCACTGATGACCTAAAATCATCAAACAGACCTCTAAAGCAGTAGGTAAGGCTAGGGGGTGTTAGGGTGTATTAGTAGGGTATCACAAGTCGTAAGAGGAGGTAATAATCCCTCTGTACAAGACACTGGTTAGGCCCCATCTGGAGTACTGCGTGCAGTATTGGAGCCACACCTTCACAAGGACATTAACCAAATTGAGGCAGTCAGAGAAGGGCAACCAAAATGGTGCAGGGACTGCATCAGAAGACATATGAGGACAGATTAGCAGACTCAATATTATACCCTTGAGCAAAGGAGGGAGAGAGGTGATATGATCGAGGCATTCAAACACCTTAAGGGCATAAACAAGGTGAAAGAGTCTAACATGTTTAAATATAAGAAAAATAGCAGGACAAGAGGACACAGCATGAGATTAGAGGAGGCCGATTAAGGGGAATTTGAGGAAATTCTTTTTCACAGAAAGGGTGGTGGATGCATGGAATGGCTTACCACAGAAGTGGTGGCTATGAATACAGTGCAGGGCTTCAAACAGGCATGGGATAGGCATAAGGGAGCAATACAAATGACTATGAATAGATAGACCACTGACAGAGCAAAGGCCGATGGCACATTTATAAGGTAGAAAAAGAAATGGGCAGACTAGATGGGCTTCGGGTCCTTATCTGCTGTCAACTTCTATGTTTCTATGTGCAAGGAGCCTTATTTAGTTTTCCACCAGGACAGAGTGTTTCTGAGGATGAATCCTAAATTTCTGCCTAAGGTGGTCTCTGCCCTCACTCTCAATCAAGACATTGACCTGCCTGTTTATTTTCCCAAGTATTCTAATAGAGGAGAGGCGTTGCTTCACACCCTGGATGTTCAACGCTCTTTAAGGTACTACCTGAATAGAACTAAAGAACTTCATAAATCAGAACAACTATTCATTTCCTTCGCTGAGAGAATGATGGGCCACCCAGTCTCAAAGCAGACCCTTTCCCACTGGCTTGTCCAGTGTATTGCATTTGCTATAACAGCTGACAGAAGCCCCTCCGGGCTCAGTCAGAGCCATTGACTAGAGGTGTGGCTACCTCTTTTGCAGCTCTCGTAGTGTCTCCACTTCGGCCATCTGTGCTGCAGCTACTTGGACTCTGTGCACACATTCATTAGGCACTATAGCCTGGGTATTGCATCACGGTGGAGAGCCAGTTTCGCCTGGCCGTTCTACAGGGTCTCCTGTCCTAGAGTCAGGACTTGTTTAAGGACCTCTCTAATTTCCTCCTCCCAGAATGCTTACAGGCGCTATTGCTTGGGAATCAGTCCTAATGGTGTTAGCTGCTGCAAGAGCTGTATCTCGAAGTAAGATAGTACAGTTACGTGAGAACTTACCGTAACAGCAGATCTTCGAACAGCTCTTGCAGCAGGTACCTTCCAGCCACCATTCCCCTTGGAGGAGGTATGGCTACCAAGTCTTGGGCAGGGCTTACGCCTTCTTTTTTTCTTCTGATGGTGGATCCTCGGTCTCCCATTCTGATGTCATCCTGCGGCCTGGAGTCTCTGGCGGAGAACTGGGAATCTGGCGGGACTGCCTCCTTATGTATATGTCTGGTCGGGCGGGACCCGGCGTCAGAGGTAATCCCCGCTGAAGACTGCTAGCTAGAAGATTTCCGGGGTCTTGACGCCTGCCGGCTTCAGTCCTAATGGTGTTACCTGCTGCAAGAGCTGTTCTCAAAGATCTACTGTTACGGTAAGTTCTTACATAACTGTACTTTACCTATGCTGAAGCTGCCCAAGGTAGGTTGGCAGTGAAACATGATTGGCAGATGAATCATGTCCTGAGATTCTCTGTGTTATCAGCTGGGTGGAAAAGCCACCGATGGGTTAAAGGCTCATTCCACATGACATGCTGCTGCCAAACATCCCCAGAGCAGAGATTTATGGAGGTGTTAACCTGGTCAAATGCACTCACATTCATTTACCATTACAGCACTGATGGAAACAGTTGCTTAAATGCTGCTCTTGAGTTCTCAGCCCTCCAGTTTCTAATCAATAAAAACTGATGAAGCATGCCTTGTCCCCCGCCTCTGGAGGACTGCTAGGAGTCTACATGTGGATAGTAAACTGAATTTAGGTAGGTAAAGACTTGGTTACTTAATGATAACTGTAGTTCTACTCGGAGTATTCAGTTAACATCCAGATACAACCCAGCTATCCTCCCTGGCAGGAGAGAGCACTGGGCTGGAGGCGGAGGACCGCATGATTGGGTATTAGGAGGAGTCAAGCTTAAAACTGCTTAAAACTGTTTTCCTGGGCATGTGCTGTGGAAGACTGACTAAGTGTGGATGGAACTAAATATTAGAAGAAATACAGTTACAGCTAGGTAACCTATTCATTTCTGCCTTCACTACTTCTGCCTTACGGCTGCCACCAGTCAGGTTTTCTGCCTGATAGTCCAGTTTTCAGAATCTCTGTCTGGTTATCTGGTTTTCCTCACATGATCCTAAATGAGATTGTCATATTATTCATTGCATGCCCAGGTTGAAAACACATTCTGTTGTCAATATATATATAACCCTTTCTTTGAAAAAGTTAACCTGGGAGGTGTGAAGTATAGCATTAATTTAATTTCATTTCATGTCATTTATTTTGATACAAGGTAGGCATACTGGAATATACATTCTGTTTGTAACACAGCAGATGGAAAAGCGTTATAAGTAAGCAAACCTCATGTGTTGGTAATGCATTCCAAATTGAAGAAGTACAATAAGCAAATGTCCATTGTCCAGCTGCAGTACGTACTAGTGGTAATAGAGGAGGAATGTGAATCTTAACTGGGATTATGATTTACCAATTAATTGCTTAGGGCAACTAGCATACCCAAATTTTTAATTTTGTAAACCAAGTGTAACAGAAGTCATTAGTAGCTGTTTTTAGTAAGAGCCATTTAAGGTTACCCAGTACATCACAATGGTAGGTTCGATTATGAGCCACTAAGGCAGACTTGCCAATTTTCTAGAGCAGTATATATTTTCTAGCTAAAACATTTGAAGGGCAGTCAGTCACAACTGAAGCATAGTTTAATATAGGTAACAGATTTGGTGAGCGATAAGCCAAGTTTCATTCGATAAAAATTCTGCATTCTGAAAAGTGCCAATTTTTGAGTGAATATGGAAGTAACTGTGTTCAATTGAAGGACATAATTTAAAACAGGGTCTAAAGTAACCCCAAGATAATTGGAAGATCTACACAATCTGGGGAGAACCAACCAAAGCAAGAATCTTTAAATCCCATTTTTTAACTTTAGTGGCAGTTCCAAATAACATAACCTTGGTCTGTGACTTATTTCATACCAGGTTATTTTGCATTAACCATTCCTGTACTGCACTAAATTCATTCACTGCAAAATCACCCTTGGGCCGAATAACGCCATGACAGTGACATCATTCTTGAGAAGGGGTCCCAAAAACCCCATGTTGAAAATTTGGTGCAAAATTCAAAAATGCCTGAGATATAATAAAGTTAACCCCATTATACAGCTTACCAGCATTTCCTCAGTTCGGTCAGCTTTGAAGAGTGCAGAGCGTGTTCCCGGTCCACGAAGATCAGCCAGCGAGCTCGGAGGTAAGTATGGGGTGTCGGGAGGCAGGGTGTGCAGTGGGTGGGTGCGGGTTGTGGGAGGGTGGGCTGGGAGTACATGGGACCATTTTATTTTTCAGGTTGAAAAAAAAATGAGCAATGGCGGGACATTTGCTACGCTGGGGTGGGCTCCCAGCGTGGCACAAGCGATGAGGGGGGCCTTCAGCCAACAGAGTTGGGCACCCCCCATCGGCCACTCCGCATTATTGCCACCATGGCGTGGGCTCCCTCGTGGCACCTTGTACTGGGGAGGACAGTGAAGCCGGCGGGGTTGGGCACCCCTGTCGGCGATAGTATAGTGGGAGAGACAGTGAAGCCGGGCGAGGATTGGGCACCCCGTCGGCTATTCTAACAGTTGCCATGCTGGTGGGCACCCAGCGTGGCATTTGGGAGGCTTGGGGGAGATTAGCACAAGCCGGCGCGGGGGCACCCCGTCAGCTATACGTGGTGTGCGGGGGAGGGCAGCATACAGTATGCATGCGTTTCTGTATGTGTGTGTGTAGGGGAACTGCACGGGCAGGCAATATCTTATCGCTGCTCACTCCAGCGTAGCTCCCCCTTTCAACTGCATGCCACTGCATTTTGGAGCTTGTCATAGACAGCTCCAGTATGCATTGGCTTACAGGGTCGCGCCTGCCAACACACTGACTGAATTGGAGGAGGAGGTGACACACCTCTGAAATCTCGGATGATGGCACTATGTTTCATGCACATGCGTGCAAGCAAACATAAAATGGGCCATTTAGGCCCACTGGCAAAACAGGGTGAGCACTATAACTCTGCACTCCTTTCTCTGCACTGGGCCCACTCTATCCCAACTGTGACTCTCCTTATTCTAACTGCTAGCCTTACAGCTTGCTGCCTGGACCGATTAATTCACACTGCACTTCTTCTACTGACTGCAATGTTTAATACTGTATTGTAATACCTGTTTTTGGTATTGCTGTCTTACAATGTCCTTGTGTTCTGTCACTTTATATTAACTCTTAGCTACTATTTGCCTGATGAAATCTGGCGCTTGTAAAGTCCCTGTTGTGCTAATTCTATGTAATGTAATCCTCCACTTGTATTTGCCTGATGTTCATATATGTACCTTATGATGTACCTTGTAATCTACCGAGTCGCACTTGAAAATAGGCACTTGGCTATCTAGTGTGCTTACCGGTTAACAAAAGCAAATAAATAAATGTATTCCTATAACATGTATCCTTCTCTACATGAAATATGTAAATTTCTCTCTTTTCCTACTATATTAGATCATGCTTGCGTTACAAGCACATTAATCCACTCTAAAGGAGAACTGTACTAGGAATTAATGCCTGGTTGGTGGCTGGCCAACCCCTCCCCCAACCAGGCATTAATTCCCAAGTAGAGCCCTCCTTTGTCATAGATTAATGCTTACATGCACACATTTACTTTATGCTTCATTTTGAAGGGTGCAGTTACATCTGGAACAGCATTAAAAGATTACTGACCAAAAATGTTAACTTGTAACAAGTCAACAAATTAGTGAAATCAGGAAGTTAGAGCCAGTAGCTAGCATATTCAGAGGGTTGCGCATGGCGCAACAGTGTTATTACATCACGCAGCCCACTGATGTGCTGACGATATTCAAAGGGATGATGCTTTCGCCAAATCCGTTGCGCCAGAAATTGCACCAATAATGTATCGCGCGCAAGTGCGGGCGTGCCCATGCAGATTCGGCACATCCCGTATTCAGCCCTGGATGTGGGTCATATGCATGCACACACCGCCTTACGCTGCACAGAGGGGCAAAGATCCGCTGAAACAAAACAGGAGAAGGCCTGGCCACCCACAGGTGAGCTGCTGTTGCAGGGTGCAACAAGGCAGCTGCCAGCTGTGGGTGGCCACCCAACCTCCACAGCCACAGTCTGTAGTCATGCGCCCCTGCCGCTTGCGAGCTCAGTAGATGAAAACTCCCTGGTGGTCTGATGGACCCTACTCCCCAGCCCGATCGCGGGCTTAGTAATAATAGATTTATCTCTGGCGGTCCAGTGGACCTGCCCCCCACCCGATCTCGGGCTCTGTAATAATATATATATATATATATATATCCTAGTGGTCAGTGGACCTGCCTCCCAGCCGATCGCAGGCTCTGTAATAATATATGTATATTCCTGGTGGTCCAGTGGACCTGCCTCCCCAACCGATCGCGGGCTCTATAATAATATATATATATATATATATCCCTAGTGGTCAGTGGACCTGCCCACAGCCGATTGCGGGCTTTGTAATAATAAGATTATCCCTAGTGGTCCAGTGGACCCGCTCCCAAGCCGATCGTGGGCTTTTAAATTTTAAACTCCCTGGTGGTCCAGGGAACCCCCATCCACCACCCACTCAGTCCCTCCTCTGCTCCACCCCCGTCAGCGGTGGCGGCAGCTCCCCACCGCAAGCCGCCCGCCGGCTGACTTCATACAGTATGGCTGTATGCCCAGATTGGTCACAGCATGGGCCACGGGTGGGCGAGCCGTACTGTACTACCACAGTCCCGATATGTAAATGACTTCCATTCGCATGCCGGGACTGTGTAATTCTACGCCCGTGGCCGCGCTGTAGACCAATAAGCGTACCAACTCATACTATGATATTGACAGTTGGCGGCTGGGCGGCTGTGGCTAGGGCTGCTGCCGCCACTGATGGGTAGGAGAGGCGGGTGGCGGGACTGAATAAGCGAGTGAGGAGAAGAGTAGCGCTGGACCACCAGGAGTTAGATATACAAAGCCAGCGATTGGGTTTTGAGGCGGATGTCACCGAACTAATGTAGTGTGCAAAGCCCGTGTCGAGCTGAGTCTGGTCAGTGGTTCCACCGAGGAAATCGTCTTATTACAGGCCGCATTCGAGCTGGAAAAGGCTGAGAATCACTGGTTCCTAAAGCTCAAAATATTACAGAGCCCGATCGGCGCGATAGGCGTGTTGCCGCCGAGGGCAGGAGGCATCAGTCCCGATGGCTGCAGCCTGGCAGGGCACCAGTCGCAAGTCGCGGGATCAGTGCACCTGCTTGCAAATGGGGCAATAATGACATGCAAATGGTCCCATTTGTGCCTTGCATGCATGATGGCCTCATTGCATACCCACCACTGAATATTGTGGTTCCTGCGCCTAACACAACTGCACTTGGCTGGCGCATCCCCTGCTCCTTTCTTGCCACTTGCACTGGCGCGGTGCCACTGCACCATGTGCAATGGGGCAACCACAGTACCATATTCAATGGTGCTGAGCCATGGTGCAACACCGTTGAATATCGCCCAGTCCATGCCCTGCCACATCCCAGTTGCACTGCGCCCAGGCTTGCGCCCCTGCGCCCAGTGTATATAAAGTCTCTCCATAGCTCTAAACTGTTGTCTCTGGCGGATCAAAGTAAAGGTCACAATTAGAATCTGTATTGTGTTATCTGCCTTATGAGATATCATAAGGGACCTATACCTTCACACACACACACACACACACACACACACACACACACACACTCACACTCCATACTCCCACATGCCTAACCCTACGCCCGTGACGTTATGGTTTAGTATCTGAGGTATATGAGGCTATGACATCTTTTCACCGTTATACAATTCCAGTTCTGTTTCAGCAGTCATAGCTGAGAATGCACTTCTTTGCCCCATTAGTTATGTTTCTGATTGTTTTAGCATTTAGTGCAAAGTTTGCTACAGCTACTAACAATTCAGAAGATTTTGGATTAATCAGCAGTGAAACTGGGTATAACACTGAACTGTTTAAAATTTAGCAAGATATCTTTTTTCTTTTCACAAAATGGACACACTTTAATAAATAATGTTTTAATGGTTTCTGCATGATTAAAACCACAAGGAAGAATCTAAGTTCTTTTGGAATGCCAAGATGTTGCACAGGAGAGACTGGCAGTTTAGCAGCTGGGTGGGTTGAGGTTTTAATTTAAATGTCTTGGGAAGCTGAGAAACAATCAATCAATCAATCAAACAGGAAGGGATGGTGAATGTATTGACCTGGAAGGTGGGCAAGGGTAGGCATTTGATTGCTCAGGTCCATGTTGATTATGTGTATAAACTGAGCTTATGTTCTGTATTCTACTACAAATCAAATGTCCTGACTTTGAGGACATTAGGGGTACAAATCAGTTTGGTGCACATCTCTATAGATATCATACATAGGTGCTCTAGCTTAAAATTGTTCAGGTCAGTAAGGTTCTTCTTTCAAGCATGTATTGACAAAACATTGCTTAGTAATTGTACTATAGAATACTCAACAGTTCTCTGATGTCTTAAAAATAATATCACCTCTGTGAAATCTTAAGTCAAAGTAAAGGGTATATTTTTATATGACAGTTACAAGACAGAAATATGATGCCGTCATTGTACTGAGACTGCACTTTGACCCTGTTACAGTGTGCTACTCCTGGTTAAACAACTAAATAAAAATAAAAGTATCTTCAGTTATTAAATCATTTCTGCTACATTATTAGGTCAAATCACCTATAAACTGAATACAATGTAGTTATGATTTTTTGTTTGAAAGACAGACTTTTAGAATTTAGGTCTCCTGTGTGAACTCCAGTATATGATTTTTTTTATTAGTAGCTCTACTAAGTATATTTTATATTCCTGTATAGGGTGAAGCAGGTGCTCCAGTTTCCAGGGCCCACTGGCGAGATGGTATAGCAGTGAGGTTTTAATGGAAACCTTTTCCCACTGGGCTTCACTCTGGCTCAATAACAAGTGCATGAAGCACCTACTAAAGAAAAGCTCCTGTGACTGCACGTTTAATTGCTTTTCATCCTAATCCTCTAACCCTGGACTGATTGGACACCAGATTAACCCCTCCTCACTCCTACTACCTCTGTTCTCCCTAACCTCCAGTTTTCCCCTGCTCTGCAACACCTGCGCTTTCCTCCCCATCTGCCTCTACTAGTCACCTTCCCACCCTCCTCTCCTCCCCACCCCTACTCTGCTATGGGATGACTGTTTTCTGTCCCCTACCTGACAATGCCAGCTTGGCTGCATCTACTACTTGTGTAAATCACTGTGTTAAAATCTTCTCTGTTCCAATTTACAATGTATTATTGTCTAAGTTTAATCCACCTAGCTAGATACTGCTAACCCACAATGTATGTATTCCTACCCTCTCGACACAGAACCTTTGTAAAAGAGGTCTTCTGCTCAAAGGTATTGTAATCTATGACTCAATAAATAAATAAATAAAACAGACTGATACAGTATTCCCCACCGATGAGAACCCCACTATAATACAATGCCTGTTTACTGAACACATGTGATGGCTCCTGTTGTTTCCTAAGTATGAAGCTATAGTGAACATATCAGCTGGCTCCAGAGCTGTTCACTATAAGAAAGACCACTATACTGTCATGCAGTCTAAGGAGACTTTCTGTAGTCAGACTGTTTGGTATGTCATTTTCAGTTAGTTCTTAAACAGGAGCGTAATTGAATTCTGGCCCTATTAAGTATTTATTAGAAATGTAATGGAAACCTTTTGATTTAACAGCTCACAACAAATGTCCATTTCTGGAAGATACAGCATACACTCACAGTTCTCTGGTTCATCTGGAAACTTGGGATGTGCTTGCACCATAGCTAGTTTGTGATATGATGCTAAGCAGTGTCTCCAGTCCTAGTACCGTTGGTAGTTCAAGCTTAAACTGTAGGCAGTTTGTATGCTTCTAGAAATGTACATGAATCAGTATCAGATCTTTATTTGATCGATGATTGGTCATTGCAAAATGTTTACAAAGCAGATTTCTTAAAATTACGTTAAATATTCATAAAATATTTGTTGAACATAATACATAGAATACATAATACATAGAAGTTAAATTTCTCAAGCCAGGAAAGCCAATCAGTGATCAACAGTGATCTTTGATCTGTGTCTCAACACCACCTGAATAAACTGTGCAAACATTCTTGCTTCCTTAATATTGGTAGGTCTAAGTAAAATTTCCATACAGTCCATGATGCGCCATCATACCTAATAATATAATCCAGCAGATATGTTGTACACCATTTCTGATACAGAGGACAGATAAATAACACATGATATACATTTTGTTCATGAGCTTTTACAGAAATATTCAAGATCACACTTATCACGCCTGTAGTTTCTTAAATGACAACAATTCATATCTTGATAACATGACAATACTACGACACTCCTGTTCTAGTGGGAGAGTTAGATAAAATTCTAAACCATGATAGAGTTTATAAACAGATTACCATTGAGCCCGTTTTTGAAGGCGATGTATTCAATATATTGTACATGAGACCTTTCACACTCTCAGTCCATTATATTGACAACCACCCTTTGGGGCACTATGAGGCACAGAAACTTGAGGAGGTTTCCAACTTCCACCCATAACTGTGCCTTAGGAAGTTAGGTCCCATAGGCTAAAAGTTTGTAAAGAAGAAGCCAGAAAGTCAGTTTCAAAGTGTTGAATGGAATGGTCAGAAACACATCCTCCATAAGTAGAGATGGAAGACAGTTGGAGCTCAACAGACAAAAGCGATTAGGGTATATATAGACAGGCAAAGCCAACATTCAAACCTCACACAACAGCAGAATGTATTATTGTTTTATATTACCCTACATTTACATTATATTATATTATGTTACGTTATATTATATTATTGATTTTATTCATTTATTGAAAACTGGTAACCAGGAAAGACACACTGAGCCAAGGCAAAGGCAAATTTCATTTAAAGATGCCCAATCCTGGGGCCCTGGG
Organism: Neoceratodus forsteri; assembly: GCA_016271365.2. Classification (NCBI taxonomy): domain Eukaryota; kingdom Metazoa; phylum Chordata; order Ceratodontiformes; family Ceratodontidae; genus Neoceratodus; species Neoceratodus forsteri. The sequence goes on from CM057459.1 coordinate 78,675,941, forward strand.
TGCTATACACAAGAAAAAACAGACAAAATAAATAGACAACACACCAAATGGATAAAACAGTATTAAATATACAGCTATGATAGAATAAAATAGAAAATACCTAAATAAATAAATAAGAAGCCAGGGACAAAAGCTGTTTCATAGAGTATCAGTATCAAGGCAGTATCTAAAGACAGGCCAGGGAAAGCTTGATTAAACAAGAAGGCCTTGAGGTGGGCCTTGAACACCTCTACTGAAGGAGCCTTCCTTATAGCTGGAGGTAGCAATTTCACAGGACAGGGCTGATGACACTAAAAAGCTCTGTAGCCAAGACCACTTCTAGGTGTGACCCAGGGAAGGTAGATACAGAGTCAAAATATACAACATATAAGCAAAATATGCAGATTATACATGGTAGAAAAATGCAAGGTGCAGCAAAAATACAAAATTAAACAAATACAACACAGTAAACTGTGTACAGGCTAATATCTTAGAACTAAAACACTGGTTCAGGACCAGTATGGCTATACATTTATATTATGTTATATTATATTATATTACATTACATTATATTATATTATATTATATCATAATGTGTATGTTAAACGCTGTTAACCAGAAATCATCATTTCCTAAGGTTGTTAACTCTCGATGTGGTAGATATGTTGTTAACCTATCGATCCTACGTCACATCGATAGAGATAACTAACAGCCAGTGGTCTCTTGTGTCGTGCTGCTTTTTCCAGCGGGGAACCGACTGAAGGGAAACCCGCGGGGAAGGACTGAAAGGCGCAGCGGTGACTTTTAAAAAGCGTAAGCCATTTAATTTTGATAGTGGGACCATACACTATAAAAAAATGTATAGTCCCTCTATCGCGACGGTCAATTTTAACCGTCTAGAGGTTGCCATGGCGATGTAAACCTCTCGACCGCTCTCGAGGGTTCATGGTCGCCTGCAACCTCTCGACTGTTAACTGATCGGTTAACGATAGAGGACCATACATTATCCTCTATATATTATGTCACAGTATGTTATGTTAAATTATATTATATTATATTATATTATATTATATTATATTATATTATACGATAGTGTATGGTTAACCCATATTGTGCATGGATTTCTATACATATAAATTTCTTGTTATGGTTGCACTCAAAGGTCAGAAGCTGATGTCAGAATGATATCATAACAACCTTTTTACCTTAGAACTGTGTGCCTGCACTATCCCTCACATTGCAGCCTCTAGATAATATCTGTAACAGTTCTGTTATGGGTCTTGCAGAGTTACTTGTGCTTCCATAACACATATTCCCAGTCCCAGATAAAACAAACTGCTAAAACAAAAAAAAACAAAAACACAATGGCAGCCACAGTCTAAAGAAATGACAGAAAGGCAAACATTTATCACAGAACAAGAGTTGTTGTACACAACAAAAGACTGCTAGTGACCTGAGCCAAAGTTCCTCTAATATTTTGACTCTGTGCAGAAGTCTTGTGTGTGTGTGTGTGTGTGTGTGTGTGTGTGTGTGTGTGTGTGTGTGAGTGTATGTGTGCAGCACTGGGCTTCAAGAAAGATTTACATTTGCAGTACAAACTGAGTCTATAATAGGGATACTGTTTATTGCCACTACAAAGTGTAGGTTACATTTTCACTATAACAGGTTCTTCTACTTTAAGTACTTTTAAAAGTTCTACACTCTAGCTTATTTATAGTCCAGTTCATTGGTGCTGGAACATTTTGAAAAGTGATAGGGCCAAGGATGTAAGGGTAAATTACCCCCTGTTAAATACATTAACATGATTGCAAAACTGATAGGGCCACTTATGAAAGTGGTAGGGCCATGGCCCTAGTGCTCCCCCGTTCTGGCATCTATGGTCCAGTTCCATTCTGCTCAATTATTTGACTTAGGCCTGAAATTGTCAGACATTCAGACAAATCCCAGCTTTTAAAACCATGCTCAGAGAAGGCGTGACATGCACTACTAGTTAGCCATTTAAAGCTGACAAACACAAATAATTTTGTAGGCCTTTAAAATCTCACAGACACACAGTTCTCTTAACCAGACTAAAAAATCTACTATACTAAAAAATACTACAATTATCATCAGTGAGAATCTAACTATTGTAAGGGCAGAAGAAATCACAAAAGCTGGCCCAGAACTGTGGTCCACTAAAGTCATGCCATGTACTCTGCTAAAATAAACATCCAATGACTGCAAATCCACAGTAATTATGAATTTAATAGCCTTTGCCATATTTTTTTCTTTCCATATTCTGTTCATACTCCTTGTCCTCCATTCCCCTTCAGACCGACCCTCCCAGCTCCGACTTCCCGGAATTACAGGGCTTACCTTTCTGCCCAGCTCAGGAACAAAGCCTGCGAAGAGTTGGGCTTCATCCTGTGGCTGGAAGGTTTTTGTTTTTCCTCCATTTCTCCCCACATGCCAGATGTGTGTGCGTGGAGGTGCACTGCGTCCATACAGAGAATCCCTTGGCACCCACCCCTTCTGTGCGCCTACAGACCGCACTTCCCCAGGCCTCCACCTGGGGCAATCGTCGACAGGAGTGCAGCCTCTCTCCTCCCAGGAGAGGAAGCTGTCCTCGGACTGACAATCTCTCCTCTCGCCCGACCCCCGGCAGCCCGGCTCATTCCCAAACCTGGGTCGCGGCTTAAAGGTGTGGCGACAGTGCCTCAACCCTCAGCACCACGGGCTGGCTTTGCCTGCATTTATTTGACTGTAGCATTCCCCTAGCCTCAATTGCTAAAGTGCCTTTCCATCATTTTCTTGTGCTTTAAAATTAGCAAGAGATGACCTTTATGTCCCTCCCTATCTGCACACAAATCTGCATTCCTTTTTATTTCTCATCTAGTCAAAGAAGAGATGGTCCTTTTTAAACCATGCAGCTTCTGTTTTTATTTTTAACCATCAGGACCTTATCCTCAGTTTTTTTAACTCTGTGAGCATCGTTAATTTTATTACATGTTGCCCTACACTTACAATATATATTTCTCCCTCTCTTTAACCAAATTGAAGTCAGTGAACACCAGCAGAAAATGTTACTCCATGGAAGTCAGAAAATATCAGCAAATAAAGGACACCCTCCAAACAAGAACCTTATTAATTGAATTGAAATGGCCCTGTATTTTTATTACTTGTTTCCTGCAGCAGATGCATTACACCTCTCTTCGCCACATCACAGTCAAAGAGCATCAGAAAAAGGACCTTCTAAAATTAACAGAAACCTTGCATTTTAGTATTGATTTATTGAAATACTCCAAATATCAACATGCTGCTTTAGGGTATAGTAGAGCATTGTTCTATATAGAAACCTGTCCTTTTCAAAATGCTGTTGTACCACAGTTTAGAGATCATGGAATGTGACTGTACCCTTCTGTGGTAGAACAGCATTCTTGAACCTCTAGAGACTGCACAAGTCGGTTTCATTGCAAAGAAAAAAACACAATGCACATGTAACCCTAGATGGCGCTATCCCAGGGGCTACTACCCCTGCCTGATTTGCCACTAACAGGTTGAGGGCCTGGATCCAATGGCGGGTGCCTCCACCCAGAGGTCAGGGTTTGCAATAGTTAAACTTACTTGGTCACAGCCTCTGGGACACTGCAACCCCCTTTCTTCCCACTAGTGGCCCACACAATACATCAGAATTACCATCACAGTATACACTTACCCCAGGGCTGGTTCAGGCACTGGGACCTCCTGTAAAATAAGATACAGTGCAACAATCACAGTACAATACTTTAACATAGACAAATACCTCAGGCAGTATAACTTTGCTGGAAACAAGCAGCTCTGATTTATTTAGGGGAATATAACAAGGACAGGGAAATCAGGTTAATTAGCTTATCACTTTACTCATCTACCTATGGCTCTGTGCACAGGCCTATCCCACAGTTACTGTCACAATTTCCCAAGCCCTAGTGGCTAGTCCAAACCGTGGCAGCTGGTAGGGCCCTTTCACACCGAGAAAAGAAAAATTAGTTTAAACAGTCAGCAGTACAGTGATTCCATTTGGATTTAATGTGGCAATTAAACAGGGAGCGACCCTGAATTAGTACTCACGACCTCCAAACAAGATAGGGTCCTTCAGTGTCAGCAGGGCTACTCTTGAGCTCCACAAGACTCCTCACACATTTATATGGCAAACAGGCAGGCTGCTTCTCTATCCGATCAATTACTGCACAATACCGGAGAACACACAGCAGATTCAAGTCCTGACAGACTGAGTGCAATTTGAGCAATTTCTCCAGTCTTCTACAGGGTGAGCCTGATTTCTACTCTTCAGATATCCTTTGATTCTCTTCACAGGACAGATTCAGTCCTAACAAGCAGTTACACAAGCTGCAGACCGGAACTCAAAGCCTTACACACGTTTCCGACTAAAACTGCACGAAAAAGCACAGGGCTCCTTCCTCTTCACTGCCAGAGCTCAACTGAACTTCAACAGACAAAACGGGCACTTCCTTTGAGTTCCTCCCAGTTCTTGACTGGATTGGCTGTCACTCACAATAGACTGCTCCTGTTGGTCCAAAAAGGCGCAAGTCTAAACTACATCTCCCAGAGTCACTGCCCATACAATCCTCTTGTGGCTGGCTCAGATTATGAGTCAAGTTCTGATTCGTCCAAGGCACCATTTTAGAGCTAGCTTCCCCACACTGATTGGTCCAGTTCAGCAGTTCAAAACCAGAATGGGGAACTAGGCAGACACAGTTCTGACTGCAAAGAAAGCAGGTTAGACAAACTGTAATTTCATTATTACTCTAAATGGTTTCTGGCAAACAGTTACATCTTTCAGATAGGTTCCCTTTGCACTCCTAGTGACTGCAAAAATGGAGTGAATTGGCAGCAGCTCGAGTGGTACTCAATCAAAGAAACACACAGTCCCCATACAAACTAATTATGTCTGCAAGCAGACAGCTCTTAAAGACAGTACCAGAGGTTCTAAAACACTCACTGATAAATGGCTTAAGCATGAAACACCCGTTCAGGCTTGGAGCATTCAAGCAAGCTCCTGGAAGTCTTTGGGAACCCCCATTTGCAGGGGTTACACACATTCACATTTATTTATTTATTTGCTTTTGGTAACGGGTGGGTGCACTAGGCATAAAGTGCCTATTTTCAGGCACGCCCAGGAGAATACAGTTTGAAAATACATAGGTATACATGTGACGCAGCACATGAGATAGGAAGCACAATTAAAAGGGAATTACACACAATCAAAATTTGGGTATAGAAAAACATTGGTATAACATGCTTGTAAGACTAAGGGTATAGAGAAATATTATATGGTATAATGCAGTTTAGTACAGTTGGACAGGATACAACAAGATAAATACAAATATGAGACACAGTCATTGCAATAGCAAGCATATATAGAAACAATACCATAAGTGCCATCAATGTAGTTTGTGAAATAGGGAGGAGAGGAAAGAGGAGTGGTGAGGAGGAGGGAAGAAAGGTAAGGGATGAGAGAAGTCAGGTTAGGCAGGCATTAAGAGAGGTAGAGCAAGAGGGTGAGAGGTGTATTAACTAAGGAAAACAGAGTGCAGGAAAGGACAGTTTAAGGTGGGTGAAAGCAAGTGCAGGGGCTAGTAACTTGCAAATGCTCACGGTGAAGTTTCTATAATACTATACACTATAACACACTATAAAAAAATACAGGATGAGCAACTTTATGCATAACCAGTGTGTTTGCCACCTAGAGGTTCTAATTCCTATGGACCTCTTGAGGTCAGAGGGAATCAGAATCTCTCTGTGGCAGAACACACTGGTTCATTCATAGTTGCTCATCCAGTACCTCTATGTAGCATTCTGTGATATTATGCATAACTGCATAGTTTATAGTCGTGTACTTTAAATTATTTGCTCTTAGTACCTTGGCTCCTGTTAAAAGGTGTTCAGATCTCTGTAGGTCAAGTAGTCAGATGCAGTCTTGCTTTATAGTATTAAAAAAGGTTTGTTATAATCTTATAAGCAACACTTTATGCATCTGTTAATAGATCCAAGAGGCTAGCAACAGGGTTCACACTCAAAACCTGAAACGCACTGTCTGAAACATGATCTCACCCATCCCTTATCTAAAAATGTTGTCCGTCTCTTATCTCACAGACTGACATTTTGTTTATTTATTGAAAAGTTTCACCGGAAGGGCACCACTGAGCAGCAATTGCTCATTTCCAGGTGCGTCCTGGGGTTGAGAGGGAATGGGAACAACAACATAAACTTATAACTTATTACATAAAACTTCCAGGCAGTGCATCGTACCATTATTACCATACAATAAAAGTTTAACAGTTGAAGTGCTTACGATTTGTGGTGGATAATCAGATGATTGCATAGCAGCCTCGGAACGATAGACCAAAACAGGCAGAGACTGGAAAGGGGACTTGACAGGAAGGAAATTAAAATTAGCCAGAAGGGAGGTGGGTGAGATTAATGACAGTTGCAAGCAGGAAATAAAAGTTGTGAAGAAGTGAGGAGACGGTAAGAGGGATGGGCGTGTTGAATGTGAGGGGGAGGAGTTCCACAGCTAGGGAACTGGTGCGAGAAGGTGCCATAGTAACTGGAGCTTCCTTCAATTACCCCTTATTCATAGCTGACTTGGTGGCACTGAGGGTTGAGGTGCTGGACGCCACCTCACGCCATGCTGGCATCCTGGGTTCGAGAACAGTGACTCGGGTCGTCGGGGGTCAGCAGTGGAGGAGGGACTGAGTTCCCGGAGGACTGCTCTCCCCTCCCGAGGTGGGTACTGGGGATTGCACTGCTCCACCAGCGGCCTCCCGATGGAGACGGGAGCCCTGCATGCTACTGCCGGTGGTAGGGGTGGAGCGGCAGCAGACACATCAGCACATAGGTGCTCAGACGTCATTGCATGTCCATGCTCCAAGGGAGTAACACCAAGGAAAAAATCCCTGGTGGGCCAGAGGAGGCAAAGGAGACCACAGGGAGCAATACCACATTCCACTGCCGGATTAGCTCTTCACCGGATCCGCTAGCTCCCCACCCATCCCAGGACTGTCCCTCTATTCCCAGACAGGCCACCAAGTAGGTGAGGGGCCTCCTCCCAGAGGGTAATCCGGTGGGGGCTGGATGAGTCCATGGGACCGGAAGGAGACTGGTAGGAGGGTGGTTTCAGGCTGGGAGTAGAGGTAGAGGTCGCATTGGTACTCAGAGAGATGCACTGGTCCCACCAGAGCATAAACATAACTGAAAAAATTACCCTTATTTATGACTCAGAGTAACTACCAACACACTGCTGTGCAGTGTGTGTGTGTGTGTGTGAAATTTTCAGCTGGGTGGAATACAACACAGCAGTGATTGAGTAAGTGAACTGGAATGTAAGGAATTCTGGACTGATATGTCAGTCTGTGACAAAGCAAGGGTTAAGCATGGTGGGGTGGGGTGGGGTGAAAGTCTAGTCTGAAAGAAGTGAAGATAATTCACTGTAGTTTTATCAGCACATCATCTGCACGCCACTTCTTCTGTAGTAATGCGGGTCTTTCTTTATCCTGAGTGGCTGTACAGGCGCACAGCTTAGAGCAACACAACCTGAGACTAATGTCAAAATACCTCACTGACCGGAAGCGAATCACATCAGCTACGTGAAATACATATGAAGAAAAAGGAAACCAATCGCGTCTCAGTCTTTTCTTTCTCTATGGAACCATACACCATATAAAACAGTGGATGGGTGACCATCCATAGCTAAGCTGTATTTCCATCTCAGGAAGTGACAACATCATAGAGACTCTCCGAGCTTCACTCAAGGTCTCTATGATGTCCTCACTTCCTCGATGTGTAACACAGCCTTGTTGTGATGGTCACCTGTCCACTATTCTGTATATATTTATATTATATTATATTATCGCCTTTGGTATGGAGGAGAGGAATATCCCTTTAGGAAATGTCTCAGAATGCAAGGCTTTGCAGGAGGTCACAACCTCAAGGCTTAATATTTTATTATTATTGATTTAAGATTATACTTAAAGTCCCCAAGGAGGAGGCTAACCCTCTGACGCTGCTTCAAATGAATAAAGGGATAAACTTGTCATTCTCTCCTGTCTCAGTGTGGCATCAACCATTGTAAAGGTTCTGCCAGGCTCAAATTGACAACCAAGGAGTGCTTATACAGTATGAAGACTCCATTCTTTAAGAGGTACACATGAAGGGCTAGGCCTGGATGTTTAAAAGAACCTCTGGTTTCAGTCTGTACCCCAAGTAGATGACATAGATACATAGATGTCGGCAGATAAGGGCCTTTAGCCCACCTAGTCTGCCCATTTACGCATTAACTGTGCTTCTTCAAGCTTCCCTAGAACTTTGTTGTCCCTTTCCTTGACTACTAGTATCCCTTTATGCCTGTCCATGCATTCTTATACTGTAATCATTTCCACCCCCACCACCTCTTCCGACAGGCTTTTCCATTTGTCCATGACAGCCTGCTTAATGACTGCATCAGGCAGAAACAGCAGTGCTGCATGTTAATTCTATAACAACAGTACATGTAGGTTTGACCTGAATGGGGTATTCACTACTTGACCCAGAGTAGTGTACTGGAGAAGGAAACACAGAAACAGTCATCAAATAGTGTAGTTCATAAATGGACTGCAGCTCAGTCCACAAACTAAATATTTATTTCCACTTGGGCTAAGTTCTAATATTAACATCCTTGATGCCAGTTTAAGAACATTTCCATATGGTAATCAGTCAACCTGTCCAGGACTAAAATTGATGCTTCCAAATGGTAGTAATCACAGGCAACTCCCTCTCGTGTCGAAATATCAGCAGTACCAGGGGTCCTTCTGAACAAACAACAGTACTTTCATCAGGTGTCAGGTTGTTCCCAGGCTCATTCAGAAGTCCTTTTAAGGCTCTAACATGACTCTCATTCATACTTCTTTCAACTGGCAGCTTTGCCTAGCTTGGGTTTCCAGCAAGTCCCCTGATGGATTAGCATGTGACAGCCTTCTGAGATCTGGCACCTTTTGGTCCAGAGGGATGAGTGGAACACTGAGCACCCAACCCACCAGGAGCCACTTGGTCCAGGCTTGGCCAGGGTCCCCACAGACTGGCATATGGTGAGGGCCACTCCTAAACCCCCACACCGACCACACTCTGTCACAGTTGAAGGATGCCCAGCCACTGCAATGCTCTCTCTCACTCTCAAACCTCTGAAAATTGGACTTCAAAACTCTCCGCCTAACCTGTGGTGCCCTTTTGCCTTTGCACAGAGTTAAACATTCTTGTCCTAGGCATCACCCACTTGAAGCCCCAAATGGCGGCAAGCTACAGATCTTCTTTGAGGATATGTCTTTGATAAGGCCACAACTTTGGAACTGTACCCACATCAGCGTTAGGATCACACAAAACTTTTGCTAGCCAGGGGCCACCCATGATGACATTATGTGGCAACATCTATAGAAATGTGGATGGCACCATCACCCTCAGTTCTTTTCCACCATTGACCATCCTTGTCGGACATGCTGTTGGAAATTTCAGCAACTAACCATTGCTGTTTATCCTTTATTTACAAGTGATGTGCATCAAGCAGTTTTAAATGCCTCTTTTAGAGGGAAAATGGCTGTGATGTTGAAGAGACGCTTAGAGGCCTTCAGACATCTAAAATGACCCTAAGATCTGTCAGATACCTTTATCCCTCTCCTGCCAGGGGACGTGGGAGGGATCCTTTGATTAGCCTGCTTCCAAAGTTGGCCATCCCTACCATCACCAAGGCTGAGGTAAGGAAGTGGGTCCCTGCAGGCCCCCTCCCCAGGTACCCACAGAAAAGCTCCCAAAGCAGTCAGCACTGGTGGCTTTGCTCCCACTGGTTCTGCATGACTTGCTACAGATTCCACCTCCACTGTTGCCTCTGGGGGTGGTTGTGGAGGCAGATTCTCCCTGCATCTCAAATGATGGAGCGAGATCACAACAAGCAAATGGGTACTAGAGATAATTACAAGGGGAGCTTTAGAAATACTTTAGATCATCTTCTGCCTCTTTCTAGTTATCCTCCTGGCCATTTGTCTCTTCTGAAGGAAGAAGTTCAGTCATTACTTCAAAAACATGCTATAGAATCTGTTTCTCCTCAACAGAGAAACAAAGGGTTTTATTTCAGATACTTCCTGGTACAAAATTAATAGGGATATGCATCCCATATTGGAGTACAGAGGTCTCAACTTCTACATAGAATACAAGAAGTTTTGTGTGGTCTCCTGCAAGCTCTGACTCCTCTGCTGCAAATAGGGCTGGCTTTGCTCCTAGACATGAAGAATGCCATCTTCATGTCAAAATCAGAGAAGCTCACAATCAGTAAGCTGGAAGAGGAAGTCTACTAGTTCAGAGTAGTGTCCTTTGGCTTATTTTCTGTACCACAGATCTTTACAAATGCTTGGCAGTGGTGTCAGCAGCCTTCACAGGGAAGGTCTATATGTTTTCCTTATCTGGATGATTGGCTGTTGCATGCCAGCTCCAGGGAGGCCCTGTTACATACCCTGTATTGGACACATCAGTTGTTTCATGATTTTGTGGTCACAGTGAATGTGCCAAAGTCTGTAGTAACTTCATAGGTTCATAGGATATACGGGCTCAGGAAGCAGTGCCTTTTGAGAGCTCGCCATCAATTGGTGGATTATAAGAAAACTATGTTTAGGGGAAGATATTTTCTTGCTACCCGTGAGACTGTCTAATTGTTTTTAAAATGATCCATAGTTTTACTTTCTACAACGTTGTTGGTAATGCTCCACTGGGTTACGACATGTTGAGTTAACCACTGGCTTCTCTTATGGGTTTTGCAGTTATCTCCCTTTAGTTTAAAATTATGTGTTCTAGTGTGAACAGTTGAACAGTTCTTAACTAACCCTAAAGTTTCCATAAGTTGCCTTGTATGTTAAACAAAGATGTCCGCAAGTTGTCTTTATTCCATTGAATAAAGGTCGAGTTTTTGAGCCTATCCCCATATTCTAAGGTATTCATATCTTTAATTAATTTAGTGAGTTTCCTTTGAACTCCTTCTATTCATTTTTCCTTTAATTGTAGCAGGTGCACAAAATGGAGAACAGTAATCTAAATGGGGTCGAACTAGACAGGTATATAATGGAATTATAACCTTAGATTCTCTGCTCTTTGTATGTTTGAGAATACAACCAACAATCTGTTGGCATTTTTTAACCTTTGCTATGAGTTTAGTTTGTTTCACTACAACACCTAAGTCTTTTTCATTGAGGTGACTGGTAATTGAATGTTATTGAGTTTGTAAATGAACTTCAGGTTATTGTGTCCTAAGTGCATGACCCTACACTTTTGCTTGTTAAAGAACATCTTTTGTTGGTGGCCCATCTCCCAAGTTGGTTTAATTCATCCTGGAAAACTTTAGCGGACTCTTCTTTATTAACTATACATCCCAATTTACAATCATCAGTATTTTGACATCCAAATGTTAGTGGATGTTTGCACTGATGTAATCAAAATATTGAATAAAGCTGGACCAAAACAGAACCCTGTGGGACTCCGCTGGTGACCTGTCCCCATTGTGAACTATAACCCCTAATTACTACTCATTGGTGTCAATTATGAAGCCAAGATGTAATCCAGTTTATAATGTTTGGATGGAAATTAAAGTTGTGCATATGATTTATCAGAACTTGGTGAGAGACTTTATCGAAGCCTTGGAAAAATCAAGAAAGATAATATCTACTGGTAGGCCTGAGTAGAGGGATACACTAACATTTTCAAAAAGTTTAGAAGATTAGTTATGCAAGATTTACCTGGAAGAAACCGTGTTGTGTTATATCCTGTAGGTTATTTTGAGAAACGTGAGCATCTGTTTGAACTAGAAATAGTTTCTTTAGGAGTTTACCCACGATTGATGTTAAGTCTAATAGGTCTGTAGTTCGATACATCTTTCTTATTTCCTGTCTTATGGATCGGGTCACTGGTGCCTCTTTTCATGATTGAATGGTTTCTCCTTTTTCCAAAGAAGCATTAAACAGAATAGTTAAAGGACCACATATGACATTAGTTATTTCTTTAAGAAACCTTGGATGGATCTCATAGGGCCTTGAAGACTAATAGGTTTTAGATTTAGGATAATGTTCTGCTCTTCCTCTTCCTCTTTGGTAAAGGGAAAGGGAAGGTGGTACCTGTACATTTGGGCCCAGATATTCAGACTGCGCCTGGCAGGGGCACAAGCCTGGGAGCAGCGCAGCTGGGATGCACGGGGCCAGGACAAGGTGATATTCAGTGGTGATGCGCCATGGCGCAACTTCATTGAATATGGCACAGATTGTGCTCAGTGCAGTGGCACTGCGCCAGTGCAAACCACAGACAGGGAGCAAGGGGATGCACTAACGCAACTGCAGTTGCGCCAAGGTGCATCACCTGCAATATTCAGTGGAGGACATGCAAATGAGGTCATAATATATGCAAGGTAGGGCCATTTGCATGTCATTATGGCTGATTTGCATGCCTTGCACAGGGTAGCCTGATGACTTGCGCCTGGCGCCCTGCACAGCATGGCGGTGTGCGGTGAGGATCCTGGGGCAATCCCTGCCCGTAGCCGTGAATATGGAAATGTATGAGGAACAATCCCTGGTAGTCCTAGTGGCCCGCCCCTCACGATTCCTCGATGAGCGTAATGGTAGACTTTCCCTGGTAGTCTAGTGGCCCCCCTCCCTCCGTGTCCCCGATCGCCGGAATAAGTCAGTCATGTAATTCCCTTGTAGTTCTGTGGTAACCCCCTCGTTAGTCGCGACCGTGGTACAGCGCCATAACACAGTTCCCTAGTGATTTAGTAGCACCCCCACCCCACCCACCACAGCATCCCTTGCTCTCCCATCATTGGCGGGCGGCTGCAGCCTCTGCACGCATCTGCCGCCACCTACCAAATGACAGGTACAGTATGGGCTATAAGCCCATTGGTCCAGTGTGCTTGCAGGGCATACTGTCTAGACAGTCCCAAATATGTGAATGAAGTCATTCACATATTTGGGAACTCTATCTAATGCAATGTTCCCTGCTACCCATACTGAACCTGTCATTCGGCGGGTGGCTAAGCAGTGAGGTGGTTGCAACCATCAGCCAATGACGGGAGGCCCGGATTAGGCAAGGGTGCTGTGTGGAATGGAGGGTGAAGTGCCACTAGATCCTCAGGGAACTGTGTTATGGCACTGTACCACAATCGCGGCAATGGGCGCGGGGGTACCACTGGACTACCAGGTAATACATGATGGACTTATTCTGGCAATCGAGGACACGGGAGGGAGGGGCCACTAGACTACCAGGAAAGTCTATCGTTACATTATTGGGCATCAGGGACTCAGGAGGGGTCCACTGGACTACCAGGGATATGTGTGCTTGTGGGCCGGTGTTCTGGGAGGTGGCCACCACGGCCTGGCAGTGCTGTGTTGCACCCTGCACCAAACAGCAGCTCACCTGTGGGTGGCAGGGAGTTGTTCCACTCCTCACGGGCTCAACTCCAGCCCCCTATGCGGCGCACTACTGGGTTGCGCCAGCATATGTACCGCACATCCGGGCTGAATACTCGGGATGCCGCATATCTGTGGGCATGCCCCTGCATCTGCGCTGCATACAATTACATGGCGCGCCACATCGGTTTGCACTGCGCCTGGCAGCCCATTCAGTATCCCACCGGGCGCAATGCAGGGATGTGCTAGTGCAACTCTGTTGCACCAGGCACATCCCTTGGAATATCCGGCCTTGGTATTCTGTAAGCATGATTTTCTTTAGGCGTAAAACACTACGAAAGTAATTATTAAACTCAGTAGCCATGACAAGCTCGTTGCTCTGTGTTCATTACTAGTTTCTATTTGCCCACAGCTGAATGGCTGCCTCTGAGTGAGCCTATGTAGTTGTAAAAGTCTTATGATTATCCGAGTGTCAGTAGCAATTTTAAATTCAAATTCCTTCTTTACTTTTCTTATGTCATATTTAACCCTTTGTGTATTTTCCTCATATGATTTCCATGTGGCTATGTTTGGATTTCTCTTATATTTTATAGTATTTTTTATGTTTATTGTCCTCTTTATGCTTTTGTTCCACTACAGGGGAATTCTGTGACCTTTATTGTCTTTATGTCTAGTCGTAACCATGTGTCTAAACAATGTTTTATCTTGATCCATATATAGTCCCATAGCTGATGGAGTTTGAGGCCCTGAAGGTCAGATACCCAATCCTAAGAAGCTAGATATTCATTGATTAGTTTATAATTAGCTTTTGAAAAATCTTTAACCATAGTAGTTCCCTTTACATAATTGCTGTTTATATTAACCTTTTGTAGCCATGTTGTGGTCGCTGTCTCCAAGTGGTTCAATAACTGCAGGTGTTGATGTTCTTCCTTCTGTATTTGTTAGAATAATATCAAGTGTGTTACCTTCCCTTGTTCTTCCTGTTACTATTTGTTCTAAGTGTTGGTTTATTATTGATTTAATAAATGTATTTTCAGTGTACCCATGTCCTTCTAAAGTGAGCCAGTTGATTTTAGGAAAATTAAAATCCCCATTAAAATGCAGTTTGAGATGTTTCCATATTATTTATAGCTGATAGCAGTACTTTGTTTTCATCAAGGCTTAAATTTGGAGCTCTGTATCCTAATCCTGCTATCAGTGGTGTCTCCATGGGTAGTTTGACTTGGGCACAGATAACTTCCACACTACTGTTGGGAATGTCTGCAGAGGTTATGCAATGGGTTAGATATTTTTCGGATATATATATATAGTGCTACTCCGCCACCTCTTTTACCTGCTCTGTTTTAAAGATTTTTGAATATCCTGGAATCTCTGCATTCCATTCATGACCCTGGAACCGGTCTCAGTAACCCTGCAGATTCTTGCTAGAGACTGCAGTACGTGAGGGCAATCCTAGACATAGAGAAATGTTGTGCTTTTCTACCATTAGACAGAGAAGAAAACTGATGGCTCAAGCACAGCTGATATACAGTACAGAAGTAATCATGTCCCAGCAAGGACCATGTTATGCCTTCTCATGACTGTGGCCATTGTAACTGTGCCAGTGGCCGACTTACATATGAGGATCCTTCAGTGGACACTAATGGTCCAGTGAAATCAGGTGACAGATGAGCTGAAACAAGCGGTGCTCATCATGACTCCATTACGAAAGCCTTGCTATGGTGGATGGACCATGAAAACCTATTACAGAGTGTTACAGTCCTTGTATCGCTCCTTTACAGATCCTCACCATGGATGCCTCCAGCTCCAGATGAGGTGCACATCTTGGCCTTTACCTTGGTCCAGGGTGGTGGCCAATTTACACATAAGAGTCCTGGAGATGAGGCTGCCTTGTGTAGCCCACAGGCATTTCAGGAACATCTGAGTCTGGGTCCTCTGTTAATGCAGAGGGACAATGCCAGTGTGATGCATCACATCAACAATCAAGGGGGTGTTTATTTCTGTCCTGTTCCCTAGACAGGGAAGCAATTAGAGTGTGGTACTGGGCTCTGTCCACAACCTACAGCTGTCAACCCGTGCATCTCAGGTCTCCAAAACATCTCAGCAGATTAAGTAGGTCACAGTCCAAGATGCACAAATGGGAACTGCTGACCTCTGTGCTAGATGACCTTGTTGCAAGACAGGGTCATCAAAGCTGGACCTTTACATCCCACACAATGGAAAACAACTGCTTTTCTGCTTGTGTACTCCATAGCCTGGAGTTTTCTGGTGAAATACATTGTCCCTGTCTTGGAAAGGGAGATTCTATATGCATTTCCCCGGTTCGTTAGCACAAGATGGCACTACTCAAACTGAAGATGGAAGGTGCCACACTCATCTTCATTGCTCCATTATGGCCTAACTAGATGTGGTTTCGACTTCTGCAACAGATGGCAGTGGAGCCTCAGTACCTCTACCTCTGTGAGGGTCTGTTGTCACAGGCCAAAGAGTCCCTGTTCCATCCAGAGCTGAAATCCCTCCATCTGCTTGCATTGCTCCTGAAGACATAGCCATATCATGGTTTTGGAGTATCCTAAGGTTGCTGATGTGATGGTTGCAGCTACAAAGTAAGGCTGCATGTTTGGTTCTCCAAAGAACTGAACACTTGAACTTCAGGTGTTTGATTCTTTTGGTTGGTGGCAACCTTTCAGTGGAGATTAGCAGACATTCTTTTTGGACTGGTTGACCTGGTGGTGCAGACCAGTTGAACCGCAGACTGCAGTTCACACCTAAGGTAACAGAAAAAAGTTGCTGTAGTGCAAAAATCTAAGTAAAATATTTTTCTTTTTTTCCTTGATGTAAGTGTACTCCCCGCCCCCAGAAAAACAAGAAAGGTTCAATACTCACACCTGGTGATGGGGCAGTACACTGGGGACTGCAGAGGTGTATAGAGCTGTACATGTCCAGGAGCCATCTGACAAAGGGCTAGTGGTCAGCAGCAGTCCCAGCCGGGGGGTTCTTCCTCCCCGTTCTATGGCTCTTAAAAATTGTAAGCTGGATTTCTCAGCCTGAGGTATGGGTCTCAGGAAACACTGCAAAGTCTGCCTGTCAGAAGCCGAGCCACCACGCTGATAAATGCAAAATTTTGTTATGCTCCCACCGGTGTAGTGCATGCCCATTTCCACAGTAAGTTGGGACAAAGGGCACTTTCTTCTCTGCCAGTTAGCAGTTAAATGTTGCATTCATGGTGATGCATCATTGTCTTCTGCTGTCTTAAGTGGCCACTTGACACAGATGAACCATTATTGACAGTAGAGGGTTGCGATTTTTCTTTACTTTTTAGTTATTTACTCTTGTTTTGTATCCAGGGCCCATTTGTAATCATTTGCTTTACCCTTCCTAAATGGACAGCCCAGGTCTAACTAGTTCACATTTAAGAGAATTTAGGTGAACTTTGCGCTGTTTGATGGTCAAATTTCACAAGGTCGAACTTTGGGAAGTTTGCACAACCCTACTAGAAAGCCTCCTACCAGACATATCTGTTCCTTTAACTAAAGTGGTTTACTCTGTGGGCTGCTTCAAGGAATTTGGACCCATTTACCTGTCCTGTAAATGCTGGCTGGAATACTTCCAGTCACTGTCAGACTCTGACCTACACTATTCCTCACTTAAGGTGCATTTGGCTGGTATATCAGCTTTGCTCGTCCCTATTGGTGATTGTATGGTCACCAGTTAGAGGTTTCCACTTTTCTGTGAGGTATTTTCAATATGAAACCTTCTATCTGCAATCCAGTCCCCCTTGGGACTTGAAATATATGCTTACGAAATTGACGTTGGCTCCTTTTGAGCTTGCGCAGGTTGTGGCTTATGTTTCCTGTCATGAAGAAAATTATTTTTGGTTGCAATCACTTTTCTGGAAGGATTTCAGAATTACAGGCTCTAATGTGTGAATCTCATTTGATTTTTACAAAGACAGTTTCTTTGTGTACAAACCCTAAGTTTTCACAGAAGGTGACATCTAAATTT
The DNA here is from genome assembly GCA_016271365.2 of Neoceratodus forsteri. Lineage (NCBI taxonomy): Eukaryota > Metazoa > Chordata > Ceratodontiformes > Ceratodontidae > Neoceratodus > Neoceratodus forsteri. Next base: position 78,693,370 of record CM057459.1, read on the forward strand.
ACACTGAATCAAACAATACACTTTCCTGTTTACTACCCGGACATGACAACCAGGGTGAGGCACTGCTCCATACTTTGGATATATATAAAATACTCGGTACTCTATTAATTTTTATTTATTTATTTATTTATTTATCAAGTCTAGGATTACAGATACCTTTGAGCCATGGCTCTTTTACAGAGGTTCACGTCAGAGAAATACAAATTATGGGGAACATCAAGACAGGCATTACAACATTGTGAACATTGCAAACAGAGTACAGTTTAATACAGTTCAAGGGTAGCATTGTAATAAGGCAGCCAGCGGCGTTTGTCAGAAAATAGACAACAGATAAAGTGTCAGAGTCATAGGGAGAGGAAAGAGGGTGGGGGAGAAGGAATGTAGGAAGAGGTGGCGAGAGGGTGAAAAGTGCAGCATTGGGTATACCAAGATGAGGTAGAATCCAGTGGGGGGACAACTAGAGCAGAAAGGAAGTGGAGAAACAAGGTTAAGTTTGTGCAGTCACGGAGCTGTTGGTAGTGAGATAGTCCAGAGCCTAGTTTTAAACATATCAATAGTTGGGGCAGAGGAGATGGTTGGGCTGAGGCCATTGAACCAGAGTGGTGCTCGATAAGCAAAAGCGTTGTCCCTGTGAAGTGTGACAGTGGGGGACTTTCAGTAGCTGTAGTGTGGATCTCCTAAGGCACCGTTTGTTAATTCGGTGTTGTAACAGAGTTGAGACCCCAGAAGGTGCAAGGCCAAGGTAGATTTTTTGACCATGGAGCAGGTGAGAAACTTCATGCGGTTTGATAGTTGGAGCCAGCTGGTCTGAGTGTACAGGTCACATGTGTGGGTGAGACGGTGAGCACCAGTGATGAGCCGACATGCTTTATTTAAGGCAGTTGAGAGGCGTCTAAGGGTTGTGGTTGTGGCCAAACCATAAATGATGAGACCATAGTCTATTACAGAGATCACAGAGCTCAGGACTGCAACCTTCAAAGCTTCTGGCGTGAGTGTGGTCTGTGTTTGTAGAGGAGACCAAGCCGTGTATTAGCAGATCTAGCTACATTATCTACATGAAGTCCATAGGAGATTAGGCTCAAGCTGAATCCTAAGTATTTGAAGACACCACCTGATCTAGAGTGTTGCCCTGGGTGGTGGAGATAGCCAAGTGGTGTAGCTTGTGTGGGTTATGAAAGCTGCAGAAGAGCATAGATTTGGTTTTCTTGTCATTGAGGACCAGTTTATGATTAAGAAACCATGACTCTACAGAACTGAAACCAAGTTGAAGGTTGTGTTGAAAAGTTGCAGGATCTTTGTGAGTGGAGAATACAACAGCATCATCGGCATATAGTATGATCTGCTCAGAGCAGTGGTAAGGAGGAGTTTAAGAAAAGGCTAAAGGAGGGTCCCAGTATGGATCCCTGTGGGACACCAGTGAACAGGCAGGGTGTTAGAAGGCGTCATAATTTTTACTCTCTGTGACCAGTTTTCTAAGTAGCTTTTAAACCAGAGAGAAGAGTCAGGTGATAGCCCGGCATTCAGTAGTTGGTGTATGTAGTCCATGGTGTACTGTATCGAAGGCCTTGGAGAGGTCAACGAAATGCCCCTGTGAGAAGGCCGTTGTCAAGGGATTTGTGCAAAGCTCCAGTGAACTCAAGAAGGACTGTGGTGGTGCTGTGACATTTCTGGAAGCCGTTTGTTGTGGACAAGGTATATTGAATTTATCCAAGTGGTTGGTAAGTTGATCAGCCACGATGCGCTCAAGTGCCTTGGAGAGTGGGGCAGTATGGAGATAGGGCGATAATTTGAGTGAATCGTCTTGTCCCCATTTTATGGACAGGTGTCACGGTGGCTGTTTTCCATAGGTCTGGGAATTTTCCACAGCTGAGAGAGGTTTAGGATTTTGTTAATGGGTGAATTACCTCATCGAGGTGAGCAACAGAAGCTTAAGGTCAGGGTGTACTACTAGATCTAGATTTAGAGATGGCTGCAGTAATATACAGCAAGCTTCATTCAGCCTTACCTTCCTGAAGTAGAAGAGGGATGGTTAGACTGAGGGGCTGAGGTATTTGGGGAGTAGGCCCTGTTTTGAAAAAAGTCATGGGGTAGGACAGCACTAAGGTCTGAAAAAGTCGTGTTAAAGATGTTTGTGATCACCTTGGGGTCAAGGTTGAGGATCCATCAACCATTAACATGGCCGGAGAGGTTTTGGCTGCTTCCTGTGACATCTGTGATATTGTCCCAGAAAGCACGACCATTTCCCCATGTATTGGTGAGGCGTCTTTGTAATAGGTGGATTTCATTAGCCGTGTAGGCTTTTGTGCAGGCATTTCATGCTTCACACAAATGAATCACACAAAGGACTACAAAAGTCCTCTCAGCTTTTGTTTCATTCACCCTGGAAAAGAGGGCACTTCTGTGTCTAAACAGTGCCTGCTCAAATGGCTGGTAGATGTCTGGCACATTGTATTATGTTGTATAGCTAGTATGGTAAGGAACTTCCTGGTGCTGTTCATGGTCCTCCACAGTGGGATGACCACATTTACTACTTGTTTCGAAGTGTTTCTGCTGCCGACATTTGTGCTGAAGCCACATGGAACCAAACACCTTCACTAGACATTACAGTCTGGACATAGTTTTCATAGATGTGCTAGCTTTGGGCTTACTGTGCTGCAAGGCCTACCATCCTGAACACATCTATCACAGTGTCCCAGCCCCAGTTGGTTTTGGGAATGCTTGGAGTCATTTCAATGGTGTGGCCTAATGGAAGAGATATGCTTGAAGAAGCAGAACAGTTACTTACTGTAACAGCAGATCTTCAAGAGAATCTCTTCAATTAGCCGTGCTGTCCCTCCTCCATCCCCTTCTGCTTCATGAGGGTTGCACCAGATATTGTGCCTAATCACAATCCATGGTTATTACATCCTGCACCAATTCTCACCTTGTATACTTGGTGCTGGTTTGATCTCCTGGTTCCCCACTTGAAGGTCCTCCAAGGCTAATCTCCAGTGGGAACTGAGGAGTGATGGGGCCACCCACATTTATATAGATGCTGCTACATGATGTCATCATGGGTGACCCCAGACTAGGAAAAGTTCCCTTGTGGTCTTAGCGCTCATGCGGTATAGTTCAAAGATGTGGCCTAATGGAAGAGATTCTCTCAAAGGTCTACTGTTAAGGTAAATACAGTATGTAACTGTTCTTTCTTTCTTGATTTAATTAACTGCTACACTGTAACCCATTAATGCAAAGGTAGAGTAATGCAGTCAGACAAGTGCTATGAGCCGAAATTTTTGCACTTTGGGATGACTGTGGTGTATGGAGGGCCAAGTACCCATTAGCTAGGGATTATACATTCTACTCTGCTGGGCATAAAATTTATTCAAGGCTGGGCATGTTCTTTACCTATACTAAGGACCTATCATTGTTTAACTCAATGCAAGTGGGCATAGCCACACTATTGGACCATCAAACGGTGGTGGTGGAGGTCAAACTAGAGCTCTCAAAGAAACCCACATAGTGGAGGCTAAACACTTGTCTTCTCAGGAGCAAAGATGTTGGGGAAGAATTTAAGAAAGTCATAAAACAGGCAATAGAAATCAATGACAGACTGGGAACAACAGTCCAGACACTGTGGGACACAGTAAAAACAGTGGTTCGGTGAAAAGTAATCTCCATCGCCACCCATAAAAAGAGAGAAAGAAAGACATGGTTGGACACATTACATGACCAACTTAGGATGTTAGAAGGACTACAAAAACAAAATGGAGGAGAGATAGGGATATAGAGATAAAGAATATTTAAAATACAAAACATTAACAAAATTGAGACAGAAAGCATTTCTATATTTAAAACAATCTTTTTTATTGGGGGTCCAGGGTAACAAATTATTGGCCTATAGACTTAAGCGGATCCAGGATGGGTGTTCGACAGAATATTTGTCGAACACTTACGTTAAAACGGCAGGTCAACGCATTCTGCAGTCGGCTGCTGGTTCCTGGCTATGTGTGTTTTCTTGGGTCTTTGCCCTAGAACACCCCATTTGGGTTGCGCTTCTGCACCCACATTTTAGGATTATCAACTCCGAATCGGAGCTGATTTGGGGTAGGCCCCGACAGACAGTGCCAGGTTCCAGTGGGTTCCTCACAGCGGCATGGAGCTGTAGTTGCTGTAGGGGACTTAAGCTGATGAACTGTCACTGTCGTGGGTAACCAGACTTAAACAAAGGGCAGCCCAAGCTAATGTCATGGCGTCAGACACACTAACCAGAGAACTGTATTCTATAAATGGGAAATGATAGCAGAATTCTTTGTTACCTATTACAAGGCATTATATCACCCAGAGAAAGAAACACACCAGAGGAAGCATCACTTCCTCAGGCAACTAAAACTTCCCAGACTCACCCAAGACAACAAACCCTGATGGCTTCAATCTCAGGGACAGAAATAGGGTCTGTTATAAAGAATCGGAAGGTGGGAAATGCCCTGGACCTGATGGTTTTGGCACAATTTTACAAAGCATCCCAGGCAGAAACAGCGCCTCTACTACAAAATGTCTTTAATCCGGTCTAGCTAGAGAAGTAGTCCCTCCATCATGGAACTACACTACCATCATGATTATACCCAAGGAAGGGAAGGACCCTAAGGAATGTAGTTCATATTGGCCTATCTACTAAACATATACTATAAGATTTTTACAGCCATAATAGCAGCCTGCCTAAATCCTGTATTAGTAGGACTGGTACACCTGGACCAAACAGGCTTTATAGAGGGCAGCAGACAGGCCCCTGAAGGGGTTAGGTGAGCTATTAACATAATAGACATAATAGGCAACATATCCCTCATGCATCTAGCCTAGATGCCGAAAAGGCATTCGACCATGTCACCTGGAGCTTTCTTTTGCAGTTCTAGAATGGCTGGACTTCCCCTGACATTCATAGAGACCATCAAAGCCTCATACGCCTCACTGAGCCCAGCAGACCCAGGCTTTATCACCAGGTACTTACTGGTTCCTAAGTGGACAGGGGCTGGCACCCCATTCTAAATCTGTAAGGCCTGAATCAGTATCTCAGGTCACACAACTTTCAGATGGTCACTCTGTCCCAGATCATACCATCCTTGTCACAAAATATGTGGTTCTGGTCACTGGATCTTCAGGATGCATTTTTTCATGTCCCAAGTCGTCCATCTCATTGGTGGTTCCTCCGCTTCAGAGCCAAAGGGACCCTATTCGAGTTCGAGCCATGCCATTCGGGCTGTCATCGGCCCCATGGGTCTTCACCAAATGCATTGCAGTGGTGGCAGCCCATCTCAGGTGTCAGGGGTCAGAATTTACCCCTTCTTCCCCAATTAGCTCTTAGCAGGTCCCACCCAGTAGGAGGTGGAGAGGTCCAGGACCTGGTCCTCCAAACCTGCTCCCAACTCAGCCTGATCAACGAGGCCATGTTGGAACTCGTGCCTTCTCTGGTGATGTGCTTCATCTGGGCAGAGCTTGACTCTCATCAAGCCAGAGCTATTCCCCAAGGACAGGGCTGAGGTTCTCTACTCCTTTGCTCAGTCATTTCTGGTTGGGCAACTCGCCTGCCTGGGACTTTCTGTGCCTTCTGTGTTACGTGGGGGCATGCACCTCTGTGGTAGGTTGGGTCCAGTGGCACATGTGCCCCCTCTAGTGGGAGCTGGCAGCCCAGTGGACTTGATGCCATGGTCATTTTGACCAGCTGATCACTGTAACCCAGAAGATGTGGGATGCTCCCCAATGGTGGACCACTCCAGACCAGTTGCAGGAAGGGATCCAGTTTGTCCGCCCAGTGCTGACGGCTGTTCTTATGACCGATGCCTCTCCATGGGCTGGGGAGGCCACATGGGGACAACAGGGCCTCACGGGTTCCTAGACCCTGAGGGGTCCTATTGCCACATCAACCTGTTGGAGCTCAGAGCAGTCAGACTGGCACTCTCAGCTTTCACTCTTCAGTTCCGGGTTCAAGTGGTTCAAGTCCAGATGGATAATACCACAACCATGTACTACCTCAACAAACAGGGCAGCATGCATTCCCGTTTGCTCTGCAGGGACATGCTGCAATCTAGACCCTCATGAGCCATCTGGGCGCAGATCTCCTAGCCATTCATGTGGCAGGAGCCTCAAACCATCTGGTGGATGCTGTCAGCCGCTTAGAGCGAGACATCCCACAAGTGGTCTGCCCATCCAGAGGTAGCTTACAGCCTGTTCTCCCACTGGGGCAAACCGATAGTGGACCTGTTTGCCTCCAGGAAAAACACCAAGCTGAGGCTTTCTCATGCCCAACCCCTCAGCAGGGCTTGCTGCAGGGGATGCCTTCTCAAGGCCATGGACCCCAGGCCTCCTCTATGCCTTCCTTCTATTTTCCTTGATCCACATGAAGGTGAGGGAGGGACAAGACGTAAGGTGATTCTGGCAACCCCTAGACTGTCCGCCAGTTCTGGTATCCAGATCTCCTCAGCCTCTGCTGCAGACCCCGGAGCATCTTACAGCATGCCTGGACCTGATATCTCTCAATTAGGGAAAGTATACCATCTGGACCTTCAGTCCTACCTTACCGCCTGGTACCTGGCTACAGTTCCAGGCTTTGGGTCTTTCGAGGATGTCCTTGCTGTGGTGGAGGCATCCAGAAAGGAGTCGACCAGGAAATGTTATGCCTTCAAATGGAAAAGGTTTTCCATTTGGTGTCAGAACAAGGCCTGGACCCTCTGTCCTGTCCAGTGGCTAACGTTCTCGACTACCTTTGGTCTCTCTCAAAGGGGTCTTCTGTCATCAACTCTTAGGTTGCACCTGTCAGCCATCTCTGCTTACGGGTGTGGGCGGTCAGCTGACATTAGCACAGGAGATAGTGGTCAGTGCTTTTTCAAAGGCCTGGATCATATATCTCCTTCGGTGCGTGAACCTCCACCTCCGTGGGATCTACTGCTGGTACTGGCAAAGCTCATGGACAAGCCATTCAAACCGATGCACAAGTATAAGCTCCACATGTCGTGGAAGATGACCTTCCTGGTGGCTATCACATCTGCCAGAAGGACAGGGGTTCACAGGCGCTCTAGTAGACTCCCTTATCTGGTCTTCCACAGGGACAAGGTTGTCCTGTGTCCCCACCAGAAATTTCTTCCAAGTAGTGTCAGAGTTTCACCTTAACCAGGCGTCAACTCTGCAGTATACTACCCTAATTATGCCTCAGAGGCTGAATACAGGCTCCCGTGCTGGACACAATCGAGCTCTCTACTATTATAAGGAGAGACGGCGAAGTCGGGAAAAGGTTCACCAGTTGTTTTGTCACCTACACTGAAGCCGCTTCTAGCAGACCTGCAGCAAAACAGCGATTGCAAGGTGGATTACATTTTGCATAGGTCTGTGCTATGAGTTAGCGGGCAAGAAGCGTCCCAGAGGATAAGAGCTCATTCTCCCACCATACGGCTGCATCGGTGCCTGCTTCCAGGGGCATCCCCATAAGGGGCTACCTGGAAGACAGCAACACCTTCATTACCCACTACCACATCAACCTTGAGTCATGCCGGGATGCTGGTTTTGGGGTCTCAGTTCTCAATCTCTATATCCCAAGTGAGTATAGGGGGTGTGCCTTGCCTCCCTCCTCCCAGAGAACTGCTAGGAGTCTGCCAAAGTGTGGATGAACAACATATCCACAATCATAGAAAAACAGGTTACTCACCTGTAACAGTAGTTCTAGAGTGGTATATATTGTTCATCCACACAGACTCCACCTGAGCTCCCCGCTGCGGATGCACACAACCTGGCTTCCAGCAGGCTAAGATTTGGCATCATGGGCGGAGCCAGGGATATACCACCGGGTGGGTGGGAGGAGCCAACTTGAAGACCTTCCGGCGATCCTTAAGGGAAGGGGACATGCCAAGGCGTGTGGATGAACAACATATACCACTCCTAGAACTACTGTTACAGGTCAGTAGCCTGTTTTTCTCTGGAAGGTGGGATTGGTTCAGTGTTCATATTTTAAATTGTCTGCCCAAGTTCAGTGGTGGGGGGGTTGCAGTTGTCTAATTTCTTCTAATACTATTGTGCTGTCCACAGTAGCATGTCCTTGTTGTGGGGTGTTCAAGCAGACACTCTCTGGGACCAGTCATATATACTGCTGTGATTGGAGCTGAAATGGTCTCTTTGTTGCACTGTGGGTATTACGGTTAAAAGTCTGCTTTACACAGTGCCTTCTCAACTTCCCCATTCTCTACGTTTCACTCCTTGCATTGGTCTATGAAGGTCATCAGCAGATGGGGCGTATTTTGGGTTCCAGCTGGATGAGGGCTACCACTCAGCCTCTGATTGGTAACCCAAACTTTTGTATTGGAGGTCAGCTGGTCTCTGTTTCTTTCTGTCCTCCAGCGATGACATCACAGTTGCATTCTTATTAGAGGGGACCAATTTGAACAATTTAGCTTCTACAATCAAAGCTGTGTCTCCCAAATTGGACAGTTTTAAATACCTTCTACTCAATCACGTAAAATCAACCTTTTGTGCCGAGACTGTGGCTTTGGTAGGATTCTTCGGGTTTCAACCAGTATTGGATACAGTGTCTCACGCATATTTGTATCTGATATACAGTATATAAATTGCTTCAAAGTATAGACTCTAAAAGTCCTATGGAGTGCGTGTTATTATTGGACACAGGCACTAGGCCTTCTGGAAGATGTCAAGTCGTGGCGCTTTGTCTGATGGACCCTCTACAGATACATCAAGCAAGACAGGTTCAGGTTTATGCAATCCCATATATTACATAACATGTACCATACCCTTAAATCATATAGAATGAAGAAATTGTCCTCTCCGTTATGTTTGAGATGTAGTCTTGTGGATGGCTCTTTGATGCATATACTTTGGGATTGTCCACAGATATCCCCAGTTTAGAAAGCTAAAAAGATTCATTGGATCCTCTTCTTGGACTAGAAGAGTCAATTACACCTGAGATTTGTCTGGCTGGTAGGATGCCGCCAGGCTTACCCGGTATGCATAAGGCACATATATTATTGATATCTTTAACAGCGAAGTTGGTTATTTTGAGGCACTGGCTGGATACCACCTCACCATCCTTCAGAGAATTGCATCAGGAGATCATTTTGCCATGATGATGGAGAAACATATCACTTCCATTAGGAGGTGTCCTAGCAAGTACCGGACAAGATGGGAACCTTCTAGCCTGCTTTCACTTTCATCCACAGGACCACACTCCATTTAATCTGCTGTGCTAGTCCTGTTGTGCTTTGAGTTCTTGATTCCCCTAGTTGGCTTTTTCTTTTTAAGGATGATTTTGTTCTATAACTTTTTCTAACTATAACTGTTGAACTTGTGGGGGTGGATGAGGTGGGGGTGGGGAGATTGGGTTGAGTTATGTTTTTTGTTGTCAGGTTCTTGTTATACTTGTCTTGTTTCTTTTCTGTATGATCTGATTTGTTCTTGTTGTGTGTTGGAAATCAATAAAACTATATTTAATAAAAAAATCTAGTTTAGGAATGCCTCTACCTCTCATCACCAGCTATTGCTCTTTGTTTTCGTATTTCTCAGACATTGTACAATATCAGTTACAGCGTTCTGTGCTATTAATCTGAATGGCCCGGAATGGTGTTACTGATGTCATAGACTGTTTAGGCAGTATGAAAAGAGAGCAGCAACTGCAGGAAAGAGTGGAATTCAAGTTAGTTTAAAGGTAAAAAAATTTTATTTAACAAAAAGGTCAAACATTTTAGAATATTGAAAATGCACTAACAGGAAAAGAGGAGGGCATCCAGAAGCGTAAAACGGTTTCCTAGCATCCTTTATCTGTGTATCATAAAATCATAGAACTAACTTGTGAGTATTGTAGCATACTTATTTTTGCCAGTATCCTACATTTTAGGGTTTGTAGTTCACCTTTAATAACATTATGTTAAGTATTGTTTTCAACAATTAAAAGAAAAGTGCTAGTTAATAAATAGGTTAGTGCATGGGATTTTCTGACCAGGGCCCGATTCTGACTCTCAGCTACAAGTGTTAAAAATGGACACCTTGTAGTCACACTGTGGCATCTGATTGACTGTGCCGTTTACAAAATCTGGTCTCACACTGCAGAGAGCAGGAGCCCCCATGAGTATGTCATGTTGCAAGTTAATTCTCTGATCCAGATGTGAATGTGGATAGCGATAGTCACCTGTGAGTACTCATTATTTGAAACATCACTGTACTAAAACAGTGGTGCAGAAAGGCTTCTGATGGCCAGTGGACTATATGTTTAATGAAGCTTCCATATGTTTGTTCTGTGTACTGCTTCTCATTTTGAACTTCTTGTTCTAATTACACATTGTTCCTTAGAAGGTAAATAACTTATTACCCTCAGTTATTAAATGAACTATTTCTTTTCAGGGAGACAAGGGTGAGAGAGGTGCAATTGGTCCTCCTGGTCCTGTAAGTAGCAGCAAATGTCATCTTCATTTTACTATAACAAAAGCTGTGTCAGTAAGAGGCCCTGAGACCCTGTGTGTTTGTGTGTGTGTGTGTGTGTGTGTGTGTGTGTGTCCTTTTTAAAGGCTTTGGTGTTTGATGTTAATGGAATTTTCTACATTATAGGTGCATTATGTAAGCAATGACCCATGACAGAGTGCAGGTTTATAGGCATTTAATGCATGCCTGGGTGTGTTGTGAGGCATGAAGCTGCAGGCCAAGTGTCCTCACAGCACCCCAGGCATGCACTAATGCGACAAACCCACACCCTGTCATGGGTTATTGCACTTATAACATGGGCACCAAGGAAAAACAAGAGAAAACACATAGAAACTGTTTTTATGCTGTAGAACCCCTCAGAAATGTACTTTATCCTGCCACCTTGCAAAATAGTCCTAACAAAATCTGTAGATTTGGTTCTTGTTATGCACACAGAAATGTCAGAGGACACTACTCACATTATTTGTGACATTTCAGGTGCATAGGATGCTCCAGTTCAGTGCCTACCACATGTGCTGCCCCCACACACACACACACACACACAGGCCGACTGCTGCCATTTGCAGTTCTTCTCCGATGCAATCTCGGTCTTTTGGGGAGAGGGAGGAGCACGAGGAGCGAGTCTCTGAACACAACTGTACATTGCAGGCGACAGGTCATGAACTAGCCCTGTCTCCTTCTGTTGCTTTCACTCACTTATTGTGTCTCTGTGGGTAGACACACCACTGAATAATGACTTTCTGGAAGGCCGCACTACTAAAGAGAGCTGCACACAATGAGACACACAATACTGCTGGACCACATTGTGTACCTTCCCACTGTGGGTAGTAACCTGTCTGCTGCTGTGCCCCCTGTCCCACTTCCTCTCTCAATCTCTCCTCTGTCACTTACTGACACCATGGCCACTGGACGCATCGCCACTGGCTGCTACACCCCACAGTGTCCTGTCCCTCTCTCCCGTTGTTTCTGTCTCCCACAGCAGAGTTACTCTCTTTCATCTGTCCTGCTTGCATTCTGGCTCACTGACCTCTGTGCTCATTCACTTTGCTGACCGGACAAAGCCAATTGACCATGTTGACAGACAGAGAAGGAATTGGCCATGTTGACAGAACAGAAGAGAGAACACACACACTGCATCTCCCAACCACTGGTACTCATTCTGTCTCTCTCTCTCTCTCTCTCTCTTGCGCTGTCTCTCTCAGGCACTTCCCACGGCTCGCTACATAGTGGGTTACTAAAGGGATTCAGCTGCAGAACCCACCACCGCAACTCTCTTTTACCCACTGCATTGTCGGGGCCCCATAACTGAGGTGTGGCACACTGTCTGCCGTTCAGGTCTTCTCCGTTCACCTAGAATTCCACAATCGCAGGATGCTTCAGGAAGACACTCATGGGACAGCTGACAGACAGCAGTGCAACACGGCTACTACACAGTATGGTGCCCACTGTGCGCTGCTTGCATACATTCTGTCATAGTTGCGCTGTCCACCACTTACCAAACACAGGAGCGAGAGCCGACGATCTTCACCTGAGTCCCTCCATTAGAACCATGCATTAAAAAGGTAGTTTAATACATGGCCACGGAGAGGGACTTCTCCAATGGGATTACAGGCTTTCGGCAACACATGTTATAAATATAACCAGTTTGGGGGTAGACATTGTTTTCTTTACATGATGCAAGGAAGGTTCTGTTGTGAGGTGCATCAAAGACTGAAATCCCCACAGTCACAGGCTCACACTGTGACTCTGAGCAAATCAACTGGTTTCTCCTCTGCAATACAGCTGTTCAGTAAATGTACAGTTATACATGAGCAGAGTTGATGGACCATTGATCTCTTTCTGCTGTCAGAGTCTCTGTTACTATGTAGTAAGAGCACCACTGTAAATGGTTGTTGCACCTCAGTTGGGCTATTCTGAGGAGTTATAAAAATCAAAGAGAATAACGTGAAGTGTTTCCTGTGATCCCACCTTACTGCAGACACACCTGGAAGCATATAGACTTTGTGTTCTTTAAACATTAAAGCACCGTTGCTTCAGGCTGAAATATATTTTTCTGGCATACAAGTGGTGCTCATGGCTGGTCCAGTGGCTTGGTGGTAGCCCTACTGCCCGCCATGCCAACAACCTGGGTTCGGGAGCTAACTCCTGTTGCTGGGGGTTAGCTGGGGAGGATGAAGATTGGCGTCCTCAGGACTGCTGTCCTCTCCTGGGTCAGGAAGTTCACTATTTTGCTGTTAACTGCCAAGAGGTGGAGGCCTGGTAGTGGTGCAGACATGAGTGGCATGAAGGGCAGGAACTGCAGGTTTGATGCTGCGCATATGTACCTCACACAGCACGCACTGATGGCAGTGCCACATCAGTGGAAGGCCGGGTTGAAAACGTAAAAGTGAAGGAGCTGGCTTTGAGAAGCCCTGCCTGCCCCCCAACCGTGCCATCACCTGGGATGTCAGGCCCCATTCTGGATATGTGTCTCAGGGAGGGAGAAGGTGGCCCTCCACCTCCTGGCTCTGCCACTGGGGAACTTTATAGGGGCACTGTGGGCCTGGTAAGTCTCAGGGAAATGGTATCTGGTGAGGCTGACAGGGTCAGGACTGAAAGCGCCTGCTCCAGCCAGTGAGGATAGTCATCTCTATGGAAAAGCAATAAAAGTGGCACTCATAAAGTTTGATATTTACTGATACCTGTAGACTGCAGGATTTAAGAACATTTTATTTTATTTGTGCATGTGACTGTTCTGTTTTAAATGAGAAAGGAAGGAAGGAAGGAAGGAAGGAAGGAAGGAAGGAAGGAAGGAAGGAAGGAGAAAAGAAAGTACTATAAGCAAATATATAGTAAGATTCGAAGAATGTAAACTAGCTGACTTTAAATTTTACTCTTTTACTTTGAGTTATCCCATATAACTACATTCATGCTTATAAACTGAGAGAATGACAATGTCTGCATACATCTTGCATAATAAAAAAGGCTGTTGAATTTTATTGGCTTGCTTTAAGTTTCTCTACCAAAGATTTCCACAGTTTGAGGATTTTAAGGATTTGGCAGGAATATGCAGAAGCACACTTCACTGAGTGGTAGAATGAAACAAGATCAAGCGATACATTCACAGTCTGGATTTTCAGAAATTTGTGCAGCAGAGCTTGCAATTGAAATTCAGCCATGCTTGCAGCATTGTAGATGCAGGCAACACATCACCCTTTTTCAACAAAAGCGATGTGTTTATGACACTTCCATTGATTTGTAGTACAGAAATTATTCTTGTGTTGTTGATTGTGTGCAACACGCAACAGAAAGTTAGACCACATTTTATGTGGCAACGGTTTTACCACAAGTAGTGTAGGGGCACCAAATAAGTGGTGCAAGTGGCAGAAACTCCAGCCTACAGTATCACTCTTGGTGCAAGTTCAGCCTACAGTATCTGCTATCCTAAGATATGGCTGATGCACTAGGACTGATGTTCAAATTGCTTTTGTGCAGATTATTGCTTCCCTGAGGGTACTCCAGTGATTTATGCTAAAGGTGACAAAGGCAGTCCTGGTGAACGAGGGATGCTTGGTGAAAAGGTGATCCGGGTGAGTTTCAAGTACTAAACATTATTTGCAGTAACAGCTGTTTGAGAATAAATCTGCATGGGATTTATAGATTGCTGGTATGTTTCTTGTGGGTGTCTTTACAGCAGGCGTTTCCAGTTTTCTTGTTTGTAAATCTCTTTATTGTCCTTTCTGTGAAATGTCGCCCACACAAAAACGATGCATGCTAACGGTACATGGTAATTACAGATATACAATGCCAGTGCAAACCAAAGCTCAAGATCCATTATTTATAAGCGCTTGCTAAATTATGACTTTTGAAAAGCGTTGTACTCTGGAAGATGTCATAAACGAGGTTTATATGTGTGAAGAGCATTATGGACCTAATCAGAATCAGTATCCTCTGAGTATATACAATTAACTGATGGATTTACTGTAGAGGAAGCCAGTTCCATATAATATTCTGACACTGTTTTGAAGAGAAGTGCTTTACAGATTAGTCCATTTACACAGCGTTGTCAGTGTTTCATCTATGAAAGAAAACAGGAACATGTTTTCATGAACTAATACAGTAAACTAATAAATAATCTCTGTATTGTGACTATGGGATATGCTAGTATTATCTGAAATGTTGTAGTCCTACACCTACTGCAGAAGTGGCGTGTGTGTGTGCTGGGGAATACAGCTGAACAATGTTCTATAAAACTACACTGGTAGTCATCATGGCACCTCGTATCATGTTTTTAACTGTCTGCCACTTGACACAAAGTCTGAACAAAACTCGTACAGTTTTGCTGATACTAAATAGAGTCAGACTTGCTGAGGCTGCTGTATGTTAGTCATTCCTACTTCAGTTACACTACATAAAACCACTCTAATCCCACAGCCGCTAGGTGCATACTGTGTGATCCTGAGCAAGTCACTTAACTTCCTTATGCTCCCAGGTCACATCTGGAAACAAGCTTTGGCTGAGTGTGCTGTTTCTGGTTAAACTTTGTGAATGACAGCCTACAGTACACTGCAAGCCATTGGTTGACACGGTCTATCAGTGGGCTTACAGTAGTACAGTAGCTGTCATTCAAGGCCTCTGTCGACGGGCAGCCATGAGGGTTTATGGTGGGTTGAGCTGCCTACCAATGATGGGAACATGCTGGGACAGGGGCAGCGGGGTGGGGTGGAGGTGCCTGAGTGGGTGGGGGTCTGCTGGACTACCAGGAGACTTGGGGACTTCCGTCATTGTTGCGATTGGGTCGGGGAAGGGAGGGAGGGGTTCTACTAGACTACCAGGGAATTGTGGCGTTACCTTCATAATACTGGGGATGCAGGCAGGAGAAGGGTGCCATTGGGCTACCAGGGTTTTGCCTCATTTATATGCATGTTACTGGGGATTTGGGCAGGAGGGACCACTGAACCACCAGGGATACTTGTGGTATGACAATCAGAATGTGATCAGGCTGGGAAGGAGGTACCACAGGACCACATGGGACTATATGCAGCTCAGAGCCCTTGCAGGGCACTCGGTGCATTCTGCTGGGTGCTTCCTGTAAGCCACACACTAAATATGGGTTGTTACAAGGCAAAAAGTCAGTATTAGAAAACAGTAATTATAATGGACTTTAATACTTTATTTTGGGAAGTATGTGTCAAAATGCATATCATGTGAAATGTATTTATTCTCCAAGATACCAATCTCGACAATCCTTTTATGTGTTTAAAGTGCAAACAAAATGCAGACATGTTAATTGAAATAACAACGTCTGGCACCTGACTACAGGCCCTTGAATGTAGCCAGCAATCTATGGTGTCTAGAATAAATGAAAGAGAATGTTTTGAAACACATACACAACTCAACAAAGATGTTAATAAACAACCAAGTGAACAATTAAGTACTTTGCCCCTACACCAAATAAATAATAACAACGATATAATGAACCTGAAATTGGTAATCCTGTGGTTCACAAAACAAATTCCACCAAAAAACGAAATAGATTGGAAGATTCTGATGAAACATGTGATGATAGTTGATATATGATACAAGGTACAAGGCAAATTAAAAAAGGGAAGGAAAGCTGAGGTTTTATGCTACCGTTATCAAATAACTTGACCCTTTTTTACAACTTATAGATGAAGAACCAATTATAGATCCATTATCTGTCCCTTATACTATGCCACCAAAACAGTCTCCCATTGTTCATTCCCCGTCCCCACACGGTGAAGAAAATAGTATAAATAATACACCAGTTTCTCTTGTAAACATAGAAAATGCTGATAATATTCTTTTAGCTTACAATCCAGTACTAATGTACCTGAAAATGAAACCCAAATCCAAATATATTGCCTGAACACATTTATATCCTGGGGATTCACTTACAGATACACCGATATAGATACACCACCAGGAAACAAAGATAACGTAGCCAGTTGTAGCTACAGTGGTGAACAATAAAAGATGGGAATGGTATGCTTCCAGGTATTTTTCAAGATATAGCAAACCCCAAAATTGCCCTTTTGCATGTAGGAACAAATGATTTTGGGAAACAGGAAACTGAAACATTACCAAAGATATGGAGGTGCTATAAAACTTTAAAATCACTAGATGTGACCCCATTATCTCGGAAGTTTTACCTGTTCCAAGAGCAAGCCACTTTAGGACAAAACAAATAAAAGCTTACAACAACTGGCTACGTAGATGGTGCCTTACAAATAATATCAAATGTATACATACTTGGGAGACATTTGTGGGACGAGATGATTTATATTGCTATAATGGTCTACATTTAAATAAAAAGGTACAAGATTACTGGGGTATGTCATGTACAACACAATAATATAAATTCAACACAATAAAAACTAAATGCTAAGGGACAAGGGAACTGCTATAGCAAACCCACTAAGCGTCTTGTTAAACAAAATAAACATGGGCTGACATTTCTACTCACAAATGCTAGAAGCTTCATTCTACTAAATTAGGCAGTTAAGAGATATTACTTCACAAAGATAATATTGATATAACAGCAATTACCGAAATATGGTGGAGAGACCAAACAAGCTGGAACTTAAACATATCTGGTTATAGTACAATATATAAAATAGATCAACTAAAAAGGTGGAGGAGTAGCCTTCCTTGTTAAAAATAATATAGAATATAGATCTATTAATACCAACGACAGTGAATTATCTAGTGAAATTCTATGGATTGAAATAATAAGGAGATTCAAATTAAACTTTCAGTGGGACTATGTTATAGACCACCTAATATTGAAAATCTGTCCCATAAAAATGCTGTTATGCATGTTCTAAGTTGTACATTCCAGAAATGTTCCAGGTACGCTCCAAGTCAATTTCAGCTGTATCTGCTCGCCTTGCTCTCCCAACACTTTGTAGCACTTAACTCCCTTAACAACAACAAAAGAAAAAATTACTCACCTTAGTAATGTTGTTTCTTCTAATGGAGTCTTGCTATATTATGACATACGCAGTTTGTCCCAACCTTAGAACTGTCTCGAGGTGAAAGAGTTAAAGTCCATGCCAGGCATGGAACTTAGAGCACAGACTCGGTTGAAAATTCTATCTGTTGTTCTTCAAAATTAAACTGTCAGATCTTCTGAGCAAAACTCACTAAGACTCTGTGTGGAAGCTGTAAACCTACACTAGCCAACTGGCTACTTAATTAAATAAACACATATTTTGGTGCCACAATGAAGACTCAAGTCAGGAGACCCAAAAATATAAACACAACAAAGATCACCCCAAAAGAGGGGTGAAAACAAGGTGGGCATCTAAAAGTGCTAACGCTGCCCTGCCCACCCACATCCCCAAGAGTAAGGTTCTGAGAGGGCAGGCGGAGGGTCATAATATAGCAAGACTCCATTAGAAGAAACAACATTACTAAGGTGAGTAATTTTTCTTTCAAACAACATGAAGTCTTGCTATATTATGACACATATGCAGACTACACAGCAGTACCTCCATGGAGGAGGACAGAACCTACTTAGGAAATAGGCTCTGAAGCACAGCTGTGCCAAACGAGCATCACTCTTAGCCTGGATGTCCAGGGTAATGTAGTGAAAGTGTGCACCGTTTTCCAGGTAGCTGCTTGACATATCTCTAGGATAGAGATGTCCCTGGCAGCAGCCAGAGATGCAGCTGTACCTCTGGTGGAGTGAGCCCTCAGGCCTGAGGGAGGAACTTTACCCAGTTTTCATAGCAGAATTGGATACAAGAGACGCATCCACCTGGCAATGGATCTTTTAGTGGCAGGTTTCCTTTGCCAACCTCACCATAAGTGAGGAACAGTTGAGGAGTTAAACCTGTGACCTTTAGTACGATCTATGTAGTAGCTAAGTGATCTTTGACATCTAAACTGTGCAACCTCCTCTCACCAGAAGAAGAATGGTCAGTGAAGTACACAGGGAGATATAGATTGATTAAGGTGGAAATCTGAGACCACCTTAGGCAAGAACTTTCGTTAGTCCTGAGGACTACCTTATCTCTGTGAAAGGAGATAAAATCAGGCTCCACTGACAATGCTTGTAACTCACTTATGCATCTGGCAGAAGTGATGGCTACAAAAACACAGTTTTCCAAGTCAAGTACTTGAGCTCTGCTGAAGACAAGGGCTCAAAGGGGTTGCATAAGCTGGGCAATGCAAATATTAAGATCCCAGGCAGGGAAGGATCCTGAATGGGGGTTGGTGTGAAGCAACCCTTTGAAAACTTGGAGAATACAGGATGAGCTGAAAGAGAAGAGGACTTACCTGCTGACAAGAAAGCAGACACGGCTGCCAAGTGCACTTTTAGGGTAGCTGGTCTCAGCCCTAAAGTATTTAAATGAACCATATAATCCAGGACTGTGGGTAAGTCAGCAGATTCTGGGAAGTATGCTTCCCAGAGCACCATATGGAAAATCTCGTCCATTTGGAATTATAAGTAGCCCTGGTGGAAGGCTTCCTAGAAGCCTTAAGAATATCAATACACCTTGGGAAAGGTGTAGGTCAGCAAACTCTTAACTCTTCAAGAGCCAGGCCTTGAGATTGAGAGATTTGAGGTCGGTACAAACCCTCCTGAGCACAGGATAACAGATTGTGATTCCTGGGAAGACACAGGGAAGGTGGACTGCTAAGGACATAAGGGTGGGTACCAGGGCTGTCTGGCAGTCTGGAGCAATCAGAATCATCTTGCAGGATTGAGACCTGATTTTGACTAGCACTTTGAACAGGAGAGGGAAGGGTGGAAAGGCATAGAGAAACTTCCCTTCCCAACTGAGAAGGAAGGCATCCAGGGACTGAGCCCAACACTGGGGCCTGCAACAAAAAGGGAAGTTGGTGATTGTCTGGGGCTGCAGAAAGATCTATCTGGGTGTGCCCCATCTGGCATATACCTCCAGAACTGGGGATCCAGAGCCCACCGTGATGGCCTTGGGAAATCTACTGCGAGCATCTGCCAGGACATTGTCCTTGCCTGGGAGGTGAACTGCACCAGAGAGGTGTTCAGGGAGTAAGCCAGAGACCACAACTTCATTGTTTTGGCACAAGGTCAGACCGAGTGCCCCCTTGCTTGTTGATGTACCACATTGTGGTGGTATTGTCTGTTCTGACTTGAATAACCTTGTTCTGAACAGATTTGGAAAAAGCTTGAAGTGCTAGAAAACTGCTCTGAGTTCCAACAGATTGATGTGGAGCAGAGATTCCTGAGGGGACCACAATCCCTGGGTGGTGAGGTCCCCATGAGGTCCCCACCCCAATAAGGATGCATCTGTAGTAAGGATTAAGGAGTGAGACTGAGGGGTAAGTGGACCCCTGTCTCAAATTGCCCTGGTCCTGCCACCACTGAAGGGCCTGGATCAGGGTTCGAGTCACTGGATTTAATTTGGTTAGAGGGTCCTTTCTTTGAGACCAAAAGGCTCTCAAATGGAACTGAATGTCCCTCTTCTGACTTCTGGCTCCCTGCACTACTGCTGTCGAAGCAGCCAAGTGTCCCAGGAGCTGTAGAAAGTGCCTTGCTGGTCGAGAGACCTGCAGGGTGAAGGAAGAAGCCAGAAAATCAGGGTACTTGCCCTTTCCAGAGGAAGGAAGGCTCTGGCTTTTGTGTTCAGTTCTGCACCTGAAGGTGAGAGCTGGACAGGCTCTAGGACTGATTTTGGAAGATTGAGAAGGAAACCTAGAGAGTTAGCAGTTGCTGAGTTACTTGAAGGTGTAACCTGACTTGGTCTGGGGACTGGCCTACTATGAGCCAGTCGTCCAAGTAAGGAAAGATGGCAATTTTTGTCTTCTTAAGTAGGCAACTGCTACTGCCAGGCATTTTGTGAATACCCTTGGGGCAGATGTAAGGTCAAGGGCATTGCTCTGAATTGGTAATGACCTGAGGGCAGTTCGAATCTGAGGTACTTTCTTGATGGGGAGCTTCTGATGAGAACATGAAAATAGGCATCCTTGAGGTCCAGGGACACTAGCCAGTCCCTGGCCTTAAAGAGGTAAAATAATTCCCAGAGTCACCATTTTGAATTTTGGTTTTAAAGGTGATCCATACCTGGTTTAGATATCTGAGATCCAGGATGGGCCACCATTCTCCTGTCTTTTTGGGGTAAGGAAGTACCTGGAGTATAACCCTTGCCTTGGTGTGGGGTGGAACCCTTTCCACAGCTCTGAGAGCCAGGAGGGTAGAGACTTCTGCCTCCAGGGCAATAGCCTCTGAAGGATTTGCAGGTGGAAAGGATCTGATTCTCATCTTTGGAAATTTTTGAAGCTGAGAACCAGTCCTGGCTTACTACTTCCAGGACCCACTTGTCTGATGTTAGAGACTCCCAGTCCTGGACAAAGTAAGCCAGCCTGCCCCCCTACAGGTAGTGGAGAATCGGCCCTGGGAGCCCCATCAGGGTGCCTGTTTGGCAGGGGCTTTAGGCTGAGGGGTGGAAGCAGGCCTGCCTGCACCTCCGCTGCTCTCCCTCTAAGAGACCCCTTCTGTGCAAAAGCTGAAGAAGAAGCCTGGGCTTGGTAAAAGGCCTATGAAAGGCCTACCCTGCCCTGGGAGGCTGTCTTTGGGAGTGACTTGCCTTTCCTTGGCCTGTGCACTCCTATAGGTGGTCTATATTCATCCATTTTCTTCATGTAATTCTCTGTTTGCTCCCCAAACAGAGAGTTGCCTCTACAGGAAATCTATCGCCTTAGTCTGGGTATCTTGTGACAGGCTAGTACATCTGAGTCAAGCCATTCTATGGAGTCACAGATGTAGCCATGACTCTGGATGATACATCATTAGAGTCCACTGCAGCATGGAATTGCACCTTGGATGCCTCAATACCATCAGCAGCCACCTGCTCCAGCTCTTTGCCAGCTGGCCAGGAACCTGCTTTGCTAGAGCTAAAACAGTATCCCATCTGGATTTTGATATCTAGTAACATAAGCCATATAATTAGCCTGTCTGAGTCTAAGGAAGCTGCCATGTACTGTTTCCTTGCCATGGCATCTATCTTTCTGGAGTCCTTGTCAGGTGGGTAAGAGGCTAGGGAACATTTGCCTTGTCACAGGCTGCAGCCTGCACCACCCCACATGGCTGCATTGTTGTGTAAGGAACTCCATATCAGAGCCTGATAATGCATACCTTTTGTCCATTCTTTTATCAACAGGAGGTATGGTGTGAGGAGCTTTTAAAATCTTTACTGTCTGTTTCAAAAGATTTATGCAGAGGAATAGACAGTCTCCTAGACTCTGGGCTATCCATCATTTCTACAAAATCAGGCTCTCCTGATCATCCACAGCTTCCTCCATAGGGAGAGTGACTGAACAATTTTTATTGCTTGGCTATTTCTTCAGCGGTTGAGAGAAGTTTTGACTCCACACCAGCTGATTTTCTAGATTTCTTGTTGGAACCGACTTTTAGAGTCGGCTTTTCTTTGCCCGAGGAAGTATCGCCTGGTCAGAGGGCACTCCCTCCGTTCGGTTGAAACCAACTGGGCTGCCATCCGGTCAGCAGACTTTTGGCCTCCGTTCCTGAGTCTACCAACTCTGTTATTCAGGGTAGCTGCAGGAAAACCCTTGCAAATCTGGCAGTCTGAACTGAGGTGGTCAAACCTCAGACAATAAACACATGTGGTGTGGGGTCAGCCTTGGCAAAGGCTTCCCCATACAACACAGTGCTGAAACCCAGTGGGCCCGGTTTTTCTTATGGGTTTCTCAGACATAGTGCCAGCCTAACCAAAACTTGCCCGCTTTGCAATTCGCTAAGCAAGACTCCTTATCGGTTCCCAATCATGTCACGGGTCGTGGAAAAACGTAATTAAATCCGTTTTTTTTAGAACCGATAAGAACCGAACTGCACTTCTAAAAGACTGTAATGTAATGTAATAAAAGTAACTTGATCGATTCAAACCGAACCGATGAAAATGTTTACAAGTTCCACACAGAATTAAATGTAAAACCTATATAGTACTTACAACACCACAGATAGAGCTTGAACCGACCGGTTCGGTTTAATTTCGGTTAAAACGAAAACTTTATACTTTAACCGACAAAATGAACCGAGCAGAAGGTGGAATCTCCGGAGCGACTGTTCAGTGAGGCGGAGTAAAGAATCTGACAGTTTAAGTTTGAAGAACAACAGATAGAATTTTCAACCGAGCTTCGAGCTCTAAGTTCCATGCCTGGCATGGACTTTAACTCTTTCACCTCCAGAGCAGTTCTAAGGTTGGGACAAACTGCATATGTCATAATATAGCAAGACTTCATGTTGTTTGAAAGAAAGTAAAGGTCACAGCTCCTGAATTATTTTTAAAACACAACTAATTCACTGATACAAAATAATATACTATAAAAATTATGGATGCCCATACACAGCTTGCCCTATTGTTCTGCCTTGGGGTTAATATAACAGCATGGACCTCTCAAGCTTCCCTCCAGCTCCATGTGCTGTTATCTCAACCACTGATAAAAACACAAGCTTCTGTGTATGATCACCCATACATTATTCCTTATATTGACAGACTGACTGTACTGTAGTTCTTTGGAAGAATATAATTTCACCAGTAGAAACTATTTAAGATGTTTGTTCTCTTCTGACTCACTAGTGTGATATAGTTTGGATGGGATGTGATGCGATCATATGTAGAAGAGATTAGCAATTATATTTTAAAATGCCACTTGGTCTTACTGAAATACGCCAACATTGAATTTCCAATTGTAAAAGCAAAATTTTATTTAAAAATTAAAATCAACACCAACTATAAAAATAATATATCAGCAAATAGCATGAGTCTCTGTCAAGTCTGACATTTGTGCCAGTTAAAGTACAGTAAATGTTCTTTAAGTACTGTATGAAAGTGTGAACATCAGATGGTGCAAGTGCCTGTTCTGGCAAGGTTCAACATGGCTTATTTTTGTTCTTTGTAGATGGCTATTAGGTTTATATCATTCCTTATGAAAATATCTCTAAGTAAGGTACTATGTGTGCAGTTTCACATTCTACAGAATTAACACATTAATATTATTTTAAGGTCCCTCTGGTCTTCAAGGTGTTCCCGGTCCTCCAGGTAAAATTCAGTTTTCTTTAGTGCATGTGTTTGCGATTTTAAGTCTGCTCAAAATTACATAAATGTGACATGCCAGATAGCACAGTAGTTTGATCACCTTATGTGCAATTGACTTTAATATTTATGAATGGGAAACACTATGAGCTGTCCTGATGCGTTCCCCAATGATGTGTGCAAAACCTGACAATGGCCAGTTAACTGGCTGTGTTTGTGGACATGACCAAAGCATTTGACTTGGTGGACCATACCATCTTAATTCAGAAGTTAAATGCCTTTGGTATATCCTCCAACTAATTAAACTGAATCGACAACTGTTTGTCAGGTAGAAGTCAACAAGTCAAAGTAGAAAATGTCTTACATGGACCCTTTCCTGTAACTGAAGGAGTGCCCTAAGGTACCATACCTGAGCCCTCTTATTATCACTACTATACATGGCAACTCTGCAGACATACAGTAGTAACTCAATATATATGATGACCTCATATTGTATTATAGCACAAGATTCACATCAAACATTTCCTCATACTCTCAACCTTTTGTCCCCCAAATGTGGAACATTGCCTCTCCAAATGTGGAACAAATGAGCAAAATGTGGAACACTTAATCAAATCTTTACCTAAGAGGCTCAGAACACGTTAAAGGTTTGCATTTGTGTTCA
Source organism: Neoceratodus forsteri (assembly GCA_016271365.2). NCBI lineage: Eukaryota > Metazoa > Chordata > Ceratodontiformes > Ceratodontidae > Neoceratodus > Neoceratodus forsteri. Next base: position 78,717,526 of record CM057459.1, read on the forward strand.
GAAAGTCTGTTACTAATTGAACAATATATTTTTGCATCATTTACTATATATATATATATATATATATATATATATATATAAAAGCAGGTATTGTCAAAACCTACTGACTAGCTCTTCTAATGATCCTCGGAAATTCTGGAGCCATATTAAAACCTTCTTAGGCTCCACTCAAACTAGTCACTCCATCAGAAATGATTCTCCAAGGTGTCCACTGCAATGACTCCTCACCATAGCAGCGCATTTAACCGGCAATTCTCTGACCTATCTGCCTATACATCCTCCCTTAAATCTCCTGCATCGCAGCTCCACTAAATTCGCTAAACTCTGACTCTCTACCTGTTTCAACTAAACCATTTTACTTTAAGGCGTGTTACTTGGAACCAAGTTTCAAACTCCTCAAGGCCATCTCGGATAACACTAGCCCTGGCTCTGATACACTGGAACCTCGTCTATTAAAATGGCAGCTCACTTCACATCCCGACCTGTAGCCAGAATCTTCACCCTATCCCTCTCCACTGGCACTGTCCCAAATCTGAAGACTGCCAGAATCACTCCTGTGTTTAAAAAGGGAGCAAGAATGATATGTCAAACTACAGACCAATTGCTATCCTATCAGTTCTTAGCAAAATTCTTGAAAAATCGTATCCACGCAGGTCACTGAATTCATTGAAAACTCTAATGTGCTACGCCGCATAACATGGCTTCAGGAAACACCATAGCACCATGACTGCACTGGCAAATTTACCTCTGATGTTCTTACCAATATGGACAAAGGGCAGCTAACAGGGGCTGTTTTCATTGACCTTACAAAAGCGTTTGACCTTGTAGATCACCCATTGCTTGCCTCCCTCAGAAACCTGGGCTTCTCATACCCTGTCACAACGTGGTTCAGCAGTTACCTCGCCAACAGGTCTCAAGCGGTAAATTTAACTCGGCTATCTCTGATAGCACAGTGATCAATATTGGTGTTCCGTGGCTCATACTTGGTCCTCTCTCTCTTCACGCTATTCATAAACAACCTCCCGACGTAATAACCTCTGGCAACTCATTACTTTATGCAGATGACCTGGTTATCTATGCCCACTCAGACAATGCTACCAACCTTATATGCCCTTACTTCAGACTTCCACTTGGTGCAACACTGGCTAAACACTCATCGCCTAGTACTCAACTCAAATAAAACTAAAGCTGTGCTATTTGGGTCACCCCATAAAATAAGAACCTGTTCATCACCACTCAATATTCTTGACATAAGTGGGATCCCTCTGGAGACTGTAAGCTCATTCCGTTATTTGGGTATACAACTTGACCAAACCTTGACTTGAAGCAACATATCCAGGAAACCTGTAAAACTGTCAACTGTAAACTGGGGGGCCGCCTACAGGACAAACCACCTGCTCACCCCCTCCGCCAAATTGGCCATTGCCAGGGAATCTTATTACCTACCTTGTCCTATTGTGCTCCCATCCTAACTATGGCTAGCAAAACTGTTCTGCATAAATGGGACACCACCTTAACAACGTCTGTAAGTATGTGGCAAAAGCACCACGCCTGAAACACCACTGTCAGCTGTATAAAGACTTAGGCTGGCTGTCCCCTCCTCCACCAGGCAATACTCCAGCCGGTGATACCTTTGTGGACCTGAGATCATCAGACAAATCTCTACTAACTGTTCCCTTTGCATACAAACAAGGGTTCTGGATCGTTCAGTTATGCCCCCCACTTGTGGAACTGCTGCCCTTGGACTTAAGAAGTGCCCCTCTCACGCAGCTTTTAAGCACAGACTAAGAACATTCCTTGCCTCAATGGACCAATGTATGTTTTGATCCACTTAAAATCCTTAGTCCCTGTCCAGACCACCTCTTGTGCTCCACTGTAAATGTTATACTTTCTACCCACATGTCTTATCTGTATAGTTGCTAGTTTATAATTGCTTGCTTACGCACTGTACTTATACATCCTGTATGGATGTTCAGCCTTATAACATTCAGGTGTATTTTCTCTACAATGCCTAGTCACTTTGCTTACCCACATCCCTGAGCTTATAACCCCTCTCACCTTCCTTCTCACTGCTCTCCTCCTTTCCACTAAGCCACCTCTCCATCCCCTCTGTCCTCCTTCACCTTATGTACTGTCCTTACCCCTCCTCTCTCCTACCTCTCACCTTTCCCTCTTCCTCGCCTGCGTAACCTCCCCTCTAGCGATCTCCCCTCTCTCCTTGCCAGTCTTTCGGTTCCACCAATCCGGCTGCAGGTTGTAACCTTGTTCGCTAAAGCCGTGCCAGCGTCTCCCTTCTGATCAACCCCTCACCATCTGCCCTTTTCACTGCTCTCTTTTCCCCTCCTTCCCTCTCTAACCACCCTCCATCCCTCTGTCCTTCCTCTACCCTTATGTGCTGTCCTCACCCCTCCCTCTCCTACCAATCACCTTTCCCTCTTCGGCGTCCTGCCATAACTTGCCGATCTATCCTTTATCACCAGCCATCTCTTAGTTCCACCTGTCCGGTGCATGAGTTGTAACCCTACCGCTAAAAGCCGTGTCTTGCCGCCTCCCTTCTGTGTTAGTTTACTCCATCCTTTCTTGCCCTTTTCGCTCCTACCCAGGGTGTTCCCCTGCTTACCCTCACCCGTTCCTCTTAGACCATGCCCCTGCCTTCGGCTTACCACGTCCCGAACTAATTCACCTTCACTGCCTTTACACTGCTCTCGTCCACCCCTTCCCATTTTAACCATCCTCCATCCCCTCTGTCCTTCTTTACCTTTATGTACGGTCTTTCCCTTCCTTCTCCTGCCTATCACCTTTCCCTCTTTTCATGCTCCTGCCGTAACATTCCCCTCTTCCGACCTCTCCTTCTCTCCTGTCGATCTCGGTTCCACCAGCCGTTGCAGATTGTAACCTTCATCCGCTAAAACCGCATTCGCGCCTCCCTTCTGTATTCATTTTTCCTCCTGCCCTCCATTACTTCCCCTAGAGACTTTACTCCCCCCTTTTCATCACCTTCACTTACCCATCTGCCTCACCCCTTAGTTTTTGTACAATGAATGCATGTCTGTTCTTGTTCCAATGATTCTCGCTATAGCATAAACTGCACTGTTTCACTATGTTCTTGTTCCAATGTATCTTGCTTGTATGTGTAAGTTATACTGTATCACTCTGTCCTGTAACTGTACCTCCGGGTCGTGCCTGAAAATAGTCACCTGCTGGCTAGTGCACTTACCGGTTAACAAAAACTAAATAAATATTTTGCTTTAAACTGTTAATACTGAATGTGGAACAAATCCTCACAATGTGGAACAGGGAGATTTTGTGAAGTAAAATGAGAACGTTCTCATAATCTGGTACAGCTGGAGGTATGATTTCCTCTACCCTCAGCAAGGATTTTATTTACATTTGGATGCATAACAGTCAACTGATAAACTGCAATAAAATTACGGTCATAATCTTTAGTTCCATGCCCAATCTTAAAAAGTAGCAGTTTCCATATTTGTGACTATAATGGGGTTCTCCTTGAACAAGTATTAACTTTTAAGTATCCAGGAGTCCTCCGTAACCCTGGTTTACCTTTCAGACATATTTAATTTGATTTGATTTATTTAAATTCTGGTAAATCCAAGAGCATAGAGCCCGTTTTCATGAGCGACCAACTATAAACAGACAAACAAAAAAAAACATAAATTATATGGAACAGGTAAACATCATATAATACAGTACACAATTAAAATACAATAGAAATAAACAATAACTAATATAAACAAAACCTAAACTGGGCAGCATATCAATATGCTAACAGAAGAAACTATGAAAAGCATGTACATTGACAGCTGTCTGACCCCAACAGATATTTTTCTAGTGCACATTTGAAACTTGATATGCTTGTAGAAACAGAGAATAAATTCTGAGGCAATGAATTGCAGAAATGTGGTAACTGATATAACAGATTTCTGACCTAAACTTGCTTTGACAGTAGGCATATGAAAATAGTTATTTCCAGCAGCTTATGTACACGCAGTAGAAGCCTGGTGTTGGAAAAAACAGTGAAATAATTCTGGGTATTTTTAGAACCAGTTTTTCCTCTCTAGGGGTTTTAAATGTATCTTGAACCTCAGATCTAATAAAGGTCACTAGAGAGTGCTAAAAAGAACACAATGGTATGTTCGAGCAGAGGTTGAGTGCAAACCTAGCTATTTGGTTGTATAGGACCTAAAAATTCTTCCCAAGGAGCAAAATAAAATAAAATGCCACAGTCAATAATAGGAATCAAAAAATGACATGGTAATAGTAGCCAGTAGAAGGAAGCAAAAAAGACTCTCAGTCTCTGTACTCCCAATCTTGATGTGCTATTTTTTTGTTCACCAAAAAGGAAATATGAGAATTGTAAGAGTGTGCTGACCAAGGTAAGGCCCAAGTATTTGAAGTCAGAGACTTGTTCTGTAACGGTGCCCTGAATACTTAGTTGTCAACTCTGTAATTGGGAGATGGCAACTATCTTCTAACATAATGGAAAATCATGGATATAGTTTTAGTTTTAGAAGCATTTCAATTAAAATCATATTGTACTGGTTCCTTTGGATCCACTAGATTAAACCCACTTGTGAAGATCACCACATCATTAGCATGTAACAAAATACTGGTTTTCTTACAAACTTTAGGGAGGAATTTAGAAACAAAATGAGCAACAGGGGTCCCAGGCCTGAATCTGGAGGAACTCCTATTGCAACTGTGGCAGGGAGGAAACAAATTAGAAATGTTAATTTTTGGCATAAGGTCTTGTAGGTATTTCTGTTCTGACACCAGCCCACACCATTGCCAGAAAACCTCAGGTCACACACTGCCTTTAAAAGGATCTACTGATTAACCAGATTGAAGGCCTTAGTGAGATCTCTGAAGGTGGCCATAGAACAGAGGGCCTTATTAAGAGTCGCATATACTGACTGTGTGAATCCCACCACGGCTATAATGTGACTGGGCAGAAACAATTGATCAGAATTGATCAAATACGATATATTTCATGATGTTTGCAAAAGGAGCCAAAAAGAATTTGGTTGATAATTTTAATATTAAATTGATCACCAGATTTATGAAAAGGTACAACTGTTACACTTTTCCATGTTGAAGGGACATGTCCCAGACAAAGCCAGCTATTAAAATTTTTGTCAAAGAAAACATAATGTATCTGTGGTGATCTTCATGAGCTAGAAATCTAAATTATTGATACTTACCAGAGGTCTGAATTCATTTTAGTAAGATGTTCTTGGATATCTAAGGAGAACACTTTAAAATAAAAATATAATTAAAAAATAAAATAAATGACATTTAGAATATGATTTACTAAGCAGGGCAAGGAGCACTGGTGTTGCCTGAGCATTTAACAAAATGTTGCAGAACATATTTAGTCAAATTGGTGAAGAAAATTATTACATTCTTCAACTATACAACTTGGATCAGTGAAAAAAAAACATGTAATTCTTCAGCTGTACAACTTGGATCAGTGAGAACACCAGAGATAGTGGATAGCAGGTTGGGACTTTTCTTTTGGTTTTCCCCTGAACAGCTCATTAATGAGACTTCAGGTTGAAGTCAGAAGTTTTTCTACACATTTTTGCTGTTTTTGAATTAAATACTGTTGTTTCAAACTTCTGATCAATGATTTATATCTCTTCTGTAATCGTTTATAAAAATTAAAGTGGCAGCATCCTGGGTTCACCTGAACTCTTTTCACTGTTTGTCTCTGTCCTCATCAATTCCACTAGCTCTAGTGTAACCCATTCCTATGTTGCCTCTGATCCTGAGTTTTTAATGGGAAACACTTATTACACAGTGAGTTAAATAAAGAACAACATTTTTATAGTGCATCATCAATGGAAATAATATGATCCAAACGAGATCAATCTAATTGCCTTATAAGCGTCCATAAACTTTGAAATATCCCATGTTTTGAGATTTCTAGAAAAATATGCACTGGAGGAACTGAGATTCGTATGGTATTCCAGTAACAGAAGACTGTACAATGGTGGCTGATACTGTCAGAAAGAATGCTGGAATGCTTTATTTTGTGATATCAGTTACCAAAATTTAGTCAGTCACTGTAGAGGAACCAGATTTGTCATTAAATCTTGTTGGACTTTCAATAAGCTGGTTTATCCTTGCATTGGACTATGCCTCCCTTTAGCTAAAATAAACTCTGCCATTCCAGTTATGACTCATATCACCCATAATAAGGGTTCTCTATTTGCTGGTGTGGAGTTTTAAACTTACAAGTAATATCAATAGTATCCTGAGGAAAACCAGGAACATAAAATACTGCTAAAGAAATAAATTTATTATTGCCTAGAACCAGTGCCAAGGGCAGAAACTCATAATTAAAGGGATGGATTTAAGAAATTACATTGATGCATCATAAAATGTTCTTTTACATATATGCAACCCCTTCTCTTCGTCCTTTCCTGCCCTCTCTAAATACATTGGGCTGGATTTTCAGGCGCTGAGGATGATGCAAGCCCCGATCGCCAAACAGATGGCGCATGGGCCCTCATCGTCTCCACCTACTGCTTTCAATTTCGACCTCCTGCACGGACGCGAGCACTTAGACCACAGAAGCAAAGTCTAGCCTGCGTCACACCGGACTGACTAAGTTACGGGTTTGCACCAGACATGTGGCGCGAAAGCAGTGGTAATGCAGGAACACTGTGGCAATTGCACCAGCGATTTGAAATTCAGGTGCAGTTGCGACCAAAAGAGGTTGGCGTACCACCAAAACCTAAGTCCCTTGGCGCAGGGCTGTATGCAAGTCCTGCATCACTGTCTGAAAATTCAGCCCTTTATAGCCTTTAAAATTAATGGGGACTTAGGGATTATTTTCTGAGAACCAGGTCTTGGAAGAACAATAAAATCAAAATTATCATTAAAAGATCAGGCCTCAAAATGATCCCATGTTGCTAATAAACTCTGGATATTTTCATCTGGACTTCATCTCCCTTTCTGCAATTGCATCTGACTCCTTCCTCTACTCCACTACTTTTCGCTCTCGTTTCCTCCTTGCTCTCCTCATCCTCCCCCAACCCTCTGCTTTCCCACCCCTCCTAATCAGCACCACTTGCAACCTCTTTGTGCTTCTCCTCCCTTCAGCTTACACTTGTTACTGTGTCACCAATTTACCATCTTCTGCTATGCCCCCACTACCCCTTCGTCTCCTTTCCTTTTCTCTGACTCTGTAAACATAATGTTTACAGCCCCAAACCCCATGCTGCTACTTGAATAACCTCCAATCAAATTGCAATTGTAGCTGGCCTGGTGGCGCTGAGGGTTGAGGCATCAGACGCCACACCTCATGCCACGCTAGTGTCTCGGGTTTGGGAACAGACTTGAGCCGCTAGGGTTTGACAGGAAGGAAGTTGGGCATCCGGAGAACTGCTTTCCCCTCCTGGGAAGGGATCAGAGCTAGCGCTGCTCCTGGATGGCTCCTGGTAGTGGGGGGCAGCGCAAGGAGCATGCAGCACTGATAGACATGGGGAGCAGTGGCGGGCGTCAGCGCCATGGATGTCATGTCACGTCCGTGCTCAAGGGCAACCAACAAAGGAAAAATATCCAGTGGACTAGGGAGACAAGGAGGGCTCCTGGACCCGAACCCACATCCGCGGCACCAGACCAGCTCTCCTCTGGGCTCCCCTGCACCAACCAGTACGGCCCTCTGATTACAGGAATAGGCCACTAGGTAGGTAGGTGGGTGGGTGGGCACTCCCGGGAGTTGGAAGGTCCTGGGTGGGATGCCCAGGGAAGAGAGGTCTCAGGCGAGGAGTAGAGGTTAGGTTGAGGAGCACCTCTGAAAGATGCCCAGCCAACAAGCAGTAAAATAGAATTGTAACTGTATTGGCTTGTGATTTACTGTGATCTGTAATTGTTATTCTAGGATCATGAATATGTTGTTCATCCACACTTATCAGCATGTCCCTTCCCCATTAAGGATCGTCAAGTCTTCAAGCTAAGCCTCTCTCCCCACCCACCGTTTGGTATAACCTTGACTCTGCCCCCATGGCGCCAGACCTTCCTTTCCGCTGGAAGATTCAGGTTGCCTCCTTTGTGCTCCCGCATTTTGTAGGCCCTGGCTTCAAAACCTTTGGTTATTCCAAAATTTGTTTAGTTGGCATTAGTGATCATGACTGCTTATCTTTGATTATAGAAGACAAGTCTTCCCCAGTTTCACTGGTGTTCATGTGGCCAGAAAATGGCATGCCGATCCCCTCATCGTTTGTTGGCAGGTGTCGACCGACACCAGTGCAATTTTGTCTTGCATTTCACCCTAACGTCCCTGACAACCATCTTGCATGCCTGAAGTTGGGAGGCCAGAAAACAGAACCCTCGGTGAAATCAAAGTAGGCTCAGTGGGCGGTTTCTGTGGCTGCAGGATCCACGAGCAAGTGGAGCATGCAAGCCTTAGGGAGGAAGAGGCTCCTGCTGCAGAATCTTCCTCTCAGAGCTTCTTAGTTCCACTCAACCTGGGCACCACCTTCTCGGGTTCCTTCGAGCTGTGCCAGTCTCTCCTGACTAAAGGAGAGGTCCTTCAGGCATGCACTTCTCGTCCTGTAAGTGGGAAAACTACCTGGGATCATCTTTGTCTCGCGAAGACATTGTTGGGATTGGGAGATCTCGGTCCCAGGAACTGACAGTCTCCACTTTGGTCAAAATTGCCTCTTTGGCCGCTGGCTTCTCAGCTTTGCCATCTGGCCAGTCAACTGAAGTGTCGTTCAATGAAGTTGACATAATCTTCGATCGATCGACCCATTGTTGCCGACTCCGGTCACCAATTCTCTCCGTTGGACTACGGTCCTTTCTTTCCCCAATGTGGAGACCCAGCCGCTGGGAATCGTGTCAGGAAGTGGTCCCTGACCTGGGAAGTCACCAGTCCTGCCGATGTCGGCGACAGAATCGACCTGTCAATCTCGATTGAGGTCTAGGACCCCTCAATCGACAGGCCAAGGAAGAGCCACAGCGCTCAAAAGAGGCGACACCATCGGTCATGCTCCTTGGATGAAGAGGGCTCTGGCAGAAACTCTGTCTGCACTACAAGGACCTCAAGTGGTAACAGCTGATTTTGTCGGGCACAAGCCGACCCAAGCTTCTACTCCAGTCATTGCCTAGCTTTCACCTCCCAGGCTGAAGCCGACTCCTTAAACAATTAAGTTGGCTCCTCTGCCCGCTGGGCAGCAAAACCTCCGGTTTGGCCTAAACTGAGTCTCTCCACCGATCGTGATGGAACCACCGCCAAAGCAGCCTATGGGAGGGCTCCTTCTGAGAAGCTAGACCAGACACGGGCTTCCCTGGCATCTTTCAGTCACTGTCACCCCAGACCACCCTTGGTGGGTCGAGGTGACCTGCACATCGACCTTGGTATCTGGATTCCTCAGATTCGGATAAGACTGGCCTATAGTCTCATCCAGAGATGATGAATTGGCTGGTGTGATAGAGATGGAAGAAGGTTCTTTGTCCTTTAGGGCATTCTTCACCTCATCTCTGAGTCTACAGGGATGCCGTTGAAATCTATCCAGAAAAAGCAGAGTACCCTCTCACGGACATCCTCAAAGAGGGTATACCCTGATGGAAGCCTTTTTCTGGCCGAGGCCATAGCTGCCCAGCCTTAGAACTTTGACAGTGCCGCCTCTTGTCCAGCTCCATCTGCCCGCATGGTCTGCAAGTATGCGGTGCCCATGGGGTCCCTGCGGGTTCACAGAGCACCCTTCAGCCAAGAGTCTGGTGACCTCTTCTGTGTTCAGGCATACTGGTAGTCCTGCTGGCGCTGACTGACCTCCCATAAAAGAATCCAAACTCTTGGACCATTAAACCGAAAGGTCTATCAGCCTCATCTTTAGGCCTTCGTCAGTCAAGTTTGGCCATCATAATGGCACACTTCTCCCATGCCCTGTTGGGGTCTTTGGATGAAGTCCTCCCACACCTCCCAGCGGACATGCAGATCATGGGTCAAGCAGGTCCGGAATCAGGGTCTGGCTGTTGCCAAACAACAGCTTCAGACAGCCCTGGACAGTGGGATTCTTGTGCCCATATGATGGCAGCCACAGTTGCCTCTCATTGCAGGGCTTGGCTGAGACTCTTCTCTTTCCTGGCAGATACTCAACACAAACTAGCTGATGTGCCTTTCCTGGGCACCAACCTTTTCGGCCCAGGTGTGGCTGGTCACCTTTAGCGTATTGAGCAGTCAGTGCCACCTTGAGCGTTACTTCTGCTAAAGGTTCTTGGGCAAGAAACAGCAGAAGAAAAAGCCTTTGGCACTCTTCTCCTGCGGCACAGCAACCTTCCTTTCAAGGAGGGCAACAGCAGGCTCAAGCTTGGCACCCGGCTCAAGCTCAGGCCCTCCCAGGTCCGTAAGGAGGCCGAGGTTCAGGTCCTGGATCCTTCTCCTCCAAGCCTGCTCAGTGATGGGAGGCGAGGCTGCCACCACCTCTCCCATCACACCAGCTCTAGGTCCTCCTGTGGGGGCCAGCTCCACCACTTTATTTCCACCTGGTCCATTATCACCACGGACAGGTGGGTTTGGAAATGGTCAGTCAGGGACTGCCTCTGGAATCCGAGCAGCACCCTCCTAGTTGAGCCCATGTCCCTCGGGAGGAAGAGAATCCATCCATACTCAGTTGGCTGTCCAAGATGACATTGCTCAGCTACTCCTCAAGGAGCAGTAGCTCCAGTGGCACATTCTCCAGCAAACTCAGGCTTTGTCTCCAGGTACTTCCTGATGCCCAAGTGGACGGGGGCTGGTGCCCCATTCTAGATCTGCGACCTGAATCAGTATCTCAGGTCACCACCTTTGAATAGTCACTCTGTCCAAGATCATACCATCCTTGGAGTGAAAATGTGGTTCTGTTCACTGGATCTGCAGGGCGTGTTCTTTCACATCCCTATCAGTCCATCTCATTGGCGGTTCCTCCTTCAGGCGAAGGGACCCTATCACGAGTTCTAAGCCATGCTGTTCGGCCTGTCATTGGCCCCACGGTCTTCACCAAAAGCATTGCAGTGGTAGCAGCCCATCATAGACATTGAGTGGTCAGAATTTCCCTACCTCGATGATTGGCTCTTAGCAGGTCCCACTCAACAGGAGGTGGAGAGGTTCTCCAGACCTGCTCCCAACTCGGTCTCTTGATCAACAAGACCAAGTCAGAACTCATGCCTTCTCAGGTGATGTGCTTCATCGGGCAGGCTCAACTCTCATCAAGCCAGAGCTCGGCTCCCAGTGGACAGTGTGGAGGTTCTCTCCTCCTTTGCCCAATCATTTCTGGTTGGGCAATGGTACCCACCTGAGACTTTCTGGGCCTTCTGGGTTACATGGCATGCACCTCCATGTCCGTTGGGCTCAATGGCACATCGCCCCTCCAATGGGAGCTGGCTGCCCAGTGGACTCAGCACCATGGTCATTTGGCCAGCTGATCACTGTAACCCAGAAGATGTGGGACACTCTCCAATGGTGGACTGCCTCAGATTAGTTGCAGGAAGGGATCCCGTTTGTTCGCCCAGAGCCGATGGCCGTCCTCATGACCGATGCGCTCTCATGGACTGGGAGCCACATGGGAACAAACAGGCCCAACTCCGAGGAGTCCCAATACCACATCAACCTGTTGGAGCTCAGAGCAGTCAGACTGGCACTGTCAGCATTCCTCCTCAGCCCGGGGTCAAGTGGTTCAAGTCCAGATGGACAATACCACAACCATGTAGTACCTCAGCAAACAGGACGGCATGCACCCGTCTGCTTTGCAGGCGCTCCACATCCGGACCCTCGTCAGCTGTCTGGAGGTGGATCTCCTAGCCATTGATGTGGCAGGAGCCTCAAATCATCTGGCAGATGCTCTCAGCCACTTAGAAAACATCCCACAGTGGTCTCTCCATCCATAGGTAGCTTACAGCCTGTTCTCCCACTGGGGCAAACCGATGGTGGACTTGTATGCCTCCAGGAAAACACCAAGCTGAGGCTGTTTCATGCCTGCCCCCTCAGCAGGGCTCACTGCAGGGATGCCTTCTCGAGGCTGTGGACCCCAGGCCTCTTCTACGCCTTCTCTCCATTTCCCTTGATCCACAAGATGCTCCTCAAGGTGAGGAGGGACATGGCAAGAGTGATTCTGATAGCCCCAGACTGGCCGTGCCAGTTCTGATATCAGATCACCTTAGCCTCAGCTAGAACCCCTGGAGAGCTTCAGCATGTCAGACCTGATCTTTCTCAATCGGGAAGGTATTCCATCTGGACCTTCAATCCCTGCACCTCACAGCCTGGTACCTGAGTGGCTAGAGTTCGAGGCTTTGGTCTTTCGAGGATGTCCTCACCGTGGTGGAGGCATCCAGAAAAGAATCAACTAGGAAATGGTATGCCTCAAATGGAAAAGGTTTTCCACTTGGTGTCAGGCCTGGACACTTTGTCCTGTCCAGTGGCTAACATTCTTGACTACCTTTGGTCTCTCTCCAAAGGGAACTTCAGTCATCGACCTTTAGGGTGCATCTGGCAGCCATCTCTGCTTATCGAGGCAGAGCCAGTCAGCAGACATTGGCGCAGGAGACAGTGGTCAGGTGCTTTTTCAAAGGCCTGAGTCACATTTCCCCTCTAGTCGTGAACCTCCACCTCTGTGGGATCTACTGCTGGTACTGGCAAAGCTAATGAGCAAGCCATTTTACCAATGCACAAGTGTGCATAGTCACACTGTCATGGAAGATGCCTTCCTGGTGGCTATCATGTCTTCCAGAAGGACGAGGAGCTCAGGCACTTTCAGTGGACTCCCCCTTATCTGGCCTTCCACAGGGACAAGGTTGCCTCGCCCCACCTGAAATTCCTTCCGAAGGTGGTGTTAAAGTTTCACCTTAACCAGGTGTTAATTCTGCCAGTATACTACCCTAATTATGCCTCAGATGCTGAGTACAGGCTCCATTCTTTGGACCTGAGGCAAGCTCCCTCCTATTATAAGGAGAGGACGGCAGAAATTCAGGGAGGTTCGCCAGCTTTTTGTCACCTCACGCTGAAGCTGCTGCTAGCAGACCTGCAGCAAATGGACCATTGCAAGGTAGATTAAATGTTGCATGAGTCTGTGCTAGAGTTAGGGCATGGAGCATCCCAGAGGGATAAGAGATCATTCTACCTGCCATACCACTGCATCGGTGGCTGCTTGCAGGACATCCCTATAAAGGAAGTTTGTCGGGCTCCTACTTGGAAGTCAGCAAACACCTTCATTACCCATTACCACATCGACCTTGAGTCATGCGGGATGCTAGTTTTGGGGCCTCAGTTCTCCAATCTCTGTTTCCCAAGTGAAAATCAGTGTGGTGTGCTTGCCTCCCTCCTCATGGAGAACTGCTAGGAGTCTGCCAATAAGTGTGGATGAACAACATAGCCACGATCCTAGGAAAACAGGTTACTCGCAGCAGTACTTCTAGGAGTGGCATATGTTGTTTCATCCATATCGACCTTACCCGACCGCCCGGCCGCGGACACACAAACCCGGCTTCCCTTGGGATAAGATCTGGCATTGTGGGGCAGAGCCGATGGTTTACCACGCAGGTGGGGGAGTAGCCAGCTTGAATACTCCCAGTGATCCTTAAAGGGAAGGACATGCCAATAAGTGTGGATGAACAACATATACCACTCCTAGAGCTACTGTTACAGGTGAGTAACTTGTTTTGATTGTACCTGTTGCATTTGTACTTTGTCTATTTCCTTGTCCTCTTGACCCCCCCCAGGATGCATCTGGAAATGAGCTGTTAGTCAGCTCAGTATGCCTTTCTGGGTGAAACTTTTGAAATAAATGAATAAATAAATGTTTAAATGAACAAAACTATTGGAATACTTTGAAAATATGAGGTTCAGATTGTAGATATTCAACAGGTCCAGTAATGGGGTGAATTGAGTCAAGGATACAAGTAACAAGAGAAATAACTGATGTTTCAATTGTGTGGCGCAGTTAATGTAAGCCTTATTTCTAATGGGGATTGGGGGATCCCTGAGGAGCACCTGGTAAAAGATGATTCCCTTCTTAACGAGGACAAGTTACACACCAGCACTTCACCAGATAAATGTAATGCCTCTCTAAAACCAGTGCCAGAAACAGTAATGTACAGTATTGTTCTGACCATCAAAGCGTAAAAGTAATGACAGTCCGAAAAACCTGAACCCAAAGTATGGGAAGTTAACCAAACAATGAAAAGACAAAAAAAAATTATAATAGAAGACATTGAGCTAACAAAACCCAGTCTCATAGGGTACCAGAACTAAAAAAAAAAAAGAAACTAAAAAGCAAACTTATAATAATAAAAAAAAAACAGTGACCTTCGACAGAATTTTAGGCGTAGTATATATCATCGATCTGCAAAGCTAGTAACTAAACACTTGGGGTGGTGTGTGGTGTGAAACAGGACAAGCGGACACAGCATGAGGTTAGAGGAAGTTGATTAAGGGGTAATGTGAGGAAGTTCTTTTCACTGAAGGAGTGGTGGATGCATGGAGCGGCCTACCACAGGAAGTGGTGGATATGAAAACAGTGCAGGGCTTCAAACAGGCATGGGTTAGGTATAAGGGAGCAATACAGATGAGTATGACTAGATAGGCCATTGACAGAGTACAGTTGGCACATTCATAAGAGTAGAAAAAATGGGCAGACTGATGGATGAGCCTTGTGGTCCTTATCTGCCGTGAACTTCTATGTTTCTATGTCTGACATGGATGGTACAAATGACTCTTGCTAAGGGCATCCTGCTACCTGCTGTTGATTATGGATGGTTCCTTGGGCTCCACCAGAGCCACAGCAGTGGAGCTCGAAAAAGATGGACATTGTCTGTAACAGTATCTGCCATTTGGGGTTAACAGCTAAATATCACACTTACCACAGGCAGTTTTACATAGTCATAGCTTTGCAAACCCCCACCCCAAGTGTGCAGAGCTTTTATTCAAGTATTTTCACAGACAAACTTCAGGTTTTGAGTATCCACCAGTCCCTGAAATATTTTCCTTAGAGAAGTTCAAAAGACCACAGATCCTCTGATAGACTACAGTACATCTCCCCTATGTTTTCATTTTCATAAGACAAAAGGCCTTATCTGCATCTGCCCCAAACTTTGGAATAGCCTTCCCTTCTCCTGAGTCTTGCAAACAGCAATGCTGTCTTCAAGTAAGAACTCATAAAGCACCTGTCTGTGCATATATACAACAGCTTTATATGATACATTTACTACTGTTACTGCTTCTTCATGTATTTATTTCTTTTTTTCAGTTTTGTTAACGGGTAGGCCCACTGGGCCCTGAAAGGTCCCTTTTTCAGGGGCGACCTTGAATTAATACGTAAACATTTTAAACAGTACATAAGAGAACATGTCATTCTTGTTTACAGTCTAGGCATTGCACGCCAAGTAATCATACATAGAAACATAGACTTTGACGGCGATAAGGACCGCTAGGCCCATCTAGTCTGCCCATTCCCTACCTACAGGATAGGCCGCAGATCCTAGTTAACCAACAGCCTATATCTTCCTGCCCCCACAAGAATTGCCTTATGTTGTCCCATGCATTCTTGAATTCTCCCACAGTTTTAGACCCCACAACTTTCTCAGGAAGGCTGTTCCATGCATCCACTACCCTCTCTGTGAAATAATACTTCCTCACATTGCCCTGAACCGCCCTCCTTCTGTCTTTAAATTGTGCCCCCTTGTTCTTGCAAGTCTCTTTTTCTGAAAGATGCTACCCTCTTGGACTTTGTTGATTCCCTTGAGGTACTTGAAAGTTTCTATCATGTCCCCTCTCCTTCTTTCCTCAAGGGTATATATTAAGCTCCTCAACAATACAGGAATAGATTAGTTGCCGTATTGGTCCTTATAAGAACAGATCCAGAAACAAATGCTTTGATACCTTTTAATGGACCAGTACAGATGTTACAAAAAGAAAACAGTCTGTAAGCTTGGACCAACCAAGTCCTTCCTCAAAGACTTATGACCGATCACTCTTTGTAAGAGTAGAGGACATTCCTGGTGTCCTGGCCAACATTCCTTTCCGTAAACTGGTTCATGCAATTATCCAGGCTGTGTGTGGGTGATGATGCGATATGGCGCCACTACACATTCAGTCTCTTCACTACCAGTCTAGCATTGCTTGTAAAGTGCTTTGGGATACACTGTATGAAAAGCGCTATATAAATGCTGATTCTTCTTCTTCTTCTTCTTCTCTTCTTCATTTGCTTCTGGATACATTCAACAGTATGACACTGAAAACCCAGAGAATGATTTGTAGCTGTATTGATCCTTATACAAACAAAGTCAGTGAATTGATGTATAAACTCCCCCGCTACTTTACATAGTTAGCTACCACTCAGTACCCTTGACTGGGCACACATCACTTCGAATTTGGTACCATCCTTAGCTTTGAAAATGTATACCAGGCTCATTACTTCTAGAGGTCAGAAAGGGGTGAGAAGTGTGCAAAAGCAAATACACAAATGTGACCAGTTAAGGTGGCTACAAAACCCAGGTCTTGAGGAGAGAACTTTTGCTAGGGCTATGCTAGATCTATACTTCTGGAGGGGTACCTAGTAATTCCATACAGGAAGCAGTAACATGAATGTCCAAACCAGGTTGGGCTTCTAGTGTGTGACTTTATTCCCAAAGATGCTCTCCAAAGCAAGGTTTGGACCCCAAGGTTTACACATTGTGGCACAAGGCAATTGCAGAACAACAAAATGACTGTATCTGACAGAAACTCTGTTACTGCAACACAGGCAAGACACTTACTCTCGAAGGCACCATGACCTGCCAGCATCACCTCCTCCACGGCTCCATCTCGCCCTCATAATGCATCTGGCCCCAACATCAGTCTGCCACAGGTATCACAGCCACCTCCTCTTCCAGCGCCTGCGATAGAGCCCCAGGTGCACCACCATCATGTCCGCATCGTCAGTCCGCACCTGCCGCACCAGCTTTAGCACATGGGGCATTCCCGAGATGTCCTGCATGGGCTGGGTTAGGGAGACACAAGAGGGATAGTGGCATCAGTGCACAGTAACTAACAATGACCCACAGCCCAATACTACACATACACATGCGCGAGCAGTGTACTGTCATACTCACTGACCCATGGCCCTGTACTCCCACAGGGTCCGTATCTGCCACTATCACTGTAGGCCCACTCGGCCACCCTCCAGAGCTGCTGTGGTAGGTGCTCCATACTGATGCCAGTCAGCACTGCGTGCAAAACCATGCCCTATTTATACCCTTCCTCACCTGCGGCCTGTGCATGTGCCATGCAGTGCAACATGTCCAGCCACCCAGGTGTGTTGGAGCATATACACCATGGCCCTGCCCACCTTAGCAGCATGTAGCCAACTGCCTGCATGTGTGCAGCGAGTCAAGCAGCATGTCCGTGGGACGCCATCTGTGGAAACTGTGGAGGTGGGGTGGGGGCTGGATGGCATGCATCAGTATGTGTGCAGCTGTACCTGTGTGGCATAGGCACCCTCATGGCCATACGATGCATGCCACATGCGCTACACCCACAGACACGGACGTGCCCCAGATGCCGTGGACATACAGGGTGCTTGTATGCGAGTCCTGCCCGCAGCTCCATGTACTGTCAGGTATAACTCCTGCCCATGTTGACCGGCTCCATCTGGTGGGTCTGCTGGATGGTTCCTCATCTCCGCTGTCCATCCCTGCCCGTGCAACATGCTGCCCCATTCTGCTTGACCGCAGGACTCTGCCGATGTGTATGGCAACGCAGTGGATCTCATCTCAAGCCCCATTGCCCTCTGTGTGTGGGGGCCATGCATCCGGAGACATCGTCGGCTGCCTCTTCCACCTGTGTGTCCCCATCTTGGTCTCCCGGCCTGGGTGGTGATGTCCTTGTACACACCTGGCCTTCCTTCGCTGGCTGTGCTGGCCCTGTATGTGTGTGTGTGGGGAGGGTGGCGTGTAAGGGGTGTTTATTGTTCTGGGCTATGGTTCTGCCTGCGTCGTGCTGTGTCTTCCTATACTCACCTGCATCGTCATCCTCCGTTGCCTGCCCACGCCGTCTGTCAGGGCCTGCGGTGGGTTGGCTCCCTGCTGGCGTGCTCCCAGCATGTCTGCTCTCCCTGGCATGCTCTGTTGGCAAAATGCATTGCCGTTAGTGGGCATAGCAGCCAGGCGCTTGTGCCACTGGTCGTGGTGTGCCATTACATGCAAAACTCACTGGCCTGTGTGTTGATGACCTTGGCCACACCATGGATGCTGATGGCCATAAAGATGTCTGCCACCATCCTCTCCATGGGTGTTAGCTGGCTGTCCGGTATGGGTGAGCCACCACTAGTCCCTCTTTGTGCCCGTGTGCCCTCTGCCACCTTGCGCTTCATGGATGTGCACATGTCCTAACATTTGTGTTTGATGGTGGTGATGGTACGTCGTCTGGTCCTGCCACATTTACTGCCACTTGCATATCTAGCCATGGGGTTGCTTTCACGTCTGTGGGGGTGGATAGGGCCAGTGCACCATATAGATGGTCATGGTTGGCACTTATCTCTGCAACCATGGCCGCCACCTGTGCCCCATAATGTTCAAGGCACTTATTCTTGCTGCATCACTGCCGTATTTGCCTCCTGGTCAGCTGCCCAGCTGTGTTCACTGGTGCTGCTTGGGCCTGCACTCCTGCCTTTGCATCCCTCTCTTGCTCTGCCATCGCTACTCTTTCAGTTCTGCGGTCCACATTCCTTACATGTCTGCTCAGTGGGCGAGCTATTTGTCCTTATATGGCGGGGTCAGGGGTGGGGCCAGGTTGCTGGGGGTGGTCTCACGTGACCTCATGGCGTGCACGCTCCATCTGCCGGTACCCGCCTGACTGGGGCCCTATGTGTTGGTTGGTATATGCCACGTATTGTCTGGCCCTGCACGCCATGCAGCTACGTGCTGCATATGGTTCCCTTTACACTTTCTTGCACATTCGTGCATAGGGACCAATGTGTGTAAAGTCAAGACCCTTCTTAGAGCTGCAGAGAGTACCTTTAGAGCACATATGATGAACTACTGTTGATTTCTTAAGCATGCTTGTATTGTAGTGAGGCAAAATATTTTTATTTCATTGTAGGACTGTATATCAAGGTTTTTGGCCTTCTAGTATTGCAGGAGGACCATTTTAGTGCTTTATGGAGTCAGCAGTGAAGGGTTCTTGAAGGCAAACACCAGTAATAAAACAAATGTCTCTCTGATAGAGCTCTTCCAGCTTAGTGAGTAGCAAATGGGTGCTAATTATAAATGAAAATCACTGGCTTATACCTCATAGGCACATGCCAGACAAGCCAGTTCTTTGGTGGCATGTCCGACAAGGATTGAGGAAAATGTAAACATACAGCGGTAAATCAGATGACTAAAGGTATTAATCTATGATTTTCAAAATGATTAGTTGGGCTCAACCACTGAGCAAAAGCACATTTTTTAAAATCCTTTTCTTTTTTCATCAGTACTGCCTGCGCCTCGATCCCACAATCAGCAGTTCATCCCCAACCGCCACCACCACCTATCGGTATGCGCATTGCTTATCCAGCACAAGGATGTCCTGCCACCTATGGTCATACAGGGCCTGTGGGGAAGTCAAGTTGCTGGGGGATTTTTTCTCCAGATTTTCACTTAGGGACATCGGCGTGCAGTGACGCTGCAATGTCTGCCAGCGCCCCACCTGTTTGTCTGTTCCCACTGTTGCTGTCACCCAGCCACCACTGGGTAGAAGTCATGTAGTGGGACACAGGTTCTCCCTTCCCAACGCAGGAGAGCAGTGCTTAGGACACTCAATTCTCCTCCACTCAGCCAACCCCAGCAACCTGAGTCCATTGCTGAAGTCAGGTCACCAACGGAGGGCAGGAAATGCATCCAGCTTCTCAACCCTCCAGGGCAATGGTCCAGCTTGAAAATCCTTTTCCAATGCACTCACTGTTGGGTCATATACTATTGGAAGACTGGTAGAAACATGTGCACGTCATTCTGTTCTTACTGTAGGTTTAGCCATTTTTCACAAAGTGAACAAATCTGCCAAGGTAACACTTTAAGTTTCTTTAACTACATGGTAGTTGCCGTGTAAGTACACTATAACTGCAGGGTAACTTCTCTGTAGTTACATATATTATATGTGTAACTACCCTATAGTTGTCATGTACTTTCCCTGTTAATACCCTGTAGTTAATGTGGTAACAGACACAATGTAAACTCTATGAGAAGTCTCCGTGAGTTTTAAGTTTCTTACTCTACATATTTTCTATTCTATATCAGGTCAGTCTCCCAGGGCCTCCGGGCCTGAGGAGTTTTCAGGGAGGCGGGGCCCAAAGGGTGACCAGGGAGCCCCTGGGTTATCTCTTCCAGGACCAAAGGGACGCGATGGAGTGCCAGGAACTCCAGGACCAGAAGGCCCTCAAGGACCTCCAGGTGAGTAAAAAAAAAGATCAGATAAAATAATACATTTCATCAAACTCTCTAATTTGAATCAGCAATGTATGAAAAATCAAGCTGCACCTTTTATAGTAAAATATTTTCAGGTAGTGTGTGCTAGTAGTTTAAGCATGGAACTGTGAATCACGAGCCCAAGTTTCAGGTTTCTCTTCCACTGTAGCTATAGTACTTCTTCACTGTGTAACACAGAGCAAGCATTTGACTGTCTTATGCAACAGTTCTCCCAGCTGAAAATGGTGATAGAAACAATGGAGAGAAGATGTTGCACCTCATTTAGACTGTTAGGTGAATGCAGGAAAGAATAATGCATGAGGAGTAGTGTGTATGTTTAATACACTTAATAAACCATGCAATGAAGCTGTGTAGCTTATTAGGCCTCACACGTGACAAAAATTATTTGCAAGCACATGGAAAGGAGGTGAGAGTTGCAATGCAAATGGCCACTCATAATACTTTCCTGCTATTGCATCGTGGCATTGCAGGCTGCTGCCTTCTTGAAGTTACTGCCTTCTAAAAGCTTAGGAGCAGTGATTTGTTTCAAGTCAGAGGTAGTGGGGCAGGCACTGGGAGGGAGGAAAGCTGCAGAAAGGAGAACCACTGAACACCAGGGAGTGCTGACTGGGTCGGAGGGCAGGTGGTGGAGGCCACTGAACACTGGGTATAACCTGGACAGGTTCTAGGAGTATGAGGGTAGTAGCATTGATGGTGGGAGGAGTTTCATCCACAGCGAGGGGTACTGAAGAGCATTGCGAGATGAGAGAGGATTTTATTAGAACCAGGGATTGCTTGGAGCATGGAGTGGGATGGGTGTGTGTGGGAGGGAGGAAGGAATTTCTTAGAATAAAACAAGGGTGAGGTGAATGAGATGACTCCTGACAACAGGGACTGCTTAGAACTTGAAGGGAGGCAGTGCCAACTATCAGACCTATGCATTATTAGCGCAGTAGTGCCACATTATGCCACAGCGGCAGGCACTGCCATGCTGTTAACAGCTGCTCTCCCTTGTTGCTTTTCATTTATTTGTTCATACAAGACATAATCATTGCATCAAAAGGCTCATTTACAGTGATGCCATGGGGCACAAAGACAAGTTTTCAGGTAACAGCAGCTTGCCGAAATGCTGTACCATAAACAGACTGGGACATTGTGGGAGTGGGGAGTAGTAAATGTAAAACTACTACACCTGGATCTGCAAATTATATTGCTGTTTACTCATGGTGACATGCCTCCTCTGCGATGCAGCACCCTTGCTGTGTATGCAATTTCAGAAGCAGCGCAGTGTACTGTAGTGGAGTGGATTGCCTGTTTTGCCCCACCCAGATTGTTACTGAGCAGTAGGCCCTTTTGTTGCACTTGGAAGTTTACAGTAGATTGCCTGTGCATATTTTAATTAAAGGTGTTGCTGGACACATAACCATGAACTGAAGTCTTCTTTTATATTATCAAAACTGTTTTCAAATCTTTCTGTTTTGCTTTGAACATGTTTACTGTAAGCTCTGTAACACTGTAGACCAGCCAGTTAACACCATACATAGAAACATGGAAGCTGTTGGCAGAAAAGGACCTCCTAGCCCACCTAGTCTGCCCTAAGGTATCTACCTACTGTGCTACCGTAAACCCTAATTGATCTCTGGCCTCCACCCCCAGCCCTGTTATTAAGGCCCCCTGTGTCTATACCATGCATGTTTGACCAGTGTTACCATTTTGGTACCCACTACCTCTGCTGGAGTCTGTTCCAGATGTCCACCACCCTTTCCATAAAGAAGTATTTCCTCACATCTCCTCTAAGTCTCCCCTTCCAGCTTCATAACATGCCCCATGTCCTTTAGAATCTGCACTGTGCAAAATGTCACCCTCCTGCACCTTATTGATACCTTTGAGGTATTTGCATGTTTCTATCGTGTCTCCCCTTTCCTCCTTTTCTCTAGATAGTAAATATTTAACTCCTGAGTCTTTCCTCGTAGGGCTTCTGATGCAGGCCATGAACCATTTTGGTTGCCCTTCTCTGTACTGCCTCCATCCGATCTATGTCTTTTCCTGAGATGAGGCCTCCAGAACTGGACACAGTACTCCAGGTGGGGCCTCACAATTGATCTATACAGGGTAACACGACTTCCTTTTTCTGCTGGTGACATCCCTCCCTGCACCCCAGCATTCTTCTAACCTTTCCCACTGCCTTGTCACACTGCTTTGCTACCTTCAGGTCATCAGATATGACCCTCAGATCCCGTTCCTGTTTGTGGCTGTCAACACCCCCCAAATGATATGTTGCTCTTAGGTTTCTGTGCCCCATGTATAATTTTGCTTTTTGGGGGTTACATCAGTGCCAAACCATTGACCAGTTTTCAGCTTTTCAGATCTTCACTCATTTTTCCACACCCTGGTGTGTCCACTCTGTTGCAGATTTTGTGTCACCTGCAAACAGGCATGCCTTTCCTTCCAGCCTCTCTGTGATATCACTAATAAAGACATTGATGAGGGACGGTCCCAGTACTGACCCCTGAGGCACCCTGCTGGTTACCTTACTGCCTTCCAAGTGAACTCCATTCACCACTACCCTATGAGTTCTGTTACTTAGCCAACTTCGTACCCATTTTACTATCTTTGACCCACTCCCAAGCTGCCCAGCTAGTTTACCAGTCTTCTGTGTGGACTGTGGAACAGTGTCAAAGGCCTTACTGAATTCCAGGTAGGCCACATTCACTGTTTCTCCTGATCCACCTCTCCTCTCTCCCCATGAACCCAAGTTGCCTCGGATCCTGCAATCCATTGAATTTAAGGTATTCCCCATTCCTATTTTTAAGTAGTGTTTCCATAACCTTGCCCACCACCAAAGTCATGCCGCAGCTCTGTACTCATCTGGTGTTAAGCTTGATAGACAACTTCAGCCAGTACAAGTGGATCAGAATGTATGCAAGTTCTTATTGAACTGTTTTACCATGAAAGTATATGCATGTAATGTATTTGTATGCTAGCTGCACTATTTAAAACAATTTTCTTTAGACAGTATTGTAACGTATTTTATTTTTGGTTAGGACCATTCTGATGGACATGGGGTATATTTAAGTGTTTGTGCATAAGTCCGTACAAAATACATGCCAACAGGTTCCATTCTAAGCTAGGTAATGATGTTATTTTCTTCTGCCAACAGGCCCAAGGTGTACTGAACCAGGTCCACCAGGAGAACGAGGACCAGATGGATTTCAAGGTGAAAGAGGACAGAAAGGCAAGTGATTTTGTTTTTATAATTGTTTCGTGTCTTGAGCCACTCTGCCTTTACCTTCACTAATACTCTGCAAGGTTTTAAATATTTTCTCCCAACTGTATTCTGTGCAAGTCAGTTTTTTTTAAACGATTAATTTTGTGATTAAATTGCTACACTATGTAAGTTTGTCAGTGGCTGCTGTGAGACAAATGTCACGGTCCCAGTCCATTAGTCTTTCTCAATCCAGAACTAGGGCACTGCCTTTTTATTTGGTGATTATGTTTTGCCCCTGTTGCTCCATAGTCACTTTGAGCCACTGGGGCAATCTCCCAGTCCCTCCCACTGATTTCTCCAGCACTTACCCCATTCCGTGGTCTACCCATCGTGGTGGGGACTTTGGGTGTGGGAACACCCATTAGACCTGCTCAGGCAGTGCAGCTGATTGCTGTACTAAGGCCCAGGTGTGCTGTCTGTGTCATCCTGCAACCCTACAGGGTTTTCCTCATTAGGGTTTCTCCCTCATGGGTTCTGGCATGCTAAGGGCAGCATCCGTCCCCCACAGCACCTGTGCTCGTTCTCAGCCGTAGTCACTTAGGTGGCAGTGTTGCAGCTTAAGCCAGTGACTTTCCTCCTCTCAAAGAAGACATCGTACACTGGGATGCTCAGTCTAACACTCTTGGCTGGTCCACTGATGTCTGGAACACAAACCCAGCTCATCAGCTCCACAGGCAGCAGCACTGGTTTTCTTTCAGGAGTAAGTATATTGCCATGAATTAATATTAATTTTCAGAAGTAGCCAACTATCACTTCTCACGTCTGAAGTATTTCTTTCTTTTCTGTTTTGCTAATTATAAGATTTTTTTACCTGACAGTAATGGGTGTAATGTGTTTAACAGCACTCTATCTGGAGACTGACTTAGTCAATTCTATTCCTGCCCATGCAGCATCAGCATTGTGACCTCACTGAGTGTGACATCACCAGTATTTGAGGAGCCAGTTCCTGCTGCTTGAGTGGTAAAGTGTAACACACGCTACCAATCAGGCAGCAGGGCCTGTGATGTAGAGAGGAACAGAACTAGATATATCAGCATCTAGATAAAGCCCTGCTTTCAACATCACACCCAATACCATTAGGTAGAAAACCCTCTAGTGAGCACATAGAAAACAAAACACGTCAGGAAAAGAAAAGGAATAAGTGTCTACTTTAAAAATTACTACAAATATTTTCCTGTTATTTTTGGTACTGCTAGCTCTTTGAAGGGTGTGAGATTGTAAGATGCTCTTTGTGTGATTCTCACCTGATCTTCTCTCTCCATTGAATAAAGACTGATCTTCTTCATGGCTATCACCCTATTAGGCCACACCTGTGGAACTATAAGCCTTCAGGAACACCTGAAAACGTTTTGCTAGCTGGTGGCTGCTCATAATGACATGCAGCCTCTAGGAGTGTATAACGGGCGGTCCCATCACTCCTCAGTTTTTTCCACCATCGATCATCCTCATTGGACCTGATGAAGGAAAAGCCACCATCTTAGCCACTGCTGTTTGTTGTTTTACTTTTCTTAGTGTTCTGTTGTGATCTTGGTATGCCTCTGAAGTTGAAAGAGCCTCCATTTTGATATTTTAAGTGCAGATATAAAATTTCTTCACTGGGTCCAGGATGGAACTCTTACATTTACCACCTGTGTTAGGTGATATTACAGAGAAAGTTGACATTTTAAATATTTAGGTATTTACCTCGATTCTCATTTGACATTTGAATATCAAATAAATTCTGTCTGTAAATCCCTTCATCAAAGACTAGGAATGCTATATAGGGTATGTCCCTTTCTTACTCAAGGTTCCTAAAATTGACTTACAGTTTTTGTTTAGTCTGATGGACTGTGTTATAAATATCTATACTGCTACCACAGTTAGTATCTTAAGTCGCCTGAAAGTAACATTTAATTCAATTTTAAGATTTCTGACAGATGCTGCCCCACATATTCATACTTGTGATTTACTCAAGCTCTCAGGTTGTATTTCATTCAACAATAGGCGCTTTTAAGTCAGCTTAATTCTTATGTAAGCGTAGTGTTGGTCTGTTGCCTGATTCTGTTATATCACTATTTCCCAAGGCATCAAATGAATGTGGAACTTGCTCCCAGATTTTAATCCTGTTATGCAAGAAATCAATGGGTCAGAGGTCTTTTTTATTTACAGCTCCATTATTTTCTAATTCCTTCCTCCTTTGTTTAGTAAAGTGCACATCTTTAGTTACTTTAAAAAAATATGGAAATGGCTGTATGATAAGGATGAATGTAATTGTTTTGTGAAATAGTCATTTTATGGTGATTATTGATTGATTGTTCTTAATGTGTTGTTTGATGTATTGTTGTTATATTTGTTAATGTATATTTTGTCTGTACTTGTCACATATGAAAATGGGCAGATATGCTAATTTTGCTTTCAAGTATAAAATAAAATGGAATGAAGGATACACACAATTTGTGTATGCTGTTTGGGCCTGTCTCACAACATGAGGACTTGTGAGATTTGCCAGAGTTTCAACCATGCTATGAGGTGACTCAGTAAGAAAGCTCTAGAAAATGTCCTTGCATTGAAAGCATCGACAGCTGTAGAGAAGGAAAAGGATTCAAAATCTGCTTCTCCCTCACCACTGGCCAAGAAGCAGTGGTTGAAGTCTAAGGATAAGGACATGGAACTGCCATCATGGCAGACCTCCTCGTGTCCGCCATAAGCACAGATGCAGAGAAATGGACAAGTTTGCTTCTCCAGCAAGGTCTCAGTCACCATTGAGAAAAGATATGTCCACATCAATACAAGCTCCATTGGCATCGACTACAGGCCCCACCCCTCCCCAATCATCATTGAGACATCAAGGTTGGGGCTTGGCTTAAGCACTGCCATACTACTATGGATGGTCTGACACCATCGCCATCAGGCCAAGGCCCATCAATGTGGGTAGTCCTGGACCTTTGCAGGGTGCCGTTGACTTCAAGCTGTGCTAGCATCATTTCCTGAAATGATTTGATGCACTCTGCCAGGAGAGACAGCTATTCTGATTCTTGCCTCTCAGCTGCTGTCTGCATCACCAGTCCATTCTGAGGTCCCAACTTTGCTCATGCTGACAACAACGAAATGGAATATAATGCTGACCTCATAGACTTAGAGGAGGATTTGGAGGAAGGAGAACAATTTCTGGATGGTCCACCTCGCTCTACTTCTACCCTGTCGTCCTGAAGTGAGAACTTGGTGGTGTATACATAAGACCTGCTCCTGAGGACCCATCTTCCAAGCCATTATGTGACAAATGCAGTCTGCCAAGTGCTTTGTTGTGGAAAAGGAAGATTCTCAAAAGGAATCTTATTGAATTTTTGGAGGTGCCCTGCTCCCCTCCATTATCATTCAACATAGACATCCTCCCTAGAGCATGCTACTTTTGCTGCATGATACAGACCAGACTCACTACTGCAGTTCCTAGAAAGGCTGAGAAGCAGTATCCTGCACCATCTGCAAAGTCTTATTATACTAACCAGTCAGAAACTGACTCTGTCATCATGCTCATGATAGGTTTAGAGCCCTAGGCACATGAGTACTTTGCCCTCTGATAAGGAATCTAGGAGGCTGGATGTGATGGGCAAACAACACTTATGCCGCTGCATCATTGAACCTTAGGATTGCAAACTACGGGTCCACATGATCAGATATCAGAACAGCCTGTATAAAGCTGCATGTACTGCTGCTCAGGCCTTGCCTGATGGCTCTGCCAAACTGATCTGCTTAAAACATTGTCTGCTGGTGCTGAGGTTGGTAAACATTTGCTGCGTTCAGCTTATGGTGTCTCTGATGCTTGTTCTAGGCCTGCAGTTTCTGATATTTGCATGAGGAGATATTCTTGGTGAGAGTTGCTGGCCTTGCCAATGATGTGCAACAGTTAGTTTTAAATGTTCCTTTAAAGGATCAAAACTGTTTGACTATGTCTGTGAAGAGACTCTACTTGGCCTTGAATGTCAAAATGACTTTGTGCTTAACTGTTGTACTCAAATGTAACTGAGATGTTAGATGCTCAGGGTGACAGCATTGTGCTAAATCAAATGGACTTTTAAGCTGCCTATTGTTGATAAGGGAAGAAAGGGGCTTAACTATTGCAGGATTTTTAAACTGCAGACTAAGGGACTGAATGTAAACTGTCTAGTTTGATAAGGGAAGACAGGAGCTCAACTACTGCAGAATTATGCTAAATTGAGTCATCTAAACTGTCTTTTGACAAGGTTGTACTCAAATGTATCTGAAATGCTTAGAGCTGCTTCTGGGTGCTTGTAGTCACTACACTACAGCAGTATCTGCTCTTATTGATTAGGGGAATGCAGAGGGCGTCAGTATTACAGGATCGTATGGATTTTAACTGAAACTGTGCTACATATGGCTGCTCTTATAAGTAGGGAAAGCAAGGGCTAAACTATTTCAGGATTGGTCTTATCGGAACCGTTAAACTGCTTTCATTATTAGATGAGATAAGAAGGAGGAGTCGAGACTGAAAGAGGATGTGGGCATCTTGCAGGGGTATGGTGTGAGGGTGGAAGGGAGGGATGGGGCAGAGTGAATCAGGAGGTAGGTACCAGGGGCAGGAGAGAAGAGAAGGTAGTAAACTGTAATGGATGGGGGTGGCAGTATTTCTTGACGAATGTGAGAGCAGGGTCTGCCAGATATGCAGGTACCTGGGACAGTTAAGGGCAGATATCACCTTGTTAAGAAGAATGCGTGAGGGGACGGGGATGGGGAAAGGAGAAATGGGGAATGGAACAGGGGAGCCAAGATACAGGATAGACAGGTGGTGTAAGCAAGGGGAAACTGGGAGGATACAAGAGGGCACGATGGTAGGGTCTGCACACTGACAATAGGCACTAAAACGGGAGCTGCAGAAGGTAAGGAGAAAGGGATGTAGAGGAGGACAAGCTGAACAGGTACATGGTAATACAGCAAAGGTAGGAGAGACAGGTGTGTACTACTACTGGGGGCTGCTATCAAATAGATATGCAGTACTGGAGGGGCTTGAGGACCAAGAGACACGGAGAGAGGTTATGGGCCAAGCAGCAAAAGTGAGGAGGACAAATGTACTGGAGGTGGGATAGGAAAAAGCACCAGGGATATAGAGGAAATTGGGCTCAAAGTGCAGAGGTATGGAAGACAGAGTTAGAGGAGGAAGGACCAGACGGACACACAGGTTGGAAGGAGTAGAAACTAGGAGGCATAGGGACATAGACGGAGCCCAAGGGGGGTGCTGCAGAGGATGTCTAGGCATAAGATGGCAGCGGGCAGCCAGGGGAGGAAAAAGAAGGAGTGGGAGTGAGCTAGAGGGCAAGCAGGGGGACACAGAAGGAACAATGGAAGGGGAGAGGGCTGGTCAACAGGGGCAGGTGGGGTGCTAGCCAAGGAAGAGGAGGCAGAAGGGGTGATGGTCATGGGGACTCCATCATCAAAGGTATTCACAGGAAGGAACTGGGACCCAAACAAAGGAGGGTGGTTATCTATATACCAGGGATGTTTGGATAGAGGGTGGGGCTTAGAATCAGGGATGAGATGAGAACAGTGAGGGGGAACCTCACATGATCATTCACTTGGGGACAAACAACCTGGCAGGAAATGAGTTCAGGATAGTACAGTAGAGGTTTAAGGATCTATCAAGGTGCTACAGGGCTTTGTGAGCTCATTGACATTTTCAGAGGTTCTGCCAGTTCACAGAGCCAGTCACGGTAAGGAAGGGGAGGATAATGGATTAAGGGGCTGGTGGAAGATGGAGGTTCAGAGTTATTGGGGAACAGGGAGACACATGGGCAGATGAGGGACTATTCTCAAAGGACAGGTTGCACCTAAATGAGAAGGGGTCCAGGGCGCTAAGGGGCGACTAAGGAGATACTGAACATATGAACATATGAAAGTGCCAGCAGATATAGGCCACATGGTCTATCAAGTCTGCTAGAGGTGCAGCTAGCCCCGAGTCACATTGTGGCTGCTCCTCCCTCCCTCCCCACATAACTTTGACCTTCCCAACTCTGTCCCATCCCATCTAAAACTGCCCACCATCTTACAGGAAACCACTTCCTCGGCAGCGATTCCAATTAGACACCACCCTTTCTGTAAGCAATGTCTCCTCATTTCTCTTCTGAATCTCCCACCCTCAAAACTTAGACCATTTCCCCTAGTGTCCTTCCCACCCCTTAACTGAAAAATTCCTCTGTACCAGTTTTATTAGTACCCTTCATATATTTAAAGGTCTCTATCATATCTCCCTATCCTTCTTTCCTCCAGGAATACATGTTCAGTTCCTCAGCTTCTCCTCGTAGGGGTTTGTCCTCCATTCCCAGGATCATTCTTGTTGCTCTGCACTGGACCCTCTCAGTAGTTTCACATCCTTCCTTAAGTAGGGCACCAGTACAGCACATAGCACTCAGGTATGGCCTCACCAGTGACCTGCAGTGGCAGGATTACTCCCCTGCCCTGGAGGAGGTTCCTCTAGCAATACACACCAGCATCTTATTGGCTTTAGCTGCTGCTTTCCTGCACTGTGCTGAGTGGTTCATTTGTCCCGTTATTATCACCCCAAGATCTTTCTCCTCTTCTGTAGTGGCTATCTGTACCCCTCTCAACTGATAACTCCTCCATTGGCTCTTCGCTCCCAAGTACATGACCTTGCACTTCTTAGCATTACATCCCAGCTGCCACATGTCTGACTAGTATGCAAGTTTAGCCAGGTCATCCTGCAGCCCTGCCAACCTACTGTGTCATCACCACGCCCCAATTTCATGTCATCTGCAAAAGACTAATCATGTCCATGATGCCATGTGAGATGTCTCGATGAAAATGCCAAACAATACTGGGCCAAGTACTGAGCGCTCATCAGAGCCCTTGGTGATGATAGTTTCCTCCCACCACTATCTCTGCTGCCTTCCATGCAGTCAGTTCTTGACCCAATTCACCAACTTTGTCCCAGCTCCTTGTTCCCCACCTTACTTGTCAGTCTCCCAGTAGCACTGAATTGAAGGCCTTGCTGAAGTCCAGATACAGGACATCCACTGCATGGCCCTTGTCAAGTGCCCTAGTCACCCAGTAATAATAGTCAACCAGGTTCATCTGGCACGATCTGCCAGACACAAACCCATGTTGCTTTCCATCCTGAGTCCATTCTCTTCCAGAAAGGTTACCAACCTCTCCTTAAGAATCCTCTCCATTAACTGCCCCACAATGGATGTAAGGCTTACAGGTCTGTAGTTGTCTGGTTCATCCTTGGGTCCACTTTTGCGTAGGGCACACGTGAGCCATCCTCCAGTCCTGGGTACAAACCCCATTTCCAGACAGGTAGTGAACAAGTCTGCTAATGGCTCTGCCAGGATTTCTGCACACTCTTCAATACCCGTGGGTGTATGCCGCTGGGCCAGGTGCCTTATCCACTCACAGTGCTCTTAGTCCTTCCAGTACCCTGCCTGCAGAGTATACCCCATCTGTCATCCCCGTGCCTACCCTTCCTAATCCCTAAGGCAGTGACCCAACCTTCTTCTAGTAATACAAAACAGAAGTATTCATTGAGTACTTCTGCCTGATCCACACCCTTTTCTGCCCACCCTTCCTTCCCGATCCTTACAATTTGATCCTTGCAACTCCTTTTCTCCCTTATGTACCTAAAGAAATCCTTCTCCCTTCCTTGATACCTTGTGCCAGTCTAGACTCTTGTAACCTTAGCTGCCCTGACTGCTCTGGTCACCTCTCTTGATTTCTTCAGGTACTCCTTTCTATCTTACCCCCATTTGGATCTCTTGAATCTCTTGAATGCGCCTTTTTGCCCTCACCTTATCCAATACCTCCCTGCTTAGCCAACTGGGTTTTCTGGACCTAGATTTTTTACTTTGTGTCTTGGTACAGAGGCAGTGGCCTCCACAAGCCCCAGTTTGATCACTTCCATTTCTGATTTGCATCCAAGTTTGGGTGAATACTGGCTAGGTGCTTGGCCAGTACCTCTCCCATCCTACCAGAGTCTGCTTGCCTAAAGTCCAACACCCTGGTTGCTGTTCCTATGGCCTCACTGCACATGTTAAGTGAGAACCACACTTTGTGGTGGTCACTCCCTGCCAACAGATCCTCCCCTCCAGCTCTCTAACAAACTCCCCATTAGTTAGCACGAGGTCCAGAATGTTCACGAACCTGGTAGGTTTGTTCACCATCTGTACCAGGAAGCTGTCCTGGAAAGCCTCCAGGAGGACCTGTTCCTTTGTAGATACGTGTGGCTGTGGTGCTCCAGTCTACCCCTGGGAGTTGAAATCCCCACGATCATGGTGCTACTCTTACTGCTAACCCTCCTTATCAGCTCTGCTAGTTCTCTATCCAAGTCCTCCCCTGAGTTGGTGGCCTCATACACCACCCCCATCCTAAGTGTTCTGTTCCTTGAATCCTGGCATTGTATCCATAATTCCTCTGCTCTGCCCTCCTTCCCTCCTCCCTAGCACACCTTATCCCTTCCCTCACATACAGTACATAGCTACCCCACCCCTTCCCTTTTTCCCTATCTTTGTGGTATAGCTTGTACCTTGGGATCGTCAGGTCCCATTCATGGTATTGGGTATTCCATGTTTCAGTGATGGCAGCCATGTCCACCTCCTTCTGCCATCAGAGCCTGCAACTTGGCTGCCTTATTCCAGTCTCCTTTCATTCAAGGATGCTACCCTCCAACATGTGCTCTTCCCGTCCCTCCCTTCTGAACTCTATTAGTAGTGACACTGTGTGAGCTCTCCCTGCTCCTTTCCAACTGGTGTGGGGTAAACCCGTTTAGTTCCCCATTGTGGAGATCTTGTTTGATTACCACCCACTTGCCCCCCACACACACCAGTTTAACCACCTTGTGTTGCTATGTATTCCCCAGCTTCTGTTTTAAGACCCTAGAGCCCTCACTGCTCAAGTGTAACCTGTCCTGGGCATACAGGGTGCTGCTGTCGTAAGTTCTGTAACATCCCCACCACTGGCCCATACCCTTTGTCCAATACCAGGACTGCAGCCATGTGCTGAATGCCCGATTCTCAACTTCCTCAGCACTTGTCTGGGCACTGGAGGACTTCTGAGAAAATCACCAACTCCCTGCCTCCTCAACCAGCCTCCCAAGCTCCATGAATCTCTCCTGTACCTCCCTGACTGTACTACCCTTCAAGTCATTCGTGCCCAAGTGCACAACAATATGAGGTTTCTCCTCCCCTTTTGTATACTATGATAAACTGTCTACCCTTCCTCCAATCATTCCTGGCAAGAACTCCACCCAGCTGAGACTATGCCATTCACCCTTACTTCCCATCTCACCCCTTATAGTTTTGAGTCTCCCAGAACCAAGCACTCCCCTTCTCATGTTTCACTCCCAGTCATGTCCCTTTTTCCTGGCCCTGGTTCTGAACCTCCCCTTGCATAACTGAACCAACATCCACTGTCCCAGACTTATTCTGTGTGTCCACACTGGCACTCCCACCAATATCCTTTCCCCTTCATTCCTAGCTACAGTCCCTCCCATCCAGTCCCCTATCCTTTGCCCCTTGCCATTGCTCATCATAGCCCTGTCCCCACCAACTGCCATGCTGCTGCTGCCCTCTGGATTGCTAGTAGTCTCTTTTCTCTCGCCCCTTCCATGAGCTGTTCCCCTCCTTATCCACCAGTGACACAAGCACTGTGAACCTATTGTTTGTCTCTTCTATCCTGTCCTGAGCTTCCCCGACAAACTATTAAGAGACTTCCTTGTCTACCTGCTCATGGGCTGTTACTACTCCTATTCCTGATCCTCTTACATGCCCTCATGCTGTACCACTTGGTTCCTAGGGAGGTGGCAAAGTCATCCCATTTACTTTTCTTTTCTCTCCCCCACCCGGGTTGGGCTTTCTGTCATCCTCTGGCGCACTCCTATGTGCCCTGGGTCTCTGTGGTTCCACCACTCTGTCCCCCTTAGCTCTGTCTTTAACCAGTTAATTTCATCCTCAAGCGGTCCAAGCTGTCTGCACACCATATACACACCCCCGCTCTCCACGCAACCCCCAGAAAGATAGCCGCCCCACAGCTGTTGCAGCCTACTACCTCCCCATGCCTCCCTGACTCTACCAGATTTCTGGCTTGCCCCTGCACCCTGCAGAAGGCTGCCTGCCCCATCCCTTTGACTTTCACATCCTCCATATATTCCCATGTTATCCTGTCTGACAGCCAGACAATGATGCTTTTCTAACCCAGTTTATCCAATTCTGTTACTTAGTCTTACTTGTATTTAACCTTGGTCAGGTACCAACTTATCTTTGCCAGGACAATCAATAGGATGCACCTGGCTGAGCTATCTACCAATCCAGGCCCCATCCTCCCTATAAATGTGGCATAGCCTGGGGTTGGGAGGAATGGCAGAGGGTGTGTTGGGACTTTCTTCAAGCTCTAGAGAGTCAATCAGCCTTGTTCCTCCTCTGTCTCACAGCCCCCGAATCTACAGGACTTCAGTGGCCTCCCATGCTGCACTGTCTGTAATTCCAAGCAGAGCATGGCCCTGTTTGCCTATACTCAGTTCTAGTGAGCACACCACACTCCACAGGATTACAGATTAAAAGAAAAAAAACGCTTCATCAGTCAGCGTCCTTTGGCTTGAACTCTCAAGAGCCTCTGACTACCGGACATGCTACCCGCTCTGAATGAAATAAAAAAGTACTTCCTTCTGTGCGGTCGTCTCTGCACCATTCTGTTTCCCTCTGTCTTCTACTCTGCGGTACCCTTTGTCCATTGGGACACTCGGACAACTAGCTATTTAGCTGGAAGTGTACACGATCCCCTTAGCTGCAAAGTTCTGCAACCCCCAAACCACTCGGTCGGCGGTCCACACCCCTTCCTCACTCATGGCTCAGCTCCAGCTGCCTCTTCACGAGGTGACCCACAGTACCTCTGCTCCCCGCTCCCTTGTATCTCTATAACCTTTAAGTGGTCACACACATAAAATGATACATGGAAGAGATTTGAAAGGCTGCAGCCTGTGGTTCAATGGGAAATAGCTCCTCCCCATCTCCTTCTTAAGTCTCCAGCCAATGCCAGCTCTGCTTAGAGTGAGTCCTTCTGCTTTTCGGTGCACAGCTGGTTGGCCCCCTTCCTAGTTGTTTTCTTTTGCTCTGCCCTTTCTCCCTCGCCGTTGCCTTGCTTTACCCCCTGTCTCCCTGTTTTGGTTTCTCCTCCCACACCTCCCTCTGCCTCCGTTGCTTCTGTTCTTTCTTTTTGGGGGTCCTTCTTTCTGCTAACCATGCCTCAGTACTCCCGCCGCTTGCTCCGTTCCATGGTCAGTGCTCCTGTTCCTGGCTTGCGGCAGGTCGCCGCTGCTTCTGGCTCCATCCATTGCCTCTCCTTGCTGGTACTACTGCCCTCTGCCTGTCCTTCTTTATCCCAGTTGGTCCTGCATGCACCAGCTTATTCAGGTGCCCCATGCCTGCTTTCTATATGCCTGCACGTTTGGCTCCACTTCTCCCAGAGTCTTCCCTCCATCCTGCACTCCTTCCTACACTTGTACTGGGCCATGCATAGATTCCTAGATGTATGGCTGCTATTTTGTTTTCTCCAGAGTCCTGCCAGATTATAGATGTTTTATATCCCATGCACAGACCTATAAACAGCAGTATTGACAGAACTGTATCTTCAACCAGGGCAATATCCAGAATTCACAGAAATAAACTGTTTGCTCAAAGTTTCCCATTGTACTGTTTTCGACTCTTTGCAAGTGTGAGACAAACCTAAGCTCCCTACTCCAGTACATCTTGACAATAAAATCAAAATGTCCTCCTGTGTTGCAGAGTTGCATGCATTGAACCTGTAACCCTATGAATTGGAGCTCCTTTAATTCTTGACAGTTTCAAAATGTGGTCTCTGTCTGAGTTGGGCGACTAAAATAAAGATGGTTACCTTGGATTCAGGCCTGGGTCCTGCAGCTGGGTTGAGATACCACTTTTTCAATACCCTGAATGCTTTACTACAACAGGTAAATCATTGACCACTAACTCATATACAAAGACGCTGTAAATGGTACTGAACTGATTTCTTGGCACTACCTCCTATGCCTTGCACAGCCTCTTTAAACTGATGTGTTTGTTTATTCAACTCTAAATTCTAGTGCCCGTTTTGCTACCATAATGTTAGGGGCAGTGGAGGTTATCCATTATCACTGATTCTATATTAAGCGTAACGAAACAAGATCTTTGGTCATATTCATAATTCCGCAGTGCTTCCTGGTGTCTGGATCTGACCATACCCCTTACAAGTCGCTGTCTCCAGACAGCCGACCTGTTGTTTCACTATTGCAGCCATCCATTGCAGGCTCTCAGTTCATTTACCTTTGGCTTCTCGCTCAGCAGCTCCTGTTGGGTAGCAGTGTAATATTACCATGACCAGACACTGCGCTGGTGTAGTGAGCATGCAGATCAGTTATTTCTCATTCAAGGGTATCAATCTACAGCACTGCATTCAGCCTGTACCTGGGTGCATCAAGATGGAAACATCTTTACCCTGACATTACTACCTCACACCTCAGGTATACCCCTGCAGATTATTCATGCTCTGCATTTATCCACTAGATGGCTCCACCACTCCTCCGATTGCATAGTCTCCCAGTCAAGTCTGGGCACCTCACTAAGTGTCTTCCAATCTCAGCTATGGCACCCTTGAGCCGTCCTTCCTGGCCCGCTCACCTGGATTCCTAGCAGCAGTACTTCGTTGCCAAGTCTAAAGTCCCCATGCTGAATTCCAAAGATGCCACCTTCCCTTGCTACTTTCCTGTGTGCTGACCTCTCCACAGACTGTTCGCATGGAGTCCCCTGCTCGATTCCTTAGCAGCCCGATGTTCTGTCTGCTGCAGAGGATCTCTACAGTTATCAGCTGGTTTACTGGGTAATCATAATGACTACCAGGGCTTAGCATCATTCTCTAGCTGCTGTCCTCTAATGGACTGTGTTTACTTGCTCATCCAGCACGCATTTATTATTAGCAGCTGACTGCCAGATCCTCTCAGCTGAAGATCCTGCTTCTGCTTCATATTCAAAGATTACAAGGACATTAGTCATCTTCTGCCTTGCAAAGACTTAGCTGCTTGCTTATCATACAAGTCCCCCGACACAACGTTTCTCATTCAAACTCTAGGATTGTCCACTTCTTTTACTCCAGCCATTCCTAGATGATTCCATTCCCTGCTTCCAACAATGGACAGAACATGCTTTATGAAATATTCTCAACCTGTACACCTATGGATTTGGACTAGGATTAGCTCACTGGAAGTGCTACTGGCTTTCTTCATGGACACGTCTGATCTGTTCTTTAACTACAAAGGTCTACTAGCATTCACCTCAAGATCTACTCTTCAATCAAGTCTCAAGTTGGATTTCTCAATGGCTTATTCCTTTAGTCTATTTAGGATTACTCTCCTTTAGTATGCCCAGAGGTTGGGCAGGTCAGTAGTCATGGGTCCTCGGAGGTTCCCCTAAGGGGTTTTCCTCTCTTCGTGCTACTAGCCACACTCTGAGTTGGAGGAGGTAATCATCTAGCTATTACTTTCTCTTTGGGCCTTCCATTCCACCTTCAACTAAGCATCCGTCCTAAGGTGGATATGGAGAAAGGCCAAAACATCAAGTTCTACCAGCCATCACAGCTCATGCAATTCCAAATATCTAGGCACTAATCATTTCTGATCCAGTTCCTATGTACTACAACCACTGACCTATGTCCATATCCAGTGCTAACATATCTAAGCACTGATCATCCATCCAGCTCCCACATCCTGCAAGCACTGTCCCACGTACTGTTCTAGCCCTAATGTTCTAAGCACCAACCATCCTATTCAGTTTATGTATGTCAAGTACTGAGTTATGTATCACACATAGAACTTACATTTAAACTGAAGATGGGGGAGTATGAGACTTGGGAGGTCAAGGAGGATAGCAAGGAATGTGGGAACCTAGCTGGCACTCCCTGCAAATGGCAGCGGGATCAGGCAAGGGAGAAAAAAGGGAGAGGGGAGCATGTGGAGGGCCATGTGTGAACGCCCATAGTCTCAGCAAGAAAAGTATGGACCTGGAGGCCACCATGGTTGGAGAGAACTTAGACATAGCAGCCATAACAGAGATCTGGTGCACGGAAAATCAGATATGGGATATGGTCATTCCAGGTTTCACTCTATTCAGAAGGGATAGAGTAGGAAGGAAAACAAGAGGTTAGCGCTTTATGTGTGTGTGACCATGAGGCTATAGAGATGCAGGGAGCAGGGGGAGCAGAGGTACTGTGGGTCACCCTGCGAAAAGGAAAGGGGCCATTATGCAGCAGGGGTGACATACAGACCCCTGCACAGGGGGAGGAAGTGGATAGGAAGTTGATGCTAGACATCCAAAGATTGCTCAAAGGGAGCTGCTGCTGATGGGAGATTTCAATCTTCCAGGCATGGATTGGTGTCTTCCAGCTGTGAAAATGGCTAGGAGCATGGTCATCCTGGACTTTCTGCAGGGTCAGTACTCAAACAACTGGTAATGGAACCCACTCACGAGGGGCAACAGTGGACCTCATTCTGACAAATGGGGACAGTGTAACTAATGTCACAGTAGAAGAACACCTGGGGACTAGTAACCACAGAGAAACGAGGTTTAGTATGAATACTGGTGTAGAGGCAAGAGCCACATGAGGACAAGGGTTATAGACTTCAGGAGGGCTGTTTTAAAAAATGGCAGTAGTCCTCAGGGGTACAGGAACTAAGAGGTGTAGTGGAACAGTGGACAGCAATGAAGGGAATTGAAACAGATACAAGACTTTGTGCAGACAGGTCAGCAAAGACAGGAGAAGAAGGTGGCCACTATGGTTCACTTGGGAGGTGGCAGAAAAAGTAAGGGCAAAGAAAATTGCCTTTAGGGCAGTACAAAAACACAGGAAGAGGGAGCATAGAGAATATACTTGAAAAGCAAAGGGTTACAGGGAGGGAAGTAAGGCAGGCAAATGCGGTAACAGACTAAATGATAGTCAAGTTGGTCAAGTGGGGAATAAACATTTTCAGATATATTGTAGAAAGGAGGAAGGCCAGGGAGGGGTATTCAAGCTACTGGGGAAGGAGGGGCCCCTGTGGATGAGGAGGGCAAAAGGCTGACATATTGAACAAACACTTCCTTTCTGTCTTCACGGAGGAGGGATTGGGAAGCGAGCCTGGAATTTCACAACAAAGGCACGAAGGGTCAGAAGGTAGATACTAGCCCATTCACTGTGGACAGGGTCCTAAAGGAATTGTCCCACATAAGGGTAAACAAGGCCAAGGGCCCCAATGCAGTGCAACCTCAGTTTGCTGAGAGAGCTCAGAGAGGCAGTGGCTGAGCCCCTGGCTGCCCTGTTCAGCTGGTCTCTGAAACTGGTGAGGTGCCGGGGACTGGAGGAGGGCTGACATGCTGTTCCACAAAGGAGGAAATAGGGAGGAGCCAGGAAAGTACAGGCTGGTCAGCCTGACGTCAGTTGTTGGCAAAGTAATGGAATCGCCCTCAAGGAAAGAATAGGGAATACCTGAGACCAGCGTTGTGCAGGACCAGAGACAACATGGGTTCGAAGGGGAGGTCCTGTCAGACCAGCCTGATAGAGTTCTTTGATGAGGTAACCAAGGTAGTGGACCAGGGCGTCCTAGTGGATGTTGCCTATCTAGATTTCAGCAAGGACTTTGACACCGTCCCATATAAAATGTTGGTAATAAAACTGAGAAGCGGGAGGGACCTAAAATCATGAAGTGGGTAGAGAAATGGCTTAGGGACTGGAGCCAAAAAGTGTTGGTAAACAGGGTATACTCTAAGGAGGGAGGGTGACTAGAGAGGTACTACAGCAGTCTGTGTTAGATCCAGTACTCTTTAATATCTACATTAGTGACATGGCAGAAGGAGGAAAGGGAGGGAGGGAAGGTATGCCTGTTTGCAGATGACACTAAGGTCTGCAACAGGGTGGACTAGAGAGGATGAGTGAGGACCTA
The DNA here is from genome assembly GCA_016271365.2 of Neoceratodus forsteri. Classification (NCBI taxonomy): domain Eukaryota; kingdom Metazoa; phylum Chordata; order Ceratodontiformes; family Ceratodontidae; genus Neoceratodus; species Neoceratodus forsteri. Next base: position 78,757,173 of record CM057459.1, read on the forward strand.
GAACAGTTGGAAAAGTTGTCAGACAGGTGTCAGCTATGATTCGGTGCAAAGAAGTGCAAGATTTGCACTTGGGGCACAAAAACAAACAAACTTGGGGTGGTGTATACACCTGGGGAGAGGTACTAGCTGTCACAAGACAAGAGAGGGACCTGGGAGTTATCATTACTGATAACCTGAAGATGACGAAGCAGTGTGAGAAGACGGTTGGGAAAGGCAAACCAAATGCTTGGTTGCATATGAGGGGTATCACCAGCAGAAGGAGGGAGATAATACTTCCCCTTTATACTTCACTGGTGAGACACAACTGAGTATATTGTGCAGTTCTGGAGGCCCCACCTTCAGAAGGACAAGGACAGATTGAAGCAGTGCAGAGGAGAGCAACTAAAATCATGCAGGCCTATACTGCAAGCCCTATGAGGAGAGGCTTAGGGAATTAAACCTGTACTCCCTGGAAGACTGGGGATATGATAGAGACATTCAAATGTCTCTTGAAGACGAGGCACAATATGAAGTTAGAATGGGGTAGGATCAGGGTAATGTGAAGAAGTTCTTTTCACAGAGAGTGATGGGTCACTGGAACAGCCTCCCAGTGAAGGTAGTGGGGTTAAAACAATCACAGGTTTTAAGAATGCATGGATAAACACATTGGGTATATTGATAAGGCCCCCACTAGAGACATTGGGAGCACTATCAGGAGGAATGTACGGGCAGACTAGATGGGTCAAGTGGTTGTTATCTGCTGACAGCATCTATGAATCTATGACTCTAAGGTCTGTGAAGTCCCTTATCCCACTCCTGCTAAAGGTTGAGATCGGGCTCCTTTCGTCACTTGCTGCCCGAGGCAGTTGTACTTTCTGTCAGCTAGGCTGTGGTAGAGCAGGTGGCCTGTTCCAGGTCCCCCCAGCACTCATGAAAAGCACCCAAAGAAATTGGTTTTGGTGGCTCTGCCATCCCCGGTTCTGCTCTAACTCTCTTCCATCCCCATCATCCTCATCTGTTACCTCCAGAGGTAGTTGTGGGAGGCAGGATCTCCCTACATCTGAAACAGTGGTGGGATATCACTATGGACGAGTGGGTTCTTGAGATAATTGCAGGGGCATGCTCTGGAGCTGTAACAAATCCCTCCAGATCATCCTCCACCTCCTTCCTGTTATCCTCCAGGCCATTTGTCCTTCTGAAGCAAGAAGTTTAGACTTAATTCCAAAATGTGCCATACAGCTGGTTCCCTTCAGAAGAAACACAAAAGTTCTGTTCCAGATACTTCCTAGTTTCAAATTGGACTAAGGGTCTATGTCCTGTGTTAGATCACATGGAACTCAACCTGTACATTGAATGCAAAAGTTTTGCATGGTATCCTGCAGATTCTGATTCCCCTATTGCACGTGGGGCACTGACTCTTTCTCTGGACATGAAGGAAACATACCATTATACAGTATAAAAATCAATCAGTCAATCAATCAATCAAAGTCTTTATTTAACCAGGTGATCACCGTTGAGCAAGCTCATTTTCAAAGTGGACCTGGGTTTGTTAACAAGGAACAAGGGACAACATACATGGATGCAACACACAAGAAGCTAGTAATAATACAAATAAAGTGAGATACAATAATACAGTATATACAGAGTAGAGCAGGTAGCATTGACAGTAGTATATGTTTGGAATAGAAGATACAGCTAGTTTTGTGTAGGACACAATTTTTCATAAAAGTAAAGAAATATACATATCAAGTGTACTGAACATAAATAAAATCTGATACAAAAAGATATATAGTGATACAGTATGGAGAATTTACAGCTGGAACCAGGGTCAAAGGAATGTGGAAGGGACAGATATGGGGGTAGAAAAGGGCAGAGGAAGAGTCGATTATAGATGTGATCAGTCTTTAACAGTAGTAATTAGAGTGTGCTTGGATTTACAGGAGTCACTATTTAGGGTAGGCAGGCACAGGACTCCTAGTTATGATATGAATATAGAGATTTAAATGCTGCTAGGCTGATGGGGTGGAGTTAATTTCAGAGTTTTTGCAGCTTGTTCCACAGTTGAGGGAGCACAAAGCTGATGGCTACTCTGCCAATGCGAGATTTTGCTTTGTAAACATAAAGGTAGACATATGAGGTGCTTCTCAGGGCATACTTCTCAGAGTGCACAAAGGTAAACAGACAGAGATATACTGGGGCAGTTTATTTGAGATAGCTTTGTATGTCCAAACCGTGGCATTTTTTGCCGCCTGTAAGCAAGGGATGACCATCCCACTGCTGTGTACAATGCACAGTGGGTGGGTTGAGTATGGAAGACCCAAGATAAATCTTATGGCTCTGTGATAAAGCGTATAAAGTTTGGCTAGGGTACCTGCAGGTCCCTGACTATATAGAAAAGTCTAATAATCCAATAGGGAAGAATGGTAGTTTGAACCAGTTTCAGTTTAGCGTCTTTTGTGAGGAGATTATTAATCCTAAAGAACGACCAAGTCTTTGTCTGAGTTTCTTTGCCAGTTCTTCTAAGTGATCTGTGAAAGTAAGTCTATGGTCTAACCAGACCCCAGGTACTTGAACTTTGCTACGTAGTCCTACTGCTCACCAAGAATGGTAGTGATTCATGGAGTGTCCCAGCAATTGCAGGATTTATTGCATTTTGAAGGGGTAGAGGAACATTGCTTTGGTTTTTGCTTTTAAGTTTCTGGTTTATAAGCTGATATTGCAGCAGATTAAATTAATTTTGAAGAGCTTTACAGGCCGCTTCAGGTGTGGGCTACTAGCACAGAGCACCGTATCATCCACGAATAGGTATACTTGTGCTTCTTTGATGGGGGCATCTATGTTGTTAATATAAATGGTGAAGAGCAAGGACCAAGGATGGAACTCATGGTACACCCTCAATAGGGGCTTTGGTGGAGAAACTTCCCTTCTGCCTTTACTTGTTGAAGTCGTCCTGAGAGGTAGTTGGAGAACCAATTAGGGATAGGGAATCCAAACCAATGTTCCGAGGGATGACAGAAGCAGTCTGTGATCAACGTATTGAACGCCTTGCTTAGGTCCAAGAAAACTGTGGAGACAAATTTTTTTGTCTAATCTGCTGCCAGTCATTTGTCACTTTGGCTAGAGCAGAGATGTACTGTGCTGTGCTCTCAAACTGGATTATACAGGTTGAGCAGTTTTTCTGATTCCAGGTACTTCGAAGCTGGGAATTCACTATTTTCCAGCATCTTTGACAGGATTGGAAGTAGGAGATTGGCCTGTAGTTATTGAGGTCACCAGGATCTCCTGACTTAAACAAAGGGACCACAAGTGCATTTTTCCAAATTGGCAGTAGGTCACCCTGGGACAAGGATAAGTTGAAGAGATGAGTAATTGGGACTGGGAAGACACAGTAGCTGAACTTTAAGAAGTATGGGTCAATGAGGTTGGCCCCAGCACTTTCCTAGTGTCCAGCTGAAGGAGAAGATCTTGACTTCTTTCAGGGAAGGTAGGCTGCAGAGAGAGGATGGACTGGGGATGGGTTTTCTTGTGTACCCAGTCTAAGTTGTTGGCGGAGGATATCTGCGATGGAGTCAAAGGCTAGCCCCTGCAGTGGCAAATGATTATTGAGAGCATCAAGGATAGACGGTCTGTCGGAGATGGCAGTATTGTCGATCAATAATTTAGTAGGTAGGAATTTACAGTGGTGTGACCTTCAATGTCTTTGATAGTCTTCCAGAATTTGGAGGCATTTCTTGAGGAGCTCTCCAGCTGAGAGCGGTAGAAATTATCTTTGGCTTCTCTGATCATTTTGTTGCAGAGGTTCTTCGCCCTCTGGAAAGAATTCCAGTAATTTATTAAATTAGTTTTCCAAGCAGTTCTCCAGAGTACATCCCTACTCCCAAAGCATCTTTCAGGTCTTCTGAAAACCACGACAGGATTTGTTTCTGACACAAACTTTTACTATTGGAGCATACTGATGAGAGCCCCTAGCACAATTTCTGAGAAAATATCATAGCCGTAGTCAAGGCGTGGCTAGATAGAAGTCCTGCCATTGCATGGAGTCTCTTAGGTCTGATATATACCCATGGAGATCAAAGTTGCATATGCACCTTTTAAAGGAGAATTTTGGTATAGTTGTGGATTTAAGAGTGGATCTTACCTGAGTAATGAGCAATGAGTCGCTAATATCAGAGAAGAAAGAGCTAGCTTGGGAGAATAAATGGGGTTTGTTAACTAAAATGATATGCATGAGAGTACTGTTATTAGGGTGGAGCTTGTTAGGATGAGTAGATTCGTTTATTACTGTGACAACCCAAAGGAACTCATAGAACATTTTAAGTGGTGTGGATGCACTGGAGAGCCAGTCTAACTTGAAGTCCCCTAGTATGATACACTCTGAAGATGCTGAACCCAGGATGTTTTCAAGATGTTTTAACAAGTGTAGGCCAGCTGATGGGGGTCTGTGGCATCCTATTATACATAATGAGACACTGGTGGCAATTTCAATCTTCAATGACAAGCTTTCAATTCTTTGGGACAGAGGTTGAGTCAATTATGAAGGCAGGGTTATCCTTGATGTAAATAGCTACCCCACCACCTCTGGTTTGCCAGTCGGCTCTGAACAAAGAGTAGGAGGGATGCTAACTTTGTTGTTACTGGTCGCCGGTCAGGCCAGGACTCCCATAATCACCAGAACATGGGAGCAGTACTGACATACCCAGGCCTGAACAGAAATGATTTTTTAATAGGCTATATACATAAACATGAAGAATGTAAGCCTCTTGAGGCTTTGTAGTCTCTGAGGGATTCCATGGGTGCCAGAGGGCCTGGATTAAGCTCAACATTTCCTGAGCATAGTAAAAGCAGGAACAAGAGTTTCCTGCAGAGTCCTAGGAGAAGTGTGGGTGGCTGGGTCTTCTTTTGGTTACGTGGTTTGTCTCGGCAGTATAGGGAGTTCTGAGGCTAGTTCCCAGTTTTCCTGATGCTGCATACACAGTACCCTGACCAAGAGAGAGTCAATGGGAGTAGGGGAGAGTTCCTGCATGCCGACACAGGTGAAGGACCAGCAGCGGGCTAGGGAAGCTAGAGCACATACAAGTTCTTCTACTTGATAGGAAAAGTCCCAGTCAGACAATGTAAAAAGAGAGCCATTCTCCACTCTAGGAGTTATTTTTTGAGTCACGCCCGGGTTCAATACATGTAAGATGAGCAAAGACAAGCATAGAAGCAAGTAATATGCCCTCATTATGAGATTATCACCCAATGGGCACTACAAGTGCAGGCAAAGAAGGGATTCTCAATGGAGGAGAATTTCTTAATCCTGCAGAATACTAGTATAGGCAGTGCAGCCTGAAGCAGTAATCCTTAAGTACAGCTCCTAGTCAGGCTAATAAGAAAGAGTTCACCTGACTATAGAATAGTACTAGGGCAGAGAGACTTTGAAGCAAATTTCTTAGCTACTACTCTGGAGCAGACTAAGTACCTAAAGAGATCACCTGATCTAAATCAACTGCCTTAGCAAGATAGGATATGCTAGTCAGCAATAAGCAAACCTAAAGTACCAAAATGGCATGCCTCAGCAAGACAGAATGAGATAAAGCTGCTAGAAGGCTTAGTTGCAAAAAGGGATGGGAGGAATGCAGTTGTTGACAGTAAGTAACCAACAAATTGAAACATCAGATAGGAGTGGGCAGAGACTGTGCACATTTAAAGGAGGCCTGGGAGGGAACGGGGTGGGATGAAAAATCAAGGGAAGTTTGCAGAGCTAGCACTGAATCAGTGCACATACAGTTGGAGAGTAACTGCAGCGGGGATGGTAAGTTACTTTACACAGGCCGAGCAGAACAGGCTAAATTAAAATATACAAATTAGAAGTCAAGTACAGAGATGCAGTCTTACATTAAGCCACACGTCTCGGTGCTCCTGTCTCAGGTGAGTGAGACCAGCCAATCAGGGAGCTCTACAGACGTGGAGCCAATAGTGCTACCCTGAGAAGGCGCTGAAATTGAAATAGCAATTGCAAGTGTTGATCTGGTTCAAGCGTCACACAGCCCAGAGAAATTGTGGCAATTTTTCATTTGGGGTAGGCGGATCAGGCTCCCTGCACCACAGAGGTGCTTATGGCTGGATCGTGACCACTGCCTGTGGGGGCAAGTGGCACCTGTAAGGAAGGAGACAGCAGATTAAATAGGAGCAGATGGGGGATGTCTAAAGAGACACACAAAGAGAGCTGAGCACCAACTTGAAAGACAAGTCGGGGGCGGTCTCGGACAGAAGCAAGATGTTGGCTAACCCAGGAATCAAAACAAGCACAAAGAACAGACTGATGGGGAGGGCCGGGGCAAGTGGCACCTTATCTATCTCTTTGAGGGGTGGATCAGACTCCTTGCCCGTAGAGGTGCTATGGCTGGATGTGACCGCTGCCCATGGGGCAGGAAATGCCACAGACAGTACCTCTGCTTTTATGCCGGAGAATGAAAACTGTCAGTTCATGGTGTTGCCATTTGGCTTGCCATCGCACCACAGGTCTCTTACCAAATGCTTGACTATAACCTTTATGTTAAGCAGATAAGCAAAAGTAATGAAAGAGGAGACTGCTGTGGTTCTCAGAGGAGGTAGCAGGAAAGGTGAGGCTAAGAAAGCAGCAGAGTAGCATTCAGAAGGTACAAGGAGACCCAGAGAGAGGAGGATAGGGAAGTTTGTTAGGAAAACAGAGGAAGGCAAGCAAAACAGTTTGGAGCGCAAAGGTGCAGACTGAGGAATGAATAGCTCAGGGAGTATCAAACGGGACATTTTAAGGTATACATTGAAATAAGGAAAACAAAGGAGGATTGTATGGTTAAAGAGGGAGGGCGACTGTGTGAAGGGTGATCAAGAAAAGCAACATCCTAAACATTTCTGTTCAGTGTTTACAGTAGAAGGAGAAAGGAGGAACATGCAAGGGCACCAGGAACTTTGCTGGGAGGGACAGGAACACTAGTCTGTTTCCTGAGGAGAGAGTCCAGAGGGCACTTGCTAACCTGAAGGTGGACAAGGCTATGGGGCCAGTTGGGGTTCATCCAAGGGTGCTGAGGGAGCTCAAGGAGCTACTAGCTGCACCTCTGACAGACCTATTTAACAGATCACTGGAGAGCAGTGTGATTCTGGTGGACTGAGAGGGTGGCTGTAGCCCCATTTCACAAAAGCAGTAGCAAGGAAGATCCAGTCAATCATAGGTCTGTCAGCCTGCCGTGGAGGTGAGTAAGTTAATGGAAACACCACTAAAGGAAAGGATTGTGGAATATCTTGCATCCAATGGATTACAGGACCCAAGGCAGCATAGTTCCACAGAGAGAAGGCCATGCCAAACAAATCTGATAGATTTCTTTGACCAACTGACCAAGGAGTTGGATCAGGGAGGAGTGGTGAGTGGGCTACCTGGATTTCAGCAAGGCTTTCCAACGCCGTTCCACATTAGGGAGGCAGTATAGCGCAATGGTTTAAGGCTCTGAGCTGCAAACCTGAGACCTGTTTGAATCCCACAGCCCCCACTTGCATACTGTGTGACCTGAGCAAGTCACTTAACTCCTTGTGCTCCTAGGGTACACCTGTAAACAAGCTTTCAGCTTAGTGTGTCTCTCTTGGTAAAAACAAACAAAAATGGGAGACTGGAGCAAGGTGGGTAACTTAGGGTGGGTGATAAGGTGATAACCTGAGTAAGACACTGGTTAGTGGATGGGACACAGAGGGTAGTGGTAAACCGATTTCGATCTCAGGAAAGGAGGTTGACCAGCCGAGGTACCCTAGGGATCACTGCTGGCACCAGTCCTCTTCAATGTCTTTATTAGTGATATAGTGGAGGGCCTGGAAGGAAGGGTCTGCTCATTTGTCAATGAGACATCAAGATCTGCAGTAGAGTGGACACCCAGGGAAGGGGAAGGTTGGGCAGGGATCTAAAAAGACTGCAAGAGATGTCAAGGGTATGGTAGCTGGATCTTAATGCAAAAGTGCAACATAATGTTCTTCGCCATAGAAACCCAGGACCGAGAGCAGAATAGGCAGAGTGATACTGACAAAGACCAAACAGGAAAGAGACCTGGGGTAATCATATTGGATGACCAAAACTGGCCGGGGTGTGACAAGGCACTTAGAAGGGCTATTGGGATGCTGGGGTGCATAGGAAGGAGTATCACCAGCAGGAAGAGGAGGTGGTGCTGCCACTATATAGATTGCCAGTAAGACCCCACATTGAGTGCTGTGTCCAGTTCTAGAAACCACATCTCAGGAAGGACATAGGAGGAGGTGGTTCAGAGGAGGGCTACCAAAGTGGTGCAGAGTCTGCATTACATTAAAAGCCCCACAAGGAGATGCAAGAGGAGCTAACATGTACCCCTGGAGGAGAGGAGGGAAAGGGTGATATGATAGAGATCTTTAAATGCCTCATGGGGTAAATAAGGTACTGGATGGGGGTATTTTTCAGAGGAAAAGGTGCTCTACAACAAGGGGCATAATATGAAGCTGGAGGGGTAAATTCAAGAGGATGTGAGGGGCATTCTGTACAGAAAGGGGGTGGATGTCGAAACAGCTTCCAGTGAAGTGGTGGGGATGAAAACAGTGGTGAGATTCAAAACTGCCTGGGCAGGTACAAGGGAATTGTAGGGACAAATAAAGGTGGGGTGGGGATTGTGCCATAGATCAAGTAGGGTCTGCAGCAAAAATGAAGGTTAACAAAAATGGGCAGACTGGGTGAACCAGGCCTTTATCTGCTGTCACACTCTTTGTTTCTGTGTGGTTGCATCAGCCCTTCACGGGAAGGCCTGTTTCCCTTACCTGGATGTCTGACTTCTGTAGGCCAGCTCCAGGAAGATCTCTACATACCCTGTCTCGGACATGTAAGTTGTTCAATGACTTGAGATAACAGTGAATGTGCCAAAGTCTGTGTTGACTCCATGCCAGAGACTGCAGTGCAGAGGCGATCTTGGACACAGTGAAGGATGTGCTTCCTGCCACAGAACAAGGCAGACACTGTGTACTCAGGCACACTTGGTATACAGGAGCCACTGTGTCTGCATGAATGATGTTACATCTCCTAGGCATTATGGCTGTGAGCATAGTGACTGCCACTGGCATATCTTCCTATGAGGATCCTTCACTGGCGCTCTAGGTCCAGTGTATTAGTTGATGGATGAGCTGGACCAGTTGGTTCTCATCGTGTCTCCTCTTCACAAAGAGTTGCTGTGGTGGATGGATCACGAGAGCCTCCTGAAGGCATTCTATTACTTGTACCAGCTCCTGTACACATCTTCACCATGGATGCCTTGGGCTCCAGCTGGGGTCTCATCTTGGCCCTTACCAGACACAGGGTTCATGGACCAAGGTGGAGACCAAGCTGCTCATAAATGTCCTGAAATGTGGGTTGTCCTGTACAGCCTCCAGGCCTTACAGACTCATCCCTGCCCCGTCCTCTGCTAATCAAGATGAACAATGTCAATGTGATGCACACAACAAACAAGAGGCACCTACTTCTATGTATGTATTTATTTTTATTTATTTGCTTTGTTTACCAGGTAAGCACACTAGACAACCAAGTGCCTATTTTCAGCTGTGAACGAGAGATTACAAAGGTACATCTCAAGAACATCAGGCAAAACAAGAACAAGGCTATCTCCTATGCAGGGAAGCAATGAGGGTATTGTACTGAGCTCTGTCTCATGGCCTTCAGCTATTGGTCGACATTCCCTGGTCTCCAAAACATCTTGGAAATCAGGTTCAACAGGTCTAATTCGATGCACCACAAATGAAAGCTGCTGTACTCTGTGATAAATGTCTCCCATAAGATGAGGTCATCCAGAGCTAGACCTTTTGCATCCCCATACAACACAAAACTGCACATTTCTGCTTGTTCCAGAGCCTATAGTTTTGGTGAGACATGCTTTCCTCTCCTGGAAAGGGAAATTCTGATACACCCTTCCATTCCTCTTGTTCAGAGGGTTCTGCTCATGTTGAGGTGGCTAGTGTCACTCTCATCCTCATTGTTCCATTCTGACATTACCAGATATGATTTCCTCTCCGTCAATATTCGAGGTGAAGCCTCGTGTCCCCTTATCTTTGTGTTGGGGTCTGTTGTCACAGAGCAAGGGATCCCTGGTCCATCTGGATCTATTTATTTATTTGTTGACGGAGTAGCTGAGCTGATCCAAAGGACCAATTTCAGCTCGTGATTCGGCCACAAGAGTGGCAGACGACAAGCAGAGAGATAATACAGTGATACAGGATGACAAACACACCTCATTATGAGGTCACATAGGGTTAGCAGTTCAAAATACAGTACATACAGCAGGAATCAAACACAAGGTTAGAGAAATTTTAAGAGAACTTAACATAGTATGAGTAGTGCAGACTAAATATACAGGCACAGAAAGTTTAGAATGTATGAATATAGTAATAACAATAGTACATTAGGTTGACAAGGCAACAAGCTGTAGCATCCCATAGGCTAAGCTAACATATGGTATCCACTGTATGAGACAACAGTTTAAATAAGGGATGACTTTTCTTTATAGACTTATAGGTAAGAGGCACATGCACTAGAGTGTAAGCAGTGCTAGGGAGTAAGGGCACAGGGTGGGTCTAAGGTGAGAGCCAAAAGGGAGCAAAAGGCAGGCCCACAGTAGGTCCTAGGATGGCTTACAGTCTCTAGATTTCCTAGAGGACAGTTACAAGTGTACTCCATCTAGAGCCAGGCTCTGAGGTTTGTTTTGAAAGACTGGTTGGAGAGGAGAGACCGGATAGGCAGAGGAGTCTATTCTAAAGTTGGGGGCAGAGACAGAGAAGACTTTGCTACCCATAACAGCAGATATACGTGGAACTTCCAGTGGGGAACGGAGGAAACCCTGAGGCTCTGAGAGGCCATGCTATCAGTGAGCAGAGAGGAGTAGGGGACCTGGTAGTTCCTGAATGAGTTGTCTACTAGGCAGCCCGTGCATAGTCAAAGTGACCTGTAGAGTGAGCCACCCTAGGGGCTGGTAGAGCATGCAGTGGTGGGTAGAGAAATGGACTTGAAGAACAAAGCGAAGATGGAATTACATGCTGAGATTAGACAAAAGCGTAGTGAAGAGGACACAGAGGAGTAGACAGGGAGCAATAGTCAAGCAGAGGCAGTAGGTTTCCTTAGCTGATGCTAGGTGAGCCTAGGGGACAGATATTGATTGAGGTGATAGACTGCACCTAGCTTTTAGTATTTTCTTCACTGGTACTGCTTATGTGTTCATTGAAAGTGAGGGAGGGATCAGCATCACACCTAGGTATTAGAAGGAGGGACAGTTTCTGGGAGGGGCGGCAGGGTGTTTACAAGGAGGGAGGAGTTTGATTTGGTGACCTTAGCAAGGAAAGGCTTAGAGACAAAGAACATGGCCTTAATCATCTTCTCATTTATGAGAAGTTTTCTGGAGAGGAACCATTTCTGCACAGCATCGTAGTTTAGTGAGAAGGTGTAGAGATGGATTCTGGAGATTTTCACTATGGTAGATGACAAGGTCATCTGCACAGAGGAGAGCCTTACACTTTATGCTTTCGGTGGGAGAGCATTTGTGAACAAGCAAAAAGTAGAGGTCCAAGTATGGACCCTGGGGTACTCAGAGTGTATAGGTAGGAGGTTGATGAGTCATTACCTATCAAAACAGACTGTGACCTGTTGGAGAGATAACTACAAAGCCATGCAGCAGTGTCAAGAGCAGCCAAAAATCTACAGGGTTGAGTGGAGAAGGTGGTGGTCTACAGATTGAAGCTTTCAATAGATCCACAAACACTGCACCTGTTGCCCGCATCCATATTTCTAAGGACATGGTCGGAGAAGAGGGCCAATGTGGAGGAGATGCTATGGTGTTTGTGGAAACCATGCTAGAGGGGACATAGAAGGTTGTATTTTTCTAGGTGTTCAGATAGTTGGTAATGGACGATTTTCTCTAGTAATTTACTCCAGATGCGGGAGGAGGAGCTAGGTCTGTAGTTTTGGGGGGCAGAGGATCACCAGATTTAAAAATGGTACCACAACAGCATGCTACCATGAATCAGGCACAGTGGATCGAGAGGGCAAGATTGAAATGTAAGTTAGGGTTTAACAATTACTGGGGAAAGTAGTTTCAGGAAGGTGGGATACAACCTATCCTGCCAGGATCTCTCTGGCCAGTAGTGTCTTTAGGAGTTTTAGGGTGACACTCTGACTAATGGCCCTAAAATAAAATGCGGGAGGAAGGGTGGTATCATGGAGGAGGGAGCAGTGTGGTTTGCTATTCAGGCCAGTGGGGGCTGAGGGAGCTTATACAGTATATGAGGTAGGATCAGTAAACACAGTGTTGAAAGCATCCGCAGTCCAGCAGGGTCAGTGATCAGACCGAAGCAGATGTAAGTTGCGTTATCTGTTAGTTAGGCTTGGCTTTAGAAGAGCCTAATAGAGGCCCAGAAGCTGTGAGGATTGCCAAGTGTGTCCTTGTTGGTGTGTAATATTTACATTTGAGTGATTTGCAAGCCTGCTTACAGGAATACATGAGTCATCTATAGGTGTTCCAAAGTTGGGGAGGGATTCCTTGTAGGCTTTCCATGTTTTGTCCGTGACTTTCATTTGGGCCAGAAGTTCCTGGATAGCAGCGGGTGCAGCCACCTCTAACCCTTCTGGTGGTGAGAGGGAAATGTTTGTCCTGAAACTTATCAAACGCATCCAGTGAAAAAGTAACCGCTGTTGAGATGTCTCTCTGTAAATATAGTGTGGAACAGTTTATGGCCCCAGCATCCCTAAGGACACAGTCATGGTCCAGGTAATTAAATTTCCTAAATGACAGAAGTTTGGGGAGGGCGGTAGATTTGGTAAGAATATATATGCAGGGGTATGGTCACTTATTGCATCAGCCATTGTGCCTGCCTGAAGGACCAGGTCGACCTCGATTTGTGAGAATCTAGTTTAGGATGGAGTGGTTTAGAGAATGGTGATTGTACCTGGTGGAGAGGAGATGACTTGTTCCAGGTGGTGTGACTTCAGTAGATGTGTGTAATCCGATACTGGGGCATCAGTCTAGTTGAGGTTAAAGTCACCAAGTAAGATGGTGTCTCTCAAGGGTGAGCACTGGAAAGCGCCATCTAGGAGATGGATAGGCCCTGGGTGCCTCCTGAAGGGGGTTGTAGCAGCAACCTAGGTAAAGTTTCTTAGATGCACTCCAGGACTAATTCAGCAATAAGCCATTCACTAGGCGAGGTGGGGGTTGAACAGGTGATGATGGAGGCAGTGATGTGATCCTGTACATACAGTGCAATGCCTCCACCCTCTTTCTACCTGGTCCATCCAGGCGTAGAAGGGAGTACCGGGAAGTTGATATGAGGCATTAGTATGGTACTGCTTCAGCCAGGTCTCTGAGAGACCTAAGACATGTGGCATGTACAAGGGTACCCAGGCCTCGAGTTCTAAGAACTTGGATGGGAGGCTGCAAATGTTAAGATGTGCAACCCTGAGGCCAGTTTGCTGTGCCCAGGTAATGTTATTGTGGTCACTGTGAGTGTTCAAGGGCCAGGGTGGCTCTCCACATCACCAGCCAGTAGAAGGAGTGAAAGGAGGGACAGGTAGGAGGGAGCCAATGGGGGACTGGATGGAGAGGAGTGGATAAAAAGTCCAAGCAAACATGTTCAAAGTTTGACAGTAGTGCCAGTAAGGTAGGGCCCATGGGAGAGAGCTCATATCTGACCACATTGGGTGAGGATCATTTGGTGTGTGAGTTTCAGAGAAAGGAGTGGAAACCTACTGATCAGCAGCAAGTATGGAGCTCAGAAGTCCGTGACCAAAGTAGGCTAGTCATGGAGATTAGTGCAAGGAGGAGCACATGATTATTCATTTTAGTTTAAAGTTCAAAGAGCTGGCCTGGAGAAGTGAGTAAAAGTTTAATAGCTGGCCTGGGAGGGGAGTGCAGATGATTAGTGGATAAAGGAGAGGCACAAAGATAAAAGTAAATTCAAGTTACAATAGGAGAGGCACAATGCCAAAGATAAATTCAGTTGCAGTAGGTGTGCCACTTTAAGAGGTGGCAGCAAGAAGAAGCACAGGCGGGGTAGGGCTTCGACAATGGAAGAGCATTTCTAGGGACATGGATATGTTGTTCATCCACACTCATTGGCAGTATCCTTGCCGCTTAAATCTTGCCGAAGGTCTTCAAGCTTGCTCCTCCCACCCACCCGGTGGTGAGTAACTCGGCTCCGCCTCCATGACGCCAGATCTTCCTTACCGCTTGAAGCTCAGGTTCCTCCTCAACGCTCCGCGCTTATGCACTGGTTCCTATTTCCGCTTATGGATTTAAAATAATATTTTGCAAAAGACTTGAGTCCTCGATCCCTCGTGGCTGCGATGGACAAATCGACTCCGATTTCGGAGATGCCCATGCGGGCAGAAGATGTCTCGGACGGATCCACACTCCACGGTGTCTACTGCTTAGGCCTTGAGCACACCCGCAGGCTTGCGACCTGTGCTCATCTTTCTCGGCTCACGCCCTCAAGACCGTGCTGTTCGATTGCAACTGGGCCGTCCGAGGCGTTTCCCTCCGTGAAGTCAAGGAGGCCCGGTTGGCGGTGTCCGTGGCGGCGGGCTCGGCGGATCAGCTCGGCGAATGGTGGCCCTCGAAGAGGAGGCGCGCGGGCCGTATCTTCCTCGGCAGCGGCATTTATCCCGCTCTCTGGGTTCTTCCTACACGGCTTCCTTTAAGGAGCTTTGTCTGTCCCTCTCCACTAAAGGAGAAGGGCTCATGCCTGCTGGACCTTTTCTCGGTCAAAAAGAGGACAAGGGTAAGTCCTCCGTCTGACGCTCTTGGGAGCGGAAAGGTCCCTCTCCCGGCCGTCGACCGTCGGCCCGCTTCGACCGCGGCTTGACCACTGGCCTCACGGTGTCCCCGTCCAGGTCAGTTGACCGAGACTCACTGATGAAGTCGAGATTTTCTCGACCCATTGGACGGCTGTCGCCTTTAGCAGCCGAGATCCCCTCTCCGGGTTCCCCGGGAGGAGTTGAGGATCCCGTGGGCTCGCCTGTGCCTCCGGTTCCGAGCCCTCGGATGGACCTTCCGAGCGAAAGGAGTGCGGTTCTGGCGGACACCTCCTCGCACCGACCCGGAAATTCCGGGACTCTCGGTCCCGGACCTCGCCAGCTGTCAGCCGTTCCCACCTCAGAAGGCGGTCTCGGTCCTCGGCACCACGGTAAGTGGCGTGCGCCGTCCTCGTCCCTCCTCCTCGATGAGGGGCTTACGTAAATTATCCGGTGATGCGAGGACCTTATGTTGCAACAGCTCCTCCTGGCGGGAATAAGCCGACTCCGAGCGCGCTGACCATTAAGTGGCTGTCACCGAAGCCGACACAACCCCTCGACTTGTCCGAGGCCCACCCAGGCCGGTTGTTCGCCAAAACCAGCTGCTCCACCGATTCGGTGGAACCTCCGCCTCCACAGCCACCAACTGGGGCTCCACCAAGGATTCTCGGTCGGCTAAGGGTTTACCCCATCGGCTGTCAGTTACCCTCACTCCCGACCGACCTCGGCAGGTGAAGGGTGGCTCAGGCCAGAGGCAGCTCTTTGAGGACTCTTCCGAGTCCGAAGCGATTCCTCCTTCTTCTCAAGCGACTGGACTTGGAGTCTTCAGGAGGTCAGCCAATGGACGATAGCCCGCCGTCCTTCCTAGGACTGCTTCGGCTCATCTGGAGTCTACGGGATGGAGCTCAACCCGTTCCAAACGGGCCAGGTATCCCTCACGGAGATTCTGGACGAAGGATTCTCCGACGGAGGCCTTTCCGGTGGCGAGCCATAGTGGTCCGGCACTGGAACTTGGTAGCGCCCTGCTTCCTGCCCTGCGCCTGGGCCAAGGATGGCCAGGAAGTATCGTCCCTACCGGTTCCTTGTCCGTTTTGAACACCCTCTGCTGAGGGGTTGGTTACCGACAGCGTTTTCGCGCCGCAACGCCAGGATGTGGACAAACCTCCTGACAAGGAGTCCAAGAAATTGGACTATGTCGGGCGAAAGTCTACATGCGTCCTCTCTCGGCTACGTCAGGCCAGTTAGCCATCCTCATGGCACATTTTTCTCATGCCCTGTTGGGCTCCTGGATGAGGTCATCCCTCATCTTCCCGCCGATCTGCAGACTACGGTTAGCAGGTGCGGACCAGGGCAGGGCAGTGGCCAAACAGCAGCTCCAGACTGCTTTGGATGTAGGGGACTCATGTGCCAGATCGGTGGCGGCCGACGAGTGGCTTCACGTCGTGGCTTGGCTGAGGATATCCAACTTTACTGGATACCCAGCACAAGTTGGCGGATGTTCCCTTTTGGGGACTGACCTCTTCGCCCTGGGGTGGAAGGTCACCTGCAGAGGATCGAGAAGTCCAATGCCACCTTGGACTCGGTCTCTTCCGCTCAGAAGGACAAAGGCCGCAAACCACAGCCTAAGCCCTTTGATCCTTCTGTGCCCTCGCCCGCCTGCCCAGCAACGCCAGGGCCAGCAGGCTCGGCCTTGGCATCCCAAACCCAAGCCGGGCTTCCTCTAACAGGAGGCAGGAGGAAGGGCCCAGGAGGTCCCTCGGCCGGTCCCTCCTCCAAGCCTGCCCAGTGGCACGGCTGAGGGGTGTCGCCCCATCCCCGCCACCTTACCCTGGGTCCCCCGTGGAGGCGGCTCGCACTTTCGTTCCGCTTGGTCCGCTGTTACCACGGACAGGTGGGTCTTGGAGGTGGTGGGAAGAGGCCTGCCTCTGGAATTCGAGCAGGCACCACCCTTCAGGCGTGCGCCTCGGGGCCTTCGGATCCCCAGCTCACTGGCGGCCTGTCGAGCCGACATCACTCTCCTCCTCCAGAAGGAGGTGGTAAGAGGTGGTGGACCTCCTTCAGACCCAGGTTTGTGTCCAGGTACTTCCTGGTTCGAAGCAGACGGGGCTGGCGCCCATTCTGCACCTACCGCACCCTAAACAAGTTCCTAAGGTTCGAACCTTCAGGATGGTCACTCTGGCTCAGATTATACCATCCTTGGCAGCGCAGTGGTTCTGCTCTCTGGACTTGCAGGACGCGCTTTTCACGTCCCTATCCATCCGCTCCCACCAGATTCCTTCTGCCGAAGGAAGGATCCTCTTCGAGTTCCAAGCCATGCCCTTGGCTTGTCTCCAGCTCCCAGGGTCTTCACCAAATGCATGGCAGTGGTGACAGCATTCCTGCGGCGCCGAGGGGTCCGGTGTACCCTTACCTGGACGACTGGCTGATAGCAGCTCCCTCCAGGAAGGAGGCGGAGTGGTCAGAGATCTGGCCTCAGGTCTGCTCTCAACTGGGCCTCCTTATCAACGAGGCCAAGTCGAACTCGAGCAAGCAGGTGATTTTATTCATCGGGCGCAGCTCGACTCTCTTGAGCCAGAGCGCGGCTCCCGGCGGACAGGGCCGAGGTTCTTCCTCCTTTGCCCGATCATTTCTGGTTGGGCACTGCGCCTGCCCGGGACTTCCTGCGCCTCCTGGGTCTCATGGCGGCCTGTACCAGCGTGGTCCGTTGGGCCGCTGGAACATCGTCCCTTCAGTGGGACTGGCCAGCCAGTGGTCTGCCATCGCGATCCCTTGGACCAGCTGTGGTCGGTGACACAGGGGATGTGGAATGCTCTCCAGTGGTGGACCGCTCCAGATCATTTGCAGGAGGGCATCCCGTCGTCCGCCCCCGAGCCGACGGTCTCTCTGTCGACCGATGCCTCTCTGATGGGTTGGGGTGCCCATCTGGGAACACGGGCTCATGGCCTCTGGTCCCCATGAGAGTCCGATCCACATCAACCTGCTGGAGCCCGAGCCGGCCGCTAGCTCCTCACCGCCTTTGCTCCGTCCTCCGGGTCAAGTGGTCCGAGTCCAGACGGACAATACCACGACCATGTACTATCTAAACCGCCAGGGTGGGACGCGCTCCATGCTTCTATGCAAGGAAGCTCTCCGCATTTGTCACTCGTGTCGCAGCCTGGAGGCGGATCTCCTAGCCATTCACGTGGCAGGAGCCTCCAACACCCTGGCCGATGCCCTGGGCGGATAGGGGCTGCATCCCACGGTGGTCTCTCCTGCCGGAGGTAGTACAGTATCTGTTCTCCCTTTGGGGCACACCTCAGGTGGACCTGTTTGCCTCCATGGAGAGCAGCAGGCTGAGTCTGTTCCATGCCCCCCTCAGCAGGGCTCGCAGAGATGCCTTCCTGAGCAATGGACCCCGGGCCTCTTTTACGCCTTTCCCCATTTCCCTTGATCCACAAGGTGCTTCTCAAGCGAGGAGGGACAAGGCGCAGGGTGATTCTGATAGCCCCAGACTGGCCTCGCCAGTTCTGGTACCCAGATCTCCTCAGTCTCAGCTCCAGGACTCGCGGCAGCTTCCAGCTCGCCGGACCTGCTCTCAGTCAATCAGGGAAGGTGTTCCATCCGGACCTTCAATCCCTGCACCTGACGCCTGGTTCCTGAGCGGCTAGAGTTCCAGGCTTTGGGTCTTTCGCACGAGGTCCTCAATGTAGTTGAGGCGTCCAGTGAGTCGCCAGAAAATGTTATGCCTTCAAATGGAAAAGGTTTTCCATTTGGTGTCAGGGCAAGGCTTGACCCTTTCTCCTGTTCCTTGGCAAGCATCTTGGACTATTTATGGTCCCTTTCTAGTCAAGGGCTTAGGTCGACGACCCTAAGGGTGCACTCTGGCAGCCATCTCTGCTACTGGCGCGGGCTGGGAAGCAGTCGGTGGCGCAGGAGAAGGTGGTCTGGCGCTTTTCAAAGGCCTTGATCACATTTCCTCCAGTCGGGAACCCCACCTCCGTGATCTACTGCTGGTACTGGCAAAGCTCATGGCAGCTATATTCGAACCTATGCACAGGTGTGTTCCTCTCTCACCTGTCGTGGAAGACCGCCTTTTGGTGGCTATCACGCCAGCCAGAAGGATGGGAGAGCTCCAGGCGCTTTCCATCGAGTCTCCTTACCTGGTCTTCCACAGGGACAAGGTTGTCCTGCGCCCCCACCAAATTCCTTCCAAGGTGGTGTCGGAGTTTCACCTTAACCAGGTGTTACTCTGCCGTGTTCTACCCCAATCACACTGAGGTCAATATAGGCTCCATACTCTGATCCCAGAAGGGCGCCGCTTATTATAAGGAGCGCATCGCTGATATTCGGGGAGAGGTTCGCCAGCTGTTTGTCACTCTACGCTTGTAAGCCAAGATCTGGCAGACCTGCAGCAGCGGACGATAAGCAGGTGGGTAACCTCCTGCATAGATCTCTGCTATAGTTGGCGGGCATGGAGCCTCCCAGAGGATAAGAGCTCATTCTACCCGCCATACTGCTTGCAAGTGGCTGCTTCCAGGGACGTCCCTATCCAGGAAATCTGCAGGGCTGCTACCTGGAAGTCAGCAAACACCTTCATTACCCACTACCACATCGACCTTGAGTCACGCTGGATGCTGGTTTTGGGGCCTCGGTTCTCCAGTCTCTCTTCCCAAGTAAGTATATGGGGTGTGCGTCTTGCCTCCTCCTCCCGGAGAACTGCTAGAGTCTGCCAATGAGTGTGGATGAACAACATATCCATGTCCCTAGAAATGCAGGTTACTCACCTGTAACAGGAGTTCTAGGAATGGT
Organism: Neoceratodus forsteri; assembly: GCA_016271365.2. Lineage (NCBI taxonomy): Eukaryota > Metazoa > Chordata > Ceratodontiformes > Ceratodontidae > Neoceratodus > Neoceratodus forsteri. The sequence continues at coordinate 78,776,728 of CM057459.1, forward strand.
ATGTATTGTTCATCCTACGACCCACCCGACCTCCTCGGCTTCGGCGCACAACCTGAGCTTCCAGCTGGGCCAGATTCGTGTATGAGTGAGCCGAGTTATACCACCCGGTGGGTGGGAGGAGCAAGCTTGAAGACCTTCCGCAAGATTTAAAGCGGCAAGGATACTGCCAATGAGTGTGGATGAACAACATATACCATTCCTAGAACTCCTGTTACAGGTGAGTAACCTGTATTTAAAGAGTGCCGGGGCGGGAGAAAATTCAAGAAACAGGAAACAGAGTGAGTTGCTAGCAAGCTCAACTAGGAGCTTGTACTCCAGGGTAAGCATTCAGTCAGGAGAGAGTCTGCAGGAAGGTGTCAGAAATCAATTTGAATTACCTTGCTTGTTGGCTGGAGCAGCAGGTGGTGGCTGCTGCAGTGGGAGCAGTGCCACTGGGAGGGGTTCCCAGTCAGGACTGGTTGGCTGAATCTGAAGAGGAAAGGATAAATAGATTAATTTATTTGCAGATGGAATAAGTCTGGGGGTGGGTTACTACAAAGAGTGAGACAGTAGAAGCAAATGGAATGACTGGGGAGGTACAAAAGAATAGAGATAATTGGTAGGAGGGGTATAGCGGACTGGCAGGGCAGAGAGATACAGAAATGCCGGAGAGAGGAGGGGGTCCAAGGTTTTGGCAGGAGCTATAGGGACTCTAGGCTAAGGAACAGAAAACAAAAGTGAACAGTAGAAATAAAAGGATTCGTACGTAGATTTAGCTCAGCTAATGAGGACAGAAATAAATCAAGCAGAAAAAGATACAGTGCAACATGATGGTTAGTGCAAGAATACTACTTCTAAAATATACCAGATCAGCAAGGCAGTAATTAATTCAACAGTAACAGGGTCTGGCTGATAATAAACTAGGCAGAAAAAACTAAATATTTAAAATTCAGTAAAACCTGACAGATTTTAAGTGTATTTTAACAGTTTAAATTTAGTAAAACTCAATATATTTAAGCAGATTAAGATTCAGTAAATCTAATATGTTGAACAGTTTTAAAATTCAAGAAGCTGGGAAACAGAACGAGTTGCTAGCGAGCTCAGATAGGAGCTTGTACTCTGAGGTAAGCGTCCAGTCAGGAGCGTCTATAGGAAGCCGCCAGAAATCAAATTGAATTACCTTGTTTGTCTGCTGGAGCAGCGGGCAGCAGCTGCCACAGCAGGAGCAGCACCACTGGGAGGGGTGCCCGATCAGGGATTGGTGGCTGAATCTTGCTTGTCGGCTGAGCAGCGAGCCGCAGCTGCCACAACGGGACCAGCGCCGACTGAGGGGTGCCTGAATCTTGCTTGTCAGCTGGAGCAGCGGACAGTGGCTGCTGCAACTGGAGCAGCGCTACTGGGAGGGTGCCTGATTAGGGCTGGGTGGTGGAATCTTGCTTGTCGGCTGGATCAGCGGGTGGCAGTTGCCGCAATGGGAGCAGCCTCTCTGGGAGGGTGTTCGATCAGGGCTGGGTGGCGAATCTTGCTTGTTGGCTAGAGCAGCAGGCGGTGGCTGCCAAAGCGAGCAGTACCACTGGAAAGGTGCCTGATCAGGGTTGGGTAGCAATCTTGCTTATCAGCTGGAGCAGCGGGCGTGGCTGCTTGTATGGGAGCAGCGAGAGCTAGAGGGTGCCCGATCAGGGCTGAGTGTCCAAATCTTGCTTGTTGGTTGGAGCAGTGGTGGCAGCTGCAGCAACGGAAGTAACGCCCGCTGGGAGAGGTGCCCGATCAAGGCTGGGTGGCTGAATCTTGCTTGTCAGCTGAGCAGCAAGGTGGCAGCTGACAATGAGAGCAGCGCCGCTTGGAGGGGTGTCTGATGAGGGCTGGTAGCCGCATCTCTGATCTGAAGTTTCTACGCCTGCACGAATGACTCCTGATGACATAGCCATTGCATATTTTGGGTATCCTAAAGTTGCTGAAGTCTTGGTTGTGGCTAGGAAGCCTTCTACCAGTCATACTTGTTCCCTGAAATGGAAGCATTTCACTTTGTGAGCAGCTTCTCAGAATGTGGACCCTTTATATATCCTGTGAATGCTATGTTGAAATACTTGCTTTCCTGTCTGACTCTGGCCTGCAGTATTCTCTCTTAAGGTCCATTTGGCTGATATATCAGCTTCCATGCCCTATTGATGTTCATGTGGTTGCCGAATTAGAGGTGCAGCGTACATTTCTGAGAAGTATTCTTCATATGAAACCTCCTACCCATAATTCAGTCTCCGCCTTGGGGCTTGAATTTTGTCCTTGAGAAATTGACGTGGCTCCTTTTGAGCCTGCCACAAGCTGTGGCTTATGTTTCCTGACATGGAAAACGTTGTTTTTAGTTGCAATGACTTCTGCTTGGAGGATTTCTGAACTTAAGGCTTTAATTGGTGAGCCTCTTTATTTGAATTTTCATAGAGAGAGCATCTTTGCATACGAATCTTCAGTTTCTACTGAAGGTGGTATCTGAATTTACACTGAATCAAACAATACACCATCCCATATACCATCCTGAGCGTGTCAGCTAGGGTGAGACACTGCTCCATACGCCGGATGTACACAGAACACTAAGATACTATATTGTTCTTACCAAGGACTGCAGAAAGGCCTCTCAGCTTTTTGTTTCATTGCCCCTGGGAAAGAGAGCTCCCGTGTCTATACAATGTCCGTCCAAATGGCTGACACATTGTATTACATTCTGTTATAGAAGTACAGTAAGAAACTTCCTGTGTTGTTTGTGGTCACCCACATGTGGGATGGCCACTTCAGTTGCTTATTTCAAAATGTTCCTGCTGCTGATGTGCTGCAGCCACATGGAGCAATGTTCAGACTTTCACTAAACATTACAGTCTGGAAATCTTCTCTCATAGACACGTTGTATTTGGTCTTACTGTACTGCAAGACCTTCTGTCTTGATTACATATCAGACTGGGGTATCCGTGCGGCTACAGCTGGTACAGAACGCTGTCACTAGGCTGTTGACTGGACAGTCAAATACAGCCATATCACCCGGTATTGAGTGAACTGCACTGGCTACCAGTTAGATGGAGGTTCTCTTCAGGTGGGCTTGTTCACCTTAAGGCCATAATTGGACTTGGCCTGGCTACTTGACAGACCTTTCAACGCCTGCTGCACCGGGTCTGCTCCCTTTGTTCCTCCTCCTTCTGGGGCCTCCTTAGCATTCCCAGGACGAGGTTAAAACTGTCATGACAGAGCTTTTGTGATGCCGACCCTGTCCTGTGGAATTTGCTTCCTCCAGCTGTTAGGAAGGCCCTTTCAGTTGAGGCATTCAAAGCCGCCTCAAGACCCAATTGTTTAAACAAGCTTTCACAGATATAGTCCTCAGATAACAGCGCTGATCTAAAGGTTATCTGTTCTTGCAGGCATCTACTCCATCCTGTTATAGGCCTGCTGCTTTTATTACAATATTTTATTTAGCTATTTACATCTGTTTTGTATTTGTCTTTTACTGCTTCTACATTTTAGTATGTGTATGGCACCAGAGGTCAGGGATTGGGCGCCTTAAAATAAAGTTTGCCTTGCCTGACTGTGCCATCCACACAATTTACTTTGTACTGCTTGGAAGTCATTCCAGAGGTGTGGCCTAATGGAGAAGATATCACAGAAGAAGATAGAACACCTATGTAAGAACTTAAAGTAACAGCAGTGTTGGGTAAGTTACTTTTTCTATTACTTCCTATTTCATTTAGAAACTTGATCCAGGAAGCTCTGTGAAGTCACTAGCAAGGATGGAGACTTACTAGAAAAAGTAGTATACCTGACAGTTACAGTTACTTATTTCTCTTTATACAAAAACAATACAAAAATAATAAAAACTATAACAGATGACATTTATTTGAAAGTAATAGGTTAGTTACTAGTTACTTTCAAATAAATGTGATCAGTCACAGTTACGTATTACTTTTGTATAAAAAGACATAAGTAATTGTAACTGTAGTGTTACTTGTTCCAGTACTTCCGTCCATGCTAGTGACTGCACAGAGCTTTCTGGAACAAGTTTCCAAAAGTAATAGAATGTAATAGAAGAAGTAACTTACCCAACATCGCTGTAACAGTAGATCTTCAAGAGAATCTCCTCCAATAGGCTACACTGTACCTTCTCTCCCCTTTTGCTTTCAGTGGGGTCCTGTCAGATGCTTTGCTTAAAACCTTTCTTCATGCATCCTGTTTCCAGTCCCATGCCTCTCCTTTTATGCCTGGTGCTGGTCTCATCTCCTGGTTCCTCAAGGCTGGAGGTCCTGCAAGTCTAATCTCTACTTGGGAACTTTAGATTGATGGGGCCACCCATGATATATATACATAGATGATGCATGCCAATGTGGGCTGCCTCCAGCAAGTAAAAAGTTTCTGAGTGTTTGTGATGCTGACAGCTTATAGTTCCAAAGGTGTAACCTAATGGAGGAGATTCTCTCAAGATCTACTGTTAAGGTAGTTCTTATGTAACTGTTAATTTTAATCACATCATTCTGATCTTCCAAGAACAAACTTCACCACTGATTCCCACTTATGGATCTGGTCTGGAGGCACTAAGACTCTGTGGGAGCAAAGCTTTGCCAGGAGGCTGGCTATGGCTGTGGGCATGGCACCTTTGCACCCTCACATGGTGCTATGTGCCAGACAATGACAGTTCCTGGCTCCTTAACTAACCTCAGTTCTCTTCTTCCCACAATTGAGTGTCACACCTGGGAATGTAGTGTTTCAGTTTGCCTCAGTACTGCTTATTTACCTGCTGCATCTCTGTAATTCTTTCAGTTTGCAGCATCACCTGTCTGTTATTATTGCAGTACTGAAGGCTGATAAAAAGGGCTGAGTTGCTGAGGACAGTTTAAGACAGCCGCTTATTATGTGTTGTTGCCCTGTGGAAAATTGACGGCTGTTCTGGACTGACATCCAACCTGTGCAGCCTGTCTGGACCAGAGCATGATATGGATGTCTTCCATGCCTACTTCTCCATGGACTTCTGTTCCTTTGAGAACCATGTGTTGAGGTGGGCTGCCTGATCCCGCCTTTGGAGGCAGGTCTTGACACGCGAATCTATACTCAGGGCTCTAGGCCTTCCTTGACCTCTTCCTGGGACCTCTGGTTCCAAGGAAGTGCACAGTTGTTCTCAACCTCACCATTCTGAGGTGCTGAAGACTCCAGTGGTGGGTCTGATCTACAGTTGATTCATTCTGTGTGGTCAACTTGAACCCTCCACAGTCTGCCTGCTCAGAGTAGCAGACATACCAAATGTTGAGGTTGTAACTATATGCTTGGTTTACACTGTGGACACCTCAATGTCATCCTGTGCTGTTGCCTGTGCTGTTGTCATCATTTGTGGTGATGATACAGTGGGCAGCACCGAGGACACGCTGCCCCCTCCTGACACTGTTCACAGTGTCAGCAGAGGGCTGGCATTTAGGATGTTGTCTGCACTGTTGCCAGTTCAGATGTTGTCAGTGTCCATGGTCGCTAGCTACATCGAGGAAGGTGATGGAGGTATTGACAGCCATGGTGTCAGTCCTGGGTCCATCATCAGGAAGGGTGCTGACTACAGTGTCATCCCAGAGGTCATCTTCATCTCTGGTGTCATTCACAACACTGAGGATGATGATGGCTCTGGGCAAGTATCAAAGTCATCACTGAGCGCAGTGTTGAGAGCAGTGCCAGCTATGGTGGTAGGGATGATCCTGTCTCCAAGACTGTCACTGATCCTGAGCCTGGTATCAGAGGCGGTGCTAATTCAGAGTCGGATGGTGGCTCAGAGGTGGAGTTTTCTCTGCAGCCACTGGACATCACCACCACCGATGAGGACTAGTTTTGCCCTGTTGTACACCTGTATGGCTTCTCTTTCTCACCTGGGGTTCCCCCATGGCACCAATTGGGTCATCTCTCAGATGTGGGAAGCAAGTCAGGTCATTTACTAGGCCCTCCCTCAGGTGAGGCCCGTGACATAGTTCCCAAGAGCTCCAGGACGAGGCCCAAGAGTCCTGAGTCTCGCCCTTTAGAGGGGCACGCTGATTCCTTGAAAGGATGCCCCTTGCTGATTGGTCCCAAAGAGCTTCTAACATAGGAACACCACTGGGCATGGGTCAGTGCCTTATATGACTGGTATACAGAGTCAGACAGGGCCCTATCCAGGCTCTGTCCAGTACTGACCCTGCCTGAGGCAGCACCTTGTCTCTCAGTGTCCTGGTAAGGACAAAGAACCATCTGTCCACCTCTCTTCTGCTCCTGAGTGCACCCTGTACCAGTGATTCCTGGTGGAAATGATCCAGGCACTTGACCACAAAGTCATACAAGCTTCGATTAGGTAGCCCTGCCATTGGGACTTATTGGAATTCCCAACATTGGCACTGTAGTCATTCCACCTTGGCCTAGGGCTGTGGAGGGAGGCAACTAGGGCAGTGTGGAGGCATCCCTCTCCAATCCAGCTATTCTCAGGGACCTGCTCACACAGTATTGCATGCCCACAGGGTCTGCAGATGAGGCAGTTCACCCCTGTTCAGGGCTTGAAGAACTGTAGACTCCATTACACGTAACTGACCTCCAGAGATAGATTCCATTCAGACTGACGCCCTCGGTGAATGACTTTTTCTCAGCATGTGCCCTAATGTGCATCTCTGCACATTAGGCACATATGGTGACCTATAGTATAGCCAAGGCCAGTGGTTTCATTTTTAAACCAGAAGATCCAGTAAAATTCAAGAATTTGGACTGCCTGCACACTGGTAAAACAAAGAATTTTACAGAATTTGGCATTTTATACCAGATCAGTAAATCTATAGAACTTGTATATTTCTTATAATTGCTTTGCTTCCTGTAGTATTTCCAATTTGCTTCATTTAATCCTCTGCATGTTATGCTTTTTATTTAATTATTTATACACAGACTAAAAAATTACAGTAGAATCTGGTAAATCTGGAAATTAGACTGACAATCACTGAAGCAATTCCTGGAAGTCTTAAAATGGAATTTCATTACTTTAATCAGCATATTTCAGTGGTCTTGCCTATAACTGACACTTACGATTGCAGCTACTCAGCCTTTTAGCTACATTGTGAAGCGAGACAGTCAGGCAGACCATTGGTCTTTGTGCCCAGGGTGTGGAGGTAGCACAGCACCAGCTGAGGGCATCTTACAATGCCAATGAGGTGGCATCCAGACAGGGAGGAATCACAGTCTGCGCTAAGCAGGTGGCATGGCTGCACCTCTCCGACTGGCACCTTTGGCCCTGTGTGTGGTGTTTAACCTGCTCTCTCAGGGGCTCATTTCTTCTCCCTAGTCAGGTGGGAACTGTTGGGGAACCCTCCTGCTCCTGTGACTCAGGAGCCCCCGCCTGGCCCTGATCTATAAGAAGCCCCTGCCCTCTGGTGTTCTCCACCAGGCAGAAGGCTAAGGGTACCTGTTACCCTCAGGGTGAGTCAGCCTCCTCCTCAGATAAGAAGGGAAGCTCTGTATTCAGACACATAAGTGGGAATCAGTGGTTAAGACTGATTCTTGGAAGATATGAAAGTTACACATTTACTGTGACTGTTGATCTTACAGAACATCCTCACCATTAATTACCACACTTGCCCACCATCCTCACTCTAGCAGAGCCATGTTCTCTGTGCAGCTCACCCTCATAGTGCAGGCCAGCCCCATTTAGTGCCATGGCATCTTCCCAGTTGCACTCCCTATGGAGTTGTTATTAAAAAAAAGGGTTGGGACTCACACTGGGCCTTCCACTTCCACAAAAAAATCCTCAAAACTGAGGTGAGGGTCCTTTTAGGGCCCTCATACCAACCCAAAAAAAAGTGAGAAAAAGCAGCTCCCTTCCTCCTTTTATGTTCCATTGCGCTCTGTGCAAAGCAAACATTTTAGTATATGAGAGAGGGTTTGAGAGGTGTGTCACTGGTAGTCCAGTGCTGGGCAGTCTGCAAGGGCTCGTCAGTGTCAGACCAGTCATCAACCAGGCTGATCATGACACAGTTCTTGGTCTTGCTGTGTGGAAACTTCATGTACTTTAAAGGAAAAAGCCAGTGCAATCATGAGGCGTCTCTTACCTTTGAGCTGTATAGCACCACCCAGCAAGCAGAGCTGATCAGTGTCTTGATCAGCCTGCTGTCCCTCCCATGTAACCTGAAATAAAGAAAACATTCCTTGACCATGTATGCTGTATTAAGGAGTTGTACTCCCTGTTCTGCTGTATATCTGCATTTTTGTAGCTTATTTTTTCTTGTACACCTCCTGTTTTTGTAGTGACTCTGAATGTGGAGCCTTTGTAAAGGAGTCATTGACTCAAAGGTTTGTAATTCCAAGATTTCAATAAATACAAATGTAACCCCTAGATGGCGCTATCCCAGGGGCTACTACCCTGCCTGATTTGCCACTAACAGGTTGAGGGGCCTGGATCCAATGGCGGGTGCCTCCACCCAGAGGTCAGGGTTGCAATAGTTAAACTAACTTGGTCACAGCCCTCTGGGACACTGCAACCCCTTCTTCCCACTAGTGGCCCACACAATATATCAGAATTACCTTCACAGTATACACTTACCCCAGGTCTGGTTCCGGCACTGGGACCTCCTGTGAAATGAGATACAGTGCAACAATCACAGTACAGTACTTTAACATAGACAAATACCTCAGGCAGTATAACTTTGCTGAAACAAGCAGCTCTGATTTATTTAGGGAGATATAACAAGGACAGGGAAATCAGGTTAATTAGCTTATCACTCTAATAATCTACCTATGGCTCTGTGCACGAGCCTATCCCTATCAGTTACTGTCCCTGGGTACCCAAGCCCTAGTGGCTAGTCCAAACCGTGGCAGCTGGTAGGGGCCCTTTCACACAGAGAAAAGGAGAATTAAACAGTCAGCAGTACAGTAATTCCATTTGGATTTAATGTGGCAATTCAACAGGGAGCGACCCTGAATTAGTACTCACGACCTCCAAATAAGATAGGGTCCTTCAATGTCAGCAGGGCTCACTTGAGGTACACAAACCTCTTCACACTTCCATATAAAAGAAAGCACTATACCAGGCAGGCTGCATCTGTATCCCGATCGCAATTACTGCACAATACCCGGGAGAACACACAGCAGATTCAGTTCCTGACAGACCGAATGCAATTTTCAGCAATTCCTCCAGTCTTCTACAGGGTGAGCCTGGTTTCTACTCTTCAGAGATACTTTGATTCTTTTCACAGGACAGTTCAGTCCTAACAAGCTGTTACAAAGCTGCAGACCGGAACTCTGGGCCTTACACACGTTTTGACTAAAACTGCACACTGAAAAAGCACAGGGCTCCTTCCTTCTTCACTGCCAAAGCTCAACTGAAACTCCAACCGACAAAACCGGCACTTCTGAGTTCCTCCCAGTTCTTGACTGGATTGGCTGTCACTCACAATAGACTGCTGCTGTTGGTCCAAAAGGCACTGAAGTCTAAACTACATCTCCCAGAGTCACTGCCCATACAATCCTCTTGTGGCTGGCTCAGATTATGAGTCCAAGTTCTGATTCGTCCAAGGCACCATTTTAGAGCTAGCTTACCCCACACTGATTGGTCCAGTTCAGCAGTTCAAAACTAGAATGGGGAACTAGCAGACACAGTTCTGACTGCAAAGAAAGCAGGTTAGACAAACTGTAATTTCATTATTACTCTAAATAATTTCTGGTAAACAGTTACATCTTTCAGATAGGTTCCCTTTGCACTCCTAGTGACTGCAAAAATTAAGTGAATTGGCAGCAGCTCGAGTGGTACTCAGAGAAGCACACAGTCCCCCATACAAACTAATTATGTCTGCAAGCAGACAGCTCTTAAAGAGACAGTACCAGAGGCTCTAAAACACTCACTGATAAATGGCTTAAATGCAAACACCATTCAGGCTTGGAGCATTCAAGCAAGCTCCTGGAAGTCTTTTATGAACCCCCATTTGCAGGGGTTACACAAAAAAAAAAAGAAGTCCCTCAGTCCATCCCGCTCTTCCTTCTTAATTTTCCAACACTGGGGTGCCCAATCCCTGGTGTCGCCTAGTACTCCCACCCTGCCTGTTTTCACTGTGCGACACTGGTGAGCCCACCCCATGCTGCCAAACATAACATCAACACCGGGGTGCCCAGTCCCCAGTGTTGATACCTAAAGAAAGAAAACTATTCCTCATAGACTTTAAAAAAAAAAAAATTGTATACCGTGTAACAAAGAAAAATGTCCATTGGCATCTGCTGCCATTACCCTCCCACTTTGACCCTTCTGCAACCACCACTCCACATCTCCCCACTCCTTACTTAACCAGGGGTCCAACACTGTAATTCTGTCTGGACCAGAGACACGTCTTCACTCTTCAGCGTTGGACCGTGAACTATGGAAATCAGGTATGCGGTTTAGTGTATTTCAATGGGATTTGAACTTCTTCTCATAACTTAGTCATTTTTGAATATTTTTCCCCAGATTTTCAAGATGGCCTTTTGAGACCCCACCTCATGATCAAGGACAGTGAAATAATTTGAATCCATCCTAAAAGGTTATTCTGTACTTAATCACCTTTCGAGCAGGATTTGAACATTTTCTCTGCCCTTGTTCATGAGTGTGGTCATACTGAAGATATGTTAAAATTGTAGGTAAAATAGTTAAAAATAACAAAGTTATGAGTGTACACTGAAATTTTTAGTGCCCGCTCATAACTTTGTTAATTTTCAATATTTTGCCCCAAATTTTCAACATAGCCGTATTTTCGTACCACCTCATGAATGTGACAACTGCCATTTTCAAATCCTTGCCAAAATGTGTTTTCGCATTGTGGGAAATCAGCTTTCTGGCAGGATTTGAAATATTATCCACCCTTGTTCATAAAACAGGATCTAAAGAAGACTATGTTGAAAATTTGGAGTGCAAATATATATACATAAAAAAAAACTTAGTGCATTGGAATTGTTCAAGCACTTTCGTAACTTGGTAATTTTCAATATTTGACCCCAAATTTTCAACATAGCCATTTTTCATGCTCTCTCATGAACATGACGCAGTCTATTTTCACATCCTGGCAAAATGTGTTTACACACTTGAGGCACAAAATGACATTTTGGCCACTATTTTATAAATGAGACCTGTCATGTTGAGGAGTGGTCATGAAAAGACTATGCTGAAAATCTGGGGTCAAAATGTGAAAAATAACAAGTTACAAAGAAACATTGAATTAGTCAACGTTTACTCATAACTTTTATTTTGCAAAATTTGGCCCTCAGTCATCAACAAATTCCTTGTGTTATCACCTCTAAATATGACAGGTGTCATTTTTCAAATCCTTCAAAACTTGTTTATGCAGTACCTGTGAAAGCATGTTTGGGTGGCATTTGAAAAGTTCCACCTGTCTTGATAATGATGTCAGGTTATAGAAAGAATGTTGGAAATTTTGGGATCAAAATATGGGAGCCCGCTAAAAATTAGATATTGCCTATCAGCTGGCCTATCCTGGTAAATACAATCTAAAAATATTTAAAAGCAGGACACCACTGAAAATGAGATATTGCATCTCTTTTTGTCTAGCCAGGTAAATACACAGTGGAAGAGTGCTGTGCACTGGACTGGATCGAGTCCTTACTTCACATCTACTGCTAGATTTGCAGTGTCAGTGGCTCAGTGGTAGCACACTCGCCTCTGGGGCTGGGAGATCAGAGAGCTGTGGGTTCAGTTCCCACATCTGGCACTTGGGTTAATATCCCAGTACTGACACTGTAATGCAGCATGAGAGGGTGCTGCATTTCTGAGGTGCCGTCTTTTGGATGAGACGTTAAACCGAGGTCCCATCTGCTGGATTGGTGGTAGTTCAGGTGGATGTTAAAGATCCCATGGCACTTATCGAAAAGAGTAGGAATTTCCGGTGTCTAGCCAAATTTCCCTCATTCACTAAAATACCACGAACAGCTTAATCTGGTTCAAGGTCAGTTGGCATTCATCTGTTCCCCTCCCCGGGTCGTGCCTGAAAATAGGCAGGATTTGTCTAGTGCACTTACCCGGTCAACAAAAGCTAAATAAATAAAAATGTGTATAAGCAAGGCCCAGTACAACAGTAGTGCACGGGGTGAACATTCAGCAGTGACAAATAGTTGTTCTTTCTTGTCCACTGTCTCCCTTTCAGAGGTATATACCATTTAGTTGCTAAATGTGCTCTAACTCTAGAGCACTATCCAGTCTAACTCCACTCGCAGTAGCACTGTCTGTGGAAGAGTGCTGTGCACTGGACTGGATCGAGTCCTTACTTCACATCTACTGCTAGATTTCAACAACATTCAGCACTGGTTCCAGTCTAACCAACTTTACACAGGGTACAACCCTGTGGGTGCAGGAGAATCAAGTCCTTTTCTCTGATGTTTTTTTCTTCTGGCTTTCCCAGATTACCCTTTGCTTGCATGCCCTTCTTCTTCTTCTTCTTCTGTTATGCTAGGTGGGCTTTTAGACCACTCCCTGAGGGAAACCTGGAGTGAGGAACTCGTCTCATCTCCTTTGGGCTGTTTGGCCTTACAGCTCCACGTGCATCTGAGATACCTTCTTTTCCACTGAGGTGAAAAAGGGATCATATTTTGACTAGCTATTCAGTTAATCCTCTATCAGGAATCATGGGTTTGATTTTTCCAGGAGTCTGTCTGATTCATTTTCTATTTTGGTACATTGTGCCACCTCAATTACAAGGGGTCCCAATTATGGGCATTCCGTTTTGCTTTTTGCCAGAGCCACATGCTTCAGAGCTGCTGTCTTTTAAGATCACTATCCAGCTCCTGTCTGGATAGTGGTGTGAGGCTCTGGTTCTGTACTAACTACCCCTTTAGGCCACCTAGTGTAGCCCCTTGTCCTTTATTTAAAGTTTGGTAGTCAAATTTTATTCTGCTGTTTCTTTATATTTGCTAGATCCTTTCCCAGTTCCTTAGGGTTTGGAAAATTCTTAGCCCTCACTTTTTGTTTCCGAGTTTGTTTCTTTCCTGATGAACAGAACTGGGTTTAGTGATGGAGCTGGCAGTGGCTATTGGTTGGTGTGCGTACCATGTGGGGAGTCTTGCTTGGGTGCCATGCCCAGTAGCCATGGCTGACCCCTGGCAAAGGCTTTGCCCCTGCGGGTCCCAGTGCCTCCAGCCCAGACCCATAAGTGGTAATCAATGAAGATATTCTGGGAGATCAACAGTTCCGGTGAGTATGTAAATTTCATTTCTGCATGGTCTTGTGATTAACACAGTCTGACTGGAGCTGTGTTAGACCTTCAAACTCAGATCAATTTTTAGTCAGAGCCGTTATTGCAGCACACACATTGTTATGACCCACAAGATGCCATATATTTACTTGAACAAAGCTTACAATGGTAACCAAGCAAAGCAATGAAATTATCACAACAGGACCAAGATAAAAAGCCACGGCATTGGCATCAATTTCACAGAGTGCAGCTGCATCGCACCCCATCAGACATTCTGGTAACTTCCCCATTTTAGTTAGTCACTACTTCACTTCCCCAAATATGTATAGATATATCTATATCTGTATATGTATTTGAAGTACTGTACTGTATTTACAGTAACATTAACGTAATTAAAATGCAGTTCTCGACTTACTCTGTTATTGTACTTTGACATTGGATGTTAGCAGAAACTGTGTGAGCCATGTGCATTTTTGTGACTTTAGGATCTGTAAACTCTCGAAGTGGTTGTTTTTCCAGAGCTTTGACAAAGTGTACCCTTCATTGGGCAAACCGTGGTGGGTGGGTCCTCACCACCACAGTTGCAGCACATGATTTAGGCCTGGCTTCTGTTGGAAGGCGCTGCATGTGCTAGCTTCTGTGACTGTTGCCTTGGTACCATGGCAGTTTTATTAACATGGCAAAGTGCCTCTTGTTTTCCACTTTGTTAGGGTTGCATTGTACAAGGGGTGGGGATTCTCCAAAATGCTAATCACCAAAGGAGGTGCTGCTGGCAGTAACCTGTCTCTTACTCCACTCCCCATCTCTTCAGTCATCCCTCAGGGGTCTGTCCTGGGCCCTATTCTCTTTTCCATATTCTTGAATTTATTTATTTAGCTTTTGTTGACCAGGTAAGTACACTAGACAGGACATTTGCCTATCTTTGAGGTACGACCTGAGAGAATACAATGAAATACAAGTTCATACAGAGGACAGAATGATATAAGTTAGGCATTACACAGAATCAGGTAGAACCAGATGAACATAACACAAGCAGTCAGTAAACACAGTTGGTATCTGTTCTGTGATACATTTATTTTGCATCTGGCTCCTTTTCTTATGACCTTTCCTCATATCTACTGCTGGATTTTAACAACATTCAGTACTGGTTCCAGTCTAACTAACTGCCCCTCAGTGCCAGAAAAACAGTTTCCATACCCTTTCACCGACAGAGGCTACCAGAGTCCCTCCCTCCCTCCTCCTTTATTTCACACTTTTGATGGTGCCGTGATTGAGGATGTGTCCTTTAAGTACCTGGGGTCAGGTTTGACTGAAATCTTAATGTCTTGGTATATATATTACATCATAAACGCCACATTAAGTTTGGTGTTCTGTACAGGAACAAAGTGAGTATCCTGCTTCCTGCCTGCTGAGAGCATGTTGTGAAAATTCCTCTTCCTATTTTGGACTATGGTGACACAGTCTATAGTGGAGCTCCATATCCTCCCATGCAAGGCTTGACACTCTCTTTCATTCTTCTTCTTCTTGTAACCTAGACTGCTTCCCTACTACCCACCACTGTTCACTGTACTCTGCCCTTTCACACCCGCTCTCAATGCCAGGCATCTTTCCCTGTGCCCTCTTTACAACCCAGTTCTGGTTTGGTTCCTTCCTTCATACCTTACTCCCTACCGTCCTCCCCTTCTTCCTCTTACTCTCTTCACAGTAATATTTCCATGTTGTCTCTATTCCTTCTAGGAAATGTATTGTTGGTCAGTTTTCTTTCTTGTATCACTTTCCTAAACTCTGGTTCTCCCTTTGCCTGTCAATCTGCACTGCCTCTTCTGCTTTCTTCCTTAAGTCTCTTCTTCAAGACTTTTCTGTCCATGACTCACTACTTCTTCACTTCGTTCCCCACCACAACTAGTGTTGCCCTGGCCATTCTGCCCTCCTCATCTTCAAACTATCTGTATGGGTTGTTTGCCCTGCTATTGAAACTCAGTTTTATCTGCTAGCGTGTACTGATTTGCCTTACAGTGCTTGAGACTATACTCCTCTGATATACTGTATTGCTGTGTATAACTTCTATTTTAGTAATTTTGTTACTACTGTTCAATTTTTCCACCTCTTGATCTATCTCCTCCCCACCCCAGTATGCATCAGGAAATCAGTCATTGGCAGCTCAATGTCTTTCCTAGTGAAACTTTTGAATTAAAATAAAAAAAAATGAATGAATAAATAAATAAGCAAACAAACAAATAGATATCTCAGGGGTCAAGGTAAGAGTGTGAGAGTGGTGCCACTAGGGAAAGCCATGCAAACTAAAGTGGATTCATTATCAACCAGGACTGAGATAGGAAACAAAGCAGGTTGACAAGGACACAGTTAAACAAGGGTTTCTAGGATTGTGGATATGCTGTTCATCCACACTCTTTGGCATGTCCCTTCCACTTTAAATCTTACCGGAAGTCTTCAAGCTGACTCCTCCCACCACCCGGGTGCTATAACCCTCAGATCCACCCCATGACGCCAGATCTTCCTTTCACTGGAAGATTCAGGTTGCCTCCCTCATGCTCACGCATTTTGTAGGCCCTGCTTTCAAAACCTTCAGTTATTCCAAAAATCTGCCTAGTTTGCATTAGCGATCATGACTACTAACCTTCAATTATGGAAGACAAGTCTTCCCGGATTTTGCTGGTGTCCCTGTGGCCAGAAGATGTCCACACTGATCCCCACACCATGTGTCTACTGTCTTGGTGTCAACCATGACACCTCAAGTCGCGATCTTTGTCTTGCTTTTTCATCCTAACGTCCTCAACGACCATCTCGCATGCCTTAAGTTGGGGAGGCGGAGAAAGCGGAACCCTCCAGTGAAATCTAAGGAGGCTTAGTGGAAGGTTTCCGTGGCTGTGGGAACCGCCGAGCAATTGGAACGCATGCAACCATTCGAGGAGGAAGCGGCTCGGGCTGCAGAAACCACTGGAGCTTCTTTGTTCTGCTCAACCTGGGCTCCGCCTTCACGGGTTCCTTCTGAGAGTTTTGCCAGTCTGTCCTGACCAAGGGAGAGGGTCCTGCGGTATGCACTCCTCTTGGTCCCGTAAGCTGGAAAGGACCAGGATTGTCTTCATCCCAAGGCGGCTCTTAGGATCGGAGAGATCTTGGTCCCAGGCGCTGTCAGTCTCGACTCAGCTGAAATTGTCTCTTGACCACTGGTTTCTCGGCTTTGCCATCTGGCCAGTCGACTGAAGTGTCGATCGATGATGTGGAAATCGTCATCGACCCGAAGGACCCATTGTCACTGACTCGCCCATTCGATTCTCTCGATCGAACTCCTGTTCTTATCTTCCTGATGACGAAACCCAGCCTGCTGGGAATCCCATTGAGGAAGTGGTCCCGACAAAGTCCTTCAAGCAGCAAAACAACAAGAGCCCACTATGGTGGCAGGATACCCTATCCATATTTTTCCAGACTTGAGTTTGTTACCCAACAGCATTGTAAGAGGTTCATTGGGGTAAGAACAAAACTATGCTAGCTTGGAGTTCACCACATGCTTCTAATGCCAGCCAGCGTCAAAGTTGTCTATGACAGTAAAACTTTCCATTTTACTGATCCACAAGATGCGGGTAAGCTGCTTACCAAAACAGAGAAGGACTGTTCTGCCCGTGGCTCAGATTCAGATTCGGACATGGAGGATACTTCATGAGGTCGGAAGAGCAGAGGTTTGGTGAGACTATGAAGGCGGCTTGGAAGCGAAGGAGAACTGGAGGTTCAGAATTACTGTTAGCTAATTCCCCACAGATATGGACTCCGTTCATTTTTTTATATGTCTAATCTTAGATTATACTATAGTAGAATCGGATGTGAAATGTTTTTTATAAATTGTCCATTAACAGAGGGGTTTAGTAAGCGTCCCAGATGGCCATGAGTTTATTTTTCTCCTTCTCTATCCTGTTCAGTTTTTAGCTTGCTCTGTGGCGTGGAATCTCTGTGCTTGTGTCGAAAGTTGTTTCTTTCTTCATGGACACAGGCTTGGGGCCTTCTGCAGTTTATTACTGTAAAATGTTAGTACTTTAAAGTTAAACACACAAACTCAGTTTGTTGGGAAGTTGGTGGGAGAATTACTTAGGGATCTCGTTTGATAGGGTTTGGGGCGTTGCAGGGTGGGAGAATGTTACATGCATTAAGTATACTTATTTTGGATGTTGGGGACATTGCACCTATTAAAAGGGCTGTTTGGGGGATTTCAGTTTATATCTCCTAGGATATATCCCCACTCATGGCAGCAATAGCAAAAGAATGTTTATTTGATGTTAACATATTACAGATAACCTCAAATCATGTACCATTATAGGAGTGCTATGATGATGTACTGTAATAATATCGATGTCTCTTGTTAATAAGTACTGTCCTATGGGCTATGCTTGTATTAATTGATTTTACAAACTCAATAAATATGTTACCAAAAAAATGTAAGTATCTACAACATTTTTATGCCAGTGACAGCAGCTCAGAACTGTGAAAGGTTGAGCAGTACCACAATTGGTCACAGAGACTGCAGGAGCGGCTTGGGACATAGGCTAAGTTTATGCTTAGCGCGAATAAAAATGGCGTTGATTCCAAAATGAAAATTCCATTTGGCTTAATACTTCATTTTTAATGCAGCTGTAGTTTCGAACTTGTTACTAGCCATGCATTAGACATTCTAACGCACGACTAGCAACCAATCAGTATGCTCAAAAGCTTTGCCCATTTTAAAAGATGGAACAACAGTGTGGAGGAACCAGCTTCTACAGAAATCAAATGATTTGCAACTTCAGTGCAGTTTTGTTTTAATCAGGACTCTATACACATATGCAGGCGTATAGATCAGTGAACACACATACAGTGCATCTTCATGGAACAGAGAGAGAACTGTGAAACACACAAAGATTCTGAAGGAGAAGTCAGTAGATCACAAGTTTGTAATTTAACCCCAGATTATCCCAGAGGGCCTGTGAGAACTCACGAGGATGGTAATCACGACTTGTAGTTGTTCGCCTGTCTCTTGAAAGCTCTGAAGGGGCTATAAGTACAGAACAAACATGGGCTTCCACGATGGTTGAGATTGAAATGGGACACAATAGGTCTCTCAGTGTTTCACGGTATTTCTGACTGCTCTATAATGTTTCCTAAAATGGTCAGCAAGGTGTTGGCCCATACAGTAGAACATTGCCAAGAATGGATGTAGAACTTTCTTTCTGTCTGGATTGCCTTCAGTAACCTCAGCGCTTTCTGAGTCGGTGGAGTCTTTCAAGATTTGTTTGTGGTGTGTTTTGCACAGGTGACAAAGGGATACTTGTTATGAGTGTGGCTTCGGATTACCAGGGACCAGGACCACAAGGGCCACAAGGGCCACAAGGTAGAAATTTAACAGTAATGTCTATTATCGAGGTTCTCTATATATGCCCCTATGCCCAATTACAACTTTCTGTTGCTAGCCTTTTTCTTACTAATTGCCCTCCATCCCACCCATCTTAAGCCAGTTCTACTTTTATAGCCACTGAATTTGACTGACAACAGGAACTTCCTGTTTGGCAGTAGGAAGGGCAGGATCATAGAGGAACATTAGTTTTGTCAACCCTAAAGGAAAAAGTAGATCGCTCTCTGCCCTCCCCCCAGCTGCTGGTGGTCTGACACTGAGCAAGGAAGAATGAGGCTACTGAAGAATATAGGAAGTTGCTGTCCCAGAACAGGAAGGGTGAGAGTAGTAAGGAGAGGAGAGAGTAAACATGCAGAGGAACATGAGAAGAGACACAAAATGGCATGATAGGAGTGGTGCAGTGCAATGGCTGTGGGGTAGCAGTGTTCGGAAGACATTCTGGAGGCTGCGATGCTGCCCTATTTGCAGGCACCTCTCTGGTTTGAGGAGGAGGTTGCCCGTCTCCAGGCTGACCTGGCTAGGATTCATGAAACCTCTTCCCCACTCAGGGACCACCAGGGCCAATGCCACTACCTCAGAGGTTGCCAAGAAAGAGGAGAGGCTGGACCAGGGTGGGCTCAGGAGGAGAGCATGGTGGAACAGAGTTGCATCCCTCAGCTGTACCTCTCCACAATTCATACACTCTTCTGGTGGATAGTGGTTCCTCTATGGAGGCACCTGCAGTGGAAACCAAGGAGGATGCTGGGAACCTTCTAAAGGAGACCCACAGGAGGGTGGCATGGGACCCCACAGGGAAGGAAACAACTCTAGTGGGGGCTCAATCATTAGGTGGGTAGAAGTGGGAGAGGAAGGTTAGAGGGAGGTAGGGTGCTTGCCTAGTGCCACGGCTTGAGGGACAGGAAGCGAATCCTCAGGATTGTAGGAGCAGCTGCATGAGGGAGGGAGCTGGATGTCATTATCCACCTAGGGACAAATGACCTGGCCAGGAATGGGATCAGAGCAGTGCAAGAGGAGTTTGTAGAGTTGGGGAGGGCCTTAGACAAGTAGCGCATACGGTAACCTTCTCGGAGGTGCTGCCTGTCTATGGCAAGGGTGATGCTAGGTACTCCTCAACAGGAATTCAATGAATGGTTGAAAACTGTGTGGAACCCAGGGTTTTGGCTTCACTGGGGACTGGGAGCCACCTGAAGGGATGCAGACCTATACTGGCGTGATGGTCTGCATCTGTCCAGGGGAACCAGGATCCTAGGTGACAGATTTAAATGCTTCATTGGCAAGCATCTAAACTAGCCAAGGGGAGGCACTGAAAAGGAGCAGGAAATCCCAGCCTTGCCCCACAAAACATGGTGACCAGTGAGGTAAACACCAAGATAGAGAAGTCATTAGGAGCAGACAGATGTAAATGTAAAAAGGAAAAGACAGTAAGGACAGGGATGGGGCTAAAGGGTTAAGGGCAACAAAAAGTGGAGGGTGATGAGTGCCAATGCCGTAATCTAGTAACAAGCTCCCTGAACTAGTGGCCTTGATGGAAGAGGTTGCCTGGATATTGTGGCACTCACAGAAACATGGTACTCAGAGAACCATGACTGGGTTGTCAACATACCAGGATACACAATGTACAGCAGGGACAGGAAGGTAAAAGAGGAGGAAGAGTAGCTCTCATGTAAAGGAAGGGATCAAAACAACAGAACTAAAGAGTAAACAGGCAGCAGATGAGGCACTCTGGGTCAACCTGGAGACAAGAAATGGCACCACAATTAGCATGGGGTTATATACAGACCCCCATCTCAGGGGAGGGAATGGACAAGGAAATGATAGAAGGCATCATTAGAATGGCAGAAAAAGGGAGATATTGTTGATGGGGGACCTGAATATGCCAGATGTTAACTGGCGCACCTTTGCTGCAGGCACATCCAAGAGCAGGGTCATTCTTGATGCCCTACAAGGGGCATACCTTAGACAGCTAGCACTGGAACCCACTCCAGGAGGGAGCAATCTTAGACCGGTACTATCAAATGGGGACAGAGAAAGAATCTCAGATTTAGAAGTGGGTAGCCATCTAGGAACAAGCGACTAGCGAACAAGTGTGGTTCCGATAAACACAGCCATACAGTCAAGCCATACAAAAGCAAGAGTTTTGGACTTTAGGAGGGCTGACTTTGGGAAAATGAGAGAGTGCCTCAGTAAAGCACTAGCAAACAGGCAAGAAGGAGGGTGGAGGAACAATGGGGAGTAATCAAAACAGCATCACAGAGGCAACAAGCCTTTGTGTAAAGCAAATCAACAAAACACAACAAAGGAAAAAACACTGTGGTTCTCAAGAGGTGGCAGGGAAGGTTAAGGAGAAAGGATAGCATTCAGGAAATATAAGGAAACACAGAAGGAGCAGGACAGAGAACTTTATCAGTTAAAGCAGAAAGAGACAGGAAGGCAGTCAGAATAGCAAAGGCCCAAACCGAGGAAAGGATAGCCAACTCAGTTAAGAAGGAGAAAATACTTTTATAGGTACATTAGGGAGCGAAGAAAGACCAAAGGAGGATACTGAGGCTTAATATAGGGAATGGAATGTGGGCAGAGGGTGACAGCGAAAAGCAGGGATACTGAATGAATATTTCTGCTCAGTATTCACAAAGGAAGAGGAGGGAGGTACCTAAACCAAACAAGAGAAGCATTCTGAAGACGAGGGTCGATACCAGTCCATTTACAGAAGAAAGGGTTCTGAAAGAACTAATAAAATTGAAGGTGGACAAAGCAATGAGGCCTGATGGGATTCACCAAGAATTCTAAAAGGACTAAGAGTAGAACTAGTGGCATGACTACTCTGTTTAACAAATCATGGGAGGATGGGGTGGTACGGAGGACTAGAGGAGGACGGATGTGATTCCTCTTCTCAAAAGTGGAGCAGAACAGAGGCCGGAAACTACAGACTAGTTAGTTTGACCTCAGTGGTAGGGAAAATGATGGAATCACTTCCAAAGAAAGAATTGTTGAGCACCTAGAGGCCAGTGGGGCACAGGACCCAAGGCAGCATGGATTCACGATGGGAAGGTCATGTCAGACGAATCTAATAGATTTCTTTGACAGGGTGACCAAAGTAGTAGACCAGGGAGGGGCTATGGACATGGCCTACCTAGATTTTAGCAAGGCATCTGATACAGTCCCACACAAAAGATTAATACACAAGTTAGCCAGCCTTGAGTGGGTCCCAGGGTGGTAGTCTGGATAAAAATTAGCTAGACACAAAGGGTAGTAGTTAACGGAGTCCACAGTGAAGAAAGGAGGGTTACTAGCAGGTACCGCAGGGTTCAGTACTGGGACCGGTCCTTTTAATGTCTTTATAAGTGACATTGCAGAGGAACTGGAAGGAAAAGTATGTCTCTTTGCTGACGACACAAAGATCTGCAACAGGGTTGATACACAAGATGGAGTGGAAAGGATGAGAAGGGACTTGGCAAGGTTGGAGGACTGGTCAAATGTATGGCAGCTCAGACTCAGTGCAAAGAAGTGCAAGGTAATGCACCTGGGAAGCAAAACCCAGGGAAGAGTACACAATTGGGGTGAGATACTGACAACAGTAAAATTGGAAAGGACCTGGGGGAATTATATCAGATGACTCAAAGGTGGGCAAGCAATGTGAGAAGGCAGTAAGGAAGGCTGGAGGGATACTGGGATGCATAGGAGAGGCATCAATAGTAGAAAACAGGAAGTTGTTATCCCTCTGTACAGACAGTTGGTGAGACCCCATCTGAGTACTGTGTGCAGTTCTGAGACCCCATCTGAGCAAAGACATAGGCAGAGTGGAGGCTGTCCAAGGGAGGGCAACTCAAAATGATGCAGGGTCTGCACCAGAAGACATATGAAGAAAGACTAACAGAGCTTAATATGTATACCCTTGAGGAAAGAAGGAGAGAGGGGACATGATAGAAACTTTCAAGTACCTCAAGGGAATCAACAAAGTTCAAGAGGTAGCATCTTTCAGAAAAGAGATGTGCAAGAACAAGGGGCACAATTTGAAGATAGAGGGGATGGCTCAGAGGTAACGTGAGGAAGTATTTTTCTCGGAGAGGTTGTGGATGCATGGAACAGCCTCCTGAGGAGGTCATGGACTCAAGTACAGTGAGGGAATTCAAGAATGCATGGGACAGACATAATGCAGTCCTAGTTGGGGGGTAGGAGGAAGTAAGCTGTTGGTCAACTAGGATCTGCAGCTTATCTGTTAGGTAGGACAATGTGGAGATTAGGTGGGCCAAGCGGTCCTTACCTGCCGTCAAATTATTTGTTTCTATGATTTAATCCACGTAGCCTTCCAGTAGCACTCTACCTGCCCGTCATACATTGTTTGTTCATTTGAAATTTGCAACTTGGGCTGGTCAAACTCAATACAGATTTGCTGCAATGATGCAACCTTCCTCTGCAGGCTCATAAATATCACTTATTACCATGAGGAGTGTTGTAGCAGTGGAGCACTTAGGATAGAAGCCTGACTGGACTTGAGACTTGAGCATAAAATAATCTCTCCAGAGTTTTTGCAGTGCAGATAGGACAGAAATAGATCAGTAATCGTTGATATTCTGTCTGTGACTGCCTTTATGAAGGAGTGTAACCGTAGTACTCTTCCAGGCCACTGGTATACAGCCTGTGAAGATAAAAAGTTACAGAGGGTGGTGGTGGGTTCAGTGATGGCTGGGGCAGTAAGCCTGAAGAGTTTCAGTTCCAGGTTGTCTGGCCCTACATCTTTATGGGCGTATTTGAAACTGAAGAGGACCTTGAGCACTTCCATTCAGTGCTGGAACAGGTGATCTTACTTGAGGGCTCTTGCAGCAGGCAAACCATAAGGACTGAGTCGCCAGGTGCCAGGACCAAATGGAAAACCTCCATCCAGCAGTGCATGACGGGGACCACCCCGACATCTGCATGCTGACGTCCGACCTGTGGTATAAAAAGGGTGGTCCTCTGCCCATCCCCAGTTCTTTTCCTGCCATCAACCCACACAGATTGGACCTCCACGGACTAATGCTTTAGCTCACCACCATTTTTATCATGTTTCAACAAGCGATTTGTTATTTTCCTTCAGTTTCTTCTAGTTTCTGCATTTCTTCTTCAGTAACATCTTGTGACCGATGAATGAAATGTGCCTGTGGCAAGCAGATCCCACTAAGGATGCCTGCTCTGTCTGGGTCCTAGCCATAACACTGAGGCCTGCCAGCACTGCCAGGAGTTCAACCAGACCACACGGAGATGGCACTGAAAGACCCTTCAGGCTTCCTTCTGCAGTAGAACAACAGTGGAAGAGGGCTCCAGAGCAAAAGCTCTTCTTCCTCCTCCCTGGCCTCCAGGCCATCTACTTAGTCTTTCCACACAGAGAAAAAGTCGTCAGGAAGCACTGGGACAAGGACAGAAATCGTCCTAGTCGTCTTCCTGTTCCCGTCACTGCACAAGTTGGTGGCTGCTTCTGAATTTTCTCCCACGGGAGGTTGGTCCCTCCTACACCAGCAGTCATCACTCCTTCCAGGCTGCCTGTGTCTTCACCTACCATTCTCATTACCATTTTGGTGAAAGCTCTTCTGGGCTTCAGACATCGTCCCCAGCCCCAAAGCTCCTGAAGCTCAGGCCCCTTTTCCCAATGGGTTCTCAGCCAGGCAGCATGACTAGCTCTTCTTGCAGTGGGTCTCAGTCCACTGCTTCACTAATCTTGGCATTGCCCTACGTTGAGTACCGTGTTCAGGGACCAACGTCTCTAAGTGATGACTGGAGTGCATTTCGCCTCCCCTTATGGGCAACACCTCTGTCTCTGGTGGGAGTTTCTCCCCACGCAGGTTACACCTGCACTGGCTACTTCACCTGACTGGCATCAGCTCCCTCTCCTCAGCCATCACTGGCCACACTGGCATCGACCCCAGCAATGCCTTCACCATAATTGACTAGCCCCAGCCGGCACCAGACACTCCTTCTGGCCAGCCACAACCAATGGCCACTGAATTAATCCTGGGCCCTTCGAGACCAGCACCGGCTAGCCTTTGCTTCAAGAGCTGTCATCTGGTCACTTGGTTCCCCAGGGACCAATGCCAGAACTTGTGAAGCCTCAGGTACCAACATGGGGGTCCCATACTTACCTGTCCAGCGCTGCCTCCCCTGCCACTGCCTTTGGATTACACTGCCTTATTCATGGCCTGGTGGGCATTCATGCAGAACAAGGCCTCCTACCCCACCTCTGAGGGAGCTTCCCCTCATTGTTCTGGATTCTCCCTACCACTCACTGGTCTGCAGGTGACAAGGACTACCAGCGCAAGAAGGATCGCGTCCACTGATGCTGGTCCCGGACTCTGAACTGTCTGGGGAATTCCTCGGAGGAGGAGGAGGAAAAGGAGGAGGACTCCATGGATTCTCGGTTACCCTAAGAACCTGAGCCTCCAGATCCCCTTCTAACAGTCCAACTTTCCTGGATATCATGAGGCACATTCAGTCCCTCGTGGGCTGGGACTCAGAGGAACTGGACCCAGAATGCTGACGCCTGGCAACCTTCCTCTGCAAGAAGAACACACTGCCTATGGTTATCCCTCCTCTCATTGACTCTGAGGATGTCAACAGGGCCACCTGAAATCACCCATCTTCCACTCCAGCCCTCCCTAAGAAGGCAGACAGGTTTTAGAATGCCCCCAGGGACAAACCTTTTATGGGGAGCATCTTGTGACTGACTCCAGTGGTCATGAATGCTGCTCAGGACCGTACTAAGAGGCCCAGACACCTCAGCACACACCATCCCGATAAGGAGTCTAGGCAGGTGGCCTTTTTGGAAGAAGGTCTAGCCTCAGCCACTTTGGCTGTTCTGGCATTGAACTTTCTAGCCCACATGGTCCAACACCAGAATGCCTTGTGGGATAAAGCTCTGGAATTAGTGCAAGCCCTTGCAGGGGACACTACTAAGCCTCAGATTGACCCAATTCTTGAAGACTGGGTGAGACATCGGCTTAATCATGTCCTGAGGCGTCCTGTGATGCTGCAGACATGGGCAGATGGGCAGCTGCCACAGGCATCTGTATTCGCAGCCATTCTTGGCTCAGGGTCTCGGGCTTTGCCACTGACATGCAGGCCAAAATCCTTAATGCTACCTTTAGGGGATCGGTGCTGTTCGGCAAGAATGATCAGAACATTATCTCTTGCCTACAGGAATCTGGCCAGGCCCTAAAGTTGGTACATTCCTTGTACTGCTCTAGCCAAACCCCAGCAGTGGCAGCCCTTTCTGAGGAACCAATGTCAGCAGTCCGGGACAACAGCCCAGAGGAGACTTCAAGCATAAGGCCCCCTCCCAGGTGGCAGGAGCCTCTGCCCCTAGGGCCTCCACTGCCACCCTGCCTATTTTAGGTTCTTCAGCATGACTCCTTGCCCGATCCCCTCCCCAGGAAGCTTTGGGGAGGTGGTGGAGTTGTTTATCCCTTTACCTGGATGGATGGCACAGAACACTTCAGATCATTGGGTGCTTCAACTCACAGAAGGGGACATACTCATGAATTTCAAGAGATACCCCAGACAACCTCCCTTGCACTCCCACTACCCTCCAGATCATATTGCCGTTATCCAGAAGGAGATCCAGGCATTCTGATAAAAAGGCCATAGAACCTGTTCCTTAAATCAAAGGGAAAGGGTTTCTGTTCCCATTTCTTCCTGGTCCCAAATAAGACTGGCTAACTGGGTCCAGTTCTGGCTGTCAGCCACCTGAATCTGTTCATGGAATTCAAATGCTTCAGGATGGTTACCCTTCAGGGTCTTCTTCCCCTTCTTTATCAAGGAGATTGGCTCTGCTCCCTGGACTTGCAAGATGCCTACCTCCACATCCAGGTTTTCTGGCCCCAAAGGAGGTTCCTCCACTTTTGCTTGCAGGGGAACCACTACCAGTTCAGGGCCCTACCCTTCAGCCTTTTCTCAGCACCTTGAGTCTTTAGCAAGTGCCTGGCAGTAGTGGCTTGTGGCCCTCAGGAGGCAAGGTCTTTATGTCTTCCCCTACGTGGATGATTGGCTCCTCACGCCCCAAGAGACCAGCTGGTCTTGACAATGGAGATCAGCTTCAATTTGTTTCGGATGCTGGGCATCACCTATAACCTGCCCAAGTCAAAGACTGCAGTTCATCGGGCAATCCTAGATTCGGCTCAGGGCAAGGCCTTTCTGCCTCTAGACAGAGCAGACTGCCTGAGAACACAGGCTCAGTTGGTGTCTCCATCGCATCAAGTCCCAGCCAGGTTGTTCCTCAGGCTCATGGGTTATATGGTGGTGGCCATTGTCACTGTTCTTCTAGCCCACATGTACATGAGGGGTGCCTCAGTGGACCCTGCGAGTTCAGTGGAACCAGTGCACAAACAATTTGGAATAGGATCCTAGTATCTAAGCCTGTGTGACAAATGTTGTCTTGGTGGTTGAACCCCTCCAATCTCCTCAGAGGAGTTCCTTCTATACCTAATCTCCAAGTCAGATTCTCATGACAGATACATCCTCTGGGCTGGGGTGCCCACTTAGCAGACCGTTAAACCCAAGGGACTTGGTCTCAGCAAAGCGCAGCATTTCCACATCAGCATATTAGATAATGGGGCAATCTTTCTTGCCTTTCGGGCTTTCAGACTCATTTACTCTTGGGCCCTCTCCTGATACAGACAGACAACATGTCAGTAGTCTATTACCTCAACAAGCAGGGGTCCACTTGTACACCCTGCAGGGAGGCCATGAGAATTTGGCATTGGGTCATAGAACATGACTTGGTTCTAATGGCAGTTCATGTTCCATGAGTCCAAAAATCCTAGCCAACTGCCTAAGCAGGTCCAGGCTGAAAACACATGAGTGGGAACTCCTATCCTCCGTGATCAAGATCTCTTTGACACTGGGGTCAACCCGAGCTGGACCTTTTGCATCCCCACTCAATGCAAAACTGCCCAACTTCTGCTCGCCAGATCCAGGGCCTGGTGTTTTCTGGTGAGTCACGTTGTCCCTCTCTTGGACAGGGAGGTTTCTATATGCTTTTCCTCCCTTTCCACTTCTGCGAGAGTTCTTCTCAAGCTGCAGTCAGAGAGGCAGAGATAATTCTTTTTACTCTTTTCCTGCCCGTGGCCGCCAGTACATCTGCCTGGTCACGGACCCCTGAACTCCACTTCCATATCAGCAGTGGCTCCTCCGACACCCTGGCTTTTCTCCCAGGGTGGGGTTGCTGACACCGGAGCAAATGCCGCAATTGTAGGACTAGATCAGGAGCTGGCCTGGAAGCTAATCAGGCCAAGGCAGGCTTCACTCGTGGGCGGCTGTAGGCAATTTTTTTTTTTAAGTGTACTCCCGGGACTGCAGTGACGCCTGTGTCCACCCCCGCTCCAATTTGAAATAGGCGCTGGCAACTTGTGATACCCCCGGCCCCACCAGGAGTCTCAAGTGCTGGCACACACCCAACCCCTGGAGGAGGAGAGCAGTCCAGCGGGCACTCTATCCTTCTCCCCCGCCAGCCCTCCAGATCCCCAGGTCCATTCCCAAACCCAGGTCACCAGCGCGCAAGTGGAAATCCAACCACTGTGCCAGTGGGCCAGCTGGTGGGTGGAGATGATTCTGATAGCTCCCTACTGGCCATGCCAGGTATGGTTCCCTTTGTTGCAGCAACTAGCAGTGGAATCTCCCTTCTCCTGCCTCTTTGCTGTGTCTTGCTCTCCCAGAAGCAGGGCGCTTTGAGTCACCTGGACCTAAAGTCTCTTCATCGCCATGCGTGACTCTTTCAGACTCGGCTGTTGCACACTATGGAGTTTCCTCTAGGGTGGTGGATGTCCTGGTGGCCTAGGGAAGCCTTCCACTAGAGCCACTGCGCCATGAAGTGGAAGTGGCTCTCCATCAGCTACCGCCTGGCACTAGATCCCTTCACCTGTCCAGTGAATCTTATCCTGGAGTACCCCTTCCCTTTCAGTCTCAGGTCGGTCTTCTCCTCTATCAAGGTGCACCTTTCCACCATCTTTGCGTATCATGCACCCATCGACAGCAAAAATCTTGCCCAGCTGGACTTGTCCCACCCTTCTTGCAGGGCATCCTTCAATTGAAACCACCCATTTGGGACCCAGTCCTGCCATGGGATTTGTTGTTTATTTTAGAGAAGCTCACGCTTCCTCCCTTTGAACCTGCTGCAAGCTACGAGCTACACTTTCTGTCATGGAAGGCATTGTTTTTAGTTTCATTACTTCAGCTCTGAGGATTTCTGAGCTTCAGGCTCTGATGTGTAAAGAGCCTTATTTGGTTTTCCACGATGATAGGGTATCTTTAGCGTACCAATCCTAAGTTTTTGCCTAAGGTGGTGTCTGAGTTTACTTTGAATCAATCCATCCACATACCTTTTTATTTCCCTGAGTATTCTAATCAGAGGGAGGCTTTATTCCATTCTCTAGATGTTTATCAGGTGCCCTTCTACTTGGACCGCACCTGACCTTTTATCAAATCTGACCAGTTGTTTGTTTCATTTGCCCCCAGAACAGAAGGGCTCCTGTTTCCAAACAGTGTTTATCTAAATGGTCAGCTAATTGCATTGTTTGTTGCTGCGCAAGTACAATAAGCCTTTGCCAGGCCAGGTCAAAGGTAATTCTACCAGGTGTATGGCAGCCTCAACAGCCTCCTTTAGAAATGTGTCAACATTTGTGCAGCCCCACTTTGAGTTCTGTCCATGCCTTCATTAGGCATTACAGTTTGGACATTGTCTCAGGCGTAGATCTGATTTCAGACTTGCAGTTCTCCAGGGCCTCCTGTCATAAACTTCCCTATGACTGTTGTTGTCCTCCTCCCAGTTGACAGAGTCTATTCATGTACTGGTTGAGTTCAGTTCTTGTGGTCATTGCCTGCTGCAGAGCCCCTTGAAGTAAGACAGTACAGTTATGTAAAATTTACTGTAACAGTAGATCTTTGAGAGGAGCTTCTTGCAGGAGGCATTGTATTCCCTCCCACCTTCCCCTGCTTCTGCTTCTCCGTCGCAGCTTTTCTGCTTTCTCCTATAAAAGAAATCTTCTTGGTTCTCCAACTTCTGTACACATTGGGGTCTCCAGCAGGGAGCAGGGGATGGGCTGGGGAATGCCCTTTTATACCATAGGTCGGATGTCGGCATGCCGATGTTGGGGACGGTCCCCGTCATGTACTGCAGGCTGGAGGTTTTCCATGTGGTCCTGGCACCTGGTGGCTCAGTCCTAATGGTAATAGTTTGCCACAAGAGCTCCTCTTGAAGATCTACTGTTACGGTAAGTTCTTTTGTAACTGTGCTGTACATGCCCCAGGATGGCATAGTGGAATGAGGTAGGGTGCCCACATCTTTTGTCTGGCTAGTAGTGAGGTGCCTACTTGAACTGCTGGGAAGGTTAGTAAAATGATGGTGTTGTACTAGCTATATGCCATGTGTGTCATCCAGGGGCTGACCTAGAGAGGATAGGATGGGATCAGTTTGGGAAAACTGTTTAGCTACTCATTGATATCATACCAGAAGTGTCTGGGGCTGGATGCATGATAGTTTCAGAACTTTAGAAAGTAAGGGGCCTTGGCAAGTTTATTGGCACCCATGCGCTTATTGCATAACTGCCTGTAGGTGCTGCTGTCTGCAGCATCCTAGGCTGCCTAACACTATGCCCATGCTGTGTTCTGTGGCCACAGAGGTTACGGAGGTCAGAGGAGATCCAGTGATGAAGGATGTGCTGGTACTGCTGTTCCTTCCCCTTGCAGTTCTGAAAAGGACATGGAGGTTGAAGTGCTCATGAACTCATTGTGGAGGAAGGCCTTGATGGAGTCTACATCATGGACAAGGTCAGTGTTCTCCCATGGGATGCTGCTGAGGTCATGCAGGAAGCCCTCTGGATAAAAGTGCCTGCATGACCTAACTGTGATTTTTTTTTTTTTTGGGAGGCTATATTTTCCAGCCACCATACTTAGGAGAATGTTTATGGCAGATGTCAGGGAGGACATCTGCTGCATCCACTCAGTCTGACCGAATGATTGTAGAGCATGTCAAGGAAAGAGTGTTTTTCAATAATACAGTTCCTTCAGGTGGTCTCAGAGATGATTTGGTAGAGGTATGTTTAACTAGGGTGTTGGAGTGCCTGGTACTATTCCTTACACAATCAAAGTTGGTGTTATATTATGGATGAAACTGGGTCCTTAAGGAGGGCATTGCTGAGGGAGGCTAGTAGATATAGCCAGTAGCAATGACTGGCCTGGTTGAGCCTGACTTAGAAATAGGAGGGTTAGCAGGAGAAGTTAAAGGAAGGTAAAGAAATCTAGCTACAGTACTTTCCATCTTGATATACTATAAGGGATATAAAATGGCCTGACTCAGAATATGCCAATTATTTTCTCAAGTGAGTAGGCAGGTCATAACTCTTGAACAGTGAAAAGTCCCACCCTTCTCAAGTGATAATAAATTCTATATTCTGAGTCAGGTTATTGCTTGTCCAAGGTATACCACTCATTTTCAAAAGTAAAACATTCAGATGAGCTCTTTTTATGAGATATATCTGTTTATTTTCTTTATCTTTCTGTTTATCTTTATTTCTGAAAATAAAATCATTACAGGCAACTGCATATTAGTACAATTGCCCTGTCCTGTGATAGATTTATTCAGTTCATTTTATTATCCGGATAGTTGAACTACGTCTTCTTCCACAGGTTTTCCAGGGAAGTGGGTAGGAAAGGTGAGGAAGGTTTTCCTGGATTCCCAGGTCCTCAAGGGCCACCTGTAAGTATCTGATTTTTGCTCTTTTGGAATTTCTTGCTCATTTACATGTCCTTCAGTGGTGGCTCATGGGATTTTGAAAGGTCGCCTGGGGCAAAATGAAGGGCACACTGGGACAGCTCAGAGATGGTTTAAGTCTTTCCTATCTGATAGGTCTAAGCAGGCTGAGCTAGAAACATTGTTATTGCAGCCTATAGTGATTAGCTGTAGGGTACCGGAGGGTCAATTCTTTCCCACGTTATTTGCCTTATGCGTGTTGCCTTTTGGGGAAGTCATTAGATGGCACATATTGGCATTTCACTGCTATGTAGATGACACCCAACTGTACCTGTCTTTAGCACTAGACTGGTTCGATGCAGTCTCTGTGCTAGATCAGTGTCTAAAAAACAAAAACAAACTGTGACTGGATGGCCTCCAGTTGGCTGAGCTTATATTGAGGAAAGATGGAGTTGATGCTGGTAGTCACGGGTTTACTTGGTCAGCAATGACCAGCGTATGCACATAAGTCCATCTTTGAATGGCTTGTTGCTGGGAGCTGTGGATGAGATAAAGAATCTGTGGTCATGGACTGTCCTGGTGGCGTGATGGACTGAGGTGCTCAGTGCCTTACCTCCTAACATGCTGGCATCCGAGTTTAGGAGCGCTCGGGCTGCAGGGGATTGGCTGGGGGAAGATGGAGCAACCAGAGGACTGCTCTCCTCTTCCAGGGAGGGAGGACATGATGCACCGCTGCTCTACTGCCACCATGTGGAGACATGGTGGCAGGGCAGTAAGCACATCTCGGAGGGGTTGGCTGATGGCGGCATGTGGCACTTGCATCCACAGTACATGCTCCTGCATCATTGCACACTGCTGGATGTGGGCAAAACCATAAAAAGGAAAATCCATGCTCTGGTGAAAGAAGCTAGGCCCTCCACCTGACCCGCAATGCTGCCTGTGAATGCCAGCTGGCTTGTGCTCTGGGGTGGGGAATGACCTCCCTCCCAGCCCCACTATGGGAAATCCGCGAGGAGTACAGGTAAGTCCCAGGGAAGAAGTTGCTGGTGGGATGTGGTCAGAGCTAATGAGTGTACCGGAGCCAGGGCCACAAGAAGAAGCTTGATAAAAGGAAAAAAAATAATCTGTAGTCATTCTGGAATGCAGGCTGTCACTAAAATATCAGGTGGTCGCTGTGGTCCACAGAGGATTTTTCCAGTTGAGGAATACTGCCCAGATTAAGCCTTGTCTAATACACAAGGACATGTTGACCCTAGATCTTGGCTTTGTAGTGTCTAGACTTGACTTTTCTAATGGTCTTTAACTAGGGCTATCTAGGAAGTTGGTGTGTTGCTTGCAGTTTTCAGAACATCATGGCCTGGTGGATAGTGGGATTTTAACCCTCTGAATATATCGCGTCCTGTGCTCTGAGAACTGCTCTGGCTACCAGTGCAGTAGCACACCCTTTCAAGCCTGCTTTGCTGACATACCATACAAAGCCCTGCACAAACTGGGTCCAGTCTGCCTAAATGATCTCTTAGCCATATATACTCCTGGCTGCTCTCTCTGATCCATCAAGCTTCTCATAGTCCCCGACCTCACTTACTGCCATCTGGCTTTTTCATGGACTGCACCTACTACCATCAGGAACTCTTTACATAAAACCTTCCAGAGCTCAACCTCAGAGATGTTTTAAAAGGGGCTGAAGTTCTATCCATTTGAGCTGGCTTTTAGTGGAACCTTCTGGTAGAATATCTTTCCATGAGTCAGTGTATTTTAGCTATAAGTAGGGCATTATGTATTATCCAGAATGCCTGACCTCGAAATTATCCTGTTGAATTTGTTTTGCTTACTTTATTGTAATATATGGTTTCAGTGTCATCCCCACTATAATCGTGCTGGATGGATACTCGTAATAGTAGCATACTGAATGGTTCTACTGTGAGCTAGAGCCTGACAAACAGCTGCGTGTGCAGTACTTCTCAAGCAGTGGAAAGGAAATCCAACTCACGATTGCTGCTCTGGGAAGCGATGTGTGTGTGTGTGTAACCCCTGCAAATGGGGGTTCCCAAAAGACTTCCAGGAGCTTGCTTGAATGCTCCAAGCCTGAATGGTGTTTGGCGTTTAAGCCATTTATCAGTGAGTGTTTTAGAGCCTCTGGTACTGTCTCTTTAAGAGCTGTCTGCTTGCAGACATAATTAGTTTGTATGGGGGGACTGTGTGCTTCTCTGCTTGAGTACCACTCGAGCTGCTGCCAATTCACTCCATTTTGCAGTCACTAGGAGGTGCAAAGGGAACCTATCTGAAAGATGTAACTGTTTACCAGAAATCATTTAGAGTAATAATGAAAATACAGTTTGTCTAACCTGCTTTCTTTGCAGTCAGAACTGTGTTTGCCTAGTTCCCCATTCTAGTTTTGAACTGCTGAACTGGACCAATCAGTGTGGGTTAAGGTAGCTCTAAAATGGTGCCTTGGACGAATCAGAACTTGGACTTGTAATCTGAGCCAGCCACAAGAGGATTGTATGGGCAGTGACTCTGGGAGATGTAGTTTGGACTCCAGCCTTTTGGACCAACAGGAGCAGTCTATTGTGAGTGACAGCCAATCCAGTCAAGAACTGGGAGGAACTCAAAGGAAGTGCCGGTTTTGTCTGCTGGAGTTTCAGTTGAGCTCTGGCAGTGAAGAGGAAGGAGCCCTGTGCTTTTTCGGTGTGCAGTTTTAGTCGGAAACGTGTAAGGCCCAGAGTTCTGGTCTGCAGCTTGTGTAACTGCTTGTTAGGACTGAATCCATCCTGTGAAGAGAATCAAAGGATATCTGAAGAGTAGAAACCAGGCTCACCCTGTAGAAGACTGGAGAAATTGCCAATTGCACTCGGTCTGTCAGAACTGAATCTGCTGTGTGTTCTCCCGGTATTGTGCAGTAATTGCGATCGGGATAGAGAAGCAGCCTGCCTGGTATAGTACTTTCTTTTACCATATAAATGTGTGAGGAGTCTCGTGGAGCTCAAGAGTAGCCCTGCTGACATTGAAGGACCCTATCTTGTTTGGAGGTCGTGAGTACTAATTCAGGTCGCTCCCTGTTGAATTGCCACATTAAATCCAAATGGAATTATTGTACTGCTGACTGTTTAACTAATTTTTCTTTTCTCTGTGGAAGGGCCCTACCAGCTGCCACGGTTTGGACTAGCCACTAGGGCTTGGGTATCCAGGGACAGTAACTGGTAGGGATAGGCCTGCTGCACAGAGCCATAGGTAGATGAGTAAAGTGATAAGCTAATTAACCTGATTTCCCTGTCCTTGTTATATCCCTAAATAAATCAGAGCTGCTTGTTTCAGCAAAGTTATACTGCCTGAGGTATTTGTCTATGTTAAAGTATTGTACTGTGATTGTTGCACTGTATCTTATTTTACAGGGGTCCCAGTGCCTGAACCAGTCCTGGGGTAAGTGTATACTGTGAAGGTAATTGTGATATATTGTGTGGGCCACTAGTGGGAAGAAAGGGGTTGCAGTGTCCCAGAGGGCTGTGACCAAGTTAGTTTAACTATTGCAAACCCTGACCTCTGGTGGAGGCACCCGCCATCAGATCCAGGCCCCTCAACCTGTTAGTGGCAAATCAGGCAGGGTAGTAGCCCTGGGATAGCGCCATCTAGGGGTTACATGTGTATGTGGGGGTGATGAGCAGTAACAGTCACGCTCACTGAAAAACACTTAAAACATGAACTCCGGAGTCGTCCTTAGTTTAAAAATCAGTGTTTAGTATTTTGACTAATAGCTAAATAAAATTAAAAAAATATACTCTGATCCGTGAGAAGAACTGGGCTGAGATGGTAGTCAGGGCAACCATCTGACAGAACCTTCCTGTTGGACGTCTTCCTGGCTCGGATGGTTTCTAGCTAACTGATGGTGCAGTCATGCATTGTTGCCATGGTACTGCAAAGAGAGCAAAAGTGACAAACATTAACTGAGGCTGTGGCAGTGAGTGTAATATACAAAACTCACACCTGCTCCTGACAAGACAAACTGTATATTACAAGAAATAGTGTTTCTATGGACATGGATATGATGTTCTATCCACACTTGTTGGCACTTGCCTTTCCCTTTAAGAGCTCACCAGAACTTGTTCAAGCTGGCTCCTCCACCCATGCGGGTGATAACTCCCTCGGCTCCACCTCATAATGCCAGATCTTCCTTTCTGCTAGAAGAAGCAGGTTCCTTCCTTACCGCTCTCGAACTGAGTAGGCCCTTTACTGTAAAATCTTTGCATTTCCTTCCAAGTTATTAAAACTTTCTGTCTTCAGGCTTGTTCTTCATGACCATCATGGACAATGAGAAATCTGCTCTGGGGTTCTGGAAATGCGTCTGCTGGCAGAAGATGTTCTGAACAGATTTGCACACACCATGCATGCACTGCCTGGGCCATGAGCACGATCCCTAGGCCTGCAACGTCTGTCATACCTTCAATCCATCCATACTCAAGGACTGCTGTGCCCGCCTGCTTTTGGGCTGTCCAAGTGAATGGTACCTGCCAGTTAAGTCAGAGGACTCCCACTGGGTGGTCTCCACAGCTGTGGAATCCACTGAACAACTAGAGGCTTTTAGGTCGGCAGCCCTAGCTGTGGCTCAGACCTCCCTCGGCTTCGGTCTTTATGCAGCTATCTTTGGGTGCCTCCTTGGGGGGGCATTTTGAGTATTGTGCCACGCCTCCTAACTCATGGTCAGGGCCCCTCATCGCACACCAATCCAAGTCTAAAAATAGGCCAAAAATGGTCTTGCCGTGAATAGTGGGATGGGAACACTCGCTCTCGGGCTTCCGATTCTGCTCTTCTCCAGATCCGACTTCGGTCAGATCTTTGGCCCAGGCTGCCAGTTCCACTGTATCCCCATCGGGCCAGTTGGCCAAGATGCGGTCAGTCTTCCTGCTGAGATCTTTTGAACCAGTTGACCAGGTGTCGCTGAAGAGACTGATGTGTCTTTGTCCAGAACTCGGTCCTGACTCAGACCCAGGGAGGGACAGATAAGTCTGTTGACCTACGCCTGTCGTAATTGACAGGAACCGGACGTGCCTTGGCTCTTGGATAACGCCTTCCAAAGCCCTCTGCTGGTCCCCGGTGGTCAAGGTCCAGGTCTTATTCCGTGGGTCAAGCAGCTCATGCCGACATTGGTGCTCTCACTCTTGATGCTCGGGAAAGCAGCGCTGTCGCTATTCTTCATCCTTGTCCTGCTCGGGTGAGGAGAAGCTTTGGCGTAAGTTGCGTTGATGCTACAAGGATCTCATG
Organism: Neoceratodus forsteri; assembly: GCA_016271365.2. Taxonomy (NCBI): domain Eukaryota; kingdom Metazoa; phylum Chordata; order Ceratodontiformes; family Ceratodontidae; genus Neoceratodus; species Neoceratodus forsteri. The sequence goes on from CM057459.1 coordinate 78,813,254, forward strand.
TGGCAACAGCTGGTATTCACCAGTATGAAGCCTGTTTCAGCTTCTACCCTGACCATCACCTTTCACAGCAGAGACCACGCCTTCTCTGCCTTAGGAGCCAATTAAAATGGTCCCGACTCGGCTTCTCCACCAATTCTGTGGAGCCGCCGCCTAAACAACCAAAATCGGCCTCCGACTAAGGAGTCCCAGCCGCTCGGGTCTCCCCATCAGCTGTCGATCATCGTCACCCCAGACCGTCCGTGGAGGTAAGCAGGGATTTGGGCAGTCGACCCCTCTTTGACAACTCCTTGGAGTCAGAGGGTTCCTCCATACACTCTGTCCAGTGGACATGGAATTGGCTGGGGGGTCTCGATGGATGAAGGCCCTACCTCTTTCATAGGCCTTCTCCGTCTAATCTAGGAATCTGTGAGTCTTAAGATAGAGCCTGTTCAGAAGAGGATGGTACCCTCTTACCAAGATCTTGGACCGAGGTGACTACCCTGGGGAAGCCTTCTCAGTAGCAGAGGCCATCCTTGGCCCTGTTTTGGAGCTCTGGCAGCAACCTGCCTCCAGCCCAGCACCATTGGCGTGGATGGCACACAAGTATGTGGTTCCCACTGGTTCCCTTTCGTGGTATGCAGAACACCCATTGGCTGAGGGCTTGGTTGCTGATTCTGTGTTTCAGTGCTCTGGCAATGTGGAGATGTGGACAAACCACTTGAAGGAGTCAAGAAATTGGACCAGTCGGTGAAAAAGGTCTCGCTGCCTCCTCATTTGGCCTTTGCCACGTGAGCTTAGCCCTTCTGATGGCCCTTCTCTCATGCCCTATTGAGCACTTTGGATGAGGTGCTCCCTCATCTTCCAGCAGATCTCCAGACTACTGTCAAGCAAGTCTGGGACCAGGGTCGGACTGTGGCTAAGCAGCAGCTCCAGACAGCCATGGACATTGTGGACTCCTGTGCCCATTCTGTGGTGGCCACAGTGGTCATGCGGTGCAGGGCTTGGCTGAGGATCTTGACCCTCACTGCAGACACCCAGCACAAGCTGGTGGATGTCCCTTTCTTGGACACAGACCTGTTCATGCCCATGGTCGAGGGGTCCATTGCTGCCTTGGACTCGGTGACATCTGCCCAGAGGATCCCAAGGCCCCAAGCAGCGGAAAAAGAAGCCCTTTCAGGCCACCTCTACTCCTGGGGCCAAACCCGCCCAGACCCAGGCTAGGCAGCAGGCTCCAGGCCTGGCGACTTCGGCCGAAGTTAGTGGCCTGGAGTGCGTCCGTAAGCCTGGAGGAAGAGGCCTCAGTGGTTCCTCAGTCAGACCCTCCTCTGCCTCTAAGCCTGCCCAGGGATGGGATGAGGGGTGCCTCCCTCATGCCTGTCATGCCACCCGGGTCCTCCCGTGGGGGCTAGCTCCACCTCATCTTTTCTGCATGGTCCACTGTCACCACGGACAGGTAGGTTCAAGTGGTCTGCCATGGTCTGCCTCTAGAATTCGAGCAATACTCGCCTAGCTAAGCCTATGCACGCATGGGAGGACATGGTATCTGCAGACATTCTGTTGGCCCTTTGGGACGACAGTGCCCAACTCCTCCACAAAGAGGTTGCAGTTCCTGTCGTAGACCCTCTTGAATACCAGGGTTTGTCTCTGGGTACTTCCTGGTGCCAAAACAGATGGGGGCTGGCGCCCTATCGTAGATCTGTGCGACCTGAACAAGTTCCTCAAGTTGCGCACCTTCAGGATTGTAACTCTCTCTCAGATCATACTATCTCTAGAGCAACAACATGTGGTTCTGCTCCCTGGATCTACAGGACACGTTCTTTCATGTCCCGATCTGTCCGAATCACAGATGGTTCCTCCGGCTTTTGAGTTCCATGCCATTTGGTCTGTCCTCAGCCCCAGGGTCTTTACCAAATGCATTGCAGTGGTGGCAGCCCACCTGAGGTATTGAGGAGTCCAGATCTAGCCCTACTTGGATGACTGGCTGATCGTGGGTCCCTCCCAGGCAGGAGGTGGTGTGGTCCAGGGACCTGGCCCTTCAGACCTGTGTCTCTCTTGGCCGTCTGGTCAGCGAAGCCAAGTCATAACTCATGCTGTCATGGGTGATCAGCTTCATCTGGGCAGTGCGACTCTTTCAGAGCCAAGGCTCAGCTCCTGGTGGACAGGGCAGAGGCTCCCGATGGACAGGGCAGAGGCTCGCTTTTCCTTTGCCCGATCATTTCTGGTTAGGCAATTGTGTCCTGCCTGGGACTTCCAGCGATTCCTGGGATACATGGCGGCCTGCACCAGCATAGTCCGATGGGCCCACTGGAGAATAACTCTCTGTAGTGGGAGCTGGCCAGCCAGTGGTCTTAGTGCTGGGGTCATTTCAACCAGCTGGCCACTGTGAGCTAGTGGATGTAGGACAACCTCCAGTGATGGTTAGTCCTAGAACATCTGCAGGAAGGATCCCATTTGTCCGCACAGAGCCGGCGGTCATCCTGACAACTGGCGCCTCTCTAGTGGGCTGGGGTGCCCATCTGGGAGGCATGAGTACATGGACTCTGGACCCCAAGGAGTCTCAATGCCACATCAACCTGCTGGAGCTCCAGGCAGTTCAGCTGGTGCTGACTGCCTTTGCTCCTCACATTTGGGGTCAAGTGGTCCCAGTCCAGATGGACAACACCATGACCATGTACTACCTCAACAAGCAGGGTGAGACACACTCCCTGCCTCTGTGCAAGGAAGCACTCTGTATGTGGACCCTTGTGCACAGCTTGGAGCCGATCTGCTGGCCATCCATGTAGCCAGTGTCTCTAACTAGCTGGCAGATGCTGTCAGCAGGGTGGACGAGGCATCTCACAAGTGGTCTTTCCACCCAGAAGTAGTCCACAGTCTGTTCTCCCAATGGGGCACCCCTCTGCTGGACCTGTTTGCCTCAGGGAGAATGCCAAGCTGAGGCTGTACTGTGCCGCCCCCTCAGCAGGGAACACTGCAGGGGATGCCTTCTCGAGGCTCTGGATCCAAGGCCTCTTCTGTGCCTTCCGCCACTCCCCTTGATCCACAAAGTGTTTCTCAAGGCAAGGAGGGAAGGCACTGGTGATCCTAGTGGCTCCAGACTAGCTATGCCAGTTCTGGTATCCCAATCTCCTCAACCTCAGCAGAACGCTCCTGAGGTGTCTTCCTCTCTGTTCGGACCTACTTTCCATCAGTCAGGAAGGTAGTCCATCTGGATCTTCATTCCCTGCACCTAGCAGCCTGGTTCCTGGCGGCTAGAGTTCCAGGCTTTAGGTCTCTCTGAAGAAGTCCTCAATGTAGTTGAGTCATCTTGGAAGGAGTCGACTCAAAAATGCTATGCTTTTAAATGGAAGGGTTCTCCATTTGGTGTCAGGGCAAGGGGCTGGATCCTTTGTCCTGTCCAGTGGCTAGCATCCTTGACTACCTGTGGTCCCTCTCTTAGTTGGGTCTTGATTAGGACCCTCAAGGTGCACCTGGCAGCCATCTCTGCTTACTGGGTGCGGGCCGGTCAGCAGTCAATGGTGCATGAGAAGGTGGTATGGCATTTTTAAAGGCCTTGACCACATTTCCCCTCTGGTGTGTGAACCACCACCACCTTGGGACTTGTTGCTAGTGTTGGCAAAGCTCATGGACAAGCCATTGAACCGATGCACAGGTGTGACATGTCTCACCTGTCATGGTGAGACTGCCTTCCTGGTGTCTATCACATCAGCCAGAAGGATCAGTGAGCTCCGGGCACTTTCGGTGGAGTCTTCTTACCTGGCTTCCACAGAGACAAGGTTGTTCTTCGCCCCAACCCAAAGTTCCTCCAAAGGTTGTGTCAGATTTCCACCTTAACCAAGTGATTAATCTCCCAGTGTACTTCACCAACCACACTCGGAGGCCAAGCACAGGCTCCATACTTTGAACATGCAGTGAGCCCTCACCCTACTGGGTGACATTCTTGCAAGGAGAATGTGCAGGGCAAAACTCGCTGTAACAGGAGACAGCATGAGTTGAAACAGCTACAGGGTACACAATGCCACACAACAGCCATAGTGTGTGACTCTGTGCTGTTTCCAGGAATGAGGTAAGAGCTCTGCTGGAAGGGGTCCGCTGAGCTGCTGCCGTGGCTCAGGAAATAGAGCCATTAGCACTGGAGGGCAATGGAGTGGCTGTTGACCAGATTCTGTTCCTGGTGCCAGAGCAGGTAAACACTTTTATTGTCTTGTGGTGCCCCCTGCCCGAGTTTCGCCCTCTCCTCGAGTTGCCCCTTGAGGAGGTTATTTTAGTAGGGGGTTGTCGCTGTTTAGACAGTGTGGTGTAATGCAGCGCTGTTTTGAAATGTGGCATTATGACCCCATGCTAGCACTTGCCTATTAGAAGGAGAGCATGACTGAAGTTCGGGGAGAAGTTCCCCAGCTATTTGTCACCTACGCTGAAGCTGCACCTGGCAGACCGGCAGCTAAGCGGATGATTGGCAGGTGGATTGTATCGTGCATCGACCTCTGCTATAGGTTGGCAGGTAGGGAGCCTTCAGCTGGACTTAGGGTTCATTCCACCTGCCATACCACCGATGCCTTGGTGGCTGCTTCCAGGGATGTCCCTATCCAGGAAATGTGCAGGGCTGCTACCTGAAGGTCAGCATACACCTTCATTTCCCATTACCACATCGATCTTGAGTCACGTTAGAATGCTAGTTTTGGGGCCTCAGTTCTCCAATCTCTGTTCCCTAAATAGGGTGTGTGCCTTGCCCCTCCTCCCAGAGAACTGCTAGGAGTCTGCCAACAAGTGTGGATAGAACATCATATCCACATCTCTAGAAAAACAGATTACTCACCTGTAACAGTAGTTCTAGGAGTGGTATATGATGTTCATCCACAAACCCACCGACCTCCCTGGCTGTGGTGTACCCTTCTGCTTCCAGTGGGCAAGATCTGGTGTCATGGGGTGGAGCTGAGGGAGTTACCACCTGAGTGGGTGAAAGGAGCCAGCTTGAAGGCGTTGTGGTGAGCTCTTAAGGGAAGGCAACTACCAAAAGTGTGGGTGAACATCATATACCATTCCTAGAACTAATGTTACAGGTGAGTAACCTGCTGATGTCATTCCATATGTTACAGCACCTGTAACACCATCTTGGGGTTCCATGGCGTCATGTACCTCTCGAGCTTCACTCTCGGGGTATCCGACATCATGAAACCCCTCATGGTGTTACAGCACCGTAACATATGGATCGTCACTACACTATTCTGTTTGTACTGTGTGAGTTTTTTGTATTTCTGTTACTTGTGCAAAGCTCTGAGCCAGAGTGCTTTAAAACCTGCCTGTCCATGCCATCTTACACTTTAAAGCCACACCAACACCTAACTCTGAAAATCATATTTAGTTCCTTCTCAGCTTATAGTTTGTGTTTTTATATTTTCTTCTCACCTGTCTGTATTACTGTGGCTAGTAGCATGACAGTAGGGTTCCTGTTGCTTAGAGTTCATCTGCTCCTCAGGTGTCCTATCGCTCACCTGAGAATATAGTCATCTGCTTATAAAATGGTTTAAAAAAAGCATCACATTTATGAGCTGTTAATGTTACAGCATATACCATGGTTCAGATTTGTTTCTCCAGCTAGAAACCCTTTAAGAGGACTCAAGTCACTCCTGTTTGAGCAAGTGCTTAGCTTGATATAATTTGAGATTTAAGGTTAGTGATGGGTATTGATTTTAGAAATATTATAATCTTTGATGTATGTTTATGCTCTGAAATATGTTTTGTGATTTATTTCGTATGTGTTTGGTGTATTGTATATGTCAGGTGTATGGATATTGTACAGTTCTCTGGGCCCCAGGAAGAGGCACTTTATAAATAAAGTTTTGATTGACTGATTAATGCAGCATCAATACCAAAAATACCACTACACTCTCTTAAAATGTTCAAATGGTAGCTAATATTTCCCTCACTAAAACCCTTAACTAGGCTTTAAAAAATGAAGCTTCCTATTGTAGTCTGAGGCCGGATATTCAGACTGCACCAGGCTGTAGCGCAAGCCTGGGCACAAGCGCAACATGCTGCGCAGGGGGCGTTGACAGGGTGATATTCAACAGAGCTGCGCCATGGCACAGCATGCGTTGAATGTCGCACCTTAGCCACCGCGGTGTGCATGGCGCAGTGGCACTGTGCCAGCGCAAATGGCCCGAAGTGGAGCAGGGGATGCGCTAAGCGCAAGTTCCGTTCGCTAGGCACAACAACGCGATATTCAAAGTGCACTTGCAAATGGGGCCATAATGTATGCAAGGCGCAAAATGGGTCCATTTGCATGTCATTATGGCCCCATTTGCATGCAGGTGCACGGAACTCCGTGACTTACGCTGGCACCCCTGCCAGGCTGCAGCCATTGGTGACCGGCGCCCCTGCACAGCGGCAGCATGCACCGATGCCCGATCGGCGGGCATATGAAAACTACTGTATGCAAACATCCCATATCCCTGGTGGTCAGTGGACCGCTGGCAGCCCGATCACAGATATATGTTGTAATAAATGTAGTCCTATATCCGTGGATCCATTCACATATCTGGACTATGGCAATGCGGTATGGGCTGCCGCCCATTGGCTCACGCTCTGGACCAATGGGCATCAGCCCTACAATCCGGTATCGGTGGCGGGGCAGCAGCGGTGGGGAGCTGCCGCCCGCCGCTGACGGGGGCGGGCGGTGGGGGCTCAGTGGGTGGGTGGGGAGGGTATCGCTAGACCACCAGGGTTGGGTTGGTGGGGCATTGTTTTGAACTGGCGCCCATGATCGGGCTGCGGCGGTCCACAGGACCACCAGGGATATAGGACTACATTTATTACAACATATGCGCAATCGGGCTGAGCGATCCACTGGACCACCAGGGATATTGGACTTTTAAATTATAACATATGCCGCGATCGGGCATGGGAGGGCACCGCCACGAAGGTACAGCTGGAGCTCGGGTGGCCACCCACAGGTGGCAGCTGCCATGTTCGCCCTGCAATATGGCAGCTCACCTGTGGGGTGGCCAGCTGCTCCTTTTTTTTTGGCTCACCTGTGTGCAGCGCAGGTAGGGGTTGTGCATGCATGGGCTCAGCACATCCGGGCTGAATATCGGAAGTCACGGGTATGCATGGGCACACCCCACCTGCGCTCGCATACATTACTGATGCACTCCGGCACATCGGGATTTGTGCCAGGCTCAATCCCGTTTGAATATCGTGCCAGGCGCATCAGTGGGTTGCGCGTATGGTGCAACTCTGTTGTGCCATGTGCAACCCTTCTGAATATCCGGCCCTTGTGCCTGCTACAGTTAGCAATCTACTGTTCTACCTTGTTTTCTCCACTAGTGTTGTCAGTTGTCTAGCTAGCTAATAAAACAATCTCGTTTTCTGGTGTGTAGCTGGTATCTGTCCGCTGCACATGTCCTTGTTTATTGTAAATCCTGTGCATTCATTGTGTTTAGTTTCCATGTTACATTGTGTGTAATTATTTCTGGTTTACTCCTGAAAAAGGATATTTTGTCTCAGTGAGGCTACCTGGTTACCAAAGTCCAATAAGTAAATTAAAAATAAAAAAAAGAGTTAAATGTCAATTTCCTTCATTATCTCCTCTTAAACACATGCAAAAAATTAAAAAGTGAAGTACTGCTGATATTGTTATAGCTCCATTTACAAATGTGGCCCAGATATTTGACAAGAGAACCTAGCTGGGCTGTGGATCACCACAGTCAGTGCGTTGCACACGTGGCATTGACAGCCCAGTCCCCCACCAGTTAAGCACGTGGGAATCATCACAGATGCGTTCCGATGTCTGTGTATAGGATCGGACATTTGAATGCATCTATGTAGATGAGCATGTGTCCACAATACAGACACAAGTGCAACACCCCATTGTACAAGCCGTCCTGCCCAGGGTATTTATCCAGGTGTATGCTCACAGTTCAGGTAGTGCACTTTAAACAGGAATCAGTGTAAAGCAGACCTAGTAGGTAGATGCAGTAAACAAAAAAAGAACATTTTAAATGAAATGAGATAACAGTGTTTCTTAGAAAGTTAATTATTTGTCTCAAAGTGCACTCGGGTCAAAACTGGCACTGGCCAACTTGTCAAATGCTAATACATTTTATACTGGGTTAGTAAAATAAATTTAAGTAGGTCTGCAGGTTTGTACTGGAGAAGGTAATATTTCAATAAGTGTACCAGCTGGGCCACTAGAAAAGTCTATGGGGCTACTGGATTTTCCCAGTCACTAGCTCTACTGGCTAATGGCTGCAAAACTTAATTTCAACCCCTGAAGTGACTGGTATTTATTAGAGAATACCTTGATATAACACTTAGTCTTTCTCGTTTAGGCCACTTAATAGGGGCGAGGAAACAATTTATTCTGTTTATTTTCTTAAAGGCAACATATTAAAGTTTTAAGGTTATTGGTTTTGATTAACCATTAATGAGAAAAAATGTTAACTGCATTCTGACAATTGCCATGCACAGGTCCTGTTACAAAGCCAGACTACAGTAAGGTGGTTTATACAGTAGTTAAGTTTTAAGCACCTTAAGCTGTTAAAGTTCATCTTCATGATGAGTGCTTATCCATTATCTGATATGTTTTCCGTCTTCTGTGTTCCATATATTTGTACACCACATGCTTGTCAATAAAATTGTAATTCATTTGTGCAGTGCCAGGGTGTGAATTTGAGAAAGAGTAAGGTGCTTCTGGAAGACTTTGGTTTCCAATTGCCTTGGTGGTGCAGCTGGCAGAAAAGCAGACTGGTATTCTGAGTGGCCTGGGTTCAAACCCCAGCTAAGGCACTTATTTATTTCTGTGTTGAATGCTTTACAAGCTAGTAGCTAATGCTGTACCCTGTTGGAAAGGCAGGGGTCATGCTTTTGCAAGAAGTTGTAGCGTAATGGTCTAGTGTGTAAGGCTTAAAGGGACACTGTCAACCCCTTTAGGTCTCAAAGTGTCCCTAGTTTAAAGAGGAACTTCAGTGATATTCTTAAAAGTTACAGCTTGTAGTCATTATATGCAGTACTAGACCTGAAAAGGTGTGTGCATTTGTTAATTCTGGCCAAGGTTTACTCTACCTTCCATAATTTGGATTTGTTTTTGAGCTGTGCTGCATGCCATTGCTGTTCAGCTGCTGGGATGCTAGCTCCTGATGACATCATTGTAGGATAGGGGTGACTCACACTGTGCAGTACCATGCAGTTGCAACAGTGTTGCAAGGAAACCTACCAGTACTCAGTATACCTACTGTGTCCCCTCCAGGACACCCTGTTAGCAATGCATTATGCCAAAATCCAGATGCCCTGTCGGTATGTGTTTTTTTGTGTGTGTGAAATTGACTCTGCCCTACAGTGATGTCAGCAGTACAAGCCTTGGTCCACAGAAACACCAGGCTTGCTATAGAAGCCTGGTACACCCTGCAGTTTTAGCAGCTCAGAATGCAAAAACTAACTGCAGCAGCAGTAATGAAATACAATTCCAGAATCAATGCAAGAAGGGTAATTTATGCATGAAAGTCAAAAGGACTGGTAACGGTCCTCTTTAAAAAACACACTTTATGATTGCCAACATTCTGAAAAGATTGCTGATGTAGCTGGTAGTTTGATTTTGACTCTTTTCTTTACTAAAGTGAAAACAGACTGCTCACCATACTGGTGTTACCACACAAACACAGGTTTGTTTATATTCCTTAATCAGCTTCAGCTGCATCTTTCCTGGACTTGGGAACACCCACAACATAGTCTGGCCCTCATGTTGCAGTGGGAGTTTAGGAGGCTACTGCCTTATGAGTGACTGCACTGTTTTGGGGTGTTTCTAATGCTCAGGAAGTATGCAGTAAGAACAGATCCAAGACTGTAAACAAAACAAGGTTGTTTATAAATATACATTGCCATGCAGTTCAGTTCTACTAAACAAAGAGACATACAAAACAAACAGCAACATCAATGAATTTTAGAGAAGGTAAGCAATCATAAAATGTAGGTTTTAACTAGAAATAATATGATGAAAAACAGGTTGGCGGTGTCCTTTCAAAGGATATTTTCTTCTAAATTTGCATTGTTATTATCGAGATAAAGACAGTACACTGAAGCAGATATTCTAGGGACGTGGATATCCACACTATTTGGCATATCCTTCTCTTTAAGAATCTTGCCAGAAGGTCTAAAGCTGGCTCCTCCCACCCACCCAGGTGGTATATCCTCAACCCCCCTTGATGCCACATCTTCCTTTCTGCTGGAAGATTCAGGGTTTCTCCTTAACGCTCCACGTTGAGTGGCCCTGGCGCTTAAATCTTGGATTGCTTACAAAACTTAAACTCGTTGAGAGTGCCACTGCATCATTTGTAATTGTGATTGCGATGGAAGACAAGTCCTTCCCTGAGTTCCACTGGTGCCCTTGCGAACTGAAGATGTCTCGCACTGACCATCGCCACATGTATCTGTTGCCTGGGCCACATTCATGATACCCAGGCCTACGATTTCTGTTGGGCATTCCATCTGGCAGTGTTGGACAATCGCCTCGCATAGCTGCAGCTCAGCTGACTGGAAAAACGGAACCCGTCGGTCAAATCTAAAGAGGCCAGTCGGGTGGTCTCCATGGCTGTGGGGTCCGCTGAACAACTCGAGCAGATGAAGGCTTTCGAGAAGGAGGCAGCTTGGGACACCAATCAGTCCTCTTTAGTTCGGTCTTCATTCCACTCAAACTGGGCTTACGTTTTCAGGCTCCTTCAGGAGTTGTGCCAGTCTTTCCTGACCAAGGAGAAGGGTCCATTAGGTTTGCACAACCCCCACTCCCGTAAAGGATTCCAAGGAGTCGAGAGGAGATGTCTCATCGACATCGTTCTTGGGATCGAGAGGTCTCGTTCCCAGGAATCTCCAGTTTTGACTTCAGTCGAAATTGAGCCTCAACCGCTGGCTTCACAGTGCCCTGTCAGGCCAGCTGGCTGAGCCTGAGTCGACGACCCGGTCAAAACTATCATCGACCCCATTGACTAGTTGTTGCTGGATGAGTCTGACAATTCCTTGTTCAGGACTCTGGTCCTGACTGGACCCACCGAGGAAGACCCAGCCTGCTGGGAACTTCTTCACGGTCCCTTCCCTGACCTGGAGGAGCTGTGGGCCTCCCTGGCTCCTTCTGAGCACTCACATCGGTCCCCAAATGGTTGAGGTCTAGGTCTCAGACACCCTTGACCCGACAGGCTGAGGCAATCTCACAAACCTCATTCTGGGTGTTCGGCAGGCGACACGCTATTTATCCTCATCCTCCTCGGCAAAGGAGGCTTTGGCGCAAGTTGCATCGATGCTATGAGGCTCTCATGTGGCAACAGTTGATGTTGACGGTCTGAAGTCAACCGTGGCTTCCATGCTGGTCATCACATGGCTGTCATATTCTAGGCCAACAGACTCATCAGAGCTAATCGACACCATCCCTCTCCGGCTCGGCCAAAACCGGCCTCTCCGCCAATTGTGGTGGAGCCACCACATAACAACCTCCCTCTGGGGCTCCTGCCAAGGAGTCTTGGCCTACTAAGAGCCTCCTGCATGGGCTATTGGTCACCCTCACTCCTGACCATCCACGGCAGGTCGAAAGTGACTCAGGTGGTCAGCTGATCTATCCGGACTTCTAGGAGTCTGAGGACTCTGATTTGCATTCTCGTCCATTTGATGAGGATTCGCTTGGGGTCTTCGCGGAGGAAGGTCCACATCCTTCATGGGCATTCTCCATCTCATTTACGAATCTATGGGATGCCTTTGGAACCATCCAGAAATGGCCTCAATATCTGACAGACATTCTGACAAAGGGAATTTTCCGACAGAGGCCTTCCTAGTGGCTGAAGCCATTGTTGGTCCAACCTTGGAGCTTTAGCAGCACCCTGCCTCCTGCCCCGCGCCATCAGCCTGGATGGCCCACAAGTATCACGGTTTCCATCGGCTCCCTTTCTGGGTTCTAGAGCACCCCTCGGCTAAGGGATTGGTGATCAAATCTGTGTTTAGGCCCTTAGGGCAATTCAGGAGACACCGATAGACCTCCAGACAAAGAATCCAAAAATTGGACTATTCTGCCAGAAAGATCTATGCTGCCTCTTCACTTGGTCTCCGTCAGTGGAGCTCAGCTGTCATCATGGCACACTTCTCCCATGCCCTCCTGGGCTCTGTAGATGAGGTGCTCCCTCATCTCCCTGTGGACCTTCAGACTACGGTCAAGCAGGTCCAGGACAAGAGTTGGGCTGTTGCTAAGCAGCAACTCCAGATGGCAGTGGACGTCAGGGATTCCTGTGCCCACTCAGTGATGTCCGCAGTAGCCATGCGACACTGGGGTCTGGCTGAGGTCTCGATCTTCACGGCAAACACCCAGCACAAACTTGCAGACATTCCTTCCTGAGCACCGATTTGTTCAGTCCAGGAGTTGATGATCAGCTTCAATGCATCGAGAAGTCCAGTGCCACCTTGAACTCGTTGCTTCCACCCAGAAGGTATCTCAGGGTTCCAAATAGCAAGCGTAAGCCCTTTTGGCTTTCTGCCCTGCAGCCAAGCAGCCCCAGTACCAATTGGGGCAGCAACAGCAACAGGCTCAATCTTAGCACCTTCGGCCCAAGCCAGGGCATTGGCAGTCCATAAGCCCAGAGGAAGGGCTCCGGATCCTTAACCAGATCCTCCTCCTCCTCCAAGCCTGCACAGTTACAGGATGGGGTTGCCAACCATGCCCATCACGCCCTCTGGGTCCTCCCATGGGGCCGGCTCCACCACTTCCTTTCCACCTGGTCCACTGTCACAACAGACAGGTGGATTTTGAAAGTGGTTGACCAGAGTCTGCCTCTGGAATTAGCGAGCCACGCCCCATGGGAGGAGAAGGTATTCGTGCACACTCAGTCGGCTCTCCAGGCGACATCTCCCAACTCCTCCACAAGGCGGTAGTGGTCTGAGTCACAGATCCCCCTGTCAGCCCAGGGTTTGTTTCCAGGTACTTCCTGGTACTGAAACAGATGGGGGCTGGTACTCCATTCTAGATCTGCATGACCTGAACCAGTTTCACAGGTCTCTCACCTTCAGGATGGTAACTCTGTCTCAGATCATACCATCTCTAGAGCAGAACATGTGGTCTTGCTCCCTGGATCTGCAGGACGCATTTTCCATGTCCTACTCTGCCTGTCATACTGAAGGTTCCTCTGCTTCAGGACAGAGGGAATCCTATATGACTTTCAAGCCATGCTGTTCAGCCCGTCATCAGCCCCCAGGGTCTTCACCAAATGCATAGCAGTGGTGGTGGCCATCTTGACATTGAGGGGTCTGAGTGTACCCCTGTCTGGATGATTGGCTTATAGCTGGTCCTCAAATTGGAGGTGGAGAGGTCCAGGGATCTGGCCTCCAAACCTGCCTCTACCTTGGCCTCCGGATCAGCGAGGCCAAGTTGGAACTCTTGCCTTCGCAGGGTGATCTGCTTCATCGGGCAGAGCTTGCCTTTTGCCAAGCCAGAGCCAGGCTCCCGGTGGACAGGGTGTAGGTTCTCTCCTCCTTTGCCCTATAATTTTTGGTTGGGCACTTGCACCCTGATCAGGACTTACTTCTGGGTTGCATGGCAGCCTGCACTTCCATGGTCCAATGGGCAGTTGGCACATGTGCCCTTTTCAATGGAAGCTGGCCGGCCAGTGGACTCAGCAACTAGGTAATTTCGACTAGCTGGTCACTGTGACCCAGAAGATGTGGGGCGCTCTCCAATGGTGGACCATCCTAGAGCATCTGCAGAAGGGAATCCGTTTGTCCACCCTGAGCCGATGGTCATCTTGACAACCGACAGCTCTCTCACAGGCTGGGGTGCCCATATAGGGACCACAGAGTCCACAGGCTCTGGACCCCGAGGAATCCCAATGCTGTATCAACTTGCTGGAGCTATGAGCAATTTGGCTGGTGCTGACTGCATTCACTCCATTCCTTTGGGGTCAAGTGGTTCAGATTCAGGCGGACAACATCACAGCCATATACTATCTCAACAGACAGGCGGTATGCACTCCGACCTCTGTGAGGAAGCTCTCCACATCTGGACTCTCATGAGCTGACTGAGGCAGATCTCCTAGCCATTCATGTGGCTGGAGCATTGAATCAGTTGTCAGACAACCTCAGCCATGTGGGTGAGGCATCCGCAGTGGTCTCTCTATCCAGAGGTAGTACACAGCCTGTTCTCCCAGTGGGGCACCCTCAGATGGACCTGTTTGCCTCCAGAGAGAATGCAAGCTAAGGCTGTTTTGTTCCCGACCCCTCAGCTGGGCACGCTGCAGGGATGCCTTCTTAAGGCCATGGACCCCAGGCCTCTTTTATGCCTTCCCTCCACTTCCTTTGATCCACAAAGTGCTCCTCAAGGTCAGGAGGGACAAGGCACAGAGTGATCCTGGTGGCTCCATACTGCCCTGCCAGTTTTGGTACCCCAATCTACTCAGCCGAGGCATCAGGCTCCGAGGCATCTCCAAGCACACCTGAACCTGCTCTCAGTTAATCAGGGAAGGTCCTCCACCCAGACCTTCAATCCCTGCACCTGACAGTCTGGTTCCTGAACAGCTAGAGTTCCAGGCTTTGGGTCTCTCCAAAGATGTCCTCACTATAGTTGAGGCATCCAGGAAGGAATCGACCAGGAAGTGCTATGCCTTCAAATGGAAAAGATTCTCCATTTGGTATCAGGGCAAGGGTCTGGACCCTTTGTCCTGTCCCGTAGCTAGTATTCTTGACTACCTTTGGTCTCTCTGCAAAGGGTCTTGGTCTATGACCCTTAAGGTGCACCTGGCAGCCATCTCTGCTTACAGGCGTGGGCCAGTCAGCAGGCGGTGGCACAGGAGAAAGATGGTCTGGCATTTCTTCAAAGGCCTCGACCATATTTCCTCAGTCGTGAACCACCACCACTGTGGGACCTACTACTGGTACTGGCAAAGCTCACGGGCAAGCCATTCAAACTGATGCACAGTATGAGATGTCACACTTGTCATGGAAAACCACCTTCCTGGTGGCTATCATGTCACCCAGAAGGATTGGGGAGCTTCAGACACTCTTTGTTGAGTGAGTCTCCTTGTCTGGTCTTTCACAGTGACAAGGTTGTCCTGTGTCCCAACCTGAAGTTCTTCCGAAGGTTGTGTCAGAGTTTCACCTGAACCAGGAGATGACTCTGCCGGTGTACTACCCAGTCACACCTCAGAGGCCAAATGCAGGCTCCATACTTTGAACCTGAGATGAGTGCTGTCTTATTATAAAGAGTGCACAGCAGGCGTTAGGAGAGATTTGCCAGCTGTTTGTCACCTGCGCTGAAGCTGCACCTAGCAGACCTGCAGCCAAGCAGGCGATTGGCAGGCGGATTACATCTTGCATTGATCTCTGCTATAGGTTGGTGGGTAGGAGACTCCCATAGGGCTATGGGCTCATTCCACCCGCATACCGCTGTGTCAGTGGCTGCTTCTAGGGGCGTCCCTATCCAGGATATCTGCAGGGCTGCTACCTGGAAGTCAGCAAACACCTTCATTTCCCATTACCAGATTGACCTGGAGTCACGCTGAGATGCTGGTATTGGGGCCTCGGTTCTCAGTCTCTGTTCCCTAAGTAGGGGTGCGCCTTGTCTCCCTCCTCCTGGAGAACTGTTAGGAGTCTGCCAAATAGTGTGGATAGAACAACATATCACGTCTCTAGAAACTGGGTTACTCACCTGTAACAGTAGTTTAGGAGTGATATATGTTGTTCATCCACCGAGACCCCTGACCTCCCGGGTTCGATGCACAGCCACTGCTTCCAGTGGGCAAGATATTGCATCAAGGGGTGGAGCTGAGGGATATACCACCGGGTGAGTGGGGGCCAGCTTTTAGACCTTCCGGCAAGATTCTTAAAGGGAAAAGATATGCCAAATAAGCGTGGATGAACAACATATGCCACTCCTAGAACTACTGTTACAGTGCGTAACCTGTGTTTAGTGTACTAATACACAAATGCTACATTGACATGCTAAGTCATTTTAACCTGGTCAAACTTTCATTTAAAACCAAAATGGAGTTTCTGCCATAACTGCTCCAAAGTTAGCTCATTCTAAAGATAATGGACTCGATTCGAAGCGTGTTGGAATGCCACAAGCGGGTGCACCAAACATGTGGGGCATGGGGCTTGTGGCATTCCTAGCCATGTTCGGGTTTCATGATCCTGTGCTCCAGTTACATAAGTTAGACCAGTTTTGCTGATCTAACTTGTGGCGATCTTAGGACCTGTGTCATAAATGCTCCTGATCTTTTTGACTCTGGCTGAAGTTGCGGCAGTGTGTTTAGTACAGCAGTAGCACAAAATGGGTTTGGTGGAGGGCTTGGCGCTAGCCCTGCATCAGCCTTTGTGAATTGAGACCAATGTCTTTGAAATGGGCCAACTATGAAATGGTTTGGGCTAGGAGCCTAAGTTTTTTTTTTTTTACATGAAAGCTTGCAACAAAGTCAACATGGCTATGTCATGTTGATAACGTTTCATGCATCGGCCTTTGTTAATCAGGTCTCAAACTGTTAAGTGGTGGTGGCCAACACTTGATATTATATTGGCCAATGCACTGGATGATGCTAGTGTTACTCAGGGAAAACCACAATCTTTTTATTTAATTTTTTATGTGCTTTCTCTTTTTCGGTGTTGGACAGAATGTATTTCTTAAGTCTGCTCAGTAACTTTTGATTTTCTTTTTGTCCTTAGGGTCCTCAAGGTGTACCAGGGGAGGCTGGAACCCTTGGACAAAAGGGAGAGCCAGGGGCGTCTTTGCTGGTCCTGGCTTTAAAGGAGACAAAGGGATCCTGGGTTCCCAGGTCAATCGGGTGTTCCTGGGAGAAATGGCATTGCTGGACTAGATGGTCTTCCAGGTCCTCCAGGTCTAAGGGTGAACCAGTAAGTATAACAAAGCTGCTTTCAAGATTAGGGTTTCATATTAACATTTTTGATGTTGCAGTAATCATACATAGTTTTTGTCATTTTCTTGTAAAAAAAAAAAGTCTGTTTGGCTTTTAAAATGTCGTATCATAGGGCCCTATAGTCAAAGCCATCTGTTTACATCACACCCATTAGCAGTGAGCATGGCGTTGCCGTGGGCAATCTGAGTGTTGTTTTCAGACGGGCAGCACATCCTATGAGGTGCACAATGCCTTTCTGAATATGGGGCTGTGGTAGCTGGGCTCAGTAACTGTCGTGCAAAGCATTCACTTACAGGAGCAAAGGGAAAGGCGTGGGCAGGAGTTTGGAAACCTGGTGCAGGGCTTACATCCAGCCCTGTCACCCCACTCTTAGGTTGTGGTCATGTACCGGCGCTTCCCCACAGCTGCACCCAATTTTCCAGTCTTGGGCGCAGTTGCGACAGTTTCCATATGTCACGTCTTAGCCAAATATCTGGTGCAAGCTCCGTGATATGGGCCCCCAGAGTTGCCACAAGGTAGACCAGAGGAAGTCGGTCTACCTTGTTATCATGAGGATAACAAATCCATTTGATTGCTGCAAGCTCCATGCACCATACTGTTGGCACACGGGCTTGTGGCGATCTAAGAGTTTAGAAAATCCTGCCCGTTTCCCAAACAGGATAGTGCCCTTGCCCCTGGGAGGCGATATTCAGTAGCTGGCATTCTGACAACCACATATGGCATGCAGAGTGCTAATTGGCCATTTGCATATCATTACATAGCCATTGATGGCTCCACACAATGCTGCTGCATGTGAATGCGCTGAGGCATTGTATAAAGCTTTGACCCCACCAGCTTGATGCCCAAATAACAGATAGACTACAAGGGCAGTCAGCCACTGTCAAACTAGTGGCACTCCACTCTCATCCTGTGCACAGTAATATCAATATTCCCATCCTTGGTAGTATAGTGGTCCGCCAACCCTCGGTGCCCATTGGATGAGCAGTAATATCACTATCCTCAGCCCTGATAATCTAGTGGTTCCCCGTCCCCCTTTCTGATGCTTCTCCAATACACAATAATATCACTGTCCTCATCCTGATAATCTAGTGGTTCCCCGTCCCTCTTTCTGATGCTCCTCAATACACAATAATATCACTATCCTCATCCCTGATAATCTAGTGGTTCCCCCTGTCCCCCTTTCTGATGCTTCTCCTATACACAATAATATCACTGTCTTCATTCCTGACAATCTAGTGGTTCCCCGTCCCCCTTTCTAATGCTCCTCCAATACACAATAATATCACTGTCCTCATCCCTGATAATCTAGTGGTTCCCCGTCCCCTCTTTCTGATGCTCCTCCAATACACAATAATATCACTGTCCTCATCCTGATAATCTAGTGGTTCCCCGTCCCCCTTTCTGATGCTCCTCAATACACAATAATATCACTGTCCTCATCCCTGATAATCTAGTGGTTCCCCGTCCCCTCTTTCTGATGCTCCTCCAATACACAATAATATCCCTATCCTCATCCCTGACAATGTAGTGGTTCCCCTGTCCCCCCTTTCTGATGCTCCTCCAATACACAATAATATCACTGTCCTCATCCTGATAATCTAGTGGTTCCCCGTCGCCCTTTCTGATGCTCCTCCAATACACAATAATATCACTGTCCTCATCCTGATAATCTAGTGGTCCCCTGTAGCCCCTTTCTGATGCTCCTCCAATACACAATAATATCATTATCCTCGTCCCTGATAATCTAGTGATTCCCCGTCCCCCCTTTCTGATGCTCCTCAATACACAATAATATCACTATCCTCATCCCTGATAATCTAGTGGTTCCCCGTCCCCCTTTTCTGAAGCTCCTCCAACACACAATAGTATCACTATCCTCATCCCTGACAATGTAGTGGTTCCCCTGTCACCCTTTCTGAAGCTCCTCCAATACACAATAATATCACTGTCCTCATCCCTGACAATGTAGTGGTTCCCCTGTCACCCTTTCTGATGCTCCTCCAGTACACAATAATATCACTATCTTCATCCCTGATAATCTAGTGGTTCCCCTGTCCCCCTTTCTGAAGCTCCTCCAATACACAATAATATCACTGTCCTCATCCCTGACAATGTAGTGATTCCCCTGTCCCCCTTTCTGATGCTCCTCCAGTACACAATAATATCACTATCCTCATCCCTGATAATCTGGTGGTTCCCCTGTCCTGATGATCTAGTGGTTCCCCTGTCCCCCTTTCTGATGCTCCTCCAGTACACAATAATATCACTATCCTCATCCCTGGTAGTCTAGTGGTCCCCCACCCATCTCCCATGCCAGTGCAATCCATAGTAATGTATAAATTCCTTTTCCTGGTTCTCTCGGGGTCCCACTCCCTACCTGGACACCGACAGTAACAGGTACTGGCGCAATACACCTGACCCTGTCCCACCCACTCAGTACCCCCATTCCCCGTCTGCACTTGCCTCACCCTAGATATGGCCATTCTGCCATTGTCATCAATGCAGCGATGATGACTGGCATAGTTCCTTTACCAGCACCCTGGCCTACCACTGTCTGTATAACGGGAGCGTGCATCACGTACAATGGAAAAGTCATTCTACTGTCTGCATGCACATGTTCCCTGTCATGCAGATGACAGATGACCAGTGTGGTAAGTGGAGGTTGTGCCAGTCACTATCACTGCATCGGGGATGGCAGTGGAGTGGCCATATCTTCAGTGGCTTGGGTGTGGATTGGGGTGGTGGAGTACTAGTGGTGAGATGGGGGTGATGGTACTGAGACAAGTAACAGTTACTGTTGGATCCGGGATGAGATGCGGGATCACAAGACTACCAGGAAAGAAATCTTCAGTATATACACTTTTGCATGTTATAGGCAGGGGCTGCAGGCCCACTGAGATTGCCAGGGAACAAGAATCTAAGATTATTATGCAATGGATGAGGCAGTAGGGGGGACCCCTACGCTACCAGGAATGAGGATATTGATATTACTGTGCATTGAATGGGCATGGGGAGGGGTGAACCATTAGTCTGACATGGACTGACAGCTCTGGCTGTCAAGCCATTACTGGTGCTTGGCCAGAGAAGGCGGGGTGTTTGCACACCTCTGTGCATGTGATAAGAGCAGGAGAAGTTTTGAATAGCACTGTAACAGCAGCATGTTACTACTTCCAGAGCCTCTGACTATACCACTGCACCCTGTATGCATGAAAGCTCCCTCATTTGTGTTGGCGCACCAGTATATTCTGTGCATACCGCTATCTGCTGAGCACCAAAAAACAGGGACTGTTGAATATTGCTCTTACCCATCAATCGCATAAACCCAGTTCGCGATCTCTCTCATGTTTGTGATATGCTAACCTTCTGAATATTAGGGCCATAGATTCTGATCTGCGTAGCTATTTCCAGGAAGTTTTGCTGTTTTAGTACATTCGTTGGGTAAATTAATGTTTACAGAGTTGTTGGCAACACTAGCAGAGTACAACAGAGATCAGTTAAAATGATTTGGGAATGGAATGCTTTTAGCAGGTTAGCATCTGGATGGCAAGGGTGGGATGTATCACAGTATTGGTAATGTGTCAGCAGAAAGGACCATCCTGGTCCATTTAGTCTGCTCATTTCCCACCCGCCTCACTTGTCTCCGCTTCCAAGGGATATTTTCCTTTGCCCACCAGCCAACCCCTTGTGTCTGTCCCACACCCTCTTGAATTCCTCCACTGTTTCTGCACACACCACCTCATTAGGTAATCTGTTCAGGGTTCCACCACCCTCTCAGTGAAATAACATCTCCTGATATTGCTCTTAAATCTTCCCCATTCCAGTCGTAAATTATGACCCTTGTTTTAACTCCTACTTTCCTTTTCAATAATCTACCTTCATTCGTTTATTTATTCCCTTCATATACTTAAAAGTCTCTATCATGTCACCTCTATCTCTTGTAACCTCCAGCAGGTATAGAGTTAATTATCTCACTCTAGTCTCATATGGCTTCTCTTGCATACCTTGCATCATCTTTGTTGCTCTTCTCTTTGTATTCTTCAAAACCACTAAGCACTTTGTCAATCACAGTGTGGCACTTGGTTCTTCTGTAGCACAGGTTTAATTGTTTACTTTGATCAGCAATACGTAATAACACTAATTCATCCTCTTCTTCCCAGTTTGAATCAGGTCTGGACTGAGACTGGATCCATCCACCTATGGCGGTTTAATTGGCCATGTGGAAATCCCAGTTTTGTTCTTAAATTTATGTTCTGATTTTTGGCCCAAATGTCTTTATGTTGATGCAGTGGCACATTAGAACCTTCTTTGTAGGGTCAGTACATGCTCAGTTTAAGTAGTGCCGCCAGCTCTGTGACCTTCTGATCACTGCAGATATCCCAGGTAATGCTTGCTCTGTGGTAAACAAGAACTAAAACTTAATAAGACACACAAAAGGGAGACAAGACGAGGACGAGTCAAACTGCAGTTAAAATAGCAGCTGAAAAAATAACATTCATAAAGAAAAAGTGAACCTTGAAGTAAAATTAAAAGGATTGCAAACAGGTATAAAAATAATTGTAGCTCTCCATTCTATGACTGTTACATAAACCATTCATTAATGATCTTTCTCACGTCTCTTGTTTTCTCATGTTTAGAACTCCAGAAATTACCCTTGTATCATGTAGGGGCCTATTCAGTATGAGGTGCAGGGTACAGGTGCATACCTAGCCATGTTCCTCTGTACCTGTGGTGACAGAGCACGACATGCCATGCATGATACAAGCACACCTGTCTGCAGCCCCCATCAGGTGCTTTGGAGCATTGTGGGGACAGAGACAGACTATGGATGGGTACCAGACACAGGTGGGCATTCAGTCAGATGCCTCTCTGAACATTTAGATCACCTGCTCTACATGGAGCAGGGGATTATGAGTACCGATGTATGGTACCTCCCAGGGCTGTAATACAACATTACTGATAGCCTTCGCAGCCCCACCACATTGTGGCAGCTGGATAGGGTGACTGATGGAGAAGGATGCAGGTAGCAGCTATGACCGGTGCTTACGGGCATAGCTTGTGTTCCCTGCCCCAGTTTCTCCATGAAAGTTCATGATCACAACCATGATGGAGGACAGGTCCTCACCAAGTTCCGCTGGTGTCCTTGCGGACAGAAAATGTCAACACCGATCCACATTCCACGTGTGTGTCTGCATGGGCCATGCGCATGACCCTCAAGCTCTGCGATCTCTGCCGTGCCTTCCATCCCAGGTTGCGAATGATCACCTCGCACATTTACAACTTGTACAACTGGAAACGGCACCCACTGGTCAAATCTAAGGATGCCTGTTGTGTGTTTTTATGTGCTGTGGGTTCCGCTTGACCAACTAGGAGTAGATGAAAGTCTTTGAGGAGGAGGCAGCTCGTGCGCCGAACAATCCTCTTCATTGTCAGTTTTTGTTCCACTCAAACTGAGCACCTCATTCTCCGGTTCCTTCAAAGAGATGTGCCAGTCTCTCCCTATGAAAGGGAGGGCCCATCGGGTATGCACACCTCCCAATCCCATAAAAAGGACAGGGCAGAGAGAAGAATCTTCACGTTGATGCTCTTGGGACAGAGAGAGATCTCGGTCACAGGAGTCTCTTATCTCAACTTTGGTCGAAATTAGACCTCAGCCACTGGCTTCACGGTACCCCCTTCAGGCCAGCAAGCTCAGACACAGGAAGATGGCCAGGTCGAAATTGTAATCAACTCTGTTGACCTGTTGTTGTCCAATGAGGCCAACAATTCCTTATTTAGGACCCGGTCCTACGACCGTGAGGAGACCCAGCTTGCTAGTGCTCCCTCCGTGGTCACGATCCCTGATCTGGAAGAGCCACGGTTCTCCCAGACTCCTTCCAAGAAGCCCTGTCAGTCCTCCTGATGGTCGTCTTTAGGTCTCGGACCCCTTGACTGATAGGCCAAGGAAATCCCACAAGTGGTGCTCTAAGAAGAGGCGACACCGCCATTCATCCATATCCTCCTCGGTGAGGAAAGGCTTTGATGCAAGTTGCATCATCGACATGAGGACCTCATGTGGCAACAGCTCATGCTGACCGTCCCAAGTCAACCCCAGCTTCTACTCTGGCAATCACTTGGCTGTCGCCCTCCAGGCCAATGCTGACTCCTCCAGAGCTGGACGACTTTGTCCCTCCACCCACAGAACCAGTGAAGACTCTCCTGGCTTGGCCAGCTGGCCTTTCTGCCTGTGTTGATGGAGCTGCCACTTAGCAGCCTCCCTCAGGGACTCCTGCCAAGGAGTTTAACCTGATCAAGGTCTCCCCACAGGCTGTCAGTCCCTTACTCCCACCCTTCTGTAGCGGGTAGAGTGACTCAGGTGGTCGTCTGCTTTACCTGGACTCTGAGTCCGAGGATTCGGACCTGCACTTGCGTCCCTGTGCCGAAGATTCAATGAGTCTGTCAATGGAGGGGGTCCCACATCCTTATGGGCATTCTCCATCTCATCTCTGAATCAATGGGGATGCCATTAGAGCCCGTCGAGAAATGGGCTGAATACCCCTTGACTGATATCCTCAGGAAAGGGATTCCCCGTCTGAGGCCTTACCAGTGGCCAAGGCCATAGTTAGTCCGGCCTTGGGCTTTGGCAGCACCCAGCTTCCTGCCCCAGCCTTCAGCTCACGTGGCCCCACAAATATGCGTGTTCCCATCGCGCCTTGGGGTTTATGCAGCATCCTCGACTGAGGGATTGGTGACTGACTCTGCATTCTGGCGCTTGGGCAATTCAGAAGACATGGATAGACCCCGGACAAGAAGTCCAAAAGTTGGATCATGCAACCAGAAGGGTCTATACTGCTTCCTCACTCAGTCTCCGACAGGTGAGTTCTGCTGTTATTATGGTGCACTTCTCCCATGTTCTCTTGGTCTCCCTGGATGAGGTGCTTCCTCATCTCCCCACCGACCTTCAGACCACGGTCAAGTGGGTCCGTGATCAGGGTCGGGCTGTTGCAAATAGCAGCTAACTCCAGATGGCCCTGGATATCGGGGATTCTTGTGCCTGATCAGTGGCAGCTGCAGTCTCCATGCATCGAGGGCCTGGCTGAGGGTCTCGACTTTTGTGGCAGACACCCAGCACAGACTGGCAGACATTCCTTCTTGTGTACCAACTTGTTTGGTTCAGGAGTCGATGGTCACCTTTAATGTATCGAAAAGTCCAATGCCACCTTGGACTCGTTACTTCCACCAAAAACCCTAGGGTTCTAAGAAATCACAGAAGAAGAAGAAGCACTTTTGGCCTTCCGCCCTTGCGGCCAAGCAGCCCCAGTATCAAACTGGGCAGCAGCAGCAGGCTCAGGTCTTGGCACCCTCGGCCCAAGTTCGAGGACTTCAGAGAACCATAAGCCCAGAGGTGAGATTCGGGTGGCCCTGCTGCCGCTCTTCATCCTCCAAGCCTGCGCCAGTGGACGGGATGGGGCAGCCACCCACACCTGCCACAACCACTCTGGGTCCTCCGGGAGGGCGGGCTCCCGCCACTGCCTTCCATCAGGTCGCTGTTACAATGAACAGGTGGGTTCTGAGGTGGTCAGCCAGGGTCTGCCTCTGAAATTGAGCAGTACCCCCAAGCTGCGCCTCTGCCTCCACAGGAGGAAATGGTTTCTGCCCATACTTGGTCTGCTCTCAGAGATGACATTGCCCAAGACCTCTGCAAGGAGGTAATGGTCAGAGTGGTGAACCCACCAGTCAGCCCAGGGTTCATTTACAGGTACTTCCTGGTCCCGAAAACGAGCCGGGGCTGGTGCCTCATTCTAGATCTGCATGACCTGAATCAGTTTCTCAAGGAGTCGCTCACCTTTCGGATGGTAACTCTGACCCAGATCATTCTATCCTCGAGCAGAGCAGCCGTTCTGCTCATTGGATCTTCAGGACACATTCTTTCACGTCCCAATCTGTCCGGTCCCACGAAGGTTCCTCTGCTTCATGTTGGAAGGACCTTTACAAGTTCCAAGCCATGCCGTTCGCCTGTCATCGGCTCCCAGGATCTTCACCAAATGCATAGCAGTTGTGGCGGCCCATCTTTGGCATTGAGGGTCAGAGTGTACCCTGTCTCGATGATTGGCTAATAGTGGGTCCTCCAAACTGGAGGTGGAGAGGTCCAACAATCTGGCCCTCCACACCTGTCTCAGCCTTGGCCTCCTGGTCAACGAGTCCAAGTTGGAACTCATGTCCTCACAGGTGATTTGCTTCATGGGGCAGAGCTCGACTCTTGCCGAGCCAGAGCCAGGCTTCCGCCAGACAGGGTGGAGGTTTCTCCTCCATTGCCCAGTCATTTCTGGTTGGGCAACGCGCCCTGCCGGGACTTCCTGCAACTTCTGGGTTAGATGGCGGCATGCACCACTGTGGTCCGATGGGCCTGGTGGCATATGTGCCCCTTCAGTGGGGCTGGCCAGCCAGTGGTCTAAGTGACATGGTCATTTTGACCAGCTGGTCACTGTGACCCAGAAGATGCTGGACACCTCAGTGGTGGACTGTCCGGAAACATCTGCAGGGAGGGATCCCATTTGTTTGCTGACAACCGACGCCTCTCTCATGGGCTGGGGTGCCCACATGAGGAATCACAGAGTCCATGGCTCTGGACCCCTGAGGAAATCCGATGTGATATCAACCTGCTGGAGCTCTGAGCAGTTTGACTGGTGCTGGCTGCATTCGCTCCATTCCTTCATGGTCAAGTGATTGAAATCCAGACAGACAACACCACGACCATGTACTACCTCAACAAACAGGGCAGCACACACTCCTGGCCTCTGTGCAGGCAGCTCTGCATCTGGACCCTCATGAGCTGATTGGAAGTAGATCTCCTAGCCATCCATGTGGCAGGAGCCACCGAATCAGCTGGTGGACACCTTCAGCTGTGTGGACGAGGCATCCCATGAGTGGTCTTCCATCCAGATGTAGCTCACAGCCTGTTCTCCCAGTGGGGCCCCCTCAGATGGACCTGTTTGCCTCCAGGGAGAACACCAAGCTGAGGCTGTTTCATGCCCCCCTCAGCAGGGCTTGCTGCAGGAGGATGCCTTCTAGGGCTGTGGACCCCAGGCCTCTTTTGTGTCTTCCTCCATTTCCCTTGATCCACAGGTGCTCCTCAAGGTCAGGAGGGACAAGGCAAGATGATCCTGGTAGCTCCAGACTGGCCACGCCAGTTCTGGTATCCAGATCTGCTCAGCCTCAGCACCAGGCTTCTGGGCGTCTTCCAGCGCCATGACCTGATCTCCATCAGTCAGGGAAGGTATTCCATCTAGACCTTCAGTCCCTGCACCTGACAGACTGGTTCCTGAGCAGCTAGAGTTCTAGGCTTTGGGTCTGTCCGACAATGTACTCAATGTAGTTGAGGCATCCAGGAGGAGTCGATCAGGAGGTGCTATGCCTTCAAATGGAAGAGATTCTTCATTTGGTGTCAGGGCAAGGGCCTCTGCCCTTCATCCTGTCCGTGGCTAGCATCCTCGGCTATCTTTGGTTTCTCTCCAAAGGAGGTGTTTGGTCTACAACCCTTAAGGTGCACATGGCATCTATCTCTGCATGGGAAGGCCAGCAGACGGTGGCACAGGAGAAGGTAGTCTGGTGTTTCTTTAAAGGCCTCAACCACATTTCCCTCCGCACGTAAACCTCCACCTCCATGGGATTTACTGCTGGTTTTGGCAAAACTCATGGGCAAGCCATTCAAACCGATGCACAGGTGTGAGATGTCACATCTATTGTGGAAGACCGCCTTCTTGGTGGCTATCACATCAGCCAGAAGGACTGGGAACTACAGCGCTCTCTGTCAGTCTCCCTATCTGGTCTTCTACAGGGACAACTTTGTCCTGTACCCCCACCTGAAATTCCTTCTGAAGGTGGTGTCAGAGTTTCACCTAATCAGGTGTTGACTGTGCCAGTGTACTACCTAATTACACCTTGGATACCTAGTACAGGCTCCATACCTTGGACCTGAGATGAACATGCTATTATTATAAGTAGTGAATGGCTGAAGTTGGGGAGAGGTTCACCAGCTGTTTGTCACCCTACGCTGTAGCCGCACCTGGCAGACCTGCAGTAAATCGGATGATTGGCAGATGGATAACATCCGCATTGATCTCTGCTAGGTTGGGGGGCAAGGAGCTTCCCAGAGGGATAAGGGTTCATTCTACCCATGATACTGCTGCGTAAGGTGCCTTCTTGGGGCGTCCCTATCTAGGATATCTGCAGGGCTGCTATCTGGATGTCAACAAACAGCTTCATTACCCATTACCACATCAACCTAGAGTCATGACGGGATGCTGGTTTTGGGGCCTCAGTTCTCCAATCTCTGTTCTCTAAGCAGGGGTTGTGCACTTGCCTCCCTCCTCCCGGAGAACTGTTAGGAGTCTGCGAACAGTATGTGGATATGAACAGCATATCCACATCCCTAGAAACACAGGTTTTAGGAGGTGGATATGTTGTCCATCCATACTCTTTGATGTCCCTTTCCCTTTAAGGATCACGGAGGTCTTCAAGCTGGCTCCTCCCACCCACCCAGGTGGTGTATACCTCGACTCACCCATGACTCCAATCTTCCTTTCCACTGGAAGATTCAGGTTGCCTCCCTCATGCTCACACATTTCGTAGACCCACAGCTTTCAAACCCTCAGTTTGCTGAAAATTAGAAGACTATTCGGCGTTAGCGCATCATAGATCGTCACTTCAACTATGGAAGAAAAATCTTCCTTGGATTTTGCGGTACTCCTCAGGCCAGTAGATGTCACATACCGATCCCCACTCCATGTGCGTCTGCTGCCTCGGTGTCAGCCATGACACCTCGTCCCGCAATTTTGCTTGGCCTTTACATCCCAAAGTCCCAGATGACCATCTTGCACGTTTGCAACTGGGAAGACCGGGAGAAGAGGAATCCTCTGGTGAACTCTAAAGAGTCTAGGTAGGCAGTTTCTGCAGCCATGGGATCCGCCGAGCAATTGGAACACATGCAAGTGTTCAAGGAAGAAGTGGCTCACACTGCGAGCTCTTCCTGGAGCTTCTTCTTCGGCTCAACCTGGGCTCCACTTTCTGGGTTCCTTTAGGGAATTGTGCCAGTCTCTCTCTACCAAGGGGAGGCCCTGTGGGCCTGCACTCTTCTTGATCCTGTCATCGGGATAAGGACCCAAGCAAGTCTTCGTCCCGACAAAGGCACTCTTGAGACTGAGAGAGGTCTCAGTCCCAGGAGCATGCTGTCTCGACCTCGGTTGAGATCGCCTCTTGACCTCTGGATTCTCGGACCTTCCTTTGGGCCAGCTGACTGAGGATGGTCGATGAGATCGAGATAGTCATCGACCAATCGATCCCTGTCACCGACTCCGGTTTCCAATTCTTTAGAAAGGACCGGTCCTTGTCTTCCTCGATGAGGAGACCCAGCCTGCTGGAGTCCCCATCGAGGATCGATCCCGCATTCCGGAAGTCACTGGCCCGCTGGTGTCTCTCGACCAACCGAGTCGGCCTGCCCGATCTGAGGCGAGTCTAGGACCCCTGGGTCAACAGGCCAGGAAGAGCCACAAGCACTCTAAAGTGGCGATGCCATCGGTCGTTCTCATCATTCCTCGGATGAGCAGAGGCTCTGGCGGAAACACCGTCGGTTAAGAGGGACCTCATGTGGCAGCAGCTGATTCTGGGCGGGCATAAGCCTGGATTCGGCTTCCTCCCGGCCATTACTTGGCTTTTCCTTCCAGGCCGAACCGACTCCTTGGAGCCGATCAAATCGGTTCCCCTGCCCGTGGAGCCGGTGAGACCAGGTGTTCAGCACCCATTGTGGTGGAACCACCACCCAAGCAGCCTGTGGGAGGGGCTCCTTCCAAGGATGACAGACAGGACACTGGGCTTCCCTGGTGCTTGTCAGTCATGGTCACCTCAGACCGCCCCAGCGAGTCTAAGGTGACATGGAAGTGAGCCACTGTATCCAGATTCTTGATCGGATGTCACCGGTTTTCACCACATCCAGGGATGACAATTTGACTGCTGACCTAGAGGCGGAGAAAGGTCCTCGTCCTTTCAAAGGTTCTCCACCTCATCTCTGAGTCTACAGGGATGCTCCTGGAGCCTACCCAGAAAAGGCAGAGTACCCTCTCACTGACATCCTCAAGAGGAATGCTCCGACGGAAGCCTTTCCTGTGGCCGAGGCCATTGTTGGTCGACCTTAGAACTTTGCAGCATCCTGCCTCTTGTCTAGCTCTGTCTGCCTGTATGGCCCATGATCGTGGTGCCCTGAGGTCACTGCGGGGTTCACAGAGCACCCTTTGGCTGAGAGCCTGGTGACCACCTCTGTGTTCAGGCATACTGGCAGTTCTGCCGACATGGACCGACCTCCTGTTAAAGAGTCCAAGCTTTTTACATTCAGCCAGGAAGGTCTGTGCGAACTCTCCTGGGCCTTCATCAGGCAAGTTCGGCTGTCATCATGGCACACTTCTCTCACCCGTTCTGGGGTCGTTGGATGAAGTCCTCCCACATTTCCCGCAGACATGCAGACCACAGTCAAGCAAGTCCGGGACCAGGGTCGAGTTGTTGCCAAATAGCAGCTACAGGCGGCCTTGGACCTTGGGGACTCTTATGCCCATTCGATGGCTGCTGCAGTTGCCTCTCATCACAGGGCTTGGCTGAGGCTCTCCTCCTTCCCGCAGATGCCCAGCATAAGTTACCTGACATGCCCTTCCTTGGGACCAACTTGTTTGGCCCGGGAGTGGCCATGACCTTCAGCGTATTGAGCAGTCCAATGCCACCTTGATGCAACCTCTACCAAGAGCTCTTTGGGCAAGAACCAACAGAGGAAAAAGAAAAGCCTTTCAGCATGCTGCCCTTGCGGCTCAGCAGCCCTCCTTTCAAGGCAGACAGCAGCACCAGCAACAGCAGCAGGCTCAAGCTTGGTGCGCTCGGCCCAAGCAGGGTCACCAACAGGCCCGTAAAGGAGGTCAAGGTTCAGGTCCTGAATCCTCCTCCTCCTCCTCCAAAGCCTTCTCAGTGACGGGATGGGGGTTGCCACCTCCGCTCCCATCACGCCAGCTCTAGGTCCTCCCGTGAGGCCGGCTCCACCACTTTCTTTCCGCCTGGTCCATTGTCACCATGGAAAGGTAGGTTCTAGAGTGGTCGGTCAGGGACTTCCTCTGGAATTCGAGCAGTACCCTCCAAGCTGAGCCTGCACCCTCGGGAGGAACGAGTTTCTGCTCAGACCCAGTCAGCTCTCAGAGTCGACATCACTCAGCTCCTCCTCAAGGAGGCAGTAACTCCGGTGTCAGATCCTCCAGCAGACCCAGGCTTTGTCTCCAGGTACTTCCTGGTGCCCAAGCAAATGGGGCTGGCGCCCCTTCTAGATCTGCACGGCCTGAATCAATACCTCAAGTCACGTACCTCTTTGGATGGTCACTCTGTCCCAGATCATACCATCCTTGGAGTGAAACATGGTTCTGTTCACTGTATCTGCAGGACGATTCTTTCACATCCCAATCCATCTGTCCCATCAGCGGTTCCTCCGCTTCAGGGTTGAAGGGACCTTGCACGAGTTCCGAGCCATGCCGTTCGGCCTGTCTTGACCCCATGGGTCTTCACCAAATGCATTATGGTGGTGACAGCCCATCTTCTGTGTCAGGGTCAGGAATTTACCCCTAGCTCGACAATTGGCTCCTAGCAGGTTCCACCCAACAGGAGGTGAGAGATCCAGGGACCTGGCCCTCCAGACCTGTTCCCAACTTAGCCTCCTGATCAACAAGGCCAAGTCAGAACTCATGCCTTCTCAGGTGATGGGCTTCATCGTGGCAGAGCTTGACTCTTGTCAAGCCAGAGCTCGGCTCCCAGCAAAAGCAGGGGGGTTCTCTCCTCCTTTACCCAATCATTTCTAGTTGGGCAATTCGCTCTGCCGGGACTTTCTGCGGCTTCTGGGTTACATGGCGTTGTGTACCTCCAGTGGTCCATTGGGCTCAGTTGCACATGTGCCCCTCCAATGGGAGCTGGCTGCTAAGTGGACTCTGCACCATGGTCATTTCGACCAGCTGGTCACTGTAACCCAGAAGATGTGGGACGCCTTCAATGGTGGACCGCCCCAGACAAGTTGCAGGAAGGGATCCCATTTGTCTGCCCAGGCCGACAGTCGTCCTTACAACCGATGCCTCTCTCATGGGCTGGGGAGCCCACATGGTGATGAAAGGCCCACGGGCTCTGGACCCCGAGGAGTCCCAATGTCACATCAACCTGTTGGCGCCAGGGCAGTCAGACTGGCACTGTCAGCTTCGCCCTCAGCTCCGGAGTCAAGTGGTTCAAGTCCAGACGGACAATACTACAACCATGTACTACCTCAACAAACAGAGTGGCACGCACTCCCATTTGCTGTGCAAGGAGGCGCTCCACATCTGGACCCTCGTGAGCTGGTTGGAGGAGGATCTCCTAGCCATCCATGTGACAGGAGCCTCAACCATTTGGCAGGTGCTCTCTGCGCATAGGCCAGACATCCCATGAGTGGTCTCTCCATCCAGAGGTAGCTTACAGCCTGTTCTCCCATTGGGCAAACTGATGGTGGACCTGTTTTCCTCCGGGAAAACACCAAGCTGAGCTGTTTCATGCCCGTCCCCTCAGCAGGGCTCGCTGCAAGGGATGCCTTCTCGAGGCCATGGACCCCAGGCCTCCTCTACACCTTCCTCCATTTCCTTGATCCACAAGGTGCTTATTAACGTGAGGAGGAAAAGGCGAAGGTGATCCTGGTAGCCCCAGACTGGCTGCACCAGTTCTGTATCCAGAATCTCCTCAGCCTCAGCTGCAGGCACCTGGAGCAGCTTTGCGCCGGACCTGATATAACTCAACCAGGAGAAGATATTCCATCCTGACCTTCAGTCCCTGCACCTCACAGCCTGGTACCTGAGTGGCTAGAGTTCCAGGCTTTGGGTCTTCTGAAGATGTCTACACTGGTGGAAGCATCTAGAAAGGAATTGACCAGGAAATGTCATGCCTTCAAGTGGAAAAGGTTTTCCATTTGGTGTCAGGTAAGGCCTGGACCCTTTATCCTGTTCAGTGACTAACATTCTCGACTACCTTTGGTCTCTCTCAAAGGGGGTCTTCGTCATGACCTTAGGGTGCACCTGGCAGCCATCTCTGCTTACAGGTGTGGGCCAGGTCAGCAGACATTGGCACAGGAGACAGTGGTCGGGCGATTTTCAAAGGCCTGGATCACATATACCTCGTGTGAACCTCCACCTCCTGTGGGATCTACTCGCTGGTACTGGCAAAGCTCATGGGCAAGCTACTTGAACCGATGCACAACTGTGAGCTGTCACACTTGTCGTGGAAGATGGCATTCCTGGTGGTTATCACATCTGCCAGAAGGACAGGGAGCTCCAGGCGTTTTGTGGACTTCCCTTATCTGGTCTTCCACATGACAAGGTTGTCCTATGCCCCCACCCGAAATTCCTTCCAAAGGTGGTGTCAGAGTTTCACCTTAACCAGGTATTGACTCTGTTGGTATACTACCCTATTACACCTCAGAGGCCGAATACTGGCTCCATACCTTGGACCGAGACATGCTCTCTCCTACTATAAGGAGAGGACGGAGAAATTCAGGAGAGGTTTGCAAGCTGTTTGTCACCTACGCTGAAGCCACTTCTGGCAGACATGCAGCTAAATGGACCATTGCCAGGTGGATTACATCATGCATAGGTCTGTGCTATGAGTTGGCGGGCAAGGAGCCTCCCAGAGGGATAAGAGCTCATTCTACCCGCCATACTGCTTGCATCGGTGGCTGCTTCCAGGGACATCCCTATCCAGGAAATCTGTTGGGCTGCTACCTGAAGTCAGCAAACACCTTCAACACTCACTACCACATCGACCTTAAGTCACGCCGGGATGCTGGTTTTGGGGCCTCAGTTCTCCAATCTCTGTTCCCTAAGTAGGGGTGTGCACCTTGCCTCCCTCCTCCCAGAGAACTGCTAGGAGTCTGCCAAAGAGTGTGGATAAACAACATATCCACGCTCCTAGAAGAACAGGTTAGTCACCTGTAACAATCGTTCTAGGAGTGGTATGTTGTTTATCCACACAACCCACCCGACCTCTCGCCGCGGACGACATAACCTGGCATCCGCTGGCTAAGATCTGGCGCCATGGGGCAGAGCTGAGGTATATACTAACCGGTGGGTGGAGAGCCAGCTTGAAGACTTCCTGTGATCCTTAAAGGAAAGGGACATGCCAAAGATTGTGAATGAACAACATATAATACCACTCCTATAACTACTGTTACAGGTGAGTAACCTGTTCTTCCCTGATTAGCACACTATCCTTATATACATAAACAAATTTTTATTTTTTATTTTTATTTATTTATTTAAGTATTGGATTACATATACATTTGAGCTAAGAGCTCTTTTACAAAGGTTCCACATCAGCAGAAAGGACAACAGATTAAACAGGACATTAGAAAATGGCAAGGGAGTCCTAGCCTTCTGATTGGCTAGGGCACCCATCTGAGTGGGTGGGTATTTTTCAATAGAGCCCACTTAAAAAAAGTGCACATTCGGGATGCCCCATCACTAAGTGTATTCATGGGCACCGAATTTTCAAATGTGCTAGCCGCCATTTTTTTCCTTCTGGTGCTTAGAGACGCGACCCAAGCTCTGCTCATTATAGTGCACAATCACAAAGCAGTGAGCACATAATCTCTAGTGTTACAAAAGTGAAAAAAAAACAACTTGATTTCTTCAACCTAGCTCTGGAAAATAAAGCCGTCAGTCCGATTGGCTTCATATTGTATTGGTACTCAGCAGCTTTTAAAAGCAAGCGATGCCAATGATGGAACGTTGTCTCCTGGCCATCACTATTCATATAACGGTGAAATGCAAACTTCCCCGAAACAAAAGTTGCCGATTACAGAAAAGCATAACGGGTTTTGTGAAAAAATAAAATAGATGGCTATGTCCGTTGCTTCAGTATTTTTCTACAAAACCCAAAACAAGGTCATCTGTTTCTCTGCTACATTACAAAACTGCCAGAATACCGCAGCCCATTCCTCTCTGCTACACTTGCCATCTTTGACCCTCTCTTTCCTGCTAATAAAAAGCCTAAAATTATTTAAACGAAAAGGCAGCTTCAGTGTTCAAAAAAAGATACCCGTTCTCTGCTGCTCTTCCGTACTCTGGTATAATCCTTTTCAGAAATGCCGTCCCATACAAAAGCGGGGTAGGGGCATCCAATGTCACTTAAAAAAAAAAAAAAAGGATACTGCTCATGGGGAACAGAACACTTTCCCAAGCAAACTAACTGTGGTGGAAGTAGAAACAACATCTCAGTACAGAAGCAACTGTAAATGAGTGCAGTGCCCTCAACTGACGTATCAGTGGAGGAACTATTTTATGGAAAACATAGCCTTACAATCATTCCTACAAATTTCTTTTACTTTCTTGAGACATTTCATTTATTACATAAAAATGCAACATGTAGCCCTTTTTCTAAGCACAATAATACTCTCCAGGGTGGGCAGTATTGGGGAATGCAGACCTTCCATGGGCTATAAAAGGCCCCTCTGCCCGGCAGTGTGGGGCCTCCATTACACCTGGGCGGGTCCGGTGTTCCCCAGTACCGCCCACCCTGTCAGGTATTATTGCTTACGTAAAGTACAGTACAATAAAGTATAAATAGGGAGGTACAAAAATCATAATGGACACAAAATCATAAGGTATAGTCAATGTAAAACAACAGAGACACATCATGCTAATCAGTTTCAGGCACAAGAAAATGCATAGAGTACATTGATATTGGCCAGCCGGCTTTGTCAAGACCAACAGGGCACAGGGGTGGGAAGAAATGTGGGAGGTGGCCTGGGAAGAGTAAGAGAGAGAGACAGGGGTGGGGTGGTGGACATGAAGAGGTGGGGCAATAGTGGGGGAGAAGGGTGGTGGGAGGATGCAGGGAGGAGGGTAGGAGACAAGAGTGCTAAGTTACTGCGAAAGAGGTTGAGTGCTAAGGTCGAGGTTTGGGAAAACATGGTTAAGGGAGACAGTCACAGGTGCTAGCTGTAGAGAGTAGTGACCAAAACTCAGATTTGAATGGGCTCAGCTTAGTTTTGGAGATGTCACTGTTGAAAACATTCATCCAGAGGACCCTGTAGGTAAGCAATCTTTGCCCTGGGTGGTTCGATGATGAAGGACCTGTAGGAGCTGAGATTCAGAACCTTGGGTGTGGCATGGATTACGAAGGGGCTTATAAGATCTTGTACTCCAGGTGGCAAGAGGCTAAGGTTATTTTCTTGGCCATCATGCACGCTTGATATTTGATGCGATTTTAAGCTGTAGCCAACTGGTTAGGCACAGCGGTCACACGTGTGGGTGGGATGGTGGGTCCTGAGATAAGACGACATGCCTTGTTAAAAGCAGTGGAGATATGCTGGAGGGCGGTATCAGTCGCAGAGCCATAGATGATCAGTCCATAGTCAATTATAGAAATAATAGAGCTCTGTACAGCTATCCTTAAGGCTTCAGGGTCAGAGATCGCTTGCATCTATAGAGTAGATCAATGTGAATATTTACAGCTTTAGTACCATTATCTATATGCACCCCATATGATAGGTTGCTGTCTATGGTGACTCCAAGATACTTAAAGAATTGTACCTGTTCGAGGGCAGTACCAGGGTAGTTAGTGATGGTCAGAGGATGTTACTTGTGCTTGTTATGGGAACTGCTGAAGAGCATAAGCTTAGTTTTTGTGTAGTTTTGTATCAACTTGTGATGACTAAACCATTTCTCTACTGAGGCAAATCCAAGTTGTAGCTGGTTCTCAAGGGTATAGGCTCTGGGTGAGTTGTGTAAATTACGGCATCATCTGCGTGAGTAGGATTTGTTCAGGGCAGGGCTTAAGAGACTATTTAGAAAGAGACTAAATAGGAGTGGGCCAGGATGGACCCTGGAGGAACCCCAGAGAGAAGAGGACTTGAGTCAGAGAGGACGCCGACAGTTTTGACTTGTTGAGTGTGGTTGTCCAGATAACTTTAAACCAGGCAGCAGAGTCAGAGGAGAGTCCTGCATTAAGTAGTTGTTCCAGTAGAGGGTGATGGACTGTGTTGAATGCTTTTGTCAAGTCGATGAAGGCAGCACCAACTAATTGACCTTGGTCCAGGGAGCTGTGTATAGAACCGTGAATTCCATAGGGCCAAGGTGGTGCTATGCCCTTTTCTGAACCCATGTTGTTGGGCACATTGGATCTTATGTTTGTCAAGATACTCAGTAAGCTGGTCAGTTACAATGTGTTCAAGAGCCTTAGAGAGGTGGTAATATGGAGATAGGCCGGTGGTTCACGTGAAGAGTCCTGTCTCCACTTTTGTAGACCGGGTAACTGTGTTGATTTCCAGTGGGGAACTGTGCGAGTCTGAGTGAGAGGTTAAAGACCCTGGTTAAAGGCGCCAACACTTCCTCAAGTGTGGGGGACAGCAGTTTGAGTTAAGGAGTCCCCACCGTGTCTAGATTTCCCAGTTGCAATATGGATGTATTTTGAGCTTCATGCAACGAGACTTCTTTGAAGTGGAATGGCTGGGTGACTGATTATTGGGAGAGAGCTTACAGGATTGGCCGGGAGACATCTGCATCAAGAAAGTCAGGTGGAAGAACACTGTTGAGGTCCGTGAATGCGTTATTAAAGGTATTGGCAATAGTTAGGGGTCCAGAGTTGTAGTCCCATCAACATCAAGTAAAGTGGGTGATCTTTTGAGTTTTTCCTGTAATCTCTTTGATATTATTTCAGAAAGCTTTACCATTGCTCCACATGTGTCAGTAAGCACCCTTGTAGTATTTATTTTTCTCAATGGATGAACCTTGTGCAATCATTCCACACTCTTTTGTATTTCTGAATGTCCAATTGTGTGCCAGTGGCTCAAGACCAATGCCAGAGGTGGTCCCTAGATTTCATATGAGCTAATAAGTTTGCAGAGAGCCAGGGTTGCAAGGGCCTTTGATTTTCCATTTTTTAAGGGTGTATGGGAGTCACAGGCAACATTAAAAGTGTTGATGAAATAATCAGTGCAGTGTTGACATCCTTCGTGACTGTCGAAGAGAGTCCAATCATGCACTCTGAGGAGGAATTTGAGTGGTTCAAGATGACTCCATGCTAGTACCGTGCTGGTAATTGTCTTTGATGGAAGTTTGCAGAATTTGTTTGTCCACACGCAGATGACAGGGAATGGTCACTGAACGTGTCTGGGAGGACTGTAGTGTTAGTAATGTGATCAGGTTGACTGGTTAGGACCCAATCCAGTAGGCTGCTTGATCCCATTTTTAGTTGGATCTAGTTGGGGAGTTAACCAACTGGGAAAGGTTTAGGCAGTGATGGTGTCCCTAAAGCTCCCTTCTCAGGTGAATGCCAATTAATATTAAAATCTCCCATCAGAATTAACTCCAAGCCAAGGGTTGGTTTCTCATAAAGTCCATGGCAGAATTGAGACCCATCCCCTGTACTTTTAGGAGGGATGTACACTGATGCTACAGTA
The DNA here is from genome assembly GCA_016271365.2 of Neoceratodus forsteri. Taxonomy (NCBI): domain Eukaryota; kingdom Metazoa; phylum Chordata; order Ceratodontiformes; family Ceratodontidae; genus Neoceratodus; species Neoceratodus forsteri. The sequence continues at coordinate 78,850,586 of CM057459.1, forward strand.
AGTGCCTTATTATGGGCATCTAGCAGAATTTTGATGGCTAGTATTTGTGTGGTTGAACCAGCAGTAGGTACCATCAGGGGGTGTCCCATGAGTGACTCTTTAGATAGATTGCACAGCCTCCTCCTCTCTTGGTAGTCCTGTCCAGTCTGAAGATGGTGAACCTGGCAAGGCAATAGCTGTGTCAGGATTTTGTGAGACATGTTTCAGCAATTGTCAGGATGTCTGGATTGTGTTGGTTAACAAAGACTTGTAGACCATCCAGTTTAGGGAAGAGACTGTAGATGTTCATAGCTGCTAAAGTAAGTAACCCTGCCACATTAAAGAGGCTGCCTTATGTGGACGCTAGCTAGGTTTGGGTGACTATTTCAGACAGCAGAAACGATAAAAGTATAAGTTTGAGCAGGCATAATCTTAACTGTCTGTAGGTAAGTCTTGCTGTCCACTTCTGTCTGGTGTACCAGCTTGTTGTTGTCAGTGTTCCCAAAGGGTGGGCATATGGGATAGAGGGAGAGTGACAAAGTGTGGATGCATGTTATCCATCCCTGATGGTAAGTGTCAAACCAGTCATAAGGCATAGAGCTACTATGTGCTGAGAGAGGATTGGAGGCGAGAGTACCAGGATTAAAGTAGATTTTATTGAGCACATAGCAGGCGTGTTGGGAGGGGTAGCAGGCTTCTGGTATGCTGATGTGAAATCAGCAGTGTGAGCACAAATAAGTGAGGGGGCAGATGAGACAGCATCATTGTATCTAGGTAGGTCTTATGTGCCAGATAGGTTAGGAACCCCTAGTGACAGCTATGCTTAACCTGCTTATGGTGGAGTGGACACAGTAAATTTCACCCTACCAAAGATATAGCCTCTAGTGCCTAGAAGATATAGGGCCAGATATTCAAACCATTGCACCTAGTGCAAAACCATAGCACTGGAATAGCGCTGGATTTGCACAAAGCTGCAATATTCAAAAGCCCTATTAGCGCTGGTGTTGTGTGGTAGAGCTGACGCTAATAGATAATGGTATGCAGGGTGGGGTTAGGGAGCACCCAGGAATGCCAGCAGCACGGCATATTCAAAGGTATAGCACCACGCTGCAGGCATTAGCGTGACCTGTAGTGCAGCGCCAGATACCGTCAAGAACGCTGGGGTAATGTGGTGGTGCCTTCCCCACATCGCGGGACCCCTGTAGCCGTGGTATGTCAGTAATCTCCTGGTAGTCTAGTGGTCCCCAGCACGAATCCTGACCCCATTCACAATAAAAGCAAAGTTCTTTCCTGGTGGTCTAGTGGTCCACCCAACCCCAGCATGAATCCTCCACCATTCGCAAGTTAAAATGGAAGTCTTGTCCCTGGTAGTCTTCATGGTTCTCACCCTCAGCATGAATCCCGACCCCAGTTCACCGTGAAAAAAAGACTGTTCCTGGTAGTCTAAGTGGTCCCCACCCCAACACGAATCCCAACCCGTTCACAATAAAATGGTCTTTCCCTGGTGATTCTAGTGGTCCCCTACCCCCTAACATGAATCCCGACCCGTGAACATTGAAAGAAAAGTCTTGTCCCTGGTGACTGGTGGCCTCCACTGGCAGTGACGCTCGCTGAGCCCGTAACAATCCACGAACAGAGTCGGCGATCGACTTCAGCCCTTCCTCTCACCACCACGGCCGGCCGCCCACCGACTGAGGTCACGTAATGAGCAATAGCGCCATCATACCTCAGTCAGCGGCCAGCCGTGTGGTGGTGAGAGGAGAGCTGAGCCAGTCGCTGGTTCTGTTCGTGCAGTGTTCTGGACCTGAGTGGGGCATCACTGCTGGGTGGGGGATCACTAGACCACCATGGAAAAGACTTCTACTTTTATTGTGAACGGGTCGGATTCATGCCGGGGTGGAGGGACCACTAGACTACCAGGGAAGAGACTTATTTCAATGTGAATGGGGTCGGATTCATGCTGGGGGTGGGGACCACTAGACTACCAGGGAAATTACTTTTGTTTTAATGTGAACGGGTCAGGATTCTGGCTTGGGGGTTGGGGAAGACTACCAGGAAAAGACATTTTATTTGAATGTGAATAGAGTCGGATTTGAGGTGGGGGACCACTAGACTGCCAGAGTCAGCTGTGTGTATCAGGCACACATATGCGTGTGTGTTGTATTCACCCATACCTGCTGACTGTCCCTGCTATTCAGGAGGTTCCTGATTTGGCCTCTGCTTGTTCCTCTGTCCCTCATAAAACATGTGTTTATGTGACAAATCAGCATACTCATCGACTGTCCCTGATTTTCAGGGACGCCCCTGATTTCACCTCAACAGTTTACTCTGTCCCTCCTAAAAGTTGTGTTCCCATGACTAAACAGTGGGGACTGTAAAAATAAACTGGTGTCAGCCAATAAAGGTGCAGACTTAGATTCTTCAGGAAATATATTCTGCACCGAGTCCCATATTCTGCCAGCTTCCTGAGTGGATATCACCAATTTTGAAACTGTGCCCCTGGATATGAGCCTTTGTCCCTGATATTTTAAGCCTTGTCCCTGATTCAGGAGGCAAGGGGTTGTGCAGTATGTAAGCACCGACTGTGCTCTGGCAGCACACAATTCCTGTTGCTTCCGGACTATACTTCTATTCCGACTGACAGGGGCTGCTGTGGGCATGCCTTGCCCTGCAGCGTCCAGCCTGTACTTCCATTCCAGCCAAAGGTGAAGCTTTGTGCCCATGCAGTAGCACTGGGCAAACTGCATGGTAATGTATGCTAAGCAGCACTTAATGAGATGCAAATGACCTGTTTGCCCACAGATGACCTAAGTAGGCTCATTTGCATGGGAGCTTTGAATATAGCTCTGCTTGCCCTGGGCTAATGTGTTAGCACTGTGCAGTCAGGTTAGCCCTGGGCAAACCTCACTTCAGCATATCACAGTTATGCAGTGTGTGGCTTACATTGTTGTTTGCAGTAGATGTCAGATATCTCTGTGCAATCACACACAATGTTCTCCACCTGCAACACTGGCTTTCTCCAGGGTCTAATGCGCTGCAGTAGCAGTGTGCACTTCCCTGTTGCTGTATTCAGTGCTGTCTTATTCCTGGGCTATTTTTACCCTGCCCTCCTGGCCTTGTTTGCCCGGCTTCCTTTGCTTGCTATATTCAGCTGGTTTTGCGCTGGATATTCCTTTGAATATAGCTTGCTTTTGCTCCGGCTACGCTTTGCCCACCAGGCAGTGCTAATGTAGCCCCAGGGCAAAGTTTTGAATATCTGGCCTATAATCCGCTAATGGAAAAGTCAGCATGAGGGCTACAAACTGCAGGTGGCAGTTCATTCAAGGGAGAACTCCAGGCTCAAGGAGGGCAACAGAACCCTGAGGAAACAAGCTGTGGCAGAGCCACTACGACTGTGAATGCATTAACTAGATAAGGGTGTTTCATGGCTTAAACATAAACATTTATGTATTTATTTATTAAAAAATATCAGATTTACAAATCTTTGACTCAGGGACTCACTTACAAAGGCACCTTGTCGAAACTAATACAAAGCACAGTTAACAAGTCTAAAGTCAATGGCTTGGAGAGCAAACAGTTATAACAGTCATTCACTGGAGATACATGGGTAACAGTAGATGAACAGATTACATAGTTTAGGCACACAGGCACCACATCAAGAAGACTAAAGCAGTTCAAACAATATACAATAGCTAAAGCAAATAGACACCAGGAGTTAAAGAGAAGCCCAGAGTGTTCACCTCGAGGCTGTTGCATACACTAACTGAATCAAAGTACAGTACATTGAGAAAGGAGCAAATTTAAGCAATAAGGTATGACAGGGTGTATTTACAGGTCAACGGCCACCCTGGGGTGGGTTGAAGCACGAGGAAAGCTGAGTGCTTCCCACCACCCCAGGAGTGACATTATTACACGATAACACATAGCTTGGAGTGCCTTATTGCAATTATACAATGGCTTCTTGTTATATACAGAATAAAAAATAAATTTAAAGGATGTTTTTGTTTGAGTGGAAAAATATTTCTTAAGAGAAATGCAAGGAATGATCCAAAACTAAAGCTACGGCGATGTTATTGTTTAATAACATCACTGTTTCAAAGGGTCAGCAGCCAATCAGCTTCTACACTTTTCCTTGCCATTGTATAATTAAAATTGTAACATGGCATAAAAAAAAAAAACGAAATGAAGCACTCAGATAGGTGTAAACACTCCATGTGGTACATTAGAAACCATGGTTTAATACCCTAGTAGATCATGGTCTGTATTGTAATACCATGGCAATCCACTACAGATAAGAAGCAGTATATAAGTAAAACAATATGCAAATAGATTACAGTGTGTAGTTGTCCCAAGTTGTATTTTCTAATAATTTTCCTGGCACAGGGTTTTTGACTTTTTAAGATTGTTCTATGTTGTAACTACAAAAAGTTCATGAGTTACTAAAGATTGTACATTTAAACTCCACATATATTGTTAATTATGCTGCAGCAATATTTCTGTAGAAGTGAACAGTTACATACTGTTACCATCCCTTCTGATCTACTGCTTTCTAATCAACTGTGGAGCAATGCATTGTGGATGACTGAATAATATTATCTGGCCTAGCCTTTTCTTGGTGAATACACAGTGGTAAAGATGAGCATGCAGCTTCTATAACCGAAAGCAAAAATAACAGACACTGAGATAAACAAAGCAAAATTAAAGAGAGAGGATACTTCTGTGGGTGAAAAGAAGAATAAATTGAGAGAAAAAAAGAAATCAAAGAAACAGACTAACAATAGTAGTCAAAACAAGTATTTGAAAGATGAAAGCAGTATACGTTATGTTGTTCTATGTGCTGCTGAGTTAGGTAGTTTAGAGGAAAAAGTGAATAATATTCCGCAAAATAGTAGTTGTTCAATAAAGTGTTTTTCAGATTCGCTTAGTTCAGTACATTTGGAGAAAAGGTGCTTGTGCTACTAGGATTGTGTGACAGTCACCTATTGGTCTGCAAAGGAACTGGAGAAAGAAAACTAAATGTACCATAGCACACTCTCATCATGCAGTGCATCCCATATCTTCTAATACATAGAGAGGAAAATCAAAGCACCTAGAATAGAAAGTGAATTGCAAGTTTTTGAAAAGTTGTAAAATATGTTTTGATGTTAGAAAGCTTAAAGCTTGTAATAAAAGTTATTTTAACAAAAGTGAAATAGTAGCATGATATTTCCAATAGGTGTGTTCCAATTGTTTTAAGTATATGTACATCACGCTTAATAGCTCAATTTATAGTATTCTGAAAGTAAATCAGTGTGATTGTACTTGTTTATGCAAAGACTGTTAGTCATACACTCATTGCCATGTTACAAGTGGATTAAGCCTCTTGAAAGGATGGGTCTACAGTGGAAGTAATCCATGGTTGGTTGGACCCACTGCCTTTGGTGTCGTGGTCCAACCCCGCCTAACTATAGATTAATACCACTGTAGACCCATGCTTTCGTGGCTTAATCTTACATAATGCCACCATCTGTATTACAGTTGCCTATCTGTTTTGTATTTTATTCCATGCACTGTTATAGCAATCAACGCAACAGAACCAGGCCATCATATACATGAAGGTACTGTACCCTAACTGAAAACAGCGCTGAGACAACTGTATGTTGTGACAAGGTAGAAGATAAACACAATGTTGAGACAACTTTTGAAGACATTTGATGTGTTTAATTGTTTTTTTAGAGACTGATATACAGTTCGTTCACACACAAAATTCATATAATATAAAAGTGCATATGTCCAAATTCGACATATTTCATTACAAGCTGTTCCTTGAAGGAAGATATGTAAGGATTAACCGCGAGAAAGCATGGGTCTACTGTGGTATTAATCCATGGTTGGGGGGTTGGATGCCGGCAAGGCCGAGTGGGTCCAACCAACCAAACCATGGATTAATTCCACTGTAGACCCATCCTTTCGAAAGTGGTTTAATCCACTTGTAACATGGCAATGAGGGTACGACTAATAGTCTTTGAATAAATGAATGAATGAATGAATAAATTTACTGATAGAACTGAACTTCTAAAGTCTACTTGATTCCTATGGCTGAAAGTTCACTAACTAAAACATCCCTATGCTTTACTAAGACTGAAATGTGAGCTTACAGTATCACCTGCTAACTCTACCCACTTATTTTTCTTTTATTTACCCAACTATGCAATAGCTGCCAGGTAGCAATTCCACTGGGTAAAGTCTAGCTACATTTTCTTTCCATATGTCCAACTTCCTGTTGGAAGTCTACCACTGTGACAGTAACCCATACATGACCAATAACCCTACCTCTGTCATTATCTGACCTGTTAGTAGTCTACCTCTGTGACTGTAACCTAGATGACCTAGAATCCTACTGCTCACTTTGCTCAAGGGTTAGAACTACTGCTAAGTAAAAGCTGTTGAACAGGAAGAGTATAAATCAGCACAACACTGCTGAGCATCCTAGTACACTTTGGGGCCCAGCCTGTGCCCCTAAATTACCCTGGTACAGGTACTACTAGGCCAAGCTCTTGTAGTCTGATAAAGCCACCAAGGAGGATAATGCCTCTCGACGGGCCACTGAACGCCTGCACCTCGGCCAGCCGAGGCCAATTAAGGGCTCCTCCTTGCTGCCCCTGTACATCGCCTCCAATCTTTTGGGTGGATTGGCTAGCCGAGACAAGCCTTTGCTGCGCAGCCATCCAACGGTCCGCACCACACCTGGTCTGGCACCCTTATAGCCCACCCTGGCTGACAACCTGGCCTCCTTATAGCCGCTAAACTCAGTAGATGCGGATTTGCTACAGGGCTACCCTCTTGCTGACATATAAACCTAAAAAATCTAAGTGCCTTCCCTGACCCATACTATTCTCCCCTGCTCAGGACCTTGCTACTACGGGCAGGTGACATACAACCTAACCCTGGCCCTGGAGTTGATAATACCTCCATCTTGACCCCCCAGGACCAAACCTGACTGGAATTAGAGGCCTGAGGCTAGCACACATGAACATTTGTAGTCTTAGGCACAAAACTCATGAACGACAAGCCTGGCTAGCCCTCTACAACCCTGATGTGCTGGTAGTCTCCGAGACCTGGTTAAAACCATCCATCCTAGATCACGAATGTGCCACCCCAGGGTACGCCAGTTACCGGAAGGATAGAACCCTGAAAAAGGGTGGGTGCTTATTTATGTTAAGGCTACCCTGATCTCTGCTCATTAACCTTGAGGTTACAATGCCCTCTGAAATTGAGACTATCTTTGTATGTATCACCCTTGGTGGTGCTAAACACCTTAATGTAGGTGTGCCTATAGTCCACCAAAGGGGCTCTCCAGTCCCTTGAGTCCCTCACAAAAACTACCAGCAGCGTTCGCTTCTGAGCTCGCATCCTTGGTGACTTCAACGTGCACTGGGACATGGAGACTAAGTCCTCAATAACAGGCATGCTCCAGGAGGCTAACCTCTCCCAGATAGTCACCCTTCCCACAAGGTATAACTATAAAATGGGAGCCACTGACCATAGACTGGGTACTGGTGTCTCAACCCTAATAACGCTTCAACTGGCTGGGACAATGGCGGATGCCCTAGTGACCACTCACCCATCTTCTGTATTTGGAGGAATAGGATGGTAAGGATCCCCTAGAATTCTCACGTCCAGGGACTACTCAAAGTTCTCCTGGGCACTATAGCACACTATCCTGGGCAACCTGGACTGGACCCCTAGTAGAAGTCTCCTACCTTGGATGAGGCTTGACTCTTCAAACAGGTCAATCACGTGGGCCATGGATCTCCTGGCCCATTTAAACCCACCGGGTAACGGGCCACTGCTATAAGTGGATCACCCTCCCTTAAAGGCCTTGATGATCGGCCGTGATAAAGCATGGAAAAGTCCAAGGACACAGGTCTTCAATCAGACAGGGTCCTTATAGCACCCTCCGAAACAATGCAAACAGGTCACCAAACTAGCTAAAAGGATTATTTTAACCACCTCCAAAAATCCAACCTCGGCAACCCTAGGACCTTCTGGTCCCATATCAATGAACTAATGAAGGGGAAAAAAGATTACCTCGGGCCTCGTCATAGCTAATGGAATGGCACTACATGATGCGCACAAATTGCAGAGACCCTAAATACCATTTCACCAACCCCTGATAAACTCCTGACAGGTCCATCGGCACAAAAAACTGGCTCGCCCGCTGGCTCCTCGATCGCTTGACCACCCACTCTTTCACTTGAGGCTTGCCAAAGTAAAGAGGTCCTGGCCATCCTTAAAACCCTGAAAACAACAGGTTCAGGAGGCCGGACGGACTCAAAGCGAGACTGCTAAAAGATGGTGCCCCAGCGCACGCAGCCACTCACCTGGCTGATCAATAGGTCCCTACTTGAGGGTTATGTCCTGAACTGTGGAAACAGGCGACGTGGTTCTGATCCATAAGGGAGGGCCTGCAGAACCTATTGAAAACTACAGGCCTATCTCCTGCTCTGTACCCTGGCAAAAATATAGGAGAAAATCGGACGCCCAACTCAAGGAGTACTTGGAAGCTCACACGCTTCTGTCCCCATCGCAACACGGCTTTAGAGCCAAGCATGGGACTGACACTGCCCTAACCAAACTCTCCTCGGATGTACTCAAAGACCTGGACGCTGGATCCAGCATGGGGGTTTTCATAGACCTCCAAGGCCTTTGACCGGGTGGATCACAAACTACTCCTCCAAAACTCCTCCACTTAGGCCTAGATGCCCACACCTTCAGTTGGATAAAAGCTACCTCACAAGTTGGACCCAGAGAGTCAGGTGGCAGAACAGACTCTCCAAACCTCAGTCACTAATGGAGGGAGTTCCACAAGGGTCCATACTCAGGCCCCTTATGTTCTCGTTGTACGTCAATGAACTGCACATGCACTGTGGATGCAGCAATTTAATCCAATACGAGATGATGCTGTTATTTACATGTCCTCCAATAACCTGGGTGACCTATCCAGTTCTCTCAAAAGATATTTATATCATGGAGAGGTGGCTCATTAATAACAAAATGGTCCTTAACACCAAAAAAACAAAGTTATGCTGTTCGGACCAAGAGCCTTAGGACAAGACAGATCGCAACTCCTTCAACTCTCATCTCTGGATGGCAACAAGCTGAAGTTGTTCCTTCCACAAAATACCGCCTCATCTCACAAGGCCTCACGCTCAAATAACACGTGGATCAAGTCACAAAAGTAATTCACTCCAAACTTGGGTTACTATATCGGATTAAGGATCTGCTAACCCTTGAAGCTAGGACTGCTATAGCAGTAGTGTCCTACTTCCTACATTGACTTTTGCTGCCCCGGTCCACAGGGTATCTCGAAGCGGGAATATAGTAAACTACAGGTTCTATACAACAAAGTGACCCGCTTTGCCACCCTATCCCACTCTAGAGCCACCACTGTGAGGCGCTAGAAAAACTTAACTGGCCATCCTTGAAGCACGCTCAGCTACCCCTTGCTCTGTCTGGCCAAAAGATAATTAGCCCCTTCCCTCTAGCCTCGAAGGACTCCTCATAGTAAAGAGTAACCAGTGCAGCCTTAGGTCTTGGGCAAACGTTGCTTGAGGTTCCCAAGGCTAGGACTAAGGCAGGCCAGAAATCCTTCTCTTTTACTGCCCGTCCTTATGGAACCACCTCCCAATGGAGGTGAGAGAAACCCTACAGTGCAGTGCTTCCGCACCAGACTCAAAACTCATCTCCTAGCTAAAGTGTATGCCAGTGCCACCACACCTGACACTACCACCACGACCCATAACTCCACCCCAACCCCAACCCCAACCCCAACCCCAACAAGGTAGTACTAACTTTTCTTTTTCTCCTCCTACCTCTACAGTTAACCACCCTAATGCCCTCTTTGGGCCTTACCTATGGAACCCTAATGTTGTTTCACCTACCTGCTTGACAAATGTTTAATGCTGTAAATCACAACTTACCAATATGATCTACAATAGCCTAATTACTACTGCTATGTATAAACAGCCGAATACTGTATACCCATGATTACCTATGTTATGTTACTGCATTAAGTTCAAATATGTCTATATTAGTATTTCCAGGTTACCCCTGAAAAAGGGTCCTCCAGGCCCAGCAGGTCTACCCGTCATCAAAATTCAATAAATAAATAAAATAAATCAGTACAATCACACTGATTTACTTTCAGAATACTATAAATTGAGCTACTAAACATGATGTATATATACTTGAAAACAATTGGAACACACCTATTGGAAATATCGTGGCTACTATTTCACTTTTGTTAAAATAACTTTCATTATAAGCTTTAAGCTTTCTAACATCAAAACATATTTTACAGCTTTTCAAAATTTGTAATTCACTTTCTATTCTAGGTGCTTTGATTTTCCTCTCTATGTATTAGAAGATATGGGCTGCACTGCATGATGGGAGTGTGCTATGGTACATTTTAGTTTTCTTTCTCCAGTTCCTTTGCAGACCAATAGGTGACTGTCACACAATCCTAGTAGCACAAGCACCTTTTCTCCAAATTTACTGAACTAAGCCAATCTGGAAAACACTTTATTGAACAACTACTATTTTATGAATATTATTTTCACTTTTTTCCTCTAAACTACCTAACTCAGCAGGACATAGAAAAATATAACGTGTACTGCTTTCATCTTTCAAATACTTGTTTTGACTACTATTGTTAGTCTGTTTCTTTGATTTCTTTTGTTTCTCTCAATTTATTTTTCTTTTCACCCACAGAGTATCCTCTCTCTTTAATTTTGCTTTATCTCAGTGTCTGTTATTTTGCTTTTGTTATAGAAGCTGCATGCTCATCTTTACCAAAATGTATTCACCAAGAAAAGGCTAGGCCAGATAATATTATTCAGTCATCCACAATGCATTGCTCCCACAGTTGATTAGAAAGCAGTAGATCAGAAGGGATGGTAACAGTATGCAACTGTTCACTTCTACAGAAATATTGCTGCAGCATAATTAACAGTATATGTGGAGTTTAAATGTACAATCTTTAGTAACGCGTGAACTTCTGTTGTAGTTACAACATAGAGCAATCTTGAAAAGTCAAAACCCTGTGCCAGGAAACTTCTTAGTAAATGCAACTTGGGACAATTATGCACTGTAATCTATTTGCATATTGCTTTCACTTCTATACTACTTCTTGCCTCTAGTGGATTGCTAAAGTATTACAATACAAACCATGATGTAAGAATTCAGCCATGAAAGCATGGGTCTCATTATGGTATTAATCCATGGTTCAGGGGTTGTACCAGGCCGAGTGGGTGCAACCAACCAAACATGGATTAATTCCATTGTAGACCCATCCTTTTGAGTGGCTTAATCCACTTGTAACATGGCAATGAGTGTATGACTAATAGTCTTTGAATAAATGAGTACAATCACATTGATTTACTTTCAGAATACTATAAATTGAGCTATTAAACCTGCACATATACTTGGAAACAATTGGAACACACCTATTGGAAATATCATGGCTACTATTTCACTTTTGTTAAAATAACTGTCATTGCAAGCTTTAAGCTTTCTAACATCAAAACATATTTTACAACTTTTCAAAAACTTGCAATTCACTTTCTATTCTAGGTGCTTTGATTTTCTCTCTATGTATTAGAAGATATGGGATGCACTGCATGATGAGAGTGTGCTATGGTACATTTTAGTTTTCTTTCTCCAGTTCCTTTGCAGACCATTAGGTGGCTATCACACAATCCTAGTAGCACAAGCACCTTTTCTCCAAATGTACTGAACTAAGCCAATCTGAAAACACTTTATTGAACAACTACTATTTTTGGAATATTATTTTCACTTTTTTCTCTCTAAACTACCTAACTCAGCAGCACATAGAACAACATAACGTGTACTGCTTTCATCTTTCAAATACTTGTTTTGACTACTGTTGTTAGTCTGTTTCTTTGATTTCTTTTTGTTTCTCTCAATTTATTTTTCTTTTCACCCACAGAAGTATCCTCTCTCTTTAATTTTGCTTTGTTTATCTCAGTGTCTGTTATTTTGCTTTCGGTTATAGAAGCTGCATGGTCATCTTTACCACTGTGTATTCACCAAGAAAAGGCTAGGCCAGATAATATTATTCAGTCATCCACAATGCATTGTTCCCACAGTTGCTTAGAAAGCAGTAGATCAGAAGGGATGGTAACAGTATGTAACTGTTCACTTCTACAGAAATATTGCTGCAGCATAATTAACAGTATATTTGGAGTTTAAATGTACAATCATTAGTAACTCGTGATCTTCTGTTGTAGTTACAACATAGAGCAATCTTGAAAAGTCAAAATCCTGTGCCAGGAAAGTTCTTAGTAAATACAACTTGGGACAACTACACACTGTAATTTATTTGCATATTGTTTTACTTGTATACTGCTTCTTACCTGTAGTGGATTGCCAAGGTATTACAATATAAATCATGATCTCTACTGTACCACATGGTGTGTTTGCACTTATCTGAGTGCTTCATTTTGTTTTTCTTTTCTATGGTATGTTACAATAAGTATTGTTTATAGTTTTCACTACAATTGTTTTTTTGCTGGTGGTGGAAAAGCCCCTTCTATCTTTACCTGCTCATCAGGGAACTCTCTCTTCTTGCCCTGACAGTGAGATTATAAATCAAGGGAGCACTCCCGTCCAGTTGGAGCGCTGCTTTCCCTGTGTCTCGTGGAGGCACTCTTATTCAGCTGAAAACATGTGAAACCACTCATTTTCAGCAACGAGTGGCTGCGGGGATGTATTAACACACATAATTGAGTCTCTGGCTGTAACGAAGGCCTTTGTTGTTTGTGTGTACAGAGTGTTAGGAGAAACATTCTACCAGTGGAACTAAGCAGAATTTTGAATTCATGTATTCTGTGGAAAACATTCCATGATAAACATTCCATATCTTGAATGTGGAGTAAACAGAGAAAAAAAACAGGAAGAAGACTGTAGGTAGTAATACAATGACATCATTAATGGCATACTTGCAGTGGGCGGAAGGACTATTTTATCATAAATGCACAAGTAAATCTATTGTTTCTACATATAAACATGCTTTTCCCAATAGTAAAAAGTAAAAAAAAAAAAGGAGCTAATTTATAAGACAACAAGCACTAAGGATGTGTGTAAAATATATTTTACAGCATGTCCAGTGGCTGAAGTCACTCGGCATTCGGCCTTGTGCCTTACTACACACCTGACTGTGTTATAAAATATGTTTATACACACCACTTCGTGCCTTATTGCTTACTTAGCTGCTTACCTGTCAGAACCATGCTTAGAGTTCTGTACGCAAATTGTGACATAGTTAAAACTCCAGCTCACTGGTTCCACAAAGAGAAATGTATCAGAATGCTGCCCATAAAACAAAGCGATGCAAAATACAGTTCTAGGAGCATGGATATGTTGTTCATCCACACTTCTTGGCATGTCCCTTTCCCTTTAAATTCTGCTGGAACGTCTTCAAGCTTGCTCCTTCCACCCACCTGGTGGTGAATACTCAGCTCCGACCCATGACGCTAGATCTTCCTTTCCGCTGGAAGATACAGGTTCCCTCATGCTCTTGCAGCAATTCTAGGCCCTGGATTCAAAATGTCTGTATTTGCCAAAGTTACTCTTAAAACTCATTTGAGTTAGGGATTGCGATTCTACTGCATCGAATATGGAGGAAACATCTTCCCGGATTTGACATGGTGCCCTGCAGCCAGAAGATGTTGCACACCAATCCCCGCCTTAACGTATGCCTACTGCCTAAGTGCCAGGCATGACACCTCACATGTACTTTTTGCTTGGCCTTCCATCCCAATGTCCTGGATGACCGCATGGCTGCTTGAAGCTGGGGAGACCGGAGAAAATTGAACCCATCGGGTGAAATCGAAGGAGGCGAGGTGGGCAGTTTCGCAGCCACGGGATCCGTCGAACAACTGGAACAAATGAAGTCATTTGAGGAAGAAGCAGCTAAAGCTTGACCAATGAAGCTTCTTCATTCTGCTGAACCTTGGCTCCACCTTTTGGGCTCCTTCAAGGAGTTGTGCCAGTCTCTCCCACCCAGGGTGAGGTGCCTCGGGTCGCACTCCTTCCACTTTCGGAAGAGAGACAAGGACCTGGTGTCTTCATCCCGAAAAGATGTTCCTGGGACTGAGAAAGGTCCAAGTCCCAGGAAACCGCTGCTGTCAACTTCAGTTGAGATCGCATCCTCGCCGCCAGCTTCATGGACCTTCCGCCTGGCCAGGGGACCGAGGGTACTGAGGAAGTGGTCGATGAGGTAGAAATAGTCCTCCGATCCCATCGACCCTTTATTGCTTGCTCCGCCGACGATTCCTTGGAGAGGACTCCCATCCTCGTTTTCCCTGATGAGGAGACCCAGCCTGCTGGTGCCCCTTCAAGGATCCAGTTCCAGACCCTTGGGTGTCACCGATCCTGGTGTCTCTAGACTGACCGAGTCAGCATCCCCGATATCAATCGAGGTGTAGAACCCCTCGCCTAACGACTGAGGAAGAGCCATAAACGCCTAAAAGAGATGATGCCACAGATCGCCCTCATCCTCCTCGGATGAGGAGAGGCTTCAGCGGAAACTCCGCCGACGCTATGAGGACCTCATGTGGCAACAGCTTATTTTGACCAGGCAAAAGCCAGCTCCGCCGCCCACCACAGCCATCACTGCTGGGCCCAAGGCCAGCTGTCCCCTCGAACTGACTCCCTTGCCCCTGCCCAAGGACTGGCCTGCGTTCTGGGTTTCTGGCCAAAGCTGGCTTCTGAGCTGCTCGAGTTCCAGGCTTTGGTCTTTCCGACGATGTCTACACTGTGGTGGAGGCATCTCATAAGGAATCGACCAGGAAATGTTATGCCTTCAAATGGAAAAGGTTTTCCATTTGGTGCCAGGATAAGAGTCAGGACCCCTTGTCCTGCTCTGTGGCTTACATTCTCGATGACCTTTGATCTCTCTCTCCAAAGGGGGTCTATGGTCATCGACCCTAAGGGTGCACCTGGCAGCCATCTCTGCCATCGGACGCTGGCCGGTCAGGCTGACTGTGGTGCAGGAGTTTGGTCGGGTGCTTTTCAAAGACCTGATCACATATCCTCCGGCGTGAATCTCCACCTCCATGGTATCTGTTGCTGGTTTTGGCAAAGCTCATGGGCAAGCCATTTGAACTCATGCACAAGTGTGAGCTCTCACACTTGTCGTGAAAGACAGCCTTCCTGGTGGCTATCACGTCAGCCAGAAGGACAGCGGAGCTTCAGGTGCTTCGGTGGACCTCCTTATCTGGTCTTCCACAGGGACAAAGTTGTCTTGCGCCCACCAGAAATTCCTTCCGAAGGTGGTGTCAGAGTTTCATCTTAACCAGGTACTGACTCTGCTTGCATACTACCCAAATTGCACCTCAGATGCCTAGTACAGGCTCCATACTTTGGATCTGAGACGTGCTCTCTCCTATTATAAGGAGAGAATGGCGGAATTCATGGAGAGGTTCACCAGCTGAGTGTCACCTACGCTGAAGCCGCTTCTGGCAGATCGCAGCCAAATGGACCATAGCAAGATGGATTACATCATGCATAGGTCTGTGCTATGAGTTGGTGGGCAAGAAGCCTCCCAGAGAGACAAGGGCTCACTCTACCTGCCATACTGCTGCTTCGGTGGCTGCTTTCAGGGACATCTCTATCCAGGAAATCTGTCGGGCTGCTACCTGGAAGTCAGCAAACACCTTCATTACCCATTATCACATCGACCTTGAGTCACGCCGGGATGCTGGTTTTGGGGCCTCAGTTCTCCAATCTTATTTCCCAAATAGGGTGTGCACCTTGCCTCCATCCTCCCGGAGAACTGCTTGGAGTCTGCCAAGAAGTGTGGATGAACAACATATCCATGCTCCTGAAGAACAGGTTGCCACCTGTAACAGTAGTTCTAGGAGTGGTATATGTTGTTCATCCACACTACACACCAACTCCCGGCTTCAGCGCAAAACCCTGCTTCCAGTGGGCTAAGATCTAGCTTCATGGGGCGGAGAGAGGTATTTACCACCTGGGTGGGTGGGAGGAGCCAGCTTGAAGACTTCTCCGCAGGATTTAAAGGGAAAGGGAAATGTCAAGAAGTGTGGATGAACAACATATACCACTCCTAGAACTACTGTTACAGGTGAGTAACCTGTTCTTTTCGCATTACTTTTTATTCAGGTATAGTTACATATAGACCATTTAGGTGTACTATAATTTCAGTAACTGGGAACATTGTAAAGAGCAGCCAGTTAGAAATCATTTTCTGCCCTCTTTAATTATGCTGTTAGCAGTTCCTTGTAAAAGTCAAACTAAGCTGCTGTCATAGTCAAATTAACTGGTAACTTTAGGAGATTTCCTATTTCTGCTCAACAGATACATCATAATGAACTTTTCTATGTCTTTTCCAGCAAATTTTGTTTTTACTGTGGGTGCACACAAGTTGAGTAGAGGAAGATTCTAGATGTGGGTGTAAGGGTGTTGTTGTTACTCCTTCCTGGTTACTGTGCTGGTGACCATACAGGAAGTCCTATGAATGTGTTTTATTATTATTTGATTTGAAATAACATTTCATTATTCTTTTGTTAGGCTACCGAGGGTTTTAAAGGCGATCGTGGTTTACCAGGAGATGTGGGCCCACCTGGACCACCAGGCGAGAGAGGTCCTCAAGGTCCTGCAGGGCTTGGTCCATTTGGTCAGCCAGGAGAGAAGGGTCACCAAGGAGTTCCAGGAAATCCAGGTGTTCCTGGTGTGCCAGGCAAGTTATAGCACTTACTGAACATTAGGCATTATTTATACAGTACCATACCACTATAGATAGGGTTGAGTAGGTGCTTGTGTGTCAAGCCCCTATTTCCTGTGACAACTATGCAGACATTCTGCCGGAGTGAGGAGTGATCTACAAAGCAAATGCCATTACAAAATGTCTCCTAGCAAGGAGGCTGGATATGCATTTGTGATTTTAAAACTAGAGATTTGTATGAATATGAAGTTTAACAACCAACCTTAAAGAGCTACTGACTCCTCAAAGAAAACCTTGAAAACCTTAATAATTAGGTACAATTCTGCTTGTATTCCATATATATTCTATATATTTTTCTCTCCTTTATTTATTACTATGGAAATCTGCATGAATACATGATCTTTATCCCTCAGAAATCTCTACAGGCATCTGCTTCTATAGCTTACTCGCTTACTTCAAGTCATAATCCTTTGTTGTGACATCACAATATGTTGCTTTAGAGTAACTGATGCCACAAGCAATGCATTATGACCTCAGGTAAGGAGGAAGCAGCAGGAATAGATTCTTGTTCAGGAACAAAGATCCTGTTTTCATGCAGGTGACCTCAGTAATAAATAATGGGGACAAGGAATAGAGAACTAATGTGAAATACAAGCTGAACTGTGACAAATACAGTAGTATTTATTTATTTATTCATAACTAGGATTACAAGTACCTTTGAACCAGGGGTTCTTTAACAAAGGTTCCATGTCAAGGCATTATGTTTTGTTAAAGTTCTCCTGAAGGTGTCAGTTGCTCTTAAGAAAAACAGACTAACCCTTAAAACAAGACTCTTCTTGAAGAAGCTCACATGGGGAAAAACATTGGGCATGGTCTGAAGGGTGCTGTTTGATGATCTGAGTAAAAGAAGAATATTTGTAATTATTATTGTAGTGTACAGTGGGTGTATCCACAGGGACTTTTCTTTGCAGTAATTTACCTACTGGCCCCAAAAAGAACTTTGTACCATATATACAGAAGGGTACCCTGGGCCGTGTGTTGGTGCAGTGGTAGCACTACTGTTTGCAATGCCAAGCAGCTGGGTTTGTGAATGAACCCGAGCATCAGAGGGCTGGCCGGGGATTGATGACCGCTCTAGGGCAACTCTCCACTTCCAGGGGAGGGTTAATGGTGCCCAGTGCTTGGGTGACACGCAGTGGAGACTGGGAGTACACCAACCTGGGACCACACAGCCGAGGGAAGTCAGTGGCAGATGTCTGCCAGGCATGGGCAGGAGGTGCATGCCTCACGCTGATGTCATTGCATGTCCATGCCTTGGGGACCATGCAGCAAGGAAAACTCTGTGGGTTGTGCAACGTGAATCTCCGATCCCATGCCAATGACACCACAGCCAGCCCTGGGACCGATACAGTTAATCTTGCGCCCCTCCCCGCTTGGGGCCCCACTGCAAGGGGCAAGTTGCGGCCCTAGGCCTGGGTGGCTGCTGGGATGCCAGTGTCAGGCCCAGAGGCACTGGGTCAGGGAATATCCCCACTAGAAGTACAGTGAGAAAGAGAATTGAATCTGGAACACAAACTGACCTTCAGGGACTGGTCAGTTATGTCAGTGAGGAGAGAAATGTTTCAAAGAGTTCCAGGAAATGTAGGTGTTGCTGGCGGTCCAGGCAAGTTACAGCACTTACTGAACAACAGCCATTAGTTACAGTACCATGCCACTATAGGTAGGGTTAATTAGGCACTTGTGTGTCAAACTCCTATTTCCAGCCACTTATTGCTTGACCAACCTTTGACCTAGGGACCTTAACACTGAATGTATATCCTTGTGCCAGGATCTACAAATCCTGCACATTTGGTTATATTTGTTCAGGTAGTTTTAAGTTACAGAGTGTCAAAATATAAAAAATGCAAATGTTGATGTTTTATGGGGCACAAGTAAAATGGAATATGGAAATGTTTGAAACCATAAACTGTCAGTTTTTAGGTTGTACAAACATACAAACACACAAAACTGGCAGCAGAAAAAGGCCTTATAGTCTGTAGAGTCTGCTCAATACAGAGCTCATGCATCTTGTGTTACATGACTGTTGACAAACCATATATGCTGGGAGCTGTGATATTTATATTTTATTTGGATATGTATGATGAAACCTTTACATTGCATACCTTGTTAGCATAATATGTGCAATACATTGAGCCGCACTCTGTTCTTCAGGAAGTAGAGAGTGCCTGTAGTTCTAGAGGCTTATTGCTGAACTACAAGGGCACTAAATTAACGTTTAAATTAAATCCTGCATACTGGTAGTATTTAGGGGACTTCCGGAGGTCTGAAATAGATCCCCTATGCCTTTTGGCACAAAATAAAGTTTTACCTCACGGCGTTCCAGTCCTAGAGTCACTTCGGGTCCTTGCACGCATAGAACTCGGCCCTGTGAGAACATGGCCCAGCATTGCCGGACAGGAGACGCGCGTCAAGCGTGTGTCTGGCTGTCCCGCTGGGACACTGGGCATTGGGCCCCAAACTATAGTGCAGTTTTAAAATGGCCGTGAATTCAGGAAATGGGCTGAAATGCTATATAACATGTGGTATATACACAGATAGAGACATTTGTCTCGATTACAAATGTAAAAATTGTAAATTGATAGAGACTTTAAGAGCTGAAATTGCTAGATTAGAACAACGTTTACAGGTTCAAGTAGAAATAAGTAGTCTAGAGGATTATATTGACTCCGTAGCAGATACCATAGCTACTGATTCATATAAGCAACCTATTCCCCATGAAATAAAAAATAGTAACCATAATGAGGAAGAGAAGTGGTGCCAGGTTTCAATAACTGTTAGTAAAAAGGGAAGAGAAATATAGGGAGCACAAACATTTTAACTGCCAATAGGTACAGTGCCCTGAAAAATGAGTCCTGTAACGAAACTCTTGTGAATTAAATCCACCAATAAACACAGCACTAAATTCAGCTTCAGTTCAGGCGATACATAGTATAAGCATGGGATAGACATAAAGGAATTCTGGAGGTCAGGGTAAGGGCAACAGACTTCTAGGAAAACATAAACTGAACTTACAAGCTCAAATGGGCAGAGTGGGTGGGCCATAGGGCCCTCATCTGTCGACACTGTCTATGTATCTATGTAAGCAAGACAAGATACATGGATACACCCAGAGATGTTTTGGTAATAGGTGACTCTATGTTGCATTACACAGACCATGTTATATGTAAGAGTAGAAATCTGTATACCACTGTAGCGCTCTATCAGGAGCAGGCATTGATAATATCAAGCATCTACTCCCAGGGCTACAAGAACATACACAAAATCCACTTACACTTATACATGCAGGGTAAATTATCTGGGCAGAAGACCCATCATAGATATTCAAAGGGATTTTGAATCAGTAGGAAAACGATTGAAAATCAAGGGGCTACCTAATTATTTCAGGATTATTGTCTGTTCTTAGAGCTGGCCCTCACAAAGAAATGATATTATGTATTTAAATGGTTGGTTTAAGCATTGGTGTATGAGAGAAGGGTTTACTTTCCTTGAAAATTGGATGGGTTTCTAAATCAAGGACTTGTTTGCCAGGGATGGATTGCATTTAAATAAACATGGAAAATGGATCTTTGCTAATAGACTAAGACAACAAATAGATTACAATTTAAACTGATAAATTGGTGGGGGCTGAATCTACTTCTGTAGATAAAAAAGCTAGTACTGTCCCTATATGTCCGTCAGACTGGAATTTCTTACTTATAAATGGTAGGAGTCCTAATAATAAATTTGCGTAACTTATGTATACCCTACTTCAACTGAACATCCATGTATGTGCAGTAACAGAGACCTGGTGGCAGAAAAATGATACATGGGATAAGAATATCCTGAGTTATACACTGTTCCACAAGGATAGGATTAGTACTAGAGGGGTGAGGTAGTGCTCTATGTTTCATGTAGTATAAATACTGAAAATATTGAAATAACTCAGTGGCCCAGTATTGAAGCCTTATGGGTTAAACTAATTCCAAAGACTTCAGAATGTATAAACCTGGGAGTTATTTATAGGCCCCATCTGTCTTTCAGAGCGATGATTCCTAGTATTAAAATTCATTAATAAGTTCTCATCTACAAATAGTGCCATACTTATGGGGAATTTTAATCTACCAGTAATCAACTGGAGTATACTACAACTAAAACCCTTGTTGAAAGTATTTATTTAGAAACATTTTACAGACTAATATGGATCAAATAGTTAAACTTAATATTAGGGTGAAAATATTCTGGATTTGGTTTAATACAATATGGGTAATAATATTACAAACTGTAGGGTCATCCCCCACCTTGGGTCCAGCGATCGATCACTCCATGATTAGCGTCACTTATAAAGTAAATTTTGGATATGATACTAGTAGTACGATCATATATAATTTTAATATGGCCAATTTTGTGGATTTTATAAATGAAATGGCTATTTGGGATTGGGAATCAGATTTTAAACACAAGTCCCTTCTGGAAATGTGGCAGATTTTAAATGCCGAACTTTCTATAGCCACTAAGAAATATATACCCCAAATGAAGAAAACTGAAAACGTGAAACCCAAAATGCCCTGGATGAATGTAATAGTTAAGAAACATATAAAAATAGGAATAAAGCATTTAAGAAGGCTAATCTATGTGGTACCCAAGAAAACTGGGCACAGTATAAAGACCATTTAAGGATGACAAAAACAGTATAAGAACAGCCAAATGAGATTGTGAATTTAGGTTAGCAGGAGTGTAAAAGATATTTACAAAACCTTTTATAAATATATAAATAAAAAAGGATGGTACATCTACCATAGGCCCATTAAAAACAGACTGGTGATTTGTTAATTGATAAATCCCAAATGGCTAGTGCATGCAACACATATTTTCTTCAGTTTTTAATAGTAAAACCAGACCTAATAAAAGTCATAGTGATCAGCTATTAAATGAACAATTTAGGTGGAAAATCTGAAGTTGTAAAACTACTACAGGGACTGGACCCAAATAAATCAGCTGGCCGGATAGAATCCACCTCGTATTTTGGAAGAACTAGCGATCCCTTATCGGGCCCTGTTGCTGAACTCTTCACACAATCTATTAGAGAGGGCCAAGTTATTGATGTATGGAGACAAGCCACAGTGATTCCTATTTTAAAAAAAGGATCTAAGCAGGATGTAACGAATTACAGACCTATTAGTCTAACGTCAGTCCTAGGCAAGATTCTCGAGGGCATAGTAAAAATTATATTGAAAAAGATTGATACTACCCAGCATGGCTTTGTAAAATCAAGATCATGCATGACTAATTTGTTGCATTTTTATGGTGGTGTCAGTGAGGCACTGGATAAAGGAGAAGCTGTGGATGTTATCCTTCTCGATCTTTCTAAGGCCTTTGACAAGGTCCCCATGGTGAATTAATCGATGCAACCATAACTATTGGTTTAGAGGAAATATTACTAGATGGATAGAATCCTGGTTGACTGGGAGAACTCAGCGGTTTGCATGAAAGGTTATTATTCTGGATATGAGCAAGTGACTAGTAGGGTCCTAAAGGGATCAGTATTGGGCCCCTGTCTTTTTAACATCTATATTTCTACATTAAATACATCTACGGAGGTTTGGTTAACCAAATTTGCTGATGATACACGATAGGTTTCAAGTTAACAATCCAAGACATCAACACCTTACAGTATGCTTTGGGTGAATTAGAAAGTAGGGACAATGTAACATTGTGATTCATTTGTTGCTGTCTATATTTTCACATGTTGGAAATTAATATATATCATATGTTGAATGATTAAAAGCTGCAATAATGAGATTCTATAAAAATGTTGAATGATTAAAATCTGTAATAATGAGATTCTATACAAAATTTCAACTGTTTTTGTAAGAGAGCTACTATTTTGTTTTATTAGGGTTGAGAATAGGTTCTTTTCATGTTTCATACAATGTTAAGAAACTCACGCTTAACGAGAAAATGTACTGTGATGCATTTTGGGAGAAAAATCCAGAAGCAATTTATGTACTGGGTGGTAGATTACTTGAAGCTGTTGAGGACGAACGAGACCTGGATGTTAGGGTCATAAATTACCTAAATTTTGGACTACACTGTCAACAAGTAATTAAGAAGGCTGGGGTATGCTCCATTGTATTAATAAACACATAAAATGTACAAGTAGTAAGGTTTGCTGCCACTGTATTCTTCCTGGTTAGGCCCCACCTCGAGTACTGTGCTCAGTTTTGGGCACCAGGAGATAAGGGTTCAATAAATGCCCTTGAGAGAGTTCAGAGGAGGGCAACTAAAAGAACTGATGAAGTGAGGGAATGGAGTATGATGACAGACTACAGAAACTCTGGCTTTATACTCTGGATTATCGCAGAATGAGAGGGGATTTGTTTATGGTTTACCGAGCCTTACATGATGATCGATTATGGGAACTATTAGGTCTGGTACTCAGAGAGGTGGTATGTGAAACCAGAGCTCATCCATTACAGTTAATGGTGGAATGTTGTAGAATGAAACGGAGAAGTTCGTGGGTTCTCAGTTAAGAGTTTCTAGGTTATGGAATGGTCTGCCCTTAGAAGTGGTCGCTAGTGAGAGCATGTATCTTTTAAAAATCGACTGGATGCTTAAAATGTTCAAACTCCATTGAGGGTTATAATTAACATATGACGAGCAATATGGACCTTGGTCTTTTAGCTTTGATTAACCTATGAAAACTGCCTGATAAGGAAGCTGGCCGATCCTAGGAATCCCAGCTCTTTTGCACTTCCTTAGTGAGGTAACAAGATTCAATCAGTCAACCAGCAAGTGGTCCCAGATGAGGTCTCACCGATCAAGGTGGTAGTCACCTAATTACTCTGGCAAGAGGATCTACATCCCTGGGCTGTCACTCTGAGAGTGTTAAGACTAGCTTCAACTCCACAGAGCAATACGGTTATGACTCTGTGGGTGAGGCAAGCCATCATGAAGGGTTTGGCCTGACCCCTTGGAAAACCCACATTCATTTTCATGACTTTAGGGCAAAATGGCCACAGACACCAAGCAGGTCCTTGAGCTCCTCAAACAGATCCTTGTCAGGCTGTTGCTCTTTTACACTTACTCGAATTCCTTTGCACTCAGTGCGGACATGAAGATCCAAGGAAAGAAAGCAGAAACATAGGATTCACAGGCATAAGCACAGCCACTGGTCTTTTTGGTCAGTTATTATACTCATTGTCAGTATGTCCTTCTTGAAGTCGAGCAGAATAGGACCCTGGAGGTGGTGACTTCCTCCTCCAGCAGGTTGTTGAGAATCTGCATTCCTGGCCTTGTCAGATTAAGTTTCTTCTGAAGGACCTTGTTCCCTCTCATCCTGGGCTGGCTGTGACCATGATCTTTCCTCCGACATGTCCTGTGAAGCTTCCCCATTTGACCCAATCCCCAATGCCTGTACTACCTACATCCTCCCCGTGACCCTGTGGACCTTTTTCTTTTCAAAAATAGTTTATTGTGTGGTTCAGGGATTACAAGCAAAGCTACAGCATAGTGACATACTGGGTATTGACTTAAATAAACAACAAAAGACATAAATTGATCACAATTACATCACTACACGTGTCTGTGTTGGGTGAGTAAACAAATAATACTAGAGTCCATTGTTATAATTATCTGATAGATAACATAGGCACTTTCTTAAAAAGCACATTGAAACCCAATGATCTTACTTGAGAGGGTTCCTTCAGTAGGTCATCACATATAGGACTGGCGCCACCTGGCGTCGGGCAGCACGGCAGACTTTTCTAGCAATACCTGATGGGGCCACCCACCCGGCGTCATGTGACTGATGTCAGCGTAACTGTATATAGTGGGCGGTCCCACGCCCGCCCACCAGTTCTTTCCGGCTGTTGCCTCATGTCAGTCGCGCAAGACTTCCAGTAGCGATCATTGGGAAAGTTCTTTCACATTGGGTTTTTCCTCGTAATTTTCTTTAATAATTTTTCAAAATCCTTTGATGTCTTCTCCGAAGAAAAAGTGTTGGCTTGTGGCATGCAGATCACGCACAAAGACGGTCACCAGAAGTGCGTTCTCTGCCTAGGCCCAAACCATCCTATTTCCTCTTGCTCTGAGTGCCAGTCATTCAACCAGGCCACTAAAAACAGAGACAGCAGGCATTGAGGCCCACCTTCTTAAATCTCATCTGGCATCCTTGGAGAAAAGATGGAGTGCCTCAGGATTCATCCGAAAATCTTCCCTTCAAAAAGCACAAGAAGAAGACTAGAGAGCAGGCTTGCTCCGTGGGATCTACACCAGGCTGTTCACAAGCAAAGCCCATTACCGACGAAGACAGATGGTAAGTCGGACAAGACTCCAGTGGGTAAGTCTGCTGCCGACTCCTCCGGTGACCACTCCACTTCTGCGGTAGAAGTCGGCCCCAGCTCTGTGCGGCGCCCGCTGCTGCGTCGACTTCGGCTGGGGGCAGTCGCTGGCCACAGTCGATATAAGCCAGCCAGGGGCTCTCTTCCCCTGACCGCCTGACTTTGCCCACTAAGGCGGCTGTTTCCAACGACCGCCTGGGCCTGGT
This sequence comes from Neoceratodus forsteri, assembly GCA_016271365.2. Lineage (NCBI taxonomy): Eukaryota > Metazoa > Chordata > Ceratodontiformes > Ceratodontidae > Neoceratodus > Neoceratodus forsteri. The sequence continues at coordinate 78,875,899 of CM057459.1, forward strand.
TCCCCCGTCAGGGCTAATGGTGCCTCACCCGACGTCCGGCGGGACCAAAGGGAGAAAGCCCTCTCCTTCTTCTACTGTGCCCACGTCCTCGCTCCTCCTTGGATCGTCCGGCGATAGTCTCAGAGACCCCATCGAGCCTCTCGACATAGTGGTACTTCTCCGCATTCCCCGCATGGGTCCTGGATCAGGAGGCTCCTTCACGGCCGTCTGTACTACTTGTGGAGTCCCCCACCTTCTGGTGGGACACGGCACCTCCCGATGCCAGTGATCCCGGCGTCAGTCCTCAACCGGGACCGCCCAACAGGCCTTTACCTTGGCTGCGACGCCAGACCCGACCTCTCGACGCCGGAGCTCCTCGCCCAGTCCTGACCCGCGCCCTCCAACGCCGCCCTATTCCATTGCCAGATCAGGCTGCGCCGTGCCGACGCTGGTCTCTCGACATGGGCTGTCCCAACGCTGGACCCTCCCCATCTACATAATGGCGGGTCTGACGTGGATTCCCCTGATGCCTGATCCGTCATCGAACCTATTCTAGACTCCAAACTGTTCCCCATTACCCTTGGGGTATCCTGGGATCGCTACCGGGAGGGTTCCACTCCTGATTGGAGACATTTTGGGCAGTTCACCATGGATACAATGCATATTCATCTTATATGGGTTTCAGGGTATTATCCTCTGGTCGCCTCCTCCTCCTCCCCTCCCAACCTCAACAGGCCCCTGCTCCCTCCTCCAGTGGCCCCAGATTTCAAGACCTTAATTCAGTCTTGGTGGCAGGGGCCAGGTCAGAGCTGGTTACTAATCTAGAAGCCAGACTTCGCAGCCAGGCTTCCTAGATCCCCTTCCCAGAGCAGTTCTGTTTCAACCGTCCCACATCTCGGGAAGACTCAACAGGACATTTCCTGGGGTTCCCATCATCGTCCTGTTGAGGAGGCGGAAGACAGTTCGATGGGGGGAGGTCTCCTCCAAGCAGGAACCTGTGGAGGACCCTGAGGATATGAAAGGAAGAACCTCCCCAAATCCCTCCAGAGGATCCTTCCTTTTGGACCACTTGAGGACCTTAAGAGATTTCGACTGGGAGTCGGAGGACCAGGATCCTATGTGGCAAAGACTCATGGAACATCTTGATTTAGAGTCTCTGCTGTTTATTCCGGTCCCCCATGGATGGGTCCTCACCAAGACCTCACTTCCACCGTCTAGCAGATGCCTCATTCGATCCGGCTATCCCCAAGAGGGCAGACAGGATCTACCGGGTGCCAAAGGTGCGACCTTTTGAAGGCTCATCCTAAGGCAGACTCTGTGGTCATCTTGGCTGCTCATGACCACGCCACAGCTCCCAAGCACATGAGCACAACACCTCCAGACAAAGAGTCGAGGCTGATGGACCAGTTCGGAGGAAAGTCTACTCTCAGCCACGCGCATCCTTCACTGCCTTAGTTACGTGGCACACATGGTATCTCACCAAAAACAGACTATGGCCAGGTTGTAGGCGAAGGTCCAGTCTATGGATCCATCACCTCTTAGGAGGAACTTGCCAAGGATCTCCGCCTCCAAGATCTCCTGTAGGCATGCTTTTCGAGCCACCTATGACTCTGTCGATTCGGTGGCCCGCATCTTGGCAACTGAAATTGCCCTTAGGCGCATTCCTGGCTTCATCTCTCTGGGCTCGCCAATGAAGTCCAGTCGGCGATTCAGGATACCCCTTCAGGGGCTCAGTCCTTTTGGAGGAGATACCAAAGACATCATAACGGATTTATAGGAAAAAGGTGTGGCCTCAAATCCATTAGGTCCATGTATCGATCGGTCACTCAACAACAGCAGCAGCCCTTTCGGAAAGGACTGAGGCAGCGGAAGAACACTCAGGTGAGGCGCCAAGGTAAGTGTAAGGCCAAGAGGAACTGCTACCCCCCTACTTCCAAGAATCAGCAATGTTCGGGGACCTCCTCCTGAGTGTCCTGCCACTTGATTCTCCGCCCCACTGCACCTCAGTCTCATGATGGGGAGCAGGTGGGGAAGGTTCATCCACCGCCGCAGGAATGGAGGGCGATCACTTCAGATGAGTGGGTCCTGCAACTAGTGTCTGTCGGACACACCATCGAGTTTCTGGAGATCCCTCTGGATACTCCCTCCGCTGAGGTCATCTTATTCCCGGGACCAGGCCCTCCTTGTTCGCGAGGAGGTCAATGCGCTTTGCTCAAAGAACAATTGACCCAGTTCCTTCGGCAAAGGGAAAAGGTTTTACTTCCACTTCTTCCTGGTTCCAAAAAGACTGGGGACTTCAGACCCATTCTCGACTTGAGTCAACTCAATCAGTATGTAGCGTACAAGAAGTTCTGCATGCTGACACTCCAGAGCCTTCTTCCTCTCCTGTAGGAGAATCATTGGCTCTGCGCTCTGGACATGCAGGATGCCTACCTGCACATCCCTATCTTCCCAGCCACTGCCATTTCCATGTTTATGTTTCCAAGGAGAGCATTTCCAGTTCCAGACGCCCCCTTTGGTCTGTGTTCAGCACTTTGGGTTTTACCAAGTGCCTGGTGGTGGTAGTGGCTTCTACACTGCAGGGGTTTTGCGGTGTTCCTTACCTGGACGACTGGCTGATCTCAGCTCCATCCAGAGATCTTTTATTGGAAACTCTGTATTTCACACGGGACCTTTTCAACCAACTGGGGATAACAGTCAGTGTCCCCAAGTCGTCCTCTAGTACCATTCCAGAGACTACAGTTCATTGGGGCAGTTCTGGATACAGTCCAGTGCAGAGCCTTCCTTCCTCCAGACAGGGTGGAGTCCTTAGTCAGCCAGGCTCTAAAGTAGCCTCTCTCAGGACCATTCCTGCCCGGGAGGTCCTTCATCTTTGGGACTCATGGCAGCTTCCATCACAACCATTCCCTAGCAAGGCTGCACATGCAAATCTCTCAGTGGTCATTACAGGTGCAGTGGATCAGCTCATAGACAACCTGGACCATCCAGTCTTGGTCTTCAGCGGTCCACAGGGATTTCAGTGGTGGGAGGATCCCCACAATCTTTCCCTGGGACTTCTGTTCGAACCCTACACCAGCAACTACCCTCACCATGGATGCCTCGAATATGGGGTGGGGGCCCATCTGGGGATCATCAAGCTGAAGGCCTTTGGACAGGCCTGAGAATTTCTCCTCATCAATGTTCTGGAGCTCAGGCGGTTCTATATGCCTTACAGGCTTTTCAGACCCTCCTACCCAAGGGAACCCTGCTGATCCAAATGGACAACATGTCAGTAGTTTGGTACATCAACAAACAAGGAGGAACCCAATTGCATCTCTTTGCAGGGAAGCGACCTGGGTGTGGAACTGGGCAGTCCAGCACCTTCTGGTCCTGGTGGCCGTGCACGCTCCAGGTGTCTCTAAACATCCTGGCAGACAGTCTCAGCAGAACTTGAACCCTCACCCACGAGTGGGAATTGCATCAGGAAGTGGCACACTCCATCTTCCAGAATTGGGGATGTCTGAAATTGACCTCTTCGCCTCCCAATCCAGCGCAAAACTTCCCAGTTTTTTTTTATTTTATATTTATTAGTTTACATGTAAACAGGTACAGGTACATCACATGTCTTGGAAATCACATATTTGAAATACACAGCAAGGAAATAAGTGTTTCCTATAGTAAACAGGATTACAGTCTCTACTAGCTGATCCTATAATTGAGGGGAAATCTAAAAATAGATCAGATACATTCTAAAAGTCAGATAATCTGTGTAACTGTAGCCCAAGAGCAGGTGGGGATATAAACTACAAGTCCAGTCCTAAAATTTATTTCAAATTGCCTTGACCAGCAGGGCTTTGGGTCCATCTTTATACCTAAAGGAAAAATACAACTCTCCTAAAAGATTATCAGATGTCTAGGAAAAACACATACTGCATCAATATCCTAAAGATATAAATTCAAACCTCGGGAGAGTACAGCTTAGTTCTCCCAGTTTTACTTAAATCGATTATTGCTTAAGATAATGATAGGGCTCTATGGCCACAGTCTCATTGTGTATATCTACCTTACTTTATGCAAAGCACTTTCAAAACTGGTATTAACAAATTAGTCTCAACCCAGAGAGAAGGTACATAGTCCAACAGTAAAGGGTGAGAGAAAAGAAAACAAAAGTCACCAAATGACACCCTTCAAGTTTCCAGCAGATTCATCATCCGATGGTTGCTCACAAACATTGGATTGTTGAGATTCTACTTTAATGGCCCACTTCCTAGCATTGATTGGGTCAGTAAACCACGAGACCTTGTCTTGGTGAACAGTGCGGGTTTTGCTGGATAAAGGACTGCATGGGGTATTGCCAGGTCCCTAAGCTTTCGTCGAACTCCGTTGAATTTTTATGGCGTTGCCTAGTGGAGAAGGAGATCCGAATAAATAGACTGTGTGTCCTGCACATTAAGGGGCCCAATCTCCTTGCCAGTCCCAGTACTGAATCTCTGGTGCTCATACTATCTGTGGCGACAATTAGTCCTCACAGTGGTTCCTCGGTGATTTGCTTACCGCTGTCGTCAATTCTGTAGGCCTCGGTAAAACAAACTTCCCAAGTTTTGTTCACTGCTCCAGCGAGGTGCTTTCTGGAATGATGCATTATCTCTATCATGGACAGGGAAATTTTTGCACGCTTTCCTCCTTTTCCCATTCTACAGAGAGTTCTCCTCAAACTTCAAGCCGAGGAGCAAGAATGATCCTTATTGCTCCTCTCTGGCCAAGACAAATTTGGTTCCGCTGTTATAGCAGCTCTCTAGGGAACCACCCATTCCACTTCCGCTGACTCGCGACCTCCTGACTCGGGATCAGGGCAGGTTGGTTCATCCAGGGCTCAGGGCCGTGCATCTTCATGCGGCTCCTTTAGACATAGCGATTTCTTGCCTTGGGGTCTCCTCTAGAGTAGCTCAGGTCCTCATTGAGGCCAGGAAACCGTCTACCCATTCCACTAATGCTATGAAGTGGAAGTGGTTTTCGATCTGGGCTTCCGCTCAGGGTTGGAACCCTTTCTCCTGTTCAGCCCCTCAAGTCATGGAATATCTCCTTCATTTGTCAGACTCTAGTCTGTCCTGTTCTTCTTTGAAGGTCCATATCTCGCCATTTCAAGTATCACGAGCTAGTGGATGGTAAACCAGTGGCTCAGTTGGAGATCTTAAAGACTTTTCTGAAAGGCATCCTCCATCTGAAAACCCAATCCGCAGCCAACCCCACCTTGGGACTTGAACTTCATTCTGGAAAAGCTCAACCTTCCTCCTTTCGAACCGGCATGAGTTGTGATCTCGCTCCTTTCCTGGAAGACGCTTTTTGGTGGCTATCACCTCCGCCTGGATTTCGGAGCTTCACGCCTAGTCTGCTAGGAGCCCACTTGATTTTCCATAGGGACTGGGCGGTCCTCAGGACGCATCTGAGGTTCCTTTCCAGGTGGTGTCGAATCCACACTAAATCAATCAGTAGAGCTCCGGTTTACTACCCATCCCTTCCAACAAGGGTGAGGCACTCCTTCATATGATGGATGTCCATCGGATCCTCCGGTGCTATACTCACCGGACTAAAGAGCTCCGCTGTTGTGATCGGTTATTCATTTCCTTTGCCCCCAGGTCAAGGGGCAAACCGCTTTCTAAGTAGAGGCTTTCCAAATGGTTGGGAAACTGCATCCGTACTGTTACCAGAAGTACGATAAGCCTTCCAGGTTCCATAAGAGGTCATTCTACTAGGGCATGGCTGCTCTCATGACTTCCTTCGAACGCTTCCACAGCAGACATCTGTGCTGCCGCTATTTGGAGTTCTGTCCACACCTTTACCAAATGCTACAGTTTGGACATTGCTTCTAGGTGGAGGGTCGAGCTTGGATTAGCCATCCTGCAACACCTTTTGTCTTAGGCTGGGTCCATGCTGGACTTCAGTTGTTCTGTTGGGTTTGCTTCCTCCTCCCTAGTTTCTCTTGGTCTTTCTCTGGAGGGACTACTTGGGACTCTGTCCTATATGTGATGACTTCACTGAAGGAACCTCTCGAGTAAGATAGTACAGTTACGTAGGAACTTACCGTAACAGTAGATCTTCGAGAGAGGTTCCTTCAGTAGGTCATATTTTTCCCTCCCTCGCTCCCTCAGTTTATGTTTTACAGGGACTACAATTCCTGTTCGCTCCTGCTGTGTGGCCTCTTCCTGGCTCCGTGGAAGAACTGGAGGGTGGGTGTGGGACCCCACTATATACAGTCACGCTGATGTCAGTCATGTGACATTGGGTGGCGGTTCCCTCAGGTATTAGCTAGAAAGTCTGCCGTGTGGCCCAACACCAGGTCGTCCAGTCCTATATGTGATGACCTACTGAAGGAACCTCTCTTGAAGATCTACTGTTAAGGTAAGTTCCTACGAACTGTACTTTCAGATATATAGTACAAGTGCAAGGGAGATCAGTAATAGCTTCATTACAGAGTGAAAGGTTGTCATATATGGAACACAAAAAGACACAGATCCCTATATAACTATACTGAAAATACTGACCATAAAAGGGGGGTCAGTTTAGAGTGTTCAAACCTTTATGCCCAGCAGTGAATTAAATAGGAAACCAACCTCCTCAACTGCCTTGATCAGGGGCCCCACATCTCCTGGAATTTATGAAACAGACCTAGTGCACCCATTTGCGCTTTTTCAAGAGCCAGACAGGAAATAAAGTTATTGGACCATCTACTCACAGTAGGAGGAGTCAAAGACATCCAGACCTGAACCACAGTCCTCTAGCATTTATTAAAGCTATATTCCATAATGGGTTACTCATAGACCTATTGGGATGTTTTGGATCAGCTCCCAAAAGGAGCTCAATAGGAGATCTCAAGGGCATAGCCCGATACCTGGGACATAATTCTATGAATACTATGCCAAAACAGAGCAACCTATGCACAGGTCAAGGCCATGTGGAGGAAGTCTGCAACTTCAATATTACATTTGGGACACAGTTTAGACTTAGAATTGTCCATATTGTACAGCCTATCAGGTGTTATATACCGATGCATAAAATTAAGTTGTATTTGCCTCAGCTTATTACTATGTGAGCAGTGTACATAATGGGAACATGCCAATTTCCATGTGTATGGGTCAATATGTAAAGAAAGGTCATGAGACCACTGCTGCCTGCTCACTTGTGGCATCCCCGATGTCCCCCATAATAGCAATGAGATAGAAAACGGAAAGTGGCTTGCAGCCTGGCTGAGGTTTCTACAACCTCTCTTCAAATGCATGCAGGGCTAGGCCCACCTCTACTGCTGACAAGGAAGATCCAAACAGCTGTCGAATGTATACAAAAATCCTCTAGTGAAGTCCCCATTTTGCATAGGGACTGAAAACTGCAGATTAAACCCCTCATCCCTGTGGACCTTAAAGTACTGAATGATTAGATGGGTCCAGTGGACAAACCAACTCATTCTCAGGATGTGTGCTAATCCTGCTGAGCTGCAGTTGCATCAGCTTGATTTTAAGCATGCCTTCTTGGCTATACTCTCAGAGAACAGAGAAGTTTGAGGCACCCTGTCACCAGGTATTAGTTACCGCACCTGATATTCCCAAGACCATCCTGCTGCCAAGTAAACCATTGTAAACCATTGCTTGACAGATGGTTTCTTGTGTTGAACGTTGTTATACTGTATACTGGACTTGTGTATGCTACCTGAGGGCACATGCTCACTTAACCCAGCATATCATCTTCAGTACTGTATGCCTATCAATGCGATTTGCAGGACCGCCACCTGTGCATCCGCACATACTTTCATGACTCATTACAGCTTAGACCTCCAGAACTGCAGGTATGCTGTTTTTGTGTCTTCCTTCCTATAGTCTCTTCAGCTGAGCTGAGGGTGTGGTCCCCTCCAGCCCAGGTAATATTAGTAGTCTACACAAGCATGACTGCATATAGTAGAAGGATTCTAGATAGTTATCAGACAAAGTTTCTCACCAATAACTATTGTTTCACTGCTGGTATTCCTTCTGCATGCACACTAACCTGTCTGGCCTCCCTGGCTACCAGACTTGTGTAATTACCATTGGTCAACACCTCACAATTCCTCTGGTTGAATTCAAGATCTGAGACATGGAAAGGTGAGGGCAGAAGAAGAAGGGGAGGAATCAAGCACTAGCCAGTGTTTTTGTGTATGTTTCATATATACATGGATGATTGTACGAACATATGAAATGTGCCAGCAGAAAACAGCCATTTGGTCTATTAAGTCTGCTCGATTTTGCAGCTAGCAGCCCTATTCTGCAGCTGCCCTTCCCTCCTCACCCCCTCCTTTATCCTCCCTCTTGCCCTGTCCCAGCCCCTTTTGAAGCAGCCCACTGTTTTACAGGCTACCACCTCTGCTGGAACGGATTCCACCCTGCCACCACTCTCTCTGTAAAAAGTGTCTCCTCATTTTCCTCCTGAATCTCTCCCTCCAGTCTCATGTCCAATCCTCGAGTGTCCCTCCCCACCCTTACCCTGAATAACCCTCCGTATCATTCTTGTTTATCCTCTCATGTACTTAAATGTCCTGATCATATCCCCTCTGTCCCTCTTCCAGCGAGTACATGTTCAATTCCTTTAGCCTAGTCTCCTATGGTAAATTCCCCAGTCCCTGTATCAACTTAGTTGCTCTGCGCTGCACCCTTCCAGTAATTTAATGCCCCTTTTCAGGTATGGGTGCCAGTACTGCATGCAGTATTGAGATGAGATCTAACTAATGATCTAAATAGCGGCAGAATCACCTCCCTCCTCACATTATTCCCTTATGATGCAACTCAGCATTTTGTTGGCCCTTGCTGCTGCCTTTCTGCACTGTGCCGAGTTGTTCATTGATCCCTTGATGACCACCCCCAGATCCTTCTCCTCCTCAGTCTTCACCAGCTGCACACCCTCACGTAGTTTCTCCTTGGACTTTTTTGCCCCAAAATGCAATACCTTATATTTTGGCATTAAACCCCAGCTGTCAAGTGTCCCACCAGGTCTCCAGCAGCATCAAATCAAATGCCTAGCTGAAATCCAGGTACAGGACATCCACTGCATGGCCCTTGTCCATCTGCCTAGTTACCCAGTCATTGTAATCTACCAGGTTGGTTTGGCAGGATCTGCCTCGACAAAGCCATGTTATCTACTGTTCTGCAGCCACTGAACTCCAGCAGGGACAAAATCCTCTCCTTCAGGATCTTTTCCATTAGCTTCCCCACGATGGATGTGAAGCTCACCGGTCTAAAGTTCCCTGGTTCATCTCTGGGCTGCACTTATGCAGAGGAAGCAACCTCAATCCTTGGGTACTCATCAATTCAGTGAGGCATTGTGTTATTAACAGGTGAGTATTTCTCCTTATTGATTATAATAGCCATTTATAAGGGTGTGGATACAGTTCATTATCAACCCTTCAGCAGCTCCCTGTAACAGACTGATTCTTTAGATGTCATCAAGTTAAGCTCCTCCCACCACCCTGGTGGTATATCCTACTGCTCTCTTTTGTTCTGGAAGGATAAGACTCCTGCTTCTTGCTCTAGCAACATTTAAAGAATAATTTTCTATTAGTACTTTTCCAGGCGTAACATCTTTGACTAATGCTTTAGTCCCTTCAATGAAAATCATCAAAATCATCTTCTCTGTTTCTGACTCTCGACATCGATCACAGATGGAAGAACAGAAACAACAGGGTGTTAAATTCTGTGTCCTGTGCTGGCACAAGATGTTGGTCACCCACACCAATGTTACCTGCCTCTATGTGTAGGCAGGCAATGTGACATGACAGGTTGTGGCTTTGCCAGGTGATGCTCCCTCCATCGCTGGTGGTCCGGGAGGCAAGGTTCATCCTCAGGTGACCCTCAGAGATGGATTGACCAAGGGCCACAAGAAGCCTCAGTGGCTGCCGGGTTAGCTTATGGCTTGTGCTCCTTGGGAGGCTCTGCTGCGTGAGTACCTCGTCAGTCTTGCGCTGCTCCTGGCTGCGGACTTTCAGGAAATGTGTCAGGCGTTTCAGACCATTAGGAGAGCCCTTCTCACTGGGGCAAGAAATACAAGTACCACCGGCACTGGTTGTGGGATCAGAGGCGAACATGTTCCTCCCGCCTCCCTCAATTCCTCCTGACTGCTCGACTTTGATCGAGCTCCTCTCAGTCAACGGACAGGTTGAGGGCTGCTCGACACTTCTGTCAAGCTTGTTGACCTCGACCAGGTCAATTAGATGGTCGAGATCTTCCTTGAACCTGTCAACCAACTGATGGAAAAGCTCGATGAGAGTTGATCTCCCAGACCCCAGTGCTCTTGGCCCTTATGCAAGAGGATATGGTACAGTCAGTGTCCCCTACTGGGTCACTGCAAGGCTAGCCTCATCCAGTGGTCAGTGTCAGTGGCTCAGTAGGTAGCACACTTGCCTCTGAGGCTGGGAGATCAGAGGGCTGTGGGTTCAGTTCCCACATCTGGCACTTGGGTTAATATCCCAATAATGACACTGTAGTGCAGCATGAGAGGGTGCTGCACTTCTGAGGCAATCTTTCAGATGAGACGTTAAACCGAGGTCCCATCTGCCTGGATTGGTAGTAGTTCAGGTGGATGTTAAAGATCCCATGGCACTTATCGAAAAGAGTAGGGAATTTCCCGTGTCCTGGCCAAAGTTCCTCATTCACTAAAAATACCACGAACAGCTTAATCTGGTTCAAGGTCAGTTGGCATTCATCTGTATCCTCCTTCCCGGGTTGTGCCTGAAAATAGGCAGGATTTGTCTAGTGCAATAGTTCTCAAACTTTGTCATAGCGAGCCTCCCTAAGCCACGGAAAAGATCTTAAGCCTCCTCCAAAATACTAAAATATTTTGGGCCTCCCCATAGAAAAATAGCCTACTTTTCACAGTACATCAGGAATGAATTGAAACCTCTTTGCATAGCCGGCGCTCATGTTATTCAGCTTCTTGTAAACCCCCAAACAGGACAACCTACTTGCTCCAATATTTTGACTCTCGAACCATTGTTGCCCTTACTGCCATACCTTCATGGGTCAGACTGCTTTTTCTGTTTCCTTCTATCTGGAATAACTTCCTGCCATCCTCTGCTCTCCCTTCTCACCCTGCTCTTAAGCAACTTCTCAGGAAACATTTTGCTCCCTCCTGCTCTTATTCCCAGCACGATATGGTTAACTCTTGTATTTGGACAGTTCTGCTCCCAGCCTAATTAATCAATTGCTCCTCGCATTGTTAGTTCAGTGTTCTTAATTTGTTTGTACTTCTATTCATTTGTATTGCTTGAATGTTTTGCAGTTACATTTTGAATTGTATGCTCTCACTACCCTTCCCTGGGTACACCTGAAATAAGCCATGGCTCAGTGTACAGTACCTTTCCTGATCACAGACTTGTGAATAAATATATAAATTCACCTACTATTATCCTCTCTCAGTTTGCCGTATCCCTTCACACAAAATCTACAAAGTTCAAAATTGAAATATAATACTTTTCAAGACTTGCTTGAGCCTCCCTGAACAGGTTGGGGCCTCCCAGGGGCTGGCCTCACCATTTGAGAACCCCTGGTCTAGTGCACTTACCCAGTCAACAAAAACTAAATAAATAAAATAAAATGCTTCTGAAGCCTATGCTGCTGAATGTGCATTGCATGTGGTCTACCCCAACTCCCGGAGGACCTGTCTTTATGTCAGCCCTGAGGTGGAAGGTCGAGGCGCCTGCTCTAGTCTCAGTCTCACTCCACGAGGAGATGCTGCTATCGATGTTCCTTGGGTGAGGAGAGGCACCGCTGAAAGATGCGTCAGCACTACAGGGAGGTCCTCTGACAGTAGTGGACCATTGCATGATGGGGTAAGGCTCTACCCTTTGATGTTCAGTCACCTGGCAAATGCCAGTCATGCCCACACCACTTCATCCCAGGCAGATGTCTCCAGCATCTGCTTCTCCATTGTTGAAGGTGGAGATGCCACCACCGCAGCCTTTGGCTTGCCAGACTGGTTATCGGTGGAGATTACCCTGTCCAAAGACACCAAGGAGATCCATGTTGGTAAATGGTCAAGGGCAATTTTTGAGGAGTCCTCAGGTGACTCTGAAGAGTTGTCCATGCTTTCATTGAGGACTTACATGGACTCACACTTTCGATCATGGCTTAGTAGAGGACATGCCCACTGACCATGGGATGGTATCATTAGAAGCTTTACTCCACCTCATGTCAGAGTCCATGAGCATACCCTTGGAGCAGAAGAGGCCTAAATCACCTTTCACTGACATCCTGCATTGGAATGATTCCCTGAGGGTTGCCTTTCCTGTAGCTGAGGTCATTTTGTGACTGGCCCTGGATCTTTGGCAGCATCTAGCATCCTACCCGGCTCCCTCCATCCATATGGTCTGCAAGTATGCAGTCCCTAATGAGTCCCTTTCAGGGTTCTCAGATCACCCTTTGGATGAAGAGTCTGTCCCTGACTTGGGTTTTAGGAAATCTGGTGGCCAAAGGACATGGACAAAGCCTCTGGGCAAAGAGTCCAAAAAGATTGACCATGATGCTAAAAAGTCTACACTGCCGTGCCATTGGGTCTCCTTCAAGAGAGCTGTGTCCTAGTTGGGAGTGCTGGATGTTGTCCTCCTCACCTTCCTGCTGATTGTCAGTTACCAGTGAAGATGGCCAGATACCAGGGTCACTTGCAGGCTGAACACCAGCTCCAGACAGCTGTAGACATGGGTGACTCCTATGCCCATGCTATTGCAACAGCTGTCATGATGCATCACAGAGCCTGGCTGAGGCTTTCCAACTTCACCCAGATACCAGGCACAAACTGGTTGATGTCACTTTTCTGGGCACCAAGATTTTTGGCCCTGGAGTGGAGGGACATTTCACCAAAACTAAGAAGTCCAGTTGCACCCTAGATTCTGTGGTGTCATCCCTGAAGGACCCAAAGGCACAGAAACCTGAGAAGATCTCCCAGTATAGATTCTTGCAGCCATAGCAGCTTCAGGAGCAGCTCCTGCAGGGCAGTACCAGAACTGGTGCCCGAACCAAAGTTCGGTGGCCAGGGGCTGCCAAGGGGCTAGGACATGGGAGATAATGCCCTGCAACCCAAGTGGCTGGTGCCCTTCCAAAGCTACATAGTGATTGGTCAGATTAGGTCATTCTCCCACCTACCCAGTCCCTGAACCAACTCCCAGTGGGGGTCGGAAGCACCACTTTTGGTCACAGTGGTCTGTCATTTCTATGGACAAGTGGGTACTAGAAGTGGTAGGCAGAGAGTTGCCTCTGGATTTCATTGTTCTCTCATCTTACTGACTCCATGATCCTTGGGAGTCCAGGGTGTTGCAGTCCACCCTGTCCACCCTAAGGATGGATTTCACTCAGCCGCTGCCAAAGGAGCCATAGTCTTAGTTCCAGATACCTGACAAGGCAGGGGTATATATCCAGATATTTTTGTCCAAAAATAGAAGGGGTTGGTACCCCATACTAGTTACTCTGAACCATGTTTTATCATCCCTGAAGCAGGGCATGTGGTTCTTCTCCTGGATCTTCAGGACATGTTCTTCCACATCCCAGTCTGTCTGTCCAACTGGCAGTACCTTCACTTCCATGTAGAAGGGTTCTGTACCAGTTTCAGGTCAGGCCCTTCAGCCTCTCATCCATGCCCAGGATTTTTCCCAAGTACATGGCAGTGGTGGTAGCCTTCATGAGACGCAAGTGCATCAGGGTCTGTCATTGCTGGAAGACTGGCTGATAGCCAGGCTGTTCAAGGAATACATCACGTGGTCCAGATTTCTGGCCCATCAGATCTGCAGAGACTTCGATCTGTTGGTCAATCCATACAGCTCTGAACTGGTTTCCTTGCAGGTGATCAAGTTCATCAGAGGAGAGCTAAACTCACTGCAGTCCAAGACAGTCTACCTGCAGACCAGGCTCAAGATCTTACCTCCTTTGCTTGATCATTTCAGGTTGGTCTCTCACGCACTGCCTGGGGTTTCCTGAGGCTGCTGGGGTACATGGCATCTACCACCATCATGATCTGCTGGGTCTGTTGATGGATGCACCATTTGCAGTGGGAGCTGGGCCACCAGTGGTTTTGGTGCCTAGGTCTCCTGGACCAGCCGGTCCTTGTGACTTAACCGATGTGGGATACCATTCAGTGGTGACTTTTCCCTCAACATTTGGAGATAGGAATCCTGTCTGCCTAGCCAGAGCCATCCATCATGCTCACAATGGATGTCTCTCAGGTGTGGTGGGAGCACACCTGGAGATGAAAAGACCCACGGATTCTGGCCACCTCAGGAGTCCCGCCATCAGATCAGCCTGCTGGAGCTCTGTGCAGTACGCTTGGCTCTCACAGAATTTGCTCCTCTGATCAGAGGTCAGGTTCTGCAGGTCCAGATGGACAGTACCATGACCATGTGTTACTTAAACAGGCAGGGTGCCAAACCTTGCACTACGCCGGTGACCCAGGTTCAGGAACGAGCGGGACATGGGGGTGGGGTGGCAGGAACTGGATTGAGCGGTTGTAAGGCAGCTCTCTCTCCTGGGTAGGGGACTCGGTCGTGCCTGCTGCAAAGCTGCCCCGGGTGGAGGCCGAGCGTAGTGCAAATGGGAGTTGCTAGGATAGGGAGGTGCTGCAGATCACTGCGCACATGCCTCACATGCGCACCAGCAACAGCAGCAAGGGAGAGGCAGAAAAGTGGAAAATGGGGCTGGCAGGCTCCATGATGGCCCTACAGTGCCGGGCTGACCCCGGAGCCTGGATGTTGGTCTCCGAGGGAGGGTGAAAGTTGATACCCTTCGCACTTGGCCCTGTGGATTGCCGGGAGGGTCGAACGTGGAGAGTCGGGACCAGACAGTGAGCCCTCTGAGGGAGGGGACAGAGCTGCCTGCCAGCTTCAGGGGAACATGATATATGTAGACATGTGTGTGTGTGTGTATATATATATTTATAAATGGTAGAAAATGTCCTGTGTTTTGATTGGCTAAGAGGTACCATTTGCCATGTCCTTATCAGGACATATACTGGCAACTGGCACTACTTATGCCAACCAAAACGCAGCACATTCTAAAATCAATGCATCCAACGGCTATCCCGCCAGCTCCAAGCATGTCATGGTACCACAAGAGCTACAGCGAGAGCAGTGCCACCAACAGAGATTGTTTCTGTCCCTGTCCCACCCTCCACCGAACAACAGTTAAAGTTGAAATCATCACTACCTTTCAGTGCTACCGCTTTCTGCACTCAGTTCCACAGCTGTCGCAAGGGCTATTCAAATGGTCCAAGGCTCCTCGGTACCAGCAGCTCCACACATGCATATCGAACACCTAGCAGCTCCAGCACTCTGATCTCCGATTACTAGTCTCCCCAATATGAAGCCACGTACAGTAATTAAACGTTTCTTCTTAACTGTACTGGCATCTAGTGCACATTACCAACCCAATCACGAATACAAAGCCGACCGCAAAACCGGAAATGTGTTGCTCAGACGGCAGCTCAGTCAGTGGTTGGTGGCACTGTAATCACGCCTTCCGTCCCCAAAATGTACCACCAGAAAATAGTGGCATGAACAGGCACAGAAGCAAACCTCCTAAAATAAAATGGCACAAATATGAAAATAATTAAATTCAAGCCGACCGCAAAACTGGAACTGGCTCAACCGGATACTGAAGCTACCAACGGGTCAGACATGTTCACTTCCACCTGTTCCCACTGAAATCTGGTCATGTCATACTCAGGACAAAACACAGCCTGATAATTTCATGAAATACAACAAAATCTAAAATAAAATGTGTGTTGGAGGGGCAGACACCAATGCCCCTAGTGCCTTCCTTTGTATATCTTTACAAATACTGTTCAAAGACAGGGACTATTTTTCTATTTTTTATTTAAATTAGAACTCTTTTTAAACTTTTTTTTTTTTTTTCAGAGGGACCCATTTATAAGTGGAATAGTTACTCCAAGGTGTGGTTTATGGTTTGGAACATACTTCCCAGCACGCGCAGCGCCTCGTGCCTCATTACGCACCTGGGCGTGTTTATCAGGCCATAAACCACACCTTGTCATGTCTTGGCTCCTTACATATATATATATACACACATATGGGCAGAGTGGAACACACTCCCTTTCCTGTGTCACTTTAAGTGGAAGAGGTTCTTGATATGGTACTAGTACAAGGAGATGAATCCCTTGCTGCTCTTTGGCAAGCATCCTTAACTACCTCTGGTACCTCTGGTCCCTCTCTCAAGTCAGGCCTCTGAGCAATGACTCTTAAGATAACCTGGCAGCCATCTCTGCTTGGGATAGTAAGCTGATGGTGGCCCAGGAGGTCTGGCGCTTTTAATACTGGCGCTAGCTATGCTCATGGGCAAGGCATTTGAGCCTATGCACAGGTGTGAGATGTCATACCTGTCATGGAAGACCACCTTCTTAGTGGCTATCACATCTCCCAGAAGGATTAGCGAGTTCCAGATGCTGTCAGTGGAGTCATCTTACCTGGTCTTTCACAAGGGCAAGGTTGTCCTTTGCCTCCACCTGGAAGTTGCTCTCAAAGGTTGCATCAGAGTTTCACCTTAACTAGGTGATAAACCTTGTGGTATACTTTACTAGCTCATCTTTGGAGGCCGACCGTAGGGCTCTGTGCTGTACGTTAGACCTATAGAGAGTGCTCTCTTACTATAAGGAGTGCATGCTTGGAGATCTGGTTGAGGCTCATAAATTGTTTGTAACATACACTGAAGCTGTGCCTGGCAGCAAAGTGGATGATTGGCAGGGCATAATTTTGTTTTTATTTCACAATTTTTGGACAGGAAAGATATGCTAGCTAAGGCTTGTTTCCAGGTGCATCCTGGGAGCATAGGGCAGTTACTTGCCCATGGTTACACAGTATGCAAGTAGTGGTTGTGAGATCCAAATCCAGTTCTCCAGGTTTGCACCTCAGTGCTGTTAACCACTGCGCTATATTGCTTCCAACATCCAGCATCAACCTTTGCAAAAGGTTAGCTGGTGGAGCCTCCCAAAGGCTTAGGGCTCATTCTACCAGACATACCAGTGCCCTGGTGGCTGCTTCCAGGGACTTCCCTATCAAGGAAATCTGTAGAGCTGCTTCCTGAGTAATGCACACACCTTCATGTCCTATTACAGCATCAACATTATGTCTCATCAGAATGCTGCTTTTGAGGCCTCGATTATTCCATTTCTTTTCACCAGATTGGAGTGCATGGCGTGCCTCCTCCTCCAGCAGAACTGCTAGAGTCTGCCAAAGTGTGGATCATGAACTGTATTCGTGCCACTAGAAAGATAGGTTACTCACCTGTAAACATAGTTCGTAGTTCTAGGATTGGTGGTACAGTTCACACCACACAACCCACCCAGCCTCCTTTGGCAATGTGGCACCCAGATCCCAACTTCCATTGTGCAAAGATCTGATTTTACGGGTGCAGCTAGAAGGTATATCACCTTGGTGATGGGGAACTTAGCTTGAAGACAGCTGACAAATCAGCCTGTTCCAAGAACTGCTAATGTGGATGTGAACTTTCACTCCTAGAACTAGGTTACAGGCAAGTAACCTAAATTTTCCTTAAAAGAAAACCCTGAACAGTGCATCAAATAACTGAACCACTATATGAAGATAGCTAAGCAGTAATGAATGACAGGGAGTGGTACTGTATATTGCAGAATATTATCACAATTTGGGTGTGTTTTCAGTCTTTATACCACACTGAAAGTAGTGCTAGCCAGTGATATAGAAGTGTACTGTTGTAATTTTAATATAATTTATGAGTGTTGGGATATGATGGGCCTACAATTAGTATGACTTATAATAACATACTGGGATATCATGGAACTTTTAGGATTTGTTCCATCGTTTTCATAATTCTTTTAGGAGTTTTGAAGTTTCTTTCCATAGGTGCCTTCATGTTCTTGAAAAGACTTTTAATGCATGACTCTTCCAGCCTTCTTGACTAACATTTTTGGCAGTGACATGCATGGGCTGCACATTTAAAGAGCCATTAATACATCGAAAAGAACTTCAAAAACTTAATATTTGGATACAAAGCAGTTTATGTTTCTCATTAGCCTGCATTTATTATTCCCATTATGTATTGCTGAGTTCATATGCTTGAAAACAGGAGAATTGTTTCTGAAGGATCACTAGCTCCTATTGCTTCTTCCCAATCTGATGTCATAATACCCTGCTTGTAACATCATAGTGATTCCATGGCAACAGACTGATGTCACAACAGAGCATTATATGATTTCCAGCAGGAATAAGCTACAGAGGAAGATGAACATATAGGGATAAAGATATAGTTTTCTGGGAATTCTTCAATAAATAATGGAAAGAGAAGTCTATAGAAAATATATAAAATACAAGCTGAATTTTGTTTTCTAAAGTTTTCCAAAGGCTTCAGGTGATCTTTATTTGGTCATGCAGAGACTGAAGGCTATGGTGTGATAATTTAATCATTTGATTATTGGTATTATTTTAAAGTTAATGAACTGTTCCTGTATACTCAGTGGATAAATGTACTATATTTACTGGTTAGTGGTTATAAACCACTGCCAGCAAGTGCTCAACAGCTCGGTGGAACCACATATGTGGTTTCAAGCTCTGTAAACCACGGCACACAAAACCAAAGCAGCACTTTAGAAAGTTGCCGGACAAGCTGTCTTTGCACTGCACGCCCAGCAGTGCTAGATCTTCCTGTATGTATCTTCAGCACTCATCGCTAGTGGGTACACTGGAGGCGCTATGATCACTGCGGAAGGTATTAGCTTACAATTTATTTTGTTTGGGAAGGAGTTGGCATCGAGGCTGGTGCTGCACTTGAGGATGACGCACAGCGTGCTGCTCGAGCATCAGCCAGTAACTGACATCGACTCCTCCCTCACTTCAGTTCTGTTCTTCCCGCCATCGAGTGTGCACTTCATGGGAGCTGAAGAGCAACTGTGTAGTTCATTGTCGCTTGACACTGCCACCAAAGTTCTGTTCGCTCGATGCCGAGAGATCTGCAAATGGGTGAGACCGCTTTTTGTTTATTTTATTGTAAATTATTTCTATTGCACTGAATCTGTTTCTGGTTTTATTTGTCTTTGTAAGCGGTTGGTCATGTCCAGTCTGGGCGTAGGTCAAAATCGAAGATGGGACGTGCTTCAATGCATCGGTGCCCCTGCGGCAAATCCATCTCCATAATGGACTGCAATGACCGATGTCTTTCTTGCCTGGGTCCTCAACATGACATGGACAGCTGCGACACATTCTTCTTCATGGACCACCGGGTCCTTGAAATGTGCACGTTGAAGGTGGGTTGGAAACTCCTACCTTTGGAGGGCACCGCTGGTCCTGGGACATCAAGGCGAGAACTCTGGACCCTTACCCTGGGTTGCCCATCATTACTGTAAGTACCAGAGGGCTGCGAGCCATCAATGGCATTGGCCTTGCTGGCACTTCTGGCTCACTAGAGGGGTTGAGCAGACAGTTGGCCTCTGGGAGGGGTCAGTTGAACACCGGCCGCTGGCCTCGGAGCCACATGACTATTCCCGTGTCACTATTGGAGCTACATGCTGATTCATACCGGGCCCTTGTCACTGCCTGTCAGCCTGCTCCACCTCCTGGTACTGTTTCCAGAGTCTGTGAGCAGGGTGGTGCCGAAGTGCAGTGCAGCCTCTGCTCAGTGCCAAGCGCGATTCTGAACCCGGTAGGGTACGAGGGTGACCTCTTCTGGTCACTCTGCTCGCCCTTCAGAAGAGGATGATGGGTCTAACCTGGAGTGGTTACCCTCTGAGAAGCTTTTGGTTCTGAAGAGTCTTGTCTCCCACAAGGTCTAGCAGCACGGCTTTGACGGTTTCTTCTCCTTCGACTGGCTCTGTCTCTGGGATACCATCTCTGAGTTCTCCATTGCTGTTTGCAGTGCTGGGGACTTGCTTGGCACCATGGGGCTAGTCAGTGCTGTGGAAGAACATCATCGTCTCGATGCCGGTAAAGAGGGTGCCGCCATCCTTGGCGCGTGAGGATGGTTGGCGCCTATGATGGAGCAAGGTCAGGGATATTGCCGGGTCTGGAGGTATGCCTACTTCCAATGCCAAGTCAGAACTTGGTGCCTCTAAGGGGCCTAGTTTGGTGCTGAAGCTGGGAGCAGTGTGTCTTCTGTTCCCTTGTTAGGAGTAGGGTTGTCACGGTATGAAATTTCGATGGTATGATAACCGTCACATGTAATACTGCGGTTATCGACATACGCGGTATTGTAGTACAAGTACTTTTGCATAAAAAGGCAAAAAATAGTTGAAAGGTCCCAATACACAGTATACCACGGTATACCGTGAATCATGGATTAAGCGGTACAAGAAATTCCTACCTATCAATAGGCATGATTTCTTATACCGCTGCATACCGTGAAACCGGTATACCATGACAACCCTAGTTAGGAGTTAACTTGGATGTTGCTGGGACAGGTTTCCAGACACTTGTGGCTCCTCCTGTGTTGCCCTCCCTTGATTCCTCAGGGATGGACGAGGGGCAGGTCTCTTTCTGAGGGAAGGGCTTGAGAGCTCCTGGGATGGCTCAGGAGTCTTCTCAGAGCTGCTCATGGCTCAGGTAGGGGCCACAGTGCCGATCCCTCACGTTTTCGCCTCTCCCAGTGGAGAGGGCCTGCATCTGGTGGGGTTAGGGCTGCCCGCAGGGTAAGACCGCCCCCAGTCTCCTCACATTGGGGCTTCCTCTTTAGGGCACCATTCGGGCTGCATCTGCACAGTTATGCTAACTCCTGTGGCTTGCGCAGCCCCACCCCTCCAGGAGGGGTCGTGGTGAATGCTCCTGAAGCCCCAGCAGGGATCCTCCTCTGGTTTGCTAGTCTTCTTCTTCCTTCGGATCCTCTGCCCAACCCTTCTGCTCTCCCAGGCATTTCGGGCCCTAAGGGGCCCCTGTTGAGGATCAGTTCAGGGTCTTGACTGCAGCCTTTCCTTGCTACCTTAGAGCTCTGGACCAGGTCATTTTTAGACCTCGACCCCTGTTGCACCCAGCCCTGAATTAGGCTCCTCCGCTCTCGTGTTCTTCACCTGAGGAAGAAGACTCTTGGTCCACATGTCCTCAGAGGCTGATACCACCAGTGCTCAGCAGTTCTTGTTGAGGACGATGGAGAGCTCCACATTTCCAACTTTTCAGTTGCGATCCTGCTCATGTGACACGGGCTCTCCTGGGAGAGTTTCCTTCGGAGAATGTGGTCATTCCTCTGTGGCCTATTCCTTTCAGGAAACATCCCACTGGGTCTTGCAGTCTTCTGCTTCCCTTCTCCTGCCCTGAGGGATTGCCAGTGCAGGTATTGTGCCCCAAGGGTCTCCAGGCACCTTGCCTCATCTTACCTCACCTCACCTCCGGATAGAATCTCTGGATACCACCTCTGGGCATTGTTGCCTGAGACATGACTGTCCCATGAGTTTAACCATTGGAAAGGAGGATCTTCTTCTTGGTGCGTTTCCTTTTATGTATTTCAGCACAGCAGGCCCATATGGCTGTCTATGTTAGACACCTATGGATGGTGCTGGGACAGCTCCTAGCCACTTTGCCTGACATGGAGGCATCCAGGCAGGCCATCTGTCTTCTGCTTCAGTCCTGCAGCTAGCAAGGCACCTCTCAAGGACGCCTACGACACTAGTGTGGTAGCTTCTAGGTTGGCAGGATCTGCAGTCAGTGTGAGATGGGCAGCATGACTTCACCTTTCTAGGTTATTGCCCTTGGCCCATCATAGGATGATTGCCACCTCTTTCCAAGGAGACCATTTTTTCTCCCACAGGGTGAGACAGGAATTGACGGGTGCCTTCCTTCTCCCAGATCTTGGGAGTCCCCATCTCATCTTGACCAGTCTCAGGCCTCTACAGGCCAATATGGGCTTCTCCCTGTGGTCCTCCCACACAGAGGGTTGAGGGAATATGTACCTCAGGGATGTGCCAGGTCCCTTTGGGGGCTTGAGATCACTACTAGTGATGAATGGTGAAGATACATACAGGAGGATATGAAAATTACTTACCTACCATAATTCTTGATCTTCTTGTATATCTTCACCATTCATCACTGCTTCCCACCCACCATCCACTTTGGTGCCTGAACTTCTGAGCAGTACCTCCTCCCTGCTTGCCCACTCTCTATGGGGACCTTGTGGGTAAGCCTCTGCTTCTACTCTGTTCCTTCTGGGAACTGTTTTACCTTGTGAGGGAGGACAAGTGGGGTCCCCCTGATAATGGGGGCTCCTTGGGTCCTTCTTTCTTTCTCTCTCTCTCTCCCTCCTCTCTGTCTTGCCTTAAGACAAGAATTCGGTTCCTTAGAGCCCTTAGATCTGTGGGCATGAGGAACCCAAGGATCTCTTCCTCTCATTAAACCAATTGATTGAACTAGGACAGTGCCTCTCCTTCCAGGAACCCTTCTCCCTTGCCTTGCAAGGGATCTGTTCAGGTTAACATCTCCTGGATGTGAATTCTTTTGGGAGGCTCTTCATCTTGGGGTGGACCCTGTCCCCACCCCAGTACCCTAGGGCAACTTCAGAGACTCCAGCACCCTACTCCTGGAAACTTGATCAATCACCTCCTCATCCTCCTTCTCCTTCAGGGTCATTTTCCTTGGCTAGCTTAGCTCAAAACAGCCTGGTCTTTTCTCAGTTGGAGTCAGGCTGATCTTCCTTTAAAGAACATCTGGTAAAGGTAGGGATGTGGTGTCCTAGACTCCATCTTTCCCTGGAAGAGTGGGGTATTAAGGGGTCTCTAATCTTCCCTTACTATGCCTTCTTATTCTGATTCTTTCCTGAGCCCTTCCCACTTCTCTCACTTAGGACTGCCCAGTAGTTGGTGCCCTTCCTGGTCACACCCACGTTACCTCCCTCTCCTCCTGTGTCGGCTTTTCTCCTGTTTATATCCTTTCCTTTTACTATCTCTAGGGCTTCCTTGCCCTGCCCTCTGTTTTTTTCTCTATTGCTAATTTAACTGTCTCTGGCAGACAGAATTGAGGTTAGGAGGAGTCAGTGTCGGTTACTGACTGACGCTGAGCAGCACGCTGGCCATCCCCGAGGGTGGTGCTGGCCTTGATGCCACCTCCCCCCAAACAAAAAATTTGTAAGCTACTAGTTCCCACGTAGTCATAGCACCTCTGGTGTATACCCACCAGTGATGAATGGTGAAAATATACAAGAAGATCAGGAATTACGGTAGGTACATAATTTTCATTTTTTCCACACAGTCAACATGAGGCACAAGCTTCTCAACTGCTCCACAGTACCTCAAAAATGGTTCTGGTTTACAGTAACTTGTTCAAGTTCTAAACATACTTTTAATTAAATATTTTACAAACTGTTACAGGCAATATCACTTTTAAATCCTTAGAACCAGTAAATATAAAATAAATATGGGTAAGTGTGTTTTAATGATTTTATATCACACACCTCGGTGTGCATAAAATCTCCATAAATCACACTTACCTGCGCATTATTCTATATGTTTTGATAGAACTGTTTGCTCTGTGTTGTAGTAAATTTATGTATCTAACTCAGTACTGTAATTAAATGTATGCTAAACATGTTTTAACATATAACCAAAAGAATGCCTTTCAAACATATCAAAACATTGCATTTTACCTGACTAATTAAGCAGACCATAATTCCATTGGGACAATTTTGACAAAGTATAAACACTTGATTCAGTTTAGCTCATATTTCTTATTTTTCTGTAATTCATTTCTTACCCATATTTCTTAGTTATGTAAGGCGATTGCATGAAAACAAGCTCTCAGCCTATCTACTCTGACTGCTTGCCTACACTGACATCACACTGTTGCTGGGGCGATAATTATGATGGCATAAACAGAAGATATGCTGTCAGTTGTAGATAAGCAGTCAAATCAGATTAAGTCTAGGAACAGTGATCTTGATGTCCTGCAGCTGTCCTCCATAATTAAGAAAAATGGAAAGCATTGCAGAAAATATGTGAAATATAAACTGAATTGTGTCTACAGTTTACATTTTTCAAAGCATTCCCATGGTGTCATAGACTCTTTAAGTATCATATACTACACAATAAGAGGTTTTATCACTTAGTGATTAATAAATCTGTCAGGCAAACAACATGCCTTTACTTGCCTTTCTCAGGGCGAGATACAGGTGCAGGGTGCAGTGGCACTGGCCCACAAGATTTGAGGGGCCCAAATCATAATTTTGATGTTTATTTAAACTGGGAGGGGCCCTGTAACATCACCTTGCACCCAGGCCCTTTGGGATTTGCTACATACTGGCCTTTCTACATTACGTGTAGCAAGTAAAAATGCAACACGAGAGAGATATAAATGGTAGCAAAGTTTTTTTTAAAAAGATAAATTTGTATCTAAAACAGGAACATGTAACACATTTGAAGAGCCCCATGATTTCAAATTATATTTGCACTGATTTCCCTATTATTTAATGACTCGATTTTAATCTGAACAGGATCAAAGGTGAACCAGGAGAAGACATTTCTGAGCCTGGTCCTCCAGGACCAGCTGGAGTCTCAGGATTACCAGGCCTACCAGGTCTTCCAGGTATGTTTTATAATCCCTCTGATTCTTCTTGGCATTTGTTGTTTTCTTAAGTACTCTCCTGTCCATAGAATCTTTTTGTTGTTTACATGTTATTTTTAGGGCTATATGGATTATTCAAAGATGTCCTTATTGGTCACAATATGCAGCATGCAGTGCTGAGTAATAGGCATTCTGAGTGCCCTGTGGAAACAAGCAGGTGCACTAATGCTCCCCCAAAGCCATGTGTGCTTGCCACCCGTGATTAGACCAGATCCTGTGCAACTGCACAGCCAGTCAGGTTGGGGTGGTCTGAAGGCGGGGCCAGGTTGGGCACCCTGGTATGACAGTTCATGAAGCAGCATATGCACTGCTTGTCTGCATACCGCATGCCACCACTAGCTGGGAAAGAGTAACCAGGAGTGTCGCTTGCTTGCCTGCATACAGTAATATGTACTGATGTTATGAAGAGGAATCTTTAAATGGGTCAGAGATGGAATGCCCACTAACTTGAGGACCAGGGTATTGAACACGTGTGTGTGTGTGTGTGTGTGTGTGTAAAACAGAGTGTAATTTCAAGGAACATAAGATTATTCTGGAGATTTGCAGCAAATTTGTTTAGATTTGACTTCTCTGATAGCTTTTTACTGGCATTTTGTATGTATTTATTTATTTATTTATTTTATTTAAGTCTTTGGTAACTGGGCAAGTACACTGATCCAGGAACCGTTTTCAGGCACGACTTGGGCCACACAGGTGGCAGTTACAGAGGTAGTGACAAGTATTACAATGAGTACAAGCCATGTGGATAGACAGACATTATCGGCACACAAAGTGGAAATACAGACATCATTGTTGAACAAAGAAAGTAACATAGGAAAGTAAATTAATGAGAGCCTGAAAACAAATCAGTACATCATGATAAGCCACAATTATTATAGAATTATTTACAAAGGATAAGTGCAAATGAATGCATGAGGTAAAAAGAAAAAACATACAATAACCAAGTGGGAGAGCCTGAGAAGCAGGTAGTGAGGGATGTAAGACTGGAGTCCAAAGAAATGAGAGAGGGCAAGGAAGGCCAAAGCAGCCCAAGAGGGAAAAGTCAGAAAGGTAGAGGGGAGGGTTATCCAGGCTAGCAACGGCGTGGCCTCATCAAGCAGCCAGGATTTGAGCATACCTCTCAACTGTCCCAGATTTTGCATCAGAATTTTCCTCTGTCCTCGGAAATTTGTGTTTTCGTGACAGAACAGTGGGGACTGAAATCACAAAATAATGTCAAATATTAACATTACAGACTTGTTCTTTTTCAGAAAATGCATCTTAACACAAATACCCTTATTCTATCAGCTTTTGAGTGAATAGTATCAATTTTTAAGATGTGTCCCTGATTTGGGGTCTTTGTCCCTGATGTTTTTAAGCCTTGTCCCTGATTCATGAGGCAAGAGGTTGAGAGGTATGGATTTGAGATGTGTCTTGAAGGTGGCATGGGGGTCCAGAGAGGATCGACATCGAATTCTGTTCCACAGAGTGGGAGCAGCTAGAGATAATGCTTGCTACCCAGAGCCGAGGAGACTTTTGGGATATCCAGGGGTTGGGGAGAGACTGAGGATGCACACAGACACCTCGAGGGAGTTCTGGTCTTGAGGAGCGACGATAAGGGGAGGCTTTCCATTCTTGATGGCGCTTATACAGGAGGCAGCCAAGCCCATAATCAAATCTGCTGTGTAGTGGGAGCCATCCAAGAATCTGGTAGAGGTGGCAGTGGTGAGTGGACATGGTGCCAGGAGAAAGAAACAATATATGTTGTTGTACGGAGCAGAGGCGCAAATGCAAGGCTGAGAATGTGTGAGTAAACAGGGAAGCAGTAGTCAATCAAGGATAGCAGGTTGCTCTGGGCAATGGCTAAACGGTCTTCCATGGTCAGGAGGACTTTATCCGATAGGTCGCACCAATTTTCTAGTTAATACGGCAGATAACAGAGGAGATGGATCGAAAAGGAGAGGGATGGGTCCAGGAAAACTCCCAGATATCTGAAAGCTAGTACATTTTCAAGTACAGTGTTGTCTGGTGAGACTTCTGAGAGGTGGACCCAGCCTTGGTGACCTTAGATAGGAAGGGTTTAGCTCCAGACAGCATGGATTTTGTTTTTTAACATTAACAATTAGGCAATTTGAATGGAACCAGGTGTGCACTGTAGAGTAGTTATTGGATAAAACCCTGGCTATATTCTCAAGAGCCTTGATACTAGTGAAGAGGACAAGGTCATCTGCATAAAATAGGGTATCACAAGTGAGACAGTCAGAAGAAAGAGAGTTTATAAACAGGGAGAGTACGAGGGCCCAGGATGGAGCCCTGGGATACACCGTAGTGACTGGGAGGGCAGGGAGGTAGAAGGTCCCAACATACCGACTGAGATCTAGCTGAAAGGTAACTTTGGAACCACCGCGTGGTCTCAGTAGAGCAGCCAAGGGTGTGGAGGGAGGAGAGCAACAGGTGTGGTCGACCAGGTCTAAAGCTTTAGACAAGTTGACAAAGACGGCACCTATTACTCTTCCAAGGTCCATGTTTCTAAGAATATGATTGGTAAACAAACGAGGTCAGATGTGGTGGAGTGATGTTTACTGAAGCCATGTTGCTGTCTGAACAGTAGGTTGTGTGTGTCAATATAGTCAGACAGTTGTTGGTGGACAATCCTTCTAAGAGTTTACTAAGGTGGGGAACAAGGATATAGTCCGATAGTTATCTGGGGATAACGTGTCACCAGTATTAAAATCGGTCCACCCTGGCATGCTTCCAAGTGCTGGGCACCAAGGAGGTAGTCAATGCCAGGTTAAACAGGCCAGTGTGTGGTTTTAAGATGGCAGGTGATATAAGTTTAAGCATAGCAGGGAAAAGACCATCGCTGCCTGGGCTGCCTGCCAGGGCAGGCTCTTCAGCAGTTTGGCAGTGTCCCTGGGGGTGATGGTCCGGAAGTAGAAAGAGGGAGGGAGGAGTTTGTGGGGTATGGGTGAGGGGATGATCAGAGAGACCAGTGGTCGCCTAGGGTCGAGCTATAAAGAGAGCAGACAGGTCTGTGAATTTTTAATTGAAGGCCTCTGCCACAGCAACAGGTCTGGGCCAGACTTCTGAGGGGAGTGTCAAGGTGAATAATGGGGTTATGAGTTCTAGGGTTGAGTAATGAGCCGACCTCGCCCAGAAATTATGGGGTCACCAAGACTGTCCTTTGTTTGCCCTGAAAGAAGGCATGCTGTTTGGCAAGGACTGACTGTTTACAAAGGTTTCATAGCCACCGGTAATCGCTTCTATCGGGCAGGGAAGGGGGCTTTTTATAGGCTGCCCATAGTCTATCCCTTTCCCTCATCATGTCCAGGAGGTCTTTGGTGATCCAGAACGCAGCCACCCCTAACTCAGTGAGTAGTCAGGGTGAAATGTTGATTTTGGAGATGGAGGAGTGCGGCTGTGAAGAAACTCTCAGCCTTGGACACATCAGAGAGGGTGTAGAAGGCTGACCAGTTTATCGATTGAACATCATTAAGGAGGAGGGATGTCTGGGTGATAATTACAGAAGGAGAGCAGTTTAGGGGTGGGCGCTTGGCCTTGGTGGCCGAACCAGGTAGGTTGGGAAGTGATCGCTAATAGCATCAGACAGAGTTCCTGATAGGAGCACCCTGTCCTCTCTATTGGTGATTACCCAGTCAAGAAGTGTATGGTTTTGGGTACTAGGGTTGTATCTGGTGAGGATGGTGATAATTTGGACTGGGTTATGGAGCTTGGGTTGGTTAGAGTAATGGGGTTCCTGGGCAGTAGCCAGTCCAGGTTGAAATCCCCAGGAGGAGGTGTCCTAGCAGGGGGCGACTTCCCATCCCTTCAAGGTGGGTGGTGAGACCTGCTGGGTGTCCTGGAGGGGGGTTATAGCAGCAACCTGCATACATCTTTTGCTGTACCTATAGTAAGTTCCACTAGGAGCCACTCACTGGGTGAGCTAGGGTCGGAGGAGGATAGGGTAGCAGAGAGAGGCTCATGGATGTAGAGAGCCACCCCACCACATCTTTTCTTACCAGGCCTCTCATGCCTCAGCAGGGAGTATCCTGGGAGATAGTAGGCAGCATCAGAGAGATGGGGTTTTAGCCACGTTTCAGAGATGCCTAGCACACATAGCCTGTATAGGCAACCCAGGGTTCAAGGTCGCTGAATTTGGAAGAGACCCTGCAGAGGTTGATGTATGCAAACTTCAAACCAAAGGAGGAGTTCCAATAGGATTTGAGTGATCAGTGGCGGTACATGGAGGGCCAGAATTAGTCTCACTGTTTCCTGTTAGTAGAAGCAAAGAGAAGAGCAGGTGATATGCCGTGGAAGAATGCAGAAGGGGGATAGCAGTGGAGAAAAGGAGGACACCAAGATGGCAGGCATCCTGTTTGGAAAGAAATGCAAAAAAGTGAGGACCATGGTGGTACCCTACCACCTGACAGATGGACGGGGGGACTTCAGGGTAAAGGAGTGGTAAGGCAGGATAGCAGCTTCTGTTCTATGGCAAGTATGGAAGCACCAAAATCTGACGAGAGTATGGTACCTACAGCGAGGCTGCCAGCAGTGCTAGCTTAGCCCACCCTCATTCTGGAGTGCAAGTTTAGTGACAGGTAACTAGATGGTCAAAGTATCGGGGTGGCTTCAGACAAGAGGGTATAGGAAAAGTAGAAGGTGTGAGAAAGCACATGTCAAGTGGCTGCTCCAGTGGCGTGAGCACATAGGGCGTAAGCCTCCTGGATTGAGGGGTCAGGGTTCAAGCAGTCAGATATAGAGCAGCTTGAAGTATCTACAGGGGTTGGCTAGATGTTGTTGAGGTACAGGTCAGGAAGCATAGGAAAACCAGGAGTAGTTGTAGAATTCAACAAAACTGTTTATTTGTATTAGCAGTAACATAGAAAAAATAAACTTGTTAAGAGCAACTATGTAGAGAGGAATAAAATAAAATCTTTCTTCAGTCTCTGTGTCCCTTATTCTTAAAAACTCTTGAAATTCCAGCTCAGCTCTCTTATAAATCCTTTTCAACTCCCCAATCTTAGCAAACATCCTGTCTTAGTAAGTTTCAGGAGCTGCTAGAACACATTGTGCCTGAGCTGAGAGGCCCCTTCTGCAGCTTCTGCAAAAGGCTCAACAATTTGCACTCACGTAACCTCTAGAGTTTATGCAGTCATCTCAAAATATAAATATATACATTTCAAGCAACACTATATATTTTCTAAACAATAGGGATCCCGATATCAGTTACATTTCCATACATTGATTTGCACATATTTTTTATATCCTAGCAGATCTAGATATGCGAGGAAAAAAGCAGACAGCAAGAGAAAACTGAGAGACAGAGAGAGGTCAAAGAATTACGAGGCTGTTCCTTTTGATCAAGTCCGAGGTCTCACAGGAAAATTTGGTTGCAACCTGATAGAGAAGAGACAGAGAAAGGAAAGATCCTTGCAATTAAACACTATCTCCATAACAAATGGGACAGGGTCCTATTCTGCCTTGTCACATACACCCTCCTTAATAGGGAACCTGTTATGCTAAAATAGGTTTCTAAAATTTTCTATTCTATAATAACATTTGCTGCTTTCAGACATTAAGTACATGTACATCATTCATTTCTTTTTTTTCCATAACAGTACAGTTCAAACTCATAAATTAGTTTTTTTTTTAACATTCAGAACCCTCAATTCCTGAGCATATCTTGACAGAAAATCAGCATTACTATTCTCTTTACCAAATTTGTGTATCATAGTGAATTTAAATGGCTGTAGTGCCAGGTATCACCTTGTGATTCTGGAATTTTTATCTTTCATCTGGTTAACCCAACAGAGAGGATTGTGATCTCTCATAAGCACAAATTCAGTTCCTAGCAAATAAAACTTAAGGCACTCCATGGCCCACTTTGCTGCTAAACACTCATTTTCGATAGCGGAGTGCCTTTTCTCTCTGTCATGCAATTTCTACTTGTGTACAGAACAGAATGTTCTGTCCCATCTACATTTTGACTTGGGACTGCACCTAGGCCTACATCTCATGCATCTGTTTGTAGCAGAAATGGTTTTCTAAAGTCTGGGCTTCTTAAAACAGGTGCTGAACATAATGTAGCCTTTATGGCTTGAAAAGTTTCATCACGGTTGGGTCCATTTCACATTATTTGGGTACCGCTTTTTCATTAGTTCAGTGAGGGAGTAGCTAATTCAGCAAAGTTGGGAACAAATCTCCGATAATAACCAGCCAGCCCTAAAAATTAACTGACATATTTCTTTGTTTTAGGTACAGGGCTGTTAGCTACAGCTTCTGTTTTAGAAACCTCTGGCTTAACTTCTCCATTTCCCAACACATAGCCCAAATATCTGGTTTCTTGCATGCCCAATGCACATTTGGTAGGATTAATAGTCAGACCTGCATTTTTGATAGCTTGGATAACTGCTTGTAAGTGTTCCAAGTGGTTTTTCCAAACATCATCCAGGTACGCAGCACAATAACCAGTGTGAGGGATAAAATGACATCCATGTACCGCTAGAATGTAGCTTGAGCACTATGTAAACCAAAGGGCATGGTGGTGAACTGATAGAATCCTATAGGGTGGCAAATGCAGTTTAGTCTCTGGATTCTTTAGCTAAAGGTATTTTCCAGTAACCTTGGTGAGATCGAGGGTACTGATATACTTTACACTCCTCAGTCTGTCCACCAAATCATCTATTCTGGGCATAGGATAACTGTCAAATTCTGACACTTGATTAAGTTTCCTGAAATCAAGGCAGATTCTAATACCCTCTTCTTTTTGTTTACAATTACCACGGAGATGACCAAGTACTCCTAGACTCCTCTATGATATCCAATTCATTCATTTCTTGTATTTCCTTAACCACATCAGCTCTTAACTGCTTTGGCAACCTGTATGTCTTTTGCCTAATAGGACAAGCAGTCTTTGTCACTATTGTGCTCAATCCCTTTTGCTCAGCCTGGTACCATGGTAAAAGTACTGTTAAATGTCTTTAGCATTAATACGAATGTCTGCAGTTAGTTCTTAGGTTAAGGAAACATTCACCTTACAGCATCAGCATTTACGCTTTTTTTTTGTCTATCATAAGTTACATCAATATCTTCCTTATCAGTTTCTGGTAAAACTAGCAAGGCAGCTTTTGTCATTTTCAACCCATTTCTTGAGGAGTTAGAATGGTATATCTTAGTAGGATTTTTCCTGTCAGGGTCTCAGTCTCATAGTTAACAGTGCCAGTACGCCTAAGAACGTTATATTGCCTTGCCACTTCATTAACAGCTTATTTTCTGTCGGGTAACAGTAGAAACCTTTTCACCTGGCTCAAAAACATTTTCTTTTTACCCCATGGTAATAATATACCTTCTGCTGGTTTTGAGCCTCTTCCTGATTACTATGGGCAATTTCAACATATTTTGTCAGCTTCTTTCTTAGGGCACACATATAAGAAGATATAGATTGTTTCTGAGTGGGGTTATCTTCCCATGTTTCTTTTATCACATCCAGTGGCCCACTTGGCTGCCTACCATAGAGCATTTCAAATGGTGTAAACCCTGTTGATGCCTGTGGCACTTCTCTGTAAGCAAAAACAGGTAAGGTAAGTATTGGTCCCAGTCTTTCTTCCACTTTACAAACCTTTTAACATGCATGTTAGGGTTTGGTTAAAACTCTAGCAAGAGCATCTGTCTGAGGGTGATAGGGGAGGTTCTATGGCAGTGATACTCAGCAGTCTGTACAGCTCCTTAAGCAATACAGCACCAAAATTACTACCCTGATCAGTAATAATTTCTTTATGTATGCCCATTCTGCTGAAAAGTTTGGCAAGCTCTGCAGCAACTTTTGGGGCTGTAACAGCACATATTGGAACTGCTTCTGTGTATCGAGTAGCATAATTGCATACTACCAGGATAAATCTATTACCCTTTTTACTTTTGTCTAAAGGACCAACCACATCCATTGCAATTCTCTCAAAGGGCACATCTATCAAGGGTAGGGGCACCTTGTCTTTTCTAGTGACTGGGGCTACTTTCTGACACTCAACACAGGAATTATAATAGGTAGCAACATCTTCATGAATTCCAGGCCAGTAAAATATATACAGTAGTCTGGCAAGGGTGCGATCCCTCCCTGAGTGACCAGCCGTGGGACTATAACGTGCTATCTGTAACAACTCTGTTCTATACTTCTGTGGTATAACCAATTGACCTTACTTGGTGGGAGCTCTTGCAGCAGGCTATAACCATTAGGATTAATGCTGCAGGCATTAGGACCCACCAGAAAACTTCTCAGCCAGTGCGACCGCCCCCGACGTCAGCCATGGTATAACAGGGGTGGACCCAGCTCACCCCAGTTCTTTTCCCCGTCACACCCGCCACACTGGGAAGATCTTAGCTTGCCAGTTGCTAGCAAAATTATTTTTCAATATTTCTTCAGTTTTTCTACCTAGTTCAACAGTTTTTCACCCGGCGTATATCGTCCCCATCATTGGTCTCTTCCTCCGGACCTCACCGAAACAAGTGCAGTTTAGTGCGCCAGATTCCATCAAAAGATGGCCACACTAAATGCGCTTCTGCCTGGGGCCTAAACATGACACCGCAGATGGTTCCACCTGTCAGGGTTTCACCAGCAGGACTAGGATCTGCTGTTTAAAGGCTCTGAAGATGTTCCTCTTGGAACAGAAGATGGACCTGCAGACCTCTGGGGAGAAGGCCAAGCACAAGGACAAGTCCAAGCGCTCCCAGGACAAGGACCGAAGTCAGTCCCGCCACCGATCTAGGTCCCTGTCTTGTTCTCGGTCCTCCCCAAAGAAACCCCGCTCTTCTTGGGCTCGAGAGCATCACTCCTGGAAGGATTCCACTCCTGCCAGGCTAAAGCAGGTACGTCAGGGGAGAAACCTGCAAAGCCTAGGTAGCGCCGCTCAGGGTCACCCCTAAGACCTCCGGGACACAAGCTTCAGCCCTGCCTCCAAGTCCCGGCTTCACCCAATAAAGGTAAGCCTCTGGAGTCAGAGGACACTCCAGCATCCCCGAAAACCCGTCATCCGGTCCTGTGCAGGCACCAGTAGAAGGGGTGAAGAGACTGACTATCGAGAGGGGCAGTGTCTATGTCTCCCAAGTCCTCCTCCCCACAGGGCTCTCCAGAAGGCTCCCTGGGGCTGCAGGATACTTTAGATCCCACAGTCTCCTTTCTGGGGACGGCGGCCTCCATGTTTTCCAAGGAGGAGCTCCAGGAAATTTTCTCTTTTGTGGGGTCAAGTTCAAAACATCACCCCCGAAGCTGGCCCTGTCACGGTTCCAGACCCATCGGGCAAACAACGACCAGAGGGTGTCCCCATGCCTTGCCTGTGAAGACCCCTGAGGCTGCTGCCTCACTCATCCTCCAGGGTCCATTCCCATCTCGGTCCCCAGACCGACGCCGGTGCTCACCTCAGTCAGGTAGCCGATGCCGCTCAGGTCTCACTCCAGGAGCTGCTTCTGCTCCGATGGGCAGGCCCGCTCCTGATGTTGGTGCCGGACCGATGCCCATCATCGCCTGTCGCCGGTCTCGTGACTGACGCCAGTCAGAGAGCCACCGACGTTCGAGTGGGGCCAGTTCCAGGGACACATCCGCTACTCCTCACCCAGTAGCCGGTCGTCTCTTCCGCTTCCCTCTTGGGGATTGGGGGTTACCCAGGACTAAGCCCGCTTGCCTCCTGATGATCCAACCTTTGTGGACATCATGAGGGCACATCTAGGCCTCCAGTTAATGGCATCGGAGGATGGATCTGAACGCTGTCGACTAGCCAGGTACCTGAGGCAAAAGGAGTCCAAACTTCGTGGTGCCTCCTTTAGTGGACACCTTCCAGGACCTGACTAGAATCACCTGGAGATGTCCAGCTTCGGTCCTGGTGGTTCCCAAAAGTCAGACAGGCTGTACAGGGCCCAGATTGATGAGCCTTTCCTGGCAGAGCACCCTCAGGCAGACTCTTCTGTTATTACGACTGCTCATGATAAGTCCAAGCAGCCAAAACATCTCAGCTCCCAGCCTCCTGACCCAGAGTCTTGCTATTTGGATCAGGTGGGCAAGAAGGTATATTCTACCTCCACCTGCTCCATTAGGTCCCTTAATTTCCTTATGCCTATGGTTCAATACCAGAATGCGCTTTGGGAAAGGGGACAGGAGCTTGTAAATGCCTTGCCAGACTCCACACAGAAGACAGAGATTCTGGATGTCCTTAAGTCATACTCGGATGTAGGCACGCATGTTCTCCCTGCCCGCGATGACACTGCAGACATGGCAGCCAGAGTGTCAGCATCAGGGTCTGTCTCCGGTGCCACACATGGTTGAGAGTCTCTGGCTTTCACCAAGATCTGCAGTCCGGCATCCGAGACCTCCCTGCTCCAGGGTTCCGTCTTGTTTGGGCAGGAGACAGAGTCACTGCCCTCATCTCCAAGAGTCAGGAAATCCATCTGGTCAGTCCGTGAGATGTATTGAGGAGACCAGAGGAGAGTGAAGAAACTGCTTTCTTCAGGTGCCCAAGTCCACGGCAATCAACAGGGCCAGAGAGGTGGCTTTAAAGGAGAGCTGGCAACCAGCAGCATGGAGGCTCCTTTTGTGGTCCCAAGTCCTCCCAAAGCTCTCTGCCCACTCCTGGCTCTGCCCAATGACTGCCTTCCGACCCCTCCTCCGGGAGGTACCAGGGAGGCATGGGGTCGCTTCTCCCTTCATCTGAATGACTGGAGCTCTGTAACTGTGGACCAGTGGGTCCTCGATATTATAAGGAGGGGACATACGCTGTGTCATACCGAGATCCCCTGGATTCCCCACCAAGGTCTTGAGATATCCTCCTTCCCACGCCCCTCTCATAGAAGGAGAGATTCAGGCCCTCCTGCAGAAAAGGGCTATAGAGCCAGTCCCTCTACAGCAGCAGGAAAGGGATATTACTCCCACTTCTACCTTGTTCCAAAGAAGACTCAAGATCTGCATCACATTCTGGACCTCAGTTCTTTAAACTGTTATATCAAACACCGAAGGTTCGGATAGTGACTCTTCCAGGCTTCTTCCTCTGCTGCATCAGGGAGACTGGCTCTGATTCTAGACATGCAAGATGTATACGTGCACATAGGGGTCTTCCCTCCCAGGAAGTTCTTGAGTTTCCACTTCGGGGCACATTATCAGTTTCGGGTTCTTCCATTTGGCCTCTCCTCCTCGGTCTTCACAAAATGCTTGGCAGTAGTGGCTGCGGCTCTAAGGTGCCAGGGACATTATGTCTTCCTTACCTCGGCGATTGGCTACTTGCGGGCCCGTCAGGACGCGCCTCCTTCTAGCTCTCGGAGACACCTATACTCTATTCTGAGAGTTGGGGATCACCCTGAACCTTTCAAAGTCATCCCAGAACCCAGCCAAAGACAAGTCTTCATAGGGGCAGTCCCTGAACTCTGTCCAGGGCATGGTTTTCTACCCCCAGAGAGGGGCAATCGCTGCAGGAAATTGCTGAATCGGTTCTTTTTAACCCTCAGGTCCAGGCCAGGACCTTCCTCAGACTACTGGGGCACATGGTGGTGGCCATTCCTGTCACTCCTCTGGCTCGCCTCCACATGAGAATCCCACAATGGATGCTCAGGGTGCAGTGGGATCAATGCCCAGGCGACCTAGACCACATGGTCAGGATCACAGAGCCGGTAAAGAGGACACTTCTTTGGTGGTTGTACCCTCTCAATTTAGAAAAGGGTCCCTTTCCATCCGGAGCCCCCAAATCAGACTCTTAACAATGAATGCCTCGGATTTGGGTTGGGGCGCTTAGGCCTGCCAAATGCAGGGCATCTGGACCCCAATGGAGCACAATTTCCACATCAATGTCTTGGAAATGCGAGTGGTCCTCAATGCACTACACACCTTTCAAGAGGACCTTGTACCAGGCTGTCTCCTTATTCAGACGGACAACATGGCAGTCGTCATCTACATCAACAAGCAAAGGTGCACCCACTCCTACACCCTGTGCAGGGAGGCGGGAGAGTCTGGTACTGGGCACTGAACGGCACATCTCTGTCCGCAGTGCACGTTGCAGGCATCCTAAACGACTTGGCCGACAGCCTAAGCAGGTCTCAGTCCAAGGCACACGAGTGGGAGTTACTGCAATCAGTAGCAGACCAGCTCTTCAACATATGGGGTGAGCCAGAGCTGGACCTGCTTGGCCATCATGCATTGCCAAACTGCCAAATTTCTGCTCATGAGAGCCCACGCCTGGTGTTTTCTCGCCAGATGCATTGTCTCTCTTTGTTGGGCAGGGAGGTTTCTTTTATGCCTCCCTCCCTTCTCTCTCATTCAGAGAGTTCTTTGAAGATACAGGCCAAAGGGCTCGGATGATTCTAATCGCCCTTTGTGGCCTCGGCAGATTTGGTTCCCACTCCTTCAGCGGTTGTCTCGGAACTCCAATCCTGCTGCCAATATGCTTGCAGTTGCTGTCCCAGGATCAGGGCTCATTGGTCCATCCCGATCTCATTTCTTACCTCCTTCATGCTTGGCTCCTTTGGACGTAGCAAAGTTCAGGTATGGGGTTTCCCAGGAGGTGGCGGATGTCCTCGTGTCGGCGAGGAGCCTCTACTCGCCCACTCTACGCTATGAAGTGGAAGCGCTTCTGCTTGTGGGCGCGCTCACCATCTGACCCCCTTACCTGTCCGTGAATTCAGCATTGCAGTATCTCCTTTCCTTGTATCATCAAGGCTTGAGCTACTCTTCCATAAAGGTGCTCATGTGAGGCATTTCTGCATATCACACCCTTTTAGGATAAAACATTAGCCCAATTGGATGTGGCCCTTAACCTTTTTCCGGGATTTTATACATGAGACCTCCCATTAGGGATCCTGTCCCACCCAGGACCTCCTGTTTGTGTTGGAGAAGCTTACTCTTCCTCACTTTGAACTCAGCAGCAGACTGCAGTAGCAGTGTTACCTTTCTTGGAAGGTTTGCTTTTTAGTTGTTGTTACTTCAGCTTGAAAGTTTCAAGCTCCAGGCTCTGATGTATAAAGAGCCAGATTTAATTTTCCATAGGGAAAGTGTTTCCCTAGAATGAATCTAAGTTCCTTCCTGAAGTGGTTTTGGAACTGACCTCAACCAGTCAGTTGACCTTCCAGTTTATTTTTCTTCTCCCTCCAATAGGGGACTCTCCTTACACTCTGGACATTCACAGGCTGGTGCTACCTTAAGCACACTGCTGCACACGTAAAGTGGAGCAACTGTTTGTGGCCTTGGCCACAGCACTTGGGTAAACTGGTGTCCAAGCAGACGACTTCCAAGTGGCTTGTCCACTGCATTGTATTTTGCTGTGAGAAGCACAATAAGCTCCTTCCGGGACCGGTTAGGATCACCCCATCAGAGGAGTCTCGCTTCCTTTGCCACTTGAAGAACGTCCTCTATCCGAGACATATGTATGGCTGCTACCTGGAATTCCATGCACACCTTCGTGAAGCACTATAGCCTGGATGTTGCATCCAGATGCAGTGCCGGCTTGCCTGGCAGTCCTTCAGGGACTTCTGTCTTTACTTGCTGCTTCTAGCATCTTACCATCTTCCACCTCCCGGGTTAGGCACCTCCTTGGCATGGGACTGCTTGGGATTCAGTCCTAATGGTTATAGCCTGCTGCAAGAGCTCTACTCGGTAAGACTGTACAGTTATGTGAGAACTTACCATAACAGTAGATCATCGAGAAGAGCTTTTGCAGCAGCGCTTTCCACCCTCCATCTCCCGAATGAGGTGTACAGATCATCATCTTCAGGCTTCACCTCCTCTCTCATCAGGGCCCGTTCGCGGGTCTTGGCAGAGAACTGGGGTGGAGCTGGGTCTGCCCCTTATACCATGGCGGCGTCGGGTGGAGTGGGCGCCGGGGTGGGGCGGTCCCTGCTGGCTGAGAAGTTTTCGGTGGGTCCAATGCCTGTGCCATTAGTCCTAGTGGTTATAACCTGCTGCAAGAGCTCCTCTCGAAGATCTACTGTTACAGTAAGTTCTTACATAACTGTACTTTCTGTCTGTTCCTGTGTCAGAGGTTTAACCCAAACTCTGTACAGTAACCCATTACATTTTTAAACATAGGTCCACCCTGTTTTGGTTTCACCCCATCTGCTTAAAATAACCCTAGAGAGAAACATCGTTAGCTTGTTCTGAAAGAAAATCACAATCAATTATCAATTTAGTTTCAACATTTTCATATTTTAACCCTTCATGTCCATCAATCATATGTTGCCACAGTTTCTTCAGGTTTGTCTTTCTTTCCTGGATTTCTGGATCTTGGAGCTGTACTTAAACAAGTCTGAATCAAAATCGCTGAAAGGAAATGTGTCCCCACCATCTGAGATTTTCTTTGCCTGAGCTCTTGTTACCACTGCTGCTGAAACATCAGGATTTACTCACTCGTTGATCAACTCAGTAAACCCTGGAAAGTCATTTCCAATAATCACAGGTACAGGTAACTTAGGTGCTACCCCCACTTTCATTGGTGTGACACACCCTTAATGGTTAGAATCACTTGGGTGGTGGGATAGTATCGAGTGTCCCTGTGGATGCAGATGACACCAGTACCTGGTCCCTTTGCACAGTGCTTTCCCAGCTCTTTAACTTGCACTAAGGTCTGTCTGCTTCCGAATCAGTGAGTCCTTCAAGTCTTATTCCCCACCTTCACATCTGCTAAGTACTTGCCCCAATTTGCCAAGGATAAATCTGCACCAGTGCCACTCTCTTTATTACGGTAGTTTCTTGCAAAATGGCCTGGCTCACTACAGTGATAGCAGATAATGTCTTTTAGCACAGATTTTTACCCCACTAGTGTTCTTATCAGGCTTGGAGTTTAAGTGGAAAAGAGTGTCTTACTGGTGCTTGGCTGTTACCTCACTGATGTAGCATCTGTCTGGCCATTTGGTAGTCCTTAGCCAAAAACAGCCTTTTCTCCACTCTCTGGTCAGTGTTCCTTTACCCAGAGCTGCCCATCTGTAGGCAAGATGCTGATGAACTGTTCCATGTCAAATGTGTCGATGATGTGTGGGACTGTTTTGCCCTCTGGTTGGAGCCATTTTATCAGGAGTTCTCTGAGTCACGGTGAAGGCTTCTCGAAGATTGTCGACTGAGTTGTACTTCAGAGATCGAAATCTCTGCCTGTAGGTCTCTCCTGCGATGTCATACCTTTTCAGGATTTCGCTTTCACCAGGTCATAGTTTTCTGACTGTGCAGTGTCCATATTGCTGTAGGCAAGTTGGGCTTTCTCTGTCAGGTAGGGTACCAGTCTGATTGTCCATTGTTGCTTTGGCCATTGGCAGGTTGTGGCAACTGTTTCAAAGGTTGTCAGGTATGCCTCAGTATCATCTGAGGGACACAACTTTGTAAATTTGATGGCTTTTAAGTTGCTTGCATTTTGTTTCTCATCTGGATGTATGCCAGATCCTCTGCCTTCGATAGCTTGCAAGGCATCCAGCCATCGCTGCACCTGTCACTGCATCTCTTCTGTCATCTGCTGCTCCTGTCGCTGCATCTCTTATCTCCTCTGTGCTTCTAAACGTTGAAGCTGTTTTCTCTCTGCTTCTCAGTCTCTTTGTTGTATAGCCCACCATTTGAAAAAGTTCATCAGGCTTTCAGGTTCTGTCACTGCCAGTTCTTTTTCCATAACTTGTGTTGGCGTACAATCTCAGACTGGACTTCTGTTTGTGCTAGTTTGGCTGCCATTCTCCTGGTAACCACTCTTGGACTTGCTGCTGCAGAATCCATACCTTCTCGGTACCAGGTCCAGTACACACGCACAAACTCATGTCTTAAGGAATGCCGCCATAAATCACACTAGTCTGACACCATCTGCCGTCGAGGCACAGGTCAGGAAGCATAGGGAAAACCAGGAGCATTTGTAAAATTCCACAAAACTGTTTATTTGTAGTAGCAGTAACATAGAAAAATAAACTTGTTCAGAATAACAACTTAGTCTGGTGCAAGGTCAGTTGGCATTCATCTGTATCCCCTCTCGGTCGTGTGCCTGAAAATAGGCAGGATTTGTCTAGTGCACTTACCCGTCAACAAAAACTAAATAAATAAATAAAATAAATAAACTATGTAGAGAGGAATAAAATAAGATCTTTCTTCAGTCTCTGTGTCCTTATTCTTAAAAACTCTTGAAATTCCAGCTCAACTCTCTTATAAATCCTTCCCAACCCCAATCTTAGCAAACATCCTGTCCTAGTAAGTTTCAGGAGCTCCTTGAACACATTGTGCCTGAACTGAGAGGCCCCTTCTGCAGCTTCTGCAAAAGGCTCAACATTTGCACTCAAATAACCTCTATAGTTTATGCAGTCATCTCAAAATATAAATATGTACATTCTAGGAATGTGGATATGTTGTTCATCCACACTTCTTGGCACTGTCCCTTTCCCTTTAAATCTGCGGAAGGTCTTCAAGATGGCTCCTCCCACCCACTCAGGTGGTATAACCCTTGGCTCTGCCCCATGATGCCAGATGTTCCTTTCCGCTGGAAGATTCAGGTAGCCTCCTTTGTGCTCTTGCATTCTGCAGGCCCTGGCTTCTCAACCTTTGGTTATTCCAAAATTCGACTTGCTCGCGTTAGCGACTTCTGCTACTCGATTATGGAAGGCAAGTTTTCCCGGTTTTGCCGGTGCCATTAATGGCCAGAAGATGTGTGTGGACCCACATACCACTTGTGTCTACTGTCTTAGTGGCAGCCATGACACCACGACCTGGTAGTTCTGCCTCGGTCCAGCATAACGCCTCTCGATCACCTCGCACACGCCTTCAATTGGGCAGGCACGAAAAAACAGAACCTGCCAGTGAAATCCAAGGAGGCCTGGTGGGCAGTTTCCACGGCTGCAGGATCCACCAAGCAGTTGGAGCACATGCAGGCCTTCGAGGAGGCAGCGCTCACCCACAGAATCTTCCTCTGGGTTTCTTCGTTTCACTCAACTTGGGCTCCACTTTCTTGGGTTCCTTCTGAGATTGTGCCACTCTCTCCTGACTAAGGGTGAGAGTCCCATGGGCACACACCCTTTCAGTTCCGTGAAGCGGAGAGGGACCGGGACCATCTTCGCTCGACGGAGATGCTCTTGGGATTGGGAGAGATCTGGTCCCATGAACTGGCCATTTCGACCTCAGTCGAGATTGCCTCTTCGGCCGCCTGCTTCTCAGCTCTGCCATCAGGCCAGTCAACCGAAGTTCCGATTGACGGTTGAGATTGTTCTCGACCCGATCGACCCATTGTCCCTGACTGCCCATTACTCCCTCAATCCGACTCTGGTCCTTTCCTTCCCAACAAGGAGATTCAGCCCGCTGAGAAACCCACCGAGGAAGTAGTCCCTGACACCCAGAAGTCTCTGGTTTTACCGACTTCTCCCGAGTGACCGAGTTAGCCTGCCTGATCTCAATCGAAGTCTCGGACCCTGTTGACTGACAGGCTGAGGAAGGCACACAAGCGCACTCAAAAAAGAGGCAATGCCACCATTCATCCTTGTCCTCCTCGGATGAGGAGAGGCTTCATGAAACTCCGTCAATGCTACGAGGACCTCATGTGGTAGCAGCTGATTTTGTCCGGCATACGCCAACTCCAGCTTCTACCTTGGCCATTACTTGGCTTTTGCCTCCAGGCCAAAGCCGACTCCTCAGGAACTGATAAAGTCAGTTTCCTTGCCTGTGGAGCCAGTTAAACCCCTTCTGGTTTGGCCTAGCCGGCCTCTCCACCAATTCTGGTGGAACCGCTGCCTAAGCAGCCCATGGGAGGGTCTCCTTTTAAGGAAGCTTGGCCAGACAACGGCTCCCCTGACGTCTTTGTTATTCCACCCTGCCCACCCTAGGTGGGTCGAGGGTGATCTGGTGTCAACCGCTGTATCTGGATACTTCAGATTCAGATGACACTGGCCTCCATTCTCATCCATGGGGATGACGAGTCAGCTGAGATTTAGCAACAGAGAAAGGCCCTTCGTCCTTTCAGGATATTCTCTATCGTATCTCTGAGTCCACAGGACTCTGGAACCTATCCAGAAAAAGGCGGAGTACCTCTCACAGATATCCTCAAGAGAGGGATACCCTGACAGAAGCCTTTCCTGTGGCCAAGCCAACATTGGTTCAGCTCTAAACTTTGGCAGCACCCTGCTTCCTGTCCAGCTCCATCTGCCCAGGTGCCCCGCAAGGCGGTGCCCATGGGGTCCCTAGCAAGGTTCACAGAGCACCCTTGGCCGAGAGCCTTTTGACCGCCTCTGTGTTCAGACATACAGGCAGTTCTTCTGATACCGACAGACCTCCGGAGAAGGATTCCCAAGAAATTGGATCACTCTGCCTGGAAGGTCTATGTGGCCTTTTCCTTAGGTCTCCATCAGGCAAGCTTGGCCATCATCATGGCACACTTCTCCCATGACCTTTTGGGATCCTTGAATGAAGTCCTCCACACCTCCCAGCGGACTTGCAGACCACGGTCAAGCAGGTCGGGACCAAGGCTGTGCTGTTGCTAAGCAGCAGCTCAGACAGCCCTGGACATTGGGGACTCATATGCCCATTCATTAGCAGCCACAGTTGCCTCCCATTGCAGGGGCTTGGCTGAGGCTCTCCTCCTTCCTGGTGGATGACCCAGCACAAACTGGCTGATGTGTCTTTCCTGGGCACTGATCTCTTAGCCCAGGTGTGGTCGCTCACCTTCAGCGATTGAGCAGTCCAGTGCCACCTTGGACGCCACTTCTGCTCAGAGTTCTTCTTGTTCCAAAGCAGCAGCAGAAGAAGAAGCCTTTTTGGCATTCTTCCCTGCGCGCCCAGCAGCAGCCCTCCTTCAGGGAGATCAGCAGCAGCAGCAGGCTCAGGTTTGCACCCCTCCCAAGCCTGGACCTACCCAGGCCCATAAAGGTTAGGGTTCAGGCCCTGACCCTCACCTCCAAGCCTGCCCATGACGCAGATAGGGTTGCCACCTCTATTCTCATCATGCCAGCTCTGGGTCCTCACATGGGAGGCTGGCTCCGCCATTTCCTTTCTGTCTGGTCTGCTGTTACCACGGACAGGTGGGTCTTAGAAGTGGTCGGCCAGGGTCTGCCTCTGAATTCAAACAGTACCTCCAAGCTGAGTCCACGCCCCACGGGAGGAGAGAGTATCCGCCCACACTCAGTCGGCTCTCCAAGAGGACATTGCTCAGCTCTTAGTCAAGGAGGCAGTAGCTTGAGTGGCAGATGCTCCATCGGACCCAGGGTTCATTTCCAGGTACTTCTTGTTCCGGTGGACAGGAGGCTGGCGCCCATTCTATATCTGCACAACCTGAATCAGTATCTCAGGCCACGCAACTTCAGGATGGTAACTCTGTCCCAGTTCATACCATCCCTGGAGCAAAACATGTAGTTCTGTTCACTGGAACTCCAGGGTGGATTCTTTCACATCCCGATCCATCCGTCCACCAGCTGTTCCCTCCACTTCAGAGCAGAAGGAACCCTATATGAGTTTCGAGCCATGCCATCTGCCTGTCATCGCCCCATGGGCCTTCACCAGATACATTGCAGTGGTGGCAGCCCACCCCAGGAGTCGGGGGTGTCAGAGTATACCCCTGTCTGCATACAATTGGCTCTCTAGCAGGTTCCACTCAGCAGGAGGTGGAGAGGTCCAGGGACCTGGCCCTCCAGACCTGCTCCCAGCTCAGCCTCCTGATCAACGAGGCCAAGTCGGAACTCATGCCTTCTCAGATGATGTGTTTCATTGGAGCAGAGCTCAAACTCTCACCGAGCCAGAGCCCAGCTCCTGGTGGACAGGGCGGAGGTTCTCTCCTTTCCAGATCATTTCTGGTTGGGCAATTGTGCCATGCCCTGGACTTTCTGCACCTTCTGGGTTACATGGCGGCCTGCATTTCCATAGTCCATTGGGCCCGGTGACATATACACCCCTTCAATGGGAGCTGGCCGCCTAGTGGACTCAGCACCTAGGTCATTTCAACCAGCTGGTCACTGTGACCCAGAAGATGTGGGACACTGTCCAGCGGTGGACTGTCCTAGACTGGTTGCAGGTAGATCCCATTTGTTTGCCCGCCGACGGTCATCCTCACGA
The DNA here is from genome assembly GCA_016271365.2 of Neoceratodus forsteri. Lineage (NCBI taxonomy): Eukaryota > Metazoa > Chordata > Ceratodontiformes > Ceratodontidae > Neoceratodus > Neoceratodus forsteri. The sequence goes on from CM057459.1 coordinate 78,920,424, forward strand.
CCGATGCCACCTCATGGGCTGGGGAGCAGACACGGGGACAACAGGGCCCATGGGTTCTGGACTCCGAGAGTCCTGTTGCCATCAACCTGTTGGAGCTCAGAGCAGTCAGACTGGCACTGTCAGCTCACTCCTCAGCTTTGAGGTCAAGTGATGCAAGTGCAGACGGACAACACCATGCCCATGTAGTACCTCAAGAAGCAGGGTGGCATGCACTCCTGCTGCAGTGCAGGGAAGCGCCTGCATCTGGACACTCATGAGCCGACTAGAGGTGGATCTCCTAGCTATCCATGTGGCAAGAGCCCTCGAATCAACTGGTGGATGCTACCAGCCACATAGGCGAGACATACCACGAGTGGTCTCTCCATCCAGAGGTAGCTCACAGCCTGTTCTCCACTGAGGCAAACCGATGGTGGACCTGTTTGCCTCCAGGGAAAATACCAAGCTGAAGCTGTTTCATGCCCACCCCTCAGCAGGGATCATTGCAGGGGATGCCTTCTCAAGGCCATGGACCCCAGGCCTCTTCTGTGCCTTCACCATTCCCTTTATTCACAGGGTACTCCCTCAAGGTGAGGAGGGACAAGGCACAGGTGATCCTGGTAGTCCCAGACTGGTCATGCCAGTTCTGGTATCCAGATCTCCTCAGCCTCAGCAACAGGCCCCCGAGGCAGCTTCCAGCATGCCCGGACCTCATCTCAGTCAACCAGGGAAGATTCTTCACCTGGACTTTCAATCCCTGCACATGACAGCCTGGTACTTGGCGGCTAGAGTTCCAGGCTTTGGATCTCTCTGAGGATGTACTCACTAGTGGGAAGCATCCAGGGAGGAGTTGACCAGGAAATATTATGCCTTCAAGTGGAAAAGGTTTTCCATTTGGTGTCAGGACAAGGGCCTGGACCCGCTGTCCTGCCCAGTGACTAACGTTCTAGACTACCTTTGGTCGCTCTCCAAATGGAGTCTTTGGTCGATGACCCTTAGGGGCACCAGCAGCCATCTCTGCTTACCAGGCTCGGGATTGTCAGCAGACATTGGCAGGAGACTGTGATCGGGCACTTTTCAAAGGCCTGGATCACATACCCTCCATAGCGTGAACCTCCACCTCCATGGGACCTACTGCTGGTCTTGGCACAGCTCATGGGCAAGCCATTCGATCCAATGTAGAAGTGTGAGTTGTCACACTTATCGTGGAAGATAGCCTTCCTGGTGGCTATCACTTCTGCCAGAAGGACAGGGGAGCTCCAGGTGCTCTGGTGGACTCCCTTATCTGGTTTTCCTCAAGAACAAGGTTGTCCTGTGCCCCACCTGAAATTCCTTCCGAAGGTGGTGTCAGAGTTTCACCAACCAGGTGTCGACTCTGCTGGTATACTATCCAGTTACACTTCAGAGGCCGAGTACAGGCTCCATACTTTGGACCTGAGACAAGTTCTCTTCTATTATAAGGAGAGGACAGCGGAAATTTGGAGAGGTTCACCAGCTATTTGTCAGCTATGCGAAGCTGCTTCTGCCAGACCTGCAGTAAAGCGGATGATTGCAAGATGGATTACATCTTGCATAAGTCTATCTTCTACAAGTTGGTGGCCAAGAGCCTCCCAGAGGATAACAGCTCATTCTGCCCACCATAACGCTGCATCAGTGGCTGCTTCCAGGGACATCCCCATACAGGAAATCTGTCGGACTACTACCTGGAAGTCAGCAAACACCTTCATCACCCATTACCACATTGACCTTGAGTCACGCCGGGATGCTGGTTTTGGGGTCTCAGTTCTCAATCTCTGTTCCCTAAGTACATATTCAGGGGGTGTGCACCTTGCCTTCCTCCTCCAGGAGAACTGCTAGGAGTCTGCCAAAAGTGTGGATGAACAACATATCCACATCCCTAGAAGAACAGGTTACTCACCTGTAACAGTAGTTCTAGGAGTGGTATATATTATTCATCCATACTACCCACCCAACCCCCTGGCTTCGACACACACACTTGGCTTCCAGCAGGCTAAGCTCTGCATCATGGGGCAGAGCTGAGGGTTATACCACCTGGGTGGGTGGGAGGAGCTAGCTTGAAGACCTTCCGCAGATTTAAAGGGGAAGGGACGGTGCCAAGAAGTGTGGATGAACAACATATACCACTCCTAGAGCTACTGTTACAGGTGAGTAACCTGTTTTATAGTAACAACACTATATATCTTCTAAACATTAAGGATTCCAATATCAGTTACATTTCCATACATTGATTTGCACATATTTTTATATCCTAGCAGATCTAGATATGCAAGGGAAAAACAGACAGCAAGAGACAACTGAGAGACAGAGAGGCAAAGAATGCGAGGCTGTTCGGTTGATCAAGTCCAAGGTCTTACAGGAAAATTTGTTGCACAACCAGACAGAGAAGAGACAGAAAAAGGAAAGATCCTTGCATTTAAACACTAGCTCCATAACAAATGGGACAGGTTCCTATTCTACCCTGTCACACTGGAGAGCAAATGAGGGTCCTATAGTTCACAATAAAGAGCCTCTTACTTCAGTCATGCTGCAAAGAACTTACGTCCCTCTAGTGGCAGATCTTTATAGTCTGCTAATGGGATACTGGACACAAAAAAAAAAAAAAGCGTATATCTCAACATGACTTTGGGGATCTAGAGGCCTTATATGGGTACCATGGATGTCTGCAGAGATCCAGGGACCCACAAACACAAGACCTCCTGAGAGGGGCAAGTCTGTTCCAGATGGAAATTAATTTGGTGTGAAAAGAAGAGAGCTGCATCCTGGTCAATTGATACAGAACAAGGCAATCAATTGGTAGACCAAAGGTCATTTAGTAAGGTGGCAAGTGTTGGTGACTTGAACAACCTGCAACAGAGGTATTTGGGGATGCTTTAGGGTGGTGTGTTTTCAGATATGGTAGACCATCCAGTGGTTATTGATAGTGTATGGGAAAATGTCAGTTTCAGTCATATGGTGAGGATGAGAGAAGAGACCTAGTCTGTAACAGAGTGGTTAGAGGAGCTGAGGATGAGACAGATGGGGTTGTGATAAGTTGAGTAAGTTTATGGACTGAATTTGAAGGGCTAGATTTTTAGCGCATGGGAAGAGACAATGCTGCTGAAGTCCCTAAGGACCAAGTGCTGACCAGAGGAGGAGAAGGTGGAGACAGAGGATGGGTCAGGAATGGAGTCAGGGCACCCAGCCCAGGGGCTTTGCAGTAAGCGTTACTGCCTGCCACACTGGGAATCAGAGCTCGAGTGTAGACTCTGGTTGGCAGGGGTAGGGAGGATTGAGCATTTGGAGGATTGCTTTCCTCTCTCAGGGTGGTGGGTCTAGGCATCCCACTTAGTGGCTGCCACCTGTGGAGCCAGCTGGCATTGCAGTAGCAAGTCGAAATGCCAGGATATGTGTGCATGCATATGCACTTGCAGCATCTCAGTGGGTGGTCCTAGGGGAAGGGGAAAATGGAGGTGAAAACCCTCCATCAGAATGATGCTGCAGCCTCCCTGCAGGCCCTGTACCACCCACCAAGTAGGACACCACCTGTGTGAGGATACCGGGTGAATGACTGCCGCCCTTCCCTGGCCTCATGGGGCGGGATCCATGGAGGATTAATGTCTCAGTATGTTCTGGGAAGGGCTGGACTGGCTGTAGTAGGAGGGTCAGGATGATATATGGTACAGTATATGCCATGGCCAGACTAAAATACAGTATCATGTTTATTTTTATCTGCAGGTTTTGACCTGTCTAACCTCACAAGTGGTAAAGCGAAATGTGATATTTTCAGTCAGCCCAAGGCATATGTCATTTTACAATGACTGTGCCTCTCTGGCAAGAAAAGTTCTTTCAAGAAGATTTTACTTTTTCTGTTTACTAGATAAACAGTTTATTGCTTGACAAAATGTCATTACAATATAAACAAAATATAGACTTAACAAGACAATATGATAGGAATACAATGTCATATAAAGACAAATACGTTCATACAGTTAAAAATCTAGACCCTTATGGGGCTAACATTAGTAAAAATGTTTACAAATGTTATAACTTTCAAGGCACTTTTATAGACCAGGCAGCAAGTTTTTTCTTCCTGAATTGAGACGCTTTGTAATAGATAAAACAACAGTTTCTCCAAAATATGGATCTCCTCTGAATTGAATAATAAATCTAAAATATATTGAGTGGGTAATACCATGAAACCAATGACTTCTCCAATAAATTTGTTCTTAAATCAGAATACCAAGAGCATTTAAATATTACATGATGTAAATTTTCAAGCTCTGTATTTATTTATTTTAATCTTTGGTAACTGGGTAAGGCCCGCTAGGCACAATTGCCTGTTTTCAGGGGCGACCAGGGAGCACTGGGCGTTAAATGACTTGCTCAGAGTCACACAGTATGCAAGTGGACATTGTGAGAATCAAACCTAGGTCTGGTCTGCTGGATGTACCAAGGTCATTCACAGCTCATTACTCTAACCTCTAGGCTATACACATATTAAGTCCGATAGTCCCCAGTATGCAGTCCCTATGGAGCCTCATTCCACAATGACAAAAGCCAAAATTTGTGAATCTAGCCCTCAAAACATTACTTGGAAAAGTCTCGAATCTATATTGTGTAATACTTTTCTGTAATCAGTATCATGTAGATTAGTTAAATAAAATATTAAACTATGTTCTTTTGTATTATTAACAAGCCAGTTTGAAACCTTCAGATTGTTAAACGTAAATTGTTTTCTTTAGCTCTACTGATTAATACCTTTTTATAACTTTAAGATAGGCCAAATTAACTGCGCCCCTGATCCATCCAGTATTCTAAATTCATTAGATTATGATAATCCAGTAACAATCCTGTCTGTAAGAGACAATTAGATTTTTTTGTTCTCTGACCAAGTCTTTTTCTATTAACACATTTTTAGTAATACATGATCTAATAACTGTAATTTTAACCAAAAGATAGAGTATGAATATGAATCAGTTCTTTTACAGAAATGTGTCCTAACTGTGATCTAACTAATGCATTTGAAGAGCTCACAGGAAGACCAGAGTTTGTTTGTAGGTCCTATTTACAACTGCATTTAATTTTTGCTAATCTACAGTACCTCAGATTTCAGTGGAATAGAGGATTAATTTAGAATTTATTGCTTTAATAATTGGTGCTACAGTATGTCTTCCATATCTAGCATTAAACCTTCTTAAACCTGATGCTGTTTTATTCATTTTATCCACTATAAGAGTAATATGTTTATTCCAGTTCATATTTGATGACAGTGTAACTCCAAGATAAGTAAATTCTGTGACAAAATCCAGTAGAGAACCTTCCAATGAAAGTCTTGTATACTTTGCAATGATCCAAATATCATTACCTTAGTGTTCTGTGGGTTAGGCAGTAAATTTAGTTTCTTACACAAAGAATTAAGTTTCTCAAACTTCTCTGAGGTCCTAATCTAGTCAGTGCAAAGATAGCTAAATCATCCGTATAAGCCAATAGTGGAATCGTTATTTGAGCTAATTTTATTTATTTTTATTTTATTTAGTTTTTATTGACCGGTAAGGTACACCAGCCATAGCAATGACTATTTTCAGGCACAACCCGGAGTTTACAGAAACAAAACATTTTGAACAATGACAATACAATCATATAAACAGTAGGTGCTTAAAAACAATACAATGCAGGCAGGAGAAAACAATAGATACAGCTGATTCTGCAGAACTATATAACATAGAAATATGGAGAGCAACAGTAAAAATCCATTGGCCTTGGCAACATTAAAGGCTACCTAAACACAATTATGATGGGGCACACTGTTCTGATAACCCTCCGTGGAATTAGAGCAGACTAGGAGAAGTTTTGAATAAAATTATTTATTACCTTAAATTCTGTCGTTTAACACATTTTCGGTGACTTTTTCAAACTGCTGAAACCAGGAAACATTTTTAGAACACCGCCGATCAGGGACTGAGGCTGCTGAGAACGTGCAACGCAATGATGTAATCTTAGCAAGTCCGATAGTCCCCAGTATGCGGTCCCTATGGAGCCCTATGTACTACGCATAATATTACCGTTATATGTGTACTTTGTTATCTTTATCATTATTTAGCATATACCGTATAACTCTGGGATAGGATAGGATAGGAAAATTGAGATGAGGTAAGGGATTAAGGCTAGATGTAATTAAAATTAAAATATGGCAAGATAGGAGACAGGAGGTCAGTGTGTAACTTTTTGTTGAGGAAATTAGCTCAGAAAGGCTGTTGGGGTAGGAGACATTATGTAGGTATACTGGGCTAAGGGGTTTGAAGCAGGAGCAAGAGCATGAGACAGCAAGATCGTCATGCAGCAATATTTTCAGAGGCATGGGATGATGCCAGACAAATTGTTAGAGGAGGGAGTTCCATTTTTGAGGCATGGCAGGAGAAGGCGCTAGCACCTTTGGAGGAGTGATGTCTAGAGATGATAAAATGGGCATTGGCAGCTGGCGTAGTTCATAGCTGGATGGCTGGTTTAGAAATAGTTCCGCCAGTGGCTTAGGAGTTTGATTATCGGATGATATTATCTATGGTTGAGCAGGCGCATAATCTCGGGAGGCTGCGGAGAAGGCCATCCTAGTTCAGTGTAGAGGAGGCAGTGGTGGTGTCAGTCAATGTGAGGAGGACACATATCTCAGATATTGTTGTATGGGCATCCCACTTTTGAAAACTAGTCTTACCTGTCGAGGAATATGCTGCCACCCCATAAGTGAGTGACGGAGGAGTAGACCTTAGCTATGGCAAGCCTAGCTGAGGGGTGAGTAATGTAGCTGGAGTGGTAGGCCATACCAAGTTTCATGTTGGGCCAGCTTGCAGTTCTGCTGGTATGGAGATCAAAAGTAAGAGCTGGATTGAGTGTGATACCCTGATATTTAAAGGAGGGTACTACCTAACAGACGAGCCATTTATATTAGAGACATTAAAGGTGGGTTGGGAGAGTTTTAATTTGGCATTAGAACCAAATAGCATGGCTTGAGTCTCAGAAACATTTAGGACAAGCTCATTGCTAAACAATCACTGTTCAATTTGTTGAAAGTCTTGGGAAAGTTGTTGGTTGATTTCAGTGATGTTTTTGCACTGGTGTACAGGACAATATCATCGTATAGCAGGGAGGCAGTCTGGGGAATGTTTGAGGTAATATCATTTATAAAATGGTGAAAAGCAATGGACCAAGAATAGATCTTTGTGGCACATCAATATTTATGGTAGCATAATCCGACAAAGTGGAGTTAAATTTAACTAGTTGAGTGCGATCTGTCAGGTAGCTGTCAAGCCATGCAGTCACACCGTGAGAAGCCTAGTGATCTTAGAGCAGCTAAGAGGATGGATGATCTACAAGGTCAAATGCTTTAGTCTTGTCTATAAAATTTGCCTGTTAGGAGACCTGAGTCCATGGCTGCTAGGGTTTCGGACGTAAATTTGAGTAAAGCAGTGGTGGTGCTGTGACCTGCGAAACCATGCTGTGCAGACGTAAGAAGGTTATGCTTCTGCAGAAAGTCAATGGTTTGAGTGGCTACGACTTCTCAAGGATTTTGCTAAGAACAGGCAATATGGCAATGGGCCTATAGTTGAGGGATTTTGTGGTCGCCCTTTCTGAAAACAGGGGTAATCCTGGCAGTCTTCCAGATATCTGGGACATAGCTGTGACAAAGGGAGAGGAAGAAATCTTTGCAAGAGGTGCAGCTATGTAAGGGGCTGCAAGCTTCAGGAGTTTGGGTTCAGCATTGTCAGACCCAGCAGCAGTGAAATCGGAGATGTTGAGCAGTCTTATAACGTCCAGGCAAGTGACAGTCTTGAAAAGAAATTTGGGCCCAGCGATATCAGGTTGGTAATTTGAGTACGTTTAGCTGGGAAAGATGAGGTATAGGTGGTGAGATCTGAGAACTGGGCATTGAAAAAGTTTGCAGTAGTGCAGGATTATTGCAGTGGACCCCATTGAGAGACATATCAGTTGGAGTGGGGGTCAGATTTGATCTTAGGAAGCATTTAATATGGGACCAGAATTATTTGGAGTCACCATATGATTTTGTTAATAGATCCTTACAATTGGCCCTTTTGATTTCCTTCTTGCAGGAATTTCTGAGTGCTCTGTGGAATTTAAGTCAGCTGGAGCCCCATGCTTTTGTAGCGAAGTAGCCAAGATTTGTCCCGCTGTCGAAGTTTGAAGAGAAGGCCCGGCTTAGCCACCGACTATGTTTATTGTTTACACGACGGGTAACAAGAGGGCAGTGTTTGTCCTGGATCTCCAGGAAGCAAGTCAGGAATAGATTTAGAGTAATCTGAGGGTCATCAGAGTCAAGAAGGGGGTCCAATCGATAGTGGCAATGTCCAGTAGGAAGGATTGAGGGTCAAAGTTTGGGTAGTTTCGAACGTAATAGAGCGAGGCTTAGAAGGGAGGACCTCATTTACCCTATATACAAAAGGCGGGAGAGTAGTCTGTGATGGCACCTGCTAGTATGCCAGAGGAGACGATGTTTTCAGGTGGTTGGTCATGATCCAGTCCAACAGAGTACTAGAGTTGGAGTGCAGAGCAGTTCTAGTAGGGGTCACTGATCACCTGGTGAAAGTAGAAACTTAGAATCTTAGACTGTAGTGCATGTAGAGAGTTGCTGAACCAATTTAGATTGAGATAACCAAGTATAAGAACCTAATTTCTCCTGGAAAGAAGAGGGTCTGATCAAGCAGCTCATCAAGTCCTTTTAAACCACTAGAAGGGGGGTTATAGGCACAGACAATATGTAGTTTTGGAGCCAAGAGTAAGGAGGACATGAAGTACTTCGCAGTGGATTGGGGAGATGAGGAGATTGTGGAGACATGTAGGTGATCTTTAAAATAGCGGCTGTGCCACCCCTCTTTTTGGAGCAGGTCTGTCAAATCTCAAGAGATTGTGAGGAAGTGAGCACTGAGAGTCCTAGCTGGAAGATTTAAGCCAGGTTTCAGTAAGGCAGATGATATTTGGTTTGTAGAGGGTGACCCAGGATTCTAGTTCAGCAAAATTGTGCAGCAGGCTCCTGATGTTATGGTGCACTAAAGTATGACCTTTGCATTTGAAAGGGATTCTGCATACTATTGCTCAGTCCAGGGTTAGAATGTATATCACCAGAGAGCAACAGGGCCAGTATGAGGAGATACCAGAGTTTATGTCGAGGAAGAACATAGGATCCATGTATTCAGGGGACAGTGTTTTTAGTATAGGGGCTACCATCAGGATCCAAGGCCTATTTGATACAAGTGGAGTAGGGTCATAGGAGAGGGCAGCAGGAGAAGGTTAGAGTATATGTAGTCATGGGGCTGGAAAAGTGGGATAGCCAAAGGGGCTAGAGGAACAGTAGGCAAGGATAGGTGGAGTAGAGCAGAGAGGGCACAAGAAGAGACAGTAACATGAGTAGTTTCATTGTTTGAACAGATCTAGGTGCTGGCTTGTGAAGTAGGTGAAAGTCAGGACAAGCCAGGAGGTAAATAGAAGTGTGAGATCAGAAATGATAGAGGTGTTGAAGAAAGAGAGTTAGGATAGTAGGTTTTGGGTGAAATTGAGCAATGGGAGTAGACATAACGGTGGGTGGAGCAACTGAGTATTTAAAGGAGGCCTGGGTGGGGGTGTGGGGGCAGGAAAAAGTAGCAGGGTTTCAGCAGAAAAACAAGATCAGCATTAGCCAAGTCAGCCCCAAAAAGCGGTACAGTCAACTATAAAAGCACTCCAATCAGAAGGGCTAGAAGACAGAAAGCAGACCAATGAGGACCCGCCAGCCAAGCCACACCAATCAGAGGCCTCAGCACTGAAATTCAGTTAGTGGCAGCACCTGGGCTGGGATCTGAGGCAGAGTACACGTAAGTGCGGTCAAACTTTGCTGAGGTCGGGCAGCGGCGGCAAGTGGCCCGCCTTGTGAACTGAGCGCCGCTTCTGGCGCAGAGTCCCTGGAGAGGAAGGGAAAAGCAAATATAAGTAAGGGTCATGGAGGCGAGGGGGCGGTGGCGGCAGACCATCAGCGGGAGGGTAGCTGAAAGATAATGGCACAGCAATTAGCAGGAGACAATAGTCAGCGGAGGGTGCAGAAGCCGTGAGGAGAGGGATGAGATAGCAGAGAGGGGAGGGTTAAGCAATGAGGGAGTCAAAGAGATTTGGGGGTGGTGTTGGCTAAGAAACAGGAAACATGCACAGCAGTTTTGAGGTTGACAGAGCACAGAAGTTTAAGAAATGGTCAGAGAGGAGCAGTAGGTAGGAATGTTGGGCAGAAGTACAGTTAAAAAGGCAGAGGAGGTGAAAAGGTAGTGAAGCAAGTTAAAACAGGCTTTAAAACTTAAACTCTAAGCACAGTCAGACAGAGCTCATGAGATTAGATCTAAGCAGCTCTAACATGAAACACTACAGAAAAAGTTTTAACAGATCTAGGCAGTGGTGTAGTAAAAGTAGCAGGGTCCAGCAGAAGCGAGATCAGCAGTAACCAAGTCAGTCCTAAAACAGCATACAGTCAAATATAAAAGGCACACCAATCAGAAGGGCTAGAAGGCAGAAAGCAGACCAGCTGAGGACCCATGTACCAAAAAGCCGCACCAATCAGAAGGCCTGCTTTTGAAATTCAGTTGAGCGGCAATATCGGGGCTGGGATCTGAGCGGAGGTCTTCAAGTCGCGGTCAAACTTTGCTGAAGAGTTGGGCGGTGGTGGCTGGAGGCGGCAAGTGGCCTCCCAAGACTGAAAGCACCATTTCTGGTGCAGGTCCTGGGGCTGGGATCAAGGCGGGAGGACAGCGAGGGCAGTCAAACTTTGCTGAGGAGTCGGTGGCAGCGGCCGGAGGTGGCAAGTGGCCATATGCGAACTGGAAGCACCGCTTCTGGCGCGAGGTCCCTGGGGCTGGTATCTGAGGCGGAGGACTGCAAAGGCGGTCAAACTTTGCTAAGGAGTTGGGCGGTGGGGGCCAGAGGTGGCAAGTGGGCCACCTCGTGAACTGGAGCGCCATTTCTGGTGTAGGTCCTAGGGCTGGGATCCATGGCGGAGGACCCGCGTGATCAAACTTTGCTGTGAAGAGTCGGGTGTGGCCAGAGGTAGCAGTGGCCTGCTTTGTGAACTGGGCGCCCGCTTCTGGGCGGGTCCTGGGGCTGGGATCTGAGGCGGAGGATCACAAACTCGGTCAAACTTTGCTGAGGACTCAGGCATCGGCGGCCAGGGGCGTAAGTGGCCTTTCTCATGAACTGGAAGCATTGCTTCTGGTACTGGTCCCTGGGGCTGGGATCTGAAGTGGGGGACTGCTGGTGGTCAAACTTTGCTGAGGGGAGTCAGGCGGCCCTAAGCGGAAGTGGCCAACCTTGTGAACTGGGCGTCAATAATTTAGGAGAATGAAAATCAGCACTTGCCATATTAAAAATTAATTTGTCTATATAGATGTTAAATAGAGTAGGTGCAAAAACCTTGTCGGACACAACAAACAGTAGGAATTTATTTTGTTAACAGACCATTATTAGAATACTGTATTCTAGTCCAAGTACTGGAATAGAGACGCCTAATTAGTATTATTATATTTGGATCAATACCCAAATTATACATCTGAACTCATAGTGTATTTCTATCTATCGAATCAAAAGCAGATTTAAAATCTACAAGCGTGACAAAGAGTTTTGTTTCTTTTTATGCAATATTTTCCAATAAATTATGAAAAATGAACATTTGAGTTGTTGTACCACAGCCCTTAATAAAGCGGCCTGCAAGATTGATTGCCCTGCATATTTCATAATACATTCTATTAACATATTTTGTAATATTTTTGCATAAACTTTACCTAACATCAATCAGACTGATTTAAAGATAGTTTTACGGTAAGACCCTATCCCTTTTTAAAAATTGGCAGAATATGACTACCTGTCCACGTCACGCTGTATATCCACACATTATAGATTTATTGAAAAAATCTGATAGTAAATTCGACCACCAATCTGTATCTTCTAAATAGAAATCAACCACTATATTATCGGGACCGGTGCTTTATTCTTTTACAGCTTTTATTGCAATTACAACTTCCTGTGAAGTAAAATTATCATCTATTTCTGTTGGTATTTAATTTAAGACTGTGACATTTTAAGTATCCCAATAGATAGAGTTTCTGTTAAATATATCAAAATAGTACTTAATCCAACAATCTGAACGTACATATGAATCAGTTTGAGTTTTAAATTGTAATGTACCATAAGTTCCAATCTCCAAACAGCCGATCATCCTTCTCCTCAGTAGCATTAAATATCTTATCCCATTGTTCTTTCTGATAGATAAATTTCTGTAATTTAACATGTTCTTATAATCTCTTCTAAGTTATTTTAACTCCTTAAATTTTCCTAGAAGGCAATTTTTAACCTTTCTAGTTACTTTTGCAAGTTCTTTCTTTTGTCAAACAAAACCAGTTTTCATATTTTGTAGGAAGTTGTTGCACAGTATTATGATTTTCATAATCTCATTATAAACATTTAGATTGGAAGTGTATATATATTTGCTGGCTCTAATTCACCTTCCACTTCTGGCAAAAGCATAGTTTGAAGATGAGTTGCTAACATCGTGGGACATATCATATGAGAACAAACCATTGCGGTCAGTACATCATGAACAGTAAGGAAGCCTGGTAATGGCATCACATTACAGATCTGTGCGGCCGGTACAAACCCTGTGTGCACCCCTCTGTTACTTTTGAATGGGTGTGATGGGCGGGGGATTCCATGCATGTAAGCCTCCGAGTCCCGCTTGCAGTCCATCGGCGTCGGTGGGGTGGGCAGCTCCTGTGCTGCCTCAAGTTCATGTGCAGTTGCTTCCCCTGTACTGTAAGCATGCTAATGACAGGGAGGGAGTGATGTGGTGGCACATGTGTCCGTGGTTGCAGAGTGACTGACAGTCCTGTCTGTCATTACTGGGTCCTGACTGTGTGTGCGATATCCTGTGTGTATGTGGGGTGCGGTGCTCCTGTCATTGTCATGGCCATCCCCGTACCTGTGCCACTGCTGTCCATACCCATCTATTACTGATCACTGTTGCATCCCCTCTCCTATGAGATGCTTGTGCCGCCTTTGGTCTCCAGGGTACTCCCTCTGTCTCTGGTTCAACCCCGAATGCCATGCTGCTGCCCTACCACTTCTGCTGCAGGACCCTGGCCACACACCAGGCTGTGCACATTCGGAGTTCATTATGACTTCTGTACTGGGCAATCTATTTGCCTGTGATGTGCTTCCCGTGATATTATTTACCTCTTTGTTTTTCTGGCGATATAAGCACAGGGCGTGCTAACATTAACCTATCTTCAAGATTTAAACTTGTTCCATCTTATTTTTGTTGTTAGTTATTTCTGTATTTGATTCCTATATAACTTGAGACTTAATATCCAACTTTCTAACTGTAACTACTGGAAGGTGATCACTATCAGATATCATTACAATCTGTAGATCATGATAATTATGATAATCACAAGGAGAAATTAAGACATAAATAATGATGTACCTCTGTAGTTTATAAAGAGCACATCCCTTACAATCCGAAGAGTTCTACTGTTTAATATTATAAGATCTAGGTCGGAGAGCAAATTCTGCAATTTGTGTTCTCTATCTGTATTTATTTGGTCTATGGAACACGTGAATGTATATTAAGTTGTTTTCTCTGTTCAGAAGATCTTTATCCAGATGAGATTTCAAGGGGATATCTAATGTTAAAATCACCCATTATATATATATATATATATATATATTTCAACATTATTATATTTTGTTTGCATAGAAGACATTTCTGTAACTGTTTTATTAAATAGTTCCTGATTTCTTAGGAGGGTTGTAAACATTACCGTAATAATCAATGACTGATTTAAAGCTATTTATACTACAGTATAATGTAAATACTCTGTACTTTAGATTGTATGAGTTTAATAATATTTGAAATTCTTAAAAATAATAAGGCCCTCAATCAGCCTACCCTTCTTGGAATGTTTAATTGCATAGCTGTGTAGGATCTGATATCCATTAAGTTGAAGAGCATCGGGAGATCACGTCGTGCCTGAAGCTGGGTGGTAGCCTAGCTCTGGAGCTCCCACTTCCTTGCCTCAACTTTGCCTAATTTTCTCTCTGCAGTACTATTTAAACCAGCAGATAAACCTCAATCCTAACAGCTGCCCTACTTGCTTCCTTACAACTGTTTCTCGATCCAGCTGAATTTATCTCTTGAAGGATGGATGCAGATATGTGTCAGGCCCCACGAAACACGTGCCACCTGCCTCTCCTGAAAAGGCCTAAAAAAATCTAAACCTCAGACTGCGCACTCCTCCCAGCAGATAGGGCTCCCTGCACCTAATGCACCTCTCACTGAAGACTGCTTCCTACAAGAACTCCAACCTTTCTGGAGACCCTCGCAGACATCTCAGCTGAAATAAAATCTCTACGGTCCGACATGACCGACCTGGGCTGGAGGCTCGAGACACTGAAGCCTGTACTCTTCCCTTGAGAGGTGGCAAGAGAAAACGAATCCTGAAATCACTAGACTGTGGCAACAAATAAGCAAACATCAACTTAAACTGAAGACCTGGAGGTGCAGCTGCAGGAACAACCTTCTCATTTTGGTCTACCAGAAGCCAAAGAATGACCCTCTACAGTTACCTTTATTCAGAAATTTCTTGCTAAGTTGGTGGGCCTCGCCTTTCAACACTGCTTACCAGATTGGAATGGCACACAATCCCTGCGCTGAAACCTCCAACAGGAGCCCCTCCGAGACCCATCATTATGAAGTTCTTAAGCTACTTAGAGAAACAGCATGTTTTAACCAAAGCGAGTGAGCTACAATTCATCTCTTGGGAGGAAACCTCTTCGTATTTCTCAGGACTTACCAAGTGAAACTCGGCAGAAGCAGGCTGCATTTCACCCTACTGCCAGCAAGCTAATTGCAGCCAGATTTAAGTTTAAAATGCTCACCCGCCTAGACTGCAAACTCTGATTGATGGCCAATGGCTCACTTTTGATTCTCGATCAAGCTACCAAGGATCTTAAGGCTTGACTAACTAACTTATTTAAAACACCATGACTGCTTTCTGATGTCAGACTTTGATTAATGATATCACTGTTTAGAGTACCTGGTTTGTTTGTTGTCTTGCTTTTGTTTCATTTTATACCCCCAGATGTGTGGTCCATCAGCATACTAGAGTAGCCAGGCGTCTGCTGAGGTGGATCTCCTCTTTGCTCGATCGTGCTCTTGGTGGTGGTCTCCTGGCTTGCCCGGCTGCGGCTTCATTTTGTTTTTTGGCCTATTGGGTCTTTCCTCCTTCAGTCCCTGGAACCTTGGGATTGAGTATGGGTTCTGGAGGACAGAGATTAGTGCAGTACCGGTGCGGTCTGCCTTGCTTTCAGGTCCTGATCTTTTCGGCCCGAATCCGCCACTGGGGCTGAGCCTGGAGAGTTTAACTTGGCTCTACCTTCATTTATACAGTTACACCTGATACAGAAGGTAGGATGGCTT
Organism: Neoceratodus forsteri; assembly: GCA_016271365.2. NCBI lineage: Eukaryota > Metazoa > Chordata > Ceratodontiformes > Ceratodontidae > Neoceratodus > Neoceratodus forsteri. Next base: position 78,935,893 of record CM057459.1, read on the forward strand.
CACTCTCCTTTTTTCTTTTTTTTGCATGCCACGCACAAGTCATCTTAGTCATATATACTGTTGAGTCTTGGACGCCCAGAACCCATAGACCTTGGAGCTACTTCTTGTTGGTCTACCCACCCCCATAGCTGGATTACCACATTATTTTCCCAGGGTCTGGCAAGTTCCTAGTTTGCTCAGCTATTTCTTCAGTTGTGCTAGGGAAGACTGTCGGGTTGTGCTTTATCAGGAGTTTCCTCTTTTTTTTTTTTTTTCTTTATATATGGGTGGGTGTAGTTTTATTTCTAGGATAGTGGATATGTTGTTTATCCACACTGTTTGGCATGTCCCTTTCCCTTTAGGATCAGCGGAAGTCTTCAAGCTAGCTCCTCCACCCAATCGGGTGGTATACCTCGGCTCCACCCCATGATGTCAGATCTTCCTTTCTGCTGGAAGATACAGGTTGCCTCCTCGTGTTCACGCATTCGTGAGGCCCTGGCTTTCAAGACCTCAGTTTTACCGAAACTAAAACTTATTCGAGTTAACAATTGCACTTTTGCATCTTCGATCATGGAAGAGAAATCTTCTCCAGGATTTCACTAGTGTCCTTCGTGACCAGAAGATGCAGCTACTGATCTCCATCTCATGTCGTCTACTGCCTAGGTGTTGCCATGACACCTCATTTTGCAGCTTTTGCCTTGCCTTCCATCCCAGTGTCCTGGAAGACCGCTTGGCACATTTATAGTTAGGAGACCGGAGAAAGGAACCCTCCGGTGAAGTCTAAGGAGACTAGGGTGGGCGGCTTCCATGCCGCGGGCTCCACCGAAACAGTCGAACACATGAAGGCGTCAAGAAGAAGCCGCCAGCACTTTGGCTAATTGAAGCTTATTCATTCCTCTCAACCTGGGCTCCTCCTTCACAGGTTCTTTTAAGGAGTTTTGTCAGTCTCTCCCACCCGGGTGAGGCGCCTGCGGGCTCACACTCCTCCCGCCTCAGAAGAGAGAAAAAGAATCTGGTCTGTCTTCATTTCAACAAAGGCACTCTTGGGATCGAGAAAGTCTCAGTCTCAGGAGCATGTGGTCTTGACTTCGGTTGAAATCGCTTCCTCGGCTGCAGGCTTCACGGACCTTCCATCTGGCCAGATGACCGAGGAGGTGGCTGATGAAATCGAGATAATCTCGACCCATTCGACCCTCTGTCGCTGGCCGTGGCCGATGACTCAGTGGAAAGGACTCGGTCCTTGTGTTCCCAGATGAGAGACCTTGCTGCTGGTGTCCACATCGAGATCCGGTTCGAATCCCCAGGTTTCATCAATCCCTCAGTGTCTCCGAGCGACGAGTTGGCCTGCCCGATCTCGGTCGCGCGTCCAGAATTCCCTCGGCCGAAAGGTCAAGGAGGAGCCATAAGGCCCAAGAAGAGGCGATGCCAGGTCGCCCTCATCCTCCTCGGATGAGGAGAGGCTCTGACGGAAACTCCGTCAATGCTATGAGGACCTTATGTGGCAACAGCTGATTCTGACCGGGCAGAAACCAACTAGCCGCCTACCCGGCCATTACTTGGCTTTGCCTCCTGAGACCGAAGCCGACCCCTTGGAACCGAAGCCCTTGGTTCCCCACCTTGGGCCAGCCTGGCCTCTGGTTCAGCCTTTGTCCAGTCCCCACTGATAGTGGTGGAACCACCGCCTAAGCAGCCTGTGGGAGGGACTCCTTCAAAAGAGGACTGAACAGATACCAGACTTCCCCGACGCCTGTCAGTCACGGTCACCCGGACCTTCCTCAACAGGTCGAGGGTGATTTGGGTGGCAAACCACTGTGTCCGACTCCTCAGACTCAGACATCACGGACTCCACTCACATCAGGGATGATGAGTCATCCATTGGCACAGGGATGGAGGAAGGCCCTTCCTCCTTCCAGGGGATCCTCCGTGTCATCTCTGATTCCACAGGGTTGCCCCAGAGCCCATCCAGAAAAGGTGGAGTACCTTCTCACGGACATCCTGAAGAGAGGACACCCGGACGGAGGCCTTTCCTGTGGCCAAGGCCATTTTTGGCCCAACACGGAACTATGGCAGTGCCCTGCCTCATGTCCAGCATCATCTGCCCACATGGCCCACAAGTATGTGGTGCCCATGGGATCCCTTGCGGATTCACAGAGCACCTCGCCGAGAGCCCAGTGACGCCTCTGTGTTCAGGCTTACTGGCAGTTCTGCTGAGACTGACCATCCCCGATAAGGGTCCAAGCTCTTGGACCATTCGGTGTGGAAAGGCTATGCAGCTTCCTCCTTGGGCCTTCGTCAGGCCAGTTTGGCTGTCATCAAGGCACACTTCTCTCATGCCCTTCTCAGGTCATTAGATGAAGTCCTCCCACATCTCCAGTGGACATGCAAACCAAGGTTAAGAAAGTCCGGGATCAGGGCCATGCTGTTGCCAAACAGCGGCTCCAAGCGACAATGGACATTAGGGATTCTTGTGCCCGCTCGATGGCAGCCGCAGTGGCCTCGTCGCAGGGGCTTGGCTGGGGTTATCCTCCTTCCAGCGGATACTCAGCATAAGTTAGCTGATGTGCCTTTCCTCGGGACCGACTTGTTCGGCCCGGCAGTGGCTGGTCACCTACAGCACATTGAACAGTCCAGTGCCATCTTGGATGCCACTTCTGCCTGGAGTTCTTCAGGCAGAACCAGCAGAATAAAAGAAGAAGCCCTTTTGGCACTCTTCCCTGTGGTCCAGCAGTCCTCCTACCAAGTAGGTCAGCAGCATCAGCAGCAGGCTCAAGCTTGGCACCCTCAGCCCAAGCCTGGACCCCAACAGGCCCATAAGGGGCTGAGGCTCAGGTCTGGAGCCTCCTTCTCCTCTAAGCCTGCTCAGTGATGGGATGGGGCTGCCACCCCTACCTCACACCAGCTCTGGGTCCTCCCATGGGGGCCAGCTCCATCACTTCCTTCGCCTGGTCCACTATTACCATGAACAGGTGGGTTCTCGAAGTGGTCGGTCAGGGACTGCCTCTGGAATTTGAGCAGTGCCCTTCCAGTCGAGCCTGTGCCCCTCGGGAAGAACAGACTTCCACATGCACCCAGTCGGCTCTTCGAGATGACATTGCTGAGCTTCTCCTCAAGGAGGCAGTAGCTATCATGGCAGATCCATCTGCAGACCTAGGCTTTGTCTCCAAGTACTTCCTGCTGCCCAAGCGGATGGTGGGCTGGCACCCCATTCTAGATCTCCATGACCTGAATCAGTTTCTCAGGTCACGCACCTTCGGTTGCTCACTCTGTCCCAGATCATACCATCCTTGGAGCGAAACATGTGGTTCTGTTCACTGGATCTGCAGGCATTCTTTCACGTCCCAGTCCTTCCATCCCATTAGCGGTTCCTCTGCTTCAGGGTTGAAGGGACCCTGTGTTATGATTCTGAGCCATGCCGTTCGGCCTGTCATCGGCCCCATGGGTCTTCACCAAATGCATTGCAGTGGTGGCGGCCCATCTTCGGCATCAGGGGGTGTCAGAATTTACCCCTACCTCGACGATTGGCTCCTAGCAGGTTCCACATGACAGGAAGTGGAGGTCCGGGGATCTGGCCCTCAAACCTGCTCCCAACTCGGCCTCCTGATCAACAGGCCAAGTTGGAACTCGTGCCTTCTCAGGTGATGGGCTTCATCGGGGCAGAGCTCGACTCTTGTCAAGCCAGGCTCGGCTCCGGTGGACAGGGCAGAGGTTCTTTCCTCCTTTGTCCAGTCATTTCTGGTTGGGCACTTGCACCCTGCCTGGGACTTTCTGCGCCTTCTGGGTTACATGGCGGCATGCACCTCAGTGGTCCATTGGGCCTGGTTGCACTCGCCCCCCAACGGGAGCTGGCCTCCCAGTGGACTCAGCGCCACGGTCATTTTGACCAGCTGATCACTGTAACCCAGAAGATGTGGGTGCTCTCCAATGATGGACCGCCCCAGACCGGGTTGCAGGATCGGATCCTGCTTGTTTGCCTTGAGCCGGCTGGTTGCTTACGACCGATGCCTCTTCTCATGGGTTGGGCTGGGAGCCCACATGGGGACAACAGGGCCCACAGGTTCTTGACCCCTGAGGAGTCCCGATACCACATCAACCTGTTGGAGCGCAGAGCAGTCAGACTGGTGCTGTCAGCTTTTGCTCCTCAGCTCCGGGGTCAAGTGATTCAAGTCCAGATGGACAATACCACGACCATGTACTGCCTCAACAAACAGGGTGGCATGCACTCCTGTCTGCTGTGCAAGTAGGCGCTCCACATCTGGTCCTCATAAGCCAGTTGGAGGCCATCCATGTGTAGGAGTCTCAAACCAACTGGCGGATGCTCTCAGCCCTTATGGCCAGACATCCCACGAGTGGTCTCTCCTTCCAGAGCTAGCTACAGCCTGTTCTCCCATTGGGGCAAACCGATGGTGGACTTGTTTCCCTCCAGGAAAACAGCAAGCTGAGGCTGTATCATGCTCACCCCCAGCAGGGCTCGCTGCAGGAGGATGCCTACTCGGGGCCATGGACGCCAGGCCTCCTCGCCTTCCCTCCATTTTCTTGATCCACAAGGTGTTACTCAAGGTGAGGAGGGACAAGGCAGAGGTGATTCTGGTGGCCCCAGACTGGCCGCACCAGTTTTGGTGTCAGATCTCCTCAGCTTCAGCTGCAGGCCCCGGAGCAGCTTTGTACATGCCCGGACCTGATATCTCGAACCAGGTGAAGGTCTTCCATCCAGACCTTCAATCCTGCACCTCACAGCCTGGTACCTGAGTGGCTAGAGTTCCAGGCTTTGGGTCTTTCTGAAGATGTCTACACCATGGTGGAGGCATCTCGAAAAGAATCGACCAGGAAATGTTATGCCTTCAAATGGAAAAGGTTTTCCATTTGGTGTTAGAATGAGGTCTGGACCCTTATCCTGTTCTGTGGCTAACATTCCGAATACCAAATGCATCCCAGAGAAATTGACAGATCTTTGAAAGGTTCTGTAGTAACCTTTATGGAAATGGTCTTCCTCTCCTCCGGAAGAGGATATCCTGAAATACCTTGACTCTGTGTCCCTACCTAAACTATTAGAACCTCAGCAGGCCACCTTATCTTCCCCATATCCATTACTGAGATCTCTGGGCCATTGATAGTCTTGCTGTGGCCAAATCTCTTGGTCCAGATGGTTTTCCGTAGCACTTTTATAAAACAATTTTCCAAGAGCTTTCACCTCTTTGCTGCACCTCTTTCATTGCATGTTTTCTGCTGACTCCCTAGACCCTAGCCTTTTAGAGGCTTCCATTTCCCTCCTCTTGAAGCCAGACAAACCATATTCCCACCCATCTAGTTATCATCCTATTTCCCTTCCTAACTATGATATTAAAATCCTCACTAAGATCCTGGCTACTAGATTAAGCACTGTATGGTCAGTCCTCCTCAGTCCAGAACAAGTGGGGTTTGTCCTGGTCATAACTCATCTGACCACCTTCTAAGCTCAGCCATATTTTCTCCATTGCCTAAGATCACCCTACTTCCATGGCCCTGATTTCCCTTGACACCAAAAAGGCCTTCGACAGGGTAGAGTGGGCATTCTTACAGGCCACAAAGCAGCAAATGGGGTTCCCACATCATTTATCACTTGGATTCAAGTAATCTACTCCTCTCCTACCCTAGAATTTATTGTAATGGAGTTATTTCTTCTCAATTTCCCTCCATTCTGGCACTCATCAAGGTTGCCCTTATCTCCCTTCCTGTTCAGTCTCTGCTTAGAACCCCTCATTAGACAAATCAAATCCTCACCTAACATTTCCGGAATCTCCATTGGGGCACCTCTACACCTTATCTGTTTATGCGAGACGATATTCTTCTCCATTTTGCGTATCCTGTGACTCTTTATCCGAGGTCCTGAAGGTTATAGAATGATACAGCTCTCTAATTATCAACTCAGCTGTAGTAAAACTGAAATCTTTCCCTCAACACTCATACTCTCAGGTCAGACTTTGAGAAGTTCTGCATGAAATGAACCCCACGTTGATTAAATATCTTGGTATTCATCTTTCTTCTCAATCTTCTCTTATGAAGAAACTCAACCTGGAAGACTTAACCGTGTTCTTCAACAAAATTTCTTAAGATGGAAGGCCTCCCACTTTCTCTATGGGAGACTCAACATAATTAAAATTAATATCCTTCCCTGCCTCTTTTACCCCTGAATATGCTAATTTTTGGCTTCCCTCTCTTACTTTAAATGTATCCATGCCATGATTAACAACTTTATCTGGCTAGACAAAGCTCCCAGGCTTTCCTACAGCAAACTAGGTCTCCCATGAGGTCAGGGGTCTCCGGCTCCCTAACTTTCTTTTCTACTACTGGTCTACTCACCCATACAAGTGCAGAAAATGGTTACTCACCCCGACTCTCCACAATGGAATGGACTATCTTCCCCCATGGTTGGCATTTGAGACTTCTTTAATAGCTAAGTTTGACATTACTAGCTCCTCAATCTTCTTCTCTCCCTGAGCTCTATCCTGGTTCCCTCCGAACTCTTTAGGAAAAGGAGAGGTGGGTGAGTGGTTCAGCTTAACACCTCCCAACAGAAGTAGAAGTATGATGATGAGTCTGATAGAGTGAAATTTCCTGTGTTGAGAAGAGAGGAAAGGGAGCTAGGGTAAGGAGGGAGACTGGGAGATTGATTTCCACAGGGATTTGAGGTTAAGGGCAGGAAAAATGAGGAGGCTGTTACCAACAGGAGGGGAGGAAAGAGGAAGGGGTTGGTATTCAGAGTATGGTGAGGTGGAGAGTGGAAGAGAGGGTGGGGAAATGGGGGAGTATAAGAGGGTAGGAGAAAGATTAGTAGGCAGAAGTTTGAAAACGTGGAAGCTGAGGAACAAGGAGGCAGTAAGAAAATATGGAGGTGAAAGAGATGGGTAACGAATGAGATGGAGAGGTAACAGGTAAGACAGGAGGTAGGAGGGAGGGGAAAATAAGAGGACTGAAATGGAAGAATAGATTGTTGGGGAGAGGGTATATGGGGAGCAAAACCAGACTTATCCAAATTATCTCTGACCCTACTCAATACTGAATGCTGTCTAACCAATCTGACATGGTCCAAGTAGCTGAAGTATTACCTGACTCATAAGTAATCACTGCCCCACCTTCTTCCCATGGAAAAACCAGGTCACAAAAGCCCCTCACAACGCCATCACTTTCAGGGACTTCTCTCACCTTGACTCCTCCTCCTAAACACCAAACTGACTCTGATTGACTGGGCTTCCATTCTCTCCTCCACTGATGTCAATTCGACTCTTGACCTCATTCAGTCCTGTATGACCAATCTTCAGGACTGGCAGGTCCCACACACAAGAGGAAGGTTAGAGGTATAGCCACCCACTGGTTACACAGTGACCTTCCATCCCTCTTCAAAAATAGAGACAAATGCTGGGCAGCCTATAAGGCCTCCTGTAACCTAGAGGACTAGCTGTCCTACAGAAACCTGTGAAACCTATGTGATAAAGCAGCCCACTGTGCCAAGAGCACTTTTGCAAAGAGTAGCTGGTGGCCTCCATAAGAAAATCTCAGAGGTTGGGCGTATCAAAGTCTAATTGGAGTTTCCACCAACTCAACCTAAATTGATATGATTGTCAGTGGGCCCATCGTAACAACCAAGTCACCATTGCCAATGCCTTCAGTGCACATCTCACTGACCTCTCTGCCTACTCTTCCAACTCCCTACTGTTCCTGAACTTCACTGCCAAATCATCACCCCATCCCACACCACCTCCAATTACAATTAAGAGTAGTCACATGAAAGGATGTTCTTAACCTACTCAACTCCCTCCCTCCCTCTCAGTGCCAGTCTTGGTCCAGATGGAACTGAACCAGGAATTCTCTGATTAGATATTTCCATTTTAGCCCTTCAGTTAACTTATATTTTCAACTTCCCCTTACATCTTCATTGTTCCCACTTCCTGAAAATAGCCAAAATCGTCCCTGTCCTCTCTGAAAGGGTGATCCTAGCTCATCTTCAGATACAGTACCACCCATTACCCTCCTGCCAGCTCTCAGTAAACTACCCACAAAACTAGTAGCCACCCAGTTTACTGATTACCTTCAAAATATGACCCCCTCACCCCATGCCAGCATGGTGTTCACAAAGAGCAAAGCCCAACCACTGCCTTAGTCCAGCTATCCACTGACATTAAGGCTGCTATGGGCAAAAGCTTACCTATCCAAAGCCTCTGATCTAGTAGATCCACACCTCCTCCACTGCAAATTAACTTAATTTGGCCTCTCCTCCTGTGCCTCTGGCTGGCTCTCCAGCTACTTACCGGACAGGCAGCAATTCTTTCAGTTTGGTGATGCTTCCCTAGACTACTTCCAGTCAACCGAGTTGTCCCTTAGGGCTGCATCCTTGGACCACTGTTCTCAATCTTTATCAATAACCTTTCATTTACCTTTATAGCCTGCTCAACAGTTCGTATGCCGATGATATTGTCCTATACTATAGCTCCATTCACCTCTCCAGCTAAGTGCCCAACTCAGTCATTTATATAGAGCTGGTTTGTAAACAACATACTAGTTCTTACTACCTCCAAGACCTTAGCGATGCTTTTGGGTGAAGCATGTTTAATTTTCAACTTACACAGGTCCTCATCTCATGCTGCTCCTATCTCACTGTTAAAATTTCCACCCATTCTACTCTTTAGATCAGTTAATTTGTCCACCTTCACTGTTCCCAAAGAGCTACTGGAATGGGTGATCAGGCCTTCCATTCATTTGCCACTAGGCTGTGGAACTCCCAACTCACCACCATACACAATTTCCTATTAAATACTCCTTTAAGGAGGCCCTAAGGAAACATTTACTTATATACACTCTCTGTGATTGTACCTAATCCATGCAATTCCTCCAGGGAGTAGATTGTGTCCTCTCCTGGGGGCAGTTTAGGTCAACCTTTTCCACTCTTTAGTTCTCCTGTGCACTTCTAGCTCTTTAAAATGTTATATGTAAGCCTGGATTGTTTTCAATCATCTTCTAATTATTTTGCATCTACTGTTACTTTTTGTATTGCTCTATTGTAAGTTGTTATCTTTGTTATGATATGCATTTATGTTGTGTTTACATTGCATCTGATCCTGTTAATTGTTTTATGCCTGCATACTGTTGTACTCATCCTGGGTCATACCTGAAATGGGCCTGCAGTTGTCTAGTATATGTATCCAGTTAACAAAAACAAATAAATTACTTGGTTAGACGGGTACCTACAGTTGTTGTGTGGGATTTAAGACAGTAGTAGTGACCCACAGTACAGTGGCTCCCAGAGTGTCTCAATATTGGGTAGAAGTGTATAAAGTGACATGCAGTTGCGTAACCCTGTCTTTCATTCCAGGTTCCAGACCAGCACTGCATAGTAAAAGCAACTCAGTTTATTTTTATCTCCAAAAGGCATTATAAATCATCTAAATACTTGACACGGTATACAATTTACAAGAAAAAATATCTTCCTTTATGTACGTATTCAACATTATAAATGACAGTTCACAAATATACAGTACATTTTAGGTCTCTTATTGAAGTAGCAGCTCATATTCATTATACATGGTTTCTCATGTGCAACAGTCACTAATCAACAGGAGTAGGATATGTAAATAAAGTAGAATGTCTTAGTTATCCAAGAAAGAATGTTCAGGCTTATTACGGGATACAAGAGTTCTTCAATATATACACTTGCTTCATTTCTTAATTATGTTCCTGAAGCAACCAACGGAGTTATTCAGACAAATCTATTTAGCAAATGTAAGGCTAATCCCTTATGAAACAAGATATCTTGGTAGTTCAGGTCTGAGTACCTACACACATTCATAGTAAAGACAGTGTTAATTTGTTGAATGTTTGTGCAAACTGTTTACGTGGTTTATTTATGAAGGTAACAGCTGTCTTACTGGTCCCCAGGGGTGGTCCAGTCCAGTGTTGAGAGTTTAGTAGGTACTGCATCGCAGAGTGATCCAGTCCAGTTTAGGGAAGTGGGTAGGTACTGCATCATAGGGGTAGTACTGCACACAACATCTGGACCACTTATCCTCTCTGGGTGAACACACGGTGCCATTTTTTGATATTTTCCGGGATGAAACCTCCTAATGCAGGAGAGAGTGAACTCAACCCTCCATTCATCTGGCAGCGCTGTAAACACAGACACGGTGACCCAGGGGTTGCACACTAATGAAAATGTATTTGTCTATTTTCTATAGCATATGCATAGTTACAACATAGTAAAAGTGTTCAACATTGCTAAAATATGATAAGCCTAAATCAGACATACTGTACAATAAATGGAATGAGCTAAACTGGGATGATACTGTATTTAGAATATATCACAGGATAATTGCTTAGACACTAAATTAACACTCTAGGGTGCAGTTAGGCGAGGTTCAGGCACAGCCATCACTAAGGGACAGGTATATGAAGGGATAGACTGCACAATGTAAGCCCGAAGGGAGATAGGTGGGTTACAAACAGGTTAGACAGGCAAAGGCAGGTGGAGGATGGTAGGAGGCAGGATAGGATAGGTGAAGAAATATATTCTATTGAGTGTCCATCTACAATCCCAGAGCACTGTACAATCAAGTCCATAAACACCGCATATTCAGATTGTAGTGAAATCAATAAATCTGAATGCATTCTCACAATAATTAATGATCAGCGAAGTCCAAGAAAAGCAGAAGTAAAAGGAGGTGGGTGGAGCTAAAGTGCTTCTTCCAAATCTCATTAGTAAGAAATAATAATAGAACATATCAGTATTCAATTATAATACAAACCCAAAAACAAAAAAGGACTGTAGTTTGCAGCTAAGTCAAACGTCCACTGTTAGTAAACTAATCAGGAGGAAACAATTTGTGTTGACCATTAAAATGACATTTATAAGGCAATGAGCAGGGAGATAGTATTTGTTTGTTTATTTCAAAGTTCAGAAATACACCTTTGAGCAGAAATGCTCTTTTACAAAGGTTCCTCGTCAGAGTAACAATTTGTTGAGACCATGTATGGCTATAGGGATATGGGGTACAGCACAATAGAAAAGTAAGAAGCAGGACAGCTGGGGAGCAGTTTGGGAGTGATAGATAACACAGCAAAACAGTAGTTCTGTACAACTTAAAGCTAGAAGTGGAGGTGTGGAGAAGGCAAAGGTCCCTCCACACTGTCAGTTCTCTGAATCTGCTGAACTTCCAGGCAGATTGTAAAACTGTAACATTTTGTTCTGAAGTTGATGTAGAAGAAAGCTATGTCTACATGTATACAAGTTGTAGAGGATGAATCAGTCTCCTCTGGAAATTTGATATGTTGAATATAGTGGTGAAACCAATTACTGTTCTTCTTCCACATGTGATCTTTAATTGTCATTCTGATGTGGGTTTTGATGAGCTGTTAAGATAATGTACATGTCAGCTTGATCACTCAAAATTAAGCTTTTACATTTTAGCAAGTTTCCAAATTATTTTGTGTGTTACTTTTACCATTAATAGGTGAAAAGGGTAGCCAAGGATTCCCAGGACCAGCAGGAATTACAGGAGAAAAAGGTGAACAAGGCCTGCCAGGAAGAGGAATCCCAGGACCACCTGGCCCTAAAGGTAACATGATACACAGTGCTACGGAGCAAATCCTGTTTTATTAGTTCTAATCCAAACAACTTACATAGAAACATAGAAGCTGACAGCAGATAAGGACTGCAAGGCCCATCCAGTCTGCCCATTTCTTTTCTACCTTATGAATGTGCCATCGCCTTTGCTCTGTCAATGGCATGACTATTCATACTCATCTGTATTGCTCCCTTATGCCTATCCCATGCCAGTTTGAAGCCCTGCACTGTATTCATATCTACCACTTCCTGAGGTAGGCCGTTCCATGCATCCACCAGCCTTTCTGTGAAAAAGAACTTCCTCACATTGCCCCTTAATCGCCTCCTCCAATCTCATGCTGTGTCCTCTTGTCCTGCTATTTTTATGTTGCTTGCATGTGCAAGAAACATAATGCCATCATCGAGTTTTCTTGATTGTGTCAGCCCGTCTTCCAATGCAGTCAGTGTGTTTGCAGGCGCGGCCCCAGTTCCCAATCACTGCTGCAGCTGTCTATGACAAGCTGAAAATGCAGTGGCATACAGTTGAAAGGGAGAGCTCCACTTCAGTGAGCAGAGCTCCCCACACACACACACACACACTGCGTGCTCATCGCCTTCTCCTCACTGTATGGCCGGCCAGGGTGCCCAATCCCTGTTGGCTCCACGCCCCCTCGAAAGCATCCAGGTGCACTCTGGGAGCCCACCCCAGCGTGGCAAAATACAGTTATGGCCAACGGGATGCCCAATCCCCGGCTCCACTGTCTCTCCCTCATGCTGTCGCCGACGGGATGCCCAATCCCCGCCGGCTCCACTGTCCCCCAGTACAGGGTGCCACGCTGGGAGTCCACCCAGCGTGGCAACAGATGCCATGGCCGACGAGGGTGCCCAACTCTGTCGCCCCACGCCCTCCCAGCGATCCTTCTGCCACGCTGGAGCCCACCCAGCATGGCAAATGTCCCGATCGTCATTTAAAAAAAAAAGAAAAACCGTCCCACGCAGTCTCTCTGTCCCCCCAACAACCCAAGCACTCACCCACTGCGCAGACCCACCTCCCCACCCCCACCCCATACTTACTCCGGAGTCCGGGCGCGACGATCGGGTGGACCGAACATGTCTGCACTCTTCAAAGCCGACTGCGAACTGAGGAAATGCCGTAAGCTGTATAATGGGATAGATAGGGTTTTTCAACTTGTTGCATATCTCGGGCATTTTTGGAATTTTTGCACCAAATTTTCAACATGGGGTTTTGGGACCCTCCTCATGAATTCTTGCACTGTCATGGCGTTCTACGGCCCAAAGGGTGATTTCGCAGCCACCGCGTGAAATCACCTTTCTGGAATGATTAATGAAATGACATTGCCAGTGTTCATAAGGTGGGCTCTCAAAAGCCTATTTTAAATTTGTGGAAAATTCCTAAAATGACTGTTTTAATGAGTGTGTGCTATGCAGTTCATCACTGTAAGTTCAGGAATTTTCAATATTTTCACTCCAGATTTTCAACATTGCCATTTTACCACACCTCCTTATGAGCAGTACAGCTGTCATTTTTCACATCTCACCCAAAATGTGTTTCTGCCTGTGTTGTACACAAGAGCGCGAGTCGGTGTCGAGAAATCAATGTACGGGACACATTAAGGAAATCACATTGATGCTGTTCATGAGCAGAGGTCTTAAAATGGTTATTTTGAAATTTGGTAGAAAAATTCTAAAATGACTGTTTCTGACGTCGTTAGCATGATTCTACACAGCTTCGTAAGTTCGCGAAATTTCAATATTTTCACTCCAGATTTTCAACATTGCCATTTTACCACACCTCCTTATAGGAAGTACAGCTGTCATTTTTCACATCTCACTGAAAACGTGTTTCCGCCCATGTAGCGCACAATGGCGCGGATTAATTGTGCGAAATCAATGTATGGGACACATTAAAAAAATCACAGTGACACTGTTCATGAGCAGAGGTCTTAAAATGGCTATGTTGAAAATTTGGTGAAAAAATTCCTAAAAATGACTGTTTTACACCGCATGCATTGCGCAGTTCCTACGCATGCTCGTAAGTTCGCATATTTTCAATATTTGCACTCCAATGACTTCAAATTCCTAAACAGCACATAGAAGCAAGCAACATTCGGCATTGACAAATGCTTGTTGTTATACTGAAACATGTTAGACTCTTTCACCTTGTTAATGCCCTTAAGGTGTTTGAATGTTCCGATCATATCACCTCTCTCTCCCTCCTTTGCTCTAAGGTATACATATTGAGCTCCATTAATCTGTCCTCATATGTTTTCTGATGCAGTTCCTGCACCATTTTGGTTGCCTTCTCTGGACTTCCTCAATGTGGTTAATGTCCTTGTGAAAGGTGTGGCCTCAATACTGCACTGCAGTACTCCTGATGGGGCCTAACCAGTGTCTTCTAAAGAGGATTATTACCTCCCTCTGACGACTTGTGATACCCCTACTAATACACCCCAACATGCCTGTTTCACTCATTCCATTTCCAAGAATGTGGAATTATATAATGACCCCAAATGGACGTTGCCTCATTTAGTTTTGGGATGTGTCTTAACAGAGATAATGATCAATTCTGGTTCTGCAGTATATAGAGCCTTTTACACTCAGTGTACTTAGAAGGATTTCACAAAGCACTGGTGTTACAAGGATTGTAAGCATGCATTTGCATTCAGGAAGTGCCTGAACACCCACACACAAACATGGACAATTCTTACTACAACAAGTGTTACAGAATCTTTTACCTCCTTCTAGATGACCTTCACAAGCAAAATCCTGGAATTACAAGTGAAAAAAATTGGTAGCCCTGTTAGTCCAGTCAACAATAAGAGCAAAAGCAACAAATATGTTGCCAGTGATACCTTTATTGGACTAACAAAATTGTTTCTGAGACTAGCTTTAGAGAGATAAAATCCTGTTCCTCAGGTCAAAGTGGAAACAGCTGAACAGCATGACAGATATAGAGGTTGGCTATGGATTCAAAACATAGACTAGCAGTTTACACATCAAAGCAGCAGTAGTAATAACAGATGATCATGTGTCATTGTGTGCGTTGTGGGGGCAGACCATATGGCTGCAGTTAGCTAGTCTCACAGCTGCAGTTCTGTATTTAATTTCCATAGGGCCAAGCGACCCTGAAGTGTGAGTAACCATGAAGCATGAGTGCCACAAAGCAGGAGTGTGACATCTAATCTAGGGTCATCTGCAGGGAAAGCTGCAGGTCTGCAGGAGATGCAGCCCAACCAAGGTCTGAGCCACAGAGACTACTTTAGCCAGTTAGAGGGTAATCCAATGGGCAGGACTTCTAGGGGAGAATCGAAGGGGCGGCAGAGGAATATACAGAGTATGCCTGCAGGGTCTGCACCGGAAGACATATGAAGAGAGCGAAAGGAGCTTAATATGTATAGCCTCGAGGAAAGGAGGGAGAGGGGACATGATAGAAACGTTCAAGTACCTCAAGGAATCAACAAAGTCCAAGAGGGTAGCATCTTTCAAAAAAGGTGTGCAAGAACAAGAGGGCACAATTTGAAGATAGAGTGGCTCAGAGGTAATTTAAGGAAGTTTTTTCACAGAGAGGGTTGTGGATGCATGGAATGGCCTTCCGGGAGGTTGTGGAGTCAAAATCAGTGGTGGAATTCAAGCATGCATGGGACAGTCATAAAGGCCATTCTAGCGGGTGGGTACAGGAAGAAGTAGGCTGCTGGTTAACTAGGATCTGCAGCTTATCCAGTTAGTGAGGAAATGGGCAGACTGGGTGGGCCAAGTGGTCCTTATCTGTCATCAAATTCGATGTTTCTATGTTTCTATGCACTACATCTTATCTGGGGTAGGCCTTCAAAGTGGGATGGTAATAGGGAAAGCAGGGTGTAATATAGAAGACACTATACCCAGCCTGGGGTAAACCTATAAAGCAGCAAGGCAGGAGGGAAAACAAGGGGTAATACAGAGCAGGCACTACATCCTGTTTAGTATAGGCCTATAAAGTCAGGAAAGCAGGGAAGGCAGGGGACAATACAAAGTAGGCACCTACAGTCTACCTGGGTAAGCCCATAAAGTGGGGAGGCAGTAGGGAAAGGCAGGGATAATACAGAATGGACACTAAACCCTATCTGGGGTAGGCCTATAAAAGCAGGATGGCAGTAAGTTAAAGAAGGGTGATATACCAGTAGGCACTACACCTTAGCCTACTAGGAAGACAGCTGTCCTGAACATGCTGCACTGGCAGGGTAGCCATAGGAACTAAGGCTGAGACAGGGTGTAAACTAGTAGCAGGGAGGCTTGGGACATGGAGAGTGTAGGTCCTAGTTTACAACTGAGTGATCAACAAGTACACCCCAGGGGAGGAGGAGGGAAGGATGGTTGGGGAGAAAGGGTCTTTATAGGGCAGGGAACAAAAAGAAGGAGGGTACAGAAGGAGAGAGGAGGCAGGCTCAGCGGTCCATAGTGATGAGGCTAGATACCATCAGGGGAAGGAGTATACAAACCAGTAAAGGTAAGGGTGACAGGACTGGGTCCTGGAGGTGAAGTGAGCATGAATGCCAGGAATCTTGAAACAAGATGAGCAGACTCAGGATTTCATGGGGCAAAAGCAGTTTGAACGTTGTGACAGTCACAGAAACCTGAGCCACATTAAATAAGGATTTGGACCTCTGGTCCCAGGTTATGTCCAGTTCAGAAGGGACAGGGAGAAAGGCAAAGGATGGGAGGTTGCCCTGTATGTCAGGAATGACATCAGGAATACAGAAGAACAGGGAAGGGGGACAGCTGAAATACTGTGGGTCCAGCTGGTCCCAGAAAAAGTAACTGTTTCAGTGAGGGTGGTCTGGTAGCTTCCATCCAGACAAACAATGCAGATTAGGGAATTAGGGTCAGAATATTTAAGAGCAACTGCTGGGGAGGGGCAGTCTGGGGGCTTCTAAATTACCTGATGTCGAATGGAGCATTCTGGTAACACAGAGTTTTTATTTATTCAATCTTGGATTACAACTACCTTTGACGCAGGCAGCTCATTTACAAAGGTTCCACATCAGAGGGCGTATATACATACAAGGGAAGAACTAACAGCGGAATACTAAAAAAGTAAAAACATATACAACAGTTTCATATTACACTGCTAAATGTAAACACAACAGCAGTAAAGTAGAGGCAATGGCAAATAAGGAGAGGATGGGGTAGTTGTGAAACATGCAGGTAGGAGGTAGCCAGAGCTGTCAAGGTTTTGAATTAAAGGGAGGCGGGGAGAGCAGGAAGGTGAGGAAGCAGGGATAGGAAAGGAGGGGCAGTGCAGCAAGTGGATGATAGGAAAGTGTGGACGACGGAGATGAGGTGGTAGAATAGAGGAAGGATCAATGGGGTGTGTGTCTATGAGTTTGGAGATGCAGTCTCAGGGAGTGCCAGGAGCCAGGTGCTGGTGGACCTGCTGCTGAACTGTTTCCTGACCCCCCAGCTTGTGGTGGAACACATTGGGAGGAAGTATATTGCACCTAGTCCTGACCAGTGACCAGTGTGTGGGAACTCTCAGTGATGAAGTTGCTTGATTGAGTAACCACTCCATGGTGTGGTTTGACTTCTGACTTAGAGGATTAGGACGATGGTGCCAGACTTCCAAAAGGCCGACTTCAGGAAGATGGCAGAAGATCTAAGAGCAAGCATGATTAGGTGCTCACAGCTGTGGGGAGTACAAAAAGTGGGAGTTTATAAAAGGAAGGATAACAGAAATATCAATGGAGTGTCTTAAACCAATAGGTAAGAATGGAAAAAAGACTGTCTTAGTTCACAAGAGAGGTGAGTGAGGTGGTAACAGTGAAAATGGTAGTATGAAAGTAGTATAAGAAAACTCAGTTGGAGGACAGCAGGAGAGTTTTCTGAAGTCTGCCAAGGAGACAAGCAAAGTAGTGAAAACAACTGGGGACGGTTATAAAACTCAAGATAGTAGAAGGATGAAAAGCAGCGACAAGAGTGCTTCAGCTATGTAAGAGAGATGAAAAGGTTAAAACAGAATTAAAAGGTTAAAAAGGAAGACTCTTTTATTGAAAATCAATGAAGTATAGATAAAAAGGGAGACTCTTGGGTTGAAGGGACGACTAGAAAAGCAAAAATCCTGAATGACTACTTTAGATTGGTGTTTATGGTGGAAAAAATGGGACATCCTCAGGAATGTGACATGCAGGCCAAGAAGCTGAAATGGGCAAAGTGAACCATTATAGTGGAAAGAGTGCTGAGGGGGCTACTGGGGTTGAGGGTGGATATGTCACAGGGTCGGTCGGACTTCACCCCATTATTAAAGGAACTGCCTCAAACACTGGCAGAGCAGTGGCAGACCTGTTTATTACATGGATACAGGACATGTCTTGGGTGATTGAGGGTGGCAGATGTCATCCCTGTCCACAAAAGCGGAGATGGAGTGGGGGCCTGGGGAACTGCAGTCCTGTAAGAAGACATCTATCTCGGGTGTGCTGCTGGACTCCATAGTCGGGAGTAACTGATTGAATTCTAGATGCTGGTGGGCAGCAGGATTCTAAACAGCATGGGCCTGTGAGAGGTAGCTCTTGTCCGATTAACCTCACTGAATTCTTCAGTGGGGTTTCCTGGATCTGGACAAAGGAAGAGCCCTTAATGTCTCAAACTTGGATTTCAGTAAGGCTTTAGACTCGGTGTCTCACAGTCGGTTGGTTAAAAAGCTGAGGGACATTGGGAGGAGGTAACACTGTCACTAGATGAGTAACTGGCATGAGGACAGGACTCCAAGGGTAGTTATTAATGGATCAGATCAGGGGTGACATTTGGGGAGGTGACATATTCACTACATGAGTGGGTCACTGGCATGGGGAAAGGACTCAGAGGGTGGTCATAAATGGAGTCAGATCGGGTGAAAAAGCTGACAAGCAGAGTGCTGCAGGGTTCAGCCCTTGGCCTGGTGCTCTTTAACGTGTTCATGAGTGACATTGGTGAAGGCATACGGGTAGGATGTCATCTGCAGCATGGTGGACAGTGAGGAAGGTATCTGGGAACTGATGAAGCATCTTGATAAGCTGGAATGTTGGTCTTTGGTCTGGCTGCCATGATTCTGTGCCAAAAGTGCAATATGCATGGGAAAAATCTGAGGCCGAATACTGGATGGCAGAGGTGCGCTTGGAACAAACAGCTGAGGAGAGAGAGACCTGGGAGTCATAATCAGTACAACCTGAAGAACTCAGCACGATGTAGTCGGGCATACAGCAAGGCAAACAGGATACCGGCTGCACAGGAAGGACCTTCTTGAGCAGAAGAATGGAACTTATTCTACCACGTTACCACTCGCTGGTCAGGCCTCATTTGAAAAACTATGTCCAGTTCTAAGTCCATATCTGAAGAAAAGCAGGGACCACATGGAGGCTATTCAGAAAACAGCAGCTAAGCGTTATCCACAGCCAGTAGGGAAGATCCTACAAGGAGAGGTTGCAAAACCTGAACATGTACTCTCGGAGACTAGAAGAGATAGAGTGGACATGATCGAAATCTTCAGGTATCTTAAATGTATCAGTAGAGTGGACTGCTAGGAGTAATTCAGGCTCAAGGAAGGAAACATAATGAAAGGGCATAGTCTGAAGCTGAAATGAGGTATATTTAGAAAGGACATGAGGAGGTACTTCTTTATGGAAAGGGTGGTGGACAGATGGAACCAAGTGTTGCAGGAGCTGGAGAATGTGCAAACAGTAAATGGGTTTAAGCACAGTTGGGACAGACACATGGTTCTGGAAGCAGGGAGGAAGAGGGAGGGAGGGAGTGGATAGATTGGGAGGTGGGACTGAGTGGTGGGGAGCTGGGAAATTGGATGTGGCCTGGCCAGTAATAGGATGGCTCTTGGACTGAGGCAGGGACTGGACAGACTGGATGGGCCGTCAGTCTTTCTCTGTCGGTATTGTCTGTGTGTCTGTGTCTGTTTGGATCCCTCTGACAGTCTCTGACTTATACTGTCAGGCACATACTGTAGTAGTCTCTGCCACTACAGACAGAAACATCCTTTTGATAAAACTGGTGGAGCTGATATCTGTTCTTTCATTCTTACCTTGGTGTTTTTACTACAGTGCACTACATGCTGACTTTGGTTTCTCAGTTTGCAGAAGTATTTGATCAGTGAGCTCTAACTCCCTCTCACAGGCACTGCCAGGAGTCTGCCAGTGCAGCTCTTGGTCTGAATCCATTATGTTGATGAAGAAAACCTACTTGATTGTTACTGTAGTTCTACTGTGGTATTCAGTCCCAGATCCATAGAATCCCACTCTACCTCCTCTGCTAAACAACTTAAGTGTCTTCTGTTAAGGTCTGAAGATGATGTGGCATCCATGTTATAGATCGGATCAACAGAATGGGTCACAACCACTGGATAATCTTCAATTCAGGCCATGTGACTCAACACCACTAATTAAACTACGGTTATAAGGCATGAGTCAAGGCATGCGTTGGGAGCTAAGCTCAGCTGCTCATTGGAGTAGGCCAGTCAGGCCTTAGGAACCAGCAGTGGGCCCCTTTTTGCCTCCCATTCATATCCAGGCATACCCCTCCCCATGGGGCAGCACCTCTCGCTTCCCCAGAGTGCAGGGAAGATCAGAGGCACCTCAGAACTGCCTTCTCTGAACTCTTCCTCCAAACTGATTCTGCCAGAACTTCCACTAAACTAACTTTGTACTTTCTGTTTTATCTCTTTATAGGCAGAGGGAGGGTCAGGCAGCACCTATGTTAATTAGGTCTCATTAGCATATACCCAGATACATGGCCTGTCTGTCACACTGCAACAGTCTGACAGCAGACATGTGGAAACCTGGAAACATCCAGACTTAGATCCTCTGATGCACTCCATTAACTCTTTAGAAAATGTATTTTCCAGCAGGTGGGCATTTTGGTTAACTATGCCAAATCCCACCTTATTCCTCCACAATGCCTCCAGTTTATTGGGGCAGTGTTGGATACAGTCCAAGGGACAGCCTTCCTCCTGCCAGACAGAGCAGAGACTTCCATCAACAAGCACATCTGGCGGCTTCCCAGGAGGGACCTCTGCAAGGTTGATTCTTTAACTGCTGGGTCTTATGGCATGCCATTCCCCACAGTGCATCTGGCCAGACTCCATATGCGGGTCATGCAATGGACTTTCAGAGTACAGTGGGATCAGAGATCTGATGACCTGAATCACATGATCCTGGTGTTCAGCCCAATGGCTCGGGACCTCTTGTGGTGGCAGAACCCGGACAACCTACGGAAGGGTGTCCCTTTCCAGTTCAATCCTCCCACCCAAACCCTGACAGCGGATGTCTCAGGACTGGGATGGGAAGCCCATTGGGAACCCACAAGACTCAAGGTTCCTGGACTCACGGAGAACTCTCCTTCATATCAATGTACTGAAGATGAGAGCTGTGCTGAATGCCTTGCAGGCATTCAAGCACATTCTTCAGTCGGGATTGCTCACAGTACAAACAGACAACATGAGTGTCGTCTGGTACACAAACAAACAAGGGTGCACTTGCTCATACCACCCTCTCGTGAAGTGATGAGAGTATGGTACTGGGCAGTGCAACACAACCTCCATGGTAGTGCACATACCAGGCATTCAAAATGCCTTGCAGACACACTTAACTGCACTCAAGCCAGAGCCCATGAGTGGGAACTAAGACCGTCTGGTAGACAAAATATTCGAGCACTGAGGCTGACCAGACCTCGATTTGTTCGCATCCCCATTCAACACAAAACTACCAACTTTCTGCTCGCTCACTGCACGGCATGGTGTTTTCTGGTGAGATGTGCTGTCTCTATGCTGGACAGGGAGATTCACGACGCCTTCCCTCCCTTTCCATTACTACAGAGGGTACTACTGAAACTTCAGGCAGAGGAAGCACATATAATCCTGACTGCTCCCTACTGGCCTCGACAGATTTGGTTCTCTCTGCCTCAGCAGCTGTCAGTGGAATCCCCAGTTCCTCTTCCCATCTGTCAAGATTTTCTAACTCAGGAACAGGGCACCCAGGTCCACCCAGGCCTTGGTCCCTTCACCTACATGCGGCACCTACTGACATAGACGCTGCTCACTTTGTAGTATACTCCAGAGTGGCACAAGTTCTAGTGGAGGCCAGAAAGCTGTCCACTAGATCTACCTATGCAATGAAATGGAAGAGGTTTTCTATATGGGCCATGCCCAAGGAATGGGACCCCTTCTCCTGCCCTGTTCTGCAGGTCTTAGAGTATCGATTGCACCTCTCTGACCTTGGACTTAATTACTTGACCTTGAAGGTCCACTTATCTGCCATTTCTGGCTACCACATTCCAAGTGAATAGCAAAGCCTGGCTAAGCTGGAAGTATCCAAAACATTCTTAAAAGGATTCTTCATTTGAAACCATCAGTGAGGGTCCTGCTCCTACTTGGGACCTGGATTTCATTTTTGGAAAAACTTATGCTGTCTCTGTTGAACCAGCTCAGAAGTTGTGATATCGCTACCTTTCATAGAAAGTGCTCTTTTAGTTGCCATTACTTCAGCTTGAAGGATTTCCGAGCTTCAGGCCCTGATGTGTGGAGTGCCTTATTTGATTTTTCACAGAGACTGGTAGCTCTGCATACAATCCCAAATTCGTACCTAAGGTGGTTTCAGAGTCCACCTAAATCAGACCATTCAGTTGCCAGTGTAGTAACCCTGAGCATTTCAGTTGGGATGAAGCAATTCTGCACACCTTGATGTACACAGAATTCTTCGTTACTACATGAACAGGATGAAACCAGTCCATAAAACTGACCAGTTATTTGTTTCAGTGTGCCCAAAGAGAAGGCGCTGCAGTTTCAAAACAGTGTTTGTCCAAATGGTTGGCAAACTGCATTACCTTTGTTATCAGAAGTATAGCAAGCCACTTCGGAGGATGTTAAGGGCACTCAGCCAGAGGCATGACTGCCTCTACTGCTTGTTTCAGGAACATCTGTGCCGAGACATCTTGTGCGGCTACTTGGAGTTCTGTCCACACCTTCATGAAGCGTTACAGTTTGGACGTTGCTTCTAAGTGCAGAGCAGACTTTGGTCTAGTTGTTCTTCAGGGACTCTTGTGCTAAGATCCGTTTCCTGCAAACTTGTTCCTACCTCCCATGTGTCAGACTTGTCTGATTTTGACTGCTTGAGACTTATTCCTATCTGTTAGTACTCACTTCAAGAGCCCTCCTGAAGTAAGATAGTACTGTTACATAGAACTTACCGTAACAGTAGTCTTGCTTCGGTGGAACTCTAGCAGCGAGCTATTACAATTAAGACTATGCTGCAGGCACTAGGACCCATCGGAAACCTTTAGTTAGCAGTACCCAGTGGGGTTGCCCCGATCACGGTTCTGCCCCGACGCTAGCCAATGGTATATCATGGGCCATCACCAGCCCCACCTCAGTTCTTTTCCGCTGCAGACCCACTTCCATCAGCTCTTCAGTTACCTTTAGAATCCTGTCTAGTAGTTTTCAGCAAACTTTTTCTTATTTTCTCTAAGTACCGTTTTCCCATTCTTCTCGATCATCTGCATGCCGACTTCACCATCATCAGTTTTCTCGTCTGGACGGAAGAGGACAAAGTGTTCCTGCAGCTGCCAGATACTGGTGAAAGACTCCTCACGAGGCCTGTGTCTTTTGCCTTGGACTGAACCACACTAAGAACTGCCTGATCTGCCGTGGCTTTACAAGTAGGACTAGGATCTGCCGCCTTAAGGCATTAAAGGCCCATATCCTTGAGCAGTAAGTGGATGATGCATCACTTTCCCGGGAGAAGTCTTCTTCTGCAACCTGCTTCTTGAAGCATAAAGAAAAAAAGTGGGACTCGGACCGCCACAAGTCCCACCGAAAAGGACCGAGCCAATCTCAGGCACGTTCACGCCTGATCTCCCCACAAAGTCCTCCTCCTCTGAGTCAGATCATTTCTACCACTCACGGCACTCTAATGGTAAGCGGGATGCTACCGTCCATGCCAAGACAAAGGCATCAGGTAATGTTAGTCAGGGCCTGGTCTCGGTACCGGCGCCCCCACCTCGAAGGTGAAGGCCACGACCTTGCGGCCACCCTAAACCTTGGGAGTTGGGACCTCAGGTTCCTCATTAGTGTCTGCCTCAGCCCGCCAAGAAAGTCCATCCACCGCCATTCCCAGGGCTCCGGGTAGGCCCAACCTCAGAAGGAGCAGGAGTCAGACTCAAAAGCCAGCACTGGCTCACTGACCCTCTATGGTCCAACCAATAAGCCGAAACCAGCAGCATTAGCCAGAGCGGCTCCAGACCGTCGATGGCACAGGACCCAGAGCGGACATTGATGAAGGCGGTGCCAGATACTGACCGTTCTCGGTCTGTAGGGCCTCCACTTCTGAGGACCCAGAGATGATTCTTCACCCAGGGAACTCCCTGATTTGCTGGCTTCGTATACCTCCTACTTGTGGGATAGGCCAGCCTCCTGATGGGTTCTGCCATAGCACAATTCAATAAAAGAAGAGCTGACCGAGCTCTTTCAATTTTAGTGGGGCCAAATTAAAAGACATTTTACCGCCACAGCCAGATCCTGTTCTGGCTCCAGAAAACAGGTTTAAAAGCAGGATGAAAAGCCTTCTTCCCTGTGCCTAAATGTTCCCCTGTAAGTCAAAACTGAAGTCCAGGTCACGCACTCTGGTAGATACCCATGGCGGTCTAAACACAGGGAACATTGGCACGGCGATGCTCTCGCTCTCCCAGTCACCGTTGTTCCTCAAGCAGGAGACAGTCCGGTAGCCGATGCTGGTCTGACAGCTGTCCTAGGCGTTCGGTCAGCCACTGTCGAACCCCTAGCCATCGCCGGACCGAGCCGTCGCCGTCCCCTAGCCATCGTCGGTCCTATAGCCGACATTGGTCTTCCAGTAGGCGATGCTCACAGGAAAGAAGCCATTCTTGCACTCATTCAAGATTGGCCTCCTACTATTCAGAGGGCCACGGGTCACATCCCAGCTCCTCTGGGTCTGACCGCTCCCTCTCCAGGAAAGACCAGTGTCCCCGATGAGAGGGACACCCCAAAGTCCCTCCTGATGATTCCACATTCATGGACATCATGAGGTCCTTTAACGGATGGGAGACAGAGGACTTTGATCTGAAATGCCAGAGATTGGTGAAACACCAGAGGCAGAAGGAACCAAAGCCTCTAGTTGTCCCTCCTCTTGTGGATACCTTCCAAGACCTTACTAGGATTACTTGGAAGCACCCCTTTACCACTCTGGCTGTTCCTAAGAAATTGGACAGGCTGTATAGAGCCCAAGGGAGGAGCCTTTCCTGGCAGAATACCATCAGGTGGACTCCATGGTGATTCTGAGCTGCTCATGATAAATCCAAACAGCCTAAACACCTCAACTCCCACTCTCCCAATGTAGAGTTCAGATACTTGGACCAGGTGGGCAAGAAGATCTATTCTACCTCCACCTGTTCCATTCACTCTTTAAACTTCCTCACGCATATGGCCCAGTACCAAAATGCAGTGTGGGAGAAGGGCTTGGAAGTAGCTCAAGCATTTATCAAACTCGGCACAAAGACAGAGCTCCTGGAGATTTTGAAATCGGGTTCAGACGTAGGCACTCACATCTTGAGGGCCTCATACAATACTGGGAATACGGCCTCGGGGCAGCGGCTACTGACGTTTGCCTTAGATGCCATGCCTGGCTTAGAGTTTCAGGATTCTCCCAGGATCTGCAGTCTGGAATCCAAGATCTCCCATTCTAGGGTTCTGTCCTCTTTAAGGAGGCAGAGAGAAACTCATCTCTTGTCTCCAAGAATCTGGGAAGTCCATCTGGTCCATTCGAAAACTATATAAGGGGACCAGAAGCCATTCATAAATGCCATTTAAGTAAGCCCTCAGGGCAGAATAACTGTGGCCATTTCCGCATAGAAGTGGCTTTAAGAAGAAAGCCATAACCCAAGCTTCTGGGAGCTCTATCTCTAGAGGCCCCAAGTCCTCCCAGCCCTCTCTGCTGACTCCTGGAGCTACCCAATGACTTACTACTGCCCCCTCCTCTGGCAGAGGTCATGGGAGAGCAGTAGAGGTCACTCTCCCTCTACCAAGACGATAGAGCAACATTACGACAGATCTCTGGGTTCTAGACCTAATAAGGAGAGGACATACTCTAGAGTTCACTCATATTCCTCCAGAAGAACCACCAAGGTCCTCCCATTATCCTCCTTTGCACATTCCTCTAATAGAAGGAGAAATACAGACCCTCCTGCAAAACGAGCAATAGAGCCAGTCCCCAGGGACAATGGGGAAAAGGTTATTACTCCCACTTCTTCCTGGTCCCAAAAGACCGGTGATCTTCGTCCCATCCTGGACCTCAGCTCCTTAAATCTTTTAGAGTACAAAGGTTCAGGATGGTCACTCTGCCAGGCCTCATTCCCCTCTTGCACTTGGGGAATTGGCTCTGCTCCTTGGACATGCAGGGACGCCTATATGCACATAAGGTCTTTCCTCCCACTGGAAGTTTCTGAGGTTCCACTTCCAGAGGAGGCATTATCAGTTCTGGGCCTCACCGTTCGGCCTCTCCTCCTCCATGAGTCTTCACCAAGTGCCTAGCAGTGGTGGCTGCGCTCTCAGATGCCAGGGCCATTTTGTCTTCCCTTACCTGGATGATTGGCTTCTGCAGCGCCATCCAGAAGTGCAACTACTGCACACTCTCGAAGACACCTTTATTCTCTTCGAGAGCTGAGGATCACCCTGAATCTTCAAAGTCTTCCCTAGAGCCCAGTCAGTGACTCCTTTTGTAGGAGCAGTCCTGCATACAGTTCAGGGCATGGCCTTCCTCCCACAGGATGGGGATTGTCTACAGGTTGTAGCCCAGCGGTATCTATAGCCCCACAGGTCCCAGCCAGGAACTTCCTCAGACTTCTGGGGCACATGGCGGTGGCCATCTCCACAGTTCCCTTGGCTCGCTTCACATGAGGGTCCCACAGTGGATGCTCAGGGTGCAGTGGGACCAGAGGCTAGATGATCTGGACTGGCGAGTCAGGATCTCAACCTAGTAAGAAGGACTCTTTCTTGGTGGTTGGACCCCTCCAACCTGGAATGAGGGGTCCCTTTTGGCAGGAGCTTCCGAGGTTGGATCCTAACCACAGACACCTACTGTCTGGCTGGGACACTCATCTGGGGAGACAATCAAACCTAGGTGACATGGTCTTCAGATGAGCAACAGCTCCATATCAATATTCTAGAGATGCAAGTGGTCCTGAATGCCTTGTGGGCATTTCAGACAGACCTTTGCCGCTTCTCATTCAGATGGACAGTACATCGGTAGTGTTCTATGTCAACAAGCAAGGGGCATGCACTCCTACCCCCTGTGCAAGGAGGCGATGAGAGTCTGGTATTCTGCACTGGAACACCGCCTAGATCTCACTGCAGTTCATGTTCCAGGTGTCCAAAACATCTTGGCTGACAGCCTAAACTGGTCGTGGTCCAAGGCTCATGGTGGGAGCTCCTCCAGTCAGTAGCAGATCAACTGTTCGACAGGTGGGACCATCCAGAGTTGGACCTCTTTGTGTCTCCACTCAACACCAAACTGCCCAGTTTCTGCTTGCGAGAGCCCACGCCTGGTGTTTTCTGGCCAGTTGCATTGTCCCTTTGTTGGACAGGGAGGTTTCTCTATGCCTTCCCTCCTTCCGGTAATTCAGAAGGTTCTTCTGAAACTTAAGGCCAAAGGAGCAGAGTTGATCCTCATCACCCCATTCTGGCCTCAGCAGATTTGGTTCCACTACTTCAGCAACTGGCAGTGGAACCTGCAATTCAGCTGCCCTGAGCTTGCACTTACTGTTCCAGGATCAGGGAACATTGGTCCACCCGACCTCAAATCCCTGCATCTTCATGCCTGGCTCCTGCAGACATAGTCAAATCCAGGTTTGGGATCTCCCAGGACATGGCAGCGAGAAAGCCCTATACTAGAGCCACTCATGCTATGAAATGGAAGCGTTTCTGCCTTTGGACTTCACCCATCTCTTGGATCCTCTCACCTGCCCAGTGAATCTCGGTACTACAGTATCTCTTCTTCTTGTTAAATCAAGGCTTGAGCTACTCCTCCATAAAGGTACATTTGTCAGCAATTTTCTGCATACCATGTACCAACGGAGGGAAAGACACTTGCCCAACTGGACGTGTCCCGTACTTTTCTGAGGGGCATCTACATATCAAGCATCCCATCCAAGATCCAGTACCTCCTGGGATCTCCTGTTTATGCTGGAGAAGCTCACCCTTCCCCTTTTGAGCCTGCTGTGGATTGTGAGCTTCACTTTCTTTCTTGGAAAGTGTTATTCTTGGTTGCAGTTACTTCTGCTCAGAGTTTCCGAGCTTCAGGCCCTGATGTATAAGGAGCCTTATTTAATTTTCATAGGGACAGGGTGTCCCTGAGAACTAGTCTAGAGTTTTTGCCCAGAGTGGTTTCTGAACTGACATTGAATCAGGATGTCAACCTTCTGGTGTATCACCCAGACCACTCAAATAGGGGCAAGTGCTCCTGCATACTTTGGACGTCCACAGGGTGCTGAGGTACTATCTAAAATGTACTGCTCCACATTGCAAGATGGAGCAGTTATTTGTAGCCTTTAGCCTCGATGCCAAGGCACTCTAGCGTCAAAGCAAACTCTCAAAATAGCTAGTCAACTGCATTGTTTATTGTTACAACAAGTATAACAAGACCCTGCTGGGCTCGGTCCAAGGGTCATGCTACGGGGAGGTGGATACTTTATTCACATCCTTGCAAAATGTCTCCACTGGAGCGTCTGTGCGGCGGCTACCTGGAGCTCAGTGCATACCTTCATTAAGCATTACAGTCTGGACATTGCTTCTAGGCATAGGGCTGGTTTTGGCCTAGCGGTCCTTGAGGGCCTCCTTTCTTGAAGTGCCTGTTAGCACTGGTGCTTTCAACGCCATAAGCGGTTTCCTGTTCCTTTTGCAGGACTGCTTGGGTTCAGTCCTAATTGTAATAGACTGCCAAGAGCTCCTACTAGAAGTAAGATAGTACAGTTGCGTAGGAACTTACAACTTACATAACAGCAGATCTTTGAGAGGTGCTCTTGCAGCAAGTGCTGTTTTCCTACCCTCCTTCCTGATGGTGAGCTGTTTTGCATCATTTTTTACAGCAAGCTTCCGCCTTGTCTGCCTGCCGGGCCTTATTCATGGGTCTCTGGTGGATGAACTGTGATGGGGCTGGGGACTGCCCCATGATATACCATTGACTGATGTCTGGGCAGAGCCTACTTTGAGGGCGCCCCACTGGGTACTGCTAGCTAAAAGCCTGGAGGGTCCAGTGCCTGGTGGCATAGTCCTAATTGTAATAGCCTGCTGCAAGAACCTCTCAAGATCTATTGATACAGTAAGTTCTTTACGTAACTGTACTATCTTCAAGAAAGGCTCTTGCAGTAGGTAGTGCTTTCTCTCCCACCTTCCCCAGGTTTCTTCTACTACTTCCTTTAATAACTTTATAGCTCCAGGGCCTCCTTTCTCCTGTCACACCTTTCAAGGTCTCTGGTGGGAGAACTGGAGGGCTGGTATGGGACCGCTCACTATATAGCGCCACGCTGATGTCAGTCATGTGGCGTCAGGTGGGCGGTCCCCATCAGACACTGCTAGCTAAAGTTTTCCATGTGGACCTAGCGCCTGGTGGCTTAGTCCTATCTTTTAGTACCTACTGCAGGAGCCTCTTTGAAGATCTACTGTTACAGTAAGTTCTTCACGTAACTGTACTTTCCCTAGTAGGCTTGTGGTCCCTCCCCTTCATCGATCACCGTCCTGGGAATAACTGGTAAAGAACCTCTCTCTCGGTTGTCTAGTGGACCCCACCCCAACCCTGCAGGTAAGTGCACACCAATCCACCCACCCCCATCCTCAAACTGAGCCGGAGAGTGGCACAGCCTCCTCTCACCACCACAACCAGTCACAGACTGAGATGTCAATGGGGCGTGTACTGTATAATGGTGCAACCCCATTGACAGCCCAGTTATGGCTGGCCGTGGTGTGAGAAGAAAGTTGTGCCAGTTGCCAAATCATTTTGGGGATGGAGGAGTGGGGTGGTGTGGCACCACCTGCCAGGGTTGGGGTTCACTAGATCATGGAGGGGGTTCTTCAACCAGTTATTAGTGGACGGGATGAAGAAGGGGAGGGACTACAAGACTACTAGGAACTTTCTTTTATATGGGGATGGTGATTGGACTTTGGGGAGGGATCACTAGACTGCCAGCAAACTTTACTTGTTTTATACAGAGATGGTGATTGGACTATAGGGAGGGAGGGACCACAAGACTACTAGGAAACATAACTTGACCAGGGATGGGGAGGGCCACTAGACTACCAGGTAAACATAAGGTGATGGGATTGGGGAGAGGTGAGGGCCACTAGACTACTGGGGAAACATTACTTGATCGAGGATCAGGGAAGGCCACTAGACTACCAGGAACATTACTTGACTGGGGATTGGGAAGTGGAGAGGGCCACTAGACTACCAGGGTAATATATCTTTTGGAAGGGACAGCGATCAGAGAGACAGGGAGGAAGCACTAGACTATCAGGGACTGCGGCTGTGGGCAGGGCTGGGGAGCGTGCAAAGCAATCCCCGAGTCCATGCAAATAGCTCCATAATGGGATTCAAATGGTCACTCAGGCCGCCTTGCATGCCCAATGGACTTTTATATATAGGAGCTTTTTGTGAATGTGAATTAGCGCTGTAGTAGTATTCATTGTGGGGCCATTCTCTTGCCTGGCTGTCGGGCAGCGCTACTTGGATAAGCGATAGTTTTCCTGGGTTAGCGCTGTCTACCTTCATCCCTATTCACAGTCTGATGAGTGCGGTGTGCTATCAGATTGTGAATAGTATAATTTAACCTAAGACCGCAAGGCGTGAGTGCAAATGCTTGTGCGGTACTTTGCACTTCTTTGTAAATCTTGCCTTGGTCTTATTTTTAGAAACAATTGGTGGGAGCAGATTAATATGTAAAGTGCATCCAGTCTGCTGTGGAGCTCCACCTTAAAAGTACTGCCCTCCCCAATTTCTTTCTTTTAATAAGCCCTCTGAAACTATCCCAGCCAGCTTTATAAGGAGATAGGAAATTATTTCTTCTTGTTTTTAACTGTTAAATAATTGCTAAATACCAAACTCGGCTCTGTGTGTTTTTATTTTGTATTTGAAATACATTTATTCATTTTTACTTCTTTTCCCTCTGGTCACCAGAGTGGCGGCCTCTCTCAGTCAGGCAACGTCCCGTTGTTTCTCGCCCAGTCTGAACCCCCCACCCCTGGTTCCCTCCTGGAGCTCCGCTGATGCCTTGCCTCCGCCTGGTGAGAGACCCCTGGATTACCCCCAGGGTGGGGCGCCATACCTACAGGCACCCTAGACATCTAGTGTTATCCAGGCATTGGTGGTATGTGGAGTATCGAGACCCAGGTGGGTGGGTCTGGCGGTGGGCGTGGGATAGGGCTCGCTATCGCTACCAGCACTCTAGGGTGTTTTCTTGTTGTGGTGGTTCCTGCCCCTCTGTCCTCCCCTAGGCATGCACAATTGTGCAATGACACTTCGGTGGAGGAGGTCCACTTGCTCCTGAGTGTTCCTGCCGACATCTGCATGCTCCGCCTCCCATCTTCTTGCGTGCAGGCTGTTGGCACTGTACCTCCCATGTGCCACGGGGGCACCCGAGTGCGCAAC
Organism: Neoceratodus forsteri; assembly: GCA_016271365.2. NCBI lineage: Eukaryota > Metazoa > Chordata > Ceratodontiformes > Ceratodontidae > Neoceratodus > Neoceratodus forsteri. The sequence goes on from CM057459.1 coordinate 78,967,114, forward strand.
CCTGCATCCCTCCCTCCCTAGGAGAAGGCGAGCTGTCGGTGGATGCTTCAGCCTCTCCTCCCACCACCCTCCGACGGCCCGCTCTCATTCCCAAACATGGGTCACCAGTGTGGAGCAAGGTGTGGCATGCAGTGCCTCAACCCTCAGGGCCACCGGGCTGGCTAGTATTTTAAATATTTAGAAAGCTCATTTCATTATACCATCTTTATGTTGAGAGACCATTGACTTGACAGGCTTGTGTTTTGTACTGGCAGTCAGCACATGTCAAGTTCTGAAAAGCTCTCTTCACAGACTCCCAATACAACATTCCGTTTGTTGCAGTGCTCACACTAGAATCGTCAACTGCTTCAACCAATAAAGACTGATGACATACTGCATTTCTGAAAAGGACACCCAACTAAAATCACCATATCATTTAGTGACTGGCACAGCTCTACCAATTCTCAGCCGGTCGCCATACAAATCATGAAAAGTCTTATTTCTACAGCACAAAAAAAGAAAGAACGTTATTTATTCCTCTCTGGTGTCCTGTGGGTGCCCAAAATATCCTCTTGTTTCATTGTAACCACGACACCCCTCTCCTCCCAAGAAAGCTCCTTAGCTTACCCTTCATGACCTGTGGGGCTCAGCAGCCTCTGGAGCACCAAAATCCTTTTGAGATAGTTTAGGCACCCACGGGACACCAGGGAAGGAAAAAAGCAACTGTTTTTTCCCTGCAGAAATATATTTTTCACGATTTGCATGGCTTACCAGATAAAGATTGGGGTGGGGTGGGGGGTTGTGCCAGTCGCTAAATGGTAATGGTGACTTTAGTCGGGTGTCCTTTTAGAAATGCAGTATGTCGTCAGTCTTTACTGGTTGAAGCAGTTGATGAGTCTATTTTAGTGTGAGCACTGCAACAAACTGAATACTTTACTGGGAGTCTGAGCTTTTCAAAACTTGACACTCTTTGACTTCTGATACAAAAACAGCCTGTCGCCAATGGTCTACCAATATGAATAATGAAAGGCGATTCTAAATATTTAAAATACAAAAAAAAAACACACACAGAGGCCACTCTTTGGCTGTTTGGTGTTTAGCATGTATTTAACAGTTAAAAACAGCAAAATTAATTTCTTATCTCCTTTGAAACTCTGCAGTGGTGCCCACATTAAGAACCATGTTAGGCTGGTACACTTATCCTCCATTGTCTCCCCAAAAATAAGTTCTTTGTGCCCTTTCTGAATTCACCCTCCTCCAGTTTAAGTTTACAGCCCCTTGTGATCAAACTCTTTTTCTGTTAGAAAAGTTCAGAGTGGTCAGTTGTATTGTATCCTTGAAGAACATGAAGGTCTCTATCATACCCTTGTCTGACTCGTTACCGCCAGAGAGTACATATCTAAGTAAGCAATAAGACATGAAGGGAATATATTTACTGCATGGCCAGGGCGTATAAGGCATGAGGCCTTGGCCGAGTGCCTTTAGCCCTTCTGGCATGTGTAAAATATGTTATATGCACATTCTGAGTGTCTTATTGCGCTACAAAATGGCCTACTATTTTTATTTTACTTTTCAGTTAGAAAAATAATGCTTATATGGAAAAAACCATATTGTTTTGCAAATCTAAGATAAAATAGTCATTCCGCCTGAGTTTTGTGTTACTATTCAGTAGCTGATTTGCATATAGCACTGTACTTCTATCGTCCTAGTATTGCCATTTCTAAATGAGTCATAGGAGAGAATAGATCTGTTTATGTTGTTGTTACTACGAGACAAAGCGTCATGAAAGCAGATAGCGCACTGCAGTGGTTGCCAATAAGCGGGTAGTGTAGTGGGCCGAAACAGCCAGGAAAATGTTATTTGTCAGGTAAGGATGGCTGCGGAGATGCATTCTCAGCACCTCTCATGACACCTATTGGCAATTTTAGTTTTGCGGACACCTTTCTGTCGTATTGCTTACTTCTTGTAGAGCACATCAACTTTGGCCTTCACGCTACTTCTGTTCCGGTGGTGCGGCTAGGTGGTCCGTTGTTTTGCACGGAGTCGCCGGATTGAGCAGCTGCTTGCTAACTGTGCTGTTTTTCCATCTGCATTTATCTTTCTTCCACAAGTTGTGTTGCTGACAAGGCTGCCGCTTTGATTCATCAGTACTGCATTTTAGTGTAGTCAACTCGCCACTTACCGGTCTGGCTTCTAGCTATTCTTTGCCTGTTTTGTCTCTTTTACGTAGGGTACCAGATCAGTGGGTGTGTGGGAACTGTTACATTAGTGCTGGTCACTGAGCATCTACTTCAGGCAAGTCATCCGTGGGTTTGGTGTTTTATAGTGGTGTCATTTTCATTAGGGATGGTAAATGAGAAGTAATCTAGCTGCTTTTCTCTTGCATTGGTAAAAAAAAGATGTCTGCCAGTAAAATGCCAACATTCTATGGCACCAGAATCTTGGCCTTTTTACTAGCTCTTTTTTACCCATGCATGGAACAGATTTCATGCATGGGTAACTAGCCAATCACATTCCTTGATTTAACCTACCCATTTTATAAAGTTCTCCGATCTTTCCTCATATGATTTTCCCTTTGTCACTGGATCACTTTAGTGGCTTTTTGGCTTCTGCTGGATTGTCTCCAGTCCAACCGAGTTCTGTTTTTTAAATGCAGACTCCATAACTGAGCACAGACTTGAGGTAAGACCCCGCTAGAGACCTATGAAGTGGCAAAATGCTGTAACTTTTGCCGCTGCTGATAAAGTCTTACCCTATACACTCCAGCATTCTGTTGTCTGTCCCATTTGCTTTAACACAATGGGAGGTGCAGCTATGGAGCTGGAAGCACTGAGGAGGAAGAGGATCTGGGGGTGCTAATGTAACCCCTAGGGGCGCTATCCTAAGGCTACACCCTGCCTGCTCTGATGTTAACAGGTTGAGGGGCCTGATCCGATGGCGGTGCCTCCACCCAGAGGTCGGGGTTGAACAGTCTGATATGACTGGGCTACAGCCCTCTGGGTCACTGCAACACCACTTTCTTCCAACAGTGGCCCACAAAGTCAACCACAGTACCCTTACCTATACATTTACCCTAGGTGTGATTCAATCAGCTTGGCTCTGGGGACCCCTGTAAAGTAAGATGCAGTTATGCAATAACCACTGTACAGTAATTTAACATAGACACATAGTTCAGTCAGTATACCTTGCAAAACAACCAATCTGATTTATTTCGGGGAATGACAAGGACTGGGGAAATCAGGTTGATTAGCTTAATTACACTACTGTATCAGAGCTCTGTGCACAGGCTAACATCCCTAACAGTCACTGTCACTGGGTACCCAGGCAATAAAGGGCTAACCAAGTCCAGTGCAGCTGGATGGGGCCCTGAAGAATAAACACTTGTAAAATACCACTTTTGTAGTTGAAAGCCAGCATGCTCAGTTCATGGCAGCCAGCGAGGGAAACAGCCTAAACTTGCAACCAATAAATCAAATCACAGGGAGCTACCCTGATACTTTACTCATGACTCTGGAGACAGCACAGTTCTCTCTCTCTCTCTCATTCAGGACACAGCCTGTGGTAAGACACTTGACACATTTATACGTAGCAGCAGAGGGTTACCATACCAGGCAGCTGCCTCGGCCCCGACCAAACTCACAGCTAATCGGGAATCACAATGCAGCTTCACTTTTCCTGACAGACCGAGCGCGATTCAGCAGATTCTCCAGTCCTCTACAGGGTGAGCCTGGTAGGTAGCTGCACTTTTGCACAGCCTCCTCTGACCACTGCCCAGCGGATTTAGTCCGACACTCGCCGGCAACTAAAGCTGCCTGAATCTGGCTTTACACACGCGCTTCCTGCGCTTAAAACTCAACGGCGCAGGGAGCCCAGAGCTCCTTCCTTGCTCACTGCCTCAACGACTCTGCCCCTTGGCAGTTTGGGCAGGAACTCAGTTCGGCACCACCCAATCCCATTGGTGGGCTGCAGATGCCAGTCACTTAATTCAGCCCTCATTGGTGCAAAAGGTGCCACAGTCCAGAACTTAATTTCCCAGAATTACTGGCTGTATCCCTGCCATCCTGCTCCAAAGAGAGTCCTGATTCTGGTTGGCTCAAGCGTGCTTCCATTTTAGTTACCCCTCTCTACCCCATTGGCCCAGTTCAACAGTCCAGGTCCAAAATGGAAGGGCCAAGCACACAAAGTCCCAGCTGCAATGAAAGCAGGTTAGACAAACTGTAATTTCACTAATACTCTAAATGATTATAGCCAAAGTTACATCTATCAGAAAGGCTCCATTTCGCTTACAGCGACTACAAAATTGAGCAATTCCACTGCAGCTCAGGGGGATTCGCGCAGAAACCCCGGTCCCCTATGTACAAGCCACTGGAGCCTGCGAGCAGGCAGCTCTTAAAGAGACAGCACTGGAGGCCTTAAAAGCACTCACACCACCGCCACTAGCGACATTACGCCAAACACCAGTTAGGCAGGGAGCATTTAGGCAACTCCGGAAGGCTTTTAGAACCCCCATTTGTGGGGGTTACACTAGGTTACACTAATAACAGACAGCATGAACAACTCAGCTCAGTGCAGGAAGGCGGTAGCAAAAGCCAACAGGATGCTAGGGTGTATAGTGAGGGGAATCTCCTCCAGAAATAGGAGGTGATCCTTCCCTGTACAGGTCACTAGTCATGCCTCACCTGGAGTACTGCGTGCAGTACTGGCTCATTCCTGAAGAAGGACATCAAATTGTTGGAGGTGCAACATTAGGCGACAAATGTGATCCAGGGATTGAAGGGAAAATCCTATGAGGATAGGTTGGGAGAGCTGGACATGTACTCCCTGAAGGAGAGGAGGGATAGGGGATATGATTGAAACCTTTAAATACCTTAAGGGATAAATAAGGCTAATACAGAAGGGATGTTCCAGCTTAGAAGAGGGAGGGATCAGAGGGGCATCAGCAGAGAGTGGAGGGGAAGATTCAGGAGGAAATTCAGGAGACATTTTTCACTGAAAGGGTGGTGGACAGGTGGAATACCCTGCCTGAGGAGGTGGTACCCCATAGAATGGTGGGCGGCTTTAAGAGGGGCTGGGACGGGTGAGGGGTTTATGATGAAGAGGAGTGGGGAGGAGGGGGTAGCTGCAAATTGAGTTGCTAACTGTGCATTGAGCAGACTTGATAGGCCATAAGGCCTGCTTCTGCTGGCATTTTCGTATGTTTATATATTATCACTTGTGTTTACCCCCAAGTCCCTTTTTTCCTTGATTACTCCACTTTCACACCATAGATCTGATACATGTTTGATGCCTGTTACCAGTGTGCGTGATTTTGCACTTCATTGCAATAAATTTCAGTTGCCATATGCTAGACCATTTTTCCGACCTCTACAGCCCTTTCATATTCAACTGCAAGGCCCAGGTACTGGGGTCAGGAAATGTATGAAGCTATTGTGATCTGGAAGCTACCAGGAGGTGTCTACCCACCCACAATTCCACCCACTAAGGCTGCCTGGAAAAACACAGCAAAGCATCCAAGTGGGAGCCAGTAAAATCACCCTGCTTCCATTATGGTAGAACCTTCTCATCCGAATTGGGAAAAATCCCTCCACGGGCAGAGTTGGCTCCAAAAGGTCTAAATAGTTTGTACCAGATATTGGACCCAGAGATAGTGTACTTGAAAACTTTTGGGCAACTGCAGATCGAATTTGGCCTAAGCAAATCTCAGCGCTGGCAATACCGCCTAACTGAGATACGCCATGCTTTCCTCTTGGGCCCGCATTATTGGATGGGGCAGAAGCAACCCATGGATAAATTGATCTGGCACAGAGATTCCACAACACCTGCAGCTAGAGACGTATTTAAGGGATATTGGGTACCCAGTCAGACCCCACAGATTCACTTTGCTAAAAACGAAGCATGGAGCTACACACAAAGCCTTGGGGAGTTCATGGACAGAACCGTGAGTCTTCACAGTGGGGTCGGTACAGGACACTGGCAGCAACCCACACAGTACAATAAGAACAAGTTAGCCTGCACTCCTACGACAGATGACTCCAAACTTAAATGATGCCTTTGAAAAAGAACAGAGTGTGCACAGATGAGACCACATTATCATTTTCTGCCTCTAGCTTTGAGACAAAACTCTTTGTCAGGGGCATCCCCTGATGAGTTTTGGCTTGAAGCGCTGGGGCAGAGTGATGTGATCTCATCTGTGCACACACTGTTCTTTCTAAAAAGCAACAAAGCCAATTTACTTTGCATCATTTAAGTTTGGAGTTGTCTGTTCAGGAGTGCAGGCTAATTTGCTCTTACATACAACCTTAACCTCGACCGGCTAAGGTGTGGCAGAACAGTTGGATGGCTGCAAGGGATACAAGAAATATGTTTATGCATTTCAAGATAGCACACAGATGGCACAGGACACCTCAGCACCTGCATAGTTGGGGATCGGCAACCTCTGATAAATGCTGGAGATGTGCCCAGGCTCAAGGAACTATTGCCCACCTGCTGTGGGAGTGCACGCTCTCCACCCTTCTGGCAGGGTGCTCAGAAGATCCTTTGGAGATATACTCAGGTGTGAGATTATGCTCACTGAAACCCTAGCCATCTCTGCCATCAGAGAATAAAGGTAGGGACGCTTCCTTGAAAGAGGAGCATAGATGGTTACTAGGATTGCTGCTGACCACTAAACACATTATTCTGAGACATGATATGATTCCTCGGCCCCTGTCATCCCAGAGTGGCTGACAGAACTGAGGAAAATAGCAACCTGCAAGAGAGTACACTATAATGTCACTTATAAAATGGGTAAATACCAGCCCGGCCGGTGGCACTGAGGGTTGAGCGCTGGACACCACACCTGCACCACCGGTACCTGAGTTCAGGAATGAGCCAGGGCTGCCGGGGTTGGCAGGGAGAGAGGATCAAGCATCCGTCACGACAGCCTCCTCTCAGGGAGGGATCCAGGGCAGCCCGGCACCACAGCTGCCCCCGTGCAAGCTGGAGGCACTTCTAAGCACAGGGCTCGGGTAGTGGGCATCTGAGCCGCGCGGACGCCACTAGATGTCACTGCACGCCCAGGCTTGGGGGTAGGGCATAACTATGAAAAATCCCCACCAATGGGGATAGGCGAAGGCACCATGGACCCCCGAAGCCACACTCCAAGTCCGGGCACCTCCTCGTGTCCCCCCGCAAATTAGATTGTAGATAGAGTGCCCTGGGAGGATAGGGCATCCCTACCTCGGAGGGTGCAGAGCCGGGGTCTGCCAGGGTGGTTTGGGGTGAGGAGAAGAGTGCTTCAGGCAAGAGGTAGAGCTCTGGTAGTAAGTGGATGCTGAGAGAGTTCCTCACGACGGAGCACAAACAGAGTTTGAAAAGAAAAAAATGGGTAAATACCAGGAGATATGGGGACCCAAACTCTCATCCCAATATTGCAGAATACCTTACGGACTTTACATGCCCGCTACTTGCTACAAGGGAACCACGCAAGTGGAATGTCCATGGATGCTCAGCATACTCCAGTAGTGGGTGCCCCAGTCATATCAAGATAGACAGCTCCCATCTAACCCTTCATCCCCAACCGCTGACAGCCATAACTTTGTACTAACCAGGAAACCGTGCATTCAAGCGACAGATCTAGGTGATAGTCTACTGACGAGATGGGGTGAACGTCCCTCTCCATGAGGAAATATGGTCCTATTTGTTGAGTGAAGATGTAGATACTAACTCCGTGTGCAGATACATACGTACGTACATATTGATATATCCGTACTCTAGTTTCAATTGTCTGGTTAGTTGATCTATGCTGAAAGCACTTCGTTGTTACTGGACAATGAAAATGGTTCACTTAGTCATTCTTAATACCCTGTTATTAGATGACAACTATATCACGATTATATACTGTTTTACTACAGTATTGTGTTACATCTATAGTCTGTTAATTCAAAGGAGAAACCGGCCTGAATTAGTTAACACTGGTGTTTTACTGTATTATTGTTATTTCTTCTAAAGTGAAATCAATACATTTTTACTTATAAAACAAAACAAAACAAAACACTCCACTGCAGAAAAACCCATGCGATTCAGAGCTGTCTAGCTCCTTCATAGGGGTGGAGCACAAGTGTTAAATTGACAGTCTTATATAAAGCATTCACCAATCACAGCATGAAAATATAAATATGCATAATGAACCAGTGCACAGTCAGTGATTCATACCAAACCAGATTTAAAGGCATGACACCATTGTGAAGTGATCCCATGTGATAATGGAAAGTCAGCCCCTATTAAATACATCTATATCAGAAAAGAGGCTGAACAAGGTAAATCCCTAAGGACTGAGGGTGGCTGGGTCAGAGACAAAAACTATATATAACAAATGAATGCCCTCCTACTTTGAGGCACTTTCCACCTCTCAATCAATGTCAGGTATGTTGAAATCCCTGTGAGAACCATGGGCCTGTCATTGTTGCCATTCTAATTTTGTTTGGCAATGCCCAGTCTCTTTATTACAGTTGAGTAGAGAAAAACAGGCTATGGTCACTGATTAAAATACCATTATGTGTTTTCCAGGTTATACAGGCCTACAGGGTCCACCAGGCATACCTGGCATTACAGGACTTCAAGGGCCAGCTGGCCTTCAAGGTCAAAAGGGTGTCTGGCCAAAAGGTAAGCATTTAATTTGTCACGTGTTATTGCTTAAACTTTCACAGACAAGTGTTTCTCATCTATTGCCCTCTATCCAAATGCTTAGGTGAACCTGGATTAGGCCTTCCTGGTCCTAGAGGACAGCCAGGACCCCAAGGATTGTCGGGCATCCCTGGAGAAAAGGAAGTGAAGGGCTACCTGACATACCAGGACATCCTGGTGAACCTGGTTTACCTGGTGTCAAAGGATTAAAAGGTATATTTTAAGTGAAAACTATTTACTCTGCACAATTAGTAAGAAAATGGGGAGATGAAAAGTTTTACCATATCAAGTTGGATTTACCACGTTATTAAACTATGTGCTGCACTTGACATGTTCACGTAACAGTGAATGGCAACAAGAAAAGTCAGAGTGGAACTTGCTCAACAGAATGTATTGTGAAAATTGTTAAACACTGTACATGGTGCTTTCCAGACAGAATGTTGCCATCCATACCCCACTTCTGCATGCATATGTTGGCTAATACTGTTTGCCTTTACTTGCATTTAGTCTTTGTTTCTGACTTCAGGGGAACCAGGGCATATTGGAGAACAAGGCCCTCATGGACCTCATGGCCCACCAGGTGTAGGACCACAGGGCCACCAGGGCCACCTGGACCACCAGGCTTAGAAGGACTGTTCTGCAAGTCACGACCAGGAAATGTTAGAGTCTGTATACCACTAAGCAGAACTGTTAAAGCTAGTTAAATGGAAAATGTTTTCAGTTTTGCTGGTTTAGTTTAACCTTCATTTTGAGCAATAAATGTTCTCATGAATTTAGCAAGTTATTTTGTAAGACCAAGTTTACCTATGGAAAGCTCGATCTTTTTAATCACTTCATCACGTATTTTGCAGCCTGCACAGATTTGCTATTTGTTTTATTGTAACCTGCATTAACTTACAGTACCTGCTATACAATTTGTTTACTAGCTCTGCTGCAGTCTCTGTGCCCCAGAAACCTTCTTGGAAACTAGACTTAACAGCCTAAATGTGGATATCCTGGTGTGCAGGAATGCTTAATAAATAGAAATCTTTAGTTATTCAAAATACTATTCATCAATTATTTTTTCTGTTTGTGTAGCACTGAATGTTTACTTTTCATCTCTCTTTTCATCTTAATACAGGGCCCCAAGGACCAAAAGGAGAACAAGGTGTTCCAGGGTTCCCAGGGTTAGATATGCCAGGACCACAGGGGACAAAGCGACAAAGGAATACCAGGTCATCCAGGTGCTATGGGTATGCCAGGCACGCCTGGTCCACGTGGAAGAGATGGAGATCTTGGTCCTCCAGGTAAAATGCTTTGTAAGCAACTCATCTAATGCTGGCACACAGTATTGTCCATTCCGATTATCCGCAGTCTGAAGACGTTGTCAGTGCTGCCTCATCATCTTATTGTCCAAACCAGTATATAAAACCAATATCTCTGTTGCTAGGATATTGGCACTGGTCCGTGATGTGAATGATTTTGACAGTCAATGCTGTACTTCAGAAATGTCAAAACCTCATATAAACACAATGTTTATTTGTCATTTTTCCTTACATTTTAACACTGGAAAGGCAAGAGCAAGGCAGATTTTATTTAAAAGACGCCAATCCCGGAGACTCTGGGTGCTGTACATAAAAAGAACATGAAACATCAATAAATAACAATAATTATAAAAGCTCTAATACTAATTAAATAAAATTCAGTAGATAAAAATAAAGACATAAAAATCAGGACGGGAAAGCAGGTGTGTGTGTGTGTGTGTGTGTACGTATATTTATACACATCTATATTCACTGCAAAAAAAGTATCTTAATGTAGGCAGTAGGATTGAAGAAACAAGCGCAAATTAGGAAATAAAAAAATGAGGGTTTCGGATTTTCGTACATCAACCCCTAATGTCTGCATTAATATATTTGCAAGTAATTTTCCTTCTTTTTCTGGTACTGGAATTGTATCCTCATTACCCAAAATTAAATAAACAAGAGACCTGCAGGAAAGGAAATAAATAAAATAGTGGAGATATTCTAGGGACATGGATATGGCTAGCTTATCCACTCTTCTGACAGTCTCCTTTAAGAGCTGATTTGTCAAACTGTCTTTAAGAGAAGTTTCTTCACCAGCCGGGTTGTATATCCTTGGCTGTACCTGTGATGTTTGATCTTCAATTCTCTGGAAGAGTCAGGTCTTCTTCCGCAGCCCAGCTGTAGTGTAGGTCCAACTTTGTGAAGTGCACCATTTGGCCTAACTTTGTTCTTACTTCTTCCAAATTACACTTGGATATATTCCTTGGTTCCGCTTCTGTCTCCGACGCCACGATGGACCACGGGGTTCTAAGCCTGCTTCCAGCTCTAAGTGCTGGGTGAACTGCAGTCAGAAAATGTCATGACATCTCTGCAGGTGTCATGCATTATTGCTTAGGTGAACGCATGATGTCGCTGCTTGTGGCTGCACTAGGCTGTGCTCCCCATTTCACTTGAAGACCACTATGCTATTCTTCTCCTCAGGTGGCTGGCTGAACAGAACCTCCGTAAAGTCTGAACAAGAAAGTAAGTGGTCCCCAGGCAGCAGGTCTGCGGCCCAGCTGGCAACTGTGGAAGAGATAGAGGCCAAGGCCATGGTGGGCAGCAGCGTCGGTCCTTGGCGCTGTCCCATTAAGGGCCAGTGTTAGCATGGTTTTGTAGGTAGTTTCCGTGAGATACACAAGACTCTTCAGTCCTTCATGGAGAGCCATGTCTACCACAGTAAGGTAAAACGCTAAAGTCCCACTGTCAGTCATGGAACAAGAAAGGGCATGTTCTTCCCACTCCTTCAACTGCCCCAACTGCTCGACAGCTGTCAAGCATTACCCTCGACCAAACCTGCCTTGGTCGAGGCCAGTCCGCTTGCTCTGTGGTGCCCCACTGCTTGTCGGCCTTGGCACAGGTTGTGCAGATGGTCAAGATTTTTCTTGACCCTGTCGACCTGTTATCGGAGGATCAAGATGATTCAATCTCCAGGACCCCAGTCTTGTCTGGCCTCACTCAAGAGGGCTTTATTTATTTATTATTTTGGAGTACACCTTTGCTGCAAGCTCATTTTAAAGGTTCCATGTCATCGAAATTGTAGTCATCAAAGCACAGCAGAAACTGTAAATGTTACAAACAGGAGAAGCAGGAAATATGTACAGAGTTTACATCAATTGCAAGTCATTGCTGCATAACAGTGCTTTTGTCAATCCCTACTGGTTGCCCTGCTGCTTCACCTGCCTGCCTCACTACTTCAGACTTAGCCCTGACCTGGCCTCTGTGCAGAGAAGTGCTCTGCATCTGGACTCTCATGAGCCAACTGGAGGCAGATCTTCTAGCCATCCATGTGGCAGTCTCAACTTAACTGGCGGACACCCTCAGCCCTGTTGGTGAGGTGTCCCATGATGGTCTCTCCATCCAGAGGTAGTACACAGCCTGGTCCCCAGTGGGGCACCCTTAGGTGGACCTGTTTGCCTCCAGGAGAACACAAAACTGAGGGTGTTTCATGCCCCACCCCCAGCAGGGCTCGCTGCAGGGGATTCCTTCTCAAGGTCATGGACTCCATGCCTTTTCTATGCCTTCCTCCACTTCCCTTGATCCACAAGGTGCTACTCAAGGTCAGGAGGGACAAGGCAGGATGATCCTGGTGGCTCGAACTGGCCTGCCAGTTTGGTACCCGATCTCCTCAGCAACAGGCTCCCGAGGCGTCTTCCAGTGCACCTAGGCCTGATCTCAGTAAGTCAGGAAAGGTCCTCACCGGACCTTCAATCCCTGCACCTGACAGCCTGGTTCCTGAGCAGCTAGAGTTCCAGGCTTGGGTCTCTCCAAAGATGTTCTCACCGTTGTTGAGGCATCCAGGAAGGAATCGACCAGGAGGTGCTATGCCTTCAAATGGAAGAGATTCTCCATCTGGTGTCCGTGGCTAACATTCTTGACTACGTTTAGTCTCTCTCCAAAAGGGGTCTTCCGTCCTACAGCCTTAAGGTGCACCTGGCAGCCATCTCTGCCTACCAGGCGCAGGCCAGTCAGCAGATAGTAGCACAGCAGAAGGTGGTCTGGCATTTTTTCAAGGCCGCACCATTTCCCCTTCGCGCCTGATCCACCACCACCACCATGGGATCTACTGCTGGTATTGGCAAAGCTCATGGGCAAGCCATTCAAGCAATGCACAGGAGTAAGATGTCACACCTGTTGTGGAAGACTGCCTTCCTGGTGGCTATCATGTCAGCCAGAAGGATTGGGAGCTCCAGGTGCTCTCTGTTAAGTCTCCTGTATGGTCTTCCACAGAGACAAGGTTGTCCTGCGCCCCAACCTGAAGTTCCTTCGAAGGTTGTATTGGAGTTTCATCTAACCAGGTGATGACTCTGCCGGTGTATTACCTAATTACACCTCGGAGGCTGAGTACAGGCTTCATACTTTGCACCTGAGATGAGCCCTCTTATTACAAGGAGCGAGGCACAGTTCAAGAGGGGTTTGCCAGCTGCTTGTTACCTATGCTGAACCCACACCTGGCAGGCCTGGCAGCGAGTGGGCGATTGGCAGATGGATTACATCTTGCATTGATCTCGATAGGTTGGCGGGCAAGGAGCCTCCTGTAGGATAAGAGCTCATTCCACCTCCTATACTACTGTGTTGGTGGCTGCTTCAGGGACGCCCCTGTCCAGGATGTCTGTAGGGCTGCTACCTGAAGTCAGCAAACACCTTCATTTCCCATTACCACATCGACCTCAGAGTCATGCGGGATGCTGTTTTGGGGCCTCGGTTCTCCAGTCTTTGTTTCCTAAGTAGGGGTGTGCGCTTGCCTCCCTTCTCCGGAGAACTGTTAGAGTTCGCTAAACAGTATGGATAGAATAACATATCCATGATCCTAGAAAACAGGTTCTAGGGACATGGATATGTTGTTCATCCACACTTATTGGCAGGTTCCTTGCCGCTTTAAATCTTGCCGGAAGGTCTTCAAGCTGGCTCCTCCCAGCCACCCGGTGGTAAAACTCGGCCCGCCCCATGACGCCAGATCTTCCTTACCGCTTGGAAGCTCAGGTTCCCTCCTTAGCGCTCATGCCGACTAGTTCCTGAAATTTCGGTCTTCGAAATCATTTGGAAGTTTTCTGAAACTTCAATCCTTTCTTCTTCGCTGCGGCGATGGCTCATTCTTTTCCCGCCCGAGAGGCGCCCGTCAATTCCTCCAGGAGAGACCCACACCCACGTGCATTTACTGCCTTGACCTGGATCATGATCCTCAGCTCTACGAGTTTTGTTGTGCTCTTCGACCAGCTCTCTGGAGGTCCATGGCATGCTCGGGGCCTGGGCGCCGTAATTTTTCCGCCTCCGAAAACTCCTCAGATCGTCGGGCAGCGTCGCATCGGCTGTTTCTGAGCAGCTCGATCTTTTCCTCCGGGAGGTGGCCTCCTCCTCTTCCTTGGTCGCGCACTTATCCCGCCTCCTTGCCCTTCTCTCATGCAGCTTGCTCAAGGAGCTTCGCCAGTCCTTTCCTTGAAGGAGAGGGACCTTGGGACCTGCCTCGGCCCAAGTCTAAGGAGCCGCAGGCTAAGTCCCTTCATCGGCTCCGGAGGGAGCAGGAGAGTTTCTCCCCTGCCGGCCGACGCAACTTTGGTCGAGGATGCGGCTCAGCCACTGGCCTCACGGTGTCCCTGTCAGGTCAGCGGCCAGGACCCCTGTCGACGTGGCGAGCCTCTCGACCCATCATCTGGGCTGTCTTCTGCTAGTGCCGCCATCCCTTTGCTGGTTTCCGGTGGAGACTGAGGTTCTGCCCGCACTTTTGGCCTGCAGTCCCTCTGCCTTTCTTCCGGCCGTAAGGAGGAGCGGGTGCGCCCGCCTCTTCCCAGGCCTGCCCTCGCCCCGAGGATTCGGTCCGGTCCCGGTCCGGCCTCTCAACGAGCTGCTCACGCCACCGGCGCTCTCGGGTCGGGCACCGAGTCAAGTGGCATTGCCGTTTTCCTCGCTCCCCTCCTCGGATGAGGAGTGGCCTGATGCCATTGGCGCCAACGCTACGAGGAGTTTATGTGGCAGCAGCGGTTGTTGTCCGGGAATCAATCGACCCTGATTCATTTTCCGCCAGTAAGCAGCCGCCAGGTCGGGCCGATGCAGCTGCTCGAGGCAGTCGAGGTGCCCTCCGGGCCGGTTGCTCGTCCGATCCCTGCTGCCCCACTGTCCTCGTGGAACCCAGGCCGTGCCATGACCTGTCCCGCAGGTTATTTGTTCCCTCACTCCTGCCGCCCTCGGCGGATGAAGAGTGACTCAGGCCTGGGCAGCTTTTGCAGACCCTCTGAGCCCGAAATCGACTCCTTATGTTTCCTAGCAGGAGGACCCAGGATCTTCCCTGAACATTCTGTGGACGACAGCCCATTGTCCTTTATGGGTCTGCTCCAGCTCATCTCGAATTCACTGGATGCAGCTCGAGCCCATTTTCAAACGGGCCCTTACCCCCTACGGAGATTCTTGACCGAGGGGCTCACCGGAGGCTCTTCCGGTGGCTGAGGCAATCGTGGGCCCAGCCTTGAGCTCTGGCGGCAGCCACTTCCTGCCCTCGCCTCGGCCAGGGTGGCCAGGAAGCACCCTGTCCTGTCGGTTCTGCTCTTGCTCGGAACACCTCGGCTGAAGGGTAGTTACCGACAATGTTTTCCAATGTTTTGGAAACGCTTAGGGATGTGGATAGGCCCCAAGACAAGGAGTCCAAAAGGATGGACTATGTCGGGCGCAAGGTTTACGCTAGGCCCTCCCTAGGCCTCCGACAGGCCAGCTCGGCGGCACTGATGGCACACTTCTCCCACGCCCTTTGGGCTCCCTGGACGAGGTCCTCCTCATCTCCCGCCACCTGCGGACCACGGTTCATGGATGCGGGACCAGGGTAGGGCGGTGGCGAAACAGCAGCTCCAGACGGCTCTGGATCTGGGCGACTCTGTGCCAGATCGGTGACGGCCACAGTGGACATGCGCCGCAGGGCGTGGCTGAGGTTATCCTCCTTCTTTGGAAACCCAGCATGAGTTGGCAGACATTCCTCTTGGGGACTGACATTTTCAGCCCTGGAGTGGAGGGACACCTCCAGGGGCCTGAGAAGTCCGATGCCACTCCAGACTCGGTCACTCCCACCCGGAGGGACAAGGGCAGCCGACAGCCTTGCGAAGCCCTTTCCCCCTGGCCCCTGCGGCTTGACCGGCCCAGCATGAGGGCTAGAAGGCATGCGCCATGCCTGTCGCCAGACCAGCTCTCCTCCAAAAGGAATCAGGTGGTAGGGATCTGAGAGCCCTCGCCTCTTCCTCTGCTAAGCCTGCTCAGTGACGGCCACGGGCGCTGTCCCAGCCCTGCCGTCCCTGCCCGGTTTCCTGGGGACGGCCCACACCTCTTCCTCTTGGGTGGTGCTTAGGATAGGTCCTGTCGCGGGTTGCAGCAGGTTTTTCCTTTTGAGCCACTGCCCCACGGGATCTTGGGTCCACAGCTCTTCGCCGCCCGCTGAACCGACTTGCCTGGCCCTCTAATTAGAGGTGATCAGGAAGGTGGTGGACCCTCCTTCTGACCCTGGGTTCATGTCCAGGTATTCCTGGTCTCAAACGGACGGTAGGATGGGCTTGCGCCCATCCTTCTGCACGCCTGGATGGTCTCTCTGTCAGATATCCCATCCTCAGAACGAGGTGTGCGGCTTCTTCCTGGGTCTCCGGATGTACTTACTCCTTGTTCCGTCCATTTCTTGGGAGACTCCTCCCTTTCCTAAGCGGGAGAACTCCTACGAGTTCGGGCAGGTCCTCTGCTCTCTGCTCAGCAGTTTCTATGCATTGAGGGGTCCGGGCGTAACCCCACCCGGATGGCGGCCTGATTACGACCCTTCCAGGCTCAGACTGGTCTCCCTCACCGGAGCCACGTTGGAACTCATGTCTTAGCGGGTGAGCTTCTTTGGGACTAGGCTCGACTCTTGAGTCCGAGCTCGGCTCCTGGGCGGACAGGGCTGAGGTGTTCCTCCTTACTTAGTCAGGTCTGACTGGCAATTGTGCCCTGCCGGGATCTCCTGCACCTCCTGGGCCTCATGGCAGCCAGCTCCAGCGTGGTCTGTTTGACCCGCTGGTTCATGCGTCCCTAGTGGGGACAGGCCAGCCAGCAGTCACAGTGCTGTGTTCCTCGGACCAGTTCGTGACTACAGCCCAGGAGTTAGCTGAATGCCCCTCGGACTGTTCCAGCTTCTGCAGGAGAACATCCTGTTTGTCCGCCTCTGAGTCGACGGTCTTCTGACCGATGCTTTTTTGGATGGGTGGGGTGCTCATCTAGGGAATACAGATGCTCGCTCTGGTCCTCGGGAGTCCCGATGTCCTTCCTACCCACTGGAGCTCCAGGCGTCCACTTAGCTTGCACTGCTCACTCCGCTTGTGCGGGTCTAGTGGTTTAAGTCCATGCGGACAACACCACAACCATGTGCTACCTACCCTGCCAGGTTCGGTCGAGCCCCTTGCCTCGCGCGTAAGGAGGTTCTCCTCCGCATTGGTTTTTCGCAGTAGTCGGAGGCGGTTTCCAGCCATTTGATAGCAGGAGCCTCCAACTCCCTGGCTGATGCCCTAAGCCGGACATAGGCTGCGCCCCTCGAGTGGTCTCCCTGTTGGAGGTAGCACAGGATCTTCTCCTCTCCTCCTCCTCCAGGAGAACATGAGGCCGAGACTGTTTCATGCCCGCCACCTCAGCAAGGTTGCTGTAGGGGATGTCAAGGCCGCGGATCCCGGCCCTTCCACACCTCTCCTCATTTCCCTGACCCACGGCAAGGGCGAGGCGGGACCTAGTGCAGGCGATGCTGGTAGCCCCAGACTGGATTCCAGCTCTGGTATCCAGCTCTCCTCAGTCTCAGCCCCAGGCTCCCGAGGCGGCTTCCAGTCCGCCCGGTCCTGATTTCTGTTGTCAGGGAAGGTTTTCCATCTGGACCTTCAATCCCGCACCTGAAGGCCTGGTCCTGTGGGGCTAGGGGCCAGGCCTTGGGTCTCCAAGGTCCGACGTTTCAAGGCGTCCTGCTAGAGGTTGGCCAACATGCTCGCCTTCTCCATTTGATGGTGGGATAGGGCCTGGCCCTCTCCCGTCCCGGGCGAGCATTCGGACCATCTGCGGTCCGTTCTTTGAACTAGGGCTTCGGCCGACACCCTCTAGGTGCTTCTGTTGATCACCCCTGTCTTCCAGGCGCGGGCCGAAGGCAGTCGGTGGCACAGATGAGGTGGTCTGGCCCTTCTAGGCCTCAATCACACCTCCCTTTGGGGAGAGTATCCCATTTCTGTGGGACCGCGCTGGTATGGGCTTAGCTCACGGGCAAGCCATTCGAACCGCTGCACAGGTGCGAGTTTCCCACCTGTTGTGGAAGAACACCTTCTTGGGCTACTCTGCCATCCAGAAGGAGGGAGAGTTCCAGGCGCTCCTTTGAATCTCCCTATCTGGTCTTCCACAGGGACAAGGTTGTCCTGCACCCACCAAGTTCCTTCAAGGCGGGCGGAGTCTTCCCTATCTGGGTATTGTCTCTGCCGGGGTTCATCCCCATTCACACCTCGGAGGCTGCATATAGGTTCCATGGGCTCCTATTTAACGCTTCACCTTCCCAGGAGCGAAGGCTGAAGTTCGGGATAGGTTCGCCAGCTGTTTGTCATCTGCGCTGGAGCCGCACCTGGCAGACCTGCAGCCAAGCGGATGACGTGGGTGGATCACCTCCTGCATAGGTCTCACTATAGGTGGGTGGGCATGGAGCTCCCAGAGGATAAGTGCTCATTTTACCCACCCTTCCGCTGCATCGGTGGCTGCTTCTGAGGATACTCCGGTCCAGGATATCCTGAGGGCTTCTGCCGGAAGCAGGCTTACCGTTTCCCCTTCCACATCGACCTTGGGTCACGCCCGGGATGTTGATGCGAGGCCTCGGTTCTCCGTCTTTCTACCTAAGTAGGGGTGTCTTGCCTCCCTCCTCCCGGAGAACTGCTAGGAGTTGCCAATAAGGTGGATTATCAACATATCCATGTCCCTAGAAATACAGGTTACTCACCTGTAACAGGAGTTCTAGGAATGGTATATGTTGTTCATCCATGACCCACCCAGCCTCCCGGCTTGACGCGACAACCTGGCTTCCAGCGGCTAGATCTGGTGTCATGGGGCGGAGCAGAGTTTACCACCCGGTGGGTGGGAGGAGCCAACTTGAAGACCTTCTGGCAAGATTTGAAGCGGCAAGGAACCTGCCAATAGATGTGGATGAACAACATATACCATTCCTAGAACTCCTGTTACAGGTGAGTAACCTGTATTTACTCACCTGTAACAGTAGTTTTAGAAGTGGTAAATATTGTTCATCCACACTTACCCACCCGACCTCCCGCTTCGGGTTTAACAACCCTCTGCTTTCAGTGGGCAAGATCTGTGTCAAGGGGCTGAGCCGAGTGATATATAGTATACCACCCGTGGGTGGGAGGAGCCAGCTTTCAGGCTATCCGCAAGATTTACAGGGAAAGGACATGCCAAACAGGGTGGATGAGCAACATATCTAACCACTCCTAGAACTACTGTTACAGGTGAGTAACCTGTTTTTTTCCTCGGGATGAACCAACTCCTCCCTGTTTGGGGAAAGCTTGATAACATGACTCACAAGTGGGAATAAATAGTGAAGACTGATTCTTGGAAGATATAAAATTACATGTTTACCATGATTGTTGATCTTCCAGAATATCTTCACCATTTATTCACACACCTGCCCACACTTGCTCCTGTAAGAGTCAGGGCTTTGGTAGCTCACCCTGGATTGGGCACTTGGCATCTTCTTGTTACCTTTCAGGGCTGCCCCTCCATTGGATGGTCAGCCGTCTTCCTGGCTGGTATTCAGCTATCTTGCCTTTCTACTGTCCTATTTTCACATGTGTTTAGCAAAAAGAAAAAAGGAAACTCAAAATGTCCCCCTAGTTTTTTATACACCTCCTCTCTTTTTCTCTCCAAGGAGGTTAGCTGGTACCTCTAAAGCTGTGGTCCTTCTTTTTCAACCTTGCAGATCCTCTAGCCTCTGCCAGCTGGTAGCATAGCCCTCTACTAGGCACAGCCTTCACCTCCAATGCCTAGGAGGGAAAGATGCTGAGGAATGTGAGTGTCCTTTTCTGTTTTCTCAGCCTGTCCTGCTGCTACTGCCCTACACCTAGGTGCTGGGTCTCTTCTTTCCTTTCTCTTTCCCTTAGCTCTGAAGTGGCACTAGGATGATGGCAGTGTTCTTGGTCTTCTAATCTCTCTGCTATCTTTATGGATTTTGTTTTTGATCCTGGGTCCCTGTCTTCTATGAGACCAAGACCGCTCCCTA
Source organism: Neoceratodus forsteri (assembly GCA_016271365.2). Classification (NCBI taxonomy): domain Eukaryota; kingdom Metazoa; phylum Chordata; order Ceratodontiformes; family Ceratodontidae; genus Neoceratodus; species Neoceratodus forsteri. Next base: position 78,987,046 of record CM057459.1, read on the forward strand.
TTTGTATTTGGGTTCTGCCATCCTATCCTCAGAGATTCATCTTGATCTCTTCTCTTATACCAGCCTGAGCTACTTTATATGCCAGGTGATCCCTGACAAAGTTTTATTCTAGGAGTGTGGATATGTTGTTCATCCACACTCTTGGCATGTCTCTTTCCTTTAAATCTTGCCGGAAGTCTTCAAGCTTGCTCCTTCCACCCACCTGGGTGGTATATACCTAGTTCAGCCCCATGACACCAGATCTTCCTTTTTGCTGGAAGATTCAAGTTCCCTCGTGCTACTTCTACAAGTACCGTAGGCCCTGGATTCTAATCAGCGGTTTCGCCCGCATTTGCTTTCTTTGAAACTCGTAGAGTTTACTGATTCTGATCCGGCGCATTGGACATGGAGGACAAGTCGTCCCCAGGATTCGCCGATGTTCTTGTGGACAGAAAATGTCTCAAACCGATCCCACCTCTCGTGGGTTTATTGCTTGGTGTCGTGCATAACACCACCGCTTGCACCATCTGTCTGGCCTTCCATCCCAATGTCCTGGACGACTGCGAAGCGCGCCTACAGCTAGGAGACCAGAGCTCATGAATCCACCGTGAAATTGAAGGAGGCCAGGTGTGGTGGATCTGCTGCCACGGGATCCGCCTGAGCAGCTTCTTGACCAGATGGTGGCTTTCAAGAGAAGCTGCTCCAAGCTCTCGACCAGCCAAAGTTTTTTAGTGCTGCTTAACCTGGGCCCATATTCACTGGGTCCTTTTGGGAGCTGTGCCAGTCTCTCCTACCAAGGGTGAGGCACCCTTGGGCTCGCACTCCTCCCGCTCTAAGAAATGGACAAGGACCCTAAATCTTCTGCCCGAAGAAGACGCTCCTGGGACTGAGAGCGTCCAAATTTCAGGACCTGGCGGTCTCGGCCTCGGTTGAGATCGCTTCTCAGCCACCGCTTCGGACCTTCTGTCAGGCCAAGGCACTGAGGCCAAGGATACGGCAGAAACCGGCTGAGATTTCTCGACCTGATCGAGCTGCTGTTGCCGACCCCGCCGACGACTCCATTGAGAGGACTCCATGCCTCTTTCCCGATGAGGAGACCTGTCCTTGGGTATCCCGATCAAGGGACAGGAGCTAGCACCGGTTTCACCGAACCCGGCCTCCTGATCGACAGAGCCGACACCGCTGGTCTCGATCGAGGACTAGGACCCGGCCGGCGCAAAACCGAAAAGGGTCACAAACACTCCTGGAAGAGATCCGCTGCCACCGATCCTCATCCTCCTGATGAGGAGAGACTTCGACGGAAGCTCCATTGACGCTATGAGGACCTCATGTGGCAACAGCTAATTTGACTGGTCAAAAGTCGGGCCATTCGCCACACTGGCCATTACTTGGCCCCAGCCTCTTAGGTCGACACCACCTCCTCCGTACTAATGACTCCGGCCCTCCTCTAGTAAGACCGCATGCATTCCTATTCGGCCTATTCGGTCTTCCCACCAATTTTGGTGGAGCCACCGCCTAAGCAGCCTCAGGGAGAGCCTCTAAGGAGGATTGGACAGATACGGGCCTCTTGAAAGGAATTTTCTGTGGTGTACCGTCCCTCCCGGTGCCTGATCTCCCACGCAATATTGATAAATCCCTTTTCCATAGTGTAGTGCCGCCTGTCACTGATTGCCATCCCCAAATAGTCAAAACCCAGTCCCTGGTAGTCTAGTGGTCCCCCACCCCACCCTCTCAGGTAATCACCCACTATCCGCCTCCCCATGACCCAGCACGACTTCCATTCGCGAGCAGTGCAGATCCTCTTATTTCCATAGCTGTTTACGATTGAATTGTAATGAAACATGTTAGTATACACTACAAGCCCATTAGTGACCAATGGGCTTGTAGTATATACTGTATGCTGTCACTGACAGTTCAGCTGGCGGGCAGCTGTGGAGGCACGGGAGGGCTGTGCTGCTTGCTCGTCTGGCAGTCATGCTGGGGTGGTGGGGAACAGGGTGGTGGGTGATTAACTGGGAGGATGGGGAGTTGGGGACCACCAGACTACTAGGGACTGGGTTTTTGACTATTTGGGGACTGTGATCGGTGATGGGGAGGGCACTCCACTATGGAAAAGGGATTTATCAATACTGGGTGAGACTGGGCACCAGGAGGACACTACACTAAAGAAAATTCCTTTCAAGATATCAGATGGGAGATCAGGCACTGGGTGGGACACTACACTATAGGACAATTATATTTATTATGGGATCGGTCATCGGTAGGGGAGGGACCACTACACCATGGAAAAGGGATTTATCAGTACTGGGTGGGAAATCGAGCACCGGGTAGGACACTACACTATAGACCAATTATATTTATTATGTGATCAGTGATGGGAGGGACCACTATACTATGGAATCATTTTATTTATGGGATTGGTGATCGGGGACATGGAGGGACCACTACACTATGGAAAATTGTATTTTCATTATTGGCTGGGTATTTGGAGAGGGGAGGAACACTATATTATGGAAAAATATTTTACAATGTCAGGTGAGCAATCGAGGACTGGGAGGGCCACTACACTATGGAAATAAATATTCTGCAATGCCAGGTGGGCGATCGTGGTCTGGGAGTGTCACTACACTATAGAAATAAATATTTTACAATATTGGGTGGGCAGTCAGGGACTGGAGAGGGCACCATTAGACTACCAAGGAATACTGTTAAGTATTTGGGGATGTTGATTGGAGGACAAGGGAGCACTAGATCACCATGAACTCTGGCTGTGTGGGGCATGGGCTGTTGCAGGAGTTTGCTAAGCGCCCTGCGGACCATGCAAATGGGCTCATAATGGCATGCTAATGCCCAATAGTGCCTTGCATGCCCAATGGGCTAATTTGCATGGATCCCTTAGTGAATAGGGGCTTAGCGTGTGTGCGTATTGTTGTTGGCCCATTCTCCTGACTGGCTGTGGGGCAGTGCTTCTGGGTTCTCTGGTGGTTTTCCTTGGTTAGTGCTGCCTGCTCCTGCCTTGTTCACAGTCAGATAGTGCACCACACCATCCGACTGTGAATAGCTCCATTGCCCACCAGCAGCTGGAGGTGCAGCGCAGACCCTTGGCCAGACTTGTAATTTGTTTTGGAACTGGTCCTGGTATTCTAATTGCAACCCTAGATGGCGCCATCCCAGGGCTACTACCCCTGCCTGATTTGCCACTAACAGGTTGAGGGGCCTGGATCCAATGGCGGTGCCTCCACCCAGAGGTCAGGGTTTACAATAGTTAAACTAACTTGGTCACAGCCTCTGGGACACTGCAACCCTTCTTCCTACTAGTGGCCCACACAATACATCAGAATTACCTTTACAGTATACACTTACCCCCAGGTCTGGTTCCGCACTGGGACCTCCTAGAAATAAGATACAGTGCAACAATCACAGTACAGTACTTAACATAGACAAATACCTCAGGCAGTATAACTTTGCTGAAACAAGCAGCTCTGATTTATTTAGGGGATATAACAAGGACAGGGGGAAATCAGGTTAATTAGCTTATCACTCTACTCATCTACTTATGGCTCTGTGCACAGGCCTATCCTATCAGTTACTGTCCCTGGGTACCCAAGCCCTAGTGGCTAGTCCAAACCGTGGCAGCTGGTAGGGCCTTTCACACAGAGAAAAGGAGAATTAAACAGTCAGCAGTACAGTAATTCCATTTGGATTTAATGTGGCAATTCAACAGGAGCGACCCTGAATTAGTACTCACGACCTCCAAATAAGATAGGGTCCTTCAATGTCAGCAGGGCTACTCTTGAGCTCCAAGAGACTCCTCACACATTTATTTGGTAAACAGTCACAGGCAAAAGTCACTTAATGGCAGCAGGATTTACTTGAGGTACACAAACCTCTTCACACATTTATATGGTAAAAGAAAGCACTATACCAGGCAGGCTGCATCTGTATCCCGATCGCAATTACTGCACAATACCGGAGAACACACAGCAGATTCAGTTCCTGACAGACCGAGTGCAATTTTCAGCATCCTCCAGTCTTCTACAGGGTGAGCCTGGTTTCTACTCTTCAGATATCCTTTGATTCTCTTCACAGGACGGATTCAGTCCTAACAAGCTGCAGACCGGACTCTGGACCTTACACATGTTTTTGGATAAAACTGTGCACTGAAGGAGCACAGGGTTCCTTTCCCTTCACTGCCAAAGCTCAACTGAAACTCCCAACAGACAAAACCGGGCACTTCCTTTGAGTTCCTCCCAGTTCTTGACTGGATTGGCTGTCACCACAATAGACTGCTGCTGTTGGTCCAAAAGGCGCCAAGTCTAAACTACATCTCCCAGAGTCACTGCCCATACAATCCTCTTGTGGCTGGCTCAGATTATGAGTCCAAGTTCTGATTTGTCCAAGGCACCATTTTAGAGCTAGCTTACCCCACACTGATTGGTCCAGTTCAGCAGTTCAAAACCAGAATGGGGAACTAGGCAGACACAGTTCTGACTGCAAAGAAAGCAGGTTAGACAAACTGTAATTTCATTATTACTGTAAATGATTTCTGGCAAACAGTTACATCTTTCAGATAGGTTCCCTTTGCACTCCTAGTGACTGCAAAATGGAGTGAATTGGCAGCAGCTCGAGTGGTACTCAAACAGAGAAGCACAGTCCCCCATACAATTAATTATGTCTGCAAGCAGACAGCTCTTAAAGAGACAGTACCAGAGGTTCTAAAAACACTCACTGATAAATGGCTTAAACGCCAAACACCATTCAGGCTTGGAGCATCTGCCAAGCTCCTGAAGTCTTTTTGGAACCCCATTTGCAGGGGGTTACACCCTTCCTGGCCTGGGAAAGCTTGATGTCCGCGTCAGCAAGTACCATAGTTTCAACTGCAACCATATACATTTGCATTAGGCTCACACATGTAATCATCAGTCAATATATCATTTTACCAAGAACACATTTCTGAAACATTGCAGTATGTCACTTCACACAGTATACACACACATTGTACCACAACCTGCTATTACCTCTTGTACATGAAACCTAAAGAGAGGGGGCCCTTCCCTATCAGTTACCTTGGGGCTGGACGGGCAAGGGCACCATACTTAGAGGGCAACACAAGTAACTTGGAGTTAGCACTGATGCTCAGTTTGGGCAATGAGCTCGGGGACACATACACTCCTTTATGGACAACATTGAGAGGCAAATCCACAGGCCTCCCAAGGGAATCATAACTGAGGTGCACCACAGGCTTTACAGCTCGACCAGTCTTTCTAGGGGAACTGTTACAGTCTCTGCACTCTGAGCCTCATTTTCAGCATTGTCCTCACTTGTCAGGGGAGTCTCCATGGGGGTAGAGAGGCTAGAACTTGGGGCACTTTCAGCTCCAGGAGTTGCAGTTTCTGAGTCCACAACATTTGGCTCGATGGAGAGCTTTGGACACTGGCAGTGGACTGTCAGGGCACTCAAAATACTCTTCTTGTTCTGGTGTATCACCAGTCTGCCCAATCTATCATTTTCCTCCCTGAAAGCTCAAACAGTTCAACCATGCACAATGATTCCATTTCATCTGATCTGATGCTTTGCACTTCACTTTCTGGGAGCATTGGCTCCAGGGACGAGCTGGGGCTTGGACAGTCCAGAAGGCCCAGCTTCATCTCCAGTATTGACTAGGGATTGCCCTCAAACAATTGACTCAGTTCGTAAGAAGGATAGTATTCAAAGTCACCTCACTTTCTTCCGATATGGACTGACAGTCATGCTCAACTGGGACTTGTGGAGGGGAACACTTTAACTTTGCTTCTGTAGGTGCAGACTTTCTTGATCTTTTCTTAGCAGCAGCTCTAGTCACTGGTCCAGAGGGGCATCTTCTAGGGGCTCAGACTCAATTAAGATTTGTCCAATGGGCAGTAAATGATTTCTATGCATTGTTTTTACATCTTTGAATTATTCTCAGGCCTTACTTTGTACACTGGCAGATCATCTAGTTTGCCCACTACAATGTGAGGGAGATGGTGCCATCTGTCAGCAATCTTGTGCTTGCCATGCAGTCCCAGATTTCTTAGCAATACCCGATCTCCCTCCTGGAGTTCCTGTGCTTTCACCTTTTATCATACCTTCTTTGTTGGCCAGATTTCTTTGGCAGCCATGGTTTGAGCCAGTTGGTACGCATGAGTTAGCTGGGCCTTTAACTTTTGCACATACTGTAAATAGTTGTCAGCTTGAACCCCATCAGGAGAGACCCCAAAACACACATCTACTGGTAGTCGAGCTTCTCTTCCAAACATCAGGCGGTGGGGGAGAACCCAGTGGCATCACTTTTGGTGCAGTTATAAGCATGTACCAGGGTGCAAATTTGTTGGCTCCATCTAGGCTTGTCCTTTGGGTGTAGAGTGCCTAGCATATCTAGCAAAGTGGTTGAAACGTTCAGGCTGTGGGTCCCCTGGGGTGGTAAGGAGTGGTTCTGGACTTCGCACTCCCCACAGAGAAAGCATCTCTTTGATCAGACGACTCTCAAAGTCTCTCCTTGATCAGAATGGATTCTTTGTGGAGCCCCATAGTGAACAAAAAAGTTTTCTACAAGCACTTTGGCTACAGTGGATGCTTTCGGTCTTTGGTGGGAAAGCTTGGGCATATCTCGTGAAATGGTCAGTGACCACCAGCACATTACTGATATTTCTTTGATCGGACTCAAACTTAGAAAATCAATACAGACCAGCTCCATGGGTGCACTGGTGGTTATGTTAACAAGGGGCAGCCCTCTGGGGCAAAGCTTTCCTCTGTAAGCAGCGACTACAAGTTCGAATGTGTTGCTCCACATCAGCCCCCATCTTAGGCCAATAGAATCTGGATCTCACCAAGTCAAGTGTTCTGTCTATACCAAGGTGCCCCATGTGGTTGTGCAAGGACCTCAATACTGAGTCTCGAAGGCAGTGGGCAGCACTAGTTGTTGTTTGTCTACTTGTCCCTCTGTCTACTGTTTCTCTGTATAACAGTTTATTGATCAGTTTCAATTTAGGACCTTCTTTGTATAACAGTGCAGTTCTCAAATCAGTGGAGCGTAATTTGGACACATCCTTTCCTGCATAGAGGGCTTCTAAAGCTGCTTTGATCATGGGATCGCGGATTGAGCCCGCCGAATACTGTCATTGTCCAGCTGAGGCAGTGCACCAATGTCTATTGCAGAAAAGTGGCAATAAGCAGCAGGTATGCAATTCTCAGAGGGTCCCAAGCAATCCACCATGCAGTCCACTTCGTCCGTGGACATTTGTTCCTCCCTGTCAAACTTCGGCAGAGTGCCCAATGTCAGATTCTGCCAATCGGACCCAATCATTCTGGGGAACAGGCCTCCTGAGAGAGCATCAGCATCTATGTGGTTCAGACCTGCTCGGTATTCGAGAGCATAGTCATATGTAGATAATGCAGAAAGCCACCTATGGCCGGTGGCATCCAACTTAGCTGAGGTCTGCACATAGGTTAAAGGATTATTGTCAGTTTTACTAGTATTTTAGCCCCATACAAGTACTCATGGAATTGGTCAACAATAGCCCACTTCAAAGCTAGAAACTCTAACTTATGTACAGGATAGTTCTTTTCGGATGGGGTCAGACTTCTACTGGCAAAGGCCACTGGTCTCAGGCCATTCTCGCGTTGTTCAACACAGCCCCCAACCCTGCAAGCTAGCATCAGTGTGCAGGACATAAGGTTTTCTTGGATCGGCATAGGCCAGCACTGGAGCATGGTAAGTTGATAAATGATCTCATGAAAAGCAGTCTCACAGTCAGGAGTCCAGCAGGCCCCAAATACTTCACTCGGATGAAAATACACTCTTTCAGTCTTGAGGGACGCTGACTTTGGTATTTTTGTGGGTTGGGGATACCTTTGAGTAAGGTTAAGTAAAGGGCGGATCACTCTTGAATAGTCCTTGATGAAACGCCGATAATAACCACAGAATCCCAGGAATCTTTGCAGTTCTTTTAGATTTTGGACTGCGCCAGGTGGTCAAGGCCTCAACTTTACTTGGGTCGGTCTCTATTCCTCGGTGGATACTATGTGTCCCACATACTTTACTGATGTTTGAAAGAATTGACACTTATCAATGGACAGTTTAAGGCCAAAGTCCTCCAGTCGGTCCAATACCTTAAATAATCTGCTCTCATGTTCCTCCAGTGAGCTGCCAAACACAATAACATCATCTAGGTATACCAGGCACTCTAGTAAGTTCATGTCCCCACTGCACGCCCATCAATCGCTGAAAAGTGGCTGGGGCACCTGAAATCCCTTGAGGCATCCTCATGAATTCATAAGCAAGCCGGACAGATAAAGGCTGTCTTTTCACGGTCCTCTGGGGCCATCGGATCTGGTAGTACCCACTGCGGAGATCCAGCACAGAGAACCACTTGCTCCGTGTAGGCAGTCCAAAGCATCCTGAATGCGGGCATTGTGTACTGATCAGGATAGTCCGCCGTTTAAGGTGCGATAATCCACACACATCCTTACTGTTCCATTCTTTTTCCTCACTACCACAATGGGGAAGCATAAGGGCTTCTGGATTCTTGTATTACACCAGCAGCTAACATCTCTTGCAGATGCCGTCTCACATCATCTATGTCAGCAGGTGCCAGGCGCCGAGACCTCTCACGAAATGGTCTTTCGTCATGCAGCCGGATATTGTGCTCAGCTCCTTGCATGCATCCTACGTCCCATTCCTTTAAAGAAAACACCTGGTCTCTCTGGGCAAGCTTCTCACTGATCCTCACTTTCCATTCAGCTGGCAGCGGAGTCACAAATCAAACAAGTCAGGCGTTCTCGTCATTCTTCCTTGAACTCTTGCTGCTGGGTGCACTGCAGTGTCTGCACAATGCACATTAGCCAGGATGCAACCTCTATTTACTCGAATGTCTCTTTCAGACACATTATGAACTTGGACCATTACCCTTCTGGCATAAGCATGGGCTCTAGCGGGCAAAATACTAGGCTTGACCAGCAGTCCCTCTGGCAATTTTCCATCGCCTGGTGCATCCAACATTAATATTTTATTCTTAACATCCTTCTGATACGGACCTCTCCTGTAAGGTACACTGGCATTTGGCCAGGATCAGAGACTCAGGATCCTTCTTCCATACACTCGACCGTTCCTCTGGTTCTATTTTTTCAGCATCTCTGTGCCTCATAGGCCTTCTTAATTAAAGCCGGAACTCTTAAAGCTCTACTAGTCTTTGACCCCTGTTTTTCATAACACAACTGTGCCAGCCTTCCGAACATATGAGCATTTGTTCCAATCAACAAAGGGACACCATCATACAGTCCAGTGGGGGACACACTAAGGCTAGGGTCTCTACTTGTTCTGCCACTCCAGCCACGGAGGTGGGAAAGACAGCCAAATTGGATATACCCGGAATAGGGTAGGCCTTCACTTAACCCCATACATGCAGTCCTTCTAATGGTTGTAAGGGTACGCCTGACAAATGCTTCTGATACCAATCTTGGAACATAATTGTCACTTGGGAGCCACTGTCTAATCAGCTCTTGTAGACACTCCATTCACCTTTACAGTGGTCTCCATGGAGGGACCCACTATTCTGGACCAGTCTGGAGGAGGCGGTAGGGGGCCTGGGCAACTGACCTTGCCACAAAGGACATGAATTAGCATTTTGGTGCCCTCACTGGGATCATGTCGTGCACCTCTTAACCACTGATTTGTTCTCCTAAGCCTCCTTGTAGCCTATATGCAACTTTGTCAGTGTCTTTTGGGACTAGCATTCCTTTCATGCCCATCTTTCCCACAATTATAGCAAAACATACTTTCTGGAGTTTGAGCTGGCCGAGGCGCCACACTGGGAGCCAGGCGGGGACTATTAACTGGAAACCTGGTGCCATCTCTGTCTGCGCGTGATAAGCATTTGAGACATCTCGTCAGTTTCTCCACTTCCATGGTCAAGGAATTGAGTTTGGAGCTGTTATCAGCAGGAGATACATGGGTGGGTACCCCCACCCCATAGCAGATGCAGTCGGATATAGGTCAGGGCCCGTGTCTTGCAGGCATGACCTTCATAAAGGGACTGTTTTTGAATTCCCGGATCTCTCTCTCAACAGTTCGCCCATTGTGGCATATCTTTTCCTTGTCAGAGCACTCATTGACTGCCAACCTCTGCCCTGAACTTCACTTGATGGGTCACCTCAGTCACTCGGGTCATAGCCGCGCTATTAGTGCAGGTCCCTCCTGAGGTCGCCTTTTCTCAACTCCTCAAATTTCTCTCATTAACTCATCATAGGAGGGTGGGATTCCAGTCGATCTGCCAGGCGAACTGAAGCAACAGCAGTTCTGAGAAGGGGCAGACTTAAGGATCCTGTCCAGCCTGGTTCGGTCCAGTTCAATCGCTGGCAAACTACCTTTCTTGAGGCATTCTTGCAACAATTTTTCCAGCCGAGATACATACACAGACAACAACTCCCTTGGTACTGTTGTGCATCTCTTACTTCCACCATAGGTCCTCATCAGAATCTGGGCTCCCATACACATTCTCCAGGGCCTCAAGAGGGGCCTGTGCAGTCACTTCAGGGTTACCTGGTCCGTTTAGCACTAATGGTAGCCAGGGCAGGACCGGAGGCCTCACTAACCCTCTTTCGCTGGCTTCTGAGCATTGCCATTCTAGCACTTGGGGGCAACATAGTCTATCCAGGTCTCCCAGTCATCCTCCCTTGGGGGTGGGAGGTGCCAGAGAAGATCCTCAACCTTCGTAAGAGTCGTGACTAATGGCAGGTGCAGAAATTGAGTCTGCATTGGTTCAGCCACCATTACGGGCCCTGGAGCGGAGAAGGTGTTGGGGAGGAACACCCCAGGTGGCAAGAATAGTTTCTTCAAGTCCTCCACAGTTTTCCTTCCCCAGCATCCATTTAGCAAATTTCTTCTCAAAAGTTTCAGATAGTGGTGGGGGCTCATTCCCCGGTCTTACTGTCCTTAGTTATCACTCTCCAGCAGTGAGGGCCCTCTGGGGTAATGGTCTGTGGCACTTTGGAGCTATCTATGGGATCCTTAGACTCTACTAGGGCCAGGAAAGTGTGGGTGAGCAGATTAGCATGCCGACCCACCACCACAGGGTTTTGTAAACCTTCCACCTTGAAAGTACTCCTGCACAGTGTCCGTATTGATACCCAGGGGATGTCCAGGATAAGCATAGCATTTTGGGGTCGATCTCCTCCCAGTACACCACTCCACCAGCCGGTGCACAGCCACTTGTCGGGGTACCCATTTTTCTTAACAGTGGTCTGTAATATGGCCACTAGAGGACACACAATCCCAGCGGTGAGCCTCCAAGATGTAACCCCTAGATGGCGCTATCCCAGGGCTACTACCCTGCCTGATTTGCTACTAACAGGTTGAGGGGCCTGGATCCAATGGCGGTGCCTCCACCCAGAGGTCAGGGTTTACAATAGTTAAACTAACTTGGTCACAGCCCTCTGGGACACTGCAACCCCTTTCTTCCCACTAGTGGCCCACACAATACATCAGAATTACCTTTACAGTATACACTTACCCCCAGGACTGGTTCCGCACTGGGACCTCCTCGTGAAATAAGATACAGTGCAACAATCACAGTACAGTACTTTAACATAGACAAATACCTCAGGCAGTATAACTTTGCTGAAACAAGCAGCTCTGATTTATTTAGGGGATATAACAAGGACAGGGGAAATCAGGTTAATTAGCTTATCACTCTACTCATCTACTTTATGGCTCTGTGCACAGGCCTATCCCTATCAGTTACTGTCCCTGGGTACCCAAGCCTTAGTGGCTAGTCCAAACCGTGGCAGCTGGTAGGGGCCCTTTCACACAGAGAAAAGGAGAATTAAACAGTCAGCAGTACAGTAATTCCATTTGGATTTAATGTGGCAATTCAACAGGGAGCGACCCTGAATTAGTACTCACAACCTCCAAATAAGATAGGGTCCTTCAATGTCAGCAGGGCTACTCTTGAGCTCCAAGAGACTCCTCACACATTTATTTGGTAAACAGTCACAGGCAAAAGTCACTTAATGGCAGCAGGATTCACTTGAGGTACACAAACCTCTTCACACATTTATATGGTAAAAGAAAGCACTATACCAGGCAGGCTGCATCTGTATCCCGATCGCAATTACTGCACAATACCGGGAGAACACACAGCAGATTCAGTTCCTGACAGACCGAAAGCAATTTCAGCAATTCCTCCAGTCTTCTACAGGGTGAGCCTGGTTTCTACTCTTCAGATATCCTTTGATTCTCTTCACAGGACGGATTCAGTCCTAACAAGCTGCAGACCGAACTCTGGACCTTACACATGTTTTTGATTAAAACTGTGCACTGAAGGAGCACAGGTTCCTTTCCTTCACTGCCAAAGCTCAACTGAAACTCCCAACAGACAAAACTGGCACTTCCTTTGAGTTCCTCCCAGTTCTTGACTGGATTACGGTCACCACAATAGACTGCTGCTGTTGGTCCAAAAGGCGCCAAGTCTAAACTACATCTCCCAGAGTCACTGCCCATACAATCCTCTTGTGGCTGGCTCAGATTATGAGTCCAAGTTCTGATTCACCAATGCACCATTTTAGAGCTAGCTTACCCCACACTAATTGGTCCAGTTCAGCAGTTCAAAACCAGAATGGGGAACTAGGCAGACACAGTTCTGACTGCAAAGAAAGCAGGTTAGACAAACTGTAATTTCATTATTACTGTAAATGATTTCTGGCAAACAGTTACATCTTTCAGATAGGTTCCCTTTGCACTCCTAGTGACTGCAAAATGGAGTGAATTGGCAGCAGCTCGAGTGGTACTCAAACAGAGAAGCACACAGTCCCCATACAACTAATTATGTCTGCAAGCAGACAGCTCTTAAAGAGACAGTACCAGAGGTTCTAAAAACACTCACTGATAAATGGCTTAAACGCCAAACACCATTCAGGCTTGGAGCATTCAAGCAAGCTCCTGAAGTCTTTTGGGAACCCCATTTGCAGGGGTTACATAATTATGGTAAAAAGGTCAAATAGCTAATGCTTCTACAGGCTGCATTACTTAAGAGTGCCAGTATACATTTGTATTATATGTATCTCCATGAAAATGTTTCAAATGTCATCAATTTACATATGAAGACTTCAAAATGATAGCTATTCCCAAGAAGATAGTAACATCGTATGCCTTTTGCAGGACCAAAAGGAGACATGGGAATGATGGGAATCCCTGGTTCTGAAGGTCCGCCTGGGCTTCACAGGCATCAAGGATTTCTTGGAGATAAAGGTGAGAACTGACCTTAAAATGTCTTGTGTGGATCTCTGTAAATATGTGACTCATTTCTTTACAAATTTCTCACTTTAAGAATCAAACCATTCATGTTTTATTTACATAATCCTCCTCACCCCTAAATTATATTAAACTTAATGTAAATCAAGTCACGATTGAGCAGACTCGATGGACTCTTGGGGCCTGATTTCATAAGAGCCCTAAGGTCTGCTGCAAAGTTTGACGAGGTGTGCCAAAGCCCCTTGGACACAATTCGGTCTGATTTTAGAGGGGTTGGGGCAGTTGCGATATTTTGAACATTTTACGCGCCTTGTGCCAAAGAGATGGCGCAAGTCCAGTAAAAGGTGGCCCACCATGGACGCAATGTTAGACTAGGGAGAACCTGGTCTGCCTCCCTCCGTCCTGCTTTCTGGACGTGTGAGGGTGTTTACAGCTAACTACTTAAAATATACAGCTTGTTGCAGTGTGTGACACAAGTCACCACATGCGTCACATACCCTGCCGTAAGTCCCCTGCTCAACTGCAAGCACTTTTAAAATTGGCCCTGGATCTCCTTCTGCCATCATTTTTCTATGTTTCATTTTTTTCTGTATTGTATGTGGTGCTCCAGGGTTAAATTGTAAATGTAAGATTGTATTTAAAACTAAAAAAAAGTTTAGGTATTAAAGAAATAATCCATTCCATTTCAGCAACTCAGACAACCACTGTCTTGGATACTTCACAAATAGTGCCTGTCAGCCAGACTGTTTTATCAGTCAGTAGCAGCAATTAAGACTGTGAAATCTGACAGGAATCTTTCACTTAAATTGTTGCCATGTTATTGGCTAAAGCGTAAGCTAGACAAAGCCAGGAAATAAGACCAGTCAACCTCACTAATTCCTATGCCAGCAGTGGTTTGTCATTGGTTGAGGGGTTCTTCATTTTTTCAGTGACTGTGTGGCAGAAACAGGACATTCTGCTGTGCCTCAACCTGGTCCTAGCTATGACTGTGGCAGGTAGTGCTTGATGCACGGGTGGTATTTGTGGGTGGTCACAATCCAGGCCTTTCTCTGTTCACTAATGTGTAGGAGCTACTGAGGCTTGTAGTCCAAAATTAGCTCCTGTAGATTAGATGTAATATTTTAGATCTTACTTGAGAGGACTCTTGCAGTAGGCAATAACACATGGGGCTGAGCCACCAGGTGCTGAGACCATACTGAAAACTTTAGCTAGCAATGTCAGGCGGGGGCATACCCGGCGTCACGTGACTGATGTTGGCTCGGCGCTATATAGTGTGCAGTCTCCACACCCGCCTTCCAGTTCTTTCCTGCCATTGACCAGTGCATGTCGGACCTCACGGAAAGCTGCTACAGTCTGTGCCATTTTTGATAAGTATAATCTTTAGATTTTTCTTATTTTCTTCAGTGCCTTCTGAATCACATAAAAACAAGTGCACCTGCTGCAAACAGATCCTGGAGATGGATGACCATACATTGTGTTTCCTGTGTCTGGGGCCTGACCACGACATCGAGGACTGTGAGGCCTGCCAGAAACTCAACTAGGCCACATGGAAATGCAGTCAACAAACCCTGGAAGCCCATCTCTTTAAACAAAAACTGACTTCCATGGAGAAGGAGCTGCAGCAGGTGCGGAGCTCTTCCTCTTCACCAGGAGCATCTTCTGGCTCCAAGCAGAAGGAGAAGCATCAGGACTGAGATCGGTCTCCTCCAGGCTGCGACCCTTTGGGGACTGAGGCTGAAAAGCGGACTTCCTCCAGCAAGGAACATGCTCCTGAGACCAAGTCTGTCCCCTCCTCTTGGGCAGCCCTCGTCCCCTGCCTGTCCTGGTTATGGTTCAGGTGGGGACCTCCGATTTGGAGGCTCCAACCACTCTTAGGACCTTCATTCCTCTGGGTCTAATCTGAGTGGTTCGCTGATAATCCAGTCACTGGTTCTGCTGACGACTGCACAGCCCTGGCGCTCACGCCAGCCCACACCTTGGGGTCCTGTGTTGGGTCTTTGACCAGAGCCCACTGCCACTTCAGCCACAGCCATTCCAGGAGAATCCCCTCCCAGGACGACTCTTCATCACCTCCAGTGTCTCCTTCACACTCAGAGCTGGAGGAACTGCCGCCTGCTGACCCGAATCGCTTGGCCAGTGATGGCCAGCCAGATGCCGGGTCCTCTGGGGACTTAATGGCCTGTCTGCTCCATCTGGGCTGTCCCCACAGCCACAGATCCCAGAGACCCCTGTTGGCCCTATCACACCGATGCTAGAACCCCCACAGGTCCGTCACTGCCTCTCTCCCCTCTGTGGACTACTGTCAGCTCCTCCACAGCCTGGGCCATTTGGGGTCCCTTTGGGCCCTCAAAAGGCTGCTACATCCCGCTGTTGGGTCCTTTGACATGCCACCCAATGACAGGCTGTCTAGTGCCAGGTTTCCATAATCCAGGTTATCCGACGCCGATACCACATGCTGGGGTATCTGACGCGGGTATCCAACACTGGGCTATCATACACCAAGGTTTCCAGCACCAAGGTATCTGCCATTGGGTTATCTGCAACTGGTTACCCATCAGTGGGTTACCTCTGGTTTACTGGCCTCCTGCTCCCAGCCACAGGTGGATTATGACACCCTTTTCCAGTCCTGGTGGAACAGGACCAAGGGCCAGCTGGCCCTGTGTTGGACTGACGCAGCTGCTCACGGCCCTACACCAGTCCATTTGACTCCTTCCCTCATTCTCTTTCTCCAGTGGAGACTCGTTCTTCCACTTCTGGCACCTTATCAGGAGTCCCAGTAGTGAGGGACAAGAGATGTGGGGCAGCAGAACCCATCAAAGAGATTCCCTACACAGGTCTTTGTCTCCGGTCGACCCCATCTTTGGACTCTTGAGTCTGATTCCTCCTCTTATACTCAGGCTCTGACTCTCCTCCACCAGAGGACCCCAGACCCAAGGAGACCCCAAGTCTTCCCAGAGAACCCCTCCTCTTAACGAACATCCTCCAGAAAATCCAAGAGGCTAATGACTGGAAGACCAAGACCAAGACCTCAAAGCAAGAGATTAGCGGAGCACCTGGACTTGCCAGAGCTGTCTCCTCTTCTCATTCCCTGTGGACAGGGCCCCATGATGACCTTGCTGCTTATTTGGCAGTAACAGTCATCCATTGCCGCTGTCTCTAACAAGGCAGATCAGTTATATCATGCCCTGGATGGCAAAGACCATCTCAGTACCCATCTGAAAGCTGACTTGTTGGTCACTGCGGCTCACGACTGCACTGCCAAGCCAAAACATATGAGCACCTCCTCTGGACAAGGAGTCGAGGCTCTTGGACCAGTATGGATGTACAGTCTACTCTGTCCTCCACTTTGGCACTTAGAGCTCTCAATTATGTGACCCTATGGTGTGCTACCAGGAGTCTATTCTGGGAAACTCAAGTCTGAGTTTGAGGCCTTACCAGATTTTGAGGCCAAAACCAAGATAGAGCACATGGCCAGGACAGCGTAGATAATCTGCTGTCATACTTTAAGGGTGACTAGTGATGTTGTCAATGCCTTGACTCAAAGTACTGCAGCGGCTGTCTGCTTATGCAGGCACTCCTGGTTGCAGGTCTCTGATTCGCCCAGGATGTGCAATCTCTATCCTGGACACCCCCTTCAGAGGCTCAGTCCTCTTTGGTGGAAAGTCAAGATGTGCTTACTGGAGTTCAAAGAGAGTGGAAGGCACCTGCTTTGTGCAATCTGTATCATGGCAATACCTAACACAGGGAGTCTTTTCATCGCCAGCAAAGGTGCAGTCAAGGCAGCAGCTCGCCAACCATCAGGACAAATGTCAAGCTCCCTTGGCTACCTCCATCCCACCAGCCAAGTCCTAGAGAGCTTCAGGGCAGCTCCCAACCCTCCTCCACCTCTTTGACTCATAAATTGACTCCCCCCTCCACTGCTGATTCTGGAGGAGCTAGTAGGGGCAGATTTGCCTGTCACCTGTACGGGTGGGAGGCGATCATGGCAGACTCATGTATCCTTTAGCTCATTGCTCAAGGCCACACATTAGAATTCCAGAGAGGGTCCTCCAGAAAATCCGCCAGGACACTCTCACCACCCGAAAGCTCACTCTAGGAGCGTGGATATGTTGTTCACCCACACTTTTGGCATGTCCTCTCCCTTTAAATCTTGCCGGAAAGTCTTCAAGTTGGCTCCTCCCACCCACGTGGATGGGAAATACCTTGGCTCTGCCCCATGAGGCCAGATCTTCCTTTCGCTGGAAGATACAGATTACCCTGCGCGCTCACAGCAGTTCATAGGCCCTGGATTCAAGCGCCGGTTTTATCGAAACTAACCTTAAACTCATTTGAGTTAATGATTCTGATTGTAGCACATCAGACGTGGAGGATAAATCGTCCCAGATTTCACCAGTGTACCTGCTGCCAGAAGATGTCGTGCACTGATCCCCACCTAACATGTGTTTATTGTCTAGGTGTCGGACATGACACCTGCCTTGCACTTTCTGACTGGCCTTCCATCCCAACATCCTGGACGCATCGCAAGGCACACCTAAAACTGGGGAGACTGGAGAAAGGAGCCCGCCAGTGAAACTGGAAGGAGGCGAGGTGGGCGGTTTCACGGCCGCGGGATCTGCCAACAACTGGAGCAAATGAAGGCATTGAGGAGGAAGAGCTCAAGCTTCCGACCAACGAGCTTTTTGTTCCGCCCAACCTTGGCTCCACTTTTACAGGCTCTTTCAAGGAGTTGTGCCATTCTCTCCACCAGGGTGAGGCAAACTCGGCTTGCAGTCCTCCCGCCTCACAAGTGGGATAGGCTCCAAGTCTTCGCTTGCTTAAGACGCTCTTGGGACCGAGAAAATTCTGAGTCCCAAGAGTATACAGTCTCGGCCTCGGTCGAGATTGCATCCTTGGTCACGGGTTTTTGGACATCCTGCCTGGCCAGGGGACCGAGGAAATGGCCAGTGAGGCTAAGATTAATCTCAACCCAATCAACCCTCTGTCGCCACTCCTGGAAAGGACTCTGGTCCTTGTTTTCCGGATGAGGAGACCCAGCTTGCTGGTGTCCCCATCGAGGAAAAGGTTCTGGACCCTCGGTTTTCACCGACAGCGTGCCTCCCGATTGATCGGGTCGACTCCCCGGTCTTGATCGAGGTCTATATCCCTTCGCTGAACGGGTTTAAAAGAGCTACAACACTCTAAGAAGAGGTACACCACAGATCTTCATCCTCCTCAGATGAGGAGAGGCTTCATGAAACCCGTCGATGCTATGAAGATCTCATGTGACAACAGATGATTTTGTCCAGGCAGAAGCTGGCCCCACCGCCACCCCAGCCATCACTTGGCTTCCGCCTCCTAGGCCGACGCCGACCCCTTCAGCACCGGGTCTTTGGTTCCCTGCCCTGGGGCCAGCCCAGATCCTGGTTTGGCCTGCCTTGGTCTCTCCACGATTTTGGTGGAACCACTGCCTGAGCAGCCTCAGGGAGGGGCCCTCAAAGAGGACTGTACAGTCACTGGGCTTCTCCGACATCTGTCAATTACGTTGGCCCCCGATCACCCTCGGCATATCCAGGAGACCTAGATGGGAGGCCGTTGTATCCCGACTGGACTTGGACGCTACTGGATTGCACCCCATCCTGGGATGATGAGTCATCTGTGGCAGGTTTGGAGGAATGTTCTTCCTCTTTTCAGGGCATTCTCCACCTGATCTCGAATCCACCAGAATGCCCATAGAGTTCTTCAGAAGAAGGCGGAGACCCCTTTGGATATTCTCAAAGTGGGGATACCCGATGGAGGCCTTTCCTGTGGCCGAGGCCATTGTTGGTCCGGCATCGAACCATGGCAGTGTCCTGCTTCATGTCCAGCACTGTCTGCCCGCATGGCCTGCAAGCACGCTGTGCCCATGGGGTCCCTTGCGGGTTCACAGAGCACCCTTCAGCCGAGAGCCTTGGACCGCCTCTGTATTCAGGCGCACTGGCAGTTCTGCCAACACTCACCGTCTCTCACAGGAGTCCAAGCTTTGGACCATTCAGCGCAGAAAGTCTATGCGTCTTCCTCCTTGGGCCTTCTATAAGGCCAGTTTGGCCATCATCATGGCACACTTCTCTCATGTCCTTCCTGATCATTAGGTGAAGTCTTCCCACATCTCCCGTGAACACGAAACCATGGTTACCAGATCCAGGACCAGGGCCGGGCTGTTGCCAAACAGCAGCTCCAGACGCCCTGAACATTGGGAATTCTTGTGTCGCTCAATGGCGCCATAGTGGCCTCTTGCCGTGAAGGTTTGGCTAAGGCTCCTCCTCCTTCCCGCAGATACTCAACATAAGCTAGCTGATGTGCCTTTTCTTGGGACCGACTTGTTCGCCCAGGAGTGGGCGGTTACCTACAGCGCATTGAGCAGTCCAATGCCACCTGGACGCCACTTCTGCCAAGGTTCTTCGGCAAGAACCAGCAGAAGAAAAGAAGAAGCCTCTCTGCACTCTTCCCTGTGGTCCAGCAGTCCTCTACCAAGGAGGACAGCAGCAGCAGCAGCAGGCTCAAGCTTGGCACCTCGGCCCAAGCCTGGACCCCAACAGGCCCGCAAAGGAGACGAGGCTCAGGTCCTTGAGCCTCCTCCTCCTCTAAGCCTGCCCAGTGATGGGGTGGGGGTTGCCACCCCTATCTCTGTCATGCCAGCTCTGGGTCCTCCGTGGGGGCGGCTTCACACTTCCTTTCCACCTGGTCCGCTATCACTATGGACAGGTGGGTTCTCGAGTGGTCGGTCAGGGACTGCCTCTAGAATTCAAGCAGTACCCTCCCAGCCGAGCCCACGCCTCGGAAGAACGAATTGCCAAATGCACCCAGTCGGCTCTTCGAGATGACATTGCTCAGCTCTTCCTCAAGGAAGCAGTAGCTATCGTGGTGGATCCGCCTCCAGAACCAGGCTTTGTCTCCAGGTACTTCCTGGTGCCTAAGCGGACGGGCGCTGGCACCCCATTTTAGATCACCATGACCTGAATCAATATCTCAGGTCTCACACCTTTCAGATGGTCACTCTGTCCCAGATCATTCCATCCTTTGAGCAAACATGTGGTTTTGTTCACTCGATCTGCAGGGCTTATCTTTCACATCCCAATCTGTCCATCCCATCAGCGGTTCCTCTGTTTAAGGGTCATGGGGACCTCTACAAGTTCTGAGCCATGCCTATTCGGCCTATCATCGGCCCCATGGTCTTCATCAAATGCATTGCAGTGGTGGTTGCCCATCTACGCATCAGGAATCAGAATTTCCCCTACCTCAACGACTGACTTCTGGCAGGTCACTCCCTACAGGAGTTGAGAGATCCAGGGACCTGGCCCTCCAGACCTGCTCCCAGCTCGGCCTCCTAATCAACTAGGCCAAGTTGGAACTCGCCTTCTCAGGTGATAGGCTTCATCAGGGCAGAGCTAGACTCTTGTCAAGCCAGAGCTCAGCTCCCAGCGGACAGGGGCGGAGGTTCTTTCCTCCTTTGCCCAATCATTTCTGGTTGGGGCAGTTGCCCCTGCCTGGGACTTTCTGCGCCTTCTGGGTTACATGGCGGCATGCATCTGAGTGGTCCATTGCGCCTGGTTGCACATGCTCCCCTCCAATAGGAGCTGGCCGCCCAGTGGACTCAGTGCCAAGGTCACTTTGATCAGCTGATCACTGTAACCCAGAGGATGCGACGCTCTCCAATGGTCCTTACGACTGATGCCTCTCTCATGGGCTGGGAAGCCCACATTGGGAAAAACAGGGCCCATGGGTTCTGGACCCCGAGGAGTCCTGATGCCACATCAACCTGTTGGAGCTCAGAGCAGTCAGACTGGCACTGTCAACTTTGCTCCTCAGCTCCGGGGTCAGATGGTTCAAGTCCAGGCGGACAATACCATGGCCATGTACTACCTCAACAAATGGGGCGGCATGCACTCTTATCTGCTGTGCAAGGAGGCGCTCCGCATCTGGACCCTCGTAAGCCGGTTGGAGGTGGATCTCCTAGTCATCCATATGGCAGGAGCCTTGAACCAGCTGGCGGATGCTCTCAACTGCATAGGCCAGACATCCCACAAGTGGCCTCTCCATCCAGAGGTAGCTTACAGCCTGTCCTCCCACTGGGGCAAACCAATGGTGGACCTGTTTGCCTCAGGAAAAACACAACACAAGCTGAGGCTGTATCATGCCATCCCCTCAGCAGGGCTCGCTGCAGGGATGCCTTCTTGAGCCCATGGACCCCAGGCCTCCTCTACACCTTCCCTCCATTTCCCTTCATCCACAAGGTGTTACTTAAGTGAGAAGGGACAAGCAAAGGTGATTCTGGTAGCCCCAGACTGGCCACGCCAGTTCAGGTATCCAGACGTCCTCAGCCTCCAGCTGCAGGCCCCATGAGCTTTGCCAGCCACTGCATCTGATATCTCTGAACCGTGGGAAGGTCTTCCATCTGGACCTTCAATCTCTGCACCTCACAGCCTGGTACCTGAGCAGCTAGAGTTTCAGGCTTTGGGTCTTTCGAAGATATCTACACCGTGGTGGGGGCATCTCGAAGGAATCAACCAGGAATTGTTATGCCTTCAAATGGAAAAGGTTTTCCATTTGGTGTCAGAGGTAATGGTCTGGACCCCTTATCCTGTTCTGTAGCTAACATTCTCAACTACCTTTGGTCTCTCTCCAAGGGGCTACGTCATTGACCCTTAGAGTGCACCTGGCAGCCCTCTCTGCTTACTGGGTGCAGGCCGTCAGCTGACGTTGGCACAGGAGACAGTGATCGGCGCTCAGAGGCATGGCTCACATATCCCTCCGGTGCGTGAACCTCCACCTCCATGGGATCTACTGCTGGTATTGGCAAAGCTCATGGGCAAGTCATTCAAACCAATGCCAGGTGTGAGCTGTCACACTTGTCGTGAAGGCGGCCTTCCTGGTGGCTATCATGTCTGCCAGAAGGACAGGGGAGCTCCAGGCACTTCGGTGGACTCCTTATCTGGTCTTCCACAGGGACAAAGTTGTCCTGCGCCCCCACCAGAAATTCCTTCTGAAGGTGGTGTCAGAGTTTCACCTTAACCAGATGTTGACTCTGCCAGTATACTACCCTAATTACACCTCGGACATCAGTACAGGCTTCATACTTTGGACCTGAGACATGCTCTCTCCTATTATAAGGAGAGGATGGCACAGATCAGTGGAGAGGTTCGCCAGCTGTTTGTCACCCACGCTGAAGCCGCTTCTGACAGACCTGCAGCCAAATGGACCATAGCAAGATGGATTACATCATGCATAGGTCTGTGCTATGAGTTGGCGGACAAGGACCTCCAAGAGGGATAAGAGCTCATTCTACCTGCCACAAAGCTGCAGTGGTGGCTGCTTCCATGGACATCCTTATCCAGGAAATTTGTCGGGCTGCTACCTGGAAGTCAGCAAACACCTTCATTACTCACTACCACATCGACCTTGAGTCATGCCGGGATGCTGGTTTTGGCACCTCAGATCTTACTTGAGGGCTCTTGCAGTAGGTAATTACATATAGGACTGACGTCGGCAGGACCCCATGGAAAAATTTCTAGCTAGCGGTCCTGGCGAGGGACCGCCTCCATGTCAGGTGACCGCGTCGACGACATTGGTATAAAGGGCAGTTCCGGACGCCCGCCTTCCAGTTCTTTCCCGCCGTCAGCTCATGCAGTGCCTCATGGTGAAGTTCGTGCTCAGCCCTGTTATTTCGTCGGTTTTTACCAAAAGTTATCAGTATTTTAGTACGATTTCGTCAGGTGAATGTCGGTTTATGTCGTCCCTTCAAAAATAAGTGCGACTGTACGGCACCCAACTGCCTCACGAGGACGGTCACCCTCTTTGCCTTTTTGCTAGGCCTGACCACGTGGTCAAAGTGCCCGCATTGCCTGCATTTCAACGCTGCCACCCAGAGACGACGCCAGCAGTCTTTGGAAGCCCATCTCCTTAAAAAGAAGATGTCTGCAATGGAGAAGGAGTTAAAGAAGCTTAGGCAGGTGTCGAACTCCTCAGAAGGACACAGAAGTGGGATAAAGAAAGGCAAAGGGAGAAAGCCTCCTCATCCGTGAATCCGGCTGGAGCCGCGGTTCAGGTAACGTCCCTCGGGGATCACCCGGCGAGCCGCCTCAAGGCTTTGAGGCGTCGGCCCGCCCGTCGGACTCGTGTTCAAGTCCTACAGGTGCCTCCGGGCAAAGAGCCTCTGCCTCAGTACTGCCACAGGCTTGCGGCCTACTGGTGCGGGGCACCTCCATAAGCCGGACATCGGCTCTCAGACGCCCGCCGGAGAAGGCGCTAAGGCGCCTGACCCTTTGGGGCGCGACGGCAGTGTCACCTCGTCCCACCTCCGATGAGGGACCCTTAAGTCAGACGCGGCTCCTCTGGCGTCCGCCGATCCAGCCCTAAGCCGCACGCCGGCTCCTCCGACGTCGCCGGGCGCGAAACCTATGACAGACCCCCATCGCCTGTCATCCCAGGTTCCCGCAGCCTTCGCTGCCATCCGGGAGCCCGAGTCGCCTGCCTGACCCCGGGACTTTTCCTCGCCCCGGCGGCATGGATGCTTTTCTGCCGTCAGACGCTCCTCCACTGAACCGGATCTGACGCTGGCCCCCGACACGGCCCGCGATGCCGCTCGACACCGCCCGCCAACGCCGGTTCCGACACCAGCCCTCTGACGCCGGCGGAAGATATTCCTCCTCCATCGGGCCCACCCCCCACCGCCTATCACTGTTGATCCACCCGGGGCTCCCTACTGGGCCGCCTGCTCCGCAGCTCTTCCAGTACCTAGGTATCCGCCATCGTATCCGACGCTGGCTTACCCAGGCCTGCAGTATCCAGCGCCACAGTACCTGGCGCTGGCTCCACCGGCGCCGCAGTACCCGACGCCGCAGTACTCGGCACCGGTATTCCGCAGCCGGGTTATGGATACTCACGTATGGATATAATCCATATAACTATCCCCTCCTCCTCCTCCAGCGCCCCCAGGCCGCGGTGGATCTTCAGGAACTCTGGCCTCCTGGTGGACTGAGGCTGAGCTCAGCTCACCAAGGAAGTCGAGAGCCGCCTTATGGCAACGGTGCCACCCCGCCCTATACGCCCGAGGCAGCACACTCCTCTCCGCCTCCGGTTCCCGAGCTCTTCCCTCGATCCAGAGAGGGCAGACACGTCCAGGTATTCCCCTAGGAACCCGTTCCTCCCCTAGACAAGTCCGGGAGTCTTACTCTGCTTCAAATTCTTCTTCTTCTCTCTCGGATTCCTCGGATTCCTCCGATGGATGCTCCAAGAAAGACGACGAGCCTCGCTTCCATCCAAGCCCCGGCGAGGACTCCTCCAAAGTCTCCTCCGAGGATCCTTCCTTCACGGAGTTGCTCAGGAAGATCCAGGAAGTACATCAGTGGCGTCTTTGGAACCAGATCCTCAGCGGGTTAAACTCACGAACATCTGGACCTGCCCCTTACGGCCCCTCTAGTGCCACCCTGGATCGAGCCTCACGCCCACCTTGTTTCCACTATTTGAAACAACCATCGCTCTAGCCCCACTTCCTCAGAAGTCCAACAGGCTATACCAGGCTCCGGAGGGTGTAGAGTGTTTGGATTCTCACCCCTGCAGACCTGTTGTGATTAGCGCGCTAACGGCCGATCAAGACACCCTAAACATTTGAGCTCGTCTCCCGGATAAGGAATCTCGCCTTCTGGATCAGTATGGAAGGAAAATATACACTTCTTCCACACTGGGAATCAGGGCCCTGAATTATGTAGCACATATGGGGGATTACCAGAAGGCTATCCTTACCCAGGCGCAATCTAAGATTGACTCCTTGCCTGACTCCCAAGTCAAGCAGGAGTTAGCTGGCCTAGTCCGTTCTGCTCGTTCAGCCAGTTGTCTCATTCTGAGGATGACTTACGATGCAGTGGACACTGCAGGTGGAGCTCCATGTTCGCCGTAAGTCTTTGGTGTCACCCTGGCTCTGCGTGTCAGGTTTGGTCCGAGGTGCAGTCAGCAATCCAAGAAGCACCTTTCAGGGGTTCAGTGCTTTCGCGGTGATGTCAAGGACATCATCACCATTTCAGGAGAAGGGACGGCTCTGAAATCTGTGGATTCCATGTACCGTCCCCATCCCCACGCATCCTTTTCGCAGGCACGAGCCGGCCTCAAGTGAAACCCAAGGAGGCAGGCCACCAAACACTGGGCCCCTGCGCTGCCAGGCCCCCACCGCCTAAAAGCAGCAGGCGCCCAGCTGCGGCGCTGTCTCACACCACCTGACTCCTTCCCCTCCCACCGCCTCCGGACTCCCGGAGGAACTGGTAGGAGGGAGATTCTCCTCTACCTTCCGGGTTGGGAGAGGATAACATTGGATTCATGGGTGCTTCAGATTATCGCGGAGGGCACTCCATAGAGTTTCTACAGAAACCTCCACGTCACCCCCTCTGAAGTCCTTTTACTCAAGGGACCATCTTCCTTTGGTCAGGAAGAAATACCCACCCTTCTCGCGAAGCAGGCTATAGAACCCGTTCCTCCTCACCTTCACGGGACGGGTTACTATTCCCATTTCTTCCTTGTTCCAAAGAAGACGGAGATCTCAATCTCATTCTCGATCTCAGCTCCCTGAACTTCTATGTGGAATACAAAAGTTCAGGATGCTCTCCTTCAAACCCTCCTGCCCTTCTTCGGCTGGGTCAATGGCTTTGGGCGCTGGATATGCAGGATGCATATCTGCACATCCCCATTCATCCCTACGTTACTGCAAGTACCTCGGCTTGCTTTCCAGAGGACCATTACCAATTCTGAGCACTCCCATTTGGTCTTTCCTCGGCTCCCAGTTTTACCAAATGCCTGGCGGTAGTAGCGGCCCACCTGCGTACTTTGGGAGTTCAGGTGTTTCCCCACCTGGATGACTGGCTCCTGGTGGCCTCATCCAGGAGGAACTCCTGCATTTTCTCCCTCACCCAGCAGGTTTTACTTGTCTGGGTATCACCATCAACCATTCCAAGTCTCATCTGGACCCCTCCCAGAGACTACAGTTAATCGGGCAATCCTCGATACGACAGTGTGCAGGGCCTTCCTTCCTTCGACAGGCGGCCTCCCTCCAGTCACAGGTTTCCCTGCTTTCAGAATGCAGGAAGGTTCCGGCGAGGTCGGTGCTCCGTCTCTTGGGGCTTATGGCTGCGCCATCCTGGCCAGTTCATGGCAGCTCCCATGGAGGCTCTCCAGTGGACCCTCCGCTCTCAGTAGGATCAACTCGTAGATGATCTAGATCATCTGGTGCTGATCTCCTCGCTGATGACAAGAGACTTGCAATGGTGGATGGTTCAAGAGAACCTGTTTGAGGGCCCCTTCTGTCATCTCCCCCTCCCAGACTCTGACCACGGACGCATCAGGTGAAGGTTGGGGAGCCCATCTGGGTCCTCACAGACCCAGGGTTTATGGTCCAGATTGGAGTTAGCTCTCACATCAATGTGCTCGAGCTTCTAGCAGTTCTGTATGCTCTCCAAGCCCTTCACCAATACATCCTTCCTGGTCACCTAGCTGTCCAACGGACAACATGTGCGTGGTGTGGTACATCAACAAGCAGGGAGGAACTCGATCCTAGTCGCTGTGCAGGGAAGCAATGAGGGTTTGGGACTGGGCAACGCTTCACAACCTTCATCTCACGGCGACCCATGTTCCAGGAGTCGAACAATACCCTGGCAGACAAGCTAAGTCGCTCCTTGGCTCTGCACATGAGTGGGAACTGGACCAAAAGGTTCTAGATGGCATCTTCCAGCTCTGGGGACTCCACAGGTAGACCTGTTCGCCTCTTCCCAAACCACAAAACTTCCTACCTTTGCTTGGTCGCTCCAGGCGAGGCGCTTTCTGGGCGGCGCTCTGTCTCTAAGCTGGAAGGCAAATTCGTCTATGCTTTCCCCAATTCCTTTGGTCCCTCATGTGCTGCAGAAGCTTGCAATGGAAGGGCGAGAATGATTCTGATAGCTCCTTTCTGGCCCAGGACAAATCTGGTTCTCTCTTCTACAACAATACTCAGAGGTTCCTCCTCTTCTCTTCCTTATCTAGGATTGCTGACCCAGGATCAGGGACCCTGGTCCATCCGGGACTCAAGTCCCTTCAACTTCATGCATGGCTCTTGCAGACCCTAGCCCAAACTCGATTGGCGTCTCTCTAAGGTGGGTGAGATTCTGGTGGAGGCTGAAAACCCTCCACTAGGTCCACCTCGCCATGAAATGGAAGAGATTTTCCATTTTGGCTGACTCCAGGAGCGTGGAGCCTTTCTCTGTCCTGTGGCCATTCTTCTCAATTATCTCGTCATATCTTGACCTGGGTCTCAGTCATTCTTCTTTGAAAGTTCACATGGCCACTATTTCAGCTTACCATATTCCTTTCATTGATAAAGCCTTTGCCCAATTAAATTATCCAAGACTTTTCTTAGAGGGTCCTTCATCTCAGGCCCTTGTCCGGACTCCTGCTCCCCTTGGGATTTGAACTTTGTTCTCAGAAACTTACTCTTCCTCCTTTCGAGCCTGCGGCTTCCGCGAGACTTGAAGTTTCTATCATGGAAGATGCTCTTCTTGGTGGTCATTACTTCTGCTCGAAGAATTTCTGAGCTCCAGGCCCTTATGTGTAAGGTCCCTTATCTGATTTTTCACAAAGAGCAGTAGCTCTTCGCACGAACCCTAAGTTTCTTCCGAAAGTGGTAGGCGAGTCTACCTTAAATCAGTCTATTGAGTTACCTGCCTTTTTCACGGGACTCCAATCAGGGAGAATATTTGCTCCATACCATGGATGTTCACAGGATTTGAGATACTACACTGATAGGACAAAGGATCTCAGAAAGACTGACCAGTTCTTCGTCTCTTTTGCTCACAAAGGGAAGGCAATGCTGTTTCAAGCAATGCCTATCAAAGTGGTTGGCTCATTGCATCACTTTCTGTTATGACAAGTACAACAAGACCCTCCCAGGTCAAGTCAGAGGTCCTCCACTCGTGGAGTAGCAGCCTCTGTGGCTTGTTTTAAGAATGTGTCTGTGGCGGACATCTGTGCTGCCGCCACTTGGACTTCGTCCATACCTTCACTGAAACATTACCGGTTTGGACATTGCCTCTCGCCGTAGAGCAGGCTGCAGTTAATGGTCTTGCAAGGCCTCCTGTCTTGAGGTTTGCAAGTGTTTTTTTGCTACTCTAGGAGTAGTTCCTCCTCCCGTGCCTTCCATTGTTCCAGACTGCTTGGGATTCTGTCCTATATGTAATTACTTACTGCAAGAGCCCTCTCGAGTAAGATAGTACAGTTACATAAGAACTTACTGTAACAGTAGATCTTGAGAGGCTCTTGATAGTAAGTACCTTCCGCCTCCATCCCCTAGGCTTCTTCAGCTCCTTTTCCATTCAGGGAAATATCCGCTTCTCTCGTCCGGGCCTTCCGGGCCTGTGAGGAAAGAACTGGAAGGTGAAATCGGGGACGCCCCTTTATACCAATGTCGTCCGGCGCGGTCACCTGATAGAGGCGGGTCCCTCGCCAGGGACTCGCTAGCTAGAAATTTCAGTCCTCAAGCACTGCCGCCGCCAGTCCTATGTAATTACCTACTGCAAGAGCCTCTCTCGAAGATCTACTGTTACGGTAAGTTCTTACGTAATTGTACTTTCTCCAATCTTTGTTCCCTAAGTAGTGTGCACCTTTTCCTCCCTTCTCCCAGAGAACTGCTAGGACTCTGCCAAAGAGTGTGGATGAATAATATATCCATGATCCTAGAAAAACAGGTTACTCACCTGTAACAGTAGTTCTAGGGTGGTATATGTTGTTCACCCACACGAACCACCGACCTCCCCAGCTGCAGATGCACACAACCTGGCCTCCAGTGGCTAAGATCTGGCATCATGGGGTGGAGCCAAGGTATTTACCACCCGAGAGGGTGGGAGGAGCCTGCTTGAAGACTTCGGTAAGACTTTAAAGGGAAAGGGACATGCCAAAGAGTGTGGATGAACAACATATACCACTCCTAGAACTGCTGTTACAGGTGAGTAACCTGTTCTTTCTGAAGATCGGTTTTTTTTCTCCCTTACTGCCTTAGCCATGTTTTTCCCGCCTTTATTCTCTTCCATTGTGCCCCCAGCTACCCCCAAGGTATTTAAAAGGCAGTCTCCCATTTCTTTAAAATCTGCTGTCCTGATGTCCAGGAACCTTATCCTAGTGTTTTTTTTCTCCTGTCCAATCTGTATGCCAAACCTCTCTGTACAGTGTTCACTAGTACCCAGGGGCTACCACTGTAATGTCTGCAATGCCGTCCCTGATTGTGGGCACAGTACCAGATCTAGCACTGTCCGTCCCTAGTGGGATCTGTAACCAGCTGCCTGAGAAATGCCTTGCATGGAATCTAGGATGACCCTGCTCTAGTTGTAGCTGTGGCCAGGATGTTCCTGGGAGCCTGCCCTGCAAAGCCCTGGCACTGAAAAGGTAGGCCAGACAGAGAGCCTGCCCTGCATAGCCCTGGCACTGAAAAGGCAGGCCAGACAGACAGCCTGCCCTGCATAGCCCTGGCACTGAAAAGGCATGCGGACAGAGCCTGCCTCATAGCCCTGGCACTGAAAAGGCAGGCCAGACAGCTTCAGCTTAGATGGATCTCCAAGTGTTTGTTACAGTGTCAGCCATGAAACGTATTTTGAACAAGCAGGGCATCAAGCATTTAGTAATCTGAAAAGAAACTGGTAACCCCAAAATTCAAATACAAAGGATCTTTGGAAATGTGAGCGCAGTATCACCCTGAAATGTACAACACACAGCATATGCCTGGTTTATAAAATAAAAGTCTCTTTAGTACTGTATACAGTGGAGCAAGTCAGGCTGCAGCACATTACCTTGCAGTACAAGTAACAAAATACTGCATTAAACAAGGGCTTAATTACCGCTCAGATACTGCATGGTGCTGTGTTGCATCCTGGCTGGCAGCAGGGACCTGTGGGTTACTTGATGACCTTGGGTCTGACTTGGTACTTGGTTGTGGCAATGACTGCCCAACACTGAGGAGTCCCAACTGGAAAGAAAAAGTGTCTGTAATTTGTCATGGTAACCTGTGAAAAAGCGACCGCAATTGAGTGCCTACAAACGGTGACTCAGTTCGCGGCGCTGTGTTCAGGAGCTACCGGCAGGGGAGCAGCCGGATACCAGGGGTGGGCGAGTAGGCGGCGGGAACTATGTGTGCGTGCACACGCATGGGGGGAGGGGAGGAAGGTATTTGGAGGGGTGGGCGGGCAGCTGCCAAGCTGATCCGCTTAGCGTGGTGGGAGGGTGGTCGGCTGGGAGGTGCAGGGTTCATGTCCGGTGCTGTGCGTTTATTTATTTATTTTGCCGGCATGTGATTTTCATTTTCTAGTATTTCACCCCAACCCGACATACCCCGAGTTGAGAATCCATTAGTAAGGGGGTGTGGGGGCAAAGTCGCCGCATTAAAAAAAATCTCTAGATCTCGGTGCCCTCTTGCTCTTACGTAAGTGTGATCGCTGAAATTCATTTTGGCAGGTGCACTCCCCTTAATGGCGACTATTCCACAATCACCGTTATAACATAGAACCATTTGTCATTCTAGGCCTTTGCTGGATCGGATGTGCAAGCCTTTTCAAAGGTGAAAGACTACCTTTCTACTCATGATGCCTTGCACTAAAATTGATGCTTTGCAGTATGTGTGTAGGTTGGAGAGATGCACCCAAACTAATTTTTCATTTTGGTAATTTTTTGTATTACTGATGGAATTAGCTAACCTGTTTCTAAATGATTGACCTGAATATACTTAGTGACTTATTAGTAGTTTTGTGATGGTAGAAGGGCTTAGCCTCCAACCTTCTGCCACAAGGCAGTGATTCAGCCCAGTTCAAAATGAACACAGCTCCAAACTTAGCCATAATATCCCCCTACTCATGCAGTACTTCTCAATGCCAGTCTCCCTCAGGAATCTGTCTTGTCCTGCTTGGAAAGGTTGAACAGTATTTGTTTCCACAGCCTTGCTAGGTTGGCTAGTCCACATGTTATCCGCTCCGCATGCAAAGTAATTCTTTGTAATGTTTCCTACAGTACCATCTCCTCGGTTTGACTGCATGCCCTCTAGTTCTGATTGCAACTATGAGATCAAAAAATATCTGTATACATATACTCCACCCTGTCTATCCCTGTTAGTATTCAGAACACTGTGATCATGCCCCTCTCAGCTTTCTTTTCACCTAATCACCCGTTCTAGCTGTTACCTCCAAGGTGGCCACTAATCAGTGTGGTGACTCTGTACTGTATCCTCCCAATCGCTTCATTATCCTTTCATAGTGCATTGATCAGAACTCTGTCTAGTATTGCTCTGGGCAAACCAAGGCCTTGTAATGACTGCGTTAATGCCACATGTTTTTCTGTTGGTTTAGGTGATCATGGTGTTCCTGGCTCGCGGTCATAGAGGAGATCCTGGTGAAAAAGGTGAAACTGGTGACCAGGTGTGCAAGGAATTCCAGCGGATTGTAAAGAACAAATGGAGCAAATAAAAGGAGTAAAAGGAGACAAAGGGACACAGGTAAAAAAAACAAGAACAAAAACATGTTCAACACCTTTGCTGTTATCAATATGGTGATGAGAACTGAAAGAACAAATGATTTGCAGTTAATTACTTTTAAGCGACAGCAAGCAGAGATGTTAAAACCATACTATCAACATCTCAGCATTAAATGCAGAGCACTGGACTTCAAAATTCAGAGCAAATGGCCAGAATCTGTAGCCCTTTCTTATTTTAAAGGACACTGTCAACCTCCTTAGGCCTCAAAGTGTCTCTAGTTTAAAAAAAATATCCTGATTGCTCACATTCTGTAGAGACTGCTTATGTAGCTGGTAGTTTAGTTCTATTTTCTTTTTAAAAGTGAAAAAAAAACAACTGCCCACCATACCCATGTTACACACATAAGCGTGTGTGTTTACATTCCTTGATCAACTTCCGCTGCATCTTTCCTGGACTTAGGGACACCCCAACACAGTCTAGTCACTCATTGTGAAGTAGGAGAAGAGGCCACTGTTGCATCATGAGTGGCTGCACTGTTTAGGGATGTTGCTAATGTTCTTGAAGTATGCAATAAGAGTAGATTAAGGATTTGAAACAAAACAACATTGGGTATAACTATTCATTGTACACGCATTTCAGTTCTACTGTGCAAGGATGCAGATAAAGCAATCAGCAACATCAATGAGTTTTAGAGATGGTAAATAATCATAAAAGGGCATACAACTAAAATAATATGATGAAAAGCTGGTTAACATTGTTCCTTTAAAGAATAATATGACTAAGAATAGTTCCATGCTCAGGTGCACATTACAGAATTGATTACGTTTAGCACATCTGAATATTTCATTGCACATCAAGTCTTGAGAAGATAAAACGCTTCTAGCTAAGGCCATATGCTATGCATGGAACATAAAACAAAAACATTCCCAGAATGAACGCAACACACTACTGTTTATTTCTTCTCGCGTGATACCTTTTTGGTCTTACCAAAAAAATTAAATACATGGCTGTGCAAATAATATTTGAAGAAAAATGAAGCAATCCCTTACCCCAGTTGTATTTGGGCTCTGTTAGGGTTTACCCTTCTATCCTGTCATTCGATCAGTGCAGCTTGTATAAGAGAAAGAGGGTCGCCAGATAGGTTCATACTGAGGATAACAAGGAGCAAAAGGCAAGATGCCTATACAAGAGTTCTTATCTCATAATCAGTAATAATGCATACCCTATTTTTAAAAATCCAGGCATCTAGTTTATTTTTAAAATAGGTTTACTTCACCAAGTATTAGTTCAAGGAAGGGCATTCCAGGAATTCACCACCATCCGTGAGAAGTAGAATTTTCTCCTGCTATTATTAAATTACGTACAACACAGTTGTAGCGGGTGTCCTCATGTACCCAATACCGCTTGCTTGAATTCAAACCCCAATTCATTAAATAAATAAGGATCTTTGATAGTGTCCCACCTGAGGAGTAGATCACTCCTTATCCATCTCATTTCAAGAGACATAAGGTTTAATTTTCTTAGTCTGTCATTGTAGTTTAATTCCCACAACCCCTGCATATGTGTCGTCATTCTCCTCTGTACTCTTTCAATTTGAATAATGTCATCCATTTTGTATGGGCAGCAAACTGAGAGCAGTAGTCAAGATATGAGCGAACATATGATCTGTACAGAGGAGCCAAGACTTCAGGATCTCTGGACCTGATATTTTTTGTATTACCCACCGAGATTTGTTGGCTTTACTTACTGCGTTATATGTTCACCTTGAACAGCCTAAGTTATCTGATACATAGCCACTGAGATCTTTTTTGAGTATAGTCTCTGCTAGCTGTTTTCACATAGAACATATTTATGCTTATTATTACTGTATCCCCAGATGCATAACCTTGCACTTCTCAAGACTGAAATGCAGTTCCCAAATCATAGACCTGTGTGATTAGATCAAGGTCATCCTGTACTCTGGCTGCTTCCTCAAAAGTGGTGCACGTTCCACCAGTTTTGAATTGTCTGCATATTTAGTTGACCAACTGCTCAAATTCTGTGAAAGAGCAGATGTGAAAATGTGAACACTGAGTGGGCGAGAACAGACCCATGTGGTACACCAGTGGTTACACTAACCTCCTGTGAGAGAACTCCATTGATTGCCACTGTCAGAGTTCGGTCACCCAGCCAGTTAGATATCCACTTGACCAATCTAAGGTCCACTCCTCTTAGTAGTAATTTTTCTGTTACAGCCCAGTGAGGGACATGGTCAAAAGTCTTGCTAAAGTCTAAAAGATCACATCACAAAGTGTTTTTGTATCCAATTGATTGCTGATTTTTCATAAACACATGATAGGTTTGTAACACAAGACCTAGTAAAACCATGTTGCTCACTGTCAATATCGCATATGGAAGGTTGAATTTTATCCTTTATAATGCCATCTAGAAGTTTGCATGTAATAGATGTTAAAAGCTGCTCAGTATTTTCCACCTATGTAAATTCTAAACATCTGCAAGTCATGTACATTTCACTGAGTCATTACTGTACCATGATTTCGCAATTACAATTTAGTATTGTCCTCCATCCGTTTCTATGTTTGACACCATACCTTGCTCAGCTGTCTTCTGCAAATTGTCTCCCCAGTAGTCAGCTGTTTCCGTGAAGTCGAATCTTTTATACGTCAGTCGGGTAATGAATGCGCTCATTCAGAGTACCGGTAGTTTGATTCATACTGCTGTCATCTCGGCAATCAGCTTTTTGTGTTGAAAATAAAGACTGCCCCTTATTAGTGAATTGGGATACTGTATTTGTGGTAGCAAAATCTTTAAAACAACACCATATCCCTGCACCTCTACATGGAAATCAGAAGCTCTGCAGTACAAAGTGTTGCTAAACACTAATGTATCTGCATGACACATGAATCAGGACATGAAGCATATTGTCCCATGTTCGAATCGGTACCTCATTGCTGCTCTCTAATTTTATTAGTACCCTACAGTTGTACTTGTAGATTACTTCCCGTGTTTACAGTGATAATATAGAACACACACACACACACACACACACACTCATCTACAGCAATGCTGTTTTGAGTTGGCAACATCAGAGTTGACAAGAGGGAATTACAGGTTTCAGAGACTGAACACACCCCAGTGACAGTCAACCTGAAATAAAGCGGCTCATACTCAGCATTTCCACTGGTCGTGGTGGGCTCATGGCGGTGTCTCCTGTAACCTATTACAAGCCACCATTCCAAATGATTGGTCATGTTGTGTGCTCATGTCGAGACCAGGCTCAAACACCTGCAGTTGGGGATAAAAAACAACATGAGCTGAAACTATAATTCAAAAGGTGGAGCACCTTACATGACAGTTTCCAGCCTAAGGTAAATTAAATGTAGAACAACCATGATTAGCGGGTATGGCTGTGGAGCAGAAAAAATAAAAAAGATTTTCCTTTGACCACACGTTTAGCAAGAAGTACCCAGTCACTACATACTCAACGAAGTTTATGAACACTCTCTTCACTTTCTGTTCCTATCTGAATGGAGTGACACTACTGAAATTCACAAATCACAAAACACCACCCAAGTACTAAAGAATGATGACTGCCTTCAAGTAATTCACTGCAGATAAAAATATAAGTAAACCGTAGTTCGTTCCCGTTTATTTTATAATGTGAAATGAATGAGAAGCGGTCGGGGGTGCACTTACATTATGGGGGCTATAACGTGCTCTAAAAGCATGATGACACCACTGGATTCCAGCTGCAGACCAAAGAGGTCATAAAATAAGTGTTACAATTTGGACTGTGATCTGCACATGAAAAAATGGGGCATAACGCTTGCTAAACTGGTTTTGTCTTTCATTGCGTTGCGTGCTCCATTCAGGCAGATTTCAGTGCCCAAAGACCGTAACCTTAACACAAGCAGTGGTACATGAAGCAGACAGTAAATGGTGGAAGTATTTTAATTGATAATCGATGGCAGAGTGCAAGGTAAAGGGGAAAAGAGAGCTCGTTATTTGAATGAGCTGGATATTAGGTAAGTCGGTATTCACCGTAAAGTGACAAGTCAGGCATGATTAACAATGGCTGTACCTGATAACCGCAGCCATTTTATTTAACTTGTTTTGAAATTGTTTCACACTTCTGTTTTTGCTGTAAAATTCAATCACTGCTAACAGGCTAACAACTGAGTAAGCTGTATTAGCATGACACTTACCGTAATCATGTTCAACACATAAGTACTGGTTTGTTTACCTCAGTTACTATTTCGCTTGGGTCTCAGCTGCTCGAGGGACTGTGTAATGCATAATATTTAAATTACCCTATACACGTCACTACATGTTTCATGGCCAAAACTGAAATTTCATGTAAGTAATCGACTGTACTCGGAGATGCTTCAAAAAAATTGTAATAAAACATACAAAGATGGGAAATGCTTAAAAAAGATACAAACGACAGTTAAAGTGAACATCATTTATTAGCAAAAACATCATAAGTAAATGGACAGCAGCTCTTTAAGCTAATAGGTCTATTGTTTTCACTGTTATGTCTGTCTCCCTTTTAAAATGTGGGACAACATTGGTAGTCCTCTAATCCTTGGGTACGTCTCCAGTGTTCACACTTTTTCAGATGACAACTTGAGTGGATATAACAGGTAACTAGACATACATTTGATCATTCTTGCTGTTACCGTATTCGGGCCTGGAGAGCAATCTGCTTTGATGTTGTTTATCCTTGTACTGATGTCATCCTCTGAGATTATTATATAGTTGTAGGAGCTAGTATTGGTGGCACAAGTGACTTGTCTTTTTTCTGTAGATGTTGCAGAAATGTTTATTGAATACATTTGCCATTTCTTCAGTCTTCTTGATAGTAGAATTGTTGCAAAGCAAAGGACCCACTTTGCACCTAGGCTTTCTCAGGAGTTGCTATAACCATAAAATGCTTTAGTATTTTGTTTAGTAGCATTCTAGCCAAGCTTAGCTCCGTGTTACTTTTTGCTCTTCTAATTTCATTTTACAGTGTTTTCTGCATGTGCTGGGCTCTGTGATTTTTCTGAAGGCTCAAAATGTTGATTTATGTTTTTATTAACAAGTCTTATGATTTTTTATTCAGTCACTTTGGCCTTGGCTTGTTATTATTGGTAGACTTTCTGAATTTTAGAATAAATCTACTGCTAACGTCCAATATAATGGTTTTAATATTATTCCACATTACGTCAGTAGCACAGTTTGATAGTAAAGTATCCCAGTTTACACTTGCTAGGGCTCTGTTTATTGATTCATGTCAGCTTCGTTGTAAAGATAAAACTATGATTCACTGTTAGGCCTGACAAATGAAAAATAAATGTTAAACCAAATCATGTTGTGATCACTAGTGCTTAGAGGTAGGCCAATATGACAGTTTTATTACTGTATTTAAATTTGATGTACCCAAAACGATATCTAGAATACTGGATCTTCGTGAGTTCTAACACATATTGGCACGGGTTGCTCACATGCTGACATGCACTGTTTACCAGAAACTGAGGCAGCCATGTGCATTCCCTAATTTATGTATCCAAAGTTCAGGTCCCCACAGAAAGTACACCTCCGTGCTCACATGCAGATTACATATCTGTAATTATTTGTGAAGGGACAACTAAAGGGACACCAGGAGGGTGATAACATAACCCAACAATGAAAGAATCAGGGAGTTTCAAAATCTTTCATCCACAGACTCTCAGTGTCAGATATTTTATTAATCTTATTCATAGTATCTATAATTGAAACTGAATTAATAAATGAGACAATCCAACTACCTCTTTTATTTTCCCTGTTGTAGTAAAATAACTCACAGCCACAGATGTTTTCCTCGTGGATCATTACTTGACCACCATGTCTCTGTAATTGCAATTATGTCCGGCTTTTCTTTAGAAGCAAATGCTAATAACTCATCAGCTTTATCGTTAAGGCTTCTAGCATTTAAAAGACAATACTTAATTGTGCTGTGTCTTGTTTTTGGTTTAGCTTACTTATGCTTTTGTTTATTGAAGGTTCTGGGATATTGGACATTTCCATAGCGCCCCCCAAACATACTAGTTTAAGCTCATTTGGACCATATCATCTAAGGGCCTCACTGTCATTCAAGCGTATCTGCCCATCCCCTCAGCTTGTACCTCCTGTGTTCTAAGGGAGAACCTTGATCAGGAGTTCTCTGCATGTAGCTGCTGGGGGTAGGATGTGCCACCAGGGATTTTGAATACATTTCCATGCAATTAGGAGCATCATTCTTATCACACTCAGGTACAAGTTCCTCTTTACCCATGCACTTTGACTCCAAACAATAGTGACAGGGGCTCATCTTTAATCTGGACTTTACATGTGTTTTATATATATATATATATATATATATACATTTTGTAGTTCACCCACCCCCAGGAGCTCACCCCACTGCATACTACTCCCACCATGCCCAGGCTTACCCCCCTGGGTGGGCAGCTGGGCGGGCGCCCCTCCTACAGTCCACCAGGCGTGCCTGGCTTAACACGGGGTGGGGCCATGGGGCAGGACACTCCTGCCTGGCAGACACTGTTGGCAGCAGGGTGGCAGTGGAACAGGGCATCATGCTTGGGGGCGGGAAAGTTTGCTAGTGCGGCGGTACCTGGGGGCGGGGCATGCAGTGACGACCTGCATCTGCCCGGCCCCCTCAGGTGATGGCGCCCGACTGCTGAGGATCCCTCAGTCTCCGTCAGAGGTCGGTGGTGTGCCAGACACTCTACCCCTCCACCCAGAGCAGTCTCTAGAATGCTCAGTCCTTCTCCCCTGCCGGACCTCCAATGTCCTGAGTTCATTTCTGAACCTGGGTCATCAGTGTCACAGACGGATGCACTGCCTCTGTGCCACGGGCGGCCTCAATCTGGACTTTCTGTATGGTGGTAATGGTCTGGGCCATCTCAGTCCAGAATGTCCTCAGCTGGGGATATTCCCAGAAGTAATGGATGTATGTCCCTATGGTCCCATTCGTCTCCCACATATGGGGACACCCTATATTGAATTTACTCACTATAAGGGAGGCATATAGAGCTAGTGCAAAATGTATATTGTGCCTCCTTGAATTTGTTGCAGATTAGAGGCCCATATGTAGTTCACACAGCGTGGTCCAAGCCTCTACAGAGATCTGGCACTGCAGGTTCCTCTACCATGATATTCTCACTTTCTGGGAAAGGTCCAGGAGCCTTCCCTATGGGAATGGTAGGCCCTTGCCAATGCCTCCTTGGAGTTATTTCTTGCCTGACATACACAAACCTCTGCTATGTATAGAAGGACTCCTTAGGGTCCAGCCTACCCATCCTGTTTGCCCAGTCTCCTACTTGAAAGTATCAGAACCAGTGGTTCCGTGGCAGGCTCAGTTCCTCACTTAATGTGTGGAAGGTTTCAAAACCATTTATATCATGGAATCCCCAGACATGAATACCTGCCACTTCCACTCATAAAATCCGTGGTCCTCCAGGCCTGGCAAAATTCAGGTGTCTGTGCATTCAGTGCCCAATATTGTGCGCAGCTACTTGCTGCCATCTGTTGTTTTAACCTTGCCCCATGCCTCTAACATATGACTTATCAGTGGGCAGTCCTGGCCCAGGATCCTAAAGGCTCTCGGGCCCCCTATTTAGTAAGTTGTCATGTGAGTTGGGTACTGTAGCTCTCTCCTTTCTATGGCCACCCAGTTTGCCCCTTCAGTCCCCGTACCCATTCCATGAGTGGACTCAGATTGGCAACTAGATGATATAGCCGAAGTCTGGGAACCTGAGCCTCTCCCTTGTAGTGGTACCCTTTAATCTACTGATACTAGCCCTAGGTCTTTTCAAATCACTGCATGTCCTCCTTTTCAGTTCCACTGGCAGCATTTGTTTAGGGAACAGCACTCTGGGCAGTATATTCATCTTAATTAGATTTATTCAGCCTCGCAAGATATGGGTAGCCCTTGGCATCTGTGTAGGTTATTCTTAATAGTGGTCAGCGATGGCTTGTAGTTTAAGTCATACAGCGTGTGAGATACTGTGCCCACTTTATGCATAAATACTTAATATGCGTTGTTACCCTCTTGTACCTGTGGTTGTTCAAATCCCTCCTTCTGCTGTCCCAATTCCCATCAGTTCCAATTTTCAAAATGCACTTAGTACCCTGAGAGTTCTGTGAATTGCTCAATCCCCTTGTTACTGTAGGAGTAGAGGTAACTTGCCTAGTCAAGAACAGAAGAGCATCAACTGCATAGAACTATGTTTTGTGCTGTGTCCCCATGTCCCTTAATTCCTGTCACCTCCTGGATGATCCTAATGGCCTCTGCCACAGGCTCAATCACTAGGGGCGAACAACAGTGGGAGAGGAGGCAACCTGATGTGTCCCTCTGCCCAAAGCAGATTTACTCGAGAGACCCCAATTAATTAAGATGTTAGCTCTTGGGCCAGTGTATAGCAGTTGGACCAGCTGTGTGAATTGCTCACCCAGTCTGATTGCCTTAAGGATGTTGAACATATAGCTCTGCTTGATCCTGTCAAAACGTTTTCGGTGTCCAGCGAGAACACCCATGCCCCCAGGAATGCCGGGCCCTCCACTGCAGGACATCTAACAACCTCTTCACATTGAGGTAGAAGTGCCTCCTGCTCACAAATCTGGTTTGGTCCCCTTCATGAAGTCTGGCAGTACCCTTCAACCACCAGGCTGCCATACTGAGTCCCTAATGCCCAGTAATATTCTACAGTCAGACCATCTGGATCCACCTACTTTCCTTTAGTCATTCCTTCCACTGCTGCTCTGATGTCACCCAGAGTAAGGTTGATTTATCAAAGCCAGCTGTTCCTTCAAGGATTTAGAGAGTGTGAACTTGCTCGAATGCTTCT
Source organism: Neoceratodus forsteri (assembly GCA_016271365.2). Taxonomy (NCBI): domain Eukaryota; kingdom Metazoa; phylum Chordata; order Ceratodontiformes; family Ceratodontidae; genus Neoceratodus; species Neoceratodus forsteri. The sequence continues at coordinate 79,027,637 of CM057459.1, forward strand.
GTCAGATCACATGATGCCCTTATAAGCGATCTTAAAAATTGAATTATGGCGACAACCAATAAAATGCAGTTCAAAGTGTCCAAATGTTCAGTATTACACTTTGGCAAAAAAATCTAAAACAGACATACCGCCTTAACAATATAAAACTCAGGGAATCTCTTGTTGAAAAGATCTGGGTATACTGGTAGATAACAGATTATCTTTCTCAAATCATTATAACAAGGTAGCAAATCAGGCCAATGCCCTCTTACGCAGGATCAACAATACTTTTACTCTTAAATCTGAGGAATGTATCATGGCTCTATATAAAACTCATGTTAGACCCTATTTAGATTACGGTTCACCATTGTGGAGTCACTATCTGGCTAAGGACATTTTAAGAATTGAAAAAGTTAAAAAGGGCTACTAAGATCATACCTCATCTCTCTGGTTATAATTATGAAACTAGACTGCATAAAACAAAGTTATATTCGCTGGAATTCAGAAGATTAAGGAGATCTCCTTCAGCTATTTAAAATTCAAAAATCAGCCACATTGATGAGTTCATGTGACTAGCCTTTGCATCTAGAAAATGGTACCCAGAATACACAACAAACAAATAGAAATTCAGACAACAAGAACAAGCAAAAGGCAACATTTCTTTACCATTAGAGCCCGAATATATGAATTCCTTACCTCAGGAAATTGTGGACTGCACGAATAATGTCGTTTAAAATTAAAATCGATAATTGGCTTATTGAGAGACTATAATCTACCAATGATCCACACTGTGTGGAGGACATTCTCGATGGGCTTTGGCCTTCTTATGTCCTAACTACCAAGTACCAAGTACCAAGTACCACTGATGGGTTAGCAGCTCCAAAGATTGGTTTCTGCCTCAGCTTCCAATTTATAGCTTATTTATGAGGATTAATCTTCAGTAATTGTTGGTGCTTTTAAAGAAACAACTTCAGATTGCCTTTTAGATTATCCGGTGAAGTTAGGCACGAAAAGGGCATATTACCACCAGGGCAGCCGCTCAATACTTTGGGGCCTATCCAGCGGCATGGAAGTCGAAATGCACCCCTGCACACTTCGCCACAGACTCCTGGTAGGCACCTGAACGATCTAAAGGTCAGCGGTCACTCCTGCAAAGTGTCCGCCTCCTCTACAACTCAACAGACTCCAGCTCCTCTCACTGAAAAGAAATTTATAGAAGAACTACAGCCTTTTAAAACCACCTTACAAGACTTTACCTCCAAACTCAAATCCATATGAGAGGACCTTACTGATGCGACCAGAGCAATAAAGGACATGGCGGCCCATACAACATTGCTGGAGGGTTGGAAAGCCACAACAGAGCCGAGGTGACTACTTTGAGGCAAAAGCTACACCGCATGGAGGCCAAGCTAGAAGACCTGGAAGGCAAGTCGTTGAAATAACATCCTTATCTTGGCCTTCGGAGGATCACTGAAGGTGCTGCACGGATAATATTTCTGCAGAAAATGCTACTCCAAATCACGGGCCCTCTCCCAATAACACCGTGTTCATCATTGAGAGGGCCCACCATTCACTAGACCTAAGCGGCTTCAGGAAACCACCTAGACCCTTGATCCTAAAATTACTTAATTACCTGGTTAAGGTCCATGTTCTGGGAAAGTCAAGAAGCTCCAGGAGATTTCATGGGAGGGCCAGCATCTACGCTTCACCCAGGATCTGCCAGTAGCCACTAGGCAATGTAGAGCAGCGTATCAACCACTGATCACTAAACTTATTGCTTGCCACCATTAAATACAAGGTACAGTATCCATCCCATGTATCTGTGTACTTCAGTAATACCTGGCACAGTTTTGATACTGCCGAGCAAGTCCTTCCTGCATTGCAAGCCTTGAGTCCTGACTTATTCAGTGTTTGCTGAAGGCCTGTTAGCAGCTTCAGCCACAGATGGCATCCAGTACAAATGTGCGAATATAAAGACTGTGTGAATGCTTGTTGTTTTTTGGATCTACCACAAGAGGGCAGCAGAGAGCTAAATCTGAATTGCTTGCGTTTTGCTCTGACATCGCAGACAGTCCTGCAACCTCCTTCTCTTTTCTACAGTTCTTTGGGGTGTCAGATCAAAATATCTGAAGACTTGTGACATCTCAAAGGGGGGTTCAGTTCTTCAGCCAATCCCCCTTCCTTTTGGACAAGTTAGATAGGTTTGCTGAACATCTGACTCAGTGAACGTTCTAAGGGTGAAATATGGGCTTCCTGCTGTCAGGGGCTGGAAGATAGCTCCGATTTAATGAAAGACAACTCTGAGTTCCTGTTTCAAGTTGGGACCAGTTATATAATTCCCAATGTTTCACAGTTTTTCCACAGCCTATCCATTTGTCAATTGCACAAGTAATTGTTGCTTTCCATATGGCTAAAACATTGTTGTGTTTAGGTCATGCTGGGAGTTGGGGCGGGGAGCAGTTATGGATTCTGCAACTTCAGCAGGGTGTTACGAGTTATAGTAAGAGGTACCCATAGCTGTGTCATGTGCATACTTTATGACAGCTTTTTTGTCTCTACCTTTTATTACATGGCTGCGGATTTTAACAGACCATGCCGTAGGACAGTCCATAGGGAGTACTTAGATATGCTGTGGGTGTGGGTATACGGAGGGCAGCAAGGGGTTGGTAGGAGGGGCTTCTTAAATGGCAGTCTTCTTTATACTCTGATTTTTGTATACATTATTGTCAATTCAAGAAACACAAGTTATGGGCTTCGAGGTAACAGGGATATACTTTACAAAGCAATTTCCTTTTGGCCTTGTTGCTAGGATTACCTCTCTTAGAACAAGGGCGCTAATCACGAGATAAGACTGGGAGAGGATGGGGCTTTTAGGGTAAGGTATACAATGTGGCAGGGAAAAAAATTTATAGTGAGAAAAGATATTATTACTTAGAGTGTTTCACAACGATAGAGGCTGCATTCTTAAAGACAATATCACTATGACGGTCAATTATAAAATGTGTTCATGGAATGTGAAAGGTGCCCAGTCTCCGGTCAAGCGTGCAGAAATACTATTGCATCTCCGTAAGTTGGATACCGATGTGGCTTTTCTTCAGGAAACCCACCTGCCCCCCTTCCAGGTCCTTCAACTCAGAAGGTCCTGGGTGGAGTCAGGCACTGGGGACAGGACCACGATACCCATGGGGGAGTCATGGTCTTATATACGATGGTGCCCTTCCATCTGCTGGGCGTTATTGTGGACACCCAGGAAGATACATTTGACTGAGGCCTTAATAGGCCATTCCGAGGTAGTACTTAATCAATATATGGCCCAACTGCAGAGGACTCCCAGTTTTTACTTCCTTCATGAAAAACGGATTCCATGGTCCTCCCTCCCTATATTGTTGGGTGGGATTGGAATCTGGTCTACTGTAATGTCTTGGACTGCTCGAGATGTCAAAACGTGTCTCTTTCCCCGGTTGGCCATCAGAGAATGATGGATTCGGTGGGTCTAATTAGATCCATGGAGGACTTTATTCCTCTCCAGAGAGACTACTCCTTTCACTCCATCCTCGTAACTCGTTCTCCCAAATTGATTACTTTCTTCTGGACACTGGGCACCTTTCTTCAGTATTGTCATGCAATTGCCTTCCTAAGGTGATCTCAGATCATCATCCACTTTGCTGTATTGGAGCCCAGGGCCCCTCTCTTTAAGAACAAAGTACGGAGATTTAATAGTCAATTACTGAGGTTGGACCATCTGGCCTCTCACCTTGCTAATTTCCTTACTAATTTTCTCAACACTAATACTCCTACTATGAACAAGCTAGATATGTTATGGGGAGCTCTTAAGTGTTCTTTATGGGGAGGGAGATAATTCGTTTGGCCACAGTTAAGAAAAATCATCTCTCAAGTGACATCTGAGCTTCTTCAAGAAATAAGGAGATTGGAGCTGTCACTTTCCACCTGTTCTGCCCTGAAGAGCTTAACACTCTAGAAATTCTTAGAGCCCAATATAATTCACTTTTAACTGAAAAGCCGAACACCTTCTGCTATGCTCCAAAGTTCATTATTTTGACCAGGGAGACAAAGGGAAAGCTTTTGGCCCTTAAGGCGCAGGCTTTGGACAGAATAGTCCTTGCATCTGTAATTCAGTGGGACAAATTGTTACCTCTCCCAGAGAAATTGTACAGTGTTTCCAGGAGTGCTATAAAGCCTTATATTCTCATCCAATCACACCTTTCACCCAGCAGTAGTTGACCAATTTCTACAAACTGTTCAACTCCCACAGCTGGACCTAAACCAGGTGGCTCTGCTTAGCTCCCTTCTCCATTGTGGAGATAAAATTCTGCTATAGATTCCTTCCATCGGACAAGGCTCCTGGCCCCGACAGGTACACCACAGAATTTTAAAAAACTTTCAAAAACAACTGGTGCCAGTCCTCTTAGACACATATAATTACATGTATAAAGATGGCATTTCAGACTACTCCCTCACTGAAGACACAATAGTGGTTCTTCCCAAACCTGGTAGGGACCTACTTCAAGTTGCTAACTACCGTCCTGTCTCTCTGATCAATGTTGATCTGAAAATACTTGCTAAATCCTGGCCAAAAGATTAGCTAAGGTATGGCATGGTCTTATAAGTAGAGAACAAGTCGGCTTTGTGGCAGGCAGGGTCTCCTCAGACCACATGCAAATTGGCATATTTGATCTCTGCATCAAGGGACTCTCTAATTCCATCCACCTTGGTTTTCCTGGATGCAGAAAAGCTTTGACAGAGTCTCCTGGGAATATCTATTGTATCTCCTGCCTTAATTTCAAATTCCTCACAATACATTACCTGGATTAAAGTTTTATATGCACATCTTTCTGCTCGGGTACTTTGTAATGGCCTGCTCTCACAACCCTTCACCCTTCAGTAGGGCACCAGACAGGGATGTCAGCTTTCTCCCTTTTGTTTGATCTCTACCTAGAACCGCTTCTCAGGTGCATTAAGACTTCTCCTCTGGTTTCAGTATAGCTATTGGGCCCTACTCAATGTAAACTCTGGTGTATGCCTATGACATACTGCTACACGCAGATTACACTCCCTCTTCATCGACCACTGCCATGTTAGAGATTATTGAAGAATTTGGCAGGTTTTCTAATTATAAACTCAATATATCCAAGACAGAAATAATGCCCCTTAACACTCGACGTTCTCAGCTGATGTCTCTCATCTAGGACTTCAATGGGTTAAGGACAAATTAAAATATTTGGGGATATATCTTTCTTGTTCTGATTCCAAAATGGAGCTGAATAATTGGGATAAAACTCTTGCTCAAATTAAAACAGATCTCACTTGTTGGGCCCTGCTTCCACTGTCTCTCTGGGGCGAATAAATGTGGTAAAATGAATGTTCTTCCCGCCTGTTATATTCACTACAGATGACAACTCTCTTTCTTCCAAAACTTTGGTTTACACAAGTCCACAGGATTATATCTAACTTTATATGGTGCGACAAAGTGCCCAGAAGGGCCTTCTTCAAACTGCAAAGAAGTAAGGAGAAGGAGGATTGCAGCTACCAAATTTTCTTTCTCTACTACTTCTCCATCACTTGTTCAGTTCTTACGCAGTGGTTGAAGGAAGTGACGACGATGATCCATCATGATATCCCCACCGTGGTTACAACTAGAAAGAACTCTTTGCCTGCTTCATGGTTCTGACCTCAATACTCTCGTTATGTCCCTCTTAAGCATATTCCCAAAATTTTCCATGATACACCTATCAGGACAACACTGCAAGTGCATGCTCAAATATGTGCTACTTTTCAGGTATCCATGGTAAAGGATGTCTCTCAACCCATTCTTAATTTCAATTTTAAGATTGAGGCAAGCCCCTTACTCACAACTTTTGGTCACTGGGAGCTCAACTTAGGGTCAGTGAACTACTCAAGGATCATAAGTTGATGTCTTTCGAGCGGCATGTATAAAATGTATCTCCCTGGTTCCTTTTGTTTTAAATACATCTAATTGACGCATATGCTCCTCCATCAATTTGGTTTGGGGCTCTGGGAACAGAATCTGGCTGGACCTATACTAACAGCTACTTCTAGCTTACCCTTTTCTCATCTCATTTCTTTTTTTTTACTGCCTCCTGAGGATGGCATAGATGAATTGAGAGGAACCCCACCCATCTCTGGGACCAGGTGTTGCCTCTGTTTCCCCAATAACCCATTCATGGTCCAAAATCTGGTCACAGCTATATCAAGATGTAAAATGGGTCAGGTATCACATCTTACAATTTTATGTAATTCATGATTTGTACTATACCCCGGTCAAGCTCCACAAATGGGGAGTCTTTCCTCCAATCTTTGTTGAGGTGCTGGGAACACTCTGGTACTTCATTACATATATTATGGGAATATGGTAAAGCTTCACTGTTATGGGCACTGTCAAATCCAAATTGGACCCTATTCTAGGTCTCGGACACCTTTAGTCCAGAAATTTGCATACTAGGAGATGATGGAGACTCCTTGATTGGCAACCAATGTAAGCACTGGCCATGATATCATTATGTGAGAGAAAAGTAATTTTGCATCATTGGTTAGACCAGGTGTTCCCTCCCTCACATAATGGCTCTGGGAGATTCTTTTCACCCTGCAGGTGGAAAATATCATTGCCCACATGGCTAAAAGGCCGCACTACTATCAAAGAGTATGGGCGCCCTGCACACCTAACTATCTGATAGGTTAGGCCTGGATTGCCATGCCTCACTACAGCCAGTACAGTAATGGTACTAATTAACTATTACTCTCAGCAACCTTTCAAGAACTTAGTTTGCTTTAGAAATACAACCACTGCGTATCTGGGGGAGAGAGGAATTGGGTAGTAAGAGTAGTAAGGGGAGGGGAGGAAGGAAGGTTAGACAAGTTCATGCCTGTTATATTTCAGATATAGGTATTACAGGGCTGTAGATCTATATGTTCATTTTCAAACAGGACTTATGAATGTAAGGCAATATGAATGTTCATTATCCTGTTCTATTACAATGTCCAGTTCTAAGATATGAAACTTCTTCTTTCTAAGTATGAAAAAGGGAAAAAAAACTTCTTTATAATAAAGCTTATTGATTCTGAAAAAAAGGAATTCCTCTGTCTCTCTTTTTATTAGAGCACTTGCTCTGGTATAGTTTGCATAGAATTCCACAAAGGCTCTCTGTATTTCTTCCCCTTGTAGCCATAGTATCTGTTCCTGTGCGTATTGTGGGGTTATATTCACTCCTTTCTCCCCATGGTCAGCATGGCTAGGATCAGGCTAGGTTTATTGCCTCACTCATAGAATTGTTGACTCCGGCCCGGTGGCACTGAGGCTGAGGCGCTGGACACCACACCTCGCGCCACGCGGCGGCCCAGGTTCAGGAAGGCCTGGGTGTCGGGGGTCGGCAGGAGAGGACTAGGATTGAGCGTCCGACGACAGCTCTCTAGCCCTGGGGAGAAGGGAGGGCTGCATGCCATGCTTTGCTGGTCCCGGGGACGACCTGTGGTACTGCAGTAGCGTGGGTGCTAGTGGGGGAAGCACGGCAGGCGTCTGCACATTAGGTGCTGGCGTCCTTGCACGTCCGTGTTTCCAGGGAACCAATGGAGGAAAAGCAACACACAGATCCACAGCAGCTTGATAGCCACAGTTTCACTGGCCAACGATGCCCGGACATGTGCTTTGTAATGACCGGGCGTGGGGTTTGGGGGGCCCCTTCGCAGGCAGAGATGCGTGCGCAAGCTAGGCATGGAGCTTGAGGTCGGATGTGGAATGGAGGAGCGGCTGGAGGTAAGGCAGGACTGTGGTTGCAAGGCAAGGAGAATTGTTAAATGATAAAAAGAAAAAGAATTGTTGGTGGGCGAAACAGAGCCACATTGCCCACCTCTCTTGCTGCCCTGAGCATTCTGTGAAACTCCTCAGAGGGATGGTTGAGGGCCTTGATCTCAACTCTTTCTTTTTGCCTTTCCATGACCCTAAACATTTGTTCTTTTCCTTGTGTTTGGCCCCATGTAGGCCACCACTTGCCCTCTCATAGCGTCTTACCCACCTCCCAGTATATCGCTTTGTAAGGGGCTGTGCTCACATTAGTGTTTCTGGATGGGCATGCTGTTCACCTAGATGTTCCCTGAATTTCTCATTTGAAGCAAATAAGCAGGAACCTCCAACTCGAGCTTCAGCCCTGGGCTGAAATGTATGCAGCATAACCAACTCTGGCATGGTTGGACGGTTTATCTGGGTGCTGTGCACTCTTTGATACCAAGCTCTAGGGATAATTAAGTAGTCTATGCAGGACCACAATCTGTCAGGGTTTGAGAAAAAGGTGTACTCCTTTGCTCCTGGATTAGCTTCTCTCCAGACATCCACTAGGTCCAGGTTACTCAGGCCAGCTCTCCACCATGCTGTTGCTGGATCAAGTTGTCCTTCCCTGCTGGATCTGTCCAACTGGGGTCCAGCGCACAGTTGAAGTCCCCAGACAAAATTAGATTAGGGAATTGCTCCTTGTGCAGCAGGACTAGCATCTGATCATAAAAGCCTGGGTCATGCATATGAGAGGTGTATGCATTCCTAGTGTGGCCCTTTCCCCACAGATCGTGCCTCTCACAAAGACATACTGTAGCTCCCTCACTCAGGTCCACCAGTACCTTTTCTTCAGTGAATGCCAAGTTCCTCTGGAGTAGTATTGCCATTCCTCTTATGGCATTAAAGGAGGCTGATTAACGTTGGCCCACCTATTCTCTGACTAGTTTATCATGTTCATGGCTAATGGGGTGCATCTCCTGAACACTGCAATTTGGACAATGCCCATTATAAGCACAGTTAGAATTTTTTACCTTTTACTGAGAGGAAATGCCCTGGATGTTCCAGGTGCACACTGCAATCTTTGTCAGATAAACATTAATATCATGGAGGGTCAGGAGGAGGCCAGGCCCTACCAGACACAGATCCTTCCACCCCTCCTCCCTCCCATTCACATTGTTCCTCTCTTGGCTCTCTACATTATATTGAATAGCCCATCAGGTGTCATGTTCTGCAAGACCTCCAGACTTGTCATAAACAGTACAACAGGTAACAACAGGTACAGCATAAGTGACAAGTTGTTTTAATTAAAACTTTATTAAAATGTTAATGATAACATATACTGTAAGTAAGGGCATATGAGTAATAGAATACCAAACATAGCAGGAAAAAATCATAAAACAAAAACTATTTACAGAAAGAAAAAGAGTTCATGAACTCAGAGTAATGCCTATATATGTTAATATGTCCCCAGAGCCACTCGTTGCTGTATAAGAGTGGTTTCATGTGCTTTGGCAGGAACGAGAACAGTGAAGTGAATCTGAGCTGTTCTGGCTCAAGCTTGAAGACAAGTGAAACCACTCTAATACAGGAACGAGTGGCGATGGGGGACGATATTACATTATTGATCGAGAGCAATCAATGATATATATTTTTTAAAAACTGTTCCCGAAACGTATCCATTTCCAGGGCATCTGCACATGAGATGCTCTTCACAGAATAAAAGTGTCTCATGCTCAGGGGAAAGGAGCTCCGATTGGTCGGAGCACTCCTCGATCTATAATCTTATTCTGTAGTGTTTTTGAATATAATCAGCTCTTTCCATAAACTTAAGTTTCAGTTCCATCTACATTTACATCTAAAATTAAATGGCACTGGGTGTTTTTCAGTTATGTGTAGTTTTCAATGTTATGCATAGAATTTGTCTTATGTGCACTAGTCTTTCATAGCTCACTCTTTAGGATTTGTCCTGCAGCCATACAGACAAAGAGGGGTTCAGTTTGTTTCAGTGTCTTAATAAAACATTATTCTCTGTGATAAGAGCAGAATGAAGCCACAGCTGTTGTCCTCTGTTGATATTTGTTAATTCCTAACATAATAAACTTATCAGAGCACTTTAGATTACACTCCAGGATGTTTTCACAAGCCAGCCAGATCTCCTCCCAATATTGTCTAACCTTATCACAAGTCCAAATGATATGTGATGTGGAACCCTTTCCTGAAAGGCATCTCCAACATTTATTGTCATTGGTAATACCTAGGTCCATTAGTTTAGCTGGAGAACAGTCACACGTGTTATTTTAAACTGCACTAGTCTCCTTGGCTTCTCACGTGCCCCCAGTGTATTATTCCAGACCTCATCCCATTCTTTACTGGACATTTAGGTATTTAACATGATTTCACCTTATCTCTAAGACCTTCAACTGGTTAGGTTTAGACTCTGTTACCAAGTGATATATAACTTCATGGCATTTAGTGTTGGTAAATACATGATCTAATGCATTATATGGTGTTAAAGCAACATTTTTGTGTATATAGCCTTTCAAAGTGTCTAATATGTAGATAATGACGGAAATCTAATCTAGATAGAGATAATGTTTTGGCTAAGTACGAGAAGAGCGCTATGGTAGTCATATTTGGGTCCATAAGGTCTCCCAGAGTGAGGATACCTTACACCTCCAAGATTCTAGGTTAAGAGTTTTCCTTTCAAATTGCAGCAGATCGCTATCCCACAGGAGGAAGTGAGGTGAAGTGCGATGATTCCAGTTCAATAGATTAGAAATCTTAGACCAGGCTTTACAGATATCTTTAGTATTGGGTGTGATTTCAAGGAATATAGGAGTTTTGAGAAAAAATATTTTTTGGGGGTTCCCTTCAGTAGATTTGTTTCTGTAAGGAACCATCCAGGCTTCGTCTTGGTATTATTCTGCCAATGTACCTAAATACATTGTGAAACATTAACATTTTAGTTTCACGCCATAGCTGAACATCTGGAAGTATAAACCCACCTCTTAGTTTGGATTGCTATAGTTTTGCCACGAGATCCGTGATGACTTGTCCCATAAAACTTTTTTGTTTTTATGGTTAAATTAATTTTCTTATAAAGAAAATGGAAAATATATATATATATATGTATATGGGAACACAGGCTCTATTACTTTGTAATGTTGTTTATACTGTCTATGCGTGTATATATGGGAACACAGGCTGTATTACTTTTGCAATGTTGTTTATACTGTCTATGCGTGTATATATGGGAACACAGGCTGTATTACTTTTGTAATGTTGTTTACACTGTCTATATTACTTTTGTAATGTTGTTTACACTGTCTATATTACTTTTGTAATGTTGTTTACATGGTCTATATTATTTTGTAATGTTGTTTACACTGTCTATGTGTGTATATATGGGAACACAGGCTGTATTACTTTTGTAATGTTGTTTACATTGTCTATATTACTTTTGTAATGTTGTTTACACTGTTTTATGTGTGTATGATCGTGTATTTATCCTTTATGTACTTGATTACGTTTGTGTAAAGTTGTATTTATGACTTGGTATGCTCTATAAACAAGATTGATTTCTCATAGAACCTATCCTGTAAGTCATTAAACTTTCAAATTAACAAAAATGTGAAAAAGTGATATAGAACATAATATATTTTAGGTGCAATTACCATGTTAATTGACAATATTTTCCCCACAGGGACAGCATAAATCAGGTCCCATCTTTGAAGGTCTAATTGTATTTTGTCAATTAGTGGGCAAACATTCTTATGAACAGCAACATCAAAGTCTTTGTGCAGCCAGATACCCAAGTATTTTAGGCCAGACTGTGATATTTTGATACTAGCTGTTCTTAAACTAGTTATGTCTAGCTTTTCTGGGAGTGATAGGGCTTCTGATTTATTTAGGTTAATTTTAAGTCCTGTAAAATAGAGACATTCTCTAATTTTTAAAAGATATGGGATAGAGGCCGCGGAGTTATTCATAATTTACTATATGGAACAGCAGTTCTAGGAGCATGGATATGTTGTTCTATCCACACTTCTTGACATGTCCCTTTCCCTTTAAATCTTTTGGCTTCTCCACCCACCTGGGTGGTAGATACCTCGGCTGCACCCCATGAGCCAGATCTTCCTTTCTGCTGGAAGATACAGGTTCCCTCATGCTCTTGCAGCAATTCATATGCCCTGGATTCAAAGCGTCTGTATTTACCGAAGTTAGTCTTACAACTCGTTCGAGTTAAAGATTGGGATTCTACGCGATCGGACATGGGAAAAATCTTCCCTGGATTTCGCTGGTGCCCTGTGGCCAAAAGGTGTCACGACTGATCCCCACCTAACATGCCTTTACTGCCTAGCTGCCTGAGATGACACCGTCATGCATCTTTGTTGGCCTCCCATCCCAACATCCTGGATGACCGCATGGCGTGTTTGAAGCTGGGAGACGGAGAAAGGAACCCGCGGTGAAATCGAAGGAGAGCAAGGTAGGCGGTGTCGCGGTTGCAGGATCCGCCGAGCAGCTGGAACAAATGAAGGCATTTGAGGAGGAAGTGGCTCAAGCCGCCAGTCAAAGCTTTTCGCTCCATTGAACCTTGGCTCCACCTTTTCGGCTCCTTCAAAGAGTTGTGTCAGTCTCTTCCCCACACGGGATGAAGCGCCTTGGGCTCGCGACTCCTCTTGCTCTCAGAAGAGAGAAGGATCAGTTGTCTTCATCCCGATGAAGATGTTCTTGGCACGAAAGGTCCGAGTCCCAGGAACCGCTGCCTCGACCTTCGTCGAGATCGCATCCGGCCGCCGGGCTTCATGGACCTTCCATCTGGCCAGGGGACGAGGAAGTGGTCGATGAGGTTGAAATAGTCCTTGATCCTATCAACCCTTTATCGCCGCTCAGCCCGATGACTCCTTGAGAGGACTCCTGTCCTCGTTTTCCTGATGTGAGACCCAGCCTGCTGGCGTCCCCATCAAGGATCCGGACCTCGGATATCACCAATCCGGTGTCTCGATCGACCGGTTGGCCTCCTGATCTTGATCGAGGTCTAGAACCCCCTCGACTGAGCGACCGATTAAGAGCTATAAGCGCTCTAAAAGAGCGATGCCATAGATCGTCCTCATCCTCCTCGGATGAGTAGAGGCTTGCACCGGAAACTCGTCGGCGCTATGAGGACCTCATGTGGTAACAGCTAATTTTGACGGGCAAAAGCCGGCTTCACTGTCTACCGACCATCCTTGGCTTTAGCCTCCCAGGCAAAAGCCAACCCCTTGAGTGACTCACGGTTCCCCGCCCGTGGAGCTGGCCCGTGTCCGTTTGGCCAAAACTGGTTTCTCCACCAGTGGGGTGGAACCACCACCTAAGCAGCCTCAGGGAGGCGCCTCAAAGAAGGACTGGCCAGACACCGAGCTTCCTGGCACCTGTTTATTAGAGTCACCCCAGATCGCCTCGGCATATCGAGGGTGTCTTAGGTGGTAAACCGCTTATCCCTACTCTTCAGACTCGGACATCACAGGACTGCACTCACATCCCGGGATGATGAGTCATCCATGGCAGGGTTGGAGGAAGGTCCTTCCTCCTTCCAGGGCATCCTCCTCCTCATCTCCGACTCTACTGGAATGCCCCTGGAGTCTATCCAGAAAAAGGCGGAGCACCATCTCACTGATATCCTCAAGAGAGGAAATGCCCTGACAGAGGCATTTCCAGTAGCCGAGGCTATCGTGGGCCTGGCTCTTGAACTTTGGCAGCACCCAGCTTCCTGCCCAGCACCATCTGCGATGGCCCATAGTATCACGGTGCCCAATGGGTCCCTTGCGGGTTCACAGAGCACCCGTTTGGCGAGAGCCTAGTGACAGCCTCTGTGTTCAGGCATACTGGGAGTTCAGCCGACATTGACCGACCCCGGACAAGGAGTCCAAGTATATGGACCACTCTGCCCGTAAGGTCTATGCGGCCTCTTCTCTGGCCTTCATCAGGCCAGCTTGGCTGTTATCGTGGCACACTTCTCTCATGCCCTTCTTGGATTATTAGACTAGGTCCTCCCTTATCTCCCAGCGGACGCAGCCCACGGTCAAAAGTCCACGACCAGGGCGTGCTGTCATGAAACAGCAGCTCTAACTGGCCTTGGATGAGGAGATTCATGCCCGCTCATTAGCAGCCGCAGTGCCTATTCGCTGCAGGGGCTTGGCTGAGGCTTTCCTCCTTTCCGGGGATACTCAGCACAAACCTGCTGATGTGCCCTTCCTAGGCACTGACTTGTTCGGTCCAGGAGTGGCGGTCACCTTCAGCGTATAGAGCAGTCCAGTGTCACCCTGGATGCCACTTCTGCTAAGGATTCTTTGGGCAGAACCAGCTGAAGAAAAGAAGAAGCCATTTCGGCATTCTTCCCTGCGGTCAGGCAGCCCTCCTATCAGGAGGTCAGCAGCAACAGCAACAGCAGCAGGTCAAGCTTGGCATCCACGGCCCAAGCAGAGCCCTCAACAGTCCCGTAAGGAGGCGAGCACAGGGCCTCCTCCTACTCTTCAAGCCTGCTCAGTGTGACGGGTCGGGGTTGCCACCCCATTCCCGTCACACCAGCTCTGGGTCCTCCGTGGGGGCCGGCTCCGCCACTTCCTTTCTTCCTGGTCCGATATCACTGGACAGGTGGGTTCTCAAAGTGGTCGGTCGGGGACTGCCTCTAGAGTTCGAGCAGTACCATCCCAGCGAAGCCTGTGCCCCTCAGGAGGAAAGGATCTCAGCTTGCACTCAGTCGGCTCTTGAGATGGCGTGGCTCAGCTCCTCCTCAAGGAGGCAATAGCTCCAGTGCCAGATCCTCCAACAGACCCAGGCTTCGTTCCAGTACTTCCTGATGCCCAAGCGGATGGGGGTTGGCGCCCATCTTAGATCTCCACAACCTGAATCAGTATCTCAGGTCCTGCACCTTCTGAATGGTAACTCTGAACCAGATCATACCATCCCTGGGCGCAACATGTGGTTCTGTTGTCTGGATCTACAGGGCCGTTCTTTCCGTCCCTATCCGTCCATCCCACCAGCAGTTTTTCTGCTTCAGGGTCGAGGAGACCCTGTCTGAGTTCGAGCCATGCCGTTCGGCCTGTCATCGGCCCTCTGGTCTTCACCAAATGCATTGCAGTGGTGGCGGTTTAGATTCGCATCGAGGTCTGAATTTACCCTTATCTTGACAACTGGCTCTTGGCAGGTTCCTCTCTTCAGGAGGTGGAGAGGTCCAGGAATCTGGCCCTCGAACCTGCTCCCAACTCGGCCTCCTGATCAGCGAGACCAAGTTGAAACTCATGCCTTCTCAGGTGATGGGCTTCATTGGGGCAGAGCTGACTCTTGTCTAGCCAGAGCTTGGCTCCCAGCTGACAGGGCAGAGGTTTTCTCGTCCTTTTCCTGATCATTTCTGGTTGGGCACTTGCACCCTGCCTGGGATTTTCTGTGCCTTCTGGGTTACATGGCGCGGGCACCTCAGTGGTCTGTTGGGCAAGGTGGCACATGAGCCCCTCCAGTGGGAGCTGGCCGCCCAGTGGACTCAGCGCCATGGTCATTTCGACCAGCTGATCACTGTAACCCAGAAGGTGTGGGACACTCTCCAATGGTGGACTGCCCCAGAACAGTTGCAGGAAGGATCCTGTTTGTTCGCCCTGAGCCGATGGTCATCCCACGACCGATGCCTCTCTCATGGGTTGGAGAGCCCACATGGGGACAGCAGAGCCACCGGGTTCTGGACCCCGAGGAGTCCTGCTGCCACATCAATCTGTTGGAGCTAGAGCAGTCAGACTGCGCTGTCAGCTTTGCTCCTCAGCTCTGGGGTCAAGTGGTTTAAGTCAGACAGACAATACCGTGACCATGTACTACCTCAATTAACAGGGCGCATGCACTCCCATCTGCTGTGCAAGGAGGTGCTTCACATCTGGACCCTCATAAGCCAGTTGGAGGTGGATCTCCTAGCCATCCATGTGGCAGAAGCCTCGAACCAGCTGGCGTGATGCTCTCAGCCGCATAGGCCAGACATCTCACAGTGGTCTCTCCATCCAGAGGTAGCTTACACTCTGTTCTCCCACTGGGGCAAACCATTGGTGGACCTGTTTGCCTCCAGGGAAAACACCAAGCTGAGGCTGTACCATGCCCACCCCTCAGCAGGGCTCGCTGCAGGGGATGCTTCTCGAGGCCGTGGACCCCAGGCCTCTTCTGCACCTTCCTCCATTTCCCTTGATCCACAAGGTGTTACTCAAGGTGAGGAGGGACAAGGTGAAGGTGATCCTGGTAGCCCCAGACTGGCGCGCCAGTTCTGGTATCCAGATCTCCTCAGCCTCAGCTGCAGGCCCCGGGCAACCAGTACCACGCCTGGACCTGATATCTGTAGCTCAGGGAAGGTCCTTCATCTGGACCTTCAACCCTGCACCTCACAGCCTGGTACCTGAGCGGCAGAGTTCCAGGCTTTGGGTCTTTCCGACGATGTCTACACTGTAGTGGAGGCATCCCGTAGAATCGATCAGGAAATGTTATGCCTTCCAATGGAAAAGGTGTTCCATTTGGTGCCAGGATAAGAGTCTGGACTGCTTATCCTGCTCTGTGGCTAACATTCTCGACTACTTTGGTCTTTCTTGAAAGGGGTCTATGGTCATTGACCCTCAGGGTGCACCTGGCAGCCATCTCTGCTTACCCGGCATGGGCGGTCAGCCGATGTTGGCACAGGAGACAGTGGTCGGGCACTTTTCAAAGGCCTACATATCCCCTCCTGTGCATGAACCTCCACCTCCGTGGGATCTGTTGCTGGTTTCGGCAGAGCTCATGGGCAAGCCATTCGAACCCATGCACAAGTGTGAGCTCTCACATTTGTCATGGAAGGCGACCTTCCTGGTGGCTATCATGTCAGCCAGAAGGACAGGAGAGCTCCAGGCGCTTTTGGTGGACTCCACTTATCTGGTTTTCTAGGGACAAAGTTGTACTGCACTCCACCCAAAATTCCTTCTGAAGGTGGTGTCAGAGTTTCACCTCAACCAGGTGTTGACTCTGCGGTACACTACCCTAATTGCACCTCGGACGCTGAGTACAGGTTCCATACTTTGGACCTGAGATGTCAGTCTCCTATTATAAGGCGAGATGGTGGAAATTCATGGAGAGGTTCACCAGCTGTTAGTCACCTACGCTGAAATCACTTCTGGTGAGACCTGCAGCCAAATGGACCATAGCAAGATGGATTACATCATGCATAGGTGCAATGCTGAAGTTGGCCGAACGGAGCCTCCCAGAGGAATAAGAGCTCACTCTACCCGCCATACTGCTGCATCGGTGGCTGCTTCCAGGGACATCCCTATCCAGGAAATCTGTTGGGCTGCTACCTGGAAGTCAGCAAACACCTTTATCACCCAATACCACATCGACCTTGAGTCACGCTGGGATGCTGGTTTTGGGGCCTCAGTTCTCCAATCTCTCTTTCCTAAGTAGGGGTGTGCACCTTGCCTCCCTCCTCCCAGAGAACTGCTTGGAATCTGCCAATAAGTGTGGATGAACAAATTATCCACGCTCCTAGAAGAACAGGTTACTCATTTGTAATAGTAGTTCTAGAAGTGGTATATGTTGTTCATCCACCGCACCCACCGACCTTCCCGGGCTCGCACACAACCTTGCTTCCAGCAGGCTAAGATCTGGTGTCATGGGACAGAGCCGAGGTATTTACCACCCGGTGGGTGGAAGGAGCCAGCTTGAAGACCTCCGGCAAGATTTAAAGGAGAAAGGGACATGCCAAACAGTGTGGATGAACAACATTTACCACTCCTAGAACTACTGTTATAGTTGAGTAACCTGTTCATTGGGACCTCAGAATTCTGGGATAGCTTTTTAGCATCCGTCAATGTTATTCTAATTCCTTGGAGATCTATGTACATTAGACAGTTACCCATCTTAAAACTGATAAGAAAAGGTGTTATTCGTGATGGAGCTGGTAATGAGCTACATCCAAAAGTGCTTTTAGAATCAACCAGAAAAACCTCTCTTACAGGTAGTATGAACACAAATGAAGATATTTGATAGTAATAAAAATAAGTCTTAGAAAATATAGTACATCTTAATTTTTAGACCAGTTTTGCAGTAGGAATAGAATTGGAATCCCAACTAATTTTAATAAAACTTTGCTTAGTTTTACTGTCTGTGATTTGCAGGTCTTCCAGGACAAACAGGAGAGAAAGGTTATGAAGGTGTACAAGGCAGCACTGGAGTACCAGGAATGGATGGATTACCAGGGATGCCGGGCTTGCAGGTAATATCAACGTTCATTAATGAAATCATTCCTTGTAAGTGCTTAACTAGTTTTGAACTTCCTTTGTTTCTAGACTTTTCCATGGCATGATTATTATATAGACCATATATTCACAGAGACATAGAAAGAATATTAAATTCAAATATAATTCCTTTCTCATACTGCAGGGCCAAAAGGAGATAAAGGCTCTAGGTGAAACAGGAGTTCCAGGAGAACCAGGACCTAAAGGTTCAACTGGTGAAATGGGCTTGCCAGGTAACTCAGATTATTACTGTTCATTTCATTATGTATATGTAGGCGAGCTTTGTGCTGTCAGTCACAGTAATGTTACTGTGGTATCGTGGAGTTCCCATTTTCTGCGTGTGGGAAATGCCTTGGTAAATGTCGAGGAAATGCTGCCGTGTCCAGACTATGGAACATGGCAACTTGCAATGTTTTATATGTAACCCCTAGATGGCGCTATCCAGGGGCTACTACCCCTGCCTGATTTGCCACTAAAAGGTTGAGGGGCCTGGATCCAATGGCGGTGCCTCCACCCAGAGGTCAGGGTTTGCAGTAGTTAAACTAACTTGGTCACAGCCCTCTGGGACACTGCAACTCCCCTTTCTTCCCACTAGTGGCCCACACAATATATCAGAATTACCTTCACAGTATACACTTACCCCCAGGACTGGTTCCGGCACTGGGACCTCCGGTGAAATAAGATACAGTGCAACAATCACAGTACAGTACTTTAACATAGACAAATACCTCAGGCAGTATAACTTTGCTGAAACAAGCAGCTCTGATTTATTTAGGGGATATAACAAGGACAGGGAAATCAGGTTAATTAGCTTATCACTCTACTCATCTACCTATGGCTCTGTGCACAGGCCTATCCCTATCCCTATCAGTTACTGTCCCTGGGTACTCAAGCCCTAGTGGCTAGTCCAAACCGTGGCAGCTGGTAGGGCCCCTTTCACAGAGAAAAGAAAAATTAGTTTAAACAGTCAGCAGTACAGTAATTCCATTTGGATTTAATGTGGCAATTCAACAGGGAGCGACCCTGAATTAGTACTCACGACCTCCAAACAAGATAGGGTCCTTCAACTCAGCAGGGCTACTCTTGAGCTCCACGAGACTCCTCACACATTTATATGGTAAAAAGAAAGTACTGTACCAGGCAGGCTGCTTCTCTATCCCGATCGCAATTACTGCACAATACCGGAGAACACACAGCAGATTCAGTTCCTGACAGATCGAGTGCAATTCAGCAATTTCTCCAGTCTTCTACAGGGTGAGCCTGGTTTCTACTCTTCAGAGATCCTTTGATTCTCTTCACGGGAGGATTCAGTCCTAACAAGCAGTTACACAAGCTGCAGACTGGAACTCTGGGCCTTACACACGTTTTTGACTGAAACTGTCACTGAAGGAGCACAGGGTTTCTTTCCCTTCACTGCCAGAGCTAAACTGAAACTCCAGCAGACAAAACCGAGCACTTCCTTTGAGTTCCTCCCAGTTCTTGGCTGGATTGGCTGTCACTCACAATAGACTGCTGCTGTTGGTCCAAAAAGGCCAAGTCTAAACTACATCTCCCAGAGTCACTGCCCATACAATCCTCTTGTGGCTGGCTCAGATTATGAGTCCAAGTTCTGATTTGTCCAAGGCACCATTTTAGAGCTAGCTTACCCCACACTGATTGGTCCAGTTCAGCAGTTCAAAACCAGAATGGGAACTAGGCAGACACAGTTCTGACTGCAAAGAAAGAGGTTAGACAAACTGTCATTTCATTATTACTCTAAATGATTTCTGGCAACAGTTACATCTTTCAGATAGGTTCCTTTGCACTCCTAGTGACTGCAAAATGGAGTGAATTGGCAGCAGCTCGAGTGGTACTCAAACAGAGAAGCACACAGTCCCCCATACAAACTAATTATGTCTGCAAGCAGACAGCTCTTAAGAGACAGTACCAGAGGCTCTAAAACACTCACTGATAAACGGCTTAAATGCTAAACACCATTCAGGCTTGGAGCATTCAAGCAAGCTCCTGAAGTCTTTTGGGAACCCCATTTGCAGGGGTTACATTTAAAACATTTATCACTTACTATGTTGCTGCATCCTGACAGAGTTCAGTGTGTTTTATACGGATAAAACATCCGTGCTGCAGGGACCATACCTGCTGCTCCAATCATGCTCAGTGGAGTTTGCTGAACATATGCTGTCTGGGAATGGAAGCAGAGACAGAACCATGCCTGCTTTTCCAGACTTGCAGGTAGAAGGGTTCTTTATTCTAATTCATTTCAAAAACCATGTTAAAGCTTAGGTCATAGGCTTAGCAAGGCTATAACATGATTTTGAACCCGTGTAAACCAGTCGTAGTGCAGACAAGATCTGTGCTAGTCAGATTTAAAATGGTTCAGCGGCTTAAACCGTTTTAAGCTGTCTGGTGTGGACAGGTCCTAGTAGTGTTATAAAAACAGTCTTTTCATTCAACAATTGATGGTAGTTGCTACTTATGACAGCATCAAAGTAGTCTGATACTGTTTTCACAGAAGTTCCAGACATGATGAAACTGTTAAAATAAATAGGAAAGGTTGACCAGCTGAAACGCGGCGAACGGCAGCTTGCAACAGTGCTGACTCAGCTTAGGAACAAGCCCTGCCTGTGACATCGGGGGTTGGCGAGAATGGATGGCTAAGGATCCCAGTGGATGCTCTTCTCCTTGGGGTGTACCTCCCACTGCAGTACCCTCACCTGGGAGACCACAGTTTGGGTGCAGCCGGAGATTGGACACATAAGTTGGGGAGCACTCATGGATGTTAGCACATCACTTGTGCCGTTGTCCAAGGATGTCATGAGTGAGCACATTCAGGGGAGGAAGGAACTGGAAGAAATCAGTGGCCAAGCTGCAGAACAAGCCGTGCCGGCCTCCTACAACCGCTATATATCCTTGCTTCACCTTTGCTGTACATTGCTTACCCTAGATGCTCCACAACATCTGGTCAAGTGAGGCAGGGCCCACCCCAGGATAAATCTGGGTGCGTTCCTGTAATGTGGTGTGAGGTAGTGCAGGAGAAGGTGGCAGGAGGGGAACTCCATGGTCGGCAACATGCTGGTAATGATAGTAAAATAGGGTCTAACTTGGTGGGCCAAGAGGAGGAAAACATGCTAAAAAAATAAGAATAAATAGCAAACTGCATTAAGCACAGAAACATAGACTTTGTGACGAGATAAGGACCACTTGGCCCACCTAGTCTGCCAATTTCTACCTACAGAATAAGCTGCAGATCTCAAGTTAACCAACAGCCTATTTCCTCCTTACCCCCCACAAGAATTGCCTTATGTCTGTCCATGCATTCTTGAATTCTCCCACAGTTTTTGACCCCACAACCTCTTCGGAAGGCTGTTCCATGCATCCACCACCGTCTCTGTGAAAAATACTTCTCACATTGCCCCTGAGCTGTACCCTCTAGCTTCAAATTGTGTCCCTTGTTCTTGCACATCTCTTTTCTGAAAGATGCTACCTCTTGGACTTTGTTGATTCCACTGAGGTACTTAAAAGTTTCTATCATGTTCCCTCTCCCTCCTTTCCTTAAGGGTATACATATTAAGCTCCTTTAGTCTCTCCTCGTTTGGCTTCTCTTGCAGACCCTGCACCATTTTAGTTGCCCTCCTCTGGACTGCCTCCATCCTGTCTATATCCTTGTGGAGATGGGGTCTCCAGAACTGGATGCAGTACTCAGATGGGATCTCACCAACTGTCTGTACAGAAGGATAACAATTTCCTGTTTTCTGCTGATGATGCCTCTACCTATACATCCCAGGATCCCCCAGCCTCCCTACTGCCTTCTCACATTGCTTGCCAACCTTAAGGTCATCTGATATGATTACCCCAGGTCCCTTTCCATTTTGTTGTTGTTACTACCTCCCCTTACTGTGTACTCTTCCCCATGGGCTTTTGTTTCCCAGGTGCATTATTTTGCACTTTGCACTGAATCCAAGCTGCCATATTTCTGACCATTCCTCCAACCTTGCCAAGTCCTTCTCATCCTTTCCATGCCTCCTTGCATATCAACCCTGTTGCAGATCTTTGTGTCATCTGCAAAGAGGCATACTTTTCCTTCCAGTCCTCTGCTATGTCACTTATAGAGACATTAAAAGGACTGGACCCAGTTAAGAACCCTCTGGTTCTCCACCAGTAACCCCCTTTCTTCAGAGTGGACTCCATTTACAATTACCTTCTGTGTCCTGTTGTCCAGCCAATATTTTACCCAGGCTACCACCCTGGGACCCACTCGCTAGGCTGGTTAGTTTGTTTATTAATCTTTGTGTTGGACTGTGTCAAATGTCTTGCTAAAGTCTAGGTAGGCCATGTCCACAACCCTCCCTGGCCTACTACTTTGGTCAACCAGTCAAAGAAATCAATTAGATTCATCTGACATGACCTTCCCGCTTTGAACCCATGCTGCCTTGGGTCCTGTGCCTCACTGGCCTCTAGGTGCTCAACAATTCTTTCCTTCAGAAGTGATTCCATCATTTTCCCTACCACAGAGGTCAAACTGACAGGTCTGTAATTTCCTGCCTCTGTCTTGGTCCCACTTTTGTGAAGGGGAATCACATCCACCTTCCTCCAGTCCTCAGGTACCACACCATGCTCCCATGATTTGTTAAAAGGGTAGTCAGTGGTGTCACTAGTTCTCCTTAATTCTTTTAGAATTATATGGTGAATCCTGTCAGGCCCCATTGCTTTGTCCACCTTCAGTTTTAGGAGTTCTTTCAGAACCCTTTCTTCTGTGAAAGGACTGGCATCAACCCCCTATCCAGAGTGCTTCTGTTAATTGGATTAGGTACCTTCCCTCCTCTTCTTTTGTGAATACTGAGCAGAAGTATTCATTCAGTATCCCTGCTTTTCACTGTTCCTCTTTGTCACCCACTGTCCATTCTATTCAGCCTCACTATCCCTCCCTTAGTCTTTCTGTGCTCCTTGATGTATCTATAAAAGGTTTTATTCCTTCTTAACCGAATTGGCTATCTTTTCCTCAGTTTAGGCCTTTGCTATTCTGACTTCCTCCCTGCTTCCTTCTGTCTTAACTGGTACAGTTCTCTGTCCTGCTCCTTCTGTGTTTCCTTATACTTCCTAAATGCCATGTTTTCTCCCTAACCTTCCCACCACCTCTTTTGAGAACCATAGTGGCTTTTCTTTCATTTTGATTTGTTTATTTGCTTCAGACAAATGCTTGTTGCCTCTGTGATGGCAGTTTTGATGTTTCCTATTGTTGGTCCACCCTCCTTCTTGCCTGTTTGCTAATGCTTTTCTAAGGTACTCTCCCATCTTGCTAAAGTCAGCCCTCCTGAAGTCCAGTACCCTCACTTTTGTATGGCTTGACTCTGTAGCTGAGTTTATCGTGAACCACACTGTTTGGTGGTCACTTATTCCCTGATGGCTACCCACTTCTAGGTCTGAGATCCTCTCACTGTTCCCATTTGAGAGTATGTGTCTAAGATTGCTCCTCACAGTGGGTACCAAAACTAGCTGTCTGAGGCATGACCTGAAGGGCATCAAGAATGGCCCTGCTCTTGGATGTGGCTGCAGCAAGGTGCTTCATTAACATCTGGCATGTTCAGGTCCCCATCAACAGTATTTCCTCTTTCTCTGCCATCCTAGGATGCCTTCTATCATATCCTTATCCATGCCCTCCCCTGAGATGGGGGCCTGTATACAACCCTGGCGGATTGTGGTGCCATTTCTAGTCTGTAAGGTGACCCACAGCGCCTCCTCTCCTCCCTGTTTACTCTTTTGTTCTGTTTATTCCTTCCTTACATAGATAGCTACTCCTCCCTCCTCTCCCTCCCTGTCCTCCTGTAGATTGTATACCTAGTATGTTAACATCCCAGTCATGGTTCTCTGTGTACCATGTTTCTGTGACTGCCACGATATCCAGGCATCCCTCTTCCATCAAGGCCACCAGTTCAGGGAGCTTGTTGCCCAGACTACGAGCATTGGTACTCATTACCATCAGTTTCTTGATGGCCTTACCCATTTTGCCCCATCCCTGTCCTTATTGCCTTTCTTGTTTTCTCCATTTACCCCTGCCCTTCTCCCTATCGACATCTCTATTGTGGTGTTTACCTCACTTACTACCCTGATTTTTTGGGGGACTAGGATTTCCTGCTCCTTTCCAGTGCCCCCGGCTAGTTTAAATGCTTGCCAATGAATAATTTAAACCTATCACCTTGGATCCTGGTTCCCTCCTGGACAGATGCAGACCATCGCACCAGTATAGACCTGCATCACTCCAGGTGGACCCCAGTCCCCACTGAAGCCAAACCCTGAGCTCTGCACCAGTTTTCAACCATTGATTGAATCCCATGGTGTGAGACACCTAGCCTCACCCATGCCATAGACAGGCAGCACCCCGAGAAGGTTGCTGTGCGTGCTACTTATCTAAGGCCCTCCCAATTCCACAAACTCTGCCTGCACTGCTCTGTCCTTTCTCAGACAGGTAATTTGTCCCTAGGTGGACAATGACATCCAACTCCCTCCCCGTGCAGCTGCTCTGGCGATCCTAGGATTCGCTCCTTGTCCCTCAAGCCATGGCGCCAGGCAGGCACCTACCTCCCTCTCCCTTCCTCCTCCAGTTCTACCCTCCTAACAATGGAGTCCCCACCAGGAGTTGTTTCCTTCCCTTGTGGGGTCCCATGCCACCCTCCTGTGGGTCTCCTTTGTGGAGGTTGCCAGCATCTTCCTTGGTCTTCACTGTGGGTGCCTCCACAGAGGAACCATACTTTGCCAGAACGGCATATGAATTGTGAAGAGGTATAACTGGAGGATGCACCTCTGTTCCACCATCCTCACCCTCCCTGAGCCCACTGTGGTCCAACCGCTCCTCTTTCTTGGCAACCTCTGTGGCAACAGCAGTGGCCCTGGTGGTCCCTGGGTGGAGAGGAGGTCCCCAAATCCTGGCCAACTCAGTCTGAGATGAACAACCTCCATCCTCAGCGCAGAGGTGCCTGCAGATGGGACAACACCACATCCTCCAGAATGTCTCCTGGAAGACTGCTCCACAATCACTGCACTGCACCACTCCCACCATGTCTTATTTCTGGCCCTTAACTTTGTTTGGAATACCTCTTTCCTCTGTTGATTTTTCTTCTCCCTACTTACTGACTTACTGCCTTACGCCTTGCCTTAAGCTCCTGATCTTCCTGTTCTGAGACGAAGTTCCTATATTTCTCAGTAGTCTCCTTACTTGCTCAGATTCAGACCTTCAGCAGCTGGGGTGGGGGGGGTGGGTGGGGGACGGAGAGCTATTCTTTTCCTTATAGGATGGTGAGTCTTTTGTGGCTCTGTGATCACTCACTTCCTGTTCCCAAACAGGAAGTTCCTGTTATCAGTCAAATCCTGTGCCTGTAAAAGTAGAACTGGCTTAGGGTGGAGGCGAGGAAAGAGGAACAATGTGTAACCCCTAGGTGGTGCTATCGAGGGCTACTACCCCTGCCTGCTTGGCTAATTGCAGGTTAAGGGGCCTGGGTACTAAAACGTATACCTCCACCCAGAGGACAGGGTTGTTAGTAGCAAGGCTAACCTGGGTACAGCCCACTGGGACACTGTAACTCCCCTCTTTCCCCTCTAGTGGCCTAGACAATATGCAACAAACACTTTCACAGTAGCCCTTATTCAGCATACAAATCCCACACTGTTTGCACCTACCACCAGGGCTGGTTCCAGCAGTTAGACCCTGAGACCCCTGTAAAACAAGGTTAGACACAGCAAATAACAACAGTACAGTGCTTTTGGTACAAACTGGAACCACAGTCAGATTAAATGCAAAAAGTTGGATCTGATTTATTCAGGAAATTGAACAAGGGGGCGAATCAGGTTGATTGATTCTAAAACTGATCTAGTCAGGCAGTTATTCATGCACTTGTAGTCCCTGCACAGTCACACGCTCTGGGTACCCAGCTAGCAGGTGGGCTAGCTTCTGAACGAGCCTCAGGGTAGGCCGCAAGTTGCAGCTGGTCGGGACCCTGTTAAGAAAAGAAAAGGCATACACAACCACACACAATTTGTAATCCGGAGCCAGGAGGCTCAGTTCGTGAAAGGAAGACAATAATGCAATCAGATGACAACACTTTTGATTGTAGCTGCTGTTGCAGGAGCTACCCTGATTGTTACTCATGCTTCCCAATGCAGGACACAGGATGGACGAAATGGAGACTGCAGGTTGATGACTGGTTTGCCAGGAGAAGCAGGGCCCACACGAATCTCCGGGTGTCATTCCTGTTCGAGGTATTGAGCAGAGGCTGATCCCGGATGATTCTCTAATCGATGATGGTTTCTGTGCCGAAGTAGCTGGCTGGGCCAGTGTGGCAAGGCCCAGGCTGGATCTAACAGTTTGGATTTGAGTCTGGTAGCGCTGGATGCAGCTTCCAGCAAGCGTGGTACATTTACACAGTGGGGAACCAAATCGCGACCCACTAACAACAAACAGCACATTTATAGTAAAGCATTCACCATACCACAATGCAGGTAGCAGTCCAGCTGCAATATCTGTGTCTCTGAGCAAAACTGTAAATTCTGTGGTGAATAGATGTCCTGACAGGCCAATCGCATTCAGCAAATCTTCAGTCTTCTTCAGGTTTAAATCTGGTCACTCTTCAATGGCTTTAACACACTCAAATTGGATGCAGTCCAATAAATTCACCTTCCTCTCGAGGGACAGCAGGCAGACAGGCCTAAACTCAGCCTTTCCACTAATCTCCTGTGTGAACTATGCTGAAGCAGCTGCTAGAATCACTTGAGCTGTTCACTCTCCAAGCTGTACCTCCAGAATGAACACACTGCAGCAGGCAGCTTGGGAATTTCCTTTCCATCAAAAAGTTCTGGTTGGTTGATCCATCAGTCTGTCAAAGCAAAGGCTCCCCTTCAGGTCCAATTAGGTGCCAAAATGCAAAACTACAATTCCTACAGAAATTTGCTCCCACAAGACTCCTGGGACAGACACGATTTTAGAGTCCCGAAGGTACTGATTGGTCCCAGTAGGCAGTCCAGAACCAAGGTGGTTGGGCAATACTGAAATGTCCATGCTGCAAAGGAAGGCAGATTAGACAAACTACAATATTATTATTATTAAAACAGAGAAACAGTAAACAGTCTCAGTTCCTAGCAGGGCTCCTGCAAATAGCGATGGCAGAGGAGCTGACAATACTCCAGAAGCTCAAGCGGACTCGAGCCTGAAACTACCTGTGTCCCTACCCAGATTAATTTTACACCACAAGATAGGCAGTTCTTAAAGAGACAGGAATGGAAGCTAACAGGGCACTCACATGCAAACACTATTAAATTGCTAGGACACAGAACACCAGCCTGGCAGTGGGCATTTAGGCAAGCCCAAGGAAGACTTTCAGGAACCCCATTTGTAGGGGGGCTACAATAATCCCAGCAGAGAAGTATAGTTATAACAGCAGCTTCTTCCTCTTGCTGTCTCTCTCTATTCTCTGACAGAAGTTATCTAGGGCAGTTTTAAAACTGGCTTTAACCTGGCTTCCTTCTAGCTAAAGCACTCCCCCTACTTTACAGCTTTTTATACAACTAGTTAATTGCACAGATAACAATTCCCTTCAGCCAACTGAGACAAACACCTAGATAACTGCACAGATAACAATTCACTTCAGCCAACTCAGACAAACACACTTTCTTTTACCCTAAATTGAAGGTCCCAGTAGTAAAGTTCTAGTTCTTTAGTCCCAGTAGAGGCATATAGTTAAAACAGGTTCCTTCCTCTTGCTGTTCTCTGCCTGTTCTCCAAATTGACTTATCTTGAACACAGTGTGGTCTAGTGGTTAGAACACCGAGCTGTGAAATGGTGATAACTGATTCAGATCCCATCTCCAAGAACAAAATATTTAATCTCTCCATTCACCACAGACGTATTAAACAAATTTGTGTTTATTGTTCCTGTTGCCACCTCACACTGGTTTTCAATCCCTTGCTTGAGGGACCTTAACATATACACCCTGGAAGAGACTGAAAGTACCAACCATCCTGATTTTCCCAGGACAGTCCCTATTTTAGACAACATGTCCCACAATTTTCCAAAATGCCACTTTTGTCCTGATTTTTGCTTACTTGTCCTGTTTTGCCCCCCTTTTTCTTTGGATGACTGCTGATCTACGGTGACATTTATTTCAGCACCACCGTGGTGCTGCTCTTGCTGAAGAGAAATTTGCAACCTTCTGCCCCTGTGCCTACATTGCTCCGTGAATGTGAAAATGCTCGGGTAGTCAGATGGCAAGCAGGTCAGCGGAGCACTGTAAAGCACATTCCTTTCTGTTAGATTAGACTGGGTAGCAGTGTAAGCAAGTGCATGCGGCCATCTGCCTGCCAGCAGCTGAGAGAGACTCAAAACAGAGAAGAGACTGGCAGCAGTGAACTAAGGTACCTGAACCTGATCAGCTGTAGGGGTGTGTGACAACAATCTGGTGTGATGGCGGAGTCACTGAAGTGAAGTTTGCTCAGCAAAGGAGGTGAGTGTGGAGCAGGTTGGAAAGGGACTGTCAGGAGGAGCATTGCAGCAGCTTGAATGTCTGAACACAATTTAAAGCAAGTTTGCTTCTGATTAACTTTCTGGATGTCACAATTGGAACTTGTTGCAGCAGAATTCTGTATTTTTAATCCAGATGTTTGCTACAGTTTTACTGTGGGGGCGGTGTGGCCAGAGCAAGCAGCAAAATGTAATTAACTGTGTGCATGCAGTGCTGTCTTGGCAACACCAAGGGATTGGGTAACCGCAGCGGGGGTCACGGTCAGGATGGACCCTGTCCCAATTTTCAGCTTCGGAAAGTTGGTAGTTTTAGAGAGAACAGAATGAAAGGGGACAGTATAGAGACCTACAAGTACCTCACGGGGGTGAAGAGGGTGCAGGAGTAGAACCTCTTTCAAATATAAAAGGGCACCAGGATCAGAGAACATGCAGTGAAGCTGATGTGGGGTGGGGAGTTTAAGAGGGTATGAGGAAGTACTACTTCATTGAAAGAATGATGGACACATGGAACAGACTGCCAGCACAAGTGGTGGAGGCAAAACAGGAAGCTTCAACCATGCAAGATGGACATAGGAGAATATTAGTATATAGGCAGGGAAGAGGGAGGATTGCCAGAGACCAGTTAGGGTCTGTAGAGACAGACTAGGCGGGGACCATCTGGGCAGACTGGGTGGGCCAAGCTGTCCTTTTCTGCCAACAGATTCAACGTTTCTGTGTGTAGGGTAGGTTGTCGGACGGTCCTGAGTACCAGCTCCATGGCCCTCGTGACAGCTAGAGGGAGCAGGCCTGGGTCCTTGTGAGACAGGACCGTGATCAGTAAACCTTTGATGGTGAGGTGCTCCACCTGAGGACTTGGGCAGAATAACCAGTGACCTTTCCCCATTTCCCAGGAACAATCCTTCCACCTCTGAACCCTTCCAGACACTCCTCTAATACACAGTACCCAAAAACAGTCATGGAGACAGCAATTGCCATAAGCACAGCAAGTATTCATTACTGTAGGGTGTAGGACTGGCAACTTTGGTTGCAAGAAAATAAGGTTAGGTTAGTACTTACAACCCTTTCCAAACACCAGTAACTATACTAGTAATACCATCAATAACACCCAATGCAACTTCCTCAAGCTCCCACCTATCTGGTACCAGACCTACCTCAATGTATTTTGAGGTACCCCACTATGGTGGCAGGTCTGCAGTGCCACGGGTTGGCGGCGTTGGGGCCCTAGATGAAGAAATAACACAAGGCAAAACAACTTGGAACAACAGCAACCATTTGTAATCCCCTGGTAAAATTGGGTAGCACAATCATAAGAGCAACCAAAATGAGCAACTAGAAATGTAACACTCATTTTGGGCATTTTATGGTGGGCTACCCCTGCACAGCTGGAGAGGGCATGCTAAAGCTTAATATGGGGAAGGGCACAGAAGGGGAGAATAGTGAGGGGAAGGGAGGGACAGAGAAGGGGTTTTCAGGGTCTGGAGTACCTGTTGCTGCTGAGCTAGCCATGTGGCATGGTGGTGGGAGGCTACCTCTGGTAAAACAGGTACTGGGTTGGCGACTAGGTGTGGGTTGCATTTGCCGCAGCTGCGAGCTGCAGCACTTAATTTTTTTTAATCCGGAGTTTGCCCCCTTCCGACATGCAACCCCTGGAGTTGAGAAATTGAATTCAGGGCAAAACACTTTACCTAGTTCCAGAAGTTGGGTCGCTAGTGTGTATATCTTCGATTTGATTTTTGCGATATACACTACACAAAATATTGTCAAAGCTCGCTGTTATCACATGGAACACAAAATTGTACTTATTGACATGGCAGGTGAGAAGGCTGTCCTTAGCTTTGATCATTCTGGTGAAATCCTCTGGAATGCTTGGTAGGCAGCAGCTAGGGCAGGAGCTTCTTGGCTAAGACAAACCACAGCTCCATTGTTCTGGCAGGAACAGTTCAATGCAGACCCTGATTCCCAGCTAGGGTCTCAGGCAGAACACCCTGGGGTGCAATTTCCTTGAACAGCAATTAGGAAAAAGTCTTTTGTAAATCTGAAAGAGGTCCTCTGAGCTAAAGCTGCTCAAGTTGTTCAAGTTTCTTATTACAGGAATTACTCCATTGAACAATTCAGTCAGTCAGTGTCAGTGGCTCAGAAGGTAGCACACTCACCTCTGAGGCTGGGGATCAGAGGGCTGTGGGTTCAGTTCCCATGTCTGGCACTTGGGTTAATATCCCAATATTGATACTGTAGTACAGCACGAGAGGGATGCTGCTGAGGTCCTGTCTTTCAGATGAGACATTAAACCGAGGTCCCATTTGCCTGGGTTGGTGGATGTTAAATATCCCATGGCACTTATCTAAAAGAGTAGGAAATTTTTATTGAAATCAAAACAACATATAAGTCAGTATTCCATCATACAAATCACACAAAAGAAAGATACAAAAACAGAAATAAGTATTAATTCATACAATTACCCTAAAACATAAGAAAAAACGTTATGACTCAACCTTCCCTCCCCACTATAAGAGTAGGAAATTTCTGTTGCAATCAAATCAAGGTCAAGCCAAAAATATATGTTGAACAATAATCTTCATATAGAATGTAATAAACAATAAACAAGTCAGAGAGAAAAAAATAAAATAAAACCTTTAATTAGGTATTACTTCATCTAATTAGGAAGAGAAATAACATTTTCACAGAAACCTTAATACCACATTAACATGTTCTTTCAATCAAATATTCCTATACTGTGAAATTTCTTAAGGCTTTTAAATAAAAGAAAATTGTTTCCATCTGAAATTCCAGGTGCCATTATCCAAATTACTTCCTTCTTTCTGCTTTATACACTTAAGACCTGAACCTATCAAAAAAAATAATTCTAAAACTGAGATAGTTTGTTGTTGTAATGTGAATCTGTATCTGCTGATCCAGATGCAATATAAGAAATGGGCCATGATCATTCTTAATGTACTGTGGGAAAAACTGTCTTTCTGGAGGAATTATTCCATAATACAAAAGGTCTGGCTTGGCGAATGAAAGGTGCTTCTTCCATCGGTTCTTGACTATGTCCCAAAACTGTGTTACATATGGACAGTGAAAATATAGATGGTCCATAGACTCTATTATGTTCACACAGGATATCCTCGAACAGTTTCTTTCTAACAAAGATTTGTGTTTATGGTTTCCTTTGATATTTATCCGCCATGAATACTTAACAAACCTGATCCCACATCTGGGCTGGTATTCTGTAATCTGAAATGAATTTAATATTCTGGTTTTTAGCAAGAACGGAAATCCACAAAAGTTGTGCCCCAAAACATGACTGTAAAACTTCCTGATACAAGATTTTCCTTGAAATTTTAACACTAATGCATAGCTAATTCCCCAGTGTTTAATTTTATCAAAACTTCCTCCCATTGATTTCCTAACCTAGGCAACGTTTGTTTTATGAATGAACTCATTATGTTGCCACTCATTTAATATCCCTTTAATTTCTGTACTCCCCAGGCTCCCAAATTTGGGAGCATGCTTTCATAAGGGCAAAATGTTAGTATATAAGAAAACCATATAGAAAAACAAAATTGGATTAGGCATCCCTATTCCCCTTCTTTAATATCCATGTACAGTATAATACATTCCTTTTAATTGGATTCAGCCTGCTACACCAAAGAAAACTAAACAAACAACCTAATATTTTAACTTCTAAACCCTTAGGGAGAGGGAAAATCATACTAATAAATAAGAAAATTGGAATCAAAATGATCTTACTGAGAAACAGCTCTTGCAGCAGGTTACAGCATTAGGACTGAAGCTGGCAGGCACTAGGACCCCATGGAAATTTTCTAGCTAGCAGTATTCAGTGGGTACCGCCTCCGGCGTCGGTCCTGCCCCGACGTCAGACACAGTAAAGGGCGGTCCCCAGAATTCCAGTTCTTTTCCCACCGTGGACTCGCCAGCATCGGCCTCTCGTCTCTACCTAGCTACTCTACCTGACTTAGAACTTCAAGAATTTCTTCAAAACTAATGTTCTCTCCAACTCCTTCACTTGAGGACATCTTTCAAAGTGTGCTTGCAGAAAACAGATTCCTTTCAGGATCCTTATTCCTCCTGCATGCGGTGCTTAGGCTGGGACCACGACACCAAGGCCTGCACCTTTGCCAAGGGTTCAACAGCTGCACAGGATCCACCGTCAGAAGGCACTTCAGGCTTATCTGCTGGAAGAAAAACTTAGCAGGATGGACCAAGAACCTTCCTCCAGGGGCGATTCTTCTTCCAAGGCCCATAAACACTGGGACAAACACTGGGAGAAAGCAAGGTCCAGATCCCGAACCGGGCCTCAGACTTCGCAGCTCAGGCTCCACCAGATCGGACCGCTGTCCCTCCAGGGCTCGTTCTCAGCCCCTCGGTCAAAGTCCAGGATTCAGGTGGTTCTTGACGCTCCAGCCCATCAAGACTCAAGGCCCTCGGCTTCCTCAACTCCCTCTCAGGCCTCTTCCAAGTCTTCCGAGCATACAAGTCTTCCTCATCGACCCGATGTCGGGACCCTGCCTCCAGATCGGTCTCCCAGCCTCCCAGAGGTCTGGATCCATCACCAGGAAGACCAAAGACCTGGCGTCCCTAAAGCAGGCGATGGACCTGGCGTCGCCAAGCACCGACATCGGCCAAGCATCACGAAGTCGGCTGGGCGTTCGCTGGAGCCGCAGACACCAGCCAGGCACCAGACTCCGGCTGGGAGTTTGCGGACCCAAAGAAGTTGGCCAGCGACCGAGGTCGGCCTCGCATTCACCGGAGCCAAAAACGCCCCAATCACCAGTGGACACCGGTCACAGGAATTCCACGAGAGGAGAACACAGCACTGCCTGAAGATCAGGCGAGCAACACTGAGGATGCCAGGCTTCCGAGGAACCTTCGCCCACCCGGAGACACCCGCGGACCCAACGCCTGACCCTGGCAACAAACCACCAGCTCCAGGCCCGTCGTCGGGCAGGCGTGACTCTACAAGTAAAGATTCTCTTTACTTTCTGGTGGGACACCATCAAAGGATGTGGTCCTGTAAATCCTCCTCCTCTACTCCTCCTCTACCCAAGGGGCCAGCAGGCGACCACCAACCCCTAAGGAGCAGACTCCACCTCCTGGGGTAGATCCAAGGACAGAAAAGGCCTCCCTCAGGAACTCCATCAGGGCCCTAGCGACCCAGATGTCGTTGGTACACTCCGTCAGGGAGGACTCCAGATCGGATACCTCGGATTATTCCAGATCTCCTTCTCTTTCTCCACTCAGCATTCCATCACCTGACCCACATGACCTTCCAGGTCTCCTCTGGATGATCCTCCTTCTCCGAGATCATGAGGCACATCCAGGACAAGATGGGGTGGGATGCTGGAGGCCTCGACCCTGAAGACAGGCGCCTTGCCCGTTATCTTGGCCAGAAAGTCCCAAAGCCTGTGGTAGTGCCACCCTTGGTGGACACCTTCACAGATGTCACCAAGGCTGCATGGAAACATTTGCATTCCACTCGCTGTGCTGAAGAAAGCTGACCGCCTGTACAAGGCCCTGAAAAGGACCAGTACTTGGCTCAACAACCTCTGGCAGACTCCTGGTCATTCACGGCCTCATGACCGGTCCCAAAGACCGCAGCACATGAGCACACAGCCACCAGACCAGGAATCCAAACAACTGGATGCTCTGGAGAGGCGCATGTATGCGGCTGCTACATGTTCCATCAGGTCCCTGAACAGTTTCAGAATGCCCTATGGGAACAGGGCCAGGACCTTGTCGATAAACTTCAGGATGGCGATCAGAAGGCAGAGCTCCTAAACCTTCTCCGCTGGGGTCTGATGTGGGTACCCAAGTACTATGAGGGCGCACACGATTCTGCGGACTCATCCACCAGAGCTGCAGCTTCAGGCATCTGTCTCCAGAGACACTCTTGGCTTCGTGTCTCCGACTTCACCCCGGACGTATAGAAGAACATTCTTGGCGTCCCCTACAACGGGTGCACTTTGGTGAACCCTCGGAGAAGGTTATCTCCAAACTTCAGGACGCTGGGAAGGCAGTCAGGTCTGTACAGGCCATGTACAGATCCAGGCCTGGTTCCTTTGTAGAAACCAGAGGCGTTTTCGCAGCGGCAACAAAGGTAGCAGCCACGCTCCGGCCAGCAACAAAGGGCACTTTTCAGTGTAAAGCCCAGGCTGGGTCATCCCCCAGGCAGAGGCCAACGCTGCACTAAACTGGCCCAGCCTGCAGGGACCAGTGCTGCCACAGCATGGCGTCTTCCGGCCCCGCCCTCCTCTGGATCAATGGGCACAAAAGGTCGGGGGTCGTATCGCTCGCCACTTTTTAGGTGGCAGTGGATTACCACCAACCGGTGGGTTCTTCAGTTGGTCAAGAAAGGGCCCTTCATAGAATTTCTCGACCACCCACCAGCAAGACCTCTCCTGCTTTCCGTTACTCGGTCAGCATGCCCTGCTCTTACAGCAGGAAGTGCTTGCTCTTCTCGGAAAAGAAGCTGTAGAGCACGTACCATGGAACCAGAGGGTGCAGGATATTATTCTTACTTTTCTGGTTCCCAAGAAAACAGGGGACCTCTGTCGATACTGGACCTCAGCGACCTCAACAGGTCAGTCCTGTATAAACACTTTCGCATGGTGACCCTCCCAGGTCTGATTCCCGTGCTCAAGCAGGGCGCTTTCTGGCGTCCTTGGACATGCAGGTTTACCTGCATATACCACTTGCTCAAGCGCACGAAGTTTCTGCGCCTCAAGTTTCAGGTCACTGTTACCAGTTCTGAGTCCTCCCTTTGGACTGTCATCAGCACCACAGTATTCATGAAGTGCATGGTGGTCATAGCGGAGACTCTGAGGAGACAAGCCACTCACGTGTTCCCCTACCTGGATGAATGGCTTCTCATGGTGGCCTCTGGGAGGCCCTGATGTCCGCCATTCATTATACTCAAGTCTCTGTTCAAGATGTTGGGCATCATTATCAATAAAGAGAAGTCACGCCTGGTTCCGTCACAGACTCTGCAGTTCATAGGTGCAGTTCTGGACACTGTCCAGGGAAGCTTCTCCCCAGGACAGGCGAACACATCAGATCCTCATCAGGGACATTTTGGCGAAGAAGACCATTTCTGCCAGATTGGTCCTTTGCCTGCTCGGACACATGGCTGCAGCCATTGCAACGAACCTGCTAGCCCGTCTCACATCTTGGGTGACCCAGTGGATGTTATGGGTCCAATGGGATCAAAAGCAAGACCATCTGCAGCTCCCAATCCGGATCAGAAAGGCTGTAATCTGGGTTTGGCAATGGTGGCTAGATCCGAAGAATCTATCGGCAGGAGTCCCTTCATTGCACCGTCTCCGATTGTGACACTCTCCACAGATGCCTCAGGGCTTGGTTTGGGTGCACACCTCGACAGTGTCCGGTCTCAGGGCCTGTGGGCAGGCCAAGAGACTCATCTCCACATAAACATCTTGGAAATGAGAGCAGTTCTTTACGCCTGCAGGCCTTCCAGTCGGAGATTCCACGGGTACTCTTCTGTTACAAACAGACTATTCAATGGTGATGTATTACCTCAACAAACAAGGAGGCACCAATTCCTACTGCTTTGCAGGAGGCCATGAGGGTGTGGGATTGGGTTTTGCAACACGGCGCAAACCTCATTGCTGTTCATGTCCCAGGAGTGGACAACGTCATCATGCAAGCGGCCTGAGCCGTTCTCAGGCCAAAGCCCACAAGTGGGAACTACTCCAGGAGGTAGTAGAGGATATGTTTTGCAGATGGGGTACACCAGAGTTAGACCTTTTGCGTTCCCATCCAGCTCAAAACTGCCCAATTTTGCTCGCTAGATCTAGGGCCTGGTGTTTTCTGGTGAGCCCGTTGTCCCTCTCCGGCGGGCAGATTCCTCTATGCCTTTCCCCTTCCATTGATCCAGAGGGTCCTTCTGAAACTTTGCAGAGATTAGCGATGCTGATACTTATATGCCATTCTGGCCCAGGTAGATCTGGTTCCCTCTACTACATCAGCTATCCCGGGAACCTCTGGTGCCTCTGCCAATCAGCTCTCACTTGTTGTCTCAGGAGGCGGATCCTCGGTCCATCCAGACCTTCGTTCGCTAAGCCTGCACACTTGACTCCTGGAGACATAGCCATTTTGCGACACAGGGTCTACTTAAAGAGGTAGCTGGCGTTCTGATGGCAGCGACAAAACCAGCCACTCATGCTTCTTCGCCATGAAAAGGCCATTTTCGCCTATGGGCTCAAGTGTTGGGGGGTTCGCCTCTAGACTGTTCAGAAAAGTTGGTCTTGGACTCACGTCCTGTCTCTTTTTCAGACAGGCTTGGCCTACTCCTCGATTAAAGTACACCTCTGTGCCATCTCAGCCTATCACTTTCCTATAGGCCAGCGCACCATATCTTAGTTGGACACGGCACAAGCCTTCCTGAGAGGTGTTCTCCACCTTAGACCTCCAATTAAGGATCCATTCCACCACGGGATCTACCCTTTGTCCTGGAGCAGCTTACGTTGCCACCCTTTGAGCCAGCCACGGATTGCAAGCTACGTCTTCTTACTTGGAAGATGTTGTTTTAGTTGCCTTACCTCGGCAGAAGAATTTCTGAACTTCATGCACTCATGTGCAAAGAGCCTTGTTTGTTTTTCACCAAGATAGGGTATCCCACGTACTAATCCTAAGTTTCTGCCTAAGGTGGTCTCGGCTCTCGCCTTAATCAGGACATCGATCTACCAGTGTACTTCCCCAAGTATTCTAATCGAGGAGACCCTTTCGCACTTTAGATGTGCATAGGTGTCTCTGATACTACTTGACCAGAACCAAATACCACCGAAATTGGACCAGTTTTTGTCTCCTTTACCCACAGGATGAGGGAGCTCCTGTTTCCAAGCAGTCGCTGTCCAGGTGTCTCAGTCACTGTATCACGTTCTGTTACCAGAGCGCAACAAACCCTTACGGGCGCGGTCAAGGGTCATTCCACAAGGGGTGGCTACCTCCTTTGCAGCCCTAAAGAATGTGTCCACCTCTGCCATCTGTGCTGCAGCTACTTGGAGCTCTGTGCACACTTTCATCAGGCATTATAGCCTTGATATTGCATCGAGGCGAAGACCAGATTTTGGTCTAGCAGTCCTTCAAGGACTTCTGTCCTAGGTTCAGGTTCTATTAAGGATTTCTACCTACCTCCTCCCAGTGGTGTGGGATTTCCATTATTGCTTGGGAATCAGTCCTAATGGTGTAACCTGCTGCAAGAGCTGTTTCCAGTAAGATAGTACAGTTACGTAAGAACTTACCATAACAGTAGATCTTGAGAACAGCTCTTCAGCAAATCTTCCCACCATCCCGCTGGATGTAGATTCTAATTCCAACATCTTTCTCCTAGGATCAGGTGTTCTCAGCATCTCTCTGATTGCCATTTGATGGCGGATCCTCAGTCTCCTCTTCTGATGTCATCCAGTGGCGGGAGTCTCCGGCGGGAGAACTGGGATTCTGGGGACCGCCTCCTTATGTACTGTGCCTGACGTTGGGAGCGGGACCTATGTCAGAGCGATCCCGCTGAATACTGTTAGCTGTAAAATGTCCGTGGGTCCTGGTTGCCTCGGCTTCAGTCCTAATGGTGTAACCTGCTGCAAGAGCTATTCTTGAAGATCAACTGTTACGGTAAGTTCTTACGTAACTGTACTTTTTATAAGTAAATTCTTTCTTTTAGAGACTTTCCACTTATTCCATTGTATTATTTAGCAGTTCCGTTTGTAATGCTATTTCCCAATTATACCTGGCCATATCTGTTCCTCCAAATAAATCCCTAAGATTTTGCATGGTGTTCTAGCTAACGAAAAGTCCCCAAAAGTTTCAGAGCCTGAAGGAAGCCCTAGTTTTAAACATTTTGTTTTCCCAAATTAAGACATGCCCTGTTTCTTTCCCCAATTCCTGAATTAAATTACATGCTGTAATTAAAGAGTTCTCATATTTTAAAATTAAACATAAATAATCTGTGTATGCTATTACTTTGTATACTGGTAAATCATTTGCTAACATGCGACAAATTTTAGGAGCCTTCTAAGTATGCATAATAATGGGTCTATAGCAAATCCATATAGTATAGCTCGAGGGCAACCCTGTCACTCCCCTGATAAATCCCTATCTGTTTCCCCTAATCTACCATTTTCATAAGGTCTAACATATGCCAGACTATGCCAGACTATAACACAGTTGAAGCCATTGTACAAACTCTTCAGGGATTCCATAATATCTAAGACATTCCCAAAGATATTGATGTGAAACTTTATCGAAGGCTTTGGATTGATCTAAGCTAGATATATAACCTTCTAAGATTAAAACCCCATTCTGTCCCATACCTTTCTCTACTAAATATTTTAAAAATCAAAGCGTCTGTCAGTCGCCGCCAGTACTGAGCAAAACTGGTGGGAGTAACAATTCTGACACGAAAGAAGCCAGTCAGTTCCCTAACAGTTTTGTGAATAATTTAAAATCTACATTTAATATCACTCGCATACCAGATTTGAATAAAAAATCAACAAGCCTTCATACATTTGAGTAGGTAATATGTGATCCAACAAAAGGAATTAACTAACTGCACCATTACTGTGGGAATAATTGGCCATACCAACCTATAGAATTCACCTGGTAAACCTTCTGACCCAGGAGAAACTTTTGCTTTAGACCCACTATTACTTTTCTATTTCCTGTGTTAAAAAGATTTTAACGTATCTTTACGTGTCTAACATCTAGTTTAGGAGGTGTTGCTAATTCTAATATTAGGTTTACTTTCTCCCTTATTTCTGTTTGAGGATCTAAAAGTCGATTCAATATGATTTTCTAACTGTAACATAATTTCCCGTTATCGCAGTGCGTCAAGGCCTCCATCGGTTAACAGAAAGGAATCATTTTTATTCTCTACTCTCTTGACTAGCAAGATATGGATTCACCTGGCTGCCGTGCCCTGAGTACCAAAAGATTGTTCATTTATCAGAGAAAGCAGTCTATTATATTGAAATTGACACATTTTATCCCATACTATCTCCAGTTCAGATGATAGATCTTCTTTCCTTTCACACTGACGGAAAGTAAATCTTGAAAACTGTTCTTAACCTTAAATATTCTTTATAAGAGACTGTACTTTGTATTACCTATTACCTAAGATTTTAAAAACCCTATCATACAGTCTTTAAAATCCTCCCACCAAACCTGATACCATCATAAAATGCCAATGTTGTTAATTTGTCATTAATAATAATTTTTGTCTGTTGAATTACTTCTTTGTCCTGTAAAATGGAAATATTTAGTCTCCAAACACCTCGACCTGGTTCTGTATGTAGTGGTAAATAGATATCTGAAAGCCAATTAAACAGTGGTCAGAAGTTTCTATTGGAGTTGTTTCCACCTTTGCTAAGGGAATTTGTTGTTAATAAAAAATGAAATTGATTTGGGAGGATAATTGACCCTTATAGAAGGTCGGTTGGGCTTTCCTCTAGGGTCTACACAAACATCCTGCAGTCCTGCTATTTTAACCATTGTTTTAAGCATTGTTTTATCGTAATATTGTTTTCCAGGTGTACCTTTTCTTGTAGATTTATGTTAAAATCCCTCCCCAAATCACATGCCTGCTTGTATGTAAGTAGGGTTGTATTTTTTTAACAAGGAAACTCATAACGCTTTAGTTTGGGGTCCGTAAATGTCAATTAATCTGCATGATACTGAATTCAAGATTACATCTAAAATAATGTTCGACCAGGTTCTAGGTCCACTAGTCTTAAAATTTGGATTACGGATGCCAAAAACAAAATCCCACCCATAACACGTTTCTGTCCCTATTGACCAGAGGTGTTCTCTATTTCACTCCGAGAGTGCAATCTAGTATCTTGCAAAAATACACATCAAAATGTAGATGTAGAATACCATAAGTAGCTAGTCATTTTGTATTGGATTTTATATTGTTCACATTTAGACTAGCTACTTTCAAATTGGTGAGTTCAGGGGGAGGTTTTAGGGTTTTCCCACTCGAGCGAGTCACCCTTCTGTGGTTTCCTTTTGGTAGAGCCACTGGGCAACTAGAATTTTCTATTGGACATAAGTCGGTCTCGCTTGTGGAATCCTCAATACCAGTGGTTTCAGTTTCCATGGGTTGGGCCATTTCTACCTGGCCTCCCCATGTAAAAGAACTCCATACCTGCTACTTAAGGGAGTGGAGATAGTAGGGCTTCTTGAGGAGGATAGGTGTACTCTTGGTCTGTATGGAATCATATCCTCTCCTCAACCTGTGGCCTTTGAAATATCTCATCTTGAATTTCTCCTATCATTTTCCTTTTTCCTTCAATAACTGTTTGAATTAAACCTCTCCAAGTGGTGAACTTTGGGGAGTAGTAAAAGGTATCCTCTTCCCTCCGTTTTCTCTATAGGTGTGCATTCTTTGGGTGTTACTAAGGTCTCTATATCAAGCTCTTGTGTAGGCATTGGTGGGGCCTGAAATATTCTCTCTCCACTGCTCCTCCTACCTCCCTCCTACCTCTACCTCTGTCTTCCAGAATGAGAAGTTTCTGTGGGGTTAAAAGGTTTCAGGCCTGTACTAGAAAAATTCATGATCAGAAAGCTATGTTCTGTCCATGGACATTCTGAGAAAAGAACGATCATTGTCCCCATAGATTACAAGTTGAAGGGCCTGGCACCTATTCGCCAAGTGTCCTAACATCCCACAGTGAAAACACTTAATTTGATCACAATCATTGCTCAGATGTTGTAATGAGCCACACTTAAAACAGCTTTTGGGTTGCACACTAAAATAGAATCCTCTATCTCTCCTAAATGGAAATAACTTGGTGGATGCTGTATTCCCATATCATTTTGTGAAAGTTGCACCCTTATTGTCCATCCGCCTGTCCAGAATCCATTTTCGTCCATGATGGGTTTGGGGTTGTCAAATACAGTACATTGCTTTTCTAAGAACAAAATATTACTAACCCTTCATTTCTAAACAGGAGGGTAACCATTTTAATAGTGGGTTTTGTTATAGGAAAGGCTGTAAAGTCCTTCCAAATGTCTGTATCTTTTAGTTTGTAATATAAACGCCAACATTAATCTAATGCATTCATGGTACAAAAACTAACATCGTAGGTTTTATCCTAGTGCGTATATAAAAGCGTATATTTCTGCAGGGAAAACCCCAAAGAGTCAATAATGAGGATTTACCCACCGACAGTCTGTCTGGAGGTATTGGTGCAAGACCTTGTATCATAAGCGCACTAAATACCTTCTTTTGCTGCCTCAGCCAGTTTCCTGAAGAACCCCGCATAGGATTGTTTCCCGGTCCTCCTTCGCTTGTATTGGTGTCCTTTTCTCCTTATTACTCTCGCTTCCTTCTGTTAACATTTCTGGTTGTTCTATATTCCTGGACAGTCTGTCCTTTCAGTTAAAGCCTGGTTTTGTGCAGTAGAAGAGAGCAAACTGTTGCCAGTGTGTCCACAGCATCTGGCATAGTTGTAGCATATTTCTATCATGCCGAAGCAGTAGGGAGAACTGTGGACTTAACTATAGAATCACAAGTTGTGGGCAAGTCTCCAGAGTTACACTCATGCCTCTGTCTCCTAGATTCATTAACGGGCTCCATTGTCCCCGGTATTGGAATCGCTGCATCGGAACCCATACTTCATTTGCAAGGTCCAACCTGCCTCACGAAGGGCTCCTCCTGGGGTCCATTCATCGGAGAGCTGCTGAAAATCGCTTCTCCCTCCTCATCCTGCGTGGGGACAAAATCCTCTCATACTTATTAGATGGTCTAGGGGTTTCTGTTGTAGCCAAAGAAATAGGTAAGCATTGTTCCTTCTTGGATAAGGCTTACCATGGATCTTTTCCGTTTGTTCTTTCTTCCATCAGTTGCAATTCTTTTAACCGAAAGTCACTTTCTCCTGCCAATAGCATTTCTTTAAATGCTTTTCTTTTCAATTAGTTGTTGTTGTAGGATTAAATCGTCATCTGTCTCAGGTTGCTCTAACGAAGTTCATTTGCCCATTTAAATCCATTGGTAAATACTGAACGTTTATTCCCTGATCTGGCTTAGTACTAGGTTCACACTGGGACCTGGAGCTGTTACCATCGTCCATCCTGTTCCACGTCCAAACTTGGACTGGAGTCTTCCATCCTTCTGCAGCACAACAGTGCCCACTGCAGTCAGAAAGTAGGGAATTTCCACGGTGTCCTGGCCAAATTTCCCTCATTCACTAAAAAATACCACCAACAGCTTAATCTGGTTCAAATTCGGTTGCTTACCATCTGTATCCCCTTCCGGTCGCCCCTGAAAAAGGGACTTCTAGGCCCAATGGGCTTACCGGGTCAACAAAATTCAACAACAACAAGCTCATTCACAAGGAGGGCCTGGAGATTTCAGACAATACAGTAGCGTACGTGATCTTATACAAAGCAGATTTGGATAGCACGAGTAAACAGCAATGGCAATGATAAGGTACAACTTGGATTGTTGCAAATAAATGATACATTACATACAAAAAACTAACTGCACTAATGTGCATGTAGATGATACACATAGAGTGAGACAAGTCTTCACTGGGACAGAAGGAAAAGGAAAACAGAAAAAGTGAAAACATGGGTCTGTAGATGACATCCATGAGCAAGGTGGTAGGTTCAGAGGTACAGGAATATTGTGCACTGAGATGGGGGTACAGGGACGGAGGTCAAGGGAGGGTGGTGACTGGGGCAGGGGTAGGAAGGGGTAGGGAGACAGGGAGGTGGGGAAGGAGGGGTGGTAGGTTCATCAGGACAGGAATATTGTGCACAGAGATGGGGTACAGGAGGGAGGTGACTGGGGTAGGGAGGAGGAGGTAGGGAGACAGGGAGGTGGAGGAAGGGAAGAAGTGCTAGGAAGCAGAATGGGTAAAGGGGGTTGGAGTAGGAATGAAGGGGTGGGTGGGGCAGATGGGTGAGAGGATAGGCTGGGTGGTTGGTGGGGAGACAGGAATGGGTGACAAGCAGAAGGGACGGTGAGGATTCATATATTAGCGTAGCATGAAGAGCAGCGATAGACCACTTCAAATGGTTTCTTGGCTAGGGACTTAAAGCAATTTAATGTGACTATCTCGGTTAGTTCATGTTTTTGCAACTGGTTCCATATAGATGGGAGGACAAAACTAATGGCACCTCTGCCCTGATTAGTATGTCCTGGGAGCGTCTAGGAGCACAAAGTCTGAGGTCTGCAGTGCACACACATTGTGAGACTTGTGCACTAGGGAGCATAATGGAACATACGCCTGGTTGATAGCGAGGTCCAGTTCAAAGAAGAGTAGAGGGTACAATGGTGTGTCCTGGCTGGAGCATTTAGTATGAAATGTAATGCACGATGGTACAGGACATCAAGTTTATGAGTGTGAGTTGGTGCAGTGCAATTGTAAATGGTATCCCCATAGTCAAGGAGTGGTAGGAATGTGGTGGTCTAGTCTTCTTCTGCAGTCGAGTGTTAATTGGGATCTGTTCCTGAAGAAGAACCCCAGCCTGGCCTTTAGCTTGTTGACAAGGCAGTTGTTATGGGCACTAAAAATCAGTTTACTGTCTAGTCATATTCAAGATACTTGAATTGATCCACAGCCTCGAGGGTGTCCCCGAATATAGTAGTGATGGGTGGTGAGGTATTCTGAGTACTGAAAGCAGAGGACATATGGTATGATGGAAAAACATCACATTTGTCTTCTTTGCGTTTAGGAGAAGTTTTGGAACGAGCCAGGTTGAACTGTAGCTGATTGAAATCAGATTGTAACTCGCACAGGCTTTGCACAATGAAGGCCTAGAGATGTAGAGGACTGTGTATCGGCAGAAAAGTGCAGCTTGGATTGTTGAATGTTTTGTCCAATGAGTTGATGTAAATAGTGAAGAGGAGGGGCCCTAGAATGGATCCCTGAGAACTCCCTCGTGATGGACACTGTGTCTAACATGGCTCTATCAGCCTTGATTCTTTGCAGCCTATTTGAGAGGTAGCTAGAGAACCATCTTACCATAGCGTTATGAAATCCCAGGGATGTTAGGCAGTGCAGGAGGAGGTTATGGTCCACTGAGTCAACACCTTGCTTAAGTCAAGGAAAACGGCACAAGTAGACTGTTTGTTGTCAATGGAGAGAACCAGTCATTAGTTACTTTTACCAGGGCTGAGACTGTACTATGATTCTGCCTGAACCCTGATTGGAGTGGGTTAAGTAGGTTGAAGTTCTCCAGATATTGTTTTGTTT
The DNA here is from genome assembly GCA_016271365.2 of Neoceratodus forsteri. NCBI lineage: Eukaryota > Metazoa > Chordata > Ceratodontiformes > Ceratodontidae > Neoceratodus > Neoceratodus forsteri. Next base: position 79,072,427 of record CM057459.1, read on the forward strand.
GAACGTGTATTAATTTTCCATTAGCTTGGACAGGACCGGTAGAATGGAAATTGGTCTGTAGTTGTTGAGTCGATCTGGTCTCCAGACTTGAATAGTGGGATGATATGCAGTTTTCCAGCTGGAGGAACAGTAGTCATGGAGATGGAAAGGTTAAATATGTGCACGATGGCGCAGCTAATAGATGACTCCTATTTTTAGAAAGACTGCTTCAATTCTGTCAGCACCTGCCCCTTTCCTGGTATCCAACTTGATTAGGAGTTGCTCGACTTCCTTGAATGTGACCAGGAGAGCTGGAAGGAGGTGTGTGGTAGTGAGGACTCAGGGTAGTCTGGAATGGAGGGCTGGTGGGCAGCTCTGCAGCTGATGAAGTGCCAAAAGCCATACCAGCTGTGGCGAAGTGGGCATTTAGAAGATCCAATATGGCGATTGCTCAGTGACCAGTGTACCTTTAGAGGTGACTTTTGGTGAGAGATTGGGGGTTTTAGGCCTTCGATAGTCTTGAAGGTGCCATATTTTGCTGCATTTCCTTTAGATTCCTCTAAGGTTTCGACATAGTAAGTGGCCTTGGCACTCCTTATGAGCTTGGTGCATCTATTTCTAGCTGCTCTGAATTCCTGCCAGTGGGTCGTAGTTTCAGTTTTCCTTGCATGGGCCCACAGTTTATCAGATAGCATAGTGCAGCTTTCAGTTCAAGGGTGAACCATGGGTGTGAGAATTTCCTAACTCTGCATTTACAGAATGGTGCATGCTTGTTGCAAGGCCTGTGATGATGGTATTAAAAATAGTGACAATGGCTTCTACAGATTTGGCTAACTAAAGGGATTGCCAGTACTGTGGTCTTTTCACATGTGCCCATACCGACGCCCCACCTGCTCTAAATTCATCACCAGCAGAAGTTTCCTTAAGTCTAATGTACATAACTATTTTGCAGACCTTAAGTGGATAGGCGTGCGTTTATTGTTTGGGTGTCGGCCATGACACCACGACGTGTGAGTTTTGCCTCACATTACAACCTAATGTCCTGACAACCATCTCACACACCTTAAACTGGGAGGCCTGAAGACAGAACCCACTGGTGAAATCCAGGAGGCCAGTGGGTAGTTTCCATGGGGCGGCATCCACTGAGCAACTGGAGTACATGCAAGCCTTCAAGGAGGAAGCGGCTCGTGCCGGAATCTTCCTCTCGGAGCTTCTTTGTTCCGCTCAACCTGGGCTCCGCCTTCTCAGGTTCCTTCTGAGAGTTGTGCACTCTCTCCCAAGTAAGGGTGAGAATCCTGTGGGCACGCACTCCTCTCGGTCCCGTAAGTGGGAGAAGGACCCAGGACCATCTTCGTTTAACGGAGGCGCTCTTAGGATCGGGAGAGATCTTGGTCCCAGGAACTGGCCATTTCGACCTCGGTCGAAATCCTCTCTTGGCCACTGGCTTGTTGCCTTTGCCATCTGGCCAGTCGACTGAAGTGTTGATCGATGACGCTGAGATAATTCTCAACCCGATCGAACTTCGTCGCTGACTCCAGTCAATGGCTCCCTCTCTTAGACTCCGGTCCTTGCTTTCCCCAACAAGGAGACCCAGCCTGCTGGGGAATCTCGCCAAGAAGTGGTCCCTGACCCGGAAGTCACCGTCCCACCGGTGTCTCCCCGAGCGACTGAGTCAGCCCTTCCCATCTCGATCGAGGTCTCGACTCCTCAACTGAAAGGCTGAGGAAGGGCCATAAGCGCTTATAAAAGAGGCGACGCTTTATCGATCGCCCCTCGGCCCCTCAGACGAGGAGAAGCTCCAGCCAAGTCTGCCGGGCGCCACGAGGATCTCAAGTGGCAACAGATGTTGGGGGTGAGGATATAGCATGTACCAAGCAGGAAAGGGATCTTGGGGTTATCATCTCTGATGACCTCAAGGCAGGGAAACAGTGTGACAAGGCAGCAGGTAAAGCAAATAGGATGCTGGGATGCATAGGCAGGGGCATCACCAGCAGGAAAAGGGAGGTCATAATTCCACTATACAAGACACTAGTGAGGCCCCACCTAGAGTACACTGTACAGTTCTGGAGACCTTACCTACGTAAGGACATAGACAGGATAGAGAAGGTTCAGAGGAGGGCAACAAAGATGGTGCATGGATTGCATCACAAGTCCTATGAGGACAGGTTGAAGGAACTGAACATGTACTCCTTGGAGGAAAGGAGGGAGAGGGATATGATAGAGACATACAAGTATCTTACAGGGAGGAACAGGGTGCAGAAATACACTATTTTAAGCGAAAAGATGTTCCAGGACTAGAGGGCATGGGATGAAGATAGAGGAGGACGATTCAGAGGAAATGTGAGGAAGAATTTCTTCACAGAACGGTGGTGGACAAGTGGAACACCCTGCCAGAGGAAGTGGTGGGGCTGAAACAATCACGGATTTAAGAATGCATAGGATAGACATAAAGGAATTCTGGAGGTCAGGGTAAGGGGCAACAGACTTCTTTGAAAACATAAACTGAACTTACAAGCTCAAATGGGCAGACCGGGTGGGCCATAGGCCCTTATCTGCCAACACTGTCTATGTATCTATGTATCGATGTAACAGCTAATTTTGTCTAGGCACAAGCCTGCACTGCCATTACTTGGCTTTAGCCTCCCAGGCGAAGCCAACTCCTGTGGAGCCATTTAAGTCGGTTCCTCCACCCGGAGCTGGTGAAACCTCTGGTTTGGCCTAAACCGGTCTCTCCACCAATTTTGGTGGAACCGCCACCAAGCAGCCTGTGGAGGGCTTCTTCTAAGGAAGCAAGACCAAACACTGGGCTTCCCAGTGTCTCTCGGTCACTGTCACCCCTGACTGCCCCCAGTGAGTCGAGGTGATGTGGTGATCGACCGCTGTATCCGGATACCTCGGATTCAGATGAAACTGGCTCCATTCTCATCCAGGGATGATGAATTGGCTGGTGGGACAGAGACGGAGGAAGGTCCTTCGTCCTTTCGTGCATTCTTCACCTCATCTCTGAGTTCTCGGATGCCCTGGAACCTATCCAGAAAAGTCAGAGTACCCTCTCACTGACATCCTCAAGAGAGGAGATACCCCTAACGGAAGCCTTTCCTGTGGCTGAAGCCATTGTTGGCCCGGCTTTGGAACTTTGGCAGCGCCCTGCCTCCTGTCCAGCTCCATCTGCCCGTATGGCCCGCAAGTGTGCGGTGCCCAAGGGTCCCTTATGGGGTTCACAGAGCACCCTTTGTCTGAGAGCCTCGTGACCACCTCTGTGTTCAGGCATACTGGTAGTTCTACCGATACCGACAGACCTCCTGAGAAGGAATCCAAATGTTTGGATCACTCTGCCTGGAAGGTCTGTGGGCTCATCTTTAGGCCTCCATCAGGCAAGCTTGGCTGTCTTCATGGCACACTTCTCCCATGCCCTTTTGGGGTCCTTGGATGAAGTCCTCCCACATCTCCCGTCAACTTGCAGACCACGGTCAAGCAGGTCTGGGACCAAGGCTGTGCTGTTGCCAAATAACAGCTCAAGACAGTTCTGAACATCAGGGACTCATGCCCATTCATTGGCAGCCACAGTTACCTCTTGTCGAAGGGCTTGGCTGAGGCTCCCTCCTTTCCGGTGGATACTCAGCACAAACTAGCTGATGTGCCTTTCCTGGGCACCGATCTCTTGGCTCAGGTGTGGCTGGTCACCTTCAGCACATTGAGCAGTCCAGTGCCACCTTGGACGCCACTTCTGCTAAGGGTTCTTCTGGTCCCAAGAAGCAGCAGAAGAAGAAGCCTTTTCAGCACTCTTCCCTGTGGCCCAGCAGTCCTCCTTTCGAGGAGGTCAGCAGCAGCAGCAAGCTCAAGCTTGGCACCTCGTCTCAAGCCTGGACCCTCCCAGGCCCATAAGGGAGGCCGGGTTCAGGCCCTGGACACTCTGCCTCAAGCCTGCCCAGTGACGGGGTGGGGCTGCCACTACTACTCCCATCATGCCAGCTGTGGGTCCTCCCATGGGGTCCGGCTCCGCCCACTTTCACGCCTAGTCCTCTGTTACCACAGACAGGTGGGTCTTAGAAGTGGTCGGCCAGGGACTGCCTCTGGAATTCAAGCAGTACCTCCAAGCCGAGCCTGCACCCCACGGGAGGAGAGGGTATCCACCACACTCAGTCGGCTGTCTGAGATGACATTGCTCAGCTACTCCTCAAGGAGGCAGTAGCTCTAGTGGCAGACCCTCCGGCAGACTCGGCTTCATTTCTAGGTACTTCCTGGTTCCCAAGTGGATGGAGGCTGGCGCCCATTTTAGATCTAGACGACCTGAATCAGTATAACAGGTCACACACCTTCTGGATGGTCACTCTGTCTCAGATCACACCATCCCTGGAGTGAAACATGTGGTTCTGCTCACTGGTTCTCCAGGACATGTCCTTTCACATCCCAATCCATCTGTCCCACCAGTGGTTCATCTGCCTCAGAGCTGAGGGAACCCTATATGAGTTCCAGCCATGCCATTCAGCCTGTCATCGGCCCCATGGGTCTTCACCAAATGCATTGCAGTGGTGGCAGCCCACCTGAGGCATCGGGGGCAGAATTTACCCTACCTCAATGATTGGCTCTTAGCAGGTTCCACCCAACAGGTGGTGGAGAGGTCCAGGACCTGACCTCCAGACCTGCTCCCAGCTCGCCTTCTGATCAACAGGCCAAGTCAGAGCTCATGCCTTCTCAGGTGATGTGCGCCATTGGGGCAGAGCTCAACTCCGTCAAGATAGAGATTGGCTCCCGGTGGACAGGGCGGAGGTTCTGTCCTCCTTTGCCCAATCATTTCTGGTTGGGCAATTGTGCCCTGCCTGGGAATTTCTGCGCCTTCTGGGTTACATGGCGCATGCACCTCCATGGTCCATTGGGCCCAGTGGTACATGCCCCTTCCAATGGGAGCTGTCCACTCAGTGGACTCAGCATCACAGTCATTTCAACCAGCTGATCACTGTGACCCAGAAGATGTGGGACGCCTCCAGTGGTGGACCGTCCCAGACCAGTTGCAGAAAGGGATCCAGTATGTCCGTCCCGAGTCAATGGCCGCCCTTATGACTGATGCCTGTTTCATGGGCTGGGGAGCCCACATGGGGGACAACAGGATCGATGAGTTCTGGACCCCGAGGAGTCCCGTTATCACATCAACTGTTGGAGATCAGAGCAGTCAGACTGTCACTGTCAGCTTTGCTCCTCAGCTCTAAGGTGAAGTGGTTCAAGTCCAGACGGGTAATACTACGACCATGTACTACCTCAACAAACAGGGCAGCACGCATTCCCATCTGCTATGGGGAGGCGCTCTGCATCTGTACACTCATGAGCCATCTGGAGGCAGATCTACTAGCCATCCACGTGGCAGGAGCCTCAAACCAACTGGCAGATGCTCTCAGTCGCATAGGCAAGACATTCCATCAGTGGTCTCTCCATCCAGAGGTGAGCGTACAGTCCGTTTTCTCACTGGGGCAAACTGTTGGTGGACCTGTTTGCCTCCCAGGAAAACACCAAGCTGAGGCTGTTTCATGCCCGCCCCCTCAGCAAGTCTTGCTGCAGGAGATGCCTTCTCGAGGCCGTGGACCCCAGGCCTTTTCTACGCCTTCCCTCCATTTCCTTGATCCACAGGGTGCTCCTCAAGGTGAGGAGGGACAAGGCAGGTGATACTGATAGCCCCAGACTGGCCACACCAGTTCTGGTACCCATATCTCCTCAGCCTAAACAACAGGCCCCTGGAGCGGCTTCCAGCATGCCCAGACTGATCTCGCTCAAGTCAGGGAAGGTATTCCATCTGGACCTTCAACCCTGCACCTGACAGCCTGGTACCTGAGTGGCTAGAGTTCCAGGCTTTGGGTCTCTCGAGGATGTCCTCACAGTAGTGGAAGCATCCAGGAAGGAGTCGACCAGGAAGCATTATGCCTTCAAATGGAAAAGGTTTTTCCAGTCGAGTGTCGGGTAAGGGCTTGGACCCTCTGTCTGTCCTGGTGGCTAACATTCTTGACACCTTGGGTCTCTGTCCAAGGGGTCTTGGGTCATGAAACCCTTAGGGTGCACCTAGCAGCCATCTCCTGCTTACAGTGGGGCCGGTCAGCGGCGTTGGCACAGGAGAGATGGTGGAGCACTTTTCAAGGCCTGGATCACATATCCCTCAATGCATGAACCTCCACCTCCATGGGATCTACTGCTGGTACTGGCATAGCTCATGGGCAAGCCATTTGAACCAGTGCACAAGTGTGAGTTGCCACACTTGTCGTGAAAACGGCCTTCCTGGTGGCTATCACGTCTTCCAGAAGGACAGGGAGCTCCAGGTGCTCTCGGTGGACTCCCTTATCTGGTCTCCACAGGGACAAGGTTGTCCCACGCCCCACCCAAAATTCCTTCAAGGCGGTGTCATAGTTTTACCTTAATCAGGTGTTGACTCTGTCGGTGTACTACCCCTATTACACCTTGGAGGCCGAATACAGGCTCCATACTTTGGACCTGAGATGAGCTCTCTGCTATTATAAGGAGAGGATGGCTGAGATTCGAGGAGAGGTTCGCCAGCTGTTTGTCAACTACACTGAAGCTGTTTCTGGCAGACCTGCAGCAAAGTGGACAATTGCTTGATGGATTACATCTTGCATTAGTCTGTACTACAAGTTGGTGAGCAAGGAGCCTCCCAAAGGGAGAAGTGCTCATTCTACCTGCCATACCGCTGCATGGTGGCTGCTTCCAGGGACATCCTTATTCAGGAAATCTGTCAGGCTGCTACCTGGAAGACAGCAAACACCTTCATTACCCACTACCACATCAACCTTGAGTCACGTCAGGATGCTGGTTTTGGGGCCTCAGTTCTCAATCTCTGTTTCCCAAGTAGGGGTGTGTGCCTTGCCTCCTCCTCCTGGAGAACTGCTAGAGTCTGCAAATAAGTGTGGATGAACAACATATCCACGATCCTAGAAAAACAGGTTACTCACCTGTAACAGGAGTTTTAGGAGTGGTATATGTTGTTCATGCTTTCTCAGTCCCTCGACTCGCGGGGCGCTGAAACCAGGCTTCCAGCGGTCCCAAGATCTGGCGTCATGGAGCAGAACCAAGGGTTATACCACCCGAGTGGTTGGGAGGAGCCAGCTGAAGATTTTCCAGCTGATTTAAAGGGAGCGGACTCTGCCAATAAGTGTGGATGAACAACATATCGACTCTTAGAACTACTGTTACAGGTGAGTAACCTGTTTTCCGTGGCATTGAGTTTGTTATTGAAGTAGATAACTACCCCTCCACCCTAGTGGCCCTATCTACACGGAATGTGTATATGAAGGTAGTGCTATCTGGGAGTCAGTGATGGAGCTGTTCAACCAGGAGTCTGTGATTACTAGCACATCTGGGTTGATATGGGCAGTCCAGGTTTGGATTTGACTGAAATTGTTTAGTAGACTTTGGTCATTAATCAGTATGAACTTAATGCCTGATGCTGATGAGAAGTCGGTCGGAGAGTCTAGGTAGTAGGTGGTCCAGGGTTAAGTTCCACATTGCCTGAGCACAGGAGCAGACCTTTTCATGGTCGCGACTAGAGCTGCTTGTTGTGTTTTCCTAGATGTCCTATTACTTGATCGGGGTTGCCTATGCAACTTCAATTCTACCTTGAAGTTTGAGATATAAGTTGAACTAAGTGCATTGACACTTGAAATAAAGGACTGCTGCCACCTGGGTGCAGCAGGTGGTTAGATGCAGGCTTTAGCCCAGGTAGGTTAGGGGAATAAGGAGAAATTATGGGCATGTATGTCTCAGATAGAAAATCCAAGTTATCGAAGCTGAGCCAGGTTGGGATGATAGGTACAGGGCTATAATTATCAGTAGGATAACCTGCCAGAACACGGAGTAAGCCATGGCCCTGGCAGTAATTTATGTAAGGATCTGACAGAAAAGTCTAAGATTGATACTACTCTAGAAGAATTCTAGGACTAAAGGGCCGATTAAGATAAGGCAGTCAGCAGTGTTTGTTAATTTGAGCACAGAAAGAATCGCCCTTTAAGAAGTTGCAGGAAAGGAGGCCCCTTTAAAGTTGCTGTAATTGACTAATATGAGGCCTCAGGGGCAGGGATCACTGGGGAAGTGTATTTAATAAAGGGAGGGTGGGTGAAAAAAACTGTCCAGAGAGTAGTAGAGCAAGGCAGTGGCGAGCTGTGATTTGAAGAAGCGCCTTGAGCGCTTGCTTTCTCAATGGGGATGTACAGCTCCAATCGGGAAGTGGCTACAGTACCCAGGAGTCAGTCCAGTTATGGCAATTGAAGCCTGGTAGCTCCAGGCTAGGGAGCTGACCGATCATACCTGCTTTCCTTGGTCATGGGGTGGGCGGGCTGGATGCAGCGGCCTGGCTGCCGGCAGGGATCAGCGCAGGGCAGCTCGGCTGAAGGAGAGCCTGATTTGGGCTTGTGGCTAAAAGAGCAGAAAAAGGCGGGCCGTTAGTCAAAAAACAAAAGTAAAGTTCAGGTAAATGGTGGGAGGGCCCTGGGCAATTTAGTGCTCAGGGCAGGGGAAAATAGTGGGCATGAAGGGAGAGAAAGGGTTCCTGCAGAGAGGTCTGGTCAAGGGGCCAGTTGGGAATTTAGCAAAACAAAAGGCTGGTTCAGGAGGTTGATGAGGAGGCAGGGGCCCAGGAGCAGAGGTAGAAGATGGCCAAAATGGCAGGCAATATTTACAGAATATGCTGGTTCAGGAGTCTCAGAAGAGGAATCAGGCAGAGAAACAGTGTGGGTAGCAGAGAGAAAAAGAAATGCAAAGGGAAAAGCAAGTAAAAGAGGGAACAAAAAGGCAGTCCGAGGAGAAATGAGCAACTGTAATGGCCAGACCTCTGCATCCAGCTCGCCTCCCCTGACCAAGGAAAGCAGGTCTGATCGGTCAGCTCCTAGCCTGAAGCTGCCAGGCTTCAATCCCTGTAATTGGACTGGCTCCTGGGGACTGTGGCTGCTTCTTGATTGGATGCTGCAGATCCCCATTGAGAAAGCAAGCGCTCAATGCACTTTTTCAAATCACAGCTCAGCCACTGCCTTGCTCTACTAATCTCTGGACAGTTTTTGCTGAATTTACTGCTACTGTGGAAATTATTTGTTTTTCTTTTGGAATTTTCTTCTGTTTAACCTGCTGTACTAGCTAGGCCTGACTTCTATATAGCTTATGCTTGTACTGCTGAATATTTTTACTGCTTAAACATTTTACCTTCAACTACTGCACTGTATATGTAGGAACTGCCTTTCAAGTATAGCAAAGTTGTAGCAACCTTAACTAACTGCCTGACTTCTATACAGCTTACTGCTTGTACAACTAAATTTCTACTGCTGAACTAATTGCCCAACATTGTAGGATAGCTTGAACTGCCTACTGCTTGCTGTCTTTGCCACACTCTTTTCCCATTACAGTTGCTCCACTCTTGTGGAGGGGCACCACATATGCCATTCTCCAGTCCTGAGCACCCATTCTGTCTTTGCAGGTATTAAACAGGTCTGCTAGGGGGCTAGGCAAAGAAGGACGCCTAGTCAGCAAAACCGGTAGGAGCTGGTGGTTTGTTTCCCTGTTCTCTCTGGTAAGAGGCATTTTACACTATTGGAATAATAAAACCCTGATATTTTTTGCATCTGTTTTGGTTCTTGACTGTTTCTTGCGGTTGGTGGTGCTGGAAACCTTTTTGCCTGGCTCTAGTTTTGTTTCTACTAGCGCACCATTGAATTGGGGCATTTTTTGTTTTGTGTCCTTGCTAGGGTGCTAGCCAGAATTTCTGCCAGTTCCCTCAGAAATCTTGAGTGCACTCCATCGGTCCAGAAGCTTTGTTCACCCTAAGGGCCTAAGGCCCTTTAAAACCTGTCCTCTCCCAATGTGGTCAAGCAAAGGGTACACTGATACATACGCTGTGGCTCTACTCACAATTAAATCTTTTTGGGAGTTTATTCGACAGTTTTAGATTCTTTCTTGGGGCCTCAGAATTTCTTCACAGTGGAAGTCTGTATTTTGAGTGCCTATGAGTCCTTTTGATGGGGAAAGAGAAAACTTGTATGGCTCTGATATCAGCTGTGGTCAAACTGCTTATACTTCATCATTGGAAGGACTCTTCTCCTCTGTCTCTGATTGAATGGGTCAAGGAAATGTTGAATGCCCTAAACGCAGAGCAGTCTATGCTCATCATGCCCTCCATACTTATAGGTCTTGCTGGAGTTTGCTTTATTCTTTTTGGTGAGAGATGGATAGTTAGGTTCTTTACTTGATTATATAGGTTCCCTGTGGTATAAGGGTAGTCTTAAGCGAAACTGCACTATGGGGGAATATCGACAGTGCCTTCCTTCTTTACTTCTATTCCTCTGGCAGGGTTTGCATTGTCTCTGAGGGGTGGTTCATAGTGTCTGTGTCGGGTCATTGTTTTGTTTTCTCTTTTAGAGATTGTATTCATAATTGTTGTTCTTGTTATTTTATTGCTTTGTGTGTTGTTTTTATGCTCTTTATTGTTGTTGGTTCTGGTATTTGTTAAGCTTGTCTAGTGTTTGCATAGTTGTTCTTCTTGTTAAAAGTTCAGTAAAGCTTATTTAATTGCAAAAAAAACCTTGTCCTCCTAATTGCTCCATCCGTTATACCCCGAACCATTACGTTAAGCTTCGCATGCGCTGGGAGCGTCTTGGAAATGGGACACTTTGGAGGTGTGCCTCTCTGAGCAATCCCTGCTCCCTTGAGCAGGCGTGGCGATCCTGCGCAATCCGCACCGGTGCTGTATGACCAGCGGTGGTCTTCTCTTCAAAGAAAACCACCGCTGTGGCCTTCACCGCGTCATACCCCAAATCTTTGCTGCCACGCTGAGGCCCACCCCAGTGTAAGCCAGGCGTCCGCGTCTGCCGACGGGGGTACCCCAATCCCCGTCGGCTCCACGGCCCCAGCCATCCTTCTGCCATGCTGAAGTCACCCCAGCGTGGCAAACGTCCACGTCGTCCTGCCGGCCGGGGTGCCCAATCCCCGTCGGCTCCACAGCCCCCAGCCATCCTTCTGCCACACTGGAGCCACCCCAAGCGTGGCAAGCGTCCAACGTCGTCAAAGTACCAAAAAAAAAAACTAAATTAAAAGCGGTTCCACGCAGTCTCCCGCCCCCTCCACAACCCGCACCCACCACTCGCACCTGCCTCCCCACCCCCTCACCCCATACTTATCTCCGGAGCTTGGCGCCATGATCATCGCTGGACCGGGAACCGTCTGCACTCTTCAAAGCCAACTGCGAACTGAGGAAATGCCGGTAAGCTGTATAATGAGCTAGATGGTTTTTCAACTGTTTGCATATCTCAGGCATTTTTTGAATTTTTTGCCAAATTTTCAACATGGGGTTTTGGGACCCCTTCTCATGAATTCTGTCACTGTCATGGCGTTGATTCAGGCCGAAGGGTGATTTCGCAGTCACTGCGTGAAATCACCTTCGGGTCCGATTAACAACGACAGTGCCAGCGTTCATAAGAGTGGGCTCTCAAAAGCCTATTTTAAAATTGGTGGAAAAATTCTAAAATGACGGTTTACGAGCGTATGCTGGCGCAGTTCCTACGAGGCTCGTGAAGTTCGCAAATTTACAATATTTCCACTCCAGATTTTCAGCATTGCCATTTTACCACACCTTCTTATGAGTAGTACAGCTGTCATTTTCATCTCACCCAAGCGTGTTTCCGCCCATGCTGCGCACAATGGCGCAGTCGGTGTCTTAAATCAATGTATGGGACACATTAAGAAAATCACAGTGACACTGTTCATGAGCAGAGGTCTTAAAATGGCTATGTTGAAAATTTGGTGAAAATCCTAAAAATGACTGTTTCTACGAACACGCGTTGCACAGTTCCTCACGCTGCGCTCATACGTTTCAATTTTCAATATTTCATTCCAGATTTTCCAACATTGCTATTTTACCACCTCCTCATCTGTCCAAAGCGTGTTTCCGCCCATGTAGCGCACTACAATGGCGCTGATCGGTGTCGAAATCAATGTATGGGACACATTAAGAAATCACAGTGACACTGTTCATGAGCAGAGTCTTAAAATGGCTGTTGAAAATTTGATGAAAAAATTCCCTAAAAATGACTGTTCTACGGTGTCGTTGCGCAGTTCCTATGCGCTTGTAAGTTTGCGAATTTTCACTCCAGATTTTCAACATTGCCATTTACCACCTCCTTATGAGCAGTGCAGCTGTCATTTTCATCTTGCCCAAAACGTGTTTCCGCCCATGCAGTGCACAATGGCACAGTCGGTGTGCGAACTCAATGTATGGGACACATTAAGAAAATCACAGTGTCACTGTTCATGGAGAGATCTTAAATGGCTATGTTGAAATGTAGAAAATTCCTAAAATGACTGTTTTAGATGAAGCATAGCCATGTAGTTCCCACGCACGCTTGTAAGTTCACGAATTTTCAATATTTTCACTCCAGATTTTCAACATTGCCATTTTACCACACCTCCTTATGAGCAGTACAGCTGTCATTTTCACATCCTGCCCAAAATGTGTTTCAACCCATGTGGCGCACAATGGCGCGATCGGTGTCTTGAAATCAATATATGGGACACATTAAGATAATCACAGTGATACTGTTCATTGCAGAGGTCTTAAAATGGCTATGTTGAAAATTTGGTGACAAAATTCCTAAAATGACTGTTTTACCGGCGTGCATTGCAGTTCCTACGCCGCCTAAGTTTCAATTTCAATATTTTCACTCCAGATTTTCAACATTGCCTTTTACACACCTCCTTATGAGAAGTATAGCTGTCATTTTCACATTCTGCCCAAAGCGTGTTTCCGCCCATGTGGCCGCACAATGGCGCGGTCGATTGTCGAGAAATCAATGTGTGGGACACATTAAGAAAATCACAGTGACACTGTTCATGAGCAGAGGTCTTAAAATGGCTATGTTGAAAATTTGGTGAAAAATTCCTAAAAATGACTGTTTTACGACGTGCATTCGCGGTTCCTACATCACGTCGTAAGTTCGCGAATTCTCAATATTTGCACTCTAATGAGTTCCAAATACCCAACAGCATAGAAGCAAGTAACATTCGGCATTGACAAATGCTTGTACTTTGTCACTGATTTTTTTAAGCCATGTCCAAGTGCCCAATACCACTGCAAATACCTGCAAGCGAACGTTCGGCATTGACAAATGCTTGTTTTTCCCTGTGGCATAGGTCCATCCTTCTCCCTAGAAAACTGAACTGAAGTACTCCCTTTCTGCTGACTGTCAAGCAAGATATGGGCTCCGGCGTCATCAGCTTAAAGTCTCTATGGATGCCTTTGGCGCTGCATCTCGTCTGCTGCAGGCATTTGCATCAGGCAGCATTCCTGGCTGTGGACTGCTGGCTTCACTCAGGATGTCCAACAGTAGGTTATGAATGTTCCTGTTATGGAACTTATCTGTTCAGACAGGAGGTGGAGCAGTCTCTTAAGGCATCTAATGAATCTAGAATGACCCTTAAGACTTCCAGACCAGATTCTTTCAACTCTCAGAAGAGCAAAGGATGTGGTTCTTTCCATAACAAACAGTCCTTTTTGCGGCAAAGACAGGAGATCCCAAAACAGAAGTCAGCCTCCCAGTCTCAGAAAAGGTGCAGCAGAAGGCACAGGCACTAAAACACCTAGTGCCATTGTTTGAAGCTCCAGCTCGGGTTCTGCCTCAGCTGTCCGAGGCAGATTCTCTCTTCCCCAGTGGAAGGGTGCTTGACCAAGTTTTACTGCGAATAGAATCCATAACGATGGACAAGTGAGTCCTCAAGATTGTCTGAGAGGGATGCTTCCTGGATTTTGCAGAAATCCCTCAGGACTGTCTGTCTAGAAGGCAACTCCTTTTATCAGCTCACATGTCACAGCTTCTGGCATGGGGATTGTGGGCCTTCAGAGCAACAGGGCAGCAGAAATAGTGCCAGTCAGAAGAAAACACAGAGTTCTACCCCACTACTTCCAGTACCATAAAAACTCAGGGGCATGCTCCCCATTCTTGACCTCAGAAATCAGGAGAAATTGTTGGATTGAAAAAACCTCAAAATGATTTCTTTGGATTCTTCACTACCCAACCTGAAACCTCAGGACTGGGTAGCACTCCTGTATGCAAAATGCATATTAACACATTCTGCTAACTCCAGTCACCACAAATACCACTGTTTTGTAGTGCTGGCAGCATTACCAGTTCAGAGTCCTGCCCTTTGACTTTCCTCGCACCACAAGTCTTTACACAGTGCTTTGCAGTTCTTGCTACGCACCTAGAAAATTACAAATTCAGGTCTCCCTGTGCTTGGATGACTGGCTAATTTCAAGCATGTCCAGACAGGAGACAAAACTGGCAGTAACCACGGCTTCTCAGTCCCTGACTTCCATGGTGGTCTTGCTGAATCTCGTAAAGTCTCAGCTACAACCTCCAGCAGTTGCTGTTCACAGTATCTTCTGGCTAAAACCGGGCCTGGGATTTCCTTCCAGAGAGTAGACTATGGGCAGTTCTGTAAATGACATGCTACATCATGGGTGCAAGACTTGCAAGCCTACTCCATGCAACGTATGCTGGGTCTGATAGACTTCACTGTGTTTACAGTGCTCCTGGCATGCCTGCACATGAGGACAGCCCAGTGGATGCTCAGTGCACAGTGTTCACAAGCATCACATGCACAATGTTCACAAGCTTCACATGCTCAGACTTGCCCATTCAGATCACCAGGCCCTTGGTCCAGTCCCTCTGATGGTGGTCAGTGGAGGAGAACTTCCTCCACGGTTTCCCCTCCTCCCAACTGGAGGCCAGGTAACACTTCCATGGATGCCTTCCTGTTTGGGAGGGAGGGTCCACTGACAGGGCATACATACCTGTACAAAAGTTGTCTGGGACCCATCAGAGACTCATCTGTACATCAGTGTGTTGGAGATGTCAGCTCTTTTATATGGGCTGAAGGCCTTAGTGGACCAAGTCAGCCAGAAAACCATCCTCCTCCAGACAGACAACTATTCAGTCGTCAACAAGCAAGGATGAGCACACTTACCCTCTCTGCAGGAAGACAATGAGAGTGTGGGCATGGTGTCTGGAACAAGGAATCCTGCTCCAAGCAATCTATCTGCCAGGAGTTCAGAACACTCCGTCAGGCAAGCTCAGTCAAATAGAGGCTGATCCTCACAAGTGGTCACTAGTTCCAGACATCATACATACAAACATATGAGTGAGCCAGCAGAAAAAGCCTTGCGGTCTATCATGTCTGCTCAAGTTTGCAGACCCCATAATATCTAATGAGGATCTTCCCCCTCCACATTATGCTGCACTCCCCTCCCATTCTTCTCCCACCTCCTGGCTCCCCTGATGTAACTTTCTCTTGTACTCTGTCCCATCCTCTCTTGAAGCTGTCCACAGTCTTTAGGAAGACAACTTTCTCCAACAACTCGTTTCATTTTGCCACCACCCCTCAGTGACAAAGTCATACAAACATAGTATCTCCTCATTTCCTCTTCAATCCCCCACTAGCTTGAGGCAGTGCCCCTTAGTGATCCTGTTCTAAGACTGACGAGACCCCCAAGCTCACTTTGTTGATACCTCTAACACATTTAAAAGTTTCAATCATGTCTCCCCTCTCTTCTTTCCTCCAGGAGTAAATGGCGTACAGTATGCATAGCATACACATGGCATTGAGGCAAAGTGTGTAAAAAATATAACAGGGCTTGGAAGATATGAATATTACATTTCTGTACTTATGGGCACCACAGAGAGAAGGGGCAAGGGTATGTCATGATATCGCATTAATAACAATGTGATCTCGGGAGTGAGCAACACGGCATTCAAACAGTAGTTCTTAAAGCTCTGATGTGGAGCCTTTGGAAGCAGTCTATGACTCAAAGGGTTGTAATTCCGATTTCCTAAATAAATAAACATGTCAGCTGTTCACGGGCATAAAACAGTTCCTATAGTATTCAGATAAAATAATTGCATGCTGAGTATTGTGCTTGCAGTGGGGATCACGTTCCTTTTGCCACAAACTGTGCAGCATGGTCACTGCATTATTTCTGCTAGTAGTACTCCTTTAAAGTTTTTAATTTGGAAAGCAGCATTTCTGGTGGCCATCACCTCTGCTAACAGAGTTTCTGAAATCCATGCTTTTGTCACAGATTGTCTGTATACTGATTTCCACAAAGACAAAATGGTTCTCCATACTTACCCTATATTTTACCGAAAGCAGTGTTGGAGTTCCATCATAACCAGACTTTATTCTTACCTACTTACTTTGCCAACTTCAGAACTAGGGAGAAAGAACTCTCAAAGTTAAAATGGTCCTAAGGTTTTATCTGGACTGAACCAAGGTTTCAGACAACCCAAACAGCTGTTTGTCTCCTTCAATCGAATCAGTAGGGACAGCTTGTTACAGTCAGGTGCATTTCTGCCTGGACTGTGAACTGCCTTCACTACTGCCATGCCATAGCTCAAATTAAACTGGAGGGCAGCCTATGTGTCCACTCCAGCAGAGCAGTTGCCATGTCCCCTAACAGAGATACGCTTTGTGCCTCTTGCACAAATTTGCAAACTGCAACTTGGGACACAGTGCACTCTTTACTAAGTGCTGTGCCCGGATATCCATGCCAGGCAGCATGCCAACTTTGGCAAGATAGTCCTAAATGGATAACTATCCTGAGTGAGGATAACTGGAGTTATGCCTGCTGACCAGAATTCAGCTGGTGCTAGCTCAAAAGCCAAGATGCAGAAGTACACAGGGAGTTGTATACTCATAGTCCAATACAAGGAAAATCTCCAAGATAAATTGAGAAGCATAATAGTTTATTAGCCCAGCTGCTTTGGGTAAGTATCATGACCCTTCATCGGGAATGACTTGAATAGCAAACCTTTTTTTTTTTAATTTAACCAGAGTAGCACACTAAGCTGGAAGTTTTTTTTTTTAAACAGGTGCAACCTGGGAGCACGGGAAAGTTAAGTAACTTGCTCAGGTCACACAGTATGCAAGTGGAAGCTGTAGAATTCAAACCCACGGTTGGTTTGCTGGATATCACTAGATTTGCAGTTTCGAGCCTTAAACCACTGCACTATACTGCCTCCTAAACTTGCTTAACTAAATACAGGTAGTTCTTATAGCTACAGGTTGTATATAATACTTGATGTTGTCCTTGCACATCTGGTAAAAACATCATACATACACCAGGATGAAACCCAATTCTGTAACATTCATAGCAGTTACTGCAGAAATCAATGCAGTTGTAATGGTGGTTAATCCCTTTTGTCATGCAAGAAACTGTGGCCTCTGCTTCATCCTGGCAGGCCTCACTGTATGTGTTCAAATATCCACAATGCAAATACTTAGCCCCAGTGCCCTTCTGGCCATCTGTGCGCTGGTCGAGTGCACCGTCACTAGGGTGCCACATTGTGAGTCGCCGCCCTCCTAGGGTCCCCCCTCCCCAGAGTTGGTATTTTTAGTTGGAGGGCATAAACACAGATCGGTGAATTTAAATCATGTGCCCCTAATGACAGGTGCACTTGGACGGTGAGCAAAATGCAAATGTGAATATAACAATAAAAAGGGCATAGAATAAAAAGAAAAAAATACTAGAGATTCTTGGACTGGTCTGTTTAAACAAAGCCCTTTGAACTCAGATAAGAATTATTTTCAATATTTAAAACTCATATGTCCCAAAATTGTAAATGAATTTCACTTTGATACACAAAATAGTAATTAGATAAGAAAAGAAGGGCATAAATGAATAGTATGGTTATTTAAATTGCCTATAATATTTAGCTGCTGAAAATGCAGTGCTAAACTCCAGTTGGAGAAAACACATTACTGACCCTCAGTGAGAAAAAGAGAATCAGGATAGGAAGGGAGGGTGCAGATCTATGAATAGATTAACTCTTGGACCAGAGCGAAGCTAGCAGCTATCCATAAATCAAGGCAATTATTTAATATTGCAGGCTGAATGGGAAAACTGGAAGGGAGGGAGGGCAGCGGGTTATTACATGTTGTAAACTGAAAACGAGGAAGCTGCCAAAAGAATATAATTCTCACAGCTTCATTATAATAACTATTAAAGGATGCTTCTAAGGGTATAAAAGGAGGGGTGGAAAAAAGGCTGATTAAGTAAAAATTGTTATAGTAATGCTGAAACAAAAAAGTAGTGTAAGGCAAAATCTCATGAAAAATGAAACAAAATGGAAAACTGTAAGTGGATGATAATAAAGAGGAGTAGGACTGAGCGGAATT
The DNA here is from genome assembly GCA_016271365.2 of Neoceratodus forsteri. Taxonomy (NCBI): domain Eukaryota; kingdom Metazoa; phylum Chordata; order Ceratodontiformes; family Ceratodontidae; genus Neoceratodus; species Neoceratodus forsteri. The sequence goes on from CM057459.1 coordinate 79,090,610, forward strand.
ATATGATGACAGTAGACATTAAAATTCTATGTCTATACATACAGGAGCAAGTAGAGAAAATGTATAAGTTAGTGCCTGAAACAAAAAGTTTGTTGGCAGTAAAATTATAGTACCATTGAACTGATATTGTTAATGATTATAAAAAGCAGGAGTATATCAGTACTGTAATTTAACCAATGAGGTTTTACTGCTTCAGGAGTGTATATCCAATGAGCTTCTTTCTGTATCAGGGTTTGTACCTTATTACTGCCCCTAGGATGTACTGGAACATGGGAGGCAGTATAGTGCAGTGGTTTAAGGCTCTGAGCTGCGAATCTGGTGACATCTAGCAGACCAGACCTGGGTTTGAATCCCACAGCTTCTACTTGCATACTGTGTGACCCTGAGCAAGTCACTTAACTTCTCTGTGCTCCCAGGTCACTCCTGTAAAAAGCTTTAGCTTAGTGTGCTACTCCTGGTTAAACAGCTAAATGTTCTGTTCCACAAGATTTAAATTTTGTTGGATCCTTTTGGTGGTAGATTTCAAAGCCTGAGCCTCTGCTCAAATAAATAAATACTTACTTACATGCATACCTACATAACTAAATAAATACATACTTATATAACTAAATAAATTACATACGTACATACATACATAACTACATAAATACATACATAACTAATTAAATAAATACATACATACATACATAACTAAAATAAATACATACTTACATACATATATACATAACTAAATACATACATACATAACTAAATAAATACATACATACATACATACACTAAATAAATACTTACATACATACAGTACATAACTAAATAAATAAATAAATACATACATACATACATAAATAAATAAAAGTGTGTACTCAGAAGGGTGTCCGAGCTGTAGATTTAATAGAGCGAACATGCTCTTGAAATGTACCTTTACAACCCCTAAGATGTACTAGGACATGTCCTATTCCACAAATGTTTAATTTTGTTGGACCCATTTGGTGGTAGTTCTCAAAGTATGTACCCAGTGGGGTGTCGGGTACTGTAGATTTAGTAGAGTGAACATACTCTTGAATACATCTCGGAGCGGACATACAGTAAGTCCAGCATATATTTTGGACAGTCATAGAGAATCACGTAAACCACAAACTCTATGATGTAAGATATAAATTCTCTAATGTCTACAGTTCTGCTGGTTATAGGGTGTTGGAAGGTGGTACCTGCCAAACAGAAACCGCACGTTACAGTGGCCGCATCTGTGACAGCCCTTAGGAGGTGGTGGCAACCAGTTTCTGGATTTGAAATTGAATTGTTTTGGTACAGACTATGTGTAATCCTATCACCCATATTTCAAGCTCGGTGATCGGTGATATGAGGTTGGTCACCAAGCAGCTGTGCCAGGACAGGGTCTTGTTTAAGAACGTGCCAATATTTTCTCAAGATGTTTTCAACTTGAGGTGTTAACACTACTGTACTTGGTAACAAATTTCCTGACAGATTTCATGTTGCCCTGCCAAATGACCAGAATGTCATCAATACATCTGCCCCAGAATCTGGTATGGCAACATGGAATCTGCCAGAAAATTTGTTGAAAAACTGAATAATAACATTTTGAACTTGAAGTTTACAAAGTCATGCATCAAAAGGAAATTAATTTTATTGCACTTTAACTGCAGAGCAGCTAAAATATGAACTAAGACCCACAGAAAATCACCATCTAGGAATACACTCCTGTTGGTGCATAGTGTCCATCCACAACACATTATCCATGCAGTGCAATACAGACAGTTCATCCGGTTGTGTCACAACTGTCCTATTTAACCAGTTATGATACACAAGCAAGAAATCTCAGTGATAGGTTCTTTGAGCGTGGTGTTCCCAAGATTTAATTCAGTCAGCTAGATGCAAGGCAGGAATTTAAATCATATAGCTTTACTTCAGTCAAAGGGATCTAATAAAGAGAATTGTTCAAGGCTAAACTTTATTACGAGTACATTCATGTAACACCTCAAGTTGGAAACATCTCAGGAGAACATTAACATGTTCTTAAAGGAAACACTGCAGAACCACTGACATTGAGAATTTATCTATTGTGCCACAGAGTTTGTGGTTTATGCAATTGTCTTGACTTGTCAGAAAATTGTGTTGGATGTGCTCTACGTCCACTCTGCTGATGTATTCAAAACATGTTCACTGTATTAAATCTGCAGCACCGGTGCCCACGGGTAAACGGCTTGAGATTTGCCATCAAATGGATCCAACAAAATTAAAAGTTTGTGGAACAGAACATGTCCCAGTACATTCTGGGGGTAGTAATAGGGTACAAACCCTATTGCAGAAAGAAACCTTTGGATATACACTCCTGAAGCATTAAAACCTTATGGGTTGAATTACAATATTGATATACTCCTGTTTTATAATCATTATCAATATCAGTTCAATGGTTTTATAATTTTGTTGCTAACAAACTTTTTTATTTCCAAGATTGTTCAGTAACTCTAACATCAACATACACTCATTGTGAGGTTTTACTGGAGTTTAAGTCAATATATCATAGTCATCAATAATCTAGAGCTGAGCTTAATGTTGGACCACTGGACTTTGAATGATTAATATAAGGCATTTAGTATTATAGGCACGAACTCATACATTTTCTCTATTGTCCTGTATGTATAGACATGGAATTGTCTGCTGTCATCATGTAATTCCATCTGGGTTCCACTCCTCTTTATTATGCTCCACTTATATTTTTCCATTTTGGTTCATTTGTTCATGATGTTTTGTCTCCCACTATTTTGTGTTTCATCATTTCTACCACTCCCTCAATTATCATACATCAACCCCCTTTTCCTTTTCGTCTGATTCATTGCATTTTTCAGCCAGTTTCACATGTCCTCACTGTAGGTAAGTGCTGTATCCCACAGCAGCTCTACCAGCTGATTACATTAATATAACAATTTTTCTTTATCTCCCTTTTCCCCACCCTCTCCTTTTATACCCTTGGAAGCAGCCTTTATTATAACAGAGCTCTGAGCATTATATTCGTTTCATAGCTTCCCTTTTTAATTTGCACCATGCAATTACTCACCCCACCTTCCAGTTTTCCAATGGAGTCTGCAATATTAAATAATTGCCTTTGATTTATGAATAGCTGATGCTTCTCACTCTGGTCCAAGAGTTAATCTGTCTTATAGATTTGCACCCCCCATCAGTTCTTTTTCCTCACTAATGTCAGTAAAATGTTTTTCCAGTTGGAGTCTGGTGCTGTTTTTCAGCAGCTACAGTTCACCAGCAATTTAAACAACCATGTGATCAATTTCTGCACTTCCATTTTATGGCTGCATGGACGGAGCTCTGCAGATGTTTTGCTATCACTGTAGGAGAACAGCAGGTCAGCTCCGGAATCGACCCTGTGTTCTCCTTCAGTGATGTGGCAATTGCATGACAGTGCTGACTCCATAGGCACTGTCCTCCGCAACGGAGCTCCTCTCCGCAGCACGGTCGCCACCTCCCTACGGGGCGCACTACTGCAAATGCACTTCTGCTACAACCATGCATGCTCTGATGTCACCACCACTCCATGATCTGTGCTGCTGCTGCACCAATGTCGCTGCCGCTCTGAGAGCCGGTGCAGCCACCGCTCTGCTACCCGGACAGGTAAGAGCCCAGCGCAGCCGTATCAGCTATGACCAGAGTTTGTTTGTATCTAACTACTGTTTTCTGCATCAAAGTGAAATTATTTAGAGTTTTGGACATCTGAGTTCTGAATATTGAAAATTAATTTGTATCTGTTTTCAGAGGGCTGTGTTTAAAGGGATCAGTCAAAGCATCTCTAGTATTCTTTTCATTTTCTTTTATTCTGAGCACTTTTATACTCATATTCATATTTGTATTTTTGTTCACTGGGTCTATGTATTTGCATTGTGGATATTTGAACACATATGTATGATGGCTTTTATCAGGCGTGCTAGGACAGCACCAAGTATTATATATAACCTGTAGCTTCAAGAAATACCTGCATTAAATCAAGCAGGTTTGCTGTCCAAGCCATACCCTAACAAAGGGTCATGATACAGATCCAAAGCATCAGAGATACTAGTGCTACACTCTCAGTTGGGCTAATAAACAATTATGCTTCTCACGTTATCTTGATGATTTTCCTTTTACTATACAACAAGTGCAACTCTTTTGAGTACTTCTCTATCCTGAGTGAGCCCTCAGCTCCAGCTGCCTTAGTACAGCGAACACTGTGTGAGCTTTGTACTCTCACCCACAAGTGGGAGTCATTGGCGAAGATTGATTCTTAGCAGGTATTTAAATTACATACTCACTGTAATTCTTGATCTTTTAAGAATATCTTCACCATTGACTCACGCCCACTATCCTGGACTCACTCCAGTGTGGTTGTGTCAGTCTTTTTGTGAATTTGCTGTGGGTTTGGGATTAGCTTAAATCTTTATTTAACTCTGTAACTGATTTTTGTGAGTTTGCTGTTGGCTTGGGAGCAGCTTAAAGCTTTCTTTAAACTCTGTAACTGATTTTCAGGACTGTTACTGACTGGCTGGTGGGAAGGATTCTTTGCTCAGAGACAGAGCAGCCAATCAGGTTTGTTTGCAATTCAGTTTGAACCTCTATTTAAATAGTCACAGGACCATTTGCCTGCTTATTCTGCTTGTTGTGGGAAATGGAGCAGGGTGAGTTTTGCTCTTGATTTGGGATCAGTTTAAGTCTTCATTTAGCTGTGTAACTTATTTTTGTGAGTTTGCTGTGGGTTTGGGATTAGCTTAAATCTTCATTTAGCTCTGTAACTGATTTTTGTGAGTTTTCTGTGGGTTTGGGATTAGCTTAAATCTTCATTTAGCTCTGTAACTGATTTTTGTGAGTTTGCTGTTGGCTTGGGAGCAGTTTAAAGCTTTCTTTAAACTCTGTAACTGATTTTCAGGACTGTTGCTGGCTGGAGTAAAGCCCTCCTCCCACCCAGCCACTCTAGACCCTCCAGCATCCTTTCTTAAATACTGGAAAGCCACTGAGTGTTGGGCTTGAAGGCTGTGAGGAGGAGTTTGGGGAGCTGTAAACTGCCCATATGAACTAACTCCTAAAGCTAACAGCCAGGTGGTAAATAGTTCTGTCACTCAAGCTTTTACTAGTTGGATTTTAGGGTTTAAGATTTTTTATGTAATGTGCAGGTTGGACTGACAGAGATTTGGGAAGAGAGGTCAGTACGCACATTGATGCTCTGAAGCAGCACTGGATAGTCAAAGGAAAGTGCGGTACATTTGTGGCTGATATAGTGACAGAGATGGGGGTGTGGCATGGAAGGGTTGATGTGGACATCAGGGGACATAGGAAGAGGAGGAAGGGTTGCGGTTGAGAGGAAGGACAGGCTCCGGGAGTAGGGCAAAAGTAGGAAAAGGGGGACAGGCTAATAATCTACAGCGGATGTGGGTTGGCAGTCTGGATGGACACAGTATGGAGGCTACGGAGTGTCCCATATGTCAAAGGAAAAGAAACATACAAGCAGAGATCCAGTGGATGGAGGTGGAGATAGGAGATTGAGGAACATGGTCAGAGGGGTGGGGTGGCAGGCACAAGGGAGGAGAGGATGCCAAGAGAAATATAGGAGGACACAGCAGGGGATGGGAGTGGGACTTGGGTCATGCAACAGGTGAGGTACTGGCAGCTGAAGTAGAAGGGGGTAGGATGCTTGGGAGAGGAAGGGGCTGAGGGCCAGGCTGGGGGGACATTGTACATCGGGGAGAGGGGCAATGTCATGTCAGGAGGGTGCGCCAGGAGGAAGGGAACATGGTGTATAGGGGGATGGGGTGGACCACAGGAGGAGAACGGATGCTAAGGAGAGAGGGCGAAGTGTGACAGGAGGCTGGACAAGAGGGAGGAGAGGAGAGGAAGAACAGCTCTAGAAATAAGGGACAGGGAAGGAATGAGGGCCATTAAAAGGGTGGGGTGGGGAGGTGCATGCAGCCAGAAGGGGGTGTGGGGGAGTTATACTGATAGAAGATTCTATCCTGAAAGGGATCAGTTGGGGAGGGTGAAGAGCGTCGGATTTGGGTGGAACCTGTACCAGACCTGACAGCAGATAGAGCAGGGCAGACTCTGAGGAAGTGTGTTAGGGGAGGATGGCAGGAACCTCACGTGGTGGTACATGTGGACACAAATGACCAGGGCGCTGCATGGTGAAGTTGGTACAGGAGAGGTCTGAGGAACTGGGGAAGCTATGCTTGGAAATAGGGAGGTCCATGGCATTCTCGGAGGTGCTACCAGTCCTAAGGTGAACATGGCAAGAAAGGAAAGGATAGCGGGGTTCAACTCCTGGCTGACAGACTGGTGTAAAGCACAAGGGTATGGGTTGATGGGAGGATGAGGAGGATACACTAACTAACAGAACTATACATGGGGATGGTTTACACCTAGATGGGGCAGGTAAGGGGGTGTTAAAGAGTGAATTAGAGGATTATATTGTTTCAAGAGGGTATTTAAACTAGGTGGGGAGCAATGCGAGGCTAGCATGCAGGGTCACCAGGTTGGAGAGCAAATGTGCTGTCCCCTTGATAACGTTGAGGGTAAGGGAGGGACCACTGGAGGAGGGGCAGACTAAGGAGCCGAGGGAAGGATGGGAATGGGTGGAAGAAGATCTCCTAAATGCAAGGGCCTGGGTAATAAAACAGTGGAGCTTCAGTGCTCCTTGCGGAGGAAAGTGTGGACGTCACTACAGTGACTGAGACTTGGGCCACCCAGTACCATGATTGGGATCTGGCAATCCCGGGTATAAATTTACAGGAAAGACCGAGAAGTTGGGAGAGGGTGGGGTAGCACTCATGTGAGTGAAGGGATCAGAGGGACGAGGGGAGAAGGGAGGACAGAGGCACTGACTGCAGCTTCTGGACTCCAAGGGTAGAAAGCTGAGGCTGGAGGTGGTGTACAGACCACCAGTCCAATCAGTGGAATTGGACAGGAAGTTAGTGGAGCAAATAAGGAGGATCTGTAGAAAGGGGTGTGTGGTGATTGTGGGGGATTTCAATCTGTTGGGGGTGGGCCTTTGACTCAGTGCCTCATGGGAGGCTGGGGGATGCTGACTGCTGTGGGGGCGAGAAGAGCTGACAAACTGGATAAGGAACTGGCTGCAGGGGAGGCTGCAACGGGTGATAGTGGAGGGCTCTGACACTTAGGCCAGTGATGAGTGGTGTGCTGCAGGGCTCGGTGCTGGGCCTGTGCTATTGCGGGCTCTTTATCTCAGATATTGCACATGGGGTTGGGAGTAGGGTTAGTCTATTCACAGATGATACAAAATGGGGGGCAGTGGTGGACGAAGAGGATGGATGGAAACAACTACAGGGGACCTGTGCAAACTGGAGGTGTGGTTGGAGAAGTGGCAGCTGGGATTCAGTGCGAAAAGTGTAAGGTTATGCACTTCTGGGCAAAACTCAAGAGGGACTATTGGTTGGGAGGGGTGAGGCCGGGGATCACTGAGGAAGAGAAGGACCTAGGGGTGTTGGTAAAGGAGCATGAACAACTCTGCCCAGTGCAGGAAAGCAGCAACTGAGGTGAACAGGATGCTGGGCTGTATCACAAGGGTTTCTTGTCCAGCATAGGGAGGTGATCCTGCCCCTCTACAGATCTTTGGTCAGGCCGCACTTGGTACTGTGTGCATTACTGGCGGCGTATCTGAGGCGGATATTAATTGCTGGAAGGTGTGCAATGGAGGCGATAAAATGTTACAGGTGATGTAGGGCAAGGCCTACGAGGAAAGGCTGAATGAGCTGAATATGTATGCTAGAGCAGAGGAGGGATAGTGGGATATGATTGAAGCGTTCAAGTATTTGAAGGGATAAACAAAGTTAGCACTGAAGGTGTCACAAATGCACTCCATGGGTGAGGCCGCTGCTCCTACAGTGCCAAACCTCAAGGTACAATATGTGAACAGGAGACAAACAGGGTAACCCTTCTGTCTGTTTTGGGTCTGATCAACTACCAGGCTCGAGTCCTGGGGTCAAATATGAACCTTTTCACTAGCATGCCCAGGAAACAGGACCAAATATCACACCCTCTTCGAGAATGCAGTGCTATACTTAATCCAGCGGGCACACAACCTGGTTCACAACTCCCCTTCCGACTTAATTGAGACCTTGGTATTTTCCTTACCTTGGTGCATATGGTAACACACTGTAAGTGCTTAACAGTTCTGTCAGAATTATCAACACTGTTCCAGCATTCACACTTAAAATGAGGAAAAGGCTCAGGCAGGATTTCAAGGAAAACAAAGTTTACTAAAATTAAAAATAGTAAATGAAATACAAAACACAGAACATATAACATTTATGGTACAGTCATAAAAATAAATGGACAATTATTAAACAAACCGTCTTATACTGAGTATCTAATCCTACCCTACTTTCAGTTAGTAAATAGTGGTGGTTGAATTGCCTAATTTTGATAGAAGTGCTTCTAGAGTGTGTGTTCTTTCAGGAGTCCAGAAATAAAAGCACACTTTTCCCTCAGCCGTGACAATATCCATGAGGGGAAAAAGGGTCCTACCAGCTTGTGAGGTCACAACTCTGTTGTGATGCTGGCTGTGAGGTCACTCTCGTTCCTGCATACCAGATTAGTCTCATGCATCTGCATGTTAGCAAGCATCCCACTAAAAAATATATATACTTTTTTTTAATTAGTGAGCCTGCTTTATGGTAGGTCAAATTACCCCTTTGATCTTCAGAGGAACTTCCTGACAGATATTTCGCTTAGTGGTGAGAAGTTTTACAGGTAACTGTCAGAGTTGGCTTACCTCCTGGTGTCATAAAATGCAGTACTTAATAACAGTGGCTTGTTTACAACCTCTTCAGCCTAGTTTTATTATAGTCCCAGGAAGTCAGCTTTCACAAGCTAGCTGTGACAACAACCAAGGACAGTACACATTTTTTCTTTTAAAATCCAATATCCCATGAGGCTGTTCTGCTTGGCTTGTGTTTTAAGCAGAAGTCTAAACATATATTTATATCACAAATATAATACAAATAATAACAAGTAGATTGGCTATCCATCACAAAGGGGTGTTTAAAATGAGGAAGGATAGGGACACGAGGGGCACGGACTAAGATTGGAGGCAGAAGATTTAGGAGGGAGATGAGGAGGCACTACTTCACAGAGAGTGGTGGTGTCTAAATGGAGCAGCTGTACCAGAGGGGTGGTATGATGTAAGACAATAGGAAGTTTTAAGAGGGCATGGGACAGAATACGAGGGAGGGTCTGGTTGGAGGGGCTGAGGCCATCATGGGAATGACAGATGGGGAGAAGGTTAGGGCAGCTGCAATCTAGGGGGCTAGCTGCACACTCGGGCAGACATTGCTAGAAAGGGTGGTCTATCTCTGCTAGCAGATTTGTATGTTCATATGTTCACACCTTTAGACTTGGTTTGGGCTGTGATGACACTGTGTTACTGGATTTGGTGGCCCTCTTACACAGGCCAACAGGGCTATCTTATTCCTTGGTTAATTGTATAGGTACTTGTTAGGTTATACTGCACCTCATCAGTAAAAAGATACTGAGGTGGTAGGGGGCTGCGCTGAGGTAAACAAGCATCTGTGTGCACTGACTTGCAATGCTGCAATAGTGCGCTGCCTACCATGGTGCCAGCTGTATAAATGTTCTGGCTCCCACTGGGTCCTAGCATCTCTGGCTAAGAACCACTATTGTGAATCAATGGTGAAGATATTCTTAGAAGATCAAGAATTGGACTTAGTTGTAAGGAGGGTTCCTCTCAATTTGCTATCTAATAGAAGTGATGATGATGATGAATTGCGTTGTGTATACAATTTTAATTTCTGGTGGCCATTACTTCTGCAGGCAGAGTATCTGAAAACCACACTTTGGTCACAGATCCTCCACATGCTGTTTTCTGTTAAGACAAGGTAGTCCTCTGTACACACCCCAAGATCTTCCAGGAATAAGTCTTCATCTTCCATTCACACTAATGGGTTTAAGCTGGAGGCAGTAGGACCCCATAGAACCGAAAGTCTTTGCAGCTTAGGGAGGGGCCAGTATTGGTTCGGGTACCGCCCATGAGGCCTGCCGTGGTGATGTGCATGTGAGCGGCCAGTAACTGATGCCAACACCCCCCAGTTCTGTGTTTCCTGCCATTGAGTGCACTGTGAGGCAACATAAGTCAATTCTAACTCGCCATCGGCACTAATCTGCTCAGTTTGACGCCACCTTCAGTCCTTTGACACCAAATGCCTTCTGACATTGTTTTCTGCACCATTTTTCTCTGGTACTGCTTTTTTGCACATTCAGGGCCAAATTCCTTTTCTTTTCATTTTGTTACTTTGGACATCAGAATGCTGAGTTTGAGGGGCAGAATAAGAAGAAAGGCAGTGCCCCTATGTATCTGTGCCCTGCAAGTTCATCTTGACCATAGGACAGGCATTTGAAGAGCCGGACCTTCTTTGGACTGGACCATGATATGGATAAGTGCAATGCCTGGTTTTCAATGGGTGAGTGAACCTTGGAAGTCCGTGTGTTGAAGTGGGGTAATTTGAACCCCTCCCCACTCCGCCAGGGATGCCATGGTGAGGTCTCTAGACCTGTCCTTTGAGGCCACTTCCCAGTAGCTATGGTACTGAGAAGACCAGGATCCTCCCATGCTCACCTCGCTGGGACATCAGAAATCCTCGGGGGATCTGGTGGACATTGGCTTCCTCCAGAGGGACAGCTGAGGCACCCCATCTGTTGGCCCTTCGGACAATGGACGCCAAGGTGGTGTAGCTGAAGCTATATACTCTGTCTACACCAGTGGTCCTTAGATGTTGCAACCTTGTGCTGTCTTGGCTTCTGGTACCATTTCTAGTACCAGTGAGTGGAGTGGTGCCAGCCACGAGACCAGTTCCCCTTCTGGTACTGCTTGCAGTACCAAAGAAGGTGTTGGTTCCAGAGTGGATCCTGACTCGGAGTTCCAGGTAGTAGTCATCCCTCCCTGAGTGCCCAAGTGGCCTGAGGAATAGTGAGTTCACAAACCTTGGCCTTGGAGGGGACAGCAATGATGGAACTGATGCTTGGCCCAGTTCTGAGACTGGCGCCAGAGATGGTGCCACCCCTAGTCATCATCCTAGGCCTGGTGCTGGGCAATGCTGGGACTGGTTCTGGCATTGCCTGCAGTGCTGGATCAGGTTCCTGTGTCATTCTCAGTGCTGACTCGGATCGGTGCCACTCCGGTGATGGGACTGATCCGGTACAGTTCATGGTGCCAGGTTCAGGGCAGTGCTAGGGGTGACTCTGGATCTTTAACAAGACTTGGCTTGGGGCAGTGCCAGCTCTGGTAAGGGAGGACTGCCACTGGGCTTGCAGCTGACCCTGAGACTGGTGCAGGAGGCAGCATCAGCCAGGATCCCAGCACTAGCCGGTGGCTTGTTTCTCCCCAGACCCAGCTGACATTGTCACTGGTGGGGATCAGGGACCTGTACACTCTGCTCTCCCCACCTGAGTCTCCCTCCAGTGGCACCATCTGGGTCAGACCTCTGAAATTGGCCAACTCAGTCGGGTGAGTTTGCCAAGCCTTCCCTCAGGAGAGGTCCCTGTGCACTCTTGTAGCCCTGGCAGAGAATCTGGAGCCATTGGCTTCTATATCCTCCTTGTCTTCTGCCTACCTTTCCTATGCCTGCGGGTGATTGTGGGTCCTCTGGGGCCCATGACCAGGCAGCAATACAGGAAGGCGGTCGGTGTCTTCCACCAGTACTATTTTCAGTCCGGCCAGGCCCAGTTCAGGCCCGTGACCCGGTACCACCATTCTGTGAGTCTAACTTCTCCTCTCCGACTTCCTCCTCTGTGGAAGAGGACTTTTCCATTCACATGTTCACTGATACTGAGTACACTGTGTACCAGCGGTTCCTCATGGAGATGTTGGAGGAGCTAAATGTGGGTCCTATGTTGGCCACAATCCTGCTACTCCATCTTTCAGATTCTTTGGGATTTCGATGACACTTTTGTCATCTCTCCTTGGTCTCGGGCCTTTGAGGAGCATCCAGGAACATCTGGCTCTGTTCTTTTGCCCTTTTTAAGGATGTTCAGTTCAGGTTTTGCACTCCCACTGGGTCTACAGGAGCTGCACCTCACCTGACATTGGGATTTTGGTACTGTAGACTCCACTGGACCTAAGCACCATGTGCATAACCACTGTCCTGTGGCTGTCTCTGTGGAGATAGATGCCTGGGGAGGAGGATTTTATCACGGCATGCTCTGTGATATGTATTGCTGTACATCAGGCAGCTTAAAACATGCACCTGTGGTATAAGCTAGGCCAGGTCTTAGCTTCCATGCCAGATTGCGAGATAACCAGGCAAGCCATTTGCCTTCCTACCTGGGTCTTGGAGCTAATGAGGCACCAGTCAAGGGTGTCGTACAATGCCTGTGAGTAACTTCCTGGTTGGTAGGAAAAGCAGTCTGCATTTAGTGGATGGCATGGCTTTGCCTTTCCTGGTTGGCACTCCTGGCCCGGTGTAGGGAACACAACTCACATTTCAGGGTCTCCTTTCTTCTCCCAAAGGATCAGGCATGAGCTGTTGGGAGCCTCCTGCTCCCGTTCCACAGGAGCCTCTGGCTGCCCCTGACCCATTTCGGGTCCCACCAGACCTGAATGAAGTCCCAAGGGACATTTTCCCTCAGGGCACGCCAACTCCTTTCCTATTTTGTAGAAAGCTTGGTACTCTGACACATTAGTGTGAATGAATGATGAAGATTAATTCCTGGAAGATATGAAAATTACATACTCAGAATAATTGTTGATCTTCCAGAATATCTTTATTCATTCACACACCCACCCTTTATTCACTCAGGTAAGACCCAGGGCCTCTGAGTAGCTTGCCCTATTGTGCCTTTGATCACTGGTATACTTCCTACCACTCCCTCTTGGGAGCTGTTCCTCTCTTTTGGAGGTTAATCTTCTTTTTTTCTTTATTACAAACACAAAATTGGGAAGTGGGTCCTTTCCTCTTCCACCAGAAAAAAAATTAAAGTTAACACTTTTAAGTGTCAGTTAACTACATTGTAACTGCATAGCAATTGTAATGTAGTTACATGCAACAACATATAACTACAGTGTAATTAACCCTGTTGCATGTAATTAATGATTACCTCCCCAGGTTACGTTGAAAATCCTTGGGGTGCATTTTTTCCTGTTAACGCTTTCCGCTTCCTACTAGTGATCTCTCTTTGGGTATAACCCTGTTGCTGCCTTGTAGCTTGCTCCATCTTGTCCGTGCCTCTAAGCTTCTGCAGTGTAGCAGTACCTGGCACTTGGGACAAGGTGCGGTTGTTAACCTTCCTGGAAGGCAGATGCTTTAGGATTTTCTGTGCTGTACTCCTTAGCCTGTTGGGCTGGGTGTTATTCAACACTTGGTGACTGGAATTCATGTTTTTCACATTTTCACTTTCTTTATCTCATTTTCTCACTCCTTTTGGAGTTGCAACAAGATATTTGTGCTCCCAGACTGTCTGATCACACCTGCTATCTGTTCCTCTGGAGTACTGTGTAGGGTTTTACCCCCAAATTCTTTATCCACTTGGGAGTGCAAAGACTTTTTATTAGATGGCATTGTATCACCTTAACTACACAGAGGTCACCCATCCTCTGTGTATCAGCCAAAGCTATATGCCAGGGCTGATGCCCTTTTCTTCTCCACTTTCCTGTCCAGGTGGCTGAATCAGGCTTGGGCTCTGATGCCCACTACCCTTGTTTACTCGGTTTACTCAGTTAAGTAAGACACTAGAAGGCATCTGCCCATATGGTGTGTCTCACTCCTAGTACAGATCTCAGGTTTCAGTGTGGCTCGGTAGGTAGCACATCTGCCTTTGGACCAGAAGGTTGTGGGTTCTTGTCCCACACTGGATTGGACTTGCACCTAAAAATCACTGGCATCTGAGTGCAGTATTGGGGGTGGTGTACTGCTGGGGTGTGCTGTCCTTGGGTGAGACATAAAACCAAGGTCCTTCTGCCCATCCTGGTGTTGTCCAGGTGGAAGTAAAGAACTCAGGGCACTCTTCTCAAAGAGCAGGAACATTTCTGGTGTCTGGCCAACATTCCCTTTCCCATAAACTGGTTCATGCAATTATCCAGGGTGGGTGATGGTGTGCGATATGCGCCACCACACATTCAGTCACTTCACTACCAGTGTAGCATTACTTATAAAGCGCTTTGGGATACTGTGTATGAAAGCGCTATATAAATCTTGATTCTTCTTCTTCTCAGTTACTATTATTCCCAAACCAGCTCAAGTACTTACCAACTTTAGTTTTAAATTCTGGAGGATTTTGAATTGACCACATCGTATGGTAGTGAATTCCACATTTTGCAGCCCTTATTGTGTAAAAGTTCTGTCTCTTATTTGTGTTCGCTTTAGTGATAAATATTTGTTTATTATGGCTTCTAAGGTTCGTATTTCTAGGCATATACCTGAGTCCACACTGTTCTTTCAAATCACTCGTTCAGTTATTTATGGGTTGCAACATGTCACCCTGTGACCTTCTTTCCTCTAGTAATACTAGGTCTGTCCTTTGCAACCTGGATTAGTATGTCAAATTCTTTAGGTGGGGGATTAATTTAGTAGTTCTTCTTTGTACTGTTTCCAATAGTTTTTTATCCTTTTAAGTATAGGCTCCAAAATGGGGTACAGAAATCCAGAAAGGGCCTAATATAAGTACGGTACAAGGGAATAATAAATGATTTGCTTCTTTTGATGAAACTTTTCCTGATTCTGTTCAATATCATGGTAGCTGTTTATACGACATGCTTGCACTGGTCTCTGGGAGTAAGACCAGTATTAACTGTGACATCCAGGTCCTCCCTTTAACCAAGGCTTTTAGTGCTTTCTTGTTTAAATAAATAGAATATTTGGGTTATTAGAGCCAAAGTGCAGAACTGTGCATTTGTCTTGATTTAGTACCATTTTATTATCGGCGCACCATCGTTCAACGTTTAGTAAACCCTTACATATTACTTTATGTTTATCCGCTTCTCATGACCTCACCCCTAATTTAGTATCATCTGCAAATTTGACTAGGATACTTTGGATGTTGTTAATGTCTCCTATAAAGATGCTGAACAAGGTGGGTCCCAGAACAGAGCCCTGGGGCACCCCATCTGTAACACCCTTGGCTCTGATATGTTCCCTCTAATCCTTACTTTCTGAGATCTTAATTCAAACCATTTATTGACCCAGTTAACAATTAGTGGATTAATACCCAATGTGGACATTTTCTTAACAAGTTCTTTATGTGAACTTTATCAAATACTTTGCAAAAGTAGTAATATGATGTCTACTGCTTTGTTTTGGTTCAAACTGGAGCTAACAGAATTATAAAACGTTATTAAAGGACTCATAAATAGGTCCTTCTAAAATGCCCTACAAAAACACAGCATCGTAGGTCCAGGGTTCCAAGTGCTGTCACTCAGATGATGTCATCACATAGGCACGTATCCGCCATTTTAGGAGTCATGGCAGCACTAAGTTTAAACCGGAGCCGGGCCTTTATTTACACGCCAAGAGCTTGCGAATTAGCGACTATGGATTAAAACCATTTCGAGCACTAAGAAAAACACCATTATGTAGGTAAGCCCTGGACCTACAATGCTGTGTTTTGTTGGGTGTTTAGAAGGACCTATTTATGAGTCCTTTAAGTTTGTTGTGCAGGAATGGTTTGATGTAAAGCCATGTTGTAATTGTTGTCACCGTTAGGTCCAACTCTTAGCCCTACTAAGTTGGTAGTTGAATTTTATCTTTTATTACTTTTAAATCCTATGTCCTTTTCATATTCCTATAGCCCTCTCTTTTCTCTCTCTCACTTGTTCTCTGGCAAACAGAACAGGGAGGGGCTTCTACATCGAGGCTACTGTCTGGATCATGAGTGCAACATCACCACGTCAGCCTCATGGGTGGTGGGGCACTGACATTGGTCTCCTTCCTAAGTTAAAAGACATTGTTCCCATGGGGTCCTAGCACCTCTGGCTTGGACCTGTTAGTGTGAATGAATGGTGAAGATATTCTGGAACATCAACAATCACGGTGAGTATGTATTTTCATTATATACTCACACAACTGGTGCAACAACCCAAAAGAGACAGGGCTACCCTGGATCTAGTACTGACTAACAGGGAAAGGATCACAGATCTCCAGGTAGAAGGTCACCTGGGGCCAGTGACCATCACATGGTATGGTTCAATTTGGCCACTGCAACTAAATCATCGCATTCCAAAGCAAAAATATGGGATTTCAGAGGAGCTGACTTTGATAAGATGGGCAACAGAGTTAAGCTAGCCCTGGCAAAATAAATGCAGGTGAGGGTACAGGCAAAGTGGGCAAGCATTAAGGATGCAGTACTTGAAGCAACATCCCATTGTGTTAGGGAGAAAAGCAAGAGCAAAGAAGGAGGAAACCACTTTGGTTCTCAAAACAGTAGCAAGAAAGGTTAGAGCAAAAGGATGGCCTTCAGAAAGTATAAAGGAATGCAGCGGGACGAAGATAGAGGCATACCAAACTTCCCTAAAGGAAGCAGGGAAGGCAGTAAGGCAGGCAAAGGCCAAACCAAGGAAACAGGCACTAGCATGAACAGTAAAAGAAGGGGACAAGACTTTCTAAAGATACATTATTGAAAGGAGGAAGTCCAGAGGGGTATTGCTAAGATCAAAGGGATATGGGAAGTGTGGAGGAGGACAAGGAAAAGCATATATCCTAAATAGATACTTCTGCTCAGTATTTACCGAGGAGTGAGGGCAGGCCCACAGCTCAGCACCATGGACACAGGGGAGGGAGGTGTGCACAAGTCCCTTCACAAAAGAAAGGGTCCTACAGGAGCTCGCTAAGCTCAGGGTGGACAAGGCAATATGACCTGATGGCATACATCCCAGAGTACTAAAGGAGCTAAGGGTGGAACTAGCAGAGCCATTATCAAAACTGTTTAGTGAGTCTCTGAGCAGAGGAGAGGTCCCAGAAGACTGGAGAAGGGATCATGTGATCCCGCTCCACAAGAAGTGGTAGAAGGGAGGAGGCAAGGAACTACAGACCAGTCAGTCTTACCTCAGTAGTGGGCAAGATTATGTAGGCACTTGTTAAGGAAAGGATAGTGCAACACCTGGAATCCATAGGAGCACAGGATCCAAGACAGCATGGGTTTACAAAGGAAGGTCTGTCAAACTAATCTCACAGATTTCTTTGACTGAGTAACAGAGTGGTGGACCAGGGGGTGCAGTTGATGTCGCTTACCTTGACTTCAGCAAAACTTCGATACTGTTCCACATAGAAGATTGATTAATAAGCTGGGTAGGCTCAGGGTGGGTCAAGTTGGTCAACTGGGTGGCAGATTGATTGACAGGCAGAAGACAGAGAGTGGTGGTAAATGGTATAAAGTCAGAAGAGATGCAAGTCACAAGTGGGGTACCTCAGGGATCAGTCCTGGGGCCAGTCCTCTTCAATATCTTCATCAGTGACATTGCAGATGGACTGAAGGGTAGGTTTGTCTGTTTGCAGATGACACAAATATCTGCAACAGAGTACATGATCCAGATGGGGTGGGCAGAATGAGAGATCTGGAAAAACTGGCAAAATGATTGGAAGAGTGGCAACTGGGGTTAATGCAAAGAAGTGCAAGATCATGCACATAGGGAAGAGAAACCCTGAAGCCACCTATAGGTTGGGAGGGAGTTGCTGGCAATCACAAGGAAGAAAGAGACTTGGACATCATCATCAAAGATGACCTGAAATCATTCAAGCAGACCACCTAAAGCAGTAGGTAAGGCTAGAGGGATGTTGGGGTGTATTAGTAGGAGTATCACAAGTCGTAAGAGGGAGGTAATAATCCCTGTTTACAAGACACTGGTTAGACCCCATCGAGTACTGCATGCAGCACTGCAGGCTGCACCTGGCGCAAGGACATAACAAAATGGAGGCAGTCCAGAGAAAGGCAACCAAAATGTGCAGGGACTGCATCAGAAAACATATGAGGACAGATTAACCTAGCTCAATATGTATACCCTAGAGCAAAGGAGGGAGAGGGTGATAT
Source organism: Neoceratodus forsteri (assembly GCA_016271365.2). Classification (NCBI taxonomy): domain Eukaryota; kingdom Metazoa; phylum Chordata; order Ceratodontiformes; family Ceratodontidae; genus Neoceratodus; species Neoceratodus forsteri. Next base: position 79,108,652 of record CM057459.1, read on the forward strand.
GATCGAAACATTCAAACATCTTAAGGGCATTAACAAGATGAAAAGAGTCTAACACGTTCCAATATAAGAAAAATAGTAGGACAAGAGGACACAGCATGAGATTAGAGGGAGGCTGATTAAGGGGTAATGTGAGGAAGTTCTTTTTCCTAGAAAAGGCGGTGGATGCATGGAGCAGCCTACCTCAGGAAATGGTGGATATGAATACAGTGCAGGGCTTCAAACAAGCTTGGGATAGGCATGTGGGAGCAATCCAGATGAGTATGAATAGATAGGCCATTTACAGAGTACAGGCCTATAGCATTCATAAGGCAGAAAAAATGGGCGAACTAGATGGGCCTTGCGGTCCTTATCTGCCATCGACTTCTATGTTTCTATGTTTCCTAAGGTGGTGTTGGAGTTCCACTTGAGTTAATCCTGATTCCACCTACCTACTTTGCCAATTTTCATAAAGAGGGCAGTACTCTGCATTCCCTCAGTATAAAAAGGGTCCTTAGGTTTTACCTGGATAGAACTAAGGACTACAGAAAGGAAAAACAGATCTTTGTCTATTTGAGCCCCAGTGAAAGGCACTACCTGTTACAATCAAATGCATTTCCTCTTGCAATGTGAGTTGCTTTCACCACTGCTATATTATGGCGGGGTAAAGCTGGAGGAGCAAAGTGCATGCCCATGTCCACTAGAGCAGTAGCCACTGCTTTGGTAGAAATACGCTTGGGGCTGATTGTGAGATCTACAGTATGGCAGCTTGAGGTTATTGCATACTTTTACCAAGCAGTGTGCCCTGGATGTCCATGCCAGGCAGCATGAATCTTGACGACACCATTCTGCATGGATTATTATCCTGAGTGAGGCCAATGTCCAGGGGCCCTTCTGTGAATTTGTTACTCTGACCCACTGGTGGGAATCTATGGAGATGATTGATTCTTGAAAGACAAAGTTACATATCTACTGTAACTGGTGATGTTCAGTACCAGGTCATATCGTGCTGCAATAACGCAGTATTAACTGCACTGTGAGAATGCGAAAACATTGACAGCGACATGGATAGAATAGTGTTAGGAATTACCACTACCCTTGTTGCTGTCCACTCAAGGAGAAGGGACCAAGTTGCCATTGGTGTGGTGCCTGGTTGAGCCACTCCTGTGGTGGAGTGGCTAAGCACCAACACACAAGCAGTTTAGGAGACCTGGGGACCAGGTTGGGTTCCCCATCTCCTGGTCTTGAAAACATATTTTTTCAATAAATTTTCCCCTCCTGGTTTCTCCCTGTCCCGAAGTCCACGCCCCTGAGAGCTGATTATATTAAGTCTGGGGTGCAGGGTGCAGACCCCCATAAAACAAATAATCTCCACTGTCACCCTGTAAGTTTTATTGTGTTGGGCAGCATTTTGTGACAGTGGGGTGTACTGACCAACCTTTTTGCCTTTTAGCATTTTGCCCCGGCATTGTGTGCCCGCTATTATTGAATTCGGGTTTTGACCCGTGCTGTGATGTTCTGAGTATCTTCTTCCATAGCTTACAGCGCCTGCCCACCATCCTCTGAACTCACTATTGTTTTCTCTTCAGCCCTCTGTGTTTATTTGTGCTGTGAAGAAACTGTTACTGGAATTGGTGGCCCTTTTACATAGGCCACCATGGCATATTATGCCTTTAAGTTAACTGCATAGGTTACTCGTTAGGTCCATGCTGCTCACCTCCTTGGTAAAAAGCTACTAAGGTGATTGGGGCTGGAGCCACTGAATATCAGATGGGTGCATGCAGTTACATGTGCGTGGCCCACTTGTGCCATCAGCATTCTGGAAAAGTTCAGCGGGGTCCTAGCGGCTGCAGCAAAACCCATTAGTGGCAATCTATGGAGAAGATATTCAGGAAGATCGACAGTTATGCTAAGCCTGTAACATTTGTATTTTGGCACATACGTAATGCAAATTCAGCATCAGATCATCTGTAGGCTGCTTGAGTGTGGATAGTGAATGGAATCTAGGTAGGTAGAAATACAAATTGCTCGGGCAGCCCAGTTGCCAGTGGCAGCATGTTGCACTGATGTGCTGGTGACCCAAGTTTAGGAGCAGACTTGGGAAGCTGCGTTTGGCGAGGTCATGGACAGTGTGTGCCACTTGGGAAAGGTTGGGTTCTGGCACCACAGTGACACCTGCAGGAGGGCAAGGAGCTGCTCCTCCTGTGATGTGCTGTGCATGCACAGTGTCTAAATGTCCGTTTACCCACATCATGGGGAGCAGCAGGAGAATGCAGGAGCAAACACCCAGCTGCTGTCGATATGACGGTCACCAGGCTCAGACCCCTGCCACACTACCATCCTCTAGTCTGCATTTGGACTGCTTGAGGGGAGGATTACCTTTCTCCTGGACCTTTGCCATGGAAGACAAAGCTATGAGGAATTCTGGAGGCATCAGGTAGGTGGTGGTTGGTGGTTGGGGCTTGATGGTAGCTGAGGCCCGGGCAGGGTAACTGCTTGAAGAACACGGAGGGCTTGACCAGGAGAAAAACCAATATGGAAAAAGGCAATGCAGATTTCTAGGGTCAGTGAGGGAAGGGCAGAAGAAGCTTGCTCTCACCTTCCACTCACAAAAATTCATATTGCTTTTTTTCATTCTTTTCCTGAAAAGTAGACTTTGAATTCTCCCTAGGACCAGCTCTCCTGATTAGTGAGCTTCCCTATGTTCAGCAGTAATTGTGTGAGGACATTCTGATCTCTGCACAGTTTGGTAGGCCAGTTGACAGAGTTCCAAAAAGCTCCTGGGTTATCTGGTGAAGAAGAATAAATGGGTGAGTACAGTAGGTTTTCAGGCACTGACACTCATTTTTCTCAGTTTTCCTGTTTATAAATATCAACATCAGTAATGATTGGTCCAGCATAAGGAGGGTGGAATTAGGATAGGACATTTCAAAAGTTTGTGTGGATGAATGAATTTGCTTTACAACTAAAAATAAACTAATAATACAAGTTTGAAGTTTAGCATCTTTCATGGGCATTATTTTGTTATTAATTTCATAACGTCTGTCACTGAAGCTGGTTTATTAACTGTATAACTTCTGTCACTTAAGCTGATTAATCACTTGCACTGTCATGATGACTGACTACTGATTATCTGAGCAGTAGGTCAGTAAGCTGTCTTCAACAGCCAGACAGAAGTTTAACAGCCATTAAAACAGCCAAAGCACCTTGAAACTCAAGAGGAACTTAATTCTTTTTCAGGTGTGACAGGAGAAAAGGGTATTCAGGCATTGAAGGTTCTCAGGGTCCTGAGGCTTTTCTGGATCATCTGGTGAAAAAGAGAAAAGGAGAGGCAGGTGTTCCAGGCATCGGTATTCCCGGACCTCCTGGTGAAAAGGTATCCATGTCTATTCGGATATGCATTTTTGCTAGTTTGAAAAATATGGTTCAGACTGGAATCAGTGAAATACACAGGTAAAACAGACTGACAGCTGTTTGTTTGGATGATGGCTCATTATGCTACAAAAGGGGGCAAAGGGGAAATTGTTTAACCAGGAGAGGCACACTCAGCTGAAGCTTGTTTCCAGGTGTGACCTGAGAGCACAAGGAAGTTAAGGGTATCCAGTGATAAGAGTGACCCAAAATGAGCGACTACAAAAATAGCGACTCGTTTTGGGTGCTATTTTTCTCCTCTTCTAGCCTTGCCACAGAGGAGGCCTCTTCCTGGTGCTAGAGGACTGGTCTGGTTCCACCTGAAGCCAGACCGAGAACACTGCCCTGCAGTCACCTGCTCAGAGGTGCAGGCTACCCCTGTGTCTGGGTCCATAGTTGCTGGGTCTGGCAGGGGCGTTTCTCGGTGTCACCATGGCGATGTATCGGATCCTGGGTCATTTGTGACTTGGGTGATCGAGACAGTGCCGTGAGAGATACAGGAGCCCGCCCACAGCTCCGTTTGTGGCACGGATGTGGAAGAGCCCGGGGTCACCAGTTTGGTGGTCTTTGGATATCCTCCTCTCCGGAGCCAGATGATTGAGGGCTGACACTGACTGGTAACCTGACTCCTCGAGGTGGTGGGCTCTCAGGACCCAGGACCTTTGCACTTCCCAGGTGCCCCTCCCGTGGCTCTGGTGACTGTGGTCAGTGCCGGCTCCAGGGACAGGATGCAGGATAGCTGTCCTGGGTCTGAGGGAGTGATGGTTTGGGTGTTGGGGTGGGGTCGTCTGTCATCCCGGTGCCATGCTCTCTCCTGACACTAGAACTGAAACCCCTCTTCTGTGGTTCTCCTCGGAGAGCCTGTGGGAATTAGGTGGACCCAAGAGCTGGGGTATGAGCAAGGTCTTCCTCAGTGTTGGGGTTGAGGGCTGGGACAAGGTGCTGTGGCTCTCTGCAGCCTTTGGGCATGGGCGGAGCCTCAGCTCTGAGGCCAAGTTCTCTCCTTGTCCCCTTGAGGAGTCCTTGCTTTGTGGGGTTGGGTCCACCCTCTGGACACATCGTCTCCGGTCCCCTCATAGGGACTTCCCCTACAGGGCTCAGTCCGGACCACTTTGGGCTGATTGAGCAGCCATTGACTAAGCAGACCTCACGGATCCCTTAGCGTCCAGGATCGCCCGGCTAGGTCCCCTAACCCTGGCAGAGGTGCTTCACTGGCCATGAAGAGTTTCGCCTCCTTTCCTCTGTGTTCAGCAACTCTTCTCCCAGACCATGTGGGTCCTTGGGGCCCTTGACCTCGGAACAGTTCAGATCTCATGCTGCAGAGTTCCCACGTTACGTTAGGGCCATGGATGAGCAGATCTTTAGCCTGTCTCCCCGCTGCAGCCAGAGTCTGAATCTTCTTGTTCTTCATCCTCCTCGTCTTCCTCCATTGAGGAGAGGAGACTTCTGTCCACCTGTCCTCCGGCGCTTATCAGACAGTGTGTCAGTGTTTTCCTCATGAGGCTGGCTGAGAACCTGCATATTTCCCATATTGCTAGATGCAATACCGAGCATTGACGTAAGCTTTCTTAGGTGAATACAGTGCTGACCACTTGGTGGTCCCTTCCCGCCTATACTCTTCCAGGAGGTGTCGGACAGCACCTGGCAGCTTCCATCCACCAGCTCCAGCCCTTCAAACTGCCAGCATTGATATTGCATGCCCCAGGGTCTCAGGTACATTGCCTCATCCCTCTGCGGGGACTGGCGCAGTTGGACACCCCTACTGGGCATGGCGCCTGATCCGTGATCAGCCCCGAATCCGGACTCTGCTGAGTTCGACCACTTGGGGTGGAGGGTTTCTCCTTGGCATAGGTTATCCTTTGTATTGCATCTCATCAAGCGCGCTGCCTATAACAGGCATCTCTGGTTGATGCTAGGTCAGGTGTTAGCATCGCTGCCTGATTCAGAGGCAGCCAGTCAGGCCACAGCCCTCTCCATGATAGGCCTGGCACTAGCAAGGCACCAAGCAGGAGCATCTTATGACACCAATGAGGTTGCTTCACGGCTAAGTGTGGGGACAGTGATCTGCTTCAGGCTGACTGCATGGCTTCATCTGTCAAGGTTATCACTCCTGGCCCAGCGTATGGTGATTACCTCCATGTTCTGGGGATCCACCTTTTGTCCCATAGGGTGAGATGGGATCTGCAGGGCACCTTCCTTCCCCAGGAGCAGGGACCCTGCTTTGCCTGACCAGTCACAGGCCTAACTGACCTGGAATGGGTCTCCTCCTCCGTGTTTCCCCATGGGGGCTGAGGGACGTCTGTCTCTCCTGGAAGTGCTGAACCCCTTTGAGGGCTCAGTACTCACCCAACAGTGATGAATGGTGAAGACTGACACAGGAAGATATGAAAATTAAATACCTACTGTAATTCTTGATCTTTCTGTGTATCTTCACCATTCATCACTGAAACCATCACCTTCCCCTCAGAAGGCCTCAGTCCCTGTGCGATGCCTCCTCCTGCTTGCTCTCCTCCTCAGGATTCAGAGGGATTTTCCCTCTGCAGCCTTAGGGCCTCTCCTTACTCCTAAGAGGTGGAGGAGGGACCCAGTTGGGAAGAGGGCTGGTAGGGCCTCTTAGTCAGGAACTTTGCTGGGGTCTCCTGGTGGGCCCCTCTTGCTCTGCCCTGGGGACCACCGGGCCTGTCCATCCTTTTAAGATGTGCGGCTTCTTTAGAGGGTCCCCTGGGATGGGGAGAGGGAATGGGGCTCCCTTTTCCCTCTCTGTCTCCTTACTTGCTATCCCGTCAATCTCCCTCCTCCTTTTTGGGTGAAGGTGTTTTGAATGGGTGGGATCTCCTCACCCCGTAACCCTGTGGGTTTCCTTTTGGAGCGATAACTGGGCGACCAGATGGCTTACTGCTCAGTTTGGGGGAGGAGGGTGGGACTGTCCCCATTCCTGATCGAGCACTCGGACCCTAAGGGGAACTTATAAGCCCAGGCTGCAAACCCTACGGCATCTATCTGCTGGTCAGCTAGCTGCCCACTTCTGGGAGGCTCTCTCTGGTCACTTAAGTGCTCTAAACTGATCGAGGGATAGGAATACACAGGTCACTCCTTCCTTATCTCCTCCCATACCCTCTTTCTTCTTTCCTTCTCTCTTCTTTTCTTATTCTTTCCTTCTGTCCTGGCTTATGGCTGTCCAGGGCTGGGGCCTTACAGCCCATATCCTTCCAGGTCCTCCTCCTGCTCTGTCCTCTGCCAGCCTATTCCTTTTCAGTTTATATCTTTTCCTTTACTGTCCCTTGGGCTCCTTGACCCACCCTTGTTTTCTCTACTCTCTTTTTCTCCTCTGTCTCTCAGTGTGCAGAACTGAGGTGGAGGAGCCAATGGCTGTTACTGGCCAACCCGTGAACACCATGCAATACGTTTGCCTCGTGGGTGGCACCACTGGCACTATTTCTTCCCCTTAGCAAAATAAAAAAGCTCCCCATGGGGTGCTGCACTCTGGCATACACCAGCAGTGATGAATGGTGAAGATACACAGGAAGATCAAGAATTACAATAGGTTTGTAATTTTCATTTCTGCATCACCACCACTGCAGCTGTTCAGTAGGACTATAGTGCATAGTAGAGCATTGTCCTATATAGAAATCCATCCTTTCAAAATGCTGTTGTACCACAGGTCATGGAATGTGACTGTACCCTTCTGTGGCAGAACAGCATTCTAGATCCTTTAGGGACTGCACAAGTTGGTTTCATTTTGAAAGAGAAAAACACAATGCACACAATTCACGTAATATTAATCACTATAAAAATACATGATGAGCAACTTTATGCATAACCAGTGTGTTCTGCCACCTCTGGGTTCTGATTTCCACGGACCTCTTGAGCTTTTTCTCAAGGTTCAGAGAATCAGAACCTCTCTAAGTTGAAACGTGCTGGTGTTCATAGTTGCCCATCCAGTATTCTCTATGTCAGACATATACAGTACATCTTAAAGTACTGCCCTTTAGTATTAGTCATCACCGTTAAGCAAACAGCTGTTTTGAGGTACAGATCATGGCCAATATCCAAAACTATAGCTGCCTGTACCACTCTGGTATTCTAAGTTTTTTATTTATTTATTTGAATTCTGGTAACTGGATGAGCCCACTGAGACAGTACAGTCCCTTTTCAGGGCGACCGGGAAGGGCAGTACAACGATACAGGCAAGGAAGGTACAATGATTACACTTACATCATTTACAATTACAGTACAATGATACAGACATGGAAGGTACAGGGATTACATTTACATCATTTACAATTACAGTACAATGACACAGGCAAGGAAGATACAATGATTACATTACCATTATTTACAATTATAGTACAATGCCACAGGCATGAAAGGTACAATGATTACATTTACATCAATTACAGTTTACAGTTATGATGACACATTACATGTACAAATACAAAAGTGGTTCAGAGTTATACCTGCTTTTTAATTCTAAATGTTTGGGAAGATACAAAATTCTGAAAAAAAGACTTGTGCTTCTTTCTATGCAGCATTTTCTCTAATATTACATAGTTCATATTAAACAAAACAGGACACTTTCAATCCCTTTACTGACTCTTCAGATGTTTTTTTATTTAGTCTTTTTATTTAATTTATAAATGCAGCAATTTTACAGGCAGCAATACATCACTTATTAATACCAGTTGATAACATCACAGTACATTACATGTATACTTGTAGCAGTCATGTTAGAGGAAAATAAATTAATATCTTATTACTTGGTATCCAAAGAATCATAGTTACTCCTTTGGAGTTCAGTCTGTGATCACTCAAATCATTCAGATGTTATTACTTTTTGATTAGCTACCCATACTGGGTAACTCGGTAGTCTTTGACAGCGTTTTTCCAAAGCCTTATTATGATGGTTTGCATCATTGTTGCAGTACCTAGCAAACACCTTCAACAAACAGAGAAGTAGAACTGCTTACACATACTGTATATACAGATCTAAGAATCAGTCTCCTCCATTGGAGCACCACACTTTGGTCTTGGAGCTGGAGGTACTAGGATCTTGAAGTATCCAAAAAAGGTTTGGGGCCAGCCACATCAGTGCACCATGCCGATGTACATTGCCTTGTGTGTGCCGTATGCATATAATGTAGTGCTGGCCCAATCACCTCAGTATCCTTTTTGATAGAATGTAAACATTGGAGCCAAGGCCTTGAGGGTCAAGGCCTGAAAGTCATAAAAAGGAATTGAAGGACAAAGGTGCAAAGCACTCGGGCAAGTTCCCTGTAATAGGCAGGACATGTGCCTGGTAGCCACTGGGGTGAGTGCATAAAAGGATAAAGTAGTATGTTTGTATGGTAGTAGGCTGTGATGTCCAGTATGATACTATATAATTGGTGTGGTATGCATGTTGAGACCCGAGGAGTGGGTCTGGACAACTACCTGGTCAGTCTGACAGACATGTTACAATGGGAGGAGATGAAGTGGATTAAAGACCCAAAAACCCAAGAGGGTGAAGCACAGCCAAAGCAGTGGAGACCAAAGTAGCACAACCTTTGAGGCAATGCACAAAGAGCAATCACCAGCATGGACTCAGAAGGATGGCAGCAGAGACAGCACAGGTCAGAGGAAGGATCAATCACAGCAAACCCTGAAAGAAGTAACATAGTGGAGTCAGCACAGGGCAAGGAAAGCCAGCAAGGGAAGCAGGAGGACCTGCCGCCTGGAGAACAGCAGGAGTAGACTCAAAAGGAAAGGCCAGCAGAGGGCACAGAAGACACAGCCAATGGCAAGACCCTGTGAAGATGCAGAAGTACAGAAAACAGCCTGGTGCTGGAAAGGAGAAGAACCACAAGCGGTCCACAATGGCGGTCTGCAGGGCTTCACAGGCAAAACCAGGTAGGCACCTGAGGAAAACAGACTTGGAGCAGAACACCCGGAAGAGATGATGAAGTTGTTAAAGAAACCAGGGCCCTGAATGATCTGGAAGATCAGAACTGTAGTAAGATAGGATGTCATAACAGTTTTGAAAGCATGTGCCACCACATGGTGTCACACATGCACTGCCACAATTAGCCAGTGCTGGCACCTTCGTCCCACTCAGTCATTACCCTCAGCTCTTGCTGCCTCTGCTGGACATCACCAGCACATCTTGCTAACAAACTGCCCTTCCTTCCTGCGATTTGGTGTTAGGTGCCTCCTTACTAGCACTGCCTTCACTTGTCATACCTGGGCTGCTCTTGCAGAGCTTCCTAGGCTTAATGCTCGGTTAGCAGCAAAGACTGATTGAATGTAAACATTGCTGAACTACCATGTTTCAGTTTGTTCACGCCAGAAGCCCCTGCTTGCTACTGTTTCCTGATTCCCAGGCAACAAAGTGAACACATTCCTGTCAGATGACTGGGAGTATAGCTTACATGCTAGAACAATGAGCTGCGATTAAGCTTGGTACCTCCAGCAGACCTGGGTTTGATTCTCACAACTTCTACTTTACACTGTGTGACTCAGAGCAAGTCACTTAACCTCCCAGTGCCCCTGGGTTGCCCCTGAAAACAGACACTTGTGCCTAGTGCACCTTACCAGGTTACAAAAACAGAAAGATGACAGGCTACATCGTGAAGCAGTGTTCACTGTCAGATCAGTGTTGCACCAGTGGGGCTACTCCTCTTCAAAGGAGCTGCTCCAGATGCAATCCAAGCTCAGACCCATTCTTCAACAGCAAAATATGGGCACTGTTGCAATGGCACGCTTATCACGGAACACCATTTCATGCACTGCATGTTGGGACACATCCTAGGTGTTCACAGTCCCGTGCAAGACTGCACATGATAATGAGTCTCAGTGCCTAGTAGCCTTAGGCCTCATGCCCTCAATTCTAACCTTTTCAAATTTGGTCCCTGCTGTGGTGGTCTGTGGAGGAAGACCTACCCAGGGCTCCTGTTCTCTCCACTGGAGTCAGAGGTAATGCTCACCTCACATGCCCTATGCTGGATGGAAAGCCACTACCGGGTCTCCAGACACAATATGTCTATGACCATCAGAAACATTTTCATATCAATAACTGAAGATGGGTACAGTTCTATGCAGTCTGAAAGTCTCAATGGACTTGGTCAGCCAAAGACAGTTCTCCTCCAGAGGAACAAGAAGTCTGCCGTGTACTATATTAACAAGCAAGGAGCAGCACAGTCTTACCTCTCTGCAGGAAGGCAGTGAGAGTGTGGAAATGGTGCCTGGAGCAGGGATCTTTCTCCAAGCATCTATCTTCTAGGGGTCCGAAACACCCTGGCTGACAAATTAAGTCAATCAGAGGAAGATCCAGATAAGGAGTCACTAGCACCAGACGCTCATGAGATCATTATTCAACAAGTGGAGCACCCCAGATGTGGACCTTTCTGTATCCCTACTCAATGCCAAACTGCCTCGATTCTGCTTCGAAATCCAGGACATGGCATTTTCTGTCAGGATGCATTCAGTTTGCCATGGCAAAATCTGTTTCTATAGGCATTTCCTCCAGTCCTTCTCAGACTATTGTTCAACTTGGAGACACACGGGGAGGGTGGGGATGATCCTAGTGGTCCTTGCTGGCCTTGACAGATACGGTTTCTTCTGTGAATTGACTTTCAGTCAGCTAACCAAGGGTTCTGACACTCCAGATGGACTTACTGACCCAGGAGCAGCTAGTCCATCAAACGTGTCTCCTTCACCTTCAGGCCTGACTTCTGAACAGATGGAAATGAACAGGTTCAAGGTATTTCAGAGGGTCAAACATTCCACCAGGAAGACATGCACAGCCAAATGGAAATTATTTTCTGTCTGGTAGTAGTAGTAAAACATTTTTATTTATACAGGCAATCATTTGACAAGCAAATTTTCTTTACTAAGGGCCAAATGCCCTGTTTTCAAGGGTAATCCTGTAGATGATATACCTATAGTTACAGTTCTAAACAAAACCTACATATATTCCAAAGCAAAGTACTTGTACAATACAATCTATTTAACATACAAATGACTACAAAACTCTTAATAACATTTGCATTCATGTATAAAATTGAGGTTCAGTTTAAGTTTAAAGGAGTCTGTGGACCAAACTCCTGTGGACCCTTTCAGGTGTCCACTTGAAAAGTTTTGGAGTACTACTGGGTTTTCTGATACTGGTGTGCAATATTCGGAGTTAAGGTCCACCTGTGTGCTATATCAGCATACCTCAAACCTGTAAGGCGCCCTCTCTTTGGCAGAGTTGCCACTGTTTAAGCAGTTCCTCGGGATTCTCCTCAAGGTCTCCCATCAGGAAACCAGTGGGTCCTTAGGATATCAACCTTGTGTTGGATATGCTCACTCACAAGCCCTTGATCCTATTGTGACTTGTGATTTAAAGTTTCTGACTTGGAAAGCAGCATTTCTGGTAGCTGTCACCTCTGCACACATAGTATTTCACATCCCTGCTTTGGTCACAGATAATCTGTATATTGTTTTCCATGAAGACAAGGTAGTTCTCCATACACACACACCCAGGTTTCTGCCTAAGGTGGCATCGGAGTTCCATCTTAATCAGGATATAATCCTACCTACCTACTTTGTCAACTTCCAGAATGAGGGAGAAAGGATTCTTCACTCACTGGATGTTAAGAGGTCCTTAGGTTTTACCTGTACAGGACTAAGGACTTCATAAAACCAAAACAGCTCTTTGTCTCTTTCAATCCTAATAGAAAGGGACAGCCTGTCACAATCAAGTGCATTTCAGCCTGGATTGTAAACTGCCTTTGCTAGTACTACTGTATGCTATGGCTCAAGTTAAAATGGAGGGCAAGATACATCACTCCACCAGACCAATTCACTTCCTAGCAGAAATAGGCTCTGTGCATATTGGAGAAATTTCCAGAGATGCAACTTATAGTACAGTGCATACCTCTACCAAGAACTAGGCCCTGGATGTCCATGCCAGGCAGCTGCCATCTTTGGCAGGAATATTCTGAACAGAAACACAGAATTTACATAGAATGGATTACTATCCTGAGTAAGCCGTGAGCTCCAGCCTTCCTGTTTGAAGTACTTTCTATGAGCTGGTACTCTAACCATTATTGAAAATATACAGGCTGATTCTTGTAAAGATATGAAAGGGTAGCCTGTGACATAGACAACCCATAATTAGGGCTTTCAAAAGGATGACTCAATCCTGGCGCATGTTGACAGGGCTACCGATCAGGGAGGACAACGGATGGGGGTTCACGCATATAGTGACAGGATGTTGCTACATGTACACATGCGTGGGGGAGCAAGCACACTGAGTGAGAGGTGCGGAAGGAGATGGAGGCTTTGTGAGGTGTGGTGCCACAGTGGGATGCCGAGCTGGCCCTGTAGTGTGGTGGTTGGTGGCGGGCTATAGTTCTGAAGGCGACTGGGTTTGGGTCTGGGCGCCGTGCATCTCCTCCCCGACATACCCCAGGAGTTGAGACTCCTTTAGCGGGGGTGCAAGCAGCCACCCCATAAAGAAAATCCTAAGTCCCCAGCTCTTTTGTTGTGGCGCTATACATCACGAACTGATTTTCAGCGTATGTACACTCACCTAACGTGATCACCTTTCTGCAGTTGCTGTTTAGACATGGAACCTATGAAAGTTATGTGACTTACCATCACTGTTGATCTTCCTGAATATCTTTTCCATAGATAACCATGCCTCCCACAATCCCTCAAACTCACTACAGATTATTGCATTGGTCTTCACCCTTTGTGCCTGGTTTGGAGTGGGAAGACAGTGAGTTACTGGGTTTGGTGGCCCTTCTTACACAGACCATCAGGGCTATCTTATGCCTTTAGGTTAAGTGCATAGGTTACTCATTAGGTTTATGCTGCTCACCTCCATGGTAAAAAGGTATGGAGGGGTTGCTGACATTGTATACCAGCAGGTGTGTGTCATGACTAGGCGTGGTCTACTCTCACTTCCAGCCCTCCAGAAAGCTCTGGCTGTGTCGGGTCCTAGCCCCTTTGGCACAGATCCGCTTTGTGATACCGTGGGGAGAAGATATTCAGAAAGATGAACATTTACTGTAAATTTGTAACTTTCATTTGTTTATTTTCTCTTTCTAGATCCTTTTCATTTCTTTAATACTAACTACGGTACCTATGTTTCTTACTCTCTGGCTGACAGAATTGTGGTGGGTGAGGGGCCAGCAGTGGCCGTTATCAGGCATTGTGTCATACAGTGCACCTTGAGTCAGTAGCTGTTGCTGACTCCCTGGCCAGAAGATTTGCCCCACAGTGTCCTAGGACTCCAGCCTAGATCCAAGAGTGGTACTCTATGGAGAAGATATTCAGGAAGATTTTTAGTTATGATAAGTATTTAACTTTTAAATATATGTATGTTTTAAAGACATCACAATTCCTTATGGAAGTCTTGAGCTGTGTTAACTTCACATTTTGAGGAAATCCAATTAGTTTATATGTAGCACATTAATGAGTTAAAACCAATGAGTGTTCAGTATGTGTATCTTTGTCATATTTAAGGGTATTGAAGACAAGGTAGGTCTATTCACAAATGATACAAAGCTTTGTAGGAGGGTTGACAGTGAAGAAGGAGTTAAGATGTGACAGGATTTGAGAAGACTGGAGAAATGGTCCGGTGTGTGGCAGATATAATTGAATACCAGAAAGTGCAACTTGACGCATATAGAGGTGAATAATTCTAGAATGTTTACTGTATTGATGTGTAGATCACTGATCAGAGTGCACCAGGAGTACTGTGTGCAGTTCTGGGCTTTATGTCTAAGCAAGGATAAGAATAGATTAGAGACTGTACAGAGAGGGACAAAAAGATTATCCATGGACAACAAGGCAAAGCATAAAGGACACTGAACAGCCTCAACTTGTACATGCTGGCCAGCCTGGTGGCGCTGAGGATTGAGGTGCTGGGCCACACCTCGCAGATTCGGGAATGGACTCATGCTGCTGAGGGTTGGCAGGAGAGGGACAGGATTGAGCGTCCGGAGGACTGCTGTCCTCTCCTGGGGTGGGTTGTGGGCTCTCACCACTCCTTAGCAACCTCCGTTGGAGATTGGGGTCCTACATGGAGCGATGCAGTTAGAGGTTGAGCAGTAGCGGACGTCAGCATGCATGTGCAGAGACATCATTGCATCCGCATCGGGGAAACCAGATCAAGAAAAACCCTGGTCCCCAGGGTGGCGACAGTGGCCCCTCAAGCCTTGCAGCCACACACCCAACGTTGGGCTTGTCTGTCGTCTCTCCCAATCCCTCTCCCGACCCTGGCCCGGCGTATTAGATTATAGATAGAGTGCCAAGGCGGAGGCGGCCCTATCTCATGGGGCTTAGAACCAGGTGTTCATCGGGCCGGGCTAGGTGGGGGTATCTGTCCCGATTTCCCGATGGCCGGGCTTCAGGCAGGGTGGTGAAGCAGCAGCAGTGCTTGAGTACACCTGAGAGAGCTCCCTGGCCAGCGGTGCAGAAACAAAGTCTACAAAAAGAAAAACATGTACACGTTGAAGGATAGAAGGGGGCATGATAAGAGTTTTAAAAGTTCATGAAAGGGTTAGAGAGAGTGGACTGTGAAACAGAAGCTCACCAAGGGTTGTGTACACAACATTAGAAAGTCCTGTATCATCAAAAGGGTACTGGATGAGTGGAACAAACATGCGGACAAGGCTGTGGGGGCAGAAACAATATCAGCGTTCAAGAAAAATTGAGATTCATTTATTGAAATGAAAAGGAGAATGTGAAAAAGCAATTAAAGTGAGAAAGATTCCGATGGCGAATCTTGGGAAAGACTAGATGTACTGTTCAGGTCTTTTCTGGCTTCTTGTCAATGCTTCTATATTTCTAAAGAGCTGAAACAAGATATACCCTTGAACATAAAAGGAAAAATGGGGAATACATAAAAAGCGGGTATAAATGTTTTACAATATCAATGATATGCAGTGTTGATCTTTTGTAAATGTGATCTCTTGTTCTATACATAATGAATTGGAGTTTTTTGTGGCTGGAAACTTTACTGATCGACATTATATGCTTGTTTTAACTATCCAACTGAAGAAAATAATAATGGTATTATGTAATTATTTTTCACTGCTGTTACATACATTATGCAGAGTAATATTTAAGGCAGTGTCAGAAATAAGAAATGTGTCTATTCTGTATGTCTTTATGTCCCAATAGGGTGACCTAGGCATGATAGGCATCGTGTCCTCCTGGAGAGAAAGGTGAAAGGGACTTTCTGGTATTCCAGGCATGCCTGGTTTTCCAGGTCTTAAAGGAGATGTTGGAATTCCAGGGCAACCAGGCAAGATTTTTTTTACCTTCAATAATGTTAATCAAAATTAGGTGTAGAATTCTGTATATTTGGTAGATTTCTTTATATTTAGTAGATTTCTCAGCCTCCTGTTTTTATTTTTTTAGGCAGTCCCGGCTTTCAGGTGAGAAGGGGAGAAAGGAATGAGGTTTACGGGAGCACTGGGAGCAGCTGGGAGACCAGGTACACACTTTAGAAGGCAATGTACAGATACTAACTGTAAGATTGTGGTTTACACTAAGATAAATCCTAGGATTTTAAAACCTCAGATGCTGCTTGCTCTTGTTCTAATTAAAGATTGGACAACATATACTCTTATCCTATTGTATTTTACTGTACTTTTTGCAGCTTGCAAGTATTAGAAAAAATTAAAAGCATAGTTAAAAAAGAAATGTAACATAAAAAGTGAAGAAAAGGTTGCATATAAATGGCTCTTCCAAGAATCACTGTTCTCCATAGAGTCTTGCTCTTTGGTCTTAGGACTAAAACAACAGGACCCCACAGGAAGCAGAACTTTTGGTGCTAGCAGCATCGTTGCCTCCATGTCCGATGCACTTGGATCGGATTAAGTAAACTCTTACGAGTTTTAAAGAAAGCAAATGCGGCGAAAACCATCGATTAGACTCCAGGGCCTATGGTACTTGTAAGTAGCACGAGGGAACCTGAATCTTCCAGCGGAAAGGAAGATCTGGCATCATGGGGCAGAGCCGATATATACCACCCAGGTGGGTGGAAGGAGCCTGCTTGAAGACTTCCGCAAGATTTAAAGGAAAGAGACATGCCAAAAGTGTGAATAAACAACATATCACGCTCCTAGAAATGACAATGTTGAAAATCTGCAGTGAAAATATTAAAAACTGGTGAAGTCACAAGCGTGCATAAAGCAGTGCAACGCACACCAGTAATGTAATTAGTTTGGGGATTTTTACAGCAGATTGTCAACACAGGCATTTTGGGACCTCCGCTCATGAACAGTGTCACTGTGAGTTTCTTAATCTGTCCTGAACAGTGATTTCCGCAGCGACCACGCATTTCTGCGCTGGAAGTGCAAACACATTCGGCCATGGTGTGGAAAATGACAGCTGTACTGTTCATAAGGAAGTGTGGAAAATGCCAGTGGTGGAAATCTGGACTGAAAATATTACAAATTCATTAACTTACGAGGCACGTGGAAACTGCGCAATGCTCACTTGTAACACAGTCATTTTATGGACTTTTGTCACCAAATTTTTAACGTAGCCATTTTAAGACCTCTGCTCATGAACTGTGTCACTGTGATTTTCTTAATCTGTCCCAAACATTGATTTCGCTGCACATCGACTGTGTCATTGTGCACTACGTATGTGAAACACATTTTGAGGCGAGATGTGAAAATAACAGCTGTACTGCTCATAAGGAGGTGTGGTAAAATGGCAATGTTGAAATCTGGGTGAAAATATAAAAATTTGCAAACTTTCTAGCGTGCGTAGGAACTAGCATAGCGCTCATAAATCAGTCATTTTAGGAATTTTTCCCAAATTTTCAACATAAAGGTTTTGGGGCCTACCGCATGAATCAGACACTGTCATTTTCAGAATCGTCCCAAAAGGTGGTTCCGCACAGTGACAGTGAAATCACCTTGGGGCCGATTAACGCCATGACAGTATTCATGAGGAGGGTCCCAAAACCCCATGTTGAAAATTGGTGCCAAAATTCCAAAACTGCCTGAGATATGCATCAAAGTTGAAAACCCTATTTATGCCATTATACAGCTTACTGGCATTTCTTCAGTTCATGGTCGGCTTTGAAGAAGTGCAGACGTATTCCCGTCCACTGAAGATCGTCTTCCTGGCCTCCGGAGGTAAGTATGGGGTGAGGTGGGGGTCTAGGAGTGGATGCGCAGAGGGTGGGCGCGGGTTGGGGGCAAGGCAATCAACGAGGGACCATTTTTCTTTTCAGGTGTTTGTTTTCTTTTAGGAAGCGATGCTGTACTTGTGCCACGCTGAGGTGGGTTCCCAGCATGGCAGCTGGAAGATTTTTTTGGGGGAGGTCAGTGGAGGCGGACGGAGTTGGCACCCCGTCGGCCATACATATGTGTTCCACACTGGGGTGGGCTCCAGCGTGGCAACTGGAAGCCTGTTTCTTTTGGTGGGGGTTTAATTGAGCCGATGGAAGATTGGGCACCCGTCGCCCATTCTCACTTATGCCACGCTGGGCGGGCTCCCAGTGTGGCACCTAGAACTCTGGGGCTAGAGCCGATGGGATTGGGCACCCCATCAGCCATACTGTGTGCGGCGGCGGGGGAGCACTACTCAGAGGAACTCAGAGGGTTGGGGAATATTATTGCAATACTGATCAGGTATGCCAACAGACAACAACTGTGTCTGCTTTTTCAGTCTCTTTGGTGTTCTGTTTTCCTGCTTTTGTCAATGCCGCTCCTACCCTGAACTCTGACTGAACATTCCAAGGATGGCAATTAAATCTTTTCTTGGAAACATTCCATGGGTGTCTTTTAGTCACTTCCTCCTCCCGGAAAGATAGTCCTAGGAAAAGTTCACTTCAAACTGAATTTATGTTCCAGGAAGAGACAGCAGAGACGTATACAAGCAGGATTGCCAGCAATATGCTAATCAACACTATCTTATCGCTGCTCACTGAAGTGGTCTCTCCCTTTCAGCTGTACGCCACTGCATTTTCAACTTCTGTCATAGACAGCTGCAGCATTCATTGGTGAACTGTGGCCCATCACAAACACACTGAATGAATTGGAAGACAGGATGCCACCCTACAAAAACTCGGATGATGGCACTATGTTTCTTGCACATGGGTGCAAGAAAACATAAAATGACCAGGCCAAGCTCTTGCCATTCTGAATTAAGGCAGCCATCTCCCTTGAGTGTGGGAATTCTGGTGTCCTCTCCTTCATTGCTATCGAAGAGGATGATACCATATCAGACGTTTTGGTGTCCTTGGAGTTGGCACTGCTTAAATGGGATTTTTCAACCAGTTTGGTCAATGGACAGTTCTCATGGAGCAGTGGCTCCTCCTTATCCTATCAGATCCATCTGCGATGCCAGGTACATGTTGGGGCATCTCTGATTTGTGCTCCCTCAGCACCAGTGCCATTTGCAGCACCAATGCTGTCAACTTTGTCAGCACTAGCAGTGCTGGTCCTGTCACCAATCCTCGACTATGGCTCCACTGTCAGTGCTGGAGCCATCGTCAGTCTTAATATGACTTCCTTTCCAGAAAACTGTCAGTACTAGGACTGGTGTCAGCATGGGAGTGTCCCTTGGATCCAGCTTCATTGCCCTTGACTTCATCTCCCTTATTGGCTGATGAATGAGAGTATAATCTGGATCTCATTTATAAGGAGATAGATGATTGTGAAGAATATCCTTCTAGCCAAAAGTAAACCCACCGGCTCAGACCATGTGGACTCCTCAGGGTATCTCTAGAAGTGCTGGCTGCCAGGCTGGGCAGGTCATCAGGAGTGCTGTTGTTTTAAGGATCCATAACTTTAAAAAACACCTTGTTTTTGGGAGTGTTATAGTGTCATTACACAGAAAACTTTTAAAATTGTTTTAAAGGAATGTTCTGATCTAAGGTATTGGGCTTCATAGCCCAATACCTTATGTAACACTACCTGATGGTTGCCAAAAGTAACATTGCAAGTGTCTCCTGTTAGCTAGGGAAGGGATCGTAAAGTACAGCTAAACCCACAGCCAGCCTATCCTTTCTGGCTTCCTGGTGTGCCGTCCCCACAAGCGCTCAGACAGTTTGTGTTGTGTCAGCAGGGAAGCGCGGGGGTCGCCCATACAAGTCTATGGGGCATTTTTCAATGGCTTTTACCTACATTAAGCAGTCTCAGAGGAAAATGAAAGCTACCTTTCAACTGCTGAGGGGTTAGTTGAACAGTGGCTTTCATTTTCCTCTAAGGCTACTTAGCAGCTCAAATAAAAAAGCCATTGAAAAAGTGCCCATAGACTTGTATGGGGTGCACCCCTGTGCTCTCCAGATTGACACGCTACAAAATGTCTGACCATGGGGGCGGCCAGCACACAGTAAAAATTGGAAGAGATCGGCTGACCCGTGTGTTCTGCTGCACTTGTGATCCATTCCCTAGCTAACAGGAGACACTTGCGTTGCTTTTGGCAGCCATCAGCTAGCGTTGCCATAAGGTATTGGGATATGAAGTCAATATCTTAAATAGGTTGGAAAATCACTTTAAAGGAAAGCTAGGTGCAGTGGTAGGGCAGGTTTATTAGAGCAGACAGTTTAAAGTTAGTTACTAATACGAGTTAGGTTTCTTATTTTATATATAAGTTTAGGGGTGCATGATCTTCCAGAAATCAGTCTTCACCATTCATTCATACTGATGGGTCTAAGCCAGGGCATCAGAACCCCATAAGAGCAAAGCCTTTTACAGCTTAGGGAGAGAACTTACATTGATGCTGGCATCACCCACAAACCTATATAGTGACATCGTGTAAGTGAACCAGCCAGTAACCAATGCCTACCCAGTCCCTTCCTCAGTTCTGTTTTTCCTGCTGTCAAGTGTGTACCATGAGAGCAACGACAGTTGATTTCAACTGCACCATCAGCTTTTATCTCCTCAGTTTGATACCACTTACCTTTCTTCAACACTGAACACCTTCTGGCACCATTTTATGGCACTGCTTTCTTCTCTGTACCATTTTTCTGGTTGTTCAGCATTGAGTGCTTTTCTTCTCATTTTGTTATTCTCATCCATTATGATGCTGTTTCCTTTTAAATTCACTTTTATTGAATAACTTGAATACATAGTTCATGTCACTTACTAAGCCTTGTTAGGATCAGCAGTCATTACATTATTGAGGCCTTTAATTTGTTTGCGAATCATTGAAGGGGCAGAAGAAGAGGAAGAAGAAAGGCTGTGCCCCCATGTGTTGGTGCCTGGTGGTCATCTCGTAGCATGGGCTCGGCATCCAAGTGCAGGCCTGCCTTAGACCAGACCATGACATGGATAGGTGTGATGACTGCTTCTTAATGGACAAACAAACCCTGGAAATCCATGCATTAAAATGGGGTAAGTCACCCGTACTGTGGAGGCAGGCATTACTCAAAGATGCCAAGATAAGGTCTCTGGGCCCACTACTTCTGGTACTGAGGTAGACCAGGATCCTCACCAAGATGTAAGAGGTCGGGGGGTCTTGTGGACAGTTGACTTTCTCTGAGGGTGGTCTGAGCAGCCCCAGTATGTCTGATTTCCTGAGCAGCAGACATCCCGGTGATGAGGCCAAAGCTATACGCTCAGTCTACACTGATGGGCACCTTGGTGTTGCAGCCTGGTGCTGCCCTGGTTCCTGGCACCACCCTCTACTGGTGAGCAGGGGTGGTGCCAGCCGTGAACTCAGGTCCCTTCTGGTGCCAGGCGTGGTAGCAGATGAAGGTCGAGTCGGTGACCCCGACCCAGAGTCTAAGGTGGTAGACATCTCCTCCCTAGAGCATCCCAGTGGCCTGGGAGAGGAGGACACTGGCTTTGGGCTTCGGAATGAGGACAGCAATGATGGATCCAATGCTGGCACAGTTTCAAGCCCAGCACCACTGATGATTTGGCCCCTAGCTTTGTTCCTAGACCTGGTGCCAGGGCGGTTCTGGTTCTGCCCAGTACTAGTTCTGGCCTCAGTGCCATCAGTGGTGCCGGCTCTGGGTCTGGTGCCTTATGCAATGCCAGGTGTTGTCCCAGTGCTATCCACAGTGTGGGTAGAGAGACAGTTCGGGGGTGACTCTGGCTCTGGCGTGGGGCTTGGCTGGGGGCAGCAACAGTCCTGGTGAGGCAAATAGACCCACTTCTGGACCTGCTGATGTCCCTGTGACTGGTGCTGAGAGCAGTACGGCCTGGGTTCCAGTGGTGGCTCAGTGGTTCATTTAGCCCCAGAATCAGCTGATGCTGTCACTGGTGAGGATCAAGACCACCCTGTGGTATGTGACGACTCCACCCTCCTCACCATGGGTCTTCCCCATGGGCACCATCTCGTCGAACCTCTCATATTGGCTGTCTCCACTCGGTGAGCTTGCCATGTCCCCCCCATAGGTGCCAGAGGATTCTCACAGCCCTAGCAGAGAACCTAGAGCCTCTGGCTTCTGCATTCTTCCTGGTCCTCTGCCACCTCTCCCGAACTGCGGGTCTTATGGGTCCTTTTGGACCCATTACTTGATATCAATATGGAGGAATGGCCAATATCTTCCATGAGAACTACCTTCAGTCTGACAGAGCTCAGCTCAGCCTGTGGCCCCAACACCACCATTCTCTTAGTCCAGCTCCTCCTGTCCTACTTCCTCCTCTGAAGCAAAAGACTTTTCCATTCACATGTCTATGGATGATGAATACTCTGCATATCAGTGGTTCCTTGCAGATATACTGAAGGAACTGAATGTGGGTATTTTGTTGGTCACAATCCTGCTACCTCTCTCTGAGATTCCTTGGGGATTTCAGTGATGACTCTTTGTCATCCCTTCTTGGCCTTGGGCCTTTGAGGAGAGCATCAAGGAATGTCTGGCTCCATCCTTTCCCTCTTCTCCAGTCCCTAAGGTGGTCAGCGCGGGTATTGCGATCACGGTGTACCTTAGCCTGCTTTGGGATTTGGTACTGCAGACCCCCACTGGGCCTAAATGCTCTGTGCATGACCAACCTCCTGAGGCTGAGTCTGCTGAAATAGATGCCTGGGAGGTGGGATTTCACTGCAGATGCACCATCATTGTACATTGCTGCATACCAGATACATCGGGCAGCTTAAAACAAGCATCTGTGGTTGAAACTAGGTCAGGTCCTAGTTTTAGTGCCTAACTGAAGATAACCAGGCAGGCCATTTGCCTTTCTGCCCAGGGCCTGGAACTGGTGAGGAACCAGTCAAGGGCATTGTACAGTGCCAGTGAGATAGCTTCCAGGTTGATAGGAACAGCTGTCTGCATTTGGCAGATGACATGGCTTCACCTTTCCAGGTTGGTACTTCTGGCCTGGCATAAAGTACTCATCTAGCATTTCCAGAGGACTCATTTCTTTTCCTCCATGGCCAGGCATGAGTTGTCAGGTACCCTCCTGCTCCTGGACCATAGGAGTCTCCGCCTGCCCCTGGCCAGTCTTGGGTCCCTGTCCTCAGGTGGTTTCCCACACACAGAGGACTGGGGATATCTTTCCTCAGTGTGAACAAACTCCTTCCCTTTTCTTGGGGAAAGCTTGGTACTTTAATGCATCAGTGTGAATGAATGGTGAAGATTGATTCCTGGAAGATATGAAAATTACATATTCACTGAAATTGTTGATTTTCCAGAATGCACCATTCATTCACATGCCCACCCACCATCCCTGCTCATGCAAGAGCTCACGGCCTCTGGGCAGCTCACCCTGTTGTACATCAGCACACTGGCATCCTTCTTGCCACTCCTCTCAGGAGCTGCTTTTCCCCTCTCTGGGTGTAAACTTCATTTCTCTTTCTAAAGACAAATTTGGATGTGGATTCCCATACTCTCTTCCCACAAAAGAAAGAAATTAAAGAAAATTCTTAAAGTATACTTTTCTCCTTTTTCTCCTTTAGTGCTCCCTACTAGGGATATTTCTTAGGGTATATTCCTATTTCTGCTGTTGCAGATTGGCTCCAACTCGTCCATACCCCAAAGCTTTTGCCATGTGGCAGTACAGGCTCTTGGAACAAGCTGCAGCATTTTCACCCTGTTCTATGTTGCAGGAGAGGAAGATGCAATAGGTTTTTCTGCTTATACTCATCAGCCTGTTGGGCTGGTTGCTTATTCACACTCATCTGTTGGAATTCACATTTGTCACATTTTTCATGTCCGTTATCTCCTTTTCTTCACTCATTTGGAGTAGCAAGAAGATAGTATTCGTGTCAAGACTCTCTCAGTCACACCTGCTGTTGCCCTCTTAAGGAGTTTTAGGGTTCTTACCCTACTAAATTCTCTGCCCTCTTAGAGTACAAAGACTGTTAGTTAAGCTGGAATCCTACCATCTTAATTGCACAGAAGTTCCCCAAGCTTCTGTGTACCAGTCAGAGCTATATGCCTGTGTTGCTTCCCTTCTCTTCTCCGTCTTTCTGTCCAGGTCACTGAGTTAGGCTTTGGCTCTGATACTGCTACCCTTGTGCCCCATAGGCCCAACCCTTAGTTCTACTAAGTTGGTAGTCAGGTTTTATTTTGTTTTATTTTTATATCCTATATCCTTTACCTATCCTTGGACTAGGAGTCTATAGCCCTCTCTCATTTTTCTTCCATGTTTCCTTTCTCCTGGCAAACAGAATTGAAGAAGGAGGTTCTGGTATCAGTTACTGGGTGGCTGACATGCGTGATGTGACTGTGTTGGCCCTGAGGCGATACCTGTGCTGAGCGTCAGTTCCTTCCCAAGCTGCAAAAACCTTGTTCCTGTGGAGTCCTGGTTTAGACCCATCAGTGTGAATGAATGGTGAAGATATTCTGAAAAACAATTACAGTGAGTATGTAATATTCATTTTTGGTGTACTTCTTGTTCAAGTCAAATAATAGGCTTTTATTAAAATGGAAATTTCAATCCTGAAGTGTAATCACCACTGTGATAACCCTGTTATAGTTTACCATATCTTCCTCAACCCCACACATGCTGCCATCACACCTGAGATGTCTTATCAGCTCCTGAAGTCCTTCTGGCCAAAGCTTCTTACAGGGCGTTACCAGATCATCTTCATCAGGAGGCTAGGCAGTCTTCCTGTGGACCACAGGGGTGGGCCCTGAAGGAGACGTTGGTCATGCAATGATCTGACCAACTGACTAGATCTATCTTGAGATCCTCCACCCAGACACAACGAGGTGCCGCTGGTGCAACCAGGTTGTAGGGGGAGGATGGAGCTACCGAGAATGAGACTGGACTTTGGCTCAGCTTTTGTGGGTTGTGGCTGCCACCAAGGTGAGAAATCTGGGGGTCATTCTGGATGAGAGACTGACATTAGAGGCACAGGTATCAGCAGCTGTCCGAGTGGCTTTTATCATCTGAGGAACATCAGCCAGATTAGATCCTTGTTCCCTTGGTGACCTGGTGACACAGGCACACACATTTGTGACATCTCAGCTTAACTAATGTAATGCTATGTACCTCGGTGGTCAGTGAAGGTACAATACGGTGCCTGCAGTTGGTATAGTTCATAGCTGCTAAGCTGCTGACAGGCATTTCAAGGTCAAGTCTTGTCTCTCCAGCACTGTATGAACTGCACTGGCTGCGGTTAAGTGATGCATCTCCTTTAAAGTTGGTTATCTAACTTATAAGACCCTACATGGCTTGGGTCCTGGTTACCTGTTACATCTCCTGCTTCCTTTTATGCCCTCATGCTCTCTTCACTCCACAGAGGTGGGCCTCTTAGCTGTACCATGGACCAGGCTGAAAACCTCAGGTGACTGGGCATTCAAGGTGGTGGGCCCAACCTTATGGAATTTGCTCCTGACAGCCCTCAGAGGCCCCCACAGATGAAGCCTTTAAGAAGGGTCTGAAGATCCTTTTATTCATTCAAGCTTTTGAGGATTGATTTATCTTCCTCCTTTGGTCTCTCCCAGCTGAGCTTTATGAGATTTATAGTGTATGGGTAGAGTGTTGTTGTGTATGGAGATCCACACACCTGAGAAAGTTGTTCTGCTGCAGTAATGACATAGTTACTTCAGCAGAATGACTTTCATTCTGCTGTAGTAGCTACATCACAATAAAGTATCCCCAACAGTGCTGTTAGTAGGACAGTTGGCCATTGAAGCATTACGATGAGCTGGCTGGTGGGTGGATGGCACTGAAGTCAGTTTGGAGGCAGTATAGTGCAGTGGTTTGAAGGCTCTGAGCTGCAAATCTGGAGACCTGGGTTTGTATCCCACAGCCCTCACTTGCATACTGTGTGACACTGAGCAAGTCACTTACTGTAACTTCCTTGCACTCCCAGGTTGCACCTGTAAACAAGCTTTCAGCTTAGTGTGTCTCACCTGGTTAAACAATTGGGAAAAAAAAGTGCAGGTGGCAGAGGGTAGAAACAGACTACTTTAACAACAAAAAGTAAGTGATTTTTTTTTATCATACACTATACAGAACAGTATGTAGAGCCTAATACACAACATTGCTTTTCTTAAACCTTGTGGTTTCCATGACGACAGAGGGACCTCTCGAGCTTCACTGTCGAGGTCCTTGTTGCTATGGTCACCCTCGGTATAAGAATAGCATTGTTGTGTATGTACTCTCATACACTAGCCTAAACATTGATCTGAAAGTGTTTAATTGCTGATTTGCAATATTTATCTTTGTTTACTGATTGATTGTAGTGTCTGCACTTATTGTAAAAGGAATATTGCACCCCAGACCTTACCGCTAGCTATACTCAGCCTATATGAACGCTGTTGTTATCATGGCTATCAATGATAAGGCAATTGCTCTGAAGGAATTCAACGCACAGCATCCTGACAAGGAGTCTTGCAAGACTGACATCTTGGGAAAGCGTATTTACCTCAGCTACTCTGAGCCTTAGAGATGTGATCTACCAATCCCATATTTTGAGGTGTTAATAATACCTATGGAAAAAGCTCAGAGATTGCACGGAGAGCTTTCTGGTCTTCCTTGAAGCAGGGCCTTTTAGCGAGTTACTACATAAAGAGTTGAATAGTATAGTCACTAACTGATGGCTGCTGTGGATACCTCTGATGTAGCGGCTCATGTGCAGTAGCGGCTGCTGGGATTCATGTCTGACACCACTCCTCAGTGAGACTGGCAGGGTTCACCTTTGATGTCAGAAGAAAATCATGAATATTCCACTAATGGAACTTAACTCTTTAGATAACATGTGGGAGGCCTTTTTAGGTGTTGGAAGATAATTTTCCAACGTTAACTGTCCCTTCGTTTTCCTTTTATAACGAATATGTATACTGGTATACCTTGACCAGTTTTGATAAATAGGTAGTCTAGCGTTGGAGTGCCCTCAGATCTATATAGACTTGATCACACCTGTATGATGGAAAAAACAATTGTAATAAACACATAAAGAAAGTACTTAGTAAGTATATATATCTTAAAGAATGAAGGTTTAGGGCCTTTAAATGCCGCTGCAGTCATTCAGTTTTCTTTTGTTTGTTTCTTAACTTTCTAACTTTTCACCATTTTATTTGTATTTTGCCAACTGATAGTAAAACCATAATTCAGTGGAATCCTTGTATTAAGAAGTCTGAAACTCTTCAGTGGCAAAGTTTGCAGAGTATTTAAATGGCAAACTGCAAAACTGTTTCAGATTTTTATGGAAAAAAACACTTTCTACCACCAAAATATTCTATATTTAATAGAAATATCGGATTTTTGATAACCTGCGATCTTTTGTTATAATTCAGCAGGTGGCATTTTCTTTATAACCAGATTTTACTTGGGAAGAAGAAAGAGAGAAGCCAGTTCTTTTAAAAATTGTTAAATTACACAGCTGGGCCATAATAGTGCAGACATATAAAAGGCAAAATTTGTTACTAAAAGAGTATCTATTTCTTGTGAAAAAGGTAAAAAAATGTATTTAGTTTCTCATTGAAATTCACTGGGCTGCTAAGTAGCTGACAGTTCTAGGGACATGGATATGTTGTTCTATCCACACTTACTGGCAGGTTCCTTGCTGCTTTAAATCTTGCGGAAGGTCTTTAAGCTGGCTCCTCCCACCCACCCACCTGGGTGGTAAAACTCTCGGCTCCGCCCCATGGCGCTCAGATCTAGCCGCTGGAAGCCAGGTTGTGCGTCAAAGCCGGGAGGTCGGGTGGGTTGTATGAATGAACAACATATACCATTCCTAGAACTCCTGTTACAGGTGAGTAACCTGTATTTCTAGGGACATGGATATGTTGTTCTATCCACACTACTGGCAGACTCCTAGCAGTTCTCCGGGAGGAGGGAGGCAAGCGCACACTCCCTACTTGGGAAATAAGGACTGGAGGAACCGGTATGTACTGACATAGAGGATAATGAATGAGCAACAATGAACAACAATGCTGTGTTCACGTCAAGAGGTCATCATGACAGCTAAGTAAACCTCGAAGCGAAGCTCAAGGGTTTTAAGTTGTCATGACAACCTTGAGAGTGAACTCAGTGTTGTTGTTTCACTATTGCCCATTCATTGTCTTTATAGTATATGGGCAAAGGTGTTGGTCGCTGAGATCACTTCTGCATGGAAAGAAACAAATCAGTTAAAATCAGCATTTTGATATGAGCATCACGAGTAAACATTTTAAAACTGGAAATTAAAAAGAAAAAAACAAATGATCGTTTGATGTATGTGTGATAGGAAGGAGTTCCCAGCATCAACATCAACATGCTATGAGCGGAAGTTTGGTTTAGTATTGAGGACAAGCTGCAGATCTTATCTGTGTCAGTCTTCACCAGTCATCACTTTTGGGCATTCTGCCAGAGGCTGGGACCCTGTAGGAAGCATTATTTTTTCTTCTTGAGGCGGAGTCAACGCGCAGAGATGGCGCCCGCCCTCGAGGCCGACGTGTTACGTGGCACTCCGCTGGTTGGCAGTTACCTGTCGCTCACTCTGCCCTAGCTCAGTTCTGCTTCTCCCACCATTGAGAAAGGACCTCATGTGGAAGCTTGTTTATTACTGCGTTTTTGCGGCCTAGTCCATTGGCTTACAGTTCTGATCACCTCCTCTGTACTTGGTGCGCTCCCAGATTTCCCGGTAAGATCTTTCCTATGCAGTACCTTAATTTTTTTGTGTGTTGTTGTATGGTCATTTCTTGTTCTGGGGACAAGAAGAAATTTTCGAAGGCAGATCATTCCCAGTGCTTCTGTGTCCCTGCAGCAGACTTTTTCCGCCATGGACCAGCATGACCGCTGTTTAACCTGCTTAGGCTGCAACCACGATACTGGATGCGTTGTGATGCCTGTTTCTCTATGGACCACAGGTGTTGGAAATACGCGTGTTTAAAGTCAGACGTCGCCGTGACTTCGGAGACAGGCTCGCATTCAGAGGCCAATGTTAGGTTTCTTGGCCCTTCCTCCGGGTCCCTCCTGATCTGATATGGCCCACAGAGGAGGGGCCTCCACCAGTTTAGCCTTGACGTGGCAGGTGCTTCTTCCATGGTGCAGGAGGCCCAGTCCAGCGCCATGGGGGCTGGTGGGAGAGCACCATTTTGGCAGTCACTTCCTTGAAGTGAAGGCACCCCTGGTGTCATGCTCTGGGATCCGTGGGTCCGATCCTGCGCCGTCCTCTGTGACATCTGTTGGTGCCGCCCTGACTCTGGTGTCACTTGCAGCACTGCAGGTCGGGCAGTGCCGCGATGGCACTGGGCCAGCCAGCGGCACCTTTTCTAACTCTGCCACCATTTCCGTTGCTGGGGATGGGAGCGGCACCGTGGTGGCATGGGACCCATCTGCGGCACCACTTCTGTCTCCAGTGCTGTTTGCGGTGCTGGGATGGGGTCAGTGCTGTGGACGGTGCCGCCTCTGTCTCCAGTGCCTTTCTGGTGCTGAGGATGAGGGCACACCATGGGTGGTGCTGCCTCTGTCTCCAGTGCCATTCATGGTGCGGGGGACTGGCCCGCTCAAGGTCCTGGGACCGGCAGGGATCAGGGGTAGTCTGGGTTCAGACTTTGCCGTCCTCCTCCTCCTCCTCCTCCTTGGAGGACATGGAAGCCGACCCGGATTCCACTGATTCCTCAGGGTCTAGCGCCTCGGCCCCCACTCATCCCCCCCACTGAGGAGCAGCCAGATTCTTCTGGTTCTGGGCTCAGTGGTACTGACTAGCCTTCGTGCCCAAGCGGACACCATGGGGCAACCCCGAGCCAAGGACCCATCTGCTCCTCCAGTGAGCATTCACCCTCCCATGGATGTCCTGGCTAGCCTGACTTCTGGGTCAGCTGGGCGTCCCGGGCAGGAAGGCACTCCACCTCCAGCTGTCTCCAGGAATTGGCGGGGGTGTCAGCTGCCTCTGCTGGTGGCGAGGATGAGGGCCTTCTTGAAGTCTGAATGGTTGAGCAGCCAGGGCTCAGTGCAGCGGCATCTCCGAGGACCCAGTTGGGTTCTGGGAGGAGTCGTAATCTTGGTCACGCATCTCCCTAATGTTCTCTGAGAGACATGTCTTCACAGGTAGTTAGGGGTTGTCCTTTGGACCCACATGGTCCCGGCTACCTCGCAGGGGGGATTTCTTCCTTCGGTGCAGCTCCGACCGTTCCAGCCGGTTGAATGGCTCCTGTCTGCTGGGAGCACCAGGTCTCCCTCTCCTTTGGGATCATCCGCTCAGTCCTCCTGCCCATGCAGAAGCCTTGCTCCTCTTCCTCAGAGGTGCTTGGCTGCCCGTGCTTCTGCCAACTCCTCCTCCTCTCCTAGGTGTTCCCGGTTCTGGGGCCCCTTACCTCGAGCAGTTCAGGGCCTCAGCTGCACTTTCCCTGCCTACCTTAGAGCCATGGAAAGCAGGTATTTCACCACTCCCAGTGCAGCCTGACTCTGAATCTTTGGACTTATTGGCTTCCTTGTCTTCCTCCTCTGAGGGAGAGAAACCTCTGTCCATCTTTCCCCAGGGCTGATCTTACCAGTCATCACTCGAGGTTGCTTGATGAGCAACACATCTTCACCTAGAGAGGCTATCCTGACCGGTCGGCATGCACCTTCTTAGCCAAGTTCAGTGCAGTCAACCTTGCAGTTCTCGCCTGGCCTGTTACCTTCAGGAGGCATCACACTGGGTCTGATGGCCTCCCTTTTCCTTGTTCCAGCCCAAAAGGTACCTTCACCCAGGGTATTGCGCCCCCTGGGGTCTCCAGAAACTCTGCCTCTCCCCCTTTTTGGGTGGCGCTCTTGGATACTCCCTCTGGGCATAGAACCCCAGGCCGTGACCAGCCCCGGACTCATACTCTTCAGACTTTGATTTCTGGGCAGGAGAATGTTCTCCTCGGCACAGATTTTGCTCTGCATGGCAGCACTTCAGGCCAACCTTGCTACCTACAACAGGTACTTGTGGTCTAGCTGGGACAAAGTCTAGCCTCTCTGCCTGATTTGGAGGGAAACCAGACAAGCCATTGCCCTCTCTGCACAGGGCCTGGAGCTTGCAAGGCACAAGCAAGGGCATCGTACAATGCCAGTGAGGTGGCTTCAGGCTGGTGGGTACAGCAATCTGCATTAGGCGGTTGGCATGTCATTTGTCCATCCGTTGTCATCCTTGGCCCGGTGGGGTGTTTTCCTCTGCCTTCGGAGAACCCATCTTTTCTCCTGTAGGGTGAGGCAGCTTCAGTGGCACCTTCCATCTCCTGCGAGGATCTCTGCCTCACCAGACCAATTCCAGGCCTAGCCAGGCTTGTAGGGGTTCTCCCCTCTGGTGTCTCCTCCACGGAGGCTAAGGGACTCTGTCCCATAGTGCGTGCTGGGCCCCTCTGGGGGCTCGTACTCACCCAGATAGTAATGAATGGTGAAGATTGACACAGATAAGATATGAAAATTACGTACCTACCATAATTCTTGATCTTTCTGTGTATCTTCACCATTCATCAATAAATCCTGCCCTCCTTCCTCCTGGGGCCTCTGTGTCTGGACAGATCCTCCTCCCTGTGTGTCTCCTGTTGTTACTCTCCATCATCTCTCCTCCTCCTCTCCCTTGTGGTTCAGAGGAGGAAGACTCTAGGAGGCAGACAGGAAGGTTATGCTTGGGGTCTGGGGTGTCCCTCTCTCTCTCTCTCCTCCTTCCCTCTCTCTCAGGTTCGGCACTCTGGCCCCTCTTTAGGGTAGCCAGGGCAGCGGGGATGAGGAACCTCTTGGAACCCTCTAGCTGTTCCCTTAAAAGTATTTTACATCCCTTTTGGGGGTATCCCTCTCTATTTGTCCCTGAGTTGTTGTACCTTGGCACACCTTTTTCTCTTCTGTTTGTTAAGTTGGCAGCAGGGTAGACTCCCTCTGCTGTTTCCCAAAATTTGTTTCACTCCCTCTTGGGGACATTCAGTTTCCTCCTAAGTTAGCAGGAGGGTAGACAGTGCCTGCCCTGTGTTTTGGCCTGATTCAACCTCAAGTGTGGGTCTCCTTAAGCTCTGGCTTTCCTCTGAGCCTGCCATTGCTGTGCCGTGTGCATATTTCTGTGTCCTTCCATCCTATGGTATATAGCTGCAACATGAGAGTTAAATCTCAGGTGTCCCCTCTCGAGATCCAGGTTGTTTTGGTTGGGAAGGCGGTGTCTCCTCCTCCCTTTTTCTCCTTTCATTCTCTCCTTCTACCCTCCCTTCCCTACCCTTTCTTTCGCCCAGAGATTGGGGCCCTTCCTTTCCCAATCCCTTAGGGTTCTCTCTTTTTGCTGTCGTCTCAGTTGTTATTCCTCCTTTTAGTTTTATATCCCTTTCCTTTCTCTATCCCTTGGGCTCCTTTTACCCCTCCATCCCTTCCTAGCCTTCTTGCCGGCGTGCAGAACTGGAGCTAGAGGCGGGAGTTGACGACAGGTAGCGGCCAACCCGCGGCGCCATGTAAAGCGTCGACCTCGGTGACTCCACCTCTGTATCGATTCCACCTCCAGAAAGAAAAAATGCTCCCATGGTGTCCAGCCTCCGGCCAGTACCCAAATAGTGACGAATGGTGACAATACACAGAAAGATCAAGAACTACAATAGGTACGTCATTTTCACTTATGGAGTGTGCTGATTTATTGTTTATTTAATGTCCACCTGTTTCCTGTTCCTTGATAAATGCTTTGTGGTCTGGTGGTGCAGGTTTTGAAAAGATAGATGACTGCCATTGCAATTGCTCATTTCAGCTCTCCGAAACTGTTACTAGAAAGGAATGCTTTGAAAAAAAGAAAGCAGTGATGTCGATGCTGTCAGGAAACTAGATTGTGTGAGCATTCTATCTTGTTGTGCCGTTGTGGTGATGTACTTTAGTCAGGATGGTATAACAACATCCTGACGTCACTACAGTAGTATAACAATGCTGGGATCTGATGGAATTCCATGTATAACTGCTGACTCCTATACGCTATAAATATTTTATTGTAAAAGTATAAAGTAATTACTAATACATCAAACTATAATGAATAAATAAAGTAGTTGCCTGTTTATTTTTGAAGTAAACATCTGCTCTTTTGAAAAAAGCTACTGCTCTTTCTTTTCATATTTCTAAGACATTCCATGACATCACTTACATAGAAACATAAATTTGACAGCAGAGAAGAATGACATGGCCCACCCAGTCTGCCCATTTTTAGCTGCCTGTACTGTCCTGCAGACTGTGCTTGATCTCCAGCTACTCCCGCCCCCTTCCACGAAGATTCTCTTGTGGCTACCCATGCATGCTTGAAGTCCACCACTGTATTGACTCCACTGGAAGACTGTTGCAGGCATCCACCACCCTTTCAGTGAAGAAGTACTCCTCAACACCTCCCCTTCTACCTCTTCTGTTGTTGTTGTCCCCTTATCCCCTACTGTGCCTTACTTACATGATGTTGATCTAAATGGCCAGAATGGTGTTGGGATTCAGGGTAGTTACAAAGGAAAAAATAGATAATTTACTGTAACAAAACATGTTCAAAACATATAAGAATACTTAATAGACACCAACAGGGAAACAGGAGGGAATCTAGATGTGTTAAAACTGCTTTTATCACCTTTAATTACTCCAGTAAGAAGAAAATGTCTCTTAAGTATATGAAGAACACCTGTACTCTGCCTACCTGCTGCCTTGATCTCAGATGCCTCCTGTGTCCTACCCTGGTGAAGATGTCCTGCCCGCAGTCCCTTGACCAGATGTACCCCTCCCGATGGTATCTTCTCTGGCTCTTCCTGGTGATACTGGCCGTGGCCAGTGATATTGAGCTAAATCCTGTCCTGCCTATCAGGCCTCTTCACCCCTGCAAGATGGAGGTCGGTAAGGGGTTAAAACTTGCTCACCTTAACATTCGCAGTCTTTGCCCAACCTGGATGAACTCACTGCCTGGGCTACACACTATAAGCCTGATATTCGTGGCATTACAGAGACCTGGCTGAAACCCTCAGTTCCTGATTGGGCCTGTCGCTCCTGGCTTTGAGTTTATTAGACAGGAGGGATCGGCTGGGTAGCAAGCGGGTGGTGGTATTCTAATTTACTATAAGAGTCATCTTAAAGTGTCTCCGGTGGCACATCAGAAGACCTCTCTGTCTTCATGTGAGCTGCTGCATACTTTCTATGTTGTTACCTGGGAATACAAAGAAGCTGCATGTTGTGTGTACATGCAGTCCCCCAAGGTGGTCTGCCTGGCCTTGCCCATCTCCTGGATACCGTTGGTCTTAATGTTGGGGACAATGAACTACTAATCCGTGATGTGAACTTGAACTGGAATGGAGGTAATTCCAAGCAGTTTGAGCCACTACTTGCAAGTCTAGCCCTGACACAGCTTATCCAAGAGCCCACTAGATGGTTGGCAAATGGTATCACTAGCTCCCTACTGGACTGGGTTCTGTCAATTGTCCTAAGGGATCAGCTCCACTGGAACCCTGCCTGACTCCATCTCAGATCACACCCCAGTATTTTGTGAGTGGAAAATCCCTCCCCAAAATCCCTTACAAAATCATTCATGTTAGAGATGTCTCTAGGTTTGATCTGGGGTCATTTCAGGAGGATCTGAGGCTCACTGACTGGTCTGGGGTGCTTAGTGCCCATGGACCCTCTACTGCTGTCACCCAGTTTCTCACTGTTTCTGGTGCCCTGCAGGACAAGCATGCCCCCTTATCAGGCAGAGGGTAAGGGGTCTGCCACAAAATGGTTGCAGAGGAGCCTCTTAGCCTTCATGCGGGCTAGAGACAAGTGCTGGGCTCACTTCAAAAGCACACTAGATCAGTCTATCTTTCAGCAGTATAAGAAGCTCAGAAATTAGTGCAAAAAGCCATCAGGGTAGCAAAGAGTAAATACTGTAGATCTGCCTTACTCAGCTCTGCTAGGGACCCACGAAGGTTCTGGAGGAACATAAAAAGCCTAGTCAGTAGTCAGTGGCTCCTCCAATTCTGGGGTATCTGATATGATCATTGGTGGTTCTACTTGTAATAATCCACTTACGATTGCAAATGCTTTTAATTCTCACTTTTCGGACTTGTCAGCACTCACCTCCCTTTTCCCTGCTGGAGGGAATACCAGTTGCCCATTGGCCTCTGCCCACAGGAGGTTCACCCTCTCATCCTCTGTTTTATCTCAGGGTTGTGTCTGTCATGGAGATGCAGAGACTTCTCTCTGGTCTCTCCCTGCACACCAGTGCTGGCCATGATAATATGGAGCCCAAGCTTCTGAAGCTGGGTGCCCCCATATTGCCTTCCAGTGGCACATATCTTCAACATGTCCCTTGCCACTGGTGTTATCCCTGACATCTGAAAGGTGGTGAAGATTATCCCTGTTCGAAGCAGGGCAACCCCAAAGTCCTGGACAATTACCGGCGATCACCATCCTATCGCTGTTAGCAAACTCCTAGAAAGTTGTGGCTGAACAACTCACAGAGTACATTCAGGCCCATGAGTTGCTGTCCGCTGTGCAGCATGGCTTTGGAAAGGTATAGCAACTCCACGGCCCTTGTCTCTGTCTCATCTAGCATCAGGGTGGCCATGGACCAGGATGAACTCTCTGGAGCCATATTCATCGACCTATTAAAGGCCTTTGACCTTGTGGACCATGCATTGCTTTGCACACAGATGTGGTCCCTTGGCTGTCCCCTCCTGCCCTGAGTTGGCTTAGAAATTACCTCCAGGGCAGTGCAGCTGACCCGAATTCAACAAGGTCCTCTCGATCCACTCGGTGACCTCTGTCGTCCCCAGAGTTCTGTTCTGGGGCCCTCCACTTCTCTGTATTTGTTAACAATCTCCCAGCCACTGCTACCAACTGTAGTGCCACCCTTTAAGCAGATGATCTGGTCACCCTGACACTCCTGGGACATTGGGACTCTCACCCTTCAGTTGACTGAGGACTTTAAGAATATTTAGTCCTGGGTAACATCTCACAAGCTGGTCCTCAACCTAAAAACACTCAGGCCATGCTGTTTGGGTCATCAGCCAAGATCAAGGACTACCCTGCCTCTGTGTGTCAGTGGTGCGGATGGTGTTCTTCTCCTAACCACTACTTCCATCAAATACCTTGGGGTGACATTTGACTAACTTGACTTGGGGTGTCACATCCTAAATGTTTGCAGAACCGCAAACTATAAACTGGGTCTTACCTACAGGGCAAAGAAAATCTAATGTCTGCTGCTCGTCTGGCACTAGCCAGAGATGTGCTGCTCCCTTCACTTAGCTATGGCCTTCTCCAATTTGCTCGCACCTCAAGGTTCACATACTCGGTGGCACACGACCTACACACATATCTGTCGCTCACTCTGGCTGCCCCTCGACTCACCCATCACTGTGAATTATACAACAAACTTGGCTGGCTTTCCCGCAAATCATCTGAACTTTGGGCTGGGCTGTTTCATGGGTAAAGTGATCAGAACTGGCACCTCCGGGCTGGAACAGCTTCTCATGCCTGCTGGTTCTTCCTCCTACTCCCTCAGGTCTCAGGGTCTTGGGGTGCTCAAAGTTTCTTTACTTGAACACTTATGGGGATAGGGACTTCACTACAAGTGCTCCTAGGCTATGGAACTCTCTTCCTGCCCATGTTCGGTTCTCCCCTCCCACTTGTGCCTCTGAAATTCCTGTGGTAGCACCTGAAACTGACCTCCATGAGAGTGTCCTAAGCCACCTTAATTATGGTGTCTGAATTGGACTCACACAGGGATGCATGTGATTTGCTTGATTTAAATACGGGAACTAACTGTTTCTGTGGCTCTGTTAATGGTCACTGTGACACTGTGATTACTGTCCCTGCCATTGAATAACTTAGACTATTTATTTTGTATGTATGTATATATATTACTTATTACTGCTTACTGTAGACTATCTATGTTAGCCTGTTCTTTTGAATCAATGTACACAGCTCTACTGGTTGTTATGAACTCTGTTTGAACTGTATCTTCATTGTACTCTCCCGGGTCATAGCTGAAAATAGGCATATAGCTTGCTAGTGAACCTACCTGGTCAACAAAAGCCAAATAAAATAAATAAATAAGCACCTTCTCACCATAGTAGATGATGATGCTTCTTCAGCTATCAGCAGTCATTTCATAGCAAGCCCACAGAGAGGCTTCCACCACTAATCTAATCCTAAGCCATTCCAGCAGCAGTGAAGGCTGCAGCAGACATCACGGAAAGCCTACCCTCTGATGGGATGTTCATCTTAGCTACCGATGTTGATAACTCAGCTCTGGTTGTTGGGCAATTAGCCCCATTCTAGCAGTAGTGAGAAACTAATACCACAGACAAATGGGTCTTGAAAATGATCTAAGTTGGTTATTCTGTGGAATTTATTGAATACCTTCAGATTACCCTCCCAGAAAAAATGCATCAATTGAATAGCCTATGGTGGACTTACTGTCTTAGGAAGTTACAGGGCTTGTGCAGAGCAGGACAGTAGAGAAAATAATGGAATTAGACCAGGGCAGTGGTTTATACTGCAGGTATTTTCTTGTTCCCAAGAAGACTGGCAGCATGCACCCAATCGTGAGACTCAGGTCACTAAACAAGTACTTGAGATGACACAATTCTGAATGGTTTCTCTGGGCTGTCTTCTTCTGCACCTAAAACCTTAGGACTGACTGGCATCCCTTGATATGCAGGGTGCTTGGTAGCACATTCCATCAGGGCCATTCACCACAAATTTCTCAGATTCTGTGTGGGACTCAAACATTACCAATTCAGGGTCCTGCCAGTTGGGCTTGCATCAGTGCCATGTGCCTTCTCCAAGTGCTTTGCAGTACTTGCGGCACACCTGAGGAAGATGGAAATACAATTATTCCCCTAGCTGGGTGATTATAAAAGTCCATCCAAGAATCAGATAATGATGACAAAGTCTTCATCATGACAGTTTCTCAAATCCATATGAGTTATTCTCAGTCACCAAAAGTCACAGTTGAGTCCACCCAAAGCTGCAGTTCACAGTAGCAGTCCAGGATTCCACTCAAGCAAGGCCCTTTCTACAAAGGACAGAGCTGAATCAGTTGCACATACGGGCTGCTTTGTCAGGGAAGATACTCAGGAAACAGCACACTCCATGCAAGGGATGCTGTTGGTCATGACAGCCACAGTCTGTACTACACCCGTGCAAGGCTGCATATGAGAATGTCTCAGTGGGTGCTCAGTACACAAATATCACAAGTATCTCAACCACTGGATAATACAAATTGGGGAGCAAAACCTATGGCTCATTCCCTCCTGTGGTGGGATTTGAAGGAGAACCTTTGCAAGGCTTTCTTCTTCTCTGAGGTTGCAGGTGACAATGACCACAGATGTCTCCTCAGTGGGACAGGGTGCTCACTGCTGAGGTCTGTATCCCAAGGTATTTTGTTGGTCTCAGAACAGCATCTCCTCACCAATGTGTTAGAGATGAGAGCTGTTCTCTATAGTCTTCAAGCCCTCTTGGACCTGGTTTATGACAAGGTAGTACATCTCTAGATGGATGAGAAGTGTGTCATGTTTTACTTCAACAAGCAAGGAGGACACTCCCACTCTCAGTCGCTGGAGAGGTGATGAGAGTTTGGGAGTGGTGCTTCAAGCACAGGATCCTTCTCTTGGCCACCAATCTACACGGTATAAAATGTCCTGGTTGTCAGTCTAAGTTGTCAACAGTGGCAAGCTCTCATGAATGAAGAAGAAGAATCAGCATCACAATGTATCCCAAAGCACTTTACAAGCAATGCTAGACTGGTAGTGAAATGAATGAACATGTAGTGGTGGCCATATAGCATTGTTGTCCACACACAGCCTGGACAATTGCATGAACTGGTTGAATGGACGTAGTCTAGTCCATATTTAGTAATTGGGTAGGCTGGAAATAGGCTATTCTAGGGTGTTGATATAGTTCACTGATCCACAGAATGGCAGTTCCACTAGAAGTGCTGATTTGTCAGAGCATCTTTAAGCTAAGCTCCTCCTGCCACCTGGGTGGTATATCCTCCTGCTCCACCCGTGACTTAAGATCTTTCCGCTTTGCTGGATCGTTTGGTCTTCTCCTTAGAAACTTTGATGCGTTGTAGTGGCTAAAGTGTACCACTGGCAAACTTTGTTGTTTTTCTTTAAAACTTAATTCTTTCTGTGTTCCTTAGTTCTCCTTTAGCTGCGGCGATGAGAAGATAGAACATAAGGAAGCAAAGCCAGCTTCCAGCTTAAAGCACTGCATCATGAGCCAG
This sequence comes from Neoceratodus forsteri, assembly GCA_016271365.2. Taxonomy (NCBI): domain Eukaryota; kingdom Metazoa; phylum Chordata; order Ceratodontiformes; family Ceratodontidae; genus Neoceratodus; species Neoceratodus forsteri. Next base: position 79,147,520 of record CM057459.1, read on the forward strand.
CAGAAGGCACGGGGTCATAATGTTGCAAGACATTATGCCGCATGGCTAAATGCTGCCAATACAAGCGATTTATGCCATGCAGCCTAACTTTTTTTCTGTGGGGCCTTCCCCACACCCCATTGTGGGGGCTGTGCCTGGACCCCCCCACTAAAAGATGCTTAACTTCATGGGGGTCCAACCCGGGAGCACACAAAGTCTTTAAAAATAACATTTCTGGGACTGGGAATCAAACCCGGTCCCAGGCGAAATACCTGGGTTCCTGCTGCTGTGGCTGTGTCCAATGAGCCACGGCAGCTGCTTACTAGAACCCACTCCCAGCAGAGGTCTTATCCTCTGCCTGGGAGTGTGTGAATAGTGCAAAACTGTGTACAGCAGTATATGTGGTATTGTACCATTCACTGTCCTAGACAGCGCTTTTGGGTTTGCTATAATGTCGTGCGCTATTAAGCGTACAACATTATGACCTGGTACACCAGAAGAAGATGCAGCGGATGGACCCACCGTGTTTTGCCTCTGCTTTCTGGAGACAGCACACAATGTCACAAGTTGTGTCCTGTGCCAGATGGTGCTCCTTTCCTCTCTGGAGGATCGTAGGTATGGCTTCTCCTCATCTGGCTGGCCGATACAGGTCCCAGACTGTAGCCTAAGGACTGCAAGGTGGCCGCCACTGCAGCTGTGTCCACAGCTTAATTTGCAACCAAGGAAGAAGTGGTGGCAAGGCTGTGGTTTGGCACCTTAACCAGCCTCGATGCTGCTTCCAGCTGGTGTCAGCGTCAGAGCATCCTTCACCAGTGAATTTCCGGAGATGTGTCGGGCCCTCCAGGCCTTCAGGGAGAGCTCTGTCTCGCTGACAAATAGCACAAGAAGCACTGCCATTGGTCTGGGATTGGGAGAGAACACAATCCTCCTGCTCTTTCAACTCCCTCGACTGCTTGATGCTTGTTGCGTACTCGACTTTGGTCAAGCCAAAGCTGGTGAAGACAGGTCACTAGCTCCTCTGTACCCCATTGGGCTTGTCAACCTTGACACCAGCTGAACAGGTGGTTAAGATATTTTCAACCCAGTTGACCAGTTGTCAGAGGAAATTGATGAGAGTCTCTCAAGATCCCAGTGTTCCTGGTTCTTACCCAGGAGGACATGGACTGGTCAGTGTCCCGGCCAGTTCCAGTTGGGAGCAGTCTGCATCAGGGATCATTCCATGGAAGCCATTGCACATAATCTGTACTGCACCCTGGTGGCTTCTCCTCAATGTCAGCCACTGGGTCAACCGTTGTAGTCAGGCGTCATTTGCGCTCTCAGTCCCGCTGGACTGGGAGGCATTGCCATCAATGTTCCTTGTCATCCTCTGATGAGGAGACTCTGCTGGCATATGTGACAGTGCTACAAGGAGCTCCTCTAGCAGCAGTGGGCCTTGGCAAGGCAGGAGTCAAGCTCTACCCCTGACCACTGTGGTTGACTGGCCAGTGCCAGTCAAGCCCATGCTCCAGTCCGCTCAAGACAGTTGTTGCTGACACCTCTTTCCACCCCTGCTGGTGTAACTGCTTCCACTGCAGCCTTTAGGAGAGCCTCAACCAAGGTCTCCCATGCTATGATTGGCTTGCTAGAGCATCTCTGTGGAAATTATCCAGTCAGATGACTCAGAGTGGCTCACAGTGGCAAATGGTTGAGGGCCATTGATGAAGAGTCCTTGGATAACTGGGATGGTTTCTTAATACAGTTGTCAGGATGCATACCTTTGGCTGTGAGTGGGTCAAAGAACTGACCACCAACCCTGGGCCAGTGTCATTTGGGGCTTTACTCCAAACTCATGTTGGGGTCCATGTCTCAATCCTTGGAACCTGTGCAGAAAAGGAGTCAAATACCCTTTCACAGATATCCTAGACAGAGACAAATCCCTGGGACTTGCCTTTCCCATGGGTGAGGCCATTTTAGGACTGGCCCTGGAGCTCTGGCACATCCAGCATCCTGTCTGGCACCCTCAGTCTGTATGGTCTGTAAGTATGTGCCCCTTCTGGCTCTCTTCAGGATCTCGGACCACCCCATGTCCGAGGGTCTGGTCTTGAACTTAGCTTTCCAGAAGTCTGGAAACACTGAGAACATGGACAAGCCCCCAACAAAGAGTCAAAGAAGCTTGACTGTGTGGACAAGAAGGTCTATGCTGCTTCCACACTCAGACTCCATCAGGTGAGCTATGCTTCAGTGAAGGTGCACTTTAGTCACTCTGCTGAGGCTGCTGGATAATGTCATCCTTACCTCTCTGCTGACAAACAGTTGCGGTGAAAATGGTGGTAACCAGGATCAAGTGCTGGCTAATCACTAGCTCCAGATGGCCTTGGACATAGGCAACACCTGTGCCTGGGCCATGGTAGCAGCTGTCGTGCTACATCGCAGGGTCTAGCTGAGGCTTTCCATCTTTACAGTAAACAATCAGCACAGGCTGGCTGATGCCCCTTTCTGGCCATTGATCTTTTGGCCTAGGGGTAGATGCTCATCTCACAGGGACTGAGAAGTGCATCACCACCCTGGACTCTTTGGGGTCATCCCAAAAGGACCCAAAGGCTTAAAACCTAAAATGAAAGACCTCCGTTTCTGTCCTTCTGGCCCAGTAGCAGCCGCTGTAATACTCATGCCTGATGCCCCAAGGTCAAGCTTTTCTGGCCAGGGCCCAAGAGAGTGAGGGTAGGGAAGTGATGCCCTTCTGGACTCAACAACTAGTGCCCACTGCAAAGCTGTCCAGTGATGGGTTGGGTGGTGTCTACCTGCTGCCTGTCCAGTCTCTGACTGGGCTCCCTGTGGTGGTCTGGCTTTACCACTTCTGGTCACACTGGTCTGTCTTTACTATGAACAAGTGGTTTCTCGAGGTGGTAGGCAGAGGGCAATCTCTCCATTTTGAGGCTCTTCCACCTTACTGATCCCACACTCTGAGGGAATCTTCAATGTCACAGGACACATTTGTTTACCCTCAGGGAGGATGTTGCTTAGCTCTTTGAGATAGGACTATACCCCATGTCCCAGACATTTTGGCAAGTCAGGAGTTACGTTCCGGTACTTCCTGGTCCCAAAACAGATGGGGGCTGGCTCCCCATACTGGATCTGCACAGTCTCAACCAGTTCAAGTGGAAGCACAAGTTCTAGATGGTCAGTCTGAACCAGATTATACCATCTCTGGAATAGGGCATGTGGTTCCACTCCTGGACCTTCAGAACACATTCATCCACATCCCAGTCCATCCGTCTCAGTGGCAGAAGCTCCAGTTTGGTGCAGAAGGGTTCTCTTATCAGTTCCAGCTCATGCCTTCAGCCTCTAGTCTGCTCCCAGGGTCTTTCTTAAGTGCATGGCAGTGGTGGCAGCCTTCCTGCAATGCTAGGGCATCAGGGTTTGCCCTAACCTGAACAACTGACTGATAGCCGGACCATCCAAGGTCTGGTGGGCCTGCTGGCAGATGCGCCACCTGCAGGGAGTTGGTCTGTTAGTGGTTCCAGAACCTAAGACACTTGGACCAGCTAGTTACAGTGATCCAGCTGATGTAAGATGTCATCCAATGGTATCTGATCCCAGAACATCTGGAGAAAGGTCCCATTTGTCTGCCCAGAGCTGACTGTCACTCTTATGGCGTCACGCATCTCTGGTGGGGTCTCATCAGGGCTCAAGTTGTGCATGTCCAGATGGACAACATCACAACAAAGTTCTACCTTGAACAGGCAGGGTGGCATGCATTCCCTCCCTTTGTTGGGAGGCCCTTCCCACCTGGACACTTGTGCATACAGCTTGGGTGCAGATGATCTGGTGATTCATGTCACTGGACCTGACAACAGATGGTCCCTGCATCAAGCAATGGTGAGCCACCTGTTCTTCCTGGGCACACCTCAGGTGGACCGTTTTACCTCCTGGGACAGCCAAGCCAGTAAACGGAACCACCCCAAGCTAGGACAGTGCTACAGTCAGCAACAGCAAAGGCAAGCAACCAAAGAAGACCTGGCACCTGTCATCTAACACAGGCATAAACCACCACAATAAAATATAGTCAATAAAACCAAAGCACCTGCCACAAAGTGTGAAACGCCATCAGATTTTTGGCTGCTGTTATGGGAATTCAGTGTTAGTAATATGCCATGCATTTCATATCTCGAAAGTTTTTCTAAAAACTTTTTGACTATATTTTATTGTGATGGTTTTGTGCCTGTGTTGGATGATAGGTGCTAGATCTTTTGGTTTACTTGCCTCTACTGGGAGAACATCAAGCTGAGGCTGTTTTGTACCCCCAGAGTCTGGGACACTGGTGGGGATTCTTTTGTGAGGTCCTGGACCCCAGACCTTGTGTGGTGGTCAAGGGATGTGGACAAGGTGCAGATGTATGATCCAGATTGGCCACGGCAGTTCTGGTACCCAGATCTCCACAGACTCAGCAGCAGACCTCTGTGGCAGTTGTCTCTTCACCTGAACTTGCTGACCTGACAACAGGGGATGGTCCTGCATCCAGACTTTCAGTGCCTGTACCTCACGGCCTAGTTCCTGAACAACTAGAATTCCAGGCTTTGGGCCTTTCAGAGAATGCATGCCACCTTGGAAGCCTCCTGAAAAGAGTCAACTCACTCATGTCAGCTTTAAATAGAAAAATTTCCATTTGGTGTCAGGGCAAGGACCTTGATCCCTTGCCTGCCCTGTGGCTAGTATCCTTGAGTACCTCTGGTCCCTATCCCAGCTGGGGCTGTGAGTGATGAGCGTTAAGGTGCACCTGGCCGCCATCTCTAGATACTGAGTGCAGGCTGGTATGTTGACAGTGGCCCAGGAAAAGTGGTTGGCTGCTTTTCAAGGGCCTGAACCATCTGTTCCTGTGGTGCGTGAACCACCAACACCACATAACTTATTGCTGATGCTGGCTGCACTCATTGGCAAGCCTTTTGAGCCTGAACACTAGTGTGAGATGTTACACTTGTCATGGAAGGCAGCCTTTTTGGTGGCTATCAAGTCAGCCAGGAGGATGAGTGAGCTCCAGGTGCTCTCAATGGAGTCTCCATATCTGATCTTCTACAGGGACAAGGTAATCCCTTGTCCCATGAAATCCTCCTGAAGGCTGTATCGTAGTTCCGCCTAAACCAGGTAATGAATCTTCTGGTATATTTACAAACTCATGTTGGAGGCTGACTGCAGGCTCCATACTCTGGACCTGCAGTAGCTGCTCACCTCTATGGAGTGCACGGCTACAATTCAGGGTGAGGCTTGCCAGCTGTTTGTCATATACACTGAAGTCACGTCTGGCAGACTGGCACGAAGAGGATGATTGGCAGGTGGATAACATCCTTCATCGACCTCTGCTATAGATTCGCTCTTATGCACCCTCTCATAGGGCTTAGGGCTCATTCCACCAGACATACTGCTGCCTCGGTGACTGCTTCCAGGGACATCCACATTCAGGAGATCTGCAGGGCTGCTACCCGGAAGTCAGCAACACTTCATCTTCCATTACAACATCAATCTGGAGTCTCATCGATACGGCTTTGGGACCTTGTTTCTCCAAACTCTGTTCATCAAGTAGGGTGCGCACCTTGCACCCCTCCTGTTGAACTGCTGGAAGTCTGCCATTGTCTGGATGGGTGAACTGTATCCAGACCCTTAGAAAAATAGGTTACTTACCTGTAATTGTAGATCTTACTTCGAGGGGCTCTTGCAGTAGACAACACTGGTAGGACTAAGCCACCATGCCTCAGGACCACACGTAAAACTTCTAGTTTAGCATTCTATAACAGTGGGACCACCCCAATGTTGGCATGCTGATGTCCACTTGGTATAAAGGTGTGGTCCCCACACCACCTCAGTTTTTCCCACCGTCTACTTGTGTGCTTCTGACCTTGAGAATACAGCTTGAATGATCACCATTGCTCAGTATTGTTCGCTGTTCTTCTGAGTTTTGTTTTTGTTTCTCCATGTCATCTCCAACTTCTTCTTTGGATTTCTGCAAGTCCAAATGTGCCTGCAACAAGCAGATTCCGAAAAGAATGGCCATTCCTTGTCGTCATCTGTTTAGGCCTGACCACGACTCTGAAGCCTGCCAGAACTTTATTACGCTACTCAGAAACTGACGCCAGAGGGTCTGGAGGACCATCTCCTCCAGATGAAATTGGTCACTATGGAGAAACAGCTGCAGGTGTAGATTATTGCTTCAGAGACCTTTCGAGGCCTCTTCTTCATTGAGGAAGCACAAAAACATTGAAACCAGAAAGCGGTCTGCTTCAGAGCTACGCCCACCTTCTGGGGAGCGCGGCCCATTCTGAGTTAACTGACCACTTCAGCCCTTCTTCGCCAGGGACTTCCTCTTGCCACACCCCACCATTATCTTTGTGGCAGGTGGTGCCTCTCTGAGTTGAAATTCTTCCTCCCATCCCTTGGGTCCTCAGCCAGTTGGCATGGCGGTCTCTGGGACTCCAGTCCCGCTTCTTTGGTGGCCGCCTGGCCTTGGCGTGCTGCGGGATCCTGGACTGGGGTCCAGCGTGGGTCCTTCAAACTGATGCCTGTTGGCCCGCTCCTTCAGGGCCACAGCCTTCTTCAGTGGAGTCTCCTCCCAGGCATCTTAGACTACTCAGCTGCCACCGTGGTCCCAGTTCCGGGGTCCCCCACCAGGTGCTGACAGGGCTGCCGTCCGCCAGTCCTCCTCTCTGGGATCCTGTGCCAGATTGCCCAATGCCTGGTTCCACGGTCCTCTCTGGACCAGACACCCCAGCTCGGTCACATCAGGATCCTCCTTCAGATCCCCGACCAGGCCTGGTGGTCAGGCCCTTCCAGGGCATTCGCCAAGTCAGGCGCCACTTCTGGGCGGGAGTTTGAATGACCGCCGGGCCCTTCTGCGGGCCTCTCGTTGGGTCTTGCCCCAGGCTCCATGCAGGGTTCCTCTCAGTTACCAAACCCTTCTGGTGGTCTCATGACTTTCTACCCAGGATGCTCCTACAGTGGTGTCCCCAGGATGAAACCCAATTCTGCTGCATTTTGCAGCATTCTGAGAATGCTGCAACAGACCTACTGAATAAGCAATGAAATTACAATGGCAATTAGTCCCTTTATTTTTTTTTGATATTTCTGTTTATCCCTCCTTCATCCTGCCAGTCCGCTTCCAAAGGAGATCCTTGAGCTACCTACAAACCACCTTACCTTGATCCGGCGCTGTGGTCCCAACTGGAGCCACAGTTGCCCCAGGTGGGGACGAGGTGGGGCCCCTACACCCCGATAATCAACTTTTCCTCTGTCCCAGGCGGCTAGGCAGGTGGATGCAGATGACGCTAGCTCCCGGAACTCCATCTCCCTAGGACTGGCAGGCATTTTCTCTTGTTTCTCTGGGCATCCAGCGAGTCCCTGATGTCTCGACATGAGCCCCGATGTCGTGATGTCCCTACCCTCCGACGCAAGCCTCTGGTGCCCGCTGAGTCCCAGACCTCCATCTAGGGCCAGCCAAGCACCAGAGGCACTGATCCTGCTGCTCCCCAGCCTCCGCCAGGGATCAGTAGATGCTGAGCTGTTTTCCCCCTCCCCACCCCAGAAAGCGAGCTGTCACGGGACACTTCAGCCTTCTCCTCCCAGCACAAACCCTTTGGTGACCTGGAGCATTTCCCGAACCGGGTTACCGGTGTCACAGTCGGAAGTCCACTTGCTGCACCAAGGGTTGCCACTTAGTCTCCTTATGTCAGTCAGGAAAATGTGACACTGCTAGGATGAAGTGAATGCAACAGTTTCCTGCATGTGACAGAAGGTCCTAGGGCAACTGGCGTCGGTTGCCCCTCTGTCTCACCAGCCCTTTAGGTGTGGGTGGAACCCCTTCCCCAAGGCTCCTTGTCCTGGATAAAACCTTTCAAGGCCCCGGTGGCCCAAGGGGCCAGCGACTATCTTCCACTCCCAGGTGGGCTCTCCCTTTTCCCTCCTGGGAAATGTTTTCTCCCGACTCCTACATTGGTGGGTGGTTGAGCCTCAGTTCTTGGCCATGAGCCCCCCATGCCTTTCCCTGGGTTGTTAGCCTGCAAGTGAATACCAGCCATGGTCGTCTACACTGGCTGTTCATGTACTCAGTGTTCATTTTTGAGCATCAGGCTGATGTTCCTTGCTGAGACAGGCTTACGCCCCCAGTATGGGGTCAGCCACCCTGTCTGCCCTTCTTGGGGCTTGGTGCAAGGAGAATGGTCCCCTTTTCAGGGTTCCCACTCCAGACCAGCAGTCACTCCGCTGGGTTCCTGTTTTCTCTTTCCTGGCAAAAAATACAAAACTAGAGAGAAAATAGGGGAGAGATGGGAAGGTGGGGATGATGTAAGATTTCTCAGATTCACTTCTCTTTGGCTCCAATATGTGAGGAGAGCAGCACAGTGGGGCAGGAATGAGAGAGGATTTCAAGGGGTGCCTCTTATATCTAAACACCCCAACTTTTAAGGCTGGACTTAGTCTGCTTCACTGATGTCTGAGCCTTTGTTGGGCCTCGTTCTCCTATCGACAGCTGTATCAGGGAGGTTATGCAGTTTCCTGCCCTTCAGCCTGTTTAGCCCATCTCTTGCTTCTTCTCCAGTGCACTTACTCCTGTCCAGGAACTCCCTCGTTTTTTCTGCCAGGCGTTATTGCCTGAGCCTGATACCCATTTTCTCCTGGGTTCCCACTGGCATTCTGCAGGGGACCATTGGTCGAGCGACCCTCCCACCACCACCACTCTGGTATACATGGGAGGTGTCTTTTGTGTATTGCTAATCAGAAGATCCCCTCCTGGCCAAGGCTACCTTTCCATTTCTCTGAGGTGGGCCCTATTTGCTCTTTGAGCTTCCCACCTCTTCGGGCTTTGTTTCTCTGCAGCCCCCTTTCCCCTTGGAGGTAATTCTCTCAGCAGGGATCCACTGCTTCGCTTTTGGCTCTGGAGTCTTTGACCTTGAATGCCCCTCCCCTCGGGCCTGATGTTAGCTCCTCTTCTCCGAGCCCATTCCCAGGCTGGGGTCGCCTTCCTGATCCAGATTATACCTGACAAGTGTCCTGCTTCTCAGGTCGTCTTTCTTCTGAATGAGTGCCTGTCAGTTCCTTGACAGATCAGACACCTCTCTGGTTTCCATTTTTCATATGGACCTTCCCTTAGGTAGTCTGTTATCTGTTTGCCCTCCTTTTGCACCCTTCCAGGAGTCAATGGGGTTCTACTTTTCTGCCTGCTTCAGAGGAAGTTTCTGTCCCCTTCTCCCCCTTGGTTCCTTTGTCTCTTCTTGAGGCTGTTCCTGGACTCCTTTAAGAGTCCAGTCCATCCTCTGGCATACCCGGGTTTTTCTCTCCCAGGGTATTCTCCTTCAGCCTTTTGCCCCCCCGCCCTGTTTCCTCTGTGGGTTTCACACAAGAATGAAGGGCATACACTTTAGGCTTATTGAGCTGAAACTGGGATAGTGATCCTTCTGATTTTAGCCCTACCTGGCAGGTGCCTTTTTTCACTTCCTCCTCGAGGTGTTATTTTTACTTCTAGCACTGCTTGAGACTCAGTCCTAACAGTGTTTCCTACTGTAGAGCCCCTTGGTAAGATAGTGCAGTTACATAAGAACTTTACTATAACAGTATATATCTTTGAGAGGAGCTGTTGCAGTAGGCAGGATTTTCCTCCTCCATCCCCTGCTCTCTTGCTCTATCTTGGCTTTCTCTGGGTTCGGCGTCATCTCTCTCTCTCTCTCTCTCTTTCTCTCTCTCTCCTGTTGGACCTTCTCACAAATCTCAGCGGGTGAACTGAGGTGGTGTGGGGACTGCCCTTTTATTCCAAGGGTGGAGGGCAGTCCACCTGTTATAGACCGCTAGCTAGAAATTTTCTGTGGTCCTGGCACCTGCAGCTTAGTCCTAACGATGTTGCCTACTGCAAGAGCTCCTTTGAAGATCTACTGTGCTTACGAGCTGTACTTTCTAGGAGTGGTATAGTTCACATCCAGACCACCCACACAGCCTCTTCTTGCAAGTGGCACTTGGATCCCTGCTTCCAGCGTGCAAGTTATTTTTTTTATTAAATTTGTATTTTCTTTAGCAAGATCATAGTCATCATACAGTGTAGTATAGATATGTAGGTAAAAGGTAGCAGCAGTGTACAGTCACATCTCATGGACCACAAAGTAACACATTTTCTAAATCCCTGTCCAATTATATAAAGACGAAGCTAGAGAAGGAATTGGAGACAAGAGACATACTAATTGTAAATTCATTCTCCACCAGTTACAGGTGAGCACAGTTTGTGGGGAGGTAGTTTTAGTATACAGTAACCTAATGCAGTACCTTCCTAATCCCTACATGACCCTTAGCCCCGAGCCCCTCATTTCATATGTATGCAGTCAAGGAATCGAATGAAGATTATTTGAATCCCGCTATTATGGTACAAAATCTGGGTATCGCTCCAACTGAAAGTGGGTCCATAGACTCCATCTAGTTGTGAAACCCCTCATTCGATTATTTAGTTTAGCTGCTATCTCTTCTAGTCTGTATACTTCATAAACCAGTTATCGACAGGTTTCTCTGGTGGGTATATGTTTAGTAAACCAAAGTCTGGTAATCCCTTTTTGACAGTTAAGACCAGGGTACAATTTATTTAGCTTTTGGTTACCAGGTAGGTACACTAGACAAGTAATATGCCTATTTTCAGGAACGACCGGAGAGTACAGACATTGAGATTACATAGTGTTACAGGCGTTTATACAAGAAACATCATAGCAGACAAATTGACTGGACAGGCACAGTTCCAGGTGACATTAAACAGGGTATCAACAGTGGAAAAGCATTTCAGTTAACATCGAGTTTCAGACAGTGAGGTAAAACAGATTCTCTGGTTGATTTACATCCAGTTTCAGACAGTTGTGCAGAAAAACAGAGTCACAGGGATTTAGCAAAACGGACAAAATTATGAATTACAAAAGGACAACATTATGACTCGGTCAAGTGCCAGGTGTGAACAAGTAGTAACTCAATGAAGTGCCAGAGAGGATAGGTTCGTCTGGGCTGGCCAAGTGCGTGTTTGCAAAGCACTAGGGCCTTACTGAGAGGACATAGCTCTATGGGGGTTTGGGACAGACCTGCACTTGAGGCCAGCTTTAGGACACCCCACAGGTGTCTCACTGAAACTATAGTGGGAGGGGCCGACCTAACCCGCTCAGGAAAGGAGTTCCAGAGTCTAGGTGTGCTTGCAGCGAGTCCCTGGCCCCATGAGGGTGCAGGTGGGAGGAACTCTTAGCAACCCGGGGACCCGTGATCTGAGTGAGTAGGAGGGGTGGTCCACCAGCATAAGTAGCTGTGCCAACCCTGTGGGTGCCTATTCTAGTCACTTTGCCCATGAGACATCCAAGCCCAAAATCCAGGTAGCTAGATGGTGAGAGCCAGCCGAGATTTTCTAGAGGTTACAATGATGAGTAAGCCGGGGGCAGCCAGGGCAAAACAACAGGTGTTATTGTAAGTCGTGAACCACGGGTGAGGTGGGATTGTAGAGCTGGCAAAGTGCAGGCCATAGGAAAGGAGGAAGCAGGATACCTCTCGCAGATGAGCCGCAGGTGTGAGGTTGTATTTGGCTCTGTAGGCCATACCCAATTTGCAGTTCACCATTCAACATACATTCACGATGTGATTCCCCATGTCAAGTTGGGGTCTAGCATTACACCAAGGTATCTGACAGAATTTACAGTTGGGAGGGTACCATCCTGACATTTGATGCCAGGAGCTGGCACGGCTTTGATTTTGGGTGCTGAACCAAATAGCATAGCCTGTGTTTTTTCAGGTTGAGAACCAGTTTATTTTGGTTACCCAAACCTGGATATTGTTAAAGTCATCAGATAGCGCTGATTTAGAGACTATGTCCCTGGGTGGGTCATGATGACCAGGTCATCAACACAGAGAGTGGCATTGCAGCTGGTAACTGCTGCCGGTAAGTGATTGACAAAGAGGGAGAAGAGGAGAGGCCCCAGGACCAACCCTTGGGGACGCCTGAGGTCACCAGTAGTGGATCAGAGAGGACTTTGTTAAATCTAGTCATCTGCATTCGACTGTGTAGGTAGCCTGTGAACCATTTCATAGCAGAGGAGGACAGACCCAGAGATCACAGCTGGGTGCGGGAGCAACTCATGATCAACGAGGTCAAAGGCTTTGGACAGGTCAATAAATATGGCTCCAGAGAGTTTTCCTGATCCATGGCTCCTTTGATACTGGAAGAGACAGAGACCAGGGCTGTGGTCATGCTGTGCCCCTTCCGAAAGCCTTGCTGGGCTGGGGATAGATCATGGGCCATTATGTGAGTGATGAGTTGTTCCGCTACAACTTTTCCAGGAGCTTGCTAAGGAGGACAGAATGGCGATCGGCTGATAATTGTCCGGGACCTTAGGATTGCCCTGCTTCAGTATAGGTACTATCCTGGCCACCTTCCATATGTCAGGAATGACCCCACTCCATAGTGATAGGTTAAAGATGTGAGCAACTACGGTGGCAATGTGGTGGATGCCAAGCTTTAGGAGTTTGGGCTCCAGATTGTCAGGCCCTGGGCTTGAGTACTGGGAGGCCAGAAATAAGGTTAAGCATGTCTGTGACTGAGACAGCCCTAAGACAGAAAGGCGGCCCGGGAGGAGGTAGACTCCAGTCCTGGTGCAATAGGGGACCAGTGGATATCCCTGTAGGCAGGAAGAGTGCAGCATAGGCCGACAGGTCGGTGAAGTGAGAGTTTAAGGCATTGGCAATCGTGTGGGGTTGTTGCAGGAGCCCCACCGATAATTATGTCGGATACCCCAGCACTGGTGAGGCCATTGACAAGCATTTGATATTTCTCCAGAACCTTTTGGGATCATTGGCTGAGCTGAGTAGGGCAGACTTACAGAAGTCACTTTGGCGGCCCTGATTGCCTTTTGCACTTATTCCTTAGATTTCTGTATCGTTGGAGATTAACCTGATCGAGGGAGTTTTGTAGTGGGCCCAGCACTTGTCTCTGGCCCTCATGAGGACTAGGAGATTCCCGTGCAACCAAGGGTGATGGACCCCTGACCCTCCTTTGAGACAATGGGAGCATGTTTGTCCTGCAAGGCCACGAAGGTGGAGAGAAGCGGATGGCAGCTGTAGGGGAGCAGGTGCTCCCAGCACCTAGACCAGTCAGTGGTCCTTAGGTCCTCCCTGAACACTTCAGGTTCAAACCTGGCATAGTTCCTTATGTGGATGATTTTATGAGGGACTTTTGGGGTAGGTATTCTCCACATACCATAGACTGGGAAATGGTTGGAGATAGAGTCTGGGAGGATCCCTATGGAGGAAATCCTTTCAGGATGGTTAGACAGGATCCAGTCCAGGAGGAGCTGGAGGATCCATTTGCCGGTCATCTGGTTGGCTCCTGGACAAGTTGTGTGAGGGATTAGTGTAAGTAGGGACTCATGCTGCTTCACATTACCTCCAGCCCAGTTTAGGTTAATGTCACCCAAGATAACAAATTCATTGTTTCCAGTACTAGGACATACTGTGTCCAGGAGGTGGAGTCAGGCCTGGAAGCCCTCCATCTGGGGATTGTAGGCACATGCCACGTGCAATTTTTGGTATTCCCTAGTAGGAGAAGGATGTGAAGTAGCTCACAGGGGATGGGGTGGATAGCTGATGAGCCATCTCAGTTACCTTCAGGTGGTTCTTGCAATAGATCAATATACCGCCTCCCGTTTGTTCCCAGGTCTATCCTGTCTTACGATTTCATAACTAGAGGCGCACATGCCGCATTTGGAATGGAGGACTTCAGCCAGGTCTCAGTCACTCCAAGAATATCTGGCTTGTAGAGTGAGACCCAGGTGACTAACTCGTTGAGGGTTAGGCAGTAGGCTCCTAATGTTGAGGTGAGCCACTTTGAGTCCCTTACCCAGCCTCCATTCTGGGGGGTTAGTGGGGCCAAGAAGCTAGTGCCAGGGTTAGTTTCGATGTCACTGGCCAGAGCTAATATAATATGGAAGATCCATAGGGGTACCACCAGTAGGTCCACCACCCAGTCGAGGTATTCCGTGCTAGGAAATGTTTGGCGGGTGGTGGTCAGTATTTCACTGAGGTCAAGGCAGCTAGTAGGACAGTACAGTGTCTTGGAGTAGGCTAGTAGATTAGAGAAGAAGTAGTCTGGCACCTCGTCCAGGGGAGGCTTGTTCCAGTGGTCTCTCATGAGCAGCGGGGGCTTGAGGCCACTTGGAGGAGTGCAAGCACCATAATGGGCCCAACTAGGTTGACAGGGCTCAACGAGGGTGGCAACATACCACCCTTTCGCACTTGGGGGACTCCCACTGTTTTGTGGGGAGTACCTTGGGAGGCCCCATTTTTACAGTGGGGAACAGCAGATGCCTAGGCCACCTCATGTTCCTCTGGAAGGACAACTCAAGTAGGGCAGACCTCGTGGCAGGTCACACAGTGCCCCAGTGAGGGGTAGAGCAGTTGCCCCAGCGATGGGTAAGAGCAGTTGCAGTCAGAAATAGGGAGTACCCCTCAGGCACTAAATCAGGGGCGGGGGTGTGGGAAATAATACAGTACAATAGTCACAGGTGTACACTAGTCACAGGTGTAGTACTAATAATACTCACTAGTCACAGGATGACATCAGTTTGTCAGAAGAGACAAGAACACTGGTCTCAGAGTAACAACATATGACATTAGGGAAGGATAAAACATATAAGAAATGACAGTGAGTTGCAATGAGCTATAACAGCTATGAGCACCTTAAGGAAGGATAAAGCACATTAGAAATGATGGTGAGTTGCAAGAGCTATAACCGCAATGGGCACCTGGCAGAGGTTCAGGGACAGTCACCTAGTGCTGCGAGGAGCAGTGAGCCCCAGAATAGCAGGGCAGGATCTCCCGCTCAGTAGTATTAGTTGGCCCACCCACTGGTTATGGGCATGGGAACACTTGTTACACTATTATTTGGACTGCCCCAATCCTAACTGGTCAAGTCAGAGCTCAGGAGGCGAGCTAGTGTGTATTTAATGGGAGGAGGGCAGGGGGAGGGAGCGAGAAATTCCAGAAATGCACAGAGGAGGCCGTCTGGTACTCGCTGGCTACGGCACCTCAGGACTCGGGACATGTGCAGTGGCTCGGGGGACCTTCTGGTACAGGTCGACCTGACCTCCCCTCCCTTCAACCGTTGCAGCGACACAGGAATGCTTTGCCAGGAAACAGGGCGCTTGCCTTTAGAAGGAGGCGAGTAGCCAAGCATCACTAGCAAGGGTCCAATCACGCAGGAGCACTACGGCACCAAGTTTGAAAAACAGTCTGGGCAGGCGTGGTTTCGTGGCAGGGACCGTCGGCATGTAGAGGCAAAAGTGAGACACCAGCAGTCCACTCGCAGGTAAGGGTACTTGCGACAACGATTCCACTCTCTCAAAGATGTTCCCCTTCGCTGAGTTGTAAATTCTAGGAATGCACAGTCAAGGAGGCCCGCGGTACTATGCAGCTACCGGCACCTCAGAACTCAGGACAGTAGCACACGGCTGGGGGGTGCTTCCTGATACAGGTCGCCCTCGCCTCCCTCGACCGTCCTTGCGACCCAGGAATGCTTTGCCAGGGAAACAGGGGCGCTTGCCTTTAAGACCCCCATTCAGCTTAAGGCCCACGGTGGGAGGGGTTGCAGGGGCATAGTTAGGATAAAGGTTGGTGTAAGTAAATCAGGTATCCGAAAAATATCATTCAATTCAGAAATAATCTCAGACCAGTATTCCCCGAGCAGGGCAGGACCATAAAATATGCATCTCCTAGCTGGATGAAAACACATCCTCTCCAACACTCTTCCAGATCAACCTCTCTGTACTTGGCTGTGACAGCTGGGGTTCTAAAATAACAGCATGCAAGTTCTGACATCATGGTGTGGAGCAGGTGGATATACTACCCAGGTGGTAGGAGGATCTTAGCTTGAAGACATTCTAATGAATCAGCACTTCTGGTGGAACTGCCATCATATGTATGTGAACTATACCACTCCTAGAACTACAGCTACAGATGAGTAGCCTATATTTTGTGCCCTGCCACAATATAAAACTGCCATGCTTCTGCCCCAGAAATTAAGAGCATAGTGCTTTTGACAGGATCGTTCAGGTTGTAGTGGACAGCTCTTACTTTTGAGAAACAGCTCTTGCAGCAGGTTACACCATTAGGACTGAAGCCGGCAGGCGCCAGGACCCTGAAATGTTCTAGCTAGCAGTATCCAGCGGGACTGCCCCGGCGTCGCTCCGCCCGGCGTCCTGGCATCCTCATAAAAGGCGGTCCCCAGAATCCCAGTTCTTTTCTCCGGCTGTTGATTTGCCAGCTGGCCTCACGGTCCCACTCTAGCAAACGACGACTACAATTTTCAAGGTTTTCCTACTCAATGTTGGCATCTCCAACTCATTCCTCAAAAGGCATCCCTCCAAGTGTGCTCATGGAAAGAGATCCCTTTCAGGATCCACACTCATCCTGCCTGTGGTGCTTAGGCCCGGACCAAGACACCAAGGCCTGTTCCTTTGCCAGAGGTTCAACAGTCGCACCCGGATCCGCCACCAGAAGGCACTTCGGGTTCCTCTTGGAAGAAAAGCTAGAAAGCATGGATAAAGACCCTGCCTCCAGAGGTGAGTCTACCTCTAAGTCCCATAAGCACTGGGGCAAGCACTGGAGAAGGCCAGGTCTAGATCACCTCATCGGGCCTCTTACTCACGCACTAGCTCAGGCTCCACGCGCTCAGACCGCTGTCCCTCCAGGGCTCGTTCTCAGCCCCTCCAGTAAAGGTTAAGTCTTTAGGCAGCACTTGGCTTCTCTGCATCCCATCTAGACTTCCAGGCCTTGGCTTCCTCAACACCCCTCGGGCCTCCTTGAAGTCTTCAGACTGTCACCAGTCCACGTCCTCTTCTAAACTGGCTTCCTCAGACAGGCGCCAGGACTCCGACACCAGATCGGCCTCCCAGCCTCCTAGGGTCGGATCCCCTCCCAGGAAGACTAAGGATCTGATGTCCCTAAAGCGGATGACAGACCCGAAGCAGGCTTCCGACCTTCCATTGGCTAAATGCCCAGCAGATCAGGCGTCGGCTAAGCACCCGGCGTCAGTGAGATGTTCGCGGAGCTGAAGACTGTCTCCCGTCACGGTGGACACCAGTCACTGGGACTCTACTGAGGAGGACCTGACATTGCCTGATGACCACGCAGGTGACAGCAAGGACGTCGGGCTTCCACAGGAGCCTTCGACGAACCGGCAATGCCCTCGGACCCGTGCCCGATGCGGTGACAGACCACTGGCACCAGGTCCGTCTGTCTCGTATGAATATTCAGGAGGTCAAAGATCTCTTTATATTTTGGTGGGACACAATAAAGAAGGATGTGATCCCGGTCAAACCTCCTCCTCCTACTCCTTCACCTCCTACTCCCCCTCCTTCACCACAGGGGCCAGCAGGAAGACCACTGACCCCCAAGGAACCTACTCCACCTCCTAGGGAAGATCCAAAGAATGGAGAAGGCCCCTTCAAGATCTCCCTCAGGGTCTCCCAGTCCTAAGCGATGCAGACGTCAATGGTCCACTCCACAGTGGGATGATTCCAGACCTGACACCTCAGATACCTCCAGGTCTCCTTCTCCGATCAGCATCCATCATCTACCCACGAGACCTGCCCTGGTCACCTCTGGATGATCCTCTTTTCCAAAATCATGAGGCACATCCAGGAGAATATGGGATGGGATTGGAAGATCTCGACCGAGAGACAGCGTCTAGCCCGTTATCTTCGGCAGAAAGACCCGAAGCCTGTGGTGGTACCACCCTTGGTGGACACCTTGTGGACATCACCAAGGCTGTGTGGAAGCATCCACACTCCACCCCTGTGCTGAGGAAGAAAGCTGACCACCTGTACAGAGCCCTGCCAGGAGGCCAGTACTTGCACAACAACCCCTGGTTGATTCCTTGTCATTACGGCCTCCCATGATAGGTCTCAATGACCACAACATCGGAGTACACAGCCACGGACCAGGAATCCAAGCAATTGGATGCCCTGGGGGCGCATGTGTCATCTGCTACATGCTCCATCAGGTCACTGAACTATCTGACTCATATGGTTCAGTTTCAGAATGCCTTGTGGGAACAGGGTCAGGACCTGGTTGACAAACTTCCAGATGGCAAGCAGAAGGTGGAGCTCTTGAACCTCCTCCGCACAGGGTCAGACGTGGGGCCCAAGTGTTAAGAGCCGATATGATTCTGCGGACTCGACTGCCAGGGCACAGCTTCAGGCATCTGTCCCAGAGACACTCCTGGCTCCGTGTCTCCGGATTACACGGACATGCAGAAGAGTATCCTGGGCGTCCCTTATAATGGAGAGGTCCTGTTTGGTGAACCCTCTGAAAAGGTCACCACCAAGCTTTAGGACGCCAGGAAGGCAGTAAGGACTGTACAGGCCATGTACAGACCAAATCTGGTTCCTTTCATAAGATCCAGAACAGTTTTCGCTAACAACAAAGGCAGCAACCACATTCTGGCCAGCAGCAAAGGGGCACCTTCAATCGTAAGGCCCAACTCTAAGTCTTCCCAGGCCGAGGTCAGCGGTATACCAAACCGTCCCAGCTCATGGGGTAATGCCACCACAGCATGACTCCTTCCCGCCCCCACCCCTCCTCTGGATCAACGGGCAGAAAAGGTCGGGGTTGCATCGCTCACCACTTTTCTGGGTGGCAGTCGATTACACGCCAACCGTGGGTCCTTCAGCTGGTCAAGAGGTCACATTATAGAATTCCTCAACCACCCACTGTCAAGACCTCCCTGCTTTCCTGTTATTCCAGTCAGCCGCACTGCTCATATAGCAGGAGGTGCTTGCGCTTCTGGAAAGGAAGCTATAGAGCACCTACCGAGGAACCAGAGAGGTGCAGGTTACTATTCCACTTCTTTCTAGTTCCCAAAAGATAGGGGACCTCTGTCCGATACTGGATCTCAGTGATCTCAATGCTGGTCCTTTACAAATGCATCTGCGTGGTGACCCTTCCTGGTTTGATACCCATGCTCAAGCAGGGTGCCTTCCTAGCGTCCTTGGACATGCAGGATGCCTACCTGCACATACCCATAGCTCGAGCACACTGCAAGTTCTTGTGCTTTGCATTTCTCGTCGCCATTATCAGTTCGAGCTCTCCCTTTTGGACTGTCATCAGCACCTCGGGTGTTTATGAAATGCATGGCAGTCATTGCGGCAGCTTTAAGGAGACAAGGCCACGTGTTCCCCTACCTGGACGACTGGCTCCTCATGGCACCCTCTCAGAAGGCTCTGATGTCCGCAGTTCACTGTACTTCGTCCCTGTTCGGGTTGTTGGGCATCATTATCAATCAGGAGAACTTGCACCTGGTTCTATCACAGAATCTACAGTTCATAGGCGCAGTTCTGGACACCGTCCAGGGAGAACTTTCTCCCCAGGACCGAAGGAACACATCAGATCCCTCATCAGGGACATTTTGGCAAAGAAGACAGTCCCAGCCAGGCTGGTCTTTTGCCTGCTCGGACTCGGCTGCGCTATTGCAACAGTCCCGCTAGCTCGTCTCCACATGCGGGAGACCCAGTGGATGTTACAGGTTTACAATAGGATCAGAAGCAAGACCATTTGCAGCTTCCAGTTGAATCTTGGATGCCGTAATCCGGGATTGGCAATGGTGGCTAGATTCAAAGAACCTGTCGGCAGGGGTCCCTTTCATTGCACCGTCTCCGATTGTGACACTCTCCACAGATGCCTCAAGGTTTGGTTGGGGAGCACACCTCGAAGGGTCAGGTCTCAGGGCTCATGGACACCCCAGGAAGCTCATCTCCACATAAATATTTTGGAAATGAGAGCAGTCCTTTATGCCCTGCAGACTTTCCAGTTGGAGATCCACCGGTACTCTCCTGTTACAAACAGACAATACCGCGGTGATGTATTACCTCAACAAACAAGGAGGCACCCATTCTACCGCTTTGCAGGAGGCCATGAGGGTGTGGGATTGGGTTCTACAACACGGCGCAAACCTAATTGCTGTTCAAGTCCCAGGAGTGGACAATGTCCTCACGAGACAGCCTGAGCCGCCTCAGGCCAGAGTCCACGAGTGGGAACTACTCAGGAGGTAGTAGAGGATCTGTTTCACAGATGGGCACACCAGAGTTAGACCTTTTGCGTCCCCATCCAACCAAAACTGCCCAATTTTTGCTCGCTAGATCCAGCGCCTGGTGTTTTCTGGCAAGATCGTTGTCCTCTCCTGGACGGGCAGATTCCTCTACGTGTTTCCTCCCTTTCTGTTGATCCAGAGGGTCCTTTGAAACTCCGCAGAGAGCAGGCGACACTGATATTTATCACTCTTTTTGGCCCAGACAGATTTGGTTCCCTGCTGCTACCAGCTGTCCGGAACCCCGGTGCCTCTGACAATCAGCTCTCACTTATTGTTCCAGGAGGTAGGTTCTTTGGTCCATCGGACCTTCTCTCTGAACCTGCACACCTGGCTCCTAGAGACATAGCTATCATGCAGTATGGGGTCTCACAAGAGGTAGCAGATGTTCTAGTGGCTGCTAGAAACTGCCACTCATGCCACATATGCCATGAAGTGGTGCAGATTTTGCCTCTGGGCTCAAGCACTAGGACTTTCCTGATGGATTGTCCGGAAAGTTCGGTCCTAGACTACCTCCTGTCTCTCTTCCAGGCAGGCTTGGCCTACTCCTCTATTAAAGTACACTTTGTGCCATTTCAGCGGTCATATACCTATAGGCCGCGTCCCATAACTCAGTTGGACACAGCACGAGCCTTCCTGAGAGGTGTTCTCCACCTTAGACCTCCGATTAAGGATCCTATTCCTCCATGGGATTTACCCTTTGTCCTGGAGCAGCTCAGGCTGCCACCTTTGAACCAGCTGTGGATTGCGCTGCGACCCCTAACATGGAAGACGTTATTTTTAGTTGCCGTTACTTTGGCCAGAAGGATTTCTGAACTTCACGCACTGATGTGCAAAGAACTTTATTTGTTTTTCACCAGGACAGGGTGTCCCTAAGGACAAATCCAAAGTTTCTACCTAAGGTGGTCTCAGCTCTCACCCTCAATCTGGACATCGACTTACCAGTGTATTTTCCTAAATACTCTAATAGAGGAGAGGCCCTGTTGCACACTCTAGATGTGCATAGGTGTCTAAGATACTACCTGACCAGAACTAGGCACCACCATAAATCTGATCAGCTTTTCATCTCCTTCACCCATAGGATGATGGGAGCTCCAGTTTCTAAACAATCGCTGTCCAGGTGGCTCATCTATTGTATCACGTTCTGTTATCAGAAACGTAACAAACCTTTACAGACGCAGTTAAGGGTCATTCACAAGGGGTGGCTACCTCCTTTCTGGCCATGAAGAACATGTCCACTTCAGCCACTCCGCGCAGCAGCTACTTGGAGCACTGTGCGCACCTTTATCAGGCATTATAGCCTGGATGTTGCATCATGGCGAAGAGCTGGTTTTAGTCTAGCAGTCCTTCAGGGACTCCTATCCTAGGCTTCAGTCCAGCTCACAATCTCTACCTAGCCTCCTCCCACCTCGAGGAATTTCCAGTATTGCTTGGGAATCAGTCCTAATGGTATAACCTGCTGCAAGAACTGTTTCTCGAGTAAGATAGTACAGTTACGTAAGAACTTGCCGTAACAGTAGATCTTCGAGAACAGCTCTTGCAGTAGGTAGTTCCTCCCACCATCCCTCTGGAGAGAGTTGTTCGATAGCTCTTTTCTAGGATTAGGTGTTTCTAACACCACTCTGAATACCTTTAGATGGCTGATCCTCAGTCTCCACTTCTGATGTCATCTAGCGGCCGTGAGTCCGGCGGAGAATTGGGGATTCTGGGGACTGCCCCTTTTATATGATGCTTGATGTTGGGGTGGGGCTGACATCGGGGTGGTCCCTGCTGGATACTGCTAGCTAGAAAATTTCCGTGGGTCCTGGCACCTGCGGCTTAGTCCTAATGGTGTAACCTGCTGCAAGAACTGTTCTCGAAGATCTACTGTTACGGTAAGCTCTTACGTAACTGTACTGTCTCTTTCTTTCATCTTCCCTCCGCTTCCACTCATCTAAGTGGTGCCTCAATATGGAGGACCCACAGGGGCAAGATGATCTTAATAACCTTGTGCTGGCCAAGACAGATGTAGGACCCACTGCTTTGCCTAATGGCATTCCTACAGCCACAGACCTTACCCTTAAGGATGGACCTTCTGATCCAGTTATACTGTCAACTAGTACATCCAGATTTACCATATGATCCCTGCATCTCCAGGCATGGCTTCTGAGAGACAGAACTGGGTAGGTTTCAAGTGCCCCATTGCAGCTCCCAAGTCCTATTGTCATCTTGACAACCCTCCACAAGGAAAGCCTAAGGAGCAGAGTGGAAATGCTTTTCCATGTGGTGTTCCAAGACTCCAAAGATTCTTTTCGTTGCCCTCGAACAATTTCTGGATTATTTTCTGAACCTTCTGGGATCTGGCCCACAGTACTCTTCCATAAAGTTCCACTTGTTGGCCATCTTGGAATTTCATGAGTTAGTAGGAAGTCTTTTGTTGGCCCATCTTCCTCTCTCTAAAAGATTTCTGAGAGGTATCCTACACCCCATAAAGAGGCCAATCACCAGCTGGGATCTTAGCCATGTGTTAGGCATGTTCACCTGCAAGCCTTGAACCAGCAACTACTTGTAAAATGAAGTATCTGTTCTGGGAAACTGTTTCTAGTGGCCATTGCTTCTGTAGTAAATCTCCATTACAAGTACTACTTGGTTTCTAAGTTACAGGCCCTAGCATGGATCAACCATACACATTTTCTTATAAGGATTAGGTGTTACACATCCGAAATTTCTGCTAAAGGTGGTGTTGGAGTTCCACCTCAGTTAGTCACTGATGCTTCAACCTTCTATCCCAAGCCAGAAAACCCTGGGGAAGTGGTGAGCGTTCTCTGGATGTTAGACAAATCCCCAGCTTCACCTTGACAGAATCAAAGATTATAGGTAAGCCTCTCAGGGCTTCAAACAGTGTTTGTCGAATTGAACTGTCAGTTGCATTCAGCACTACTACAAGTTAGCAGGGCAGCAGTTGGAAAGCTCCATCACAGCTCATTGCACCAGAGCATTGGCTACCTAGGAGGCTTTGCTTCATTCACGCACTATTTATGAAAGGTCGCTATCCGGAGTAGTGTTCATATCAGCACAAAATACTGCACTTCAGACATTTACACCAGGGAACATGTAGGTTTCAGGTTGTCTGTGTTACACAGCTGTTCTCCAGATGAGTCCAGGATCTCTAGCCTCTTTAGTCCAGATTTTTTTTTACAGCTTGCATGACCAAAGACTGGGACTCTATGGAGAAGATGCATTCTTGGAAGCTAGGCAAGTTACTTGCTATAGCAGAGAGCTTTGAAGCTCTAGTGTTACTTACTGTAACACTAGATCTTCAAGAATATCTGTTCCATAGAGTACTACTCATCCACCCTTCATCCCTGGACTCACTTCAGTCTAACGTATCATGTCTTCCCTCCTTGGAAAGGAATGGGCTATGAACATACTTGTCCCTTCTTATAGGACCGGTGGGCTATTGTATGCCTGTTTGCTGTCATCAATTGAATTTTTTTCTCTCCTCTGTGGTAAAAAATGTACAGAGGTGGTTTGGGTTGGCGTCCTTTATTCCTGCAGGCTCACAGATGGCGCCATACATCAGTGCTAGGCACAAGCCTCAAAAACTGCTCATTCCTACATGGTTCTGTTGCTTCGTTCTCCCAGAGCAGAGAGTGGTACTCCATGGAGGAGATATTCTTGAAGATCTAGATTTACAGTAGTAAGTTTCCTTCCTTAAGGCGCAACCAGGTATTTGTCATGGGTTGATAATTAACTGCTGTCTGTGCTGTGTTTTTAGGTGAACCGGCCTTCAGGGCGAAAGGGGTATTCCTGGAGAAAAGGTGAAGCAGGTCGTGATGGAATCCCAGGATACCCAGGAGAGAAGGGTGACCAAGGTAAAGCATCCCCTGCATGTACAACACATTTGTTCATAGCACTACTTACATTAAAGGGACAGATAAAATGGAATTTAACGACTTTGTAGTACAGTAAATGCCAGTTTATAGTAAGAGCTGGTATGCGTCATTACATTAGTATTTCCATTTGCCATGTATCAAAAAATAAATAATTGCAGTTTACAATACGAATCCTAAGATAGCTGTTTCAGTAGTCTTATGAGTCATACTTTCATTCTGTAGCAGAAAGGAAGTACGGGTTGTCTCAAACTTGTGATGTTTCAGCATGTAAGTCTGCAGGTGGGCACCATTACAAACACACACACACACACACACACACACACACACACACCAGTTTTCCCTCCATGACTGTATTTAGCCTTGGGAGATCATCAGGACCAGCACCTGAATAATCAGGACTCATAAATGCACTACAGGCTCTTAAATCTCTATTGCTGCTGCCCTGCTCTGTCAGCTGTAGGGATTCTGGGATTTCTAGTTACAGCAAATGACAGCTTGGATGTTAGCAGGATCAGTATCATACAATTTACTATTCTGCAGTAAACAGTAAGGAAAAAAAATGTTTGTGCACAAAGTGCAATTGGGACCAGCCCCACACTTTGTGGGGCTCTTAGGGAACCCCTTTAAGTATTGACTAATCAGTTGAAAATAGCTTTAACTCTTGGGCTTCAACTAAGATAATATGACCAGATCTTCCATGAATCAGTCTTCACCATTGATTCATACATACGGTCAAGGGCTAGAGGCACTGGAACCCCACGGAACTTTTTCTTCTAGGATGGGTGCTGGCATTGGCTACTGAGACTGCAGCACTTACCCATGTGGTGTTACATGTTGACTAATAACCATCATTGACTGCCTCATGCACCTCAATTTTGTTCTTCCTGCCATCAAGTGCATACCATGGGAGCAGTTCCTCAGTTTGACCACTATCGAATTTCTTATGGGTCATCTCTGAATTTCTTTTCACAGAGCCAACTTCATTTTATTGTTTTGTCCATGATGTCCGAGTCTGAGGGAAAAAAAGGTTGAATTCTGCCCCTATCATGGGTCAGTCTTTCTGTGGAAGCTCGATCATGACAAAGGACCATCAAGTTTGCTAGACCTGCCTTGGCCCAGGACATAATATGGATTCCTTTGTTACCAGCTTTTGTACAGACTTCTGCACCCTTGAAATGCATTTGCTGAAGTTGAATTGTCCAACTCCCACTTTTGAGGAAGACAGTGAATCTACGCTCACCAAGCACAGGTCTTTGGGCCTTTCCTGGGCCCCATCCCAGTTCTTCTGGGACTGTGGAAGAGTAGGGTTCTCCTTGACCTCACTCGCTGAGGCATTGGAGTCCCTGGGATGGGTCTGATGGATAGCTGGCTCCTTCTAGTAGCTGGCTGAGCACCCCAAGTCTGTCTACCTTGGCAGGAGACATCCCCAGTGGTGAGGCTGAAGCTTTACCTCGGTGTACACTGGAGGACACCTCGTGATGCAGCCTGGTGCTGCCCTGACTTTGACACTGTCCACTGTGTCAGTGAGCAGCATGGTGTTGATGATGATATGGAGCCCTTCCATGTGCCGTCTCATGGTACCAGGAGAAGGACCTACACTAAGACTGGATAGCTCCTGTTGCTGAAGTGCTGGTCTTGATCTTGGACTCAAGCAGCTTTAATGGCTCTGAGGAAGAGGCCAGCATTGAACCTGGTGATGGGTGCAGCACTGGCCCTGGTGCAGGTTCTGGGCCCACCACCAGGTGTGCTGCTGGCAACAGATCAGCCTCTAGGTTTGTCCCCAATTCCAGTGTTGCTTGCAACACTGGACCGGCTTCTGATACTGGGTTCAGAACCATGGACATCACCAGCCAGGGGTATGCGGTGCCTAGGTCTATCTCTGACCCTCAGTTTAGTGCCAGAGACAGCATCAGCTTCGGTTAGTGTTCTACTAGGGTCGCTGAATTAGCCCCTGGACCTATGGTCAGATCCTTCTCTGGTGAGGATCAAAGCAGCCTCAAGGGAGAGAACAGCCCACTCTCTCATCTGGGGAGTCTCCCTATGGGCTTAGAAGTAGAGGTGGGAGCAGAGTAGGCTCAAGCTGCCTGAGTTTAGTGCCTGGCTTGGCTCAACATGACCCTTATAAACAGTTAAGAGTTAAGGTGAATCCAAGCCAGTTATTGTCAAAGTAAGCATTTTGTCAGCCAGAGCAGTTCATGTATTGTCTGAAATGTTCAACTCCTGTAGAGAACAGCCTGCAGTAGCCAAGGCTCAACTTGTGTTTTGGCTTGTAGAGTCAAGCCAGATCCCTCACTGGCTCTTATTTGGCTCTAGGTGAAAAACTCCAGACTTGCCCACCTCTGCTGATGAGGTTGTTCGTCTTTGTAGGTCAACACTATTCGGGAAGGTTCACCAGGGCCTCCCTAGTGTAAGGTCTGCTGAGCAATTCCACAGCATAGCCATAGACCCTAGAGTCTTGGGATCGCTCTTCCTCTAGAGCCAGTGTCCACCACTTCCTGAGCTTCCAGGGATCATGAGCATTTTTGGCCACCTCACTTTGAGTCAGCATGGAAGACAGCTGGCATGCTCTTCCAATACCATACCAATGCTGACAATGTCCAGTTCCTGCACAGTTCTCAGGTGCCACCTGCTCCCAGGTCCAGCACCTCCTGTCTGTCTACGTCCTCCTCAGAGGGCATGGGATCTTCCCAACACCTGTCCTCAGCATCTGAGTACCTCTGTACCAGATATTCTGACAGACATGCTGCAAGCACTAGACATGGGTACTATAGCTATGCACAATGCCCGGTCTACACAGCTGGGGTTCCTGAGACCTTCCTGGCCTAAGGCCTTTGAGGAATGCTCCAGGACAGTTTGGAGACATCTTTGCTCTCCCTTCAGCACCAGGGACATCAACGGCGGTATTGCTCACCTATGGTTCTGCAGGCATGGTATCTCACCACTGCGGGCTTCAGGTTTTGCAAACCCCAGATGAGCCTTGTCGGCGTGGTGCATGACCAACCTCCTGATGCTGCCTGTATGCAGACATGCATTAGGTAGGAAGATCTTTGCCTCAGCTCACACTATGATGTGCATTGCGCACCCTCAGACACACTTAGCAGCTTATAGCAAGTGCCTGTGGATGCTTCTGGTCAGCTCCTAGCTGTCTTGCCACCCCTCAGAGATAGGCAAGCCATCTGCCTTTCTGCCAAGGGCCTGGAGTTGAGAGGCACCAGTCAAGGACACTGTGTGATGCAAATGAGGTGGCTCCAGGCTGATGGGAACCAGAGTCTGCATTTGGCTGTTGGCGTGATCTTTGCCTCTCGCAGCTGGCATCTATGGTCGGGCAAAAGGTGCTGAACTCCTATTTCCAGGGGACTCACTTTTTCCTGTAGCTCAGGTGGGAACTTAGGGGCACTTTTCCTTCCATCTGACTGTGAGCATTCTTAGGCCTCGCCAGTCCTGTGAGGAGTCCCTGCCCTCAGGTGTTCTCCCCGATGCAGACAGCTGAGGGTCACCATTACCTTCAAGGTGAGCCAGTCTTCCCAATTCGAAGCTTGGTACTGGACACATGTATGAATCAGTGCAGAGGATTGATTCATGGAAGATTAGAAAATTATGTACTCACCATAATTGCTGGTCTTCCAGAATATCTTCATCATTGATTCAGATGCCCACCCACCATCTCCCGGCTCAGCTGTGACCCAGGGCCTCTGGCAGCTCACCCCTGGGTGCTTGCAGTACTTGCTCTCTCCTCTGCTATGGCCCTTTATAGTGGCTTTTTTGTTAAAAAGAAAAAAAGATTGGCATCTCGGTGCCAACCCTCACCAAACAAACAAAAAATAATCAAAGGGAGTGGGGGAGAAAGCCCTTTATTTTTTCTCTCGGAGTGGGTAAGGACCACCTTCCCTCCATTTCTTCCATTTTTCTCCCTCCTTCTCCCTGCCTGGCGTATATCTCAGGTATATCCTGGTAGTTGTTCTGTTCAACATGTGCCCTTAACACCATACATTCTAGTCCACTGAGCAGATGCTTTTTCTGTGGAAGGGTGCAATGCACTTGCTTGCAGTAATGTACTAGCTTCACAGGGTACACCCTGTGGTTGCAGGCAGAAGCGGAATATGTTCTCCACACACGCCGAGTTTTGGTTGGTATCCCTTTTCACTTCTGTGTGTGTGTGTCGGTCCTACCCACTCCACCTTGAACATGCCAGAGGAGACAGTCATATCTTGACTCCCTATGACTGCTAGTCCTGCACCTCCTGTGCTCCCTCACTCATTTTCTCATTAATCTTCTTAGAGAAAACATGGTTCTCAGTTTACTCAAGCTTATCAAGTACCATGGAGCTAGTATTTTGAGAGTCCAAATGTCATTTCTCCATTTTGGCATTTTGCCATCACATTTGCAAGAGAGTCTAATATTGGACTTTTTCACTACTTCTACCAGAGCCATATACTAGGGCTACTGTATTATCTTTTCACCTCTCACAATCCATACCTTCTGGCTGATTGCAAGAGGCTCTGGCTCTGAGTCCAGTGCAGATGGGATACCTAGAAACCTCAGGTTTTATATCTATTTGCATTTTCAAGTGCTTCAATCTTACGATTTACTGCTGTCTGTCCAACTATAGCAGCATCAGTTTTAGCTTCTGTTGTTGTACCCTTAGTTTCCTGAGTCTCTACCCTTTTTATTTGCTTCCTATTTGTTGTCGTCTGAGCCATTTCAGTCTCTAAGAGGGTGTTTTATATTAAAGACTGTAGGTTAGATTCGGGTTGGAAAATCTAGAATTGATTTTTGCCATCTAGGTACCAATATTTTGAATGCTCTTGTCTTTGTAGCTCCTGGGCTGCCCCAATGTTAGTAGTTTCTCTGACTCCTCCGATTCCTCTGGCTTCTCAAATACTCATTCTAAACAGGTTTCTGGCCTTGCGGTTAGGTTTTCATCCATTTTCCCAGCCATCTTCCCAGCCAAGATCTCCTGACTCCTTATGGGTTGTTGTTCATTCAAGGAGATGCTGTTTATCAGGTAGTTCTTATATTTTCAGCTGTACACACTCACAGACTTTCTTCAGTTTTTGTGTTTAGTGTTGATGTTGTGGCTTTTCATTTCACAGCCTAGGCTCTGCTGTTTTGAAAGTGCCGGCGGGGTGAGAGCACAGACCTAGCCGCGCTCCAGTCTGCCCCCCCTTCCTTCCCGGGCTCAGCTGTTCCAGCCCTTAAGAACTTGTCCATCAGACCGTACCACACAAACAATACTTACTGGAGGATGATGAACCCTATCTTTCCGTTTCTTATCCATTGAGTAAAATTAAATTAATCCTCCTCACAAGCTGTCTGTTTTAACTTTTTCTTACAGGATAGCCAAGAGCAAAGCAAAAGCAGCCTACACGTCACGGCCCTCTTGCCCTCCTTGTTTACCATCCTCTTGTGTGGGACTGTGTCAAATGCCTTACTAAAGTCTAGGTAGGCCATGTCTCACCGCCCTCCTGATCTACTACCCTTTTCACTCAGTCAAAGAAATCTATCAGATTTGTTTGACAGACTCTTTCTGCCGTGAATCCATGTTGCTTTGGGTCTTGTGCCCCATTGGCTTCTAGAAATTCAACAATCCTTTCCTTTAACACCAATTCCATCATCTTCCCTACCACTGAGGTCAAACTGACCTGCCTATAGCTTCCACTTCTATCTTGCTCCCACTTTTGTGAAGGGTATCTTGTTTACCCTCCTCCAGTCCTCTGGCACCACTTCCTCCTCCAGTAATTTGTTGAATAGGGCTGTCAGTGGTGTCACTAGCACCTCTCTTGAGTTCCTTTAATATACTGGAATGTATCCTGTCTGGCCCCATTGCCTTACCTACTTTCAGTTTCAAGAGTTTCTTTAGGACTCTCTCTTCTGTGAATGGACTAGTGTCCACCCTCTATCCTGTGTGTTTCTACTGCCTAATTCTGGTCGCCCTCCTATTCTTTTGTGAATACTGAGCAGAAGTATTCATTCAGTATCTCAGTTTTTTCTAGGTCCCCATCTGCCCACTACCCCCTCTTTACTTAGCCTCACTATCCCTCCTTTGTCTTTTATCTTTCCCTAATGTACAGCACCAAGAAGGTTTTGTTCCTCCTTTATTGTCTGGGCTATCCTTTCTTCTGTTTGCACCTTTGCACTTCTGATTGCTTTCCCCATCCCTCTGCTTTGTCTAAAATAGTTCCTGACTTCCTCCCTCTGTGTTTCTTTGGACTTCTTGAATGCCATTTTTCTCTCTGACCTTCCCTGTCACCTCTTTTGAGAACCATAACATTTTTTCCTTTCTTTTGCTTTGTTAACTTGCTCACATAAAAGCTTGTTGCCTCTTGTATGTATCTCTTGAGGTTCTCCCCTGTTCCTATACCCCTCCTTTCCTTTTGCCAGTGATTTCTTCAGGCATATTCTCATTTTTGTAAAGTCAGCTTTTTGAAGTCTAGGATCCTTGCTTTTGTGTGGCTTGACTCTTCTAGTGTGTTTACCTTGAACCATATTGTCACGGTGATTGCTGGTCCCTAAATGGCTGCCCACCGATACATCCATTATTCTGTCTCCATTTATGAGCACCAGGTCCAATACCACCACTTCATGGGTGGGTTCTACCACTGTCTGTCTGAGGCAGACCTCCTGCAGGGCATCTATGATGTCCCTGCTCCTAGATGTGGCTGCAGCATAGGTGTTCCAGTTAACATCTGGCATATTTAGGCCCCCTACCAACAACACTTCCTTTCTCTGCCATTCTAAGGATGTTTTCTACCATGTCCATGTTTCCTCCCCTGCATTGGGGGTCTGTAAATAACCCTGTGCGGATAGTGGTGCCATTTCCTGTCTCCAGGGTGACCCACAGTGCCTCCTCTCCTCCCTGTTTTCCATTTACCTCAGTTGCTTTGATCCCTCTCTGATGTAGTTAGCTACCCCTCCTCCTCTTTTGCCCACCCTGTCTTTCCTGTAGACTGTACCCAGGTATGTTAATATCCTAGTCATGACTTTCCTTGTACCATGTTTCCATGACTGCCACAATATCCAGATCTCTCTGCATCAACGCCACTAGATCAGAGATCTTGTTCCTCAGGCTATGGGCATTTGTGCACATGGCCCTCCATGTTTTGGCTTTTGCCCCTATTTGCTTCCGTCTTATCCCTTCCCCTGTACAACCCTTAATTTTATCTGCTGCTTCAGTCCCTTGTGTGTCCTCATCATTAGGATCTGTTTCTTTGACTACCTTAACCTGAGAGGGCAGCTGGGTTTTCCCTGCTTTTATCAGCTTACCCCTTGGCTAGTTTAAATGCTTGCCAATGAAAATTTCAAACCTTTCACTGAGGATCCTGGTCCCCTCACAGAGAGATGCAGACCATCCCTTACGTACAAGCCTGCATTTCTCCAGGTGGGCCCCCAGTCCACTCAGCTCTACACCAGTTCTTCAGCCATTCTTTGAATCCCATGGTGCGAAGTGCCCTGGCCTCACCCATGCCATAGACAGGTAGCACTTCTGAGGCGGTTACTATGTATGCCAGCTCTGTAAAGTCCCTCTGCACTGCCTAACCTCATTCTCAGACAGGTCATTTGTTTCAAGGTGGATAATGATGTCTAGCTCCCTCTCCTGTGCTGTTGCTCCAGGGATCCTTAGGATTCGCCTTCTATCCTTCCAAGCCATGGCGCCACGTAGGCACCTTACCGCCTCCTCCTCCCTCTCCCACTCTGCCTCTCTAATAATAGAGTCCCCACTAGGATTTGCTTCCTTCTCCTGTGTGGTCCTGTGCCTCCCCTCTGGGAGTCTCCACTGTGGAGGTTCCCTGCATCCTGCTTTTCCAGCACTGGGTTCCTCCATGAGATAGCCTCGCTCTGTCAGAATGGTGTGAGTGGCTGTGGGTGGAACCACAAGGTGGGATGTGCCTCTGCCCAGCTTTCCTCCTCTCTCCCTGGGCCCATCGTTGTCCAACTGCCCCTCCTACTGGCATCCTTGGAGGTAGCGATGGTGGTCTTGGTGGTCCCTGAGTGGGAGGAGTGTCTCCTGAACTCCAACACCCTGCCTGGAGACAAGCGACTGCCTCATCCAGAGAGTGCCTGCAGATAGCAGCACCGCAGCCTCCAGAATGTCTCCTGGAATACTGCTGCCCCACAGCCACTGCATTGCACCTCTCCATCATGTCTGACATTTGCCTTCTCCTTACTAAGCTCTATTCGCTGAAGCAACACATTTTCATCCCCCGCAGTCAAGCATTTGTGTCAGGAATCTTGCAAGAAACCTTTTTCCCCTGTATACCAGTAGGCTGTTTGTCCCCAAGCAGTACCCCACACAAACCTTAGTGACAACTGTTGCTGATCCTGTCTTTGCTGTATTTAGATACATTAGTTGCCAACTACATAATAACAGCAATATTGTAGCATTTGCCTACTTTCTAACATCCTGTACGAAATTATTAAAGCTAGCGAAAACATTTTAGCTAATTAGTACCACTGTCCAGAACATTTTGATATTCCTCAGGAACAGTAAAATACATTGCAAACAATGTGCAACTCATTCTTAATACAGCATTACAGAAGTGCAACAATTAGACAGTCAATAAACGCTAAAGGTATATCAACAGTGCATAAACAATTACACCGTTTTGGTTTTCAAATAAATTACCATTTCCCCTTAAGCCCCTGTCCATGCAAACAGTTTACAATCTCTGCTAGGGGCTGCTTTTCAGTCCAGGCCCATGGAGCTGTAAATGACCAAGGGCAAATCACCCACAAGACCTGGGCCTCTAGGTCAAATGAGGCATCCCAAGGTACAGTCTCTGTTCCATACTCCATCACTGGATCACTGGAGAGGTGAAAATGATGGTCCTCACCTGTCTGACCTTGCCATCTTCGCCTCATAGGCCTTTGTAGGCAAACTTCACCAGGCAGGCCTCTTGATGTCTTGTCACTGGTCCCTTGGTCTCTCGCTGTACGCC
Source organism: Neoceratodus forsteri (assembly GCA_016271365.2). Classification (NCBI taxonomy): domain Eukaryota; kingdom Metazoa; phylum Chordata; order Ceratodontiformes; family Ceratodontidae; genus Neoceratodus; species Neoceratodus forsteri. Next base: position 79,180,411 of record CM057459.1, read on the forward strand.
CTGGAACGCAGGCTAAGGGCTGGCTGTGGAGGCAAGACTCTGGTAGCCAAACAGTTGGTCTGAACAAAGGGAGGCAAACACCAAACTGCAGGAATGAGGGGATCCCATGTAATGAACGGTAATGTACAGGAACAGTCACTCCATGGAGCAGGAAATGACACAGGCAAAATTACTCTGGATCGTAGGGCTACATTTTAAGCTTGAGTTCACTCTAGACCATGAAGGTCACATTGAGCATAAAGTCCAGGTGGCTACCTGTTGTGGGCAGCCAAACAGTCCAGCCACAGGCAGCTTAGTTGGTGGCTGAATCAGGCCTTGAATCTAGCAGCAACACCTCCTGCAGCCAAAAACCACCATAGACAGTCTCAGGGTCCAGGGCCTTTTCCCAGATCCCTGGAGCCCCTAGCTCCCAATTGCAATCTCCTCTTGCTGCTACTCTCCTCAGCAGACTCCTTCCTTTAGGGCGTCCCACTCAGCAGTGGGCTTCAGGGCTGCCAGAAACTCAGCCCACCCCAGATGCATGGTCCTTTCCGCAGTCCTCTTCCTTCTTCCGGGCCATTCTTCACGATGCCCAAACCGGGCACCAAAAATAGCGTCCACTGCTGCATTTACTAAACTCAATAGCACCCTACATTCTAAGTAAAAAAAATGACTATAGCCTTAATGGCTGAGCAGGTAATCAGCCCCGCTCAGCCCACTCACTACGTCTTCTCCTGGATGATCTTCCTGGTGCCAAAACAGCTCCTTTTTATTCTTGCCCTTGGGTTCCAAACAACCCGCCAAAAGCAGAGTCCAATCCTGGACCATCCTACCTGGCGCCTTACATACTTGACCTCTAATGACTCCTGGGACATGTAGTCCCACTAATAACTATTTACAGCTGATGCCCCAAGTGCCAACTGGCACCCAAACTTTGAAGCAGCCAGTCCTTTAAAATATTGAAACCTCGTGGTCACGCATGCACAGTAGTGCGGACTGCCAAAAAATTACTTACAGTTATTTTCTTCTCTTGATTCTGGTCTAACAACCTCCCCTCACCCCCAAAGTCCTTAAACCCATGGTCTCGAGCCCAGCCTGCTTCACACTGGCTCAGGATCCGGAGGAGACGCTGTGTTAAGTTTTTTATCAAAGCCAGACATGCAGTAGCACGGACTGCCCAAATATTTACAATTTTAATATTTTTTTTTTCACCCCACGGCCCCCAAACTCCAAAATTGTGCTTGAAGCATGAAAGACACAAAAGCCAGGGCACCACACCAGGGCAGCCACAGCCGCAAGGACAAACCAAGGACCACAGGTCCAAATCCCACCAGAGCCACTGCAACAGCACTGGGGAGGACACGGAGCCGAGTTCCAAAAGGTAAGCCTGCTTTGGGGGCTTACACTTATACAGACTAGTTTTAATTCTTTGTAGTAGGTCTGAACAAACTTTGTTTCCCAAGTTCTCTTGAACTGTGCAGTTGTGGCAAGGTTGTGAATGGGATATAATCAACCAACACTAATATTAAACTGTAAAAAACAAAAACAATGAGCTGCATTTTGTCTCTAAGCCCAAATTGTGTGTTGGTGTGCCTAAACTCCCTCTTCCCTGCACTGATGGGTCCTGCTGGAGAAAGCCACCAGTTTCAGGTACAACCCCTCTCTGGATTTCTCCATCCATATCTGTTCAGCCTGAAAATCAGTGAATTCTAAGTCTGGGACAGCCTACAGAGTTAGACATTACCTGTTGCCCACTGCACTCTTGGCCATTGCGCAAGGGATTTTGCTCCCAGAACTAACTTATGGTCAGCTGGCATTCCTTGGCACAAACAATACCACCCACTCAAAACCGGTGTAACCTGTAACTCTGTGTTACTTAACATACGAAATTGCCAGTAGCAATAGGCCTTATTGGTCTGTCAAGTCTGCTCGAGTGCATCTCATACTAGTTCTCTGGAGCTGCCCTCCCCCACACACCCTTTCCCTCCTGGAGTCATCCTCCCCACCCCCTTTTCTCCCCTTTTCAGCCTCCTGTTCTAATTTTCTTTTCACCCTATCCCACCCCCTTGAAACTGCCCACTGTATTCGTTACCACATCCTCCAGCAGCTTATTCCCACCCTGACACCGCTATTTCAGTGAAAAGTGCCTCCTTAATTCCATCTTAAATCTACCTCCCACAGGTTTCAGGCTACGCCCCTTGTTTTGACCTCTGCTCTTAAATTGAAGATGCCCTCTGTTCCACCCCTGTTTATACCCTTTAGGTACATGAAGGCATCTATCTTGTCCCCCTTTCCTTCTGTCCTCCAGGGAATACATGTTAAGCTCCCATATACAGACCCCCATCTCAGGGGAGTGAATGGACAAGGAAATGATAGAAGACATCCTTAAGATGGCAGAAAAAGGGAGATATTATTGATGGGGACCAGAATATGCCATGTTAACTGGAGCACTTTGCTGCAGGTACATCCGAGTGCAGGGTCATTCTTGATGCCCTACAAGGGCATGCCTCAGACAGCTAGTATTGGAACCCACGGAGGGAGCAGTCTTAGAACTGGTACTCTCAAATGGGGACAGAGAAAGAACCTCAGATTTAGAAGTGGGTAGCCATCTGAAACAAGCGACCACCAAACAGTGTGGTTATGATAAACACAGCCATACAATCAAGCCATACAAAAGCAGAGTATTGGACTTTAGGAGGCTGACTTTGGGAAATGAGAGAGTGCCTCAGAAAGCACTAGCAAACAGGCAGGAAGGAGGTGGAGGAACAATGGGGAGTAATCAAACGGCCATCACAGAGGCAACAAGCCTTTGTGTAAAGCAGATCAATAAAAACACAACGAGGTGGCAGGGAAGGTTAAGGAGAAAGGATAGTATTCAGGAAATATAAGGAAACACAGAAGGAGCAGGACAGAGAACTTTTTCAGTTAAAGCATAAAGAGGCTGGAAAGGCAGTCAGAATAGCAAAGGCCCAAACCGAGGAAAGGATAGCCAACTCTGTTAAGAAAGGGATAAGACTTTTATAGATACATTAGGGAGCAAAGAAAGACCAAAAGAGAGATACTGAGGCTTAATAAAAGGAGGAATGTGGGTAGAGGGTGACTGAAAAGCAGGGATACTGAACTAATATTATTTCTGCTCAGTAGTCACAAAGGAAGATGAGGGAAGTACCTAAACCAAACAAGAGAAACACTTGAAGATGGAGTTGATACCAGTCCATTTACAGAAGAAAGGGTTCTGACAGGACTGATAAAATAGAAGGTAGACAAAGCAATGGGGCCTGAAGGATTCACCCAAGAATTCTAAAGAACTAAGGGTTGAACTAGTGACACCGCTGACTACTTGCTTTAACAAATCATGGGAGGATGGGGTGGTACCTGAAGACTGAGGTGGGTGGATGTGATTCCTCTTCACAAAAGTGGGAGCAGGACAGAGGTAGGAAATTACAGACCAGTTAGTTTGACCTCAGTGGTAGGGAAAATGATGGAATCACCTCTGAAGGAAAGAATTGTTGAGTACCTAGAGGCCAGTGGGGCACAGGACCCAAGGCAGCATGGATTCACGATGAGAAGGTCGTGTCAGACAAATCTAATAGATTTCTTTGACTGGGTGACGAAAGTACTAGACCAAGGAGGGCTGTGGACATGGCCTACCTAGATTTTAGCAAGGCATTTGATACAGTCCCACACAAAAAATTAATACACAAGTTAGCCAGCCTTGGAGTGGATCCCAAGACGGTAGCCTGGATAAAAATTGGCTAGACAACAGGATGCAAAGGGTGGTAGTAAATGGAGTACACACTGAAGAAAGGAGGGTTACTAGTGGGTACGCAGGGTTCAGCACTGGATCGGTCCTTTATTGTCTTTATAAGTGACATTGCAGAGGAACTGGAAGGAAAAGTATGTCTCTTTGCAGACGACACAAAGATCTGCAACAGGGTTGATACACAAGATGGAGTGGAAAGGATGAGAAGGGACTTGGCAAAGTTGGAGGAATGGTCAAATGTATGGCAGCTCAGATTCAATGCAAAGAAGTGCAAGGTAATGCACCTGGAAAACAAAACCCAGGGGAAGAGTACACAATGGGGGTGAGATACTGACAACAGTAAAAATGGAAAGGACCTGGGGGTTATTATATCAGATGACCTAAAGGTGGGCAAGCAATGTGAGAAGGCAGTAAGGAAGGCTGGGGGGATACTGGGATGTATGGGGAGAGACATCAATAGTAGGAAACAGGAAGTTGTTATCCCTCTGTACAGACAGTTGGTGAGACCCCACCTGGTGTACTGTGTGCAGTTGGGGACCCAATTTCATAAAGACATAGACAGAGTGGAGGCAGTCAGGAGGAGGCAACCAAAATGATGCAGGGTCTACACCAGAAGACATAACGAAGAAAGACCAAAGGAGCTTAATATGTATACGTTGAGGAAAGAAGGGAGAGGGGACATGATAGAAAATTTCAAGTACCTCAAGGGAATCAACAAAGTCCAAGAGGGTAGCATCTTTCAGAAAAGAGATGTGCAAGAACAAGGGGCACAGTTTGAAGATAGAGGCACGCTCAGAAGTAATGTGAGAAATGTTTTTCATGGAGAGGGTTGTGGATGCATGAAACAGCCTTCCTGAGGAGGCCATGGAGTCAAGAACAGTGGGGAATCTAAGAATGCATGAGAAGTTATAAGGCAGTCCTAGTGGGGGTAGGGAAGAAGTAAGCTGTTGGTTAACTAGGATCTGCAGCTATCTGTTAGGTAGGAAAGTGGGCAGACTAGGTGAGCCAAGCGGTCCTTATCTGCCTCAAATTCTATGTTTCTGTGTTTCTATAGCCTCTCTTCATATGGTTTGTCCCTATGTCCTGGATCATTCTGGTTGCCTGCTGCTGAACCCCTCAGGTAGCTTAATGTCCTTCCTCAGATAAGGGCACCAGAACTGTATACAGTACTTCAGGTGTAGTCTCACCAGTGACCTGTATAGGGCAGAATAACTTCCTCTCCTAGCTGTGATTCCTCTGGTGATACAGACCAGCATTTTGTTTGCTTGCCCACTATGCAGGTTAGTTACCTGGCTCATCTCTGGGACCTCCACTGTGGACTGGCACCACATTTGCTGTCCTCTAGTCCTGCACACACACACCCCTTCTCCAGTGAGGTGTTAAACAGGTCTGCCAGAGGGCTGCTAGTACTTCTGCCAGTTCCTCGGGACCCTTGGTACACTCCATCTGGATCAGTACCTTGTCCACCCAAAGATCCCTGTGACCCTGTAAAACCCTGTCAACCCCAATCGCCCCATCAGATTCATCCCCATCCCATGTCTCTCCCCAGTTTTCCCTGTGGCATAGCCAGTCCTTTTCTTAGTGAAGACAGAGCCAAAGTACTCATTTAATGCTTCCACCTGATCCTCATTATTTTCCACCCATCCTCCTCCTCTTAATCCTAACAAACCCGTCCCTACTGCTTCTCTCTCCTTTATATACTTGAAGAAGTCCTTTTCCCTTCTTTGATCCCCTGTACCAGCCTTAGTTCTTTTGCAGCTTTGGCTGCCCTGACCATTCACCCTGCCTCTCAAGCTTTCTCTGAGTAGACCCCTCTGTCCTCCTCCCTCAAAGAATGCTTGTACTTCTGGAAGGCCACCCTCTTTCCCCTCACTTTTTCTGCCACATTCCTGTTAAACCAGCTAGATCTCTTGAGTCCAGAGTTCTTTTATTGAGCCTTTGTGCAAGTGTTTGTGCCCTCATTTAACCCCAAAATAATGATGGACTATTTGTCATCTGTGTCCATCTCCTGTCAGAGCTGTGCTAGGTGCCCAACTAGTAAGTCATCCATCCTAGCAAAGTCCGCCCTCTTGAAGTCCACCACTCTTGTTTTGGTCTTGGCTGCTTCTTTTCCCATGTTGATATAGAACCACACCGTGCTGTGGTCACTTGCAAGGGGTTCCTCACATCTCACTTTGAGATAGAGCTCTTGCAGCAGGTAATAACCATTAGGGTTATGTGCCAGGCACTAGGACCCCATGGAAAAATTTTAGCTAGCAGTCCAAGGTGGGGATCACCAGTGGCATAATGGGGCATTTCCTCCTGCACCACCTAAATTTTTTTCCTACTATCAACCTGTGCATATCAGCTTCACAAATGCCTTTTGCTTCCAGTCGACTGCCATTTTCACGCTATGATTTAACATCTTTTTTGTCAAAATACTGAATTCATTGTGTATGTGTACCAGCCATCTTCTACTACAGAGCAGTGGAAATCAAAGTGCACATACAGCAAGCAGATCCTGGCAAAGATGGCCATTCAGCCTGCCTACTTTGTCTAGGCCCGACCATAAGCGGACGACTGCTGACATTGCCTAAGCTTCAATAAGAGGACTCACATCTGCTGCCTGAAGACTTTGAAAGCGCTCTCCTTGAACAACAAGTGGCTGCCATGCAGAAGACCCACTTAGGGCACAACTCGCTCCTCCTCCACCAAGGATTCCTCCATCAGAGGAGAAATCGAGTGGGAACAGTGGTTGAAATTACCACCTGTCTGCCTGTCCCAGACACCCAGTTTTCTCCAGGGACAGCTGGTTTCATTTCTCTGCCTGTCCTTCAACAGGCATCGAGTGAAAAAGCATTAGCGGGTACTAGGACCCAGGAGATGTTGCTACCTGTAAGGCTGGGCTATGGATGTCCCGATATCCTATTGCCACATATTGAGAGATGTCCATTCAACTCAACAGACAGTGAGTGATAAGCTCTACTGTGTGGTTGGCAGTTTCTTCAAGTAACAGAAATGAAAACAGTGCCACAGTAGGACTAGACCATGCACGTGGTCCGTGTCATCATGCAGTCCTTTTGCTTTCTGCACAGCATGCCTCATGTCTCTGTGTGCTCACCTGCAGTACCAGCCCAGAACTAGCTTTTGTTCACAGGCAGCAGAGTTTAAGGGAAGCAAATTAAAACACTTTTCAGGGCTGTCTACTAACTAAGGGAAGCCTAGGTCAGGGTAATTAAAAGTCTTTGTAAGGCTAGAAAACTGTATTTGAAAACCCCTTTCAGGACAGACCATCACAGCAGAATGGGGGAGACTCTTTAATTAGAGATTAGGAGAAGAACAAGGAGGCTGAGACAGCCACTTAAAATACCGTCAGTGCAGGAAGGGCTTCACAGACAGGAAATAAGGAGACTGGTTAAAAGCCCTTGTCTGGAGCAGGGTTACTAAGTAGGAAGAGACATTTAGTGCGGTGTTACATACAGGAGCAGATGTAGCTGATCCATTTGTCAGGGCAGAAGAGAAGAGCACAGAGTGATGCTTGGTCCATGGTGTCCTCAAAGGCGAGCACCAGGTCCCCGACATTGGGTCTGTTGTCGGACCCTTGCCAGAGCCCTGCAGATCAGATGCTGGCTTAGGGGTGGCGTCTGGTCCAGCTCCGTGAGTGGAGTCAGAGGGAGTTAAAGCCTGACGTTGTTCGGAACCTTGGCCGATAACGGTTTAAAAGCAGAGCATGTTTTTATGGCACTCATGTTCCTGATATCTCTTGGCATCATCGAACTCTGTCATCCTGTCCAACGACCCTGAGACCATGGCCTTGCGGGCAGCAGGTTCCGACCTGCCACCTGATGAAGAATGGGCTGATCCTGGTGGCTGAGATCCTAGTGCAGGCTTGTGGGGCTGGATAACCAGAGACACGGAGGCCTGGCAAGGAGTAGTAGCCCAGAAAATTCCTGCCATACATCTGGGAGGAGGTGGGGGGCTTCTCGATGGTAACCCTGAGAGAGCCAGGAAAACCAAAAGGGGCTGAATCTGACTCGTCACAGAGGCAAAACTTTTGGAAGCCTTGTGTGGAGACCTGGGATGGGATTCTGACTTGGACCTGTCCTTGTCCTGATGATGGTGCTTCCGGTCAGGCCTAAAAATAATTTTCTGTGGATGGCTGTCCAAGGGACACATGGTGATGTATCAGAAATCTCTCTGGAATAAGGTTATGGACCTAGCTCGGTCACAACCTGACTCCGCTAATAAGACAGAGCTCTTAGCAGTTCTCCAGTCTGGCGCTGACATTGGTAAGCATGTCCTCAGGTGCTCATATGAGTCAGTAGACACCATCGCCAGAGCAGCTGCCACAGAGATATGCCTCAGCGCCACTCCTGGTTGAGGGTCTCAGACTTTCACCAGGATTTGCAGGATGCCATGCTAGATGCTCCTTTCCAAGGACCAGTTCTTTTGGCCAGGAAGCTGAAAAGATGATCACTGGCTTGCAGGACTCAGGAAAAGTTGCTTATGAGGTCCACAAAATTTATAAATCCGAGCCAACCCCATCCAGGCATCGTTCCTTTCACAGGCATCAAGGCCAGCGGGGTAGACGACAACAGAAAAGAAGGGGTTACAAGAGAAAAGGCACCCCTCTGTCTTCAGGGGCACAGGGACCTAAGAATGCCAAAAACACTAGTGTCCGTTGCCCACTCCAACAACCTCTACATGACTCCCTGCCCACTGTCCCTTCTCCGGTGAAGTGATAGGGAGAGGAAGTAGGAGAGCGATTCTCCCTTTACCTCAGAGGTTGGTCACATATCACCAAGGATCAGTGGGTACTCCAGATTGTAGAAAGGGGCTATGCACTGGAATTCACCCAAATTTCTCCAGACAACCCACCAGTTCCCACTCATTGCTCCACATCCAACGTGGGTTTCATCTGGGCAGAAATCAAAGCCCTCCTGAACAAGAAAGCAATCCAAGCAGTGCCACCAAGTCACAGAGGAGGGAATATTACTCCCACTTCTTCCTTGTCCCAAAATGACAGGGACCTTTGTCCCAGCCTGGATCTCAGTCAGCTGAACAATTTCACTGGCTACAAAAGGTTCAGAATGTTGATGCTGCCGGATTGCTGCCTTTGCTTCACAGAGGACTGGCTTTGCTCCCTGGACATGCAGGATACATATGCATTTCAAAATCTCATTTCATTTCAACCTCCTAGACAAAGCCACTTCTTTTGGCCACCCTCTCCCCCATCTCCTCCCTCACCTTGACTCCACCTCGGACTCCCACACTAGGTGTCACACCTCTTTATCTTCTTCGCTACATACAAACACTGTTCTTTACCCTAGTTGAATGCTCTTGATGCTGTACTATCACCATTGGTACTGTGAATGACATTGTAACCTTATTGTATACTAGCTACCTACTCTTCGAGGATTGTATATAAACTGTTTGTTATTGTTATCATTGTCACTGTTTGACATGGAACCTTTGTAAAAGAGCTCTGAGCTTAAAGGTATGATCTGAATCCTAAATAAATAAAAATAAAAAATCTTGCCATCCCACAGAAAATACCTTTGCTTTACCTTCCAGGAGAGCACTACCAGTTCTGAGTGCTGCCGTTTGGTCTTTCCTCCGCACCTCGGGTGTTCACTAAGTGCCTGGCGGTGGTGGCAGCAGCTCTCAGGAGGCAGGGACATTACATCTACCCCTGCCTCAATGACTGGCTCTTGACAGCTTCCACAAGGGAGCAGCTGTGCCACACACTGGAAAGTACCTTCCAACTGTTCCAAGTCCTGGAGTTACCTTGAATCTTCCCAAGTCTTCCCCTGGCCCAGTCAGAGATTACAGTACATGGTAGCTTTCTTGGACACCGTCCAGGGAGAGCCTTTCTCCCCTCAAACAGGACAGATTGACTAAGTGCACTGGCTCAGAGGGTCATTTTACAAAACAGACTCCAGCTAGAATGGTCCTACAACTTCTAGGCCATATGGCAGTCATTGTTGTGACAGTACCCTTATCTCATCTGTACATGATGGTTCTCCAGTGGAACCTCAGGGTACAATGGGACCAGTGTTTGGATGATCTGGAGCAGCCAGTCTGGATTTCCAAGGCAGTACATCAGACTTTGGAGTGGTGGCTCACCCTCCCGGCTAGAGTCTGGGGCTCCTTTCAAAATACCAGTCCTCAGCAGATCCTAACAAAAGATGCCTCAGGACTAGGATGGGGTGCACATTTCAAAGACCGTCAGACTAGAGGGATGTAGACCTTTGGGACACAACTCCACATCAGTGTGCTGGAGATGAGAGCCATTCTGTACATCTTACAGGCATTCAGACGGTCCTTCTGCCAGGCCCCTACTGATCCAGACAGACAACATTTAGTTATTTATTTAAATATTTGGTGACTGGGAAAGGCACCCTGAGCCAAGGCTCATCTCCAGGTGTGGCCGGGGAAGGGAGCATGGGAACAAGATATACAAGTACTGCCAAGTAACACAGAAGAACATGTCATACACAGCATTTACAATATACATACAGAATACATCGTTACCGTGATTTACACTAAGTACACTATTTATAGCAAGACTAGAAATTCAGAGCTTCTAAACAGATCACACTTCAGGAGCTAAGTAATGTTGTGTGAGCATGCAGGAGGGAGGGATGGAGGCAAAGGAGAGATTTGGTAGGAGGTGGAGGAGAGTTACATAAGAGAGGGACTGTGAGTTTCACAGGGAGGGGAGGCGGTAGTTAAAGGCAGTTTTACCCATGTTTGAAGATAGATTGTGGAGTGCGGAAGGGAGAGAGTCCCTAGTGCGAGAGTACTTTGAGTCAGCGGCTGGAGACAGGAGGGATGAGAGTAAGATGGGAGTAGGTTGAACTAGAATTTAGAGATGAAGGATAACGAGTAAATGAGGTGCCTATGAGTGAACGGTGGTGGGCCCAGGTTGGAGAGTAGAGAACAGTGGTAAGTTCTGCAAGGAGAATTAGATGCAAATGACAGAAAGCATAGTATAGGGAATCAAGACGCAGAGAGTGAGGAGGAGGTGCAGTACAGTTAACAATATCAGCGTAGTCCAGTACTGGCACTATCATCTTGGTCAGGAGTTTCCTACGTATGGAGGGGTAGAGAGTCCCTGGTCCGGTAAAGGATTCCAAGTGTTTGGCAGAGTTTAGAGGTTGGATAGTCAATGGAACTGTTACATTTAATTGTGGACCTAACTAGATGCCCAGGTATTTGTAGGAGGGACTTTAAGTGGGTACCATCAAGGGTGGTGATGGGGGGGTTAGAAGCTTTAGCTAACCTTTAAGAGTAGTATAGCGCAGTGGTCTAAGGCTCTGAGCTGCATTTGGTGACATCCAGCAGACCTGACCTGGGTTTGAATCCCAAAGCTTCCACTTGCATACTGTGTGACCCTGAGCAAGTCACTTAACCTCCTTGTGCTCCCAGGACGCTCCTGTAAAAAGCTTTCAGCTTAGTGTGCTATACCTGGTTAAACAACTAAAATAAAAATAAAAAAGAGGTACTGAAGGTCATGGAGACTATTTTTGTTGTATTTAGCTTTACTTGCTGCAATTGAAACCAGGACTGAACAGAGTGCAAGTCTTTCTGCAGGGTATAGTGGATAGTGGCAGGGTCTGTGCTGGATGTGAATAGTATTATATCATCCGTATACATATGGATGAGAGAAGTGGAGCAGGCAGATGGGAGGTTATTTATGAAAATGGAAAAGAGTATAGGGCGAGTATGGAGCCTTGGGGACACCAATTAGGATAGGGAGGAGGGAGAGGAGTTGGCGATTTTCACAGACTGCTTCTGGTCATTTATAGGTAAGACTTAAACCATTTTAAGGCAGGGGGCCAGTCCAGCTCCATTGAGTGAGTTTAGAGAAGGGGTGGGATACTGAATCGAAAGCCTTGGCTAGGTCTAATGAACACTGCGGCAGTGAGGTGGCCTTTGTCAGCAGCAGTTTGGATGTGGCCAGTGACACGGAGAAGGAGGATATGGTGGAGTGGTTCTTTTGGAAACTGGACTGGTAGTGGAGAGGAGATTTGTGGAGGTGAGAAAATCTGATAGTCTGGCATTTAGAGTCATTCCTGAAGCTTGGCTAAGGCAGGAGGAGGAGATAGGGTAGTAGTTTCCTCAGGGAGGTTGGGTCACCACCTTGTGAAGCAGGATGACGCACGCAATCCTCCAGATTTTCGGAACTACGCCGGGGTGGAGAAGGACATGTTAATGACCTAAGGTAAGGTGGGCTATGGTAGGCCGAGAGGTGAAGGAGGCTAGGATGTATACCATCCAGGCTGGATCTGGATGAACTGAGGAGAGAAGGGCACAGAGTACTTCAGATATGGAGGCTGGGGCTAGAAGGAGTGTTTTATTAGTAGCTTGTTGGAGTTTGAGTGGAGGCGTATGGAGTGGAGGCATATGGAGGGTTTGCAGCAGGGTTGGGGGAGCAGGAAGTGAAGAAGTTATTGAGCTTTTCTGTGACCTGGATTGGGTCTGATTTTTGATACCACCATGCTTAAGGGTTGGAGTACTGGCCTGTTGGGAGGGTCAACAATGGAGTGGGCTGTATTCCAGAAAGAGGAGGTGTGTGCTGAGTCTAGCTGGTGTTTAAAATTGTCGGTCTTAGCATGCCAATGGCTTTAGAACAGGCATTTCTCATAGAGTTGTATTTCTGTCTGGAGTTAGGGGTTTGGGAGGCTTTGAAAGAGGACCAGGCTTTGTCACAGTCTTTACAGAGGGTGACTATGGGGGCAGTAATCCAGGGTGGTGACGTTTCTTGACTCTGGCTTTTTTTGATAGGGGCGTGGAAGTCCCAGACACTGCTGAAAAAAAGTAGTGAAATAGCAAGAGCAGTGTCAACGTTATCCGCAGAGTAGACTGGTGCCCAATTAGCATGTTGTAAGTCTGAGAGGATGGAATTTGTGTCAAGAGAATTTAGAGGGCTTGTTTTGATGAATTTGGTGCAGACTCGAGGAGATGAGTTTTTGACACAGAAAGTGATGCAGTGGTCACTTAGGGCCTTAGTACACCAGCTGAGGATATCCGGGAGGGAGGGAGGAGAGTACCCAGTCAATAAGGGAGTGATTGGAGGATGGGAGTTATAGCGTGTTGGCTCAGGGATTAACTGGGTGAGATTAAGTGCTTCTACTTTGGTGGTTGTGGACTTTGATGACGGAACAGCCAGTCGAGGTTATAGTCCCCAAGTAAGATAAGTTCACCTGGTTGAGCTAATGGCTAGAAACAGATCTCAGTGAATGGTCTTCTACATCAACAAACAAGGGCACACACTCTTATCCTCTTTGCAGAGAAACCATGAGAGTCTGGTACTGTGCAGTGGAGCACAACCAGGAACTCACAGTGGTTCATGTTCAGGAGTACAAAACACCTAGCCAACAGCCACAGCCACTCTTGGTCTCAGCTCACAAGTGGGAGCTACTACAGGATCGTATTTATTTATTTGTTTTTTGTATGAAGTCTCGATTACAAGTACCTATGAGTCGAAGACTCTTACATAGGTTACATGTCATACAATCAATAGGACACAATACAAACAATTAAGTATACAAAAGTGTAAACACATGGATACATAAATATTACAAAAAGCAGTTAAATGGAATATAATCGTATAGGTGAAAACTAAAAGTAAACAAAAACATACATCAAATAGGCTGGATGAGTTGAGCCATGACAAGGGCTACAGGCAGGAGGAGGCAGCCAGAAATGATTTTGTTGGGTGATAGTCAACCTAAGGCAGACTTACGTCCATGAGGGTGTGGGGTGAGAGATTCAGTTTCAGGATCAGGAGGCTGGCTAATTTATTGCAGGAGGCATTGTGGTTGGGTGCTTGAAAACTGCTGTGGCTCTACAGGTCTTCTCCAGTCCCCATCTCCCTGAATAAAATAACAGAGGAATTATCAAATATAGCGAGGCTAGAATTTGTCCTTCTTAGTCAAGCGGTGGCCTTGATTAATCTCTCTGTAGCCATTAATAGGCATAATAAAATGGACAGGAAATCCTCATGCCTTCATTGGCCGAGATCTGTTTCTAGCCATTTCCTTAAGACAGCACTACTAGGGCTAAAACAAGTTCCTGCCAAGCAGTAGGTGGCCTTTTCAAAAGATGGGGCTTCAGAATTGGACCTCTTTGCGTCCTACTCCAACACCAAACTGCCCAATTTATGCTCGCTAGATCCAGGGCCTGGTGTTTTGGTGAGACACGTTGTCCCTCTCTTGGACAGGAGATTCCTATATGCCTTCCCTCCCTTGCTACTGCTTCAGAGAGTTCAAGCTACTGCGGAATCAGCTGTCATGATTCTCATATAACCATTCTGGCCTCGACAGATTTGGTTCCCATTGCTCCAGCAACTGGCAACGAACTCACTTCCTACCTCTGTCTCCTCGCTTGCTTTCCCAGGAGCAAGGTACTTTGGTACACCTGAAGCTCCAGTCTCTGCACCTGCATGCATGGCTCTTGCAGACTTAGTCAGGGACAGGTATGGGGTATCCACAAAGGTAGCGGAGGTCCTAGTTGCCGTGAGGAAGCCCTCGACCAGGGCTGCATATGCTATGAAATGGAAGTGCTTCTACCTATGGGTTTTGTCCCGTTGCTTGATCTGTTCACCTGTCTGGTGAATTCGGTCCTGGAGTATCTCCTTTCCCTGTCTGATGTGGGACTCAGCTATTCATCCATAAAGGAACACTTTTCTACACTGTCAGCTTATCATGTACCAATGGATGGCAGGACCCTGGTGCAATGGGCTTGTCCCGCACCTTTTGCATGGTATAATGCACAGTAAGTCACTCAGGTGGGACCCTATTCCCCATGGGATCTCTTATTCATGTTAGAAAAACTTACGGTGCCTTCTTTTGAGCCCACTGCAAGTTGCGATCTATGCTTCCTGTCTTGGAAAGCATCTTTTAGTTGCCATTACTTCAGCCTGGAGAATTTCCAAGCTTCAGACTCCGATGTGTAAAGTGCCTTATTTGATTTTTCTCAAGGGCAGGTATCCCTGCATACTAATCCTACGTTTCTCCTGAATGTGGTGTCTGAGTTCACTCTTAACCAGGACATTCATCTCCCAGATCTTATCTGTGTCAATCTTCATCATTCATCACCTTTGGGTGTATGGCTGGAGGTCATGACCCTGTGGGAGCTCTTTCTTTTTTTTTTTTTTTGATAGGAGGGCATGCACCATCGACACCACCCCACGAGGCTGACGCATTGCGTGGCACTCGTGGGTTGGCCGATAGAGCTGTCAACTCCATACCACCTGCCAGTTTTTGTCTCCCGCCATCAAGGTCGCCTTGTGGGAAGCTCTAGAGAACTTCAGGCCTACCGCCACGCAGTTGCAGTTTTGACTATTCTTTCGCGCCGCAGACTGTTGGTTTCTTCCTGCCAGTTCTAGTTGCCATACTCGACGCCGCTTGGTAAGACCTTTCCAATTATTTGTATTTCTGGTGACGTCGAGTCTCTTTTAGGTGTTTTTTCCTCGTAGGTCATGTCTGGGTTGGAGGGCAAGAAGACTTTGAAGGCGGGATGGCTCCCATGTGGCGGTGCCCTTGCGCCGTAAATTTTCCATCACCGACCAGCATGACCATTGTCTTCGTGTCTTGGCCTGCTTCACGACATGGATTAGTTACAACGCCTGTTTCTCCATGGACGCTGGGTCATTGAGCAATGTGCGTGGAAAGTGGGGTGAGCTCCGCCCGACTTTGAAGTCGAGTGCGCACTCATCGGGCCAAACCGCGTACTCTCGGCCTTTCCTCGGGGTCCCTCACGGTTCTCTGGACCGAGGAGGAGAGCCTAAGCTTCCTAGTAACCTGGCTCTCACGAGGCTCCTTCTGTAGTGTAGGAGGCCGCCCGCCCTTTCAGGGGGCGGGTGGGAGGCACTGCCAAGGCAGTCGCCTTTGGGGTGAAGGCCCCCGCGCCGGACCCATGGTTCGCAGGGCCTGAGTCGGCACCATCCTCGCCGTCCAGGCAGCACTGTTTTGGGCCTCGGCGCCACTCATGGTGCTGTGGGCCCTAATGGAAACCATCGTCAGTGCCGTGGCTGCTGTCAGCACCATTCATGGTACCAATAGTGCTAGCGGCGCGTGGAGTCTCTATGGCACCATCTTTGTCCTCTTCTTGCCTCGGCACCATTCGCGGTGCCGAGATTGGTACTGGCGCCGTGTCTGGCACGGGACACGGCACTGTGGGGCTTTGGAATCCACTGTCGGTGCCGTGTCGGCACTGCCCCACCCTTAGTGCTGTTCACAGTGCCGTGAAGCTGGCCAGCGCTGTGCGGCACCATCAGAGCCGTCATCGGCACCATCCCGCCCTCAGTGTCGCTCGTGGTGCTGTGGGGCTGGATGGCGTTGGCTGATCCTGACTCCGGGGCTGCTGTTCGGGCGGGCCGTGTCCTCTGTGGATACCACTCGCAGTGCTGTGGGGGCACTGGCTCGGGTGTGGTCTCGTTTCTGGCACCCCATTTGGCAAGGATGGCAGTGGGCACCCTCCACAGTCTGCAGAGGGCCTCGGCTCTACCTCTTTAGGCGGGTGGAATCTGAGTCAGGCAGTGATCTGACTCCTTAGGAGTTGACTTTTGGGGTGGGCAGCCCTGCGGTGTCTTGACAAGCCAAGTCAGCCCCCTTCTGAGGTGCAGTTGGTGGCTGCGAGACTGGGGTCAGGGTGCTGACCAGCGGGCAGTGGTGCAGGCCACCATTGCTCTGCAGCCCAGTCTTGGTGGATTCACTGACCCCTCAGCAGTGGTACCCCGCCTGTGGTGTGCCTGGATCGCCCAATTTTGGGGCCCGATCAGAGCATCTCTGGGAGGGAGGGTACTATGCTCTGGGTAGCTCCTTCGGGTGCTGGCCAGGGCTGTCAGCTACCTCTGGCCCTCTCGAGAAGGGAGGCCTCTCGGATTCCGAGGGGTCGAGGGGCACCGGGTCTGCACGGGCGACCTTTTCTGGGGCCCACCTGGGCTCTGGGAGTAGTCAGAGTGCGATCTCTGCTCTTCCTCCTCGATCTCTTTGAGAGAGCCCCATTCTTTGAGGTAGGGGACTGTCCTTCTGGACCTATACGGCCCGGTTGCCTCACAGGGGGATTCTTTTAGGCACAGCCAAGGCAGTACCGAAATTGTTGTTCAGCTGTCGGCTGTGGAGTCTTCTAGAGCACCTCTTCGGGTGCTCTTGGTCCGCCTCCTAGCCCAGGTGGAGGTCAGCTGACTTCTCTTCTCGGCTCTGTCCCTATCCCTCTGCCACATTCTCCTGCACTCCCAGGCATCCTTGGTCCTAGGACCTCTCTCCTGGGAGCAGTTCAGGGCTGTGGTTGCTCGGTTCCCAGCTTACGTCAGGGCAATGGACAGACAGGTTTTCAACCTCCCGAGCAGCGGCCCTCTGAGCAGTCGGTGCCTCCAACTCTTCATCCCCTCTTCTGAGGGAGAGGCCTTCTGTCCACTTCTCTCCAGCCGCTGATCTCACTGAGTATCAGCGTTTCCTCATGAGGATGTTGGAGGACATGCACCTCACCCTGCCAGTTTAAGCAATCCAGAGCACTCAGCCTTTCTAGGTGATTTCAGCAAGGACACCCTTGTGGTGCCCCCTGGCCTGCTCCCTTTTGGGAGGCGTTGTTGCATTCCTGGCAGAGGCCCTTCTTCGAGTTCCTGCCCTAGGGACTTCTGCTAGTGGTATGCCCCAGAGTCTTCAGGTTCCATGCCTCATCCACAGTCTGGATTGACACAGCTGGACACTCCGATGGGCTTCACGCCCTTCACGTGTCTGGCCCCAGATCAAGACTCCTTGGAGTTTGACTTCTGGGAAGGAGGACTTCTACTCGGCATGGTTGTTGCTTCTATTTCTGCATATCAAGCCCACTATACAGCCTATGACAGGTTCTTGTGGTCCAGGGTGGGTCAGCTCCTAACCTCGTTGCCTGACACAGAGCAAACCAGACAAGCCATTGCACTCTGCGTATGGCCTGGAGGTAGCAAGGCATCAGCGAGGGCATCTTATGATGCCAACGAGGTAGCTACCAGGGTCATAGGGACAGAGATCTGCACTAGGCGGATGGCATAGCTGTGTCTTTCCTGGTTGTCACCCTTGGCCTGGCGTGGGGTGATTAACTCCGCTCACCAGAGAACCTATCTCTTCTCCCGTAGAGCGAGACGCGTCTATCGGGCAACTTCCATCCAACTCTGGGGGTCCCCATCTCACTCTCCCCACTCTTGGGCCTCTCCAGGCCTGAAGGTTCTCCCTCTTTGTGTCACCCACTGAGAGCTAATGGACTCTGTTCCCTAGGGTTAAAGAAAACCCCTTCGGGGGCTCGCACTCACCCAAGGTGATGAATGGTGAAGATTGACACAGATAAGATATGAAAATTACATACCTTCTGTAATTATGATCTTTCTGTGTATCTTCTCCATTCATCACAATCCTACCCTCCATCCCTGGGGCCTCAGTCTCTGGGTCCCCCTCCTCTTGTGCCCAACCTCGCCCCTCCTTTCTTTGTCAGGAGTGGGGTAAACCAGGGCACATAGAGGGATAATGTTCTGGGGAGAGTGGTCAGCGTGGGGGCACTCCTTCTCCAGTGCGTTAGCTCCACCCCTGGGGGTGGGGTTAGCAGTGCCCTCCATTCTCCTCCTCCTTGTTCCCATCCATCTTATTGTCCTTGTCCTTTGGACTATCCATTATTATCCAAAAACAACCTCTTTTTCCTTTTTCACCAAAATCTTTCCTTGAGAGGGTGATAATTCTCTGTGCCCTGTCCTTCTTCCAGAATAGCGATTCTGCTCAAATGGAGTTTTGCCAGTCATTTTGTGTCTTGAATTCTGGCAAGAAGCCTTTGGCTACTCCTTGCAGTTCCTATACAGTCTGGAGACGGACTAAGGTCGAGGATATGGTTTAACCTTCTCCCTCTCATCCTACTTCCTAAAATCTTTATCCCACCTACCTCCCTCTTCTATTTCCAGAGATGGGGCCCCTCCCAGTCCCTTAGTTTCTGACTTCTCCTTCTCCTTCTTGTTCTGTCCTCTCAGTTGTTATTTCTCCTTTTAGTTTATATATCTTTTCCTTTTTCTGTCCCTTGGACTTCCTTGTCCCACCCTCCACTCCCTTCCTCTTACCTCTCTGGCGACTCAGAACTGGCAGGCAGGCAGAGTCGACAGCGCTTGACGCCAACCCGCAAGTGCCCACGCAATGCGTCGGCCTCAAGGGCAGCGTCGATGGTCGTTGGCTCCGCCCATACCAAAAAAAAAAAAAAAGAGAGCTCCCACAGCCATGACCTCCGCCACATACCCAAAGATGATGAATGGTGAGGATACACAGAAAGATCATAATTACGGTAGGTAATTTTCATTTTTTACCAGAGTACTCAAATAAAGGAGAAGTCTTGTTGCATACTCTGGATGTTCACTGAATTCTTCATTTTATGCAGACTGTACTCGATCTTTTAGGAAGTCAGACTAGTTGTTTGTGTCTTTCGCCCAGAGAATGTTAGGGCGCCAGTGACTAAGCAGACATTGTCCAAATGGTTGGTCAATTGTATAGTTTTCTGTTACCAGAATTATGACAAACCTTTACCAGGACCAGTTAAAGGTCACTCAACTAGGGGTGTTGTCACTTCATTTGCATCTCTCGAAATGTCTCAGCAGCTGATCTCTGTGCAGCTGCCACCTGGTGTTCCATCCATACTTTCATTAAACACTACAGTTTGGACATTGCATCCAGAAGGAGGGCCTGCTTTGGCCTTGCCGTCCTCCAGGGACTGCTCTCTTAAGAGCGCTGTTTTTTTTTGCTATAACCACTACCCATCTGACCTGGATTGTATCCTTGTACTGCTTGGGACTCAGTCCTATCGAGAGTTATTACCTGCTGCAAGAGCTGTCTCGAACTGAGATAGTACAGTTACGTAAGAACTTACTGTAACAGTAGATCTTCAGAAGAGCTCTTGCAGCAGGTATGCTTTCTCCCACCTTCCTCCATGGTTATATAAATTTTCCTCTCTCTGGGGACATTAGAACCTCCTCGGTTCCCCATCCTTTATGATAGCTGGGTCTCCAGTGAGCAAACTGAGGTGGTGCTGGGGGCTGCCCCTTTATACCATTGGTGATGTTGGGGGCGGGGCTGACGTCAGGGGGTGGTCTCCTGCCTTGGACTGCTAGCTCAAATTTTTCCGTGGGGTCCTAGTGCCTGGTGGCATAGTCCTAACGGTTATTACCTGCCGCAAGAGCTCTTCTCAAAGATCTACTGTTACGGTAAGTTCTTATGTAACTGTACTTTCTACCTCCTGGACCTGATCACCATCCGACAGCACTAGGTCCAGTATGGCCTCCTCCTGGTTGGCTCTGTGACTTCCTGTATCAGGAAACACTCCAGCAACACTGTTGTTTTGCTTTAGCTAACTGGAAACTCACTCACTACTGACCTAGGCTGGCCCTCACCTGAAGGTCAATGTTCATTCCATCTGGGCTGCTTTGTTGACAGATTGTAGAGGTCTGGCTCCCACATACCCTGGCCACCCACCTGCAGCCCATCTCACCCTACTACCTCAGATTTGTAGATTCTCATCTTCTCTAGGTGTACAGATGTTACACTGGCTTAGGCCACCTGACTTCTACCATATATACTTTATTAAAAGTGAAGAAAGATGTTCAATTGAATATAAAATGTTAAGTTTTTCTCTGAATAAAAATAAAGTACATAAAAGTGAGAAAAGATGACTTCTGGTGAGGTCACCACTACAATGGCTGCCTGAAATAGGAGCTCTGGACCCTTGGCAACAATCCTGAGCAGTCTACCCTGCTAAACTGACTTCTCAGCTCAAAATATGATCCCTGGAGGAGCTCATCATGTCTGCCAGACAGTGGCTGAAGGAATTTTCGCTGCATCCAGCCCAAATCCAAACAAAACCCAGCTAGCTGATTAGCCACAAGGCTGCAGCAGTTTGCTGTCCCTCTACAGGACAAGCTCTTCCACAAGCAGTGATCATGAAGAAAATGAAGAAGACGTCACAATCACCTCAAAATGGCTCTGCACCCAACCTAAAGCAATTAGGGTGGGCAGCCCGATGGCGCAGAGGGCTGAGGCACTGGTGCCTTACCTCACACCATGCTGGCCACCTGGGCTCGGGAACGGGCTCAGGTCGCTGGGGTTGTAGGAAGGGAGAGGATTGAGCATCCAGAGGACTGCCTCCTCTCCTCTCCTGGGTGGGTTGTGGGAAGCCCTGTTCTGTGAGTGTCCCCTGGTGGAGACCAGGGGTACTACAAGTAGTGGTGCATAAGAGGAGACCAGAAAAGCATGAAAAATGCACACATGCCGTCTGGATGATGGCGGCCCGCCTCCTGCATCTCTCAGCCGAGAAAACCTCTAGGCTGCATTTCCATGCTCTGGTGATGATGCAAGGAGTGCTCCTGCACTCCTGCTCTCCTCCCGATGCTCCAGACAGGATATGGGAGAGTCCCCAGCAAGGGATACATCCAGTACAACCAGTTATCAGAGCAGCTGGATGGTGGATCGGTCTGAGGAGGCAGTGGTAGGACTTGGCTGCCTGAAGGAGAGGATGACAGCAGGCGGAGGAGGTATAAAGAAATAATGCACACAAAAAAAAAAAGCAATTAGGGCTACATTATGCCACCTTGAAACTATGGTGGCAGATGACCATTGAGATCTGTGAATTGTAGAGAAACAGACTGGGGCAGTGGAAATCTGCTTAACACATTATATGTAGACCATTGTTATGAACAACATGGCTCCACACCAAGGAGAGGTGGTACCACTATACAAGGGGAAGAAAGGATGTTCCTGGCAACTACCGACCAATCAGTCTCACTTTGGCTGTAGAAAAGCTGATGGAAATGCTCATCAAGGAGAAACTGGTAGGGTACCCGTGGGGGTTGATGGATGACAACCAGCATGAGTTCACAGGTGGTAGGTCTTGTCAGACTAACTTGATAGAATTCTTTGAAGGGGTTACAGAAGCTTCGATCAGGGGAGTGATGGATGTAGCCTATCTGGATTTCAAGAAGGCATTTGACTCATCCCACAAAGTTTTGGTAGCAAGTTGAGCAGTCTGGAAGTGGGAACTAGGCTTACAAAGTGGGGTGAGGATTGGCTAGATTATTTATTTATTTTTATTTCATTTTTTGTTGACTGGGTAAGTGCACTAGACAAATTATGCCTATTTTCAGGCACAACCCGGAGAGGGGATACAGATGAATGCCAACTGACCTTGAACATGATTAAGCAACTGTTGGTGGTATTTGGGGAAAATCTGGCCAGGTCACCAGGGAAATTCTCACTCTTTTGGTACAGGACGCCTGGATGCTGTGGATGAGTGCTCAGGATGGCCAGTCCCGAAAGGATCATGGAGAAAACAGATATGCAAGGGACTGAGAGCAGGTCCTCTCCGGTCTCAATTTTGTTAGTGACTAGCAGGGTGGAAGAACCAAAGGAAAATGAGCAAACATTACAGGAGAGTGATTTGAAAAAGACATCCGAAATGGAAAATGAAGGCCTGAAGGTATGGAAATACCAATTTTCAGAAAAAGAAGAAATAATGCTGAAAGTGCTCATGGAGGAGCAGAGGCATGACAAAGAAAGACATAAACCACAAGCGACACTGAAAGAGAGTGAAGAAATTAAAATAGAGGACAAGAGAAGGCAGCCAACGGATACACTCAGGCTTCCATGTCAAAAGCTGATGACATGGAAGCATCAAAGCATACAACATCTGTCAGTAGCGGTGAGTCACAGACAGTGTTTTCAGGGGAAATGGAAATAGTGAAAAAGGAAAAAGTATAAAAGAAAGAAACTGTAAAGAGAGAAAATGCCTCAAGGGAATGGCACAAATGGGCCAAATGAAGCTCGGCCTAAGAAGGGCAAAGCAAAAGAAGAAATAAAGTGTTCAGAGACTGAAAGCCTAAACAGAAATAAAAATGAACTACAGCCTGTGTAAGCAATGAAGAAACAACAAAAAAAAGGATTCAGAACCGATTCCTTTCCAGATTCTTCAGAGTGGGTTACGAGGCCTTGCAAGGAGCAGGGTGGGTGAAAACCGAAAAGATTGGGATCCAAACCTGTTAAGTAACATAGGGCAGAAGGAACAGCAAGAGGAATGCACAGAAAATCAACAGATGGAAGACCTTGAACAGACTGCAACAAATACAGGTTAGTCACAAAATGAAACTGAGACAAAAAGTAATGGATGCAATGTTGAAATACCAAAACCAGAAATACAAAATGAAAGGGAGGGGTATAAGTAATAAAGAAATGAGTGGAGAAAGTGAAGGAGAAATTGAATCCTCCTTTGAAATGGAAGACCAAAATAACCAAGTGGAAAAAGTGTGAGTGAAAATGAGCAGGAAAACCAAAACAAAGCATGAATCTGCATGGGGCCCCAATGCTAGAGGAAAACTTTTCCAGACCATGTCAAATTAGCTATTATACAATGGGCACAAAACCCACCAAGTTCTGCATTTTGATTGGCTGGCTGGCACCTTTTCAGCATTGAAATCCTCCAGTGTACCCACTGGAAAAGTGCCAGCTGCCAGTCAGCTGCAGCAGAACCCACATTTGAAATCACTCCAACGATGTGAAACTCAGCATTCGCAAAGCCACTGCCAGTCACTGCATGAAACTCTCACTGAAAACACAAGACTGCTATACCATGTTCTTCTAATCCTGCTCTATAACTGTGTAAAACCTAATATTCAACACAGATGCCATATTCTACATTAAATCACTGTACCTGCCATTCAACACTCACCTAACTGCATCTTAACATTTTAACTCTCTGATCCCATGACTGCGAACATAGGGACTGCTAACGCCTCACAGAAGCAACACTTTCAACGTCCTGGCCATTCCACTCCGCACTGTGTGACCTTTACACGTGTTACTTCCACAGCCGACACACATGACTAAAAAAACACCATAAGCTTTTTCCTGTGATCACTGTGCCCACAAGTAAAGTGCCAACAACAATATAAATAAACTGCACTAGTAAAACACAATCCCATGCAAGACAATGCATCAACCACGGAACTAATCCTCCATATTTGCAACACCACTGCAACAGAGTCCACACCAACCAGAACTATTTTTCCTGCAGTATTAAACTAAATAAATATAATACAAATCCTACCAAAACGTCATTTTTTTACCACAAAAATACATAGTACCATTATATAGCAATATACCCCTTCCAGGAGTAGATACTGGTGATTTACACTTCTGGTGTGGTTAAGTCACTGGCTGCTCTCATGAATCGAACCACACCAGGCGCTGTAAATCCACCAGTATACCCACACCTATCGGGTATATTGCTTAAATGAAACTGCTAAAAGGAGAATGGAGTTAGCTGAAGCATAGGGAGAACTTTCAGTAGTCCCAAACAGACTGTGTGTGGGAAAAACATTAATTAAGGAATGAATGCATTTTATGCATATGAAATATATGCGCTAATCCATACACCTGGGGACACAGTCTTTGATCTAAGTTTCAAACACCCTTCAGGCCTGGAAAGGTTCTGGAAGCAATATCACCAACTAAAATCAACACCACCATGGAAATCTTTCATAGCGATTCCTATAACAAAGCCTGCACACAAAAATAGTTACCATACTATTTAAGAACGAAGGTGTCAATGTGGGACATTTCATTCTGGTTAAAACAAAATGTGATTTGAATGGTCCCCAGAACTAATACTGGATGAAGAACATGTATGGACAGGAGGTTGAGATTTAAGATAACTTTGAGGCAAAACAATGGAGAAATACAACTCCTACCAAATAGTTTTTTAGGAAGAGACAGAGAGTGTTTTTTATAGTGGACAACCAACAGCATACTACAGATGTGGGGACAGACGGCATCTTCCGGTGGTGCCTGAAAATAGTCATTGCTATATCTAGTGCACTTACCGGTTAAGAAAAACTAAATAAAAATAAAAAATCTTAGCAATGCCTGTGATGAAATCAAGTGTGGACTGTGTGGGGAAATAGGCCCATATGGAGCATCTTATAGAAACAAAATAAAATGTAGCTTGTGTGAAGAGAATGGGCATATTTTACAAACTGCCAGTGGTCAACACATAGTAGCCTCAGACCCGCAGAAAAAGTTGAGCAAAACATATATGTGGCATCAGCACAAAGAGACAGACTGACAAAGAGAAAGAAAGAAAGAAAGAAAGAAAGAAAGAAAGAAAAAGAGAAAGAAAGAAAGAAAGAAGCAATCCCAAGAAATAACCAAGTAGTAAGGACAGTCACACAACCCCTCACCCTCCCTCCCAAAAAGGAAACCAATACTGAAGTAAGCCATCAGGATCATAGATCTAAAGAACAAAAAGCCAATAAAAGCAGCAGACACAAACCAGGACATAATACAGACAGAAAGGCGAGTTATGCCTCCACCAAGTGCACCGCCAGGCCCACCTTTCCAAATGGTTACAAGATCCAAGAAATTGTATAAACCACCAAGAACAAAACTGAAAAACAAGAGGATGGCACAATAACACTATGAAGCAAATATAAAGATATTTCAGAAAAAGAATGTGCAGATTCGAAGAGGCAATCATACTCATCATCAGTCTCATCATCAATACAGGAACAGTCATCAGAATATGAGTCCGTGAGATACAGACCTCAAAAAGGAAAGCAAAGATAAAACACATATAAAGGATGATTCTTTTTTCTTCTCCCCTGCCTCTCCTGTGGCAAATTTGCAGTGTATTACATGTAATGTGAACAGTATCAAAGATAGAAATAAGAGACGAACCACCTTTTCTGTTTTAAAGGACATCAGAGGGACATTATATATGTACAGGACACAAGACTGCATACTTTGCCAGAAATACAGCAGGCACAAAAGGACTGGAGGTTAGGACCATCGGTCTGATCAACTGGGGAAGAAAAGTGTTCAGTGGTAGGCATACTGCTTACAAACAACTAGTATTGGAGCCCACTCGAGAGGAGCAATATTAGACTTGATTCTCTCAAATGGAGATGGAGAGAGGATCACAGATGTAAGTGGGTAGCCATCTGGGAACTAGCGACCATCGAACAGTATGGTTCACAATAAACACAGCAATAGAGTCAAGCCATACAAAGACAAAAGTACTGGACTTTAGAAGGGCTGACTTTGCCAAAATGGTGAGTGCCTAAGGAATGCACTAGCAAATGGGCAGGAAGGAGGGTGGAAGAACAATGGGGAATAATAAAAACTGCCATCACAGAGGTAACGAGCTTTGTGTGAAGCAAATAAACAAAACAAAACGATGTAAGAAACCACTATGGTTCCTCAAGGAAGTGGCAGGGAAGGTTCAAGAGAAAAGAAAGCATTCAGGAAGTACAAGGAATCACAGAAAGAGCAGGACAGAGAACTGTATCAGTTAAAGCAAAAGGAGGCTGGGAAGGCAGTCAGAACAGCAAAGGCCCAAACCGAGGAAAAGATAGCCAACTCAGTTAAGAAGGGGATAAAACCTTTATAGATACATCAGGAGCGAAGGAAGACCAAGGAAGGATAGTGAGGCTTAATAAAGGGGAGGAGGGTGGGCAGAGGGTGACTGTGAAAAGGCAGAGGTACTAAACAAATATTTTGCTCAGTATTTACAAATGAAGAGGGAGGTACATAAACAAACAGTAGAAACACTCTGGATACAGAAGTTGATACCAGCCCATTTACAGAAGAAAGGGTTCTGAAAGAACTCTTAAAACTGAAGGTGGACAAAGCAATGGGGCCTGATGGGATTCATCCCAGAATTCTAAAAGAACTAAGAGTAGAACTAGTGACACCACTGACTACCCTTTTAACAAATCATGGGAGGATGGGAGGTACCTGAGGACTGGAGGAGGGCAGATGTAATTCCCTTCACAAAAGTGGGAGCAAGGCAGAAGCAGGAAACTACAGACCTGTTAGTTTAACCTCAGTGATAGGGAAAATGATGGAATCACTTCTGAAGGAAAGAATTGTTGAGTATCTAGAGACCAGAGGGCACAGGACCCTAGGCAGCATGGATTCTCACAGGGAAGGTCATGCCAGACGAATCTGATAGATTTCTTTGACTGGGTGACCAAAGTAGTAGATCAGGGAGGGGCTGTGACATGGCCTGCCTAGACTTTAGCAAGGCATTTGACACAGTCCCACACAAAAGATTAATATACAAGTTAGCCAGCCTGGGAGTGGGTCCCAAGATGACAGCCTGGGTAAAGAATTGGCTGGAGAATAGGACACAGAGAATAGTAAATGGAGTCCACTCAGAAGAAAGGAGGGTTACTAGTGGGACTGCAGGGTTCAGTATTAGGACGGTCCTCTCAATGTCTTTATAAGCATACATTGCAGAAGGACTGGAAGGAAAGTATGTCTCTTTGCAGATGAAGCAAAGATCTGCAACAGAGTTGATGCACATGGTGGGTGGAAAGGATGAGAAGGGACTTGGCAAGGTTAGAGGAATGGTCAAATGTATGGCAGCTTAGATTCAATGCTAAGAAGTGCAAGGTAATGCACCTGGAAACAAAACCCAGGGAAGAGTACACAATGGGGGTGAGATACTAACAACAACAAAAATGGAAGGGACCTGGGGTAATC
Source organism: Neoceratodus forsteri (assembly GCA_016271365.2). Taxonomy (NCBI): domain Eukaryota; kingdom Metazoa; phylum Chordata; order Ceratodontiformes; family Ceratodontidae; genus Neoceratodus; species Neoceratodus forsteri. The sequence continues at coordinate 79,207,678 of CM057459.1, forward strand.
ATATCAGATGACCTAAAGGTGGGCAAGCAATGTGAGAGGGCAGCAAGGAGGCTGAGGGATACTGGGATGCATAGGGAGGCATCACCAATAGAAAACAGAAGTTATTATCCCTCTGTACAGACAGCTGGTGAGACCCCATCTGAGTACTGTGTGCAGTTCTGGAGACCCAATCTCCGCAAAGACATAGACAGGATGGAAGCTGTCCAGAGGAGGGCAACTAAAATGGTGCAGGGTCTACACCGGAAGACATGAAGAGAGACTTAAGGAGCTTAATATGTATAGCCTCGAGGAGAAAAGGAGGAGGGGGACATGATAGAAACGTTCAAGTACCTCAAGGAATCAACAAAGTCCAAGAGGGTAGCATCTTTCAAAAAAGAGGTGTGCAAGAACAAGAGGGCACAATTTGAAGATAGAGGGGCTGCCCAGAGGTAATTTAAGGAAGTATTTTTCACAGAGAGGATTGTGGATGCATGGAGCGCCTTCCAGAGGAGGTTGTGGAGTCAAAATCAGTGGTGGAATTCAAGCATGCATGGGACAGTCATAAGGCAATTCTGGGGGGTGGGAAGAAGTAGGCTGCTGGCTAACTAGGATCTAGCAGCTTATCCAGTAGGTAGGAAATGGGCAGACTGGGTGGGCCAAGCGGTCCTTATCTGCTGTCAAATTCTATGTTTCTATGTAAACCCAGAAATTAGCATCAGGAAAAAATAGATTTATGTCCAGGTAGGGCCTTGATAACGTATATACAGCACAAAAATACAGCATAAGATTAATTAACATATAAAATCCACAAATAAAAAAGAAAGAAATGAGTTTTGCAAGAAACAGAACCTTTTGCATACTTCTAAATTGATATTATGATGGGGGCTTTAGATTGTGGATCACACAAAAGGACTCGAGCAGGAAAACAAGCAAAGTATTCTTGTGACACAAACAAATTAATCACAATCATCAAAGGTCTGAGTTAGAGGATGCATATGAAATTAGTTAAAAGAGCCAAAACATACTTATCACAGAGGAACATTTCAAACAGGATAGATTTTTGGTTTTACCTAAAAATACTAACTTACAGATGATAGATATTATCCCATTAGAAGCATCAGACCATGTGGCAGTTAAACTTCAAATAGGTTTGCATAAAAGCGAACAAATGGGACAAGGATACTGGAAAATAAATATATCATTATTGCAGGATGAAAGTATACAAAAATAAATTAAAAATATACTGTTAGCAAGGAAATCAGTATGTTTCCTGTATGAAAAGTATGTTGGAATGGTGGGAAGACACAAAAGGGGACATCAAGAGATTGATGGTAGAGAAATCGAAAAGAAAGAGAAGGATCCAATTATATGAAGTAGCTATGGGCCAAATATATGAAGCTGTTAACACTACAAGATATGGGAAAAATAGACATAACAGATGAAATAAAATGGTAAAAGAGGAAATGTACAAATTTCATTATAAGAGGGCCAAATCCCTAATTATGGAACAAAATGGGATACTCAGGAACAAAGTACCAGGCAATCCATATGATAGCAATAAAGAGAGAATACAGAATAGAATAATGACAGAACTAACTGATAAATCAGGGTATAAACAAACAGAGCTTAGACAAATAAAAGTAATTGTACAACAGTATAGAACAGAAAAATTCCAAAAAGGAGGACAAGGAGACGCATCCTTTTTCAAGGAGTCAAAACTACCTAAAATAACAAAAATGAAAAATTGATTGTAAAGAACAGATCACCGATATAGAAATAAAACAAGCCATTCAGGCACTATCTAAAACACTGGCCCAGGTATAGATGGTATACCTAATGAATTTTATAAAATATTGAAGAAGACATAACACTTATGCTTAAGGAGATATATAAGTATATATCTGAAATAGAATAGGGAGTAGTATGAAGCAAGGATTAACCATAGTTCTTTAAAAAGGTAACAGATCCAGCATGGAAAATTGGAGACCTGTTACATTGCAAACTTCGATTACAAAATATTAGCCAAAATCATAAACAGAAGGTTGGCAACAGCAGTACAAAACCTAGTATTAGTCACTCAGACTTGCTATCCCAGGTAGAGACATTAAACAGAATTTAATATACATTTTGGAAGTAACGAAATGGGACAAAAGAGCAGATAGATGGATATGTATACACATTAGACCAAGAAATGCCTTTGATGCAGTAAAACATAATTACATGTGGGCAGTACTACAGGAGTATGGTATCCCAAGGAATATGTTATGTTTATGTAAAGCACCTAAACAAAGAAGCCAATTGTTGCCTATGGTAAATAGTAGCATAGGTATCCCAAGGTACATACGTAATGGTGTTAGGCAAGGGTGCCCTTAAGCCCCTCCTGTATGTAATCATGTCCAGACCCTAGCATGAGGAAAATAGGATGATAACAGAAATATAGAACCAATAGAGATCAAAAATGGCATTAAAATACAAAAACAAGTGCTTTTGCAGATGATTTTCTCTTCATGAAAAATACACAATCAGGGAAAAGAGCTATTAAAGAATTTGAAAGCAATACTAATGACACTGGAATTAAGATTAATAAACAAAAGCGTGATTATTCCAGTAGGACAAGCATCTACTGAAATTTCAGAAACAATACCAGTAGCCACAGGTAATGTTAAAATTACTAGGTGTAAAGTTTGGTACACAGGGAGCCATCCAAGAAAATTGGGAAGAAAAATAGAAATAGCACAAAAATGTCAAGAAAATGGAAAGGTGGAACATGACTAAACAAAAAGAACCTATCTTATCAAAACTACTTTCTTCCTATTTTCTGTATTTAGCATAGATTTTCCAGTTCCACAAGATATGCAACCAAGAATACTAGGAATATTTTTTATTACTGTGGGAAGCAGGCTAAACCCCATCAAAAGAAATCACACATATGGGCCAGTCAGAAGAAGGGGACTAAACATGCTTCAGCCTATTGTATTTCTTCAAACTATTTTTGTTTAATACAAACATCAAACCCTTGCTAGGCAAAGAAGAAAATATATGGACCACTTTAGTAAGCAGATGGAGATGTTTCCTACAAAGTACATAGGGTACTACAAAGAAAATGACAGAGGTGCAATTTCCAGGTATATTGAAATCAGTAAGGAGACTACTGAGAATATAGGAACTTCTTGTCTCAGAACAGGAAGATCGGGAGCTTAAAGACACGGAGGCAGTAAGTAAGTAGGGAGAAGAAAAAAAATTGAGGAAAGAGTAAATATTCCAAACAACAGTTAGGTCAGAAATAAGACATGATGGAGTGGTGCAGTGCTGTGGCTGTGGGCAACAGTCTTCCGGGAGACTTTCTGGAGGATGTGGTGTTGTCCCATCTGCAGGCACGTCTCTGGACTGAGGAAGGAGGTTGCTCATCTCCAGGCTGAGTTGGCCAGGATTTGGGGACCACCAGGGCCACTGCCGTTGCCTCAGAGGTTGCCAAGAAAGAGTGGTTGGACCACAGTGGGTTGGGAAGGGTGAGGTGGTGGAACAGGGCGCATCCTCCAGTTCTACCTCTCCACAATTCATATGCCATTCTGGCAAAGTGTGGTTCTCTGTGGAGGCACCCACAGTGGAGATCAAGGAGGATGCTGGGGACTTCACAAAGGAGACCCACAGGAGGGTGGCATGGGATCCTACAGGGAAGGAAACAACTCCTGGTGGGGACTCCATTGTTAGGGAGTAGAACTGCGGGAGGAGGTGGTGAGGGAGGTAAGGTGCTTGCCGCCATGGCTTGGAGGATAGAGAGCAAATCCTCAGGATCGATGGAGCAGCTGCATGGGGGAGGAGTGAATGTCACTGTCTACCTAGGGACAAATGACCTGGCTGAGAAAGGGATCAGAGCAGTGCAGGAAGAGTTTGTGGAGTTGAGGGAGGGGCCTTAGTCAAGTAGCACACACAGGGAATGTTCTTGGAGTGCTGCCTGTCTGTATGGTGAGGCTAGGGTTCTCCACACCATGGGATTCAATCAGGTGGTTGAAAAACTGGTGCAGAATTCAGGATTTGGTTTCATTGGGGACTGGGGGTCCACCTGGAGTGATGCAGGCCTATACTGGCTTGATGGTCTGCATCTGTCCAGGAAGAGAACCATGATCCTCGTGATAGTTTAAATGCTTCATTGGCAAGCATTTAAACTTGCCAAGGGAGGCACTGGAAGGGCAGAGAATCTGGCCCCAAATCAGGAGTAGTAAGTGAGGTAAACACCACGATAGAGATGTCGATGAGGAGAAGGGCAGGGGTAAATGGAGAAAATGACAAAGGCAATAAGGACAGGGATGGAGCAAAAAGGGTAAGGCCATCACGAAATGGAGGACAATGAGTACCAACGCCTCCCGTAGTCTGGGCAGTTAGCTCCCTGAACTGGTGGCCTTGATGGAAGAGGGATGCCTGGATGTCGAGCAGTCACAGAAACATGGTACAAAGAGAACTATGACTGGGATGTTAACATACTAGGGTACACAACCTACAGGAGAGACAGGGAGGAGAAGAGGGGGAGGAGTAGCTCTCTATGTAAGGGAAGGGATAAAAGCAATGAAACAAAGAGTAAACAGGGAGGAGAGGGAGGCACTCTAATCAACTTACAGGCTGGAAAATGGCACCACAATCCACGCTGGGGTTTACACGTTCCCCCCATGTCAGGGGTAGGGAAATGGACAAGGACATGATAGAAGGCATCCTTAGGATGGCAGAGAAAGGGAGATACTGTTGATGGGGACCTGAATATGCCAGATGTTAACTGGAGCACCTTTGCTGCAGCCATATCCAAGAGCAGGGACATTCTCGATGCCCCACAGGTGGCATGCCTCAGACAGCTAGTTTTGGAACCTACTCGTGAGGGAGCAATCTTAGACCTTATACTCTCAAATGGGGACAGTGAGAGGATCTCAGATCTAGAAGTGGTAGCCATCTGGGAACAAGTGACCACCAAACAGTGTGGTTCACGATAAACTCAGTTACAGCGTCAAGCCATACAAAGTGAGGGTACTGGACTTCCGGAGGCTGACTTTGGCAAGATGGGAGAGTGCCTTAGAAAAGCACTAGCAAACAGGCTAGAAGGAGGGTGGAGCAACAATGGGGAAACATCAAAACTGCCATCACAGAGGTAACAAGCCATTGTGTGAAGCAAATAAATAAATCAAAATGAAAAACAAAGCCACTATGGTTCTCAAAAGAGGTGGCGGGAAGGTTAGGAGAAAGATAGCATTTAGGAAGTATAAGGAAACACAGAAGGAGCAGGACAGAGAACTGTACCAGTTAAGGCAGAAGGAAGCAGGAAGGGAAGACAGAATAGCAAAGGGTCCGAACTGAGGAAAAGATAGCCAACTCGGTTAAGAAGGATGAAACCTTTATAGGCACACATCAGGGGAGTGTAGAAAGACCAAGGAAGGGATAGTGAGGCTGAATAAGTGGACAGTGGGTGGGCAGAGGGACAGTGAAAAGCAGGGATACTGAGCGAATACTTCTGCTCAGTATTCACAAAAGAGGAGGAGGGAGGTGCTAATCAAATTAACAGAAGCACTCTGAATAGGGTGGTGATCCCAGTCCTTTCACAGAAGAAAGGTTCTGAAAGAACTCCTAAAACTGAAGGTGGACAAAGCAATGGGGCCTGACAGAATTCACCCCAGAGTTCTAAAAAATTGAGGGAGAACTCATGACACCACTGACTACCCTTTTAACAAATCATGGGAGGATGGTGTGGTACTTGAGGACTGGAGGAAGGTGGATGTGATTCCCTTCACAAAAGTGGGAAGAAGACAGAGGCAGGAAACTACAGACCTGTCAGTTTGACCTTTGTGGTCGGGAAAGTGATGGAATCACTCTGAAGGAAAGAACTATGGTACCTAGAGGCCAGTGGGGCACAGGGACCCCAAAGCAGCGTGGTTCACAGCGGGAAGGTCATGTCAGGCGAATCTAATTGATTTCTTTGACTGGGTGACCAAAGTAGCAGGCCAATGGAGGGGCTGTGGACATGGCCTACCTAGACTTTAGCACAGGGGTCGATCTTAACATTGTTTTATTTAGCCCAAACACTAGTACAAATTGACCAGGGCTAGTGCAGCTAACTCTCTACTTGCCTGTCTTGACTAGTGCAGATTTTCATGTCTGTTAATGAAGTTAAAAAAGTCTCTACTTTAGCATTCTCTAGTCTCATGGTAATCTCTCCATGTTCCAGATGGCCAGGGTGTGATTCACAGCTCATTAAGAGCTGCAATTATCTAGTAGTTCAAGAGAGGATCCCACAAAAGACTCAATATGAGTCATTATCACTCCACTGTTAAGACTTTCAGCTAGTGTCCAGGGTGTGATCAAGGGTAGAGTGCTGTTAAGTCACTAGGTTACAGTTTTCTAAATGTGTCTATGTCTAACAATCTGTCCAATATTATTAGGAGCAGTGCCCTCATTTCTCTACATTTTTGAGTGTTTGTATCCAACATTTCTGTGACAAAATGCAAAAATACAGGATCAACCAACAGGTGGTTGGTTTATCACAGCCTCACCATAACTTCTCTCTCCCTCCAAATCTCTTAACTATGTTCTTTGCCTGACACCACTGCAGACCAGACTCTAAAATGACCATCCATAGATCCATAGCTGCCATTACTGGCAAGTGTAGGAGGTCCTCAGCTCTTCTAAATGGATCATGCCAGCCATCACCATCCATACAATTCCACCCTTATCCCTCTCAGCATGTCCTTTCAGCCTAAAACAAGAGCTTTGGATCATGTATGGTACAAAAATAAACCTTAATAAAATACATAATTTGAAACCTTGAAATACACATTCCTGGGCGCATAGATCATCCTATACAGAAATAGAAATAGTATAGTGCTAAGCCTGTGTACAGTTTCCCTAGGCTGATGAAAGGACAATGTTAAAGAAAATCTTTATTGGGGCAGAGCTTATTAAAATCAATGCTTTTACAAATAAAATGTCATAGTTTTCTACTTCCCAAGCCCCTTAGGTTTGTCTAGCCCCCACCCAAAGATCTTAGATATGCTCTGACTCACTTGAGACTGTACAACTTTCAAAAGTGTAGGTCACCAGTTGACTATAGGGTGGGGACCGAGGTGTCTTTCTCTGCCCGACTCTGTTCATTGCTCTGTGGGTGGTGGTGACAGTGTGGTGAGGGTGTATGATGATGTCAGCTATTCAGTGCGAGAGCTAGGACTGCTTGATTGTCTGAACATTTGCTGTTGTGATATCCTTTCTCTGTTTGTGTGGGGAGGGACAGAAAGAGGAAGGGAGAAGGCTATGGTCAGGGCTCCTAGGCTTCTGGCAGCATTTTTCTGATTTCTGTAGCATGATTTATTCAGTTCTGTAGCAGAATGCAGCCCTGTCATTGGCTAAATATGAAATGATGTCATTGATGACATCACCTACCAAATGTAGAGAGAGGCTTCAGGATAAATAAGATGGGTGTGGGAGCCTGACACTACAGAAAACTGTATATTTTAATGAAAATTCACGAAAACAATGAATTCTGTGGCACTATATAAATTCTGCAGCATGATGCAAATTCTGCAACTGCAGAATGCAGAATTCAAGGGCCTTGGCTATGGTACAGAACAATGGGGGGCTCACTGTCTTAGTGGCATTGCAGTCTTTTTTGCTGCTGGGAGCTGGAAAGCAATGTGGGAGCAGGATAAATGTGCAATAATCGAGTATTTCTTGGCTTTGCTTGCATTGTTTCCCGTATAAGTGATCAAAATGTACCATTATAATTAAGGGCTAGTGCAACATCTGCGGCCTAGTGCAATTTTGAATCCTTGCCCTGTAACTAGTGCAAAAAGAGTTACGGTTGACCCTACTTTAGCAAGGCATTTGACACAGCCCCACACAAAAGATTAATAATCAAATTAACCAGCATGGGAGTGGGTCCTAGGGTGGTAGCCTGTCAAAACATTGGCTGGACAACAGGACACAGAAGGTAATTGTAAATGGAGTTCACTCTGAAGAAAGAGGGGTTACAAGTGGGGTACTGCAGGGTTCAGTACTGGATCCAGTCCTTTTACTGTTTTTATAAGTGACATTGCAGAGGGACTGGAAGGAAAAGCATGCATTTTGCAGATGACACAAAGATGTGCAACAGGGTTGATACACAGGAGGCATGGAAAGGATGAGAAGACACTTGACAATGTTGGAGGAATGGTCAGAAGTATGGCAGCTTGGATTCAATGAAAAGAAACACCTGGGAAACAAAATCCCAGGGAAGATTATACAATTGGGTGGGGTGGGGAGGAGGTAGTAACAACAACAAAATGGAAAGGACTTGGGGGTAATCATATCAGATGACCTTAAGGTTAGCAAGCAATGTGAGAAGGCAGTAGGAGGGCTGGGAGGATACTGGGATGTATAGGAGAGGCATCACCAGCAGAAAACAGGAAGTTGTTATCCTCTGTACAGACAGTTGGTGAGACCCCATCTGGAGTACTGCATCCAGTTCTGGAGACCCCATCTCCGCAAGGACATAGACAGGATGGAGGCAGTCAGAGGAGGGCAACTAGAATGGTGCAGGGTCTGCAAGAGAAGCCATCGAGGAGAGACTGAAGGAGCTTAATATGTATACCCTTGAGGAAAGGGGAGAACATGGTAAAACTTTTAAGTACCTCAGTGGAATCAACAAAGTCCAAGAGGGTAGCATCTTTCAGAAAAAGAGATGTGCGAGAACATGGGGACACAATTTGAAGATAGAGTGGAGAGCGCTCAGGGGCAATGTGAGAAGCATTTTTTTACAGAGAGGGTGGTAGACTCACGGAACTTCTTCCCTGAAGAGGTTGTGGGGTCTAAAACTGTGGGAGATTTCAAGAATGCATGGGACAGACAAAGCAATTGTAACCCCTAGATGGCGCTATCCCAGGGCTACTACCCCTGCCTGATTTGCCACTAACAGGTTGAGGGGCCTGGATCCAATGGCGGTGCCTCCACCCAGAGGTCAGGGTTTGCAATAGTTAAACTAACTTGGTCACAGCCCTCTGGGACACTGCAACCCCCTTTCTTCCCACTAGTGGCCCACAATATATCAGAATTACCTTCACAGTATACACTTACCCCCAGGTCTGGTTCGGCACTGGGACCTCCTGTGAAATGAGATACAGTGCAACAATCACAGTACAGTACTTTAACATAGACAAATACCTCAGGCAGTATAACTTTGCTGAAACAAGCAGCTCTGATTTATTTAGGGGATATAACAAGGACAGAAATCAGGTTAATTAGCTTATCACTCTAATAATCTACCTATGGCTCTGTGCACAGGCCTGTCCCTATCAGTTACTGTCCTGGGTACCCAAGCCCTAGTGGCTAGTCCAAACCGTGGCAGCTGGTAGGGCCCTTTCACACAGAGAAAGGAGAATTAAACAGTCAGCAGTACAGTAATTCCATTTGGATTTAATGTGGCAATTCAACAGGAGGCGACCCTGAATTAGTACTCACGACCTCCAAATAAGATAGGGTCCTTCAATGTCAGCAGGGCTCACTTGAGGTACACAAACCTCTTCACATCCATATAAAGAAAGCACTATACCAGGCAGGCTGCATCTGTATCGATCGCAATTACTGCACAATACCGGAGAACACACAGCAGATTCAGTTCCTGACAGACCGTTGCAATTTTCAGCAATTCCTCCAGTCTTCTACAGGGTGAGCCTGGTTTCTACTCTTCAGAGATCCTTTGATTCTTTTCACAGGACGGTTCAGTCCTAACAAGCTGTTACACAAGCTGCAGACCGGAACTCTGGGTCTTACACGCTTTTTAACTAAAACTGCACACTGAAAAAGCACAGGGCTCCTTCCTTCTTCACTGCAAAGCTCAACTGAACTCCAACCGACAAAACCGGGCACTTCCTTTGAGTTCCTCCCAGTTCTTGACTGGATTGGCTGTCACTCACAATAGACTGCTGCTGTTGGTCCAAAAGTCACTGAAGTCTAAACTACATCTCCCAGAGTCACTGCCCATACAATCCTCTTGTGGCTGGCTCAGATTATGAGTCCAAGTTCTGATTAGTCCAAGGCACCATTTTAGAGCTAGCTTACCCCACACTGATTGGTCCAGTTCAGCAGTTCAAAACTAGAATGGGGAACTAGCAGACACAGTTCTGACTGCAAAGAAAGCAGGTTAGACAAACTGTAATTTCATTATTACTCTAAATAATTTCTGGCAAACAGTTACATCTTTCAGATAGGTTCCTTTGCACTCCTAGTGACTGCAAAATGAAGTGAATTGGCAGCAGCTTGAGTGGTACTCAATCAAAGAAACATACAGTCCCCATACAAACTAATTATGTCTGCAAGCAGACAGCTCTTAAAGACAGTACCAGAGGTTCTAAAAACACTCACTGATAAATGGCTTAAATGCCAAACACCATTCAGGCTTGGAGCATTCAAGCAAGCTCCTGGAAGTCTTTTGGGAACCCCCATTTGCAGAGGTTACACCTTCCTGGCCTGGGAAAGCTTGACGTCAGCGTCAAGCAAAGTACCCATAAGTTTCAACTGCAACCATATACATTTGCATTAGGCTCGCACATGTAATCATCAGTCAATATATCATTTTACCAAGAACACATTTCTGAAACATTGCAGTACGTCACTCTTTACACAGTATTACATACATTTGTACCATAACTCAAGTTATTACCTCTTGTACATGAAACCTGAAGAGAGGGCCCTTCCTATCAGTTACCTTGGGGCTGGATGGGCAAGGGCACCATACTAGAAGCAACACAAGTAACTTGAGTTAGCACTGATGCTCAGTTTGGGCAATGAGCTCGGGACACATACACTCCTTTATGGACAACATTGAGAGGCAAATCCACAGGCCTCCCAAGGAATCATAACTGAGGTGCACCACAGGCTTTACAGCTCGACCAGTCTTTCTAGGGGAACTGTTATAGTCTCTGCACTCTGAGCCTCATTTTCAGCATTGTCCTCACTTGTCAGAGTCTCCATGGGGGTAGAGGCTAGAACTTGGGGCACTTTCAGCTCCAGGAGTTACAGTTTCTGAGTCCACAACATTTGGCTCGCATGGAGAGCTTTGGACACTGGCAGTGGACTGTCAGGGCACTCAAAATACTCTTCTTGTTAGGTGTATCACCAGTCTGCCCCAATCTATCATTTCCTCCCTGAAGCTCAAACAGTTCAACCATGCACAATGATTCCATTTCATCTGATCTGATGCTTTGCACTTCACTTTCTGGGAGCATTGGCTCCAGGGACAAAGCTGAGGGCTTGGACAGTCCAGAGGCCCAGCTTCATCTCCAGTATTGACTGAGGGATTGCCCTGAAACAATTGACTCAGTTCAGTAAGAAGGATAGTATTCAAAGTCACTCTCACTTTCTTCTGATATGGACTGACAGTCATGCTCAACTGGGACTTGTGCAGGGAACACTTTAACTCTGCTTCTGTAGGTGCAGACTTCCTTGGTCTTTTCTTGCAGCAGCTCTAGTCACTGGTCCAGAGGGGGCATCTTCTAGGGGCTCAGACTCAATTAAGATTTGTCCAATGGGCAGTAAATGATTTCTATGCATTGTTTTACATCTTTTGAATTATTCTCAGGCCTTACTTTGTACACTGGCAGATCATCTAGTTTGCCCACTACAATGTGAGGAGATGGTGCCATCTGTCAGCAATCTTGTGCTTGCCATGCAGTCCCAGATTTCTTAGCAATACCCGATCTCCCACCTGGAGTTCCTGTGCTTTCACCTTTTATCATACCTTTCTTTGTTGGCCAGATTTCTTTTGGCAGCCATGGTTTGAGCCAGTTAGTACGCATGAGTTAGCTGGGCCTTTAACTTTTGCACATACTGTAAATAGTTGTCAGCTTGAACCCCATCAGGAGAGACCCCAAAACACACATCTACTGGTAGTCGAGCTTCTCTTCCAAACATCAGGCGGTAGGGGAGAATCCAGTGGCATCACTTTTGGTGCAGTTATAAGCATGTACCAGGGTGCTAATTTGTTGGCTCCATCTAGGCTTGTCCTTTGGGTGCAGGGTGCCTAGCATATCTAGCAAAGTGCGGTTGAAGCGTTCAGGCTGTAGGTCCCTGGGGGTAAGGAGTGGTTCTGGACTTTCGCACTCCCCACAGAGAAAGCATCTCTTTGATCAGGCGACTCTCAAAGTCTCTCCCTTGATCAGAATGGATTCTTTCTAGGGACATGGATATGTTGTTCATCCACACTCATTGGCAGTATCCTTGCCGCTTTAAATCTTGCGGAAGGTCTTCAAGCTTGCTCCTCCCACCCACCGGGTGGTATAACTCTCGGCTCCGCCCCATGGCGTGAGATCTTCCTTACGCTTGGAAGCTCAGGTTCCCTCCTTAACGCTCTGCGTTTGTGACTAGTTCCTATTTCTCCGTTTGCGGTTAAAAATAAATTTTGCAAAAAGACTTCAGTCTTCTATCCCTCATGACTGCGATGGACCATCGACTCCGGTTGGAGATGCCCATGCGGGCGAAGATGTCTCGGGCGGATCCACACTCACGTGTGTCTACTGCTTAGGCCTTCAGGCCGACCGCGGGCTTGCGACCTGTGCTCATCTTTCTCGACTTCGTCCTCGAAGACCGTGCTGCCCGATTGCAACTGGGCCGTCGAAGCGTTCCCTCGGTGAAATCCAAGGAGGCCGGTTGGCGGTGTCCGGCGGCCCGAACGGTCGGCGGATCAGCTCGGCGGATGGTGCGCCCTCGAAGAGGGAAGCGGTAGCAGACGTATCTTCCTCGACGGGCATTTATCCGCTCTCTCTGGGTTCTTCCTACACGGCTTCTTTAAGAGCTTTGTCTGTCCCTCTCCACTAAGGAGAAGGGCCTGCGTCTGCTAGCCTTATTCTCGGTTCAAAAAGAGGACGGGGTAAGTCCCTCCGTCGGCGCTCTTGGGGGCCGGAAAGGTCCCCCTCCCGGGCCGTCGACCGTCGGCTTGTCGACTCGTCGGCCCGGCCACTGGCCTCCACGAGTGTCCCGTCAGGTCAGTTGACCGATACTCCACCGATGAAGTCGAGATTTTTGTCGACCCATTGGACGGGCTGTAGCCTTTAGCAGCGAATTCCCCTCTCCCGGTTCCCCGGGAGAGTTGAGATCCGTGGGCTCACCTGTGCCTCCGGTTCCGGAGCCCTCGGATGGACCATCCGAGCGAAGGAGTCAGTTCGCGGCCGACACCTCCCGCACCGACCTCGGAAATTCCGGACTCTCGGTCTCGGTCTCGGACCTCTTCGGCGGTCCAGCGATCCACCGTCATGGCGGTCTCGGTCTCGGCACCACGGTAAGCGGCGTCGCCGCTTAGTCTCGTCCTCCTCCTCGGATGAGGAGGCTTGGCGTAAGTCGTGTGTTCGAGGACCTTATGTTTACAACAGCTCCTCCTGGCCGAGAATAGCCCGACCCGTCGCCTTCCCGGCCATTAAGTGGCTGTCACGGGCAGCCGACACAACCTCGACTTATCCGAGGACCTATACCCAGGCGGTTGTTGGCCAAAACCAGCTCTCCACCGATTCGGTGGAACCTCCGCCTCCACAGCCATCAGTGGGGCTCCGACCAAGATTCTCGGTCGGCTAGGGTCACCCATGGCTGTCAGTTACCCTCACTCCCGACCGACCTCGGCAGGTGAAGGTGGCTCAGGCCAGAGGCAGCTCTTCGAGGACTCTTCCGAGGTCGAAGATGATTCCTCCCCCTTCTCAGCGACTGGACTTGGAATCTTGAGGAGTCAGTCAATGGACGATAGCCCGTTGTCGCTTCCTAGGACTGCTTGGCTCATCTCGAGTCTACCGGGATGGAGCTCGAACCCGTTCCAAAGCAGAGCCAGGTATCCCTCGGAGATTCTGGACCGAGGTTCTCCGGCCGAGGCCTTTCCGGTGGCCGAGGCCATAGTGGGTCCGGCACTGGAGCTTTGGCAGCACCTGCTTCCTGCCCTGCGCCCCGGCCAGGATGGCCAGGAAATATCACGGTCCTAGGTTCCTTGTCCGGTTTGAACACCCCTCCGCTGAGGGGTTGGTTACCGACAGCGTTTTCGGCGCCCGGCATAGCGCCAGGGATGTGGACAAACCTCCTGACAAGAGTCAAGAAATTGGACTATGTCGGGCGAAAAGTCTCGCTACGTCCTCTCGGCCCTTCGTCAGGCCAGTTCGGCCGTCCTCATGGCACATTTTCTCATGCCCTGTTGGGCTCCTGGATGAGGTCATCCTCATCTTCCGCCGATCTGCAGACTCACGGTTAAGCAGGTGCGGGACCAGGGCAAGCAGTGGCCAAACAGCAGCTCCAGACTGCTTTGGATATAGGGACTCATGTGCCAGATCGGTGGCGGCGCGGTGGCTATCGTCGGCGGGCTTGGCTGAGGATATCCACCTTTACTTCGGATACCCAGCACAAGTTGGTGATGTTCCCTTTTGAGACTGACCTCTTGACCCTGGGGTGGAAGGTCACCTGCAGAGGATCGAAGTCAATGCCACCTTGGACTCGGTCTCTCCGCTCAGAAGGACAAGGCCGCAAACCACAGCCTAAGCCCTTCGTCCTTCTGTACTGACCTTGACCCAGCAACGTCAGGGCCAGCAGGCTCGACCTGGCATCCCAAACCCAAGCCGCTCTCCTCTAACAGGAGGCAGGAGGAAAGGGCCCAGGAGGTCCCTCGGCGGTCCCTCCTCAAGCCTGCCCAGTGACCGGGCTGAGGGGTGCTCGCTCCCATCCCGTCCCACCCTAGGTCCCCGTGAGAGGGCAGCTCCGGCACTTCCGTTCCGCCTGGTCCGCTGTTACCACCGGACAGGTGGGTCTTGAGGTGGTGGGAAGAGGCCTGCCTCTGGAATTGAGCAGGCACCACCCTTCAGGCCCGTCGCCTCGGGAAGCTTGGGATCCCAGCCTCACTGGCGGCTCGTCGAGCCGACGCCGCCTCCTCCAGAATGAGGTGGTAGAGGTGGTGGACCCTCCTTCAGACCCAGGGTTTGTGTCCAGGTACTTCCTGGTTCCGAAGCAGACGGGGGCTGGCGCCCATTCACAAACCCTACGGCCATCAAGTTCCTAGGTCTTGAACCTTCAGGATGGTCACTCTGGCTCAGATAATACCATCCTTGGGCAGCGTGTGGTTCTGCTCTCTGGACTTGCAGGGGCGCGTTTTCCCGTCCTATCCGTCCATCTCACCAGAGATTCACTTACGCTTCGGAAGGATCCTCTTGAGTTCAAGCCATGCCCTTGGCTTGTCTCCAGCTCCCAGGGTCTTCAAATGCATGGCAGTGGTGACAGCATTCCCTGCGGCTGCGGTCGGGTGTGCCCTTACCTGGGCGACTGGCTGATGGCAGCTCACCTCCAGGAAGGAGGCGGA
Source organism: Neoceratodus forsteri (assembly GCA_016271365.2). NCBI lineage: Eukaryota > Metazoa > Chordata > Ceratodontiformes > Ceratodontidae > Neoceratodus > Neoceratodus forsteri. Next base: position 79,222,979 of record CM057459.1, read on the forward strand.
GTGGTCAAGAATCTGGCCTCAGGTCTGCTCTCAACTGGGCCTCCTTATCAAGCGAGGCCAAGTCGAACTCGAGGCAGCAGGTGATTCTATTCATCAGGCGCGCAGCTCGACTCTCTTCGAGCCAGGCCGCGGCTCCCGGCGGACAGGGCCGAGGTTCTTTCCTCCTTTGCCCGATCATTTCTGGTTGGGCAATTGCGCCCTGCCCGGGACTTCCTGCGCCTCCTGGGTCTCATGGCGGCCTGCACCAGCGTGGTCCGTTGAGCCGGCTGGACGTATCGCCCTTCAGTGGGGACTGGCCAGCCAGTGGTCATAACGCTGCGATCCCTTGGACCAGCTTGTGGCGGTGACACAGGGGATGTGGGAAGCTCTCCAGTGGTGGACCGTTCCAGATCATTTGCAGGAGGGCATCCCGTTACGTCCGCCCGAGGCAGTCGGTCTCTCTGTCGATCGATGCTCTCTGATGGGTTGGGGTGCCCATCTGGGGAACACCGGGCTCCTTACCTCTGGTCTCAGTGGAGTCGATGCCACATCAACCTGCTGGAGCTCGGCGGTCCGCCTAGCTCTCACCGCCTTTGCTCCGTTCCTCCGGGGTCAAATGGTCCGAGTCCAGGCGGACAATACCACGACCATGTACTATCTGAACCGCCAGGAGGGGCCGCTCCATGCTTCTATGCAAAGGAAGCCTCCGCATTTGGTCACTCGTGCGCCAGCCTGGAGCGGATCTCCTAGCCATTCACGTGGCAGGGCACTCCAACACCCTGGCCCGATGCCCTGGGCGGATGGGGCTGCATCCCACGAGTGGTCTCTCTGCTGAGGTAGTACAGCATCTGTTCTCCCTTTGGGGCACACCTCAGGTGGACCTGTTTGCCTCCATGGAGGCGGAGCTGAGTCTGTTCCATGCCCCCCTCAGCAGGGCTCGCTGCAGGGGATGCCTTCTCGAGCAATGGACCCGCCTCTTTTACGCCTTTCCCCATTTCCCTTGATCCACAGGTGCTTCTCAAAGCGAGGGACGGACAAGGCGCAGGTGATTCTGATAGCCCCAGACTGGCCTTGCCAGTTCTGGTACCAGATCTCCTCAGTCTCAGCTCCAGGACTCGGCAGCTTCCAGCTCGCCCGGACCTGCTCTCAGTCAATCAGGGAAGGTGTTCCATCCGGACCTTCAATCCCTGCCTGTGACCTGGTTCCTGCGGCTAGGGGTTCCAGGCCTTGGGTCTTTCCGGCGGGGTCCTCAATGTAGTTGAGGCGTCCCGTAGAGTCGACCAGAAAATGCTATGCCTTCAAATGGAAAGGTTTTCCGTGTAGTTGTCGAAACAAAGGCTTGGACCCTTCCTCCTGTTCCTTGGCAAGCATCTTGGACTATTTTGGTCCTTTCTAGTCAAGGGCTTAGGTCGAATGACCCTAAGGGTGCACCTGGCCAGCCATCTCTGCTTGCGGGCGCGGGCGGGAAGCAGTCGATGGCGCGCAGGAGAAGGTGGTCTGGCGCTTTTTCAGGCCTTGATCACATTTCCTCTCAGTCGGAACCCCCACCTCCGTGGGATCTACTGCTGGTACTGGCAAAGCTCATGGGCAAGCCATTCGAACCTATGCACAGGTGTGCTCTCTCTTACCTGTCGTGGAAGACCGCCTTCTTGGTGGCTATCACGTCAGCCAGAAGGATGGGAGAGCTCCAGGTGCTTTCCATCGAGTCTCCTTACCTGGTCTTCCCACAGGGACAAGGTTGTCCTGCTTCCAGAAATTCCTTCCGGATGGTGGTGTCCGAGTTTCACCTTAACCAGGTGTTGACTCTGCGGTGTTCTACCCCAATCACACCTCGGAGGGCGAATATAGGCTCCATACTCTGGACCCTAGAAGGGCTCGCTTATTATAAGGCATGCGGCTGCAGATTCGGGAGAGGTTCGCTCGGCTGTTTGTCACCTACGCTTGAAGCCGCATCTGGCAGACCTGCCATAGCGGACGATAAGCAGGTGGGTAACCTCCTGCATAGATCTCTGCTATAAGTTGGCGGGCATGGAGCCTCCCAGAGGGATAAGAGCTCATTCTCACCCGCCATACTGCTGCAACGGTGGCTGCTTCCAGGGACGTCCTATCCAGGAAATCTGCAGGGCTGCTACCTGGAAGTCTTGAAACACCTTCATTACCCACTACTACATCGACCTTGAGTCACGCCGGGATGCTGGTTTTGACTTGCGGTTTTCTCAGTCTCTCTTTCCCAAGTAAGTATATGGGGGTGTGCGTCTTGCCTCTCCTCCTCCCGGAGAACTGCTAGGAGTCTGCCAATGAGTGTGGATGAACAACATATCCATGTCCCTAGAAATACAGGTTACTCACCTGTAACAGGAGTTCTTGGAATGGTATATGTTGTTCATCCCTACCTACCACCGACTTCCCGGCTCGACGCTAGACAACCTGAGCTTCAGCGGCCAGATTCTGGCGTCATGGGCGGAGCGAGTTATACCACCCGGTGGGTGGGAGGAGCAAGCTTGAAGACCTTCCGGCAAGATTTAAGCGGCAAGGATACCTGCCAATGAGTGTGGATGAACACATACATCATTCCTAGAACTCCTGTTACAGGTGAGTAACCTGTATTTGTGGAGCCCCATAGTGAACAAAAGTTTTCTACAAATGCTCTATGGCTACAGTGGATGCTTTCTGGTCTTTGGTGGGGAAAGCTTGGGCATATCTGTGAAATGGTCCAGTGACCACCAGCACATACTGATATTTCTTTGATCTGACTCCAAACTTAGAAAATCAATACAGACCAGCTCCATGGGTTGCACTGGTGGTGATGTTAACAAGGGGCAGCCCTCTGGGACAAAGCTTTCCTCTGTAAGCAGCGACTACAAGTTCGAATGTGTTGCTCCACATCAGCCCTCATCTTAGGTAATAGAATCTGGATCTCACCAAGTCAAGTGTTCTGTCTATACCAAGGTGCCCCATGTGGTTGTGCAAGGACCTCAGTACTGAGTCTCGAAGGCAGTGGGCAGCACTAGTTGTTGTTTGTCTACTTGTCCCTCTGTCTACTGTTTCTCTGTATAACAGTTTATTGATCAGTTTCAACTTAGGACCTTCTTTGTATAACAGTGCAGTTCTCAAATCAGTGGAGCGTAATTTGGACACATCTTTTCCTGCATGAGGGCTTCTAAAGCTGCTTTGATCATGAGATCGTGGGATTGAGCCCGCGACACTGTCATTGTCCAGCTGAGGCAGTGCACCAATGTCTATTGCAGAAAAGTGGCAATAAGCAGGTATGCAATTCTCAGAGGCTCCCAAGCAATCCACTACAGTCCACTGGGTCGTGGACATTTGTTCCTCCCTGTCAAACTTCCGGCAGAGTGCCCGAATGTCAGGTTCTGCCAATCGGACCCAATCATTCTGGGGAACAGGCCTCGGGGAGAACATCAGCATCTATGTGGTTCAGACCTGCTCGGTGATCGAGCATAGTCATATGTAGATAATGCAGAAAGCCACCTATGGCCAGTGGCATCCAACTTAGCTGAGGTCTGCACATAGGTTCAAGGATTATTGTCAGTTTTACTAGTATTTTAGCCCCATACAAAGTACTCATGGAATTGGTCAACAATAGCCCACTTCAAAGCTAAGAACTCTAACTTATGTACAGGATAGTTCTTTTCGGATGGGGTCAGGCTTCTACTGGCAAAGGCCACTGGTCTCAGGCCATTCCGTGCTCTTGGTACAGCAGCTCTCAACCCTTGCAAGCTAGCATCAGTGTGCAGGGCGAAGGTGTTTCTTGGATCGGCATAGGCCAGCACTGGAGCATGGGTAAGTTGATATATGATCTCATGAAAAGCAGTCTCATGATCAGGGTCCAGCGGGCCCAAATACTTCACTCGGATGAAAATACACTCTTTCAGTCTTGAGGGGCGCTGACTTTTGGTATTTTTGTGGGTTGGGGATACCCTTGAGTAAGGTTAAGTAAAGGCGGATCACTCTTGAATAGTCCTTGATGAGCGCCGATAATAATCCACAGAATCCCAGGAATCTTTGCAGTTCTTTTAGATTTTGGGCTGTGGCCAGGTGGTCAAAGACCTCAACTTTACTTGGGTGGTCTCTATTCCCTCGGTGGATACTATGTGTCCCACATACTTTACTGATGTTTGAAAGAATTGACACTTATCAATGGACAGTTTAAGGCCAAAGTCCTCCAGTCGGTCCAATACCTTAAATAATCTGCTCTCATGTTCCTCCAGTGAGCTGCCAAACACAATAACATCATCTAGGTGTACCGGCACTCTAGTAAGTTCATGTCCCCACTGCACGCTCCATCAATCGTTGAAAAGTGGCTGGGGCACCTGAAATCCCCTTGAGGCATCCTCATGAATTCATAGAAATAGCGGACAGATAAGGCCGTCTTCTCACGGTCCTCTGGGGCCATCAGGATCTGGTAGTACCCACTGAGATCCATACTGAAGACACTTGCTCCCGTTTAGGCAGTCCAAAGCATCCTGAATCGGGGCATTGTGTACTGATCAGGGATAGTCCGCCGGTTTAAGGTGCGATAATCCACACATCCTTACTGTTCCATTCTTTTCCTCACTACCACAATGGGGAAGCATAAGGCTTCTGGATTCTTGTATTACACCAGCAGCTAACATCTCTTGCAGATGCCGTCTCACATCATCTATGTCAGCAGGTGCAAGTGCGAGACCTCTCACGAAATGGTCTTTCGTCATGCAGCGGATATTGTGCTCATCTCCTTGCACGCATCCTACATCCCATTCCTTTAAAGAAAACACCTGGTCTCTCTGGGCAAGCTTCTCACGCACCCTCACTTTCCATTCAGCTGGCAGCGGGAGTCGCGAAATCAAACAAGTCAGGCGTTACTCTGTCATTCTTCCTTGAACTCTTGCTGCTGGGTAGCACTGCAGTGTCTGCACAATGCACATTAGCCAGGATGCAACCTCTGTTTACTCGAATGTCTCTTTCAGACACTTATGAACTTGGACCATTACCCTTCTGGCATAAGCATGGGCTCTAGCGGGCAAAATACTAGGCTTGACCAGCAGTCCCTCTGGCAATTTCCCATCGCCTGGTGCATCCAACATTAATATTTTATTCTTAACATCCTTTCTGATCGGACCTCTCCCTGTAAGGTACACTGGGCATTTAGGCGCAGGATCAGAGACTCAGGATCCTTCTTCCATACAATTCCGACCGGGTTCCTCTGGTTCTGTTTTTCAGCATCTCTCTGTGCCTCATAGGCCTTCTTAATTAAAGCCGGAACTCTTAAAGCTCTACTAGTCTTTGACCCTGTTTTCATAACACAACTGTGCCAGCCTTCCGAACATATGAGCATTTGTTCCAGTCAACAAAGGGACACCATCATACAGTCCAGTGGGGGAATACACTAAGGCTAGGGTCTCTACTTGTTCGGCCACTCCAGCCACTGGAAGTGGGGAAAGACAGCCAAATTCGATATACCCGAATAGGGTAGCCTTCTCACTTAACCCCCATACATGCAGTCCTTCTAATGGTTGTAAGGGCACGTCTGACAAATGCTTCTGATACCAATCCTGGAACATAATTGTCACTTGGGAGCCACTGTCTAATACAGCTCTTGTAGACACTCATTCACCTTTACAGTGGTCTCCATGGAGGGACCCACTATTCTGGACCAGTCTGGAGGCGGTAGTGGGGGCCTGGGCAACTGACCTTGCCACAAAGGACGTGAATTAGCATTTTGGTGCCCTCACTGGGATCATGTCGTGCACCTCTTAACCACTGATTTCTTCTCCAGGCTCTCCTTGTAGCCTATATGCAACTTTGTCAGTGTCTTTTGGGGACTGATATCCCTTTTCATGTGCCCATCTTTCCCACAATTATAGCAAAACATACTTTCTGGAGTTTGAGCTGGCTGAGTCAACACTGGTAGCCAGGCGGGGTATTACTAACTGAAACCTTGGTGCCATCTCTGTCTGCGGCGTGATAAGCATTTGGAGACATCTCGTCAGTTTCTCCACTTCATGGTCAAGGAATCGATTTGGAGCTGTTATCAGCAGGAGATACATGGTGGTACCCCACCCCCATAGCAGATGCAGTCGGATATAGGTCAGGGCCCGTACTTGCAGGCGTGGCCTTCATAAAGGGACTGTTTTGAATTCCGGATCTCTCAACAGTTCGCCCCATTGTGACATATCTTTTCCTTGTCAGAGCACTCATTGACTGCCAACCTCTGCCCCTGAACCTCACTTGATGGGTCACCCTCAGTCACTTTCGGGTCAAGCCGCAGCTATTGGTGCAGGTCCCTCCCGAGGTCGTCTTTTCTCAACTCCTCGAATTTCTCTCATTAACTCATCATAGAGGGTGGGGATTCCAGTCGATCTGCCAGGCGTAACTGAAGCAACAGCAGTTCTGAGAAGGGGCAGACTTAGGATCCTGTCCAGCCTGGTTCGTCCAGTTCAATCGCTGGCAAACTACCTTTTCTGAGGCATTCTTGCAACAATTTTTCCAGCGAGATACATACACAGACAACAACTCCCCTTGGTACTGTTGTGCATCTCTTACTCTCCACCATAGGTCCTCATCAGAATCTGGGCTCCCATACACATTCTCCAAGGCCTCAAGATAGGCCTGTGCAGTCGCTTCAGGGTTACTGGCCCGTTTAGCCGGATGGTAGCCAGGGCAGGGACCTCGGAGGCTCTCACTAACCCTCTTTCGCTTTTTCTTCCGAGCATTGCCATTCTAGCACTTGGGGCAACATAGTCTATCCAGGTCTCCCAGTCATCCTCCCCTGGGGTGGGAGGTGCCGAGAAGATCCTCAACCTTCGGTAAGAGTCGTGACTCAATGGCAGGTGCAGAAATAGGAGTCTGTATTGGTTCTAGCCACCATTACGGGTACTGGAGCAGGAGAGGGTGTTGGGGAGGAACACCCCAGGTGGCAAGAATAGTTTCTTCAAGTCCTCCACAGTTTTCCCTCTCCCAGCAACCATTCAGCAAATTTCTCCTCAAAAGTTTCAGATAGTGGTGGGGCTGATTCCCCGGGTCTTTACTGTCCTTAGTTATCACTCTCCAAGCAGTGAGGCTCCCTCTGGGGTAATGGTCGTGGCACTTTGGAGCTATCTATGGGATCCTTAAACTCTACTAGGGCCAGGAAAGTGTGGGTGAGCAGATTAGCATGCCGACCCACCACCACAGGGTTTTGTAAACCTTCCACCTTGGAAAGTACTCCCTGCACAGTGTCCGTATTGATACCCAGGGGGATGTCCAGGATAAGTATAGCATTTTGAGGGTCGATCCTCCCCAGTACACCACTCCACCAGCCGGTGCACAGCCACTTCTGTCGGGTACCCATTTTTTCTTAACAGTGGTTCGTAAATATGGCCACTAGAGGACACACAATCCCAGCGGTGAGCCTCCAAGATGTAACCCTAGATGGGCTATCCAGGGGCTACTACCCTGCCTGATTTGCCACTAACAGGTTGAGGGCCTGGATCCAATGGCGGGTGCCTCCACCCAGGGTCAGGGTTTTAATAGTTAAACTAACTTGATCACAGCCCTCTGGGACACTGCAACCCCCTTCTTCCCACTAGTGGCCCACATAATATATCAGAATTACCTTCACAGTATACACTACCCCCAGGTCTGGTTCCGCACTGGGACCTCCTGTGAAATGAGATACAGTGCAACAATCACAGTACAGTACTTTAACATAGACAAATACCTCAGGCAGTATAACTTTGCTGAAACAAGCAGCTCTGATTTATTTAGGGGATATAACAAGGACAGGGAAATCAGGTTAATTAGCTTATCACTCTAATAATCTACCTATGGCTCTGTGCACAGGCCTGTCCCTATCAGTTACTGTCCTGGGTGCCCAAGCCCTAGTGGCTAGTCCAAACCGTGGCAGCTGGTAGAGGCCCTTTCACACAGAGAAAGGAGAATTAAACAGTCAGCAGTACAGTAATTCCATTTGGATTTAATGTGGCAATTCAACAGGGAGCGACCCTGAATTAGTACTCACGACCTCCAAATAAGATAGGGTCCTTCAATGTCAGCAGGGCTCACTTGAGGTACACAAACCTCTTCACATCCATATAAAAGAAAGCACTATACCAGGCAGGCTGCATCTGTATCCTGATCGCAATTACTGCACAATACCCGGGAGAACACACAGCAGATTCAGTTCCTGACAGACTGGTGCAATTTTCAGCAATTCCTCCAGTCTTCTACAGGGTGAGCCTGGTTTCTACTCTTCAGAGATCCTTTGATTCTTTTCACAGGACGGATTCAGTCCTAACAAGCTGTTACACAAGCTGCAGACCGGAACTCTGGGTCTTACACAGTTTTTAACTAAAACTGCACACTGAAAAGCACAGGGCTCCTTCCTTCTTCACTGCCAAAGCTCAACTGAACTCCAACCGACAAAACTGGCACTTCCTTTGAGTTCCTCCCAGTTCTTGACTGGATTGTTGTCACTCACAATAGACTGCTGCTGTTGGTCCAAAAGTCACTGAAGTCTAAACTACATCTCCCAGAGTCACTGCCCATACAATCCTCTTGTGGCTGGCTCAGATTATGAGTCCAAGTTTTGATTCGTCAAGGCACCATTTTAGAGCTAGCTTACCCCACACGGATTGGTCCAGTTCAACAGTTCAAAACTAGAATGGGAACTAGCAGACACAGTTCTGACTGCAAAGAAAGCAGGTTAGACAAACTGTAATTTCATTATTACTCTAAATAATTTCTGGCAGTTACATCTTTCAGATAGGTTCCTTTGCATTCCTAGTGACTGCAAAATGAAGTGAATTGGCAGCAGCTTGAGTGGTACTCAATCAAAGAAACATACAGTCCCCATACAAACTAATTATGTCTGCAAGCAGACAGCTCTTAAAGAGACAGTACCAGAGGTTCTAAAAACATCACTGATAAATGGCTTAAATGCCAAACACCATTCAGGCTTGGAGCATTCAAGCAAGCTCCTGGAAGTCTTTTGGGAACCCCCATTTGCAGGGGGTTACACAATTCTGGGAGGTAGGAAGAAATAGGCTGTTCGTTAACTAGGATCTGCAGCTTATCCTGTAGGTAGGGAAATGGGCAGATTAGGTGGGCCAAGTGGTTCTCATCTGCTGTCAAAGTCTATGTTTCTATATATAAAACAATGGAAACTGCAAAAGGAAACAGTAGGCTTGTTAGCCAGAAAACAGTTGTGTATGTGATAGGAGGCTGCATAGTGCAGTGGTTTAAAGGCTCTGAACTACAAATCTGGTGACATCCAGCAAACCAGACCTCGGTTTGAATCCCACAGCTTCCACTTGCATACTGTATGACTCTGAGCAAGTCACTTAACTTCCTGTGCTCCCAGGTTGCACCTGTAAAAATCTTTCAGCTTAGTGTGTTATTCCTGGTTAAACAACTAAAACAAAACAGGAAAAAAAAAACTATTATGAAACTCCAGTATTTAGAGTACCAAATCACATAAAAGAAAGTACAATTCTACACGTAGCATTAGAAAATAGGATTCGAAGAAAATGAAAGAAACCAAATGGATGTGCAGTCATGGGAAATTAAATGTACAAAACAATCACAAGCATAAAATAAATGAAGAAAGAGTATGTTTATGTGAAGAATGTGAGGAAAAATTGAAACTTTGGTGTTTTGGTTATTTGGTCCCTACGAAATACACTCACCTTCTCTGGTCTGCCAGACCCTTTGGTTGCTGCTGGTGAGGACCCCATCTGTACCATATGAATAACTAGACGGACGTTAAAATAATAATAAGGCAGGTTTATTCTGTGCTGCAGATGTTCTCTCCATGAGGACAAGCCCCAGACTGACAAAATCTCTGATTGACAGGCACTCATGGCACTGCCAGGTAGTGCAACAAATTGTTATGCAAGTTCTAAGTAGCATTAATCACGAAGAAGGTGGCATCTAATGGGAGTTAATGCATGGTTGGGGCGCTGGGAGCCCGAGGCTGCAGGCAGTGCCTAAACGGACCAAATCCACGCATTAACTCCCATTAGATGCCACCTCGAGTGGATTAATGCACTTGTAGCATGGTGTGCACATAGGTGTATATGTCAGAGATATGTTTGTACTGCTCTTATACAGTAAAGAATGACAGGAATGACGTTATTGAGTTGTTTTACTGGTACTTTCAGCAATGTGGAGGAACCTCTGTTACATACATATATATGCTATTTTTTTCTGCATACTGGTACAATCATGTATTTGTTAACGATTGGTATACATTTTGTACAATTTCTGATGGCTGTTCGTTTATTATTGTTCGTAGGAGGACCCCAAAGTTGCTTTTCTGCTACTGCTCCGTCTGGCTCTCTCTCATTTGCATACAAATGGGCTGGTTTACTCCATGTGCTTTCTATTCTTTACATGCTCAGAATCTCTTTCTACTACTCAATCAACTGCCCTACTCACATTTCCCGACTCTGTGTTGTCTCGTTTGTCTCTCTGCTTGCTCCTGGATGATTACAGTTTACCGTGAAGTTGTTCAAATTAACTCCGTTTCGGTTCTTGGCTGTGTTACTGGCTGTTCGTCCAGTTCCATCCCGTGTTGCTCCCTGCTTCTCCACCTGCGTTTCTGAATTCTGTCTGTCTGACCTGCTCTGTCTTCTGCACTTCTGAATATTTCCATTTCTGGTATCCGCCTACTTGTTTTTGATTCTGGTATCCTCTGTTTACATAGACTAAACATTACTGTCCTTTTCTCCATTTCTGCCTTCCTGCACTTGCCTCCTACTATTTATTCCCCGTCCCTCTCTGACATTTCTCCTATTCCTCCTCTAGGGTACCTACTTGCTCTTTTACAACTTGCTGCCTTCCGTTTTCTACGTTCTCGTTTTCCATACAGTGAGTCGTTTCCTCCGGTGGCTGCTTGCTGTATTTCACAAGCAACACGGCATTATAACCTCATAAGGCCGTGTTGCTCTTGTACCACCTGATGCTGTTACGCCTATCAGCTTTCTCACCTACAGTCCTACTATTTTGCCATGTTACAAGTGCTCTTAAAGGGCGGCAGCTAACATTCAGCCCCATGCTTAATGTGTGCTTCACAAAACCATGGAACATCTCTTTTGAATGTCCTTTATATACACTATATGGGAAAGTTAGCCAGAAGTGAAATGTGAAATATTTTGAAAAAATTACATATGAACAATTAGTATATGGACAACTCCAGAAAGAATGGGAAAATGGATAGGAAAACTATATATGTAATATTTGCATGTATAAAATGGAGTATATGGCAAACAAGATGCCAAAGGTTTCTGCAAGGACAAAAACTGATATTAGAAGATGTGATTTTCAAATTACCAGTGGAATTGGACAGTGTTTATGATTATGAGTTAAAAACATTTTGGGAAGCACAAACAAAAAAAAATGTGGAAAATAAACATTGGGTGGGATATTTTATTTAGTTTTTGTTTACCGGGTAGGTGCGCTAGCCAAACAGGTGACTATTTTCAGGCACGACCCAGGAGGTACAGTAACAATACAGAGTTCATTTACATAATACAGGAAGCAGTAACAATACAGAGAACAGTTTTCAGTAAAAGGCAATAAAGGAGTACAGCTTCAGAGACAATCAACAGGTCAAGAGAAAACAGCAGATTTACAGTGTACAGGTAGCATTTAGTGAGCGGGTAAAGGTATACAGGGCAGAACCAAAGGACAGGTGGGTCAGGAGGGGAGAGAACGGGGAGGGGAACTGGTTGAGCAGGTAAAAGGGGGGATGCGGGAAGGCAACCTGCAGCTAAGTGGTTAAGGTGGGCAGGGATGAAGGAGGCAGGACGGGGTTTGAGGTGGGGCGTGAATGGATGGTGGCGGTACATGGTCGAGGTGGGGAGAGTAGGTCAGTCAGAGCTGGAGGCAGGGGAGACACCACCTGCAGTGGGGCTATAGAGGGGTAAAGGGCGAAAATAGGGGAGGAAAGGACATGATAGCATCATGCCAGAGGAGGAGGAGTAGCCTTTGATTCTACTGACCTAACTCAACTGGTCACACAGCCTACTAGATTCAATACCAGCAGGGTACTAGCACCCTCCTGGATGTGGTCCTCACCAACAGGCCAAGCCGCGTCCATAACATACAAATCCTCCTGACTGCCTCAGTGACCACTCCCCTGTTCTCTTCAACTGGGAAACCCTCGGCCTTCTTCTGCGGTCAAAACCACTTCTGAGGCGGTTAGACCGGGGACTCAAAAGCCTTAAGCACCTTCTTGCTCATACTGATTGGTCCTCTGGCAAGCTTAACCACATTGACTGGGCCCTGGCCTTTTTGTGAACACCTTCAACTCTGCCCATGCATATCTTGCCCCCATAACTGCTAGGAGGTCCAAGTGAGACATACCCTTGGATCACCTGCCCTGCTATGGCAACTTAGTAACAGGACAACCTCTGGCACCTTGCTGTTGCTACTGGCAAATCAGCTGACAGACAGTCTTATGCTACCGCTCGCAACCAGTGCACCTGGGCCATCCGCAGCTGTATGGAATACTACCAAGCCTCGCTTACCTCCTCTTGGGGAACCCCAGGTGCTTTGGGACAACATCAAGTTACTGAATGGCAACTCCCAGTCCCCTCTCCTCGCTTCTCAACATCAATGGTGCTGACTCCAATGATCCTGCCCTCATTGCCACCTCACTAATAACTCCTTTACTGACCTTAGCTCAGTACTCCTGGTAACTTTTTCAGTCCGCTAACTCCTTCTGCTCCACTACCCATCACCGCCCCTTCCACCTGCATCGTGTCACCATATATGAAACCAGACCATACCTACTAAGAGCCCTAAAGGTAACACCATCGGTAATGACTCACTTGATCCCTGCCTGTTACGCCAGGTCCTGGATCAGGTCCTCTCACCCATCACATGTATCTTCAACAAATCACTATGTCTCGGACAATTCCTGCTGCCTGGAAGGTTGCCACAGTTACCCCTGTCCACAAAGGTGGTGACAGGACTCTTCCGGCAACTACCAGCCCATCTCGATCCTCTCCCCCTCTCTAAGGCTTTGGAGAAAATTGTGGCTTCCAGGTCTCTGACTACCTTGAAGTACAATGTCCTCTGCCCTGAACAACACGGGTTCAGAGCAGGTCATGGTACCAACACAGCTCTCCTGGAATTTTCCAACTTCCTCCATGCCTCATGGACTCTGGTGCCCTGGCTGGTGCCATATTCATTGACTTGTCTAAAGCCTTTGATACCGTTCGCATCCTCTCCTGCTCTACACCTCGACCAAATAGGCTTTGCCTCTGGTCCTGTTCCTGGTGCACCAGCTATCTCTCTGCCGCTCCCAACGTGTGAAAGTCCAGCAGTACTCTCTAGGAAACCTGCCCTATTCGCTCTGGAGTACCGCAGGGCTCAATTCTTGGACCCCTACTATTCTCCCTCTTTCTCAACTCCCTCCCAGCAGTTGTGCGGGTAAGATTCTTCTTCATGCGGATGATGCTGTCCTCTTTGCTCTCACAATGACCCCATGCTGCTACAGAACTCCCCAACTAGCTTTTGACTCTGCAGCAACCTGGTTCACTGAGCACCGACTTGTTATCAACCTAAAGAAAACAAAAACGATGCTTTTCTCCCACCCCAAAAATAAGCATAGTAAGCTCCCCTATCCATCCACTCACACCCAACAACTTCATTGACCCTGTTCAGTCCTATAAATATCTTGAATAACCTTTGACCCTGCACTTTCTTTCCATGGACATATATCTACCTAAATTCTGCCGCCAACTCGTGGCTAGGCATTCTCTACCAACACAAGAAATGCCTCCTCCTGATGCCCTCCGGCCTGGCTGTCGCTCCTCTGTCATATCCTCATTGACTATGGTCTACCAGTCTATGGTTCAGCAGACCAGACTGCCCTCAACAAGGTTCGCCTTACACTCAACAAGGCCTGTAGACTTATCGCCGGTGCCTCCAGACTCACTCACACATGTGAGCTGCATACCCTGGCTTTCTACTCAACCTGGACGAGCCGCCTCATGTATCAGACCTGCCAGCTCACATTTAAAGCTCTGCAGGGCCTATCCCCGGGAGGGCTCATCCAACACAATTCAGCAGATCTGTACCGACTTAAACACCTGCAGCTCCCTCAAGAGCAACCCTAGTCATTCCGCTGAGCCAGGACCTTTCAAGGGCAGAGGGCATTCCCCTACCATGCACCCTACTGGTATAACTCCCTTCCTGCCAGTGTCTCAAACTCACCAACCTTAGCTTGCTTTAAGCCCAGGCTCAGAAATTTCCTACTTGCCTCACGCAATGCAACTGCCGCTAACCTAAAAAAAATAAAATAAAAAAAAATACAGTACTGCTGACAATGCTCACTGAGTGGCTCCCTCACCCCCACTAATCCTCCTCCCTCCTTCCTCTACCTGCACCCCCAACCACCTGCACCCCTAGGCTATTCTGTAGCATGGGTTATGAGTTCTACTGTAACAAAAGTGTAACTGAATTGTATCTTCTTTGTGTAATTGCTGTTGTCCTTGTTCTATTGTTCTTATGTCCTCTGTGTGATGATAGTACTTTTGTAAATGAGCCTCTGGCTCAAGGTTTCTAAACTGATGTTTAAATAAATAAATAAATAAACATTTGGACGGGGCAGGGCTTCTGGTATGTGTCTGGGTGAGGGATATAGTGGCATAAGCTGTAGAAGGTTGGCGAAGAGACCGAGTCCATGGAACCGCAAGTGGCTGCAGAGAGAGCTGCAGGAGGGATCGGAGGTGAAGACGCCACGGGCGGCTTTAGCGGCAGAACCACTCAAGAGGAGCCCGGATTCATGGAACCGGTTGGCAGGGAGAGTTAGGATGGTGGCGGTGGGAGGTACGCGGGGAGCAGCATCAGGCTGGAAGGTGCAGCAAGTACTGGGTTGTGGTACTGTTCCCGGCAGGGGAGGTGCTCAGTCGGGATAGTTGGGGGGCTATGGAGGTTAAGAGCAAATGGGTCTAATCAGGGTGTGAAGCGAAAAAGTCAGTGTTAGGGGATATGGCGGGAATGGCGGCAGGGGTTGAGGATGAGACCGTGTCCATGGAAACCATATGCAGGCTGGACAGATCAATGAGTGTGAGAATACGAGGTGAAAGCAGCAGGTGGCGGTTTTAAGCGGCAGGAGCCTACTAGAGGAGCCAGGATCGTGGAGCCATAGGGTCATGAGGGTTAAAGCATAGCGGGGTTCAGGGTAAGGTATGGCGGGTGAGCCAGTTTCAGCAGCTGATGGTGCGGCTAATGTCCAGGGTTGTGGAACTGTATCCGGGCAGGGAAACGGTGTTCAGGCAGGGTGGGGCTGTGGAGGTCCAGGGCAATCAGGAGTAGGAGAACGGGTCCAGTGGGGCCAGCCAGGCATTGGCTGTGCCAGTACCTGTACCCCTAGATCATCAGTACAAGCATTCCAGTAAGCAGCAGTAACATGTAGAGCAGTGCAGACAGCAATAACAGGTTAACAATGCAGTAGTCAAGCGCGGTAACTACAACAAAATTACACACTCTAGACAAGTGCAAGTAGAGAGAAGTACCCTGAAACGGGTCCATTGGGGGGCATTAGGTATTGGCTATGCCAGTACCTGGTACCCATGGATCATCAGTACAGACAGTACAAACATTTCAGTAAGCAAAAGTAACAGGTACAATAGTGTAAACAGCAATAAAAGGAAGGAGTGAATTATGTTTACTATCTTTTGATTACCGTGTAAAAAGTATGGTTTCTGCATATGAGAAAATATGTATGATATGAAGTTTGCTTTTGGTTTTATATAAAAATTCTACTTTTTCAAGAAGTGCCATGGGATCTTTAACATCCACCTGAACTACCACCAGAACAGGCAGATGGGACCTCGGTTTACGCCTTATAGATGGAAGGACCCTGAGTGGTGGCCAGTGGGAAGCACTCCCGGGAACCGGGGGTGTTGTAGTGTGGTACCACAGGGGTCAGTGTTGGGGCCCATACTGTTAGCAATGTGTACATAGGGGACTTAAGCGGAGAGGTCTGAATGGGAAGGCGTGTTGGTTCACAGGCGACCGATTTATAACAGGAATGGGTACTCTTGGGGGGGTAGGAAGGATGAATGAGACAGGATCTGGCCAGGCTGGAGGAGTCAGCAGAACAGTGGCAATTGCAGTTTAATGCAACAAACTGCAAAATAATGCACATAGAGAGGAGTAACCCAAGGGCCACCTACTGCCTCTGGGGTGGGGTCACTGCAGGTTGCAGAACAGGAAAGGACCTGGGGATCTGGATCACGGACACATTAAAGGTTAGAAATCAGTATGACCGAGCAGTTGGGAAAGCAACAAGAGTGTTGTCATGCATTGGGAGGGATTTCACTAGCAGGAGGAAGGAGGTGATCATGCCACTATACAAAACACTGGTCAGACCACAGCTGGATTATGGGGTTCAGTTCGAGGCCCCATCTTCAGGGAGACAAGGATAGGCTGGAGAGGATACAGAGAAGGGTGACCAAGATGATACATGGGATGCAGGGGAGACCGTGTGGGGACATGCTAGGGAGCCGGTCTCTATACTGGGGATGAGGCAGGATGGGGGACATGGTGGAAACCTTCAAATACATGAAGGGTATAAATAAGGTTATGAGCAATAGCATCTTCAGACTGGAGCGAAAACAAAACCTAACTCTGGTCATTATTCACTCATTCTTACCTCATGGTTCATCTCTTCTGACCTCTACATGGGTCTCCCTTTAGGTCCACCACCCTGACATACCCCTCTGGTCCCTACCACCTCTATTTGACTCTACCTCCACTCAGGGCCATGCTTTCCTGTTCATCTCCCTTTGCTAAGGGCTGGTTGGCAGCTCTCCACCATCATTCAAGTTCATCTTAGTTCCTTCCTGTCTTCTCTTCCTCAGTATTCTCGTGTTGGCCTGCTGCACTCTGCGCGATCTCCATCATCGGTCTGCATCATCCTCAGTCTTCTCGCAGCGCATCTGGACTACCCCTTGCTCTTCTGACTTCTCATATTCTATGTGGATCCACCCTTCCCATCACTTACTTGAGCTTGCCCTCTCGGGTACCTGCTGCCTCATGTTTCTTCTTCGGTCTGTGCTTTCCTTTTGGGGTTTCCCCATCCCGTCATCATCCCCTCTACTCATCCTTCTCTTTAACAAATCCTTCTCTTTAACGACATATGGTCTTAAAATCAAACGTCATCCCAGCCTGGAGGAAGGCAACCTAGGCCTTGATCCCCAGAGGTTTCCTCTTAAAAAGGGGTTTTCCTCCTCCATGCCAATAGTCATAATATTAGCTAGTTAGTGCTTCCTAGGTTAATGTGCTGTCTTAGGTTAATTAGTTAGGTTCCACTGTTGGATGGAGGTGGATGGTGGCCTGGCTTCCCCTTTCTCCTTAGGAAGTCCGTCTTAATCATCTTGTCCATTGTTCATTCATCATCCTCGCCTCTTCGATGCTTGACTCCCACTAGGGTATTCTTTTGGGCTTCTTCCTAAGCTACCTTAGCCGACGGAATCATCACTGTGGCACCTACAGTAGCAGCCACAGACACTGCCAGCTATTTCCGAAATTTCTGTGATATTTTCAGAAATATCTCATGCTTTCTCCATTTCTACAGTAGGGCAGCAGAGAAACTCTTTAGAAATTTCTCGAAGTATCTGGAACCAGCTTCAGCAATGTCTGTTGGCTACTACTGATAGGGGGCACACTCCTCAGGATTCCTCATACGTACCCTAATAGGCTGGTATATCCCATGGATAGAGAAGTGAAAGCCACAACATAAATCATATTCTCAAAGTCAGGTCACACAAACATCATCTCATCCAGTTAGCGTAAGCACAATTGAATGGAAAGGCTTTAAGCCTGAGGTTCGATTGGGTGGAGCAACTACATCACTCCCACCAGGCTTTATTAAGTAGCTCACCCCAGGCCTTCCCAGAATTCATTTCTTTTGCCCCACCATCCACCCCTCCTCCTCCAGCGCACGTCTGTCTTACCATGGGCTTCTTCCTAAGCTACCTTAGTAGACGAATCATCACAGGCACCTATGGGGGGGAACACCTCTAGGGTTCCTCGCGCACCCTAATAGGTTGCTATATGCCATGGATAGAGAGGTGAGCACAACATAAATCATATTCACAAAGTCAGTCAAGTCACACAAGCATCATCTTATCCAGTTGCATAAGCACAATCGAACTTATTGTTTTTCTTGTAATCATTGCTTACTGCTCCTTATGTAAGGTATTATGTTTCTGTTAAATGTCAATTTTACCTCTCTGTATATTATTATGATCTTCCAAAATCAGTCTTCACCATTCATTCCCACTAGTGGGTCTTAGCTCATGGCTAGGACATGAATACACTGTGTTACTGGTTTGCTGACCATTCTTACACAGGTTACCAGGGCTATCTTATGCCTTAGGTTAAATGCATATGTACTTGTTAGGTTATGCTGCACCTTGGTAAAAAGAGGTCATTGAGGGCTGGTGCTGAGGTAAGCCATGCAGCACAAGCCAGTCTCGAGTGCCATGCATGCTCACAGCTTACCTTGGCACTGGCCCTCCTGAAAGTTCTGGCCCCATGTGGTCCTAGCATCTCTGGCTAAGACCCACTAGTGTGAATCAATGGTGAAAGTATTCCTAGAAGATCAGGAATTATGATGAGTATGTAATTTTAATTTTTCTTCCTTGTTTTGCTGGAAAGACTGAAATTGCAGCAGCAGAAGAAAACAATCTTTACTGACCTTGGGGTTATTACCTCCAGTGAAGGGGATTAAAATTACAAAAGCTTTCACCATCCCACAAAACTCCATCAGTATGGAGGGACGTGCAGCAACCTCTGAGGGCCATCATGACACTTTCATCCCCAGAGGCTCATATCCCTCTCCTCTCCTCCAGGTAGACAGGAACCATGGGATCATAGTCTGGGAGGATAACGATTGACCTTCCTTCCAGACTTCTCCTCCTGGACACAGGCCAAAAAGAAGGACCTACTGTACAAGTTATTAAAAGCCCTTTACTACAACAAGGGATTTCTATCCAACTACTTTCCCCATTTGGCGCCATGTTCAGCATGGTTCCAAAACTCATATATTCACTGACCCAGAATCTGCCTCTGCATTTGTGAAAAGACTAACAGAGTAGACATCTGCTCTGGTGAGCAAGATGAGGAGACTGAACCTGGATCTGCTGCAGTGGCAGGCTATTACTTTATGTAGGTGCTCTAAACTGCTTACATAGATACATAGACAGTGTCGGCAGATAACAGCCTATGGCCCACCCAGTCTGCCCATTTGAGCTTGTAAGTTCAGTTTGTTTTCCTAAAGTCTGTTGCCCCTCACCCCATACCTCCAGAATTCCTTTATGTCTATCCCATGCATTCTTAAACTCCTGTGATTGTTTCAGCCCCACCACTTCCTCTGGCAGGTGTTCCACTTGTCCACCACCCGCTCTGTGAAGAAATTCTTTCTCATGTTTCCTCTGAATCGTCCTCCCTCCAACTTCATCCCATGCCGTCTAGTCCTGGAACATCTTTTTCGCTTAAAATAGTGTTTTCCTGCACCCTGTTCCTCCCTGTAAGATACTTGTATGTCTCTATCATATCCCTCTCCCTTCTCTCCTCCAGGGAGTACATGTTCAGTTCCTTCAACCTGTCTTCATAGGACTTGTGATGCAATCCATGCACCATCTTTGTTGCCCTCCTCTGAACCTTCTCTACCCTGTCTATGTCCTTACGTAGGTATGGTCTCAAGAACTGTACACTGTACTCCGGGTGGGGCCTCACTAGTGTCTTTGTATAGCGGAATTATGACCTCCCTTTTCCTGCTGGTGATGCCCTGCCTATACATCCCAGCATCCTATTTGCTTTACCTGCTGCCTTGTCACACTGTTTCCCACTTGAGGTCATCAGAGATGACAACTCCAAGATCCCTTCTGTTGGTGCATGCTATATCCTCACCCCCCAACTGATATATTGTGCCAGGGTTTTGTGCCCCATATGCATTATCTTGCACTTTGCATTGAATTTCAACTGCCAAACCCTGACCATTCTTCAAGTTTCTGCAGGTCGCTTCTCATTCTGTCTACACCCTCTGGTGTGTCTACTCTGTAACAGAGCTTTGTGTCATCAGCAAACAGTGAAATTCTGCCTTCTAGGTCCTGTAATGTCACTGATGAAGATGTTGAATAGGACCGTCCCAGCAATGATCCCTGTGGTACCCACTGGTCACTCTTCCCTCTGTGGAGTGACAGCCATTTACCACCACCCTCTGTGTCCTGCCACCCAGCCAGTTACCTACCACCACTACTGTCCTGCCCACACCCATATTAAGCCAGTTTGTGTAATAGTCTTCTATGTGGCACAGTGTCAAAGGCCTTGCTGAAGTCCAGATAGGCCATGTCCACTGCCCTCCCTGATCCACCTCCCTAGTCACCCAGTCAAAAATTCAATGAGGTTGGTCTGACATGACCTCCCCTGGTGAAACCATGCTGCCTTGGGTCCTGTAGTCCATTGACAACTAGATGTTCCACCAATCTCTCCTTCAGTAGTGCTTCATGATCTTCCCCACTACCAAGGTGAGGCTGACTGGTCTGTAGTTCCCTGCTTCCTCTTTGTTCCCACTTTTGTATAAGGGACTACATCTGCTGTCCTCCAGTCTTTGGGTACCTCCTGTTTCCAGTGATCGGCTAAACAGGATAGCCAGAGGTTCAGCCACCACCTCTCTTAGTTCTTTAAGGACCCTGGGGTGCACCCATCTGGCCCCATTGCTTTATCAACTCTTATTACTTCCAGTTCCTTCAGGACCCTTTCTCGTTTAAAGGGACTATGTCCATTTCTACCATTCTCACCCTTGTACTCCTTCAGACCATTACCCTCCTCTTCCTCAGTAAGACTGAGCAGAAATACCTGTTCAATATGTCAGTTTTACTGTTGTCATCCTCCACACGGCCCCATCCTCCCCTTCAGTCTCACTATCCTCCCTTGTCTTTCCTTTTTCACTTATGTACCTGTAAAGGTTTTGTCCCTCTACCCACTGATTTTGCAATGTGTTCTTCTGTCTGAGCTTTGCTTCCTTACTGACCTCCTGCCTCCCTTTGCTTCTCCTGGTACTTCTCCCTATCCCCTTCTGCCTGTGTCTTTTGTATTGCCTGAATGCAATCTTTTTGGCTTTCACTTTCTTTGCTACCTCTTTGGAAAACCATAATGGTCTCCTCTTCCTTTTCTCTTGCTAACCTGCTTAATGCATAATTCTGTTGTTCTTGTAATCCCATTTTAAATACTGCCCACTGTTCCTCAACCCCTGATTCCTGTCCCATTCCTTAATGCCTCTTTCAAGTATCTCCCATTTTCCCAAAGTCTGCCCCTAAAATCCAGGATATGTGTTTTGTGTGGTTTGGTTCTGCTCTTTCTGTGATTTCAAACCACAGTGACTGGTGGTCACTGTTTCCAGGTGCTCCCCACTGTTACCCCCATCACACTGTCCCTGTTTGTCAGAGCACAAGGTCCAATGTGCCTTCTGCCGAGTTGACCAGTTGCTTGAGGAAGGCACCCTGAAGGAGTCCAGGATAAATCTGCTCCTAGTTGATGCTGCTGCTGGGATGCTCCAGTCCACGTCTGGAATATTGAAGTTCCAACCAGTACTACCTCACTTTGTCTGCCATCCTTGTATGGCTAGCATCAGCTCCCTATCTGTTTCTTCCTCCTGGGCTGGTGGTCTATAGACCACACCTAAAGCGGATGGCTGTCCCCATTTTCCTTTCCAGCTTAACCACAGTATCGCTCTCCATTTTGTTCCTCCTGGATCTCTGTGGCCCTTATGTCATTTTTCACATACAGTGCCCTCCTCCTCCTTCCTGCCTGCTCTGTCTCTTCTGAATATATTGTAGCCAGGTATGGCCATCTCTCAGTCGTGGTTATCATTACACCAGGTTTCAGTGATGGCCACAATGTCCAGGTCTGACTGTACCATCACAGCCTCCAGATCGTCCATCTTGTTGCTAAGGCTCCTGGCATTTGCACACATGGCTTTCCATGATTTGACCTCCTAGACTGTTTCACTGTTCTACTCCAGCCCCTTCCTTGGTTGTCATTTATCCCTGGTTCTCCTTGCTGTCTGCCCTTCTGCTGAATTTTGCCCCTTTTCTGCTTATCCTCCTTTGGGCACTAATCTCCATCTTTTGCACACTGCTTTGCAGAGATAGCCATTCCTCTGGTTCACTGGGTTCCACTGCTAGCTGTGGGGTGAGCAAGTGGTACCGTCCTTACGGCCCGCTAATTTTCATAGTTTAAATGCTTGTCAATGTAGCATTTAAACTTATCATTGAGTGCTTGGATTCCTCCAGGATGGATGCAGGCTGTCAGGCTTGAACAGACCTCCATCCCTCAGGTGGGTCCCCAGTCACCAATGAATCAAACCCTTCTCACAGCACCAATTCTTCAACCATGAGTTAAAGTTCCTGGTGCATGCACTCCTATGTCTCCCTTGCCTCTCACAGGTGTACTTCTGAGAAAGTGACAGAAGTAGCTACTTGCTTGAGACCGCTCCCCAGTTTCCTAAACTCTTCCTGAACTTCCTTGGCTCCCCATTTGCCAGGTCATTAGTACCTAGGTAGTAATGACATCCAGCTCGCCCTCCTGTCTTGCCTTCCCAGTGATCCCCAGGATCTTCCTTCCATCCTCCATGCCGTGGCACCTGGTAGGCACCTCACCTCCTGTCCTCCCCTCCTGTGTTCCTAGCTGGATCCTCTTATGATGGAGTCCCCACCAGGATTCGCTTCCTCCTCCTCTGGAGTCCACTGCTTTCCCCTGAGGTCACCTCCTTGGCTAACCTCCACATCCTTTCCTTCCACTTCTCTGGGTACTCTATTTGGTTGTCCTCATTTGCCAGTGTGGCATATGAGTTCTTGAGTGGAATAGGATCTGGGATGTGCCTCTGCCTGACTGCTCTAACCTCCTGAGCCCACTGTCATCCAAGTGCTCCTGCGTCTCGGCATCCTTTGAGGCAGTTGCATTGGACTGGTGGTTTCTGGATGGGGGTGATGGTACTCCTGACCCAGTTTACTTCGCTCTGAGTCTGGCTACCTCATCCCGCGGTCCAGAGAGATGCATGCAGATAGGGCAGCACCTCAGTGTCCAGAAGGTCTGCCTGAATATGGCTGCCCCACAGCCACCGCATTGCACCACTCCCCACATTATACTGCAATTCCACTACTTGTCTGCTACTGAAGCTCTCCTAGTTCCCTTTTATTAATTTACTGTACTAAAAATCCTGCCACTGATCCTCAGATAATTTTTTTTTTTTAAAGAAAAGAAACCAATAAATAAATAAATGAGCCAAAACACTTGTCGTGCTGAGGGTGGGCTTCTTCCCCTTATGCCCTCTACTTCCACCCCTTACTATACCATAAGTTTAGCTCTGTCAATCAGATTTAACAGGGTATATAATTCAGAGTTGGGGGATTTGCAGCAATTAAAGACAGCACAGAATTACACCACCACTATGTTTTAAATTTTCAACAGCCCAAAAACAATTATAAGTAAAGACAACAAAGAAAGTATAGTGTCACTAAAAGCCCACAATCTAAGTTTAAAAGAAAAATAGCAATTACCAGTTACTCTAAAGCACTGAATTGAATATGTTTTCCTTCCTTCTGGCTTTTCTGAGAAAATAAAACTCTGCTTGCTAATTTAACTCTGACTAAGCCCCACCTCCAGTTATCAATGTAGCTGAGGTCAGAGGCCAGACAATTAACACCCTTCACCCAACTACAGGGCAGTCAGACAAGCCAAGATAAAATTTGCAGCAATTAAAGACAGCACAGAATTACACCACCATGTTTTAAATTTTCAACAGCCCAAAACAATTATAAGTAAAGACAACAAAGAAAGTATAATGTCACTAAAAGCCCACAATCTAAGTTTAAAAGAAAATAACAATTACCAGTTACTCTAAAGCACTGAATTGAATATGTTTCCTTCCTTCCCTTCTGGCTTCTTCTGAGCTTCTGCTTTCCAGAGTTAATGGATCTTTCTCCAAATGCTTCATATCATCTCAAGTTACCCATTTCTTTATCTACAAATTAAGGTAGTTCAAGCTTTGGTCATCCAAAATAAGGACCAGTCCAGTGTTCAAGGTTATGAAGGATGAACACACAAAAATAGATCAAGTGCTTTTCCTTTATTCACTTCTCACTGTGTGGGGTAATGGTTTCATGCTACGCCACTTCATCAGGCCCTCAGTGATGAATCTAATAAAATATTTTTATACCATTAGATCATGAAACATATTACTTTAAAATAATAACATTAGCAGGTTATGACACCCCTCCAAACGTGTTTTTTAGCTAGTGACCACAGTGATTTATACACTATTTGTTTTCAAAATACGCTTATGCCTCCCGACTGAGCAGTGCCTCCACCTAAACCGCTTCGTTGCCTTAGAAACATTCCTGTATGCATTTTGTGGTTATCCCTAAACACCCGTGCTTTACTTATTAAAATATGTATTACTTCTCTATCCAATATATTCAAAGCCACATAACAACATGAATATACCTTATAAAATTTCTAGTTGTCACCTCGTGGTTGTGT